>OY728160.1:1664015639-1666515639 GCA_963277665.1 Viscum album
TACTATTACAACGGCTAGGCATTAACTACCATTTAAAATAATATTATTTTATTATTAGAGTGCAACGTAAGATTTCAAAGAAACTCGTTTTTGCGTATTGGGTACGCCATCGAGCATAGCATTCCTATTAAAATAATATTAATATTTTATTCACAAATATGGATAAATATAAAAATTTCATATTTTTTATTTACCTGGGGTGTTACATACTTCCCCCCTTTTAGGAATTGCGTCCTCGAAATTTTAAAATTGGGCTTGGAAACTTCATTGAAAATCCCACATCAGAACAAGAGTCAGTAAAAATATCACTTTAAAATAAAGAAAGAGAAGTAAAAAGGTCACCCGAGTTAACCCATACTAGGATTCCATGTACGAAAACATGGACATGGAGGAAAAAACAAAGGGTCTTGTTCTGATGGAGAGTGATAGAAAACATTTTTAGAAGAAAGTTAACCACAAGAAAATCACAAACTTATGATGGGTTAAACGGTATTTGATTCCCCAGTAGGAAAAATTAACAGAACACATTTTTGTTTTAAGTTAATTTTCATTGAAGAATTTATTTATGAGCTTAACTAAAACATAAGGAAACATACTTAGTTGTCATGTTGACTTTCAACTTTTACTATATTTCTTACACGAACTCATATTTTCTCCAAAAGACGAGTATTTAGGATGAATTTTTCACATTAAGAGAGATATAATAAACTTCTAGAGAATCACCTACTCCACAAAAGATAACTATATACTTCCCATGTCTTTAGACCTTAACCAAAACTAAAACAAAAAAGGTTAGTATGAGATCAGATAATACCCAAAAATTATAATCCTTTATAAAAAAATCTATTCTTAATCTCCAAAATTTGTCAAAAAATACCCAAAGTTCAACAAAGACCATTCAATAAACAATTTTTCCATAAAATTCTTCAAAGTAAACCAAACTAAGATTGAAACCAAAATATTTGAAGGATTTAATCACATTGTCTTCCAAGGTAAAAAAATTAACATTTATCTCCAAATAACATTAGTTTCTCTTAAAGTCTCATATTGAAAAGTAATTAACCTAATCACATATCCTCCATAATAGGTTAATCATTTCCATAGATAACCCAAAATAAACTTACTCTTGATTCCTAAAATCATCTAACTAAAATGAATTAGTCAAACTAACCAGGGAATTCACGTAGTCCAATGGTAGGTGATAAATACCAGTCGCACTTTGGTTGTGGGTTCGATTCCCACAGCTTTGTCCGATGCGACGGGTTGTCACATTGTCTGCGTGTTGTCCTTTTTCCAAAACCATATAATCCTTATAACATTCCCAAAAAGCGATAAAATCTTCAAAAATAACCATAACATAATTTAACCTCAAGTTTATCTCATGTCGTTCATATTCCATCATAACATATAGTAACCCATAATTACCTCAAAAGTAAGGATCATATAAACCCTAATGGTTACCTTTATAATTATTACATGAACTTCCACATCGAGTTGGTCATCTCATACATGATGCATTAGAGAACTCACCAAGGTTCAAGTGGTTGATCATGACTCCTTGATAGTTGGTTTAGAATAACCACGAGATTTCTCATTGAATCCCCCTTTTCATCCAGTCTCATAATCAGAGAACCACCATAGTTTCCTTCAAATCCATTGTCACTTTGGTGCCTGCTAGATCCATCCATTTACTAAAACCAAAAGAAATGTTAGTGTGAGTATATCAACGAAATTATCATGTACTAATGAGGAAGATAAACACTAAGATATACTTACTCATTCACTTTATCTAAAACTAGGACTCTTTCTGAAATCCTAACCATTATGGTAATGTCACTTATGCTTAGAGAATGCCCTAACCTCTAAAGTTATCTAAACCGACCTTTGATACCAACTATAAGGACCCGACCTTAAACATTACTTATTATTGAATTAAATTAATAATTCAAATTGAGGATATTTTCAGGTTTAGAGTTTTAGAGAATTAGGAAATAACTATTACATTCAAATACTACAAAGTAGACACATCTACTCAGCTTCCATTTTTTTCCACACAAATAAAAACTCTTGAACAAAAGAGTCATGTCTAGTTCCTTGTTTTAGACAGCCTGACATTTACTTGATCCCATCCTTGATGCTATTCAAATTTATGTCCTGTGAAAAACATTTCAAAAAAACTTGGGATGAGCATAAAAAAGATCAGTAAGGGATATAAAATTATGAAATGAAAACATTAATCCATGTATGAAATCATATTTTACTCATAGAACATAAGCATTTTAACATAACTCATCAAATCATGAATAAATCATAGAAATCATAAGACATAAAGGTAACTTGAGGAATTCATAACATTCTTACGTAGGGAGTAACCCTCATGGTTACGTTTGGAATACCCATCACAATATATTACCTGAATCTCTTCAGATAAACCTAAACGTTTAAACCCTTCACGTTACCCAATGCATTGGAGAGCTATATCGGGCTCACCCGCCCTTAGTTTATCACAGAACCACCCGTCTTCATAAACAATGCCCAATTACCATAACATAATCATAGAACATAACTTAAGAATAAAGGAAAGATAACATTCCCACATTGCAATAAAATTTTAAGATATTGAAATAATGAATCCATTCAAAAAAACCATTTTTAAAAGCATTTAAAACATTTAATAAAGAGATTTTTGAATTAAAGTGTCCCATACCACCTTGAAGCTTTGAAAATTTTAAACCATTAATATCCATATAAATAAATCCTTAAAACAATTTTTAAAACATGGATATTAATAAGAAGAAATCATTAAAACATTTAAAGTGATATTTTAGTTAAAGGGTTTTTACCAAAATTAGAGACACTTGAATACAATAATTGAGGAATAACATTTAATCAGAACTTTATAATATCATGATAATAAATGGATTCATGATATAATATTCTAAAGTACAGTATATACACCATATAATAGTGAATTGGTGCATAACAACAATGAAGTCTCAATAGAAATGTAAAATGAGATGAAATCCCTTATAAAGATGGTATCCTTAAATTAAGGATAAATCAATCTCAAAATTATGGGTGAAAAATATAAATACACCCAATATAAGTAGATGTTAAGTGTAAAAAAATCAAAGGTCATTAAAACATATTCAAAGGATGACATATTCAATAACTATATGTTGAACCCAAAGAAATCGAAATTGGGTTAAAAAGTTCCCTTGGTAAAATTTGACAGCCTAACAGCGTCACTTTAAAATTCATAAAATTAGTTGATGAGAGAGAAAATGGTATATCATCACTTGGACAAAAAATTTACATCAATAAGGATATATAAGGACATATCACAACATAAAAATATGTAAATTAAAAGACATAAGTCTTTTAAAAAAGAGGAGTGTGAAAGGTTCCCTTACCGATTAGGGAAACTTTCGAAACATACACCTCATGAAAGAAGGGTCATACAATGAAGATTTAAATACCCATAAATGAGAGTATATTATACAAATAGTAAAATAATGGGCAGTACATACACCGCACAAAAGTAAATAGTGGCTAATGTAGCATAAATCTCACGAGAATAAAAGTGAGATGAAAAATCCCTTACGAAAACTCGGCAGCCTAACGACGCCACTTAAAACATCCAAAAATGGATTTATGAGATAAAATAGGGTCTATAATCATATAAAATTTACATAAATAGGAATATAAAATAAAATCCTACAAAATAAGAAAGAGGATCTTAAAGTAAGTTACATAAAAAAGAGTACTTAAAAAGAAAGAGAGAGGTAGGATCTCTTACGAAAATTCGGCAGCCTAACGTCGCCACTCAAAACTTCCAAAATGGATTGATGAGAGAAAATAGGGTCTCTAATCATATGAACATAAAACTTAGAGTAGTATTAATATAAAAGAACAACCCAATCATAATAAAGATTAGCTTAAAAGGAATGACATAAAAGAGTGTACTTAAAAAGAAAGAGAGGGGTCAGATCCCTTACCTCAAGTCCGACTTGTCTTTTTCATTTCTTTCTATTCTTGAATAATAAACTTTGGTCAATTTATAATTTCTTAAGTACCTCCTTTAAATATTATTATTCATTTTATATCACATATTATAATGTTATAATAATTGGTTAATAATGTGAGTTCATATCAGACGTTTTTGTGGATGTTTGGTACATGAGTCAAAAATGAACTTGTTTGAAAATGATTGTCCAAGTAGTTATAAGTAAATCATCTACAGAATGGTATTAATGATTTAAATATCATATATATCCATTAAATATTCATTTTATACTATTCCATAACATTTGGAGATAACAATAAATGAAATGCACCGTTCATGGAGACGGTAGGCCGTACGTACGCATGAACGCTACTTTCATTTCTTTGACATATTAATGGAATTAAAAATAATTGAGAGATATATATATTATAATTAAAGTATAATATATATGTTTTATAGGTCACATAAGTTCATTAATTTTATTCTTTATACATTCCATGTATTGCATGAACGAGTCACATCACTTGAGGGGGAGGTAGTCCACACTTCCTCGTATGAAATTATCGCATTTTCACAACATGCAAAGAATAAAGGTATGTTTTAAATATAAAATACAGAAGCATATGAAAAAAATAAATACCATATATATCATATATAAAATACAGTTACATCATAATGTCCACCTTTAAAGGTGTTAAAAGGATATTGAACAATCATTGTTTCGTGAGGCAGTAATTTGCCATCCACAGAAACAGTATGTTCTTTAACTGTTAGACGGATGTGTGTGTAAGTGTAGCTCAAATAATTCTAATAACAACATCTTAGTATATTTAAGATACTGGTTTTGTTACAAAATAAATGAATAAAAAGAGTTTAGGGGTTTGGAGAAGCAAAATAAAACAAAAGAACACAAGTGAAGACAATACCTTTAAATCGGGTAACTCCTCTTCGTTTGTTCCAAAAGGGTTTCTTGAAGAGCATTCTAACAAAGGTGAGGCTTCAATTATGAATAAATGGATGTGGAGAGATGAAATGGGCAGGTTTTGGCTGAGACAAAGGCTTTAGAGGTGTTGGTAAGGAGGTATAGGTGGGGGCCTTTTATAAGAGGAGAGGAGGGGAACTCTTGGAAAGTTATAAACTTTTACTTTATTATAAAATGATTTTCGAATTTTAAAGGTCCCAAAAATATATATTTCAATGATAAGGTGATAATAGTTCTAAATCCCCCCATAAAATAGGTTTTTGACAAGTGTAGCCCTTATATATTACATTATATTTTCATTTTATTTAAATCGTTAAATAATGAGGTAATCACTGTATCATCACGGTGTCATAAATAAATTAATTTATTTAATGTCTAAAAATTATAAAAAAAATATCATGATGTATTAAATACTTTTATATTTATAATTAATATTTATAGTAAAAAATATGACTTGTATAACCCCATTTAAAAATTGTTTTTGTAAAATAATACATGTTTGTGACATTTTAATTTTAACTTTAAATAAAAGTTATTAATGTCATTTTCCAACCAAAGTGGCTCCATGGGGTCCCCAAGTTGACACATGGATTGTCTTAGTAGGCCATGACTCATCCAATAATGGTAGGACATGTGTCAAGGTCATTTCATATTATTATAACGTTATCTTTACCTTAAATTACACTAATTACCTTTAATCGTGATTAATAAAATTTAAAAGTTACTATTCACCAACAAATTATTTTAATCTCATTGAACCACATTTTACTTCCTAATGAAAACCATGTATGTCGGATTTTTGAAAATCAAATCATAGAAGTGGTAAAGTTTCATTTAAACGAAAAATCAGTTTCTTTAACTACCACTTAGTGGTTTCACTATTAATCAAAAATTGAAGTTATTCAGAAAAATATCAAAAATTCACCCTAAGATATATTTGATTTTCTGAATTCAAAAATTAAATCTATTTTAAAAAATTCAAAACATATAAGTTGCAATAATTAATTTAATAATTAATTCCCGCTGTCAAAACAAATAGCGTGTTTTTAAGAAACAATATCTATTAAAAGATTGGCACTAGTTTAAGTCCAATTTCAAAGTGAAATTAATTCCAATGACCGCAATTAGATTAAATTGTAAAAATATATTCTAAATAAACTTTAATATCAATTAAAAAGATAATCTATCTATATAAATAAATCAGATTAAAAGGAGGTTTTGAATTAAAATGCAACATTTTCACTAAAAATGATCTTTATCGGAAAAATAACAAAAATTTACACAAAGTAAATTTTGATGTACATATTCTAAAGAAGGATTTTATTTTGTCAAATACAACATATAGAATTGTCAAAATTATATTTAAAAAGGGTTCTCCATCAAAAGGCTGTTAATCGACCTTTTAAAGAATATTAGAAGATTTATGCTTAAAATTGGATTCATTTTCATTTTAAGCCTCTAACATTTATTGGATAAAAGTAATTTTTTTTGACAAAAATATATAATCATTTTGTAGTTAGTTCCATTCATTCCCGCCATTACAACGGCTAGGCATTAACTACCATTTAAAATAATATTATTTTATTATTAGAGTGCAACATAAGATTTAAAATAAACTCGTTGTTGCATATTGGGTACGCTATCGAGCATAGTGTTCCCTTTAAAGTAATATTAATATTTTATTCACAAATATGGATAAATATGAAAATGTCATATTCTTTATTTACCTGGGGTGTTACATCCTTCCCCACTTTTAGGAATTGTGTCCTCGCAATTTTAAAATTGGGCTTGGAAACTTCATTGAAAATCCCCCATCGGAAGAAGAGTCAGTAAAAATATCACTTTAAAATAAAGAAAGAGAAGTAAAAAGGTCACCCGAGTTAACCCATACTAGGATTCCATGTCGGAAAACATGGACATGGAGGAAAAAACAAAGGGTATTGTTCTAATGGAGAGTGATAGAAAACATGTTTAGGACAAATTTAACCACAATAAAATCACAAACTTGTGATGGGTTAAACGATATTTGATTACCCAGTAGGAAAAATTAACAGACAACATTTTTGTTTTAATTTACTTTTCATTGAGTAATTTATTTATGATATTAACTAAAACATAAGGAAACATACTTACTTGTTATTTTTACTTTCAACTTTTACTGTATTTCTTACATGAACTCATATTTTCTCAAAAAGTCGAGTATTTAGGATGACTTTTTCACATTATGAGAGCTATAATCAACTTCTAGAGAATCACCTACTCCAAAAAAGATAACTATATACTTCCCATGTCTTTATACCTTAACCAAAACTAAAACAAAAAGGTTAGTATGAGATCAGATAATACCCAAAAAGGATAATCCTTTATAAAAAAATCTATTCTTAATCTCCAAAATTTGTCAAACAATACCCAAAGTTCAATAAAGACCATTCAATAAACAATTTGTCCATAAAATTCTTCAAAGTAAACCAAACTAATATTGAAACCCAAATATTTGTAGGATTTAATCACATAGTCTTCCAAGGTAAAAAAATTAACATTTATCTCCAAATAACATTAGTTTCTCTTAAAGTCTCATATTGAAAAGTAATTAACCTAATCACATATCCTCCATGATAGGTTAATCATTTCCATAAATAACCCAAAATAAACATACTCTTGATTCCTAAAATCATCTAACTAAAAATAATTAGTCAAACTAACCAGGGACTTCACGTAGTCCAATGGTAGGCGATAAATACCAGTTGCACTTTGGTTGTGGGTTCGATTCCCACAACTTTGTCCGACGCGACGGGTTGTCACACGGTCTGGGTGTTGTCCTTTTTAAAAAACCATATAATTCTTATAACATTCCCAAAAGGCGATAAAATCTTCAAAAATAACCATAACATAATTTTACCTCAAGTTTTTCTCATGTTGTTCATATTCCATCATAACATATAGTAACCCATAATTACCTCAAAAGTAAGGATCATATAAACCCTAATGGTTACCTTTATAATTATTACCTGAACTTCCACATCGAGTTGGTCATCTCGTACATGATGCATTAGATAACTCACCAAGCTTCAAGTGGTTGATCATGACTACTTGATAGTTGGTTTAGAATAACCACATGATTTCTCATTGAATTTCCCATTTCATCCAGTCTCTTAATCAGAGAACCACCACAGTTTCCTTCAAATCCATTGTCACTTTGGTGCCTTCTAGATCCATCCATTTACTAAAACCAAAAAAAATGTCAGTGTGAGTATATCAACAAAATTATCATGTACTAATTAGGAAGATAAACACTAATATATACTTACTCAATCACTTTATCTAAAACTAGGACTCTTTCTGAAATCCTTACCATTATAGTAATGTCACTTATTCTTAGAGAATACCCTAACCTCTAAAGTTATCTAAACCGACCTTTCATACCAACTATAGGGACCCAAACTTAAACATTACTTATTATTGAATTAAATGAATAATTCACATTGAGGATATTTTCAGGTTTAGAGTATTAGAGAATTTGGACATAACTATTACATTCAAAGATTACAAAGTAGACACATCTACTCAGCTTCCATTTTTTTCCACAAAAATAAAAAATCTTGAACAAAAGAGTCATGTCTAGTTCCTTGTTTTAGACATCCTGACATTTCCTTGATCCCATCCTTGACCCTATTCAACTTTATGTCCTGTGAAAAACATTTCAAAAAAACTTGGGATGAGCATAAAAAAGCTCAGTAAGGGATATAAAAGTACGAAATGAAAACATTAGTCCATGTATGAAATCATATTTTACTCAAAGAACATAAGCATTTTAACATACCTCATCAAATCATGAATAAATCATAGAAATCATAAGACATAAAGGTAACTTGAGGTATTCATAACATTCTTACATAGGGAGTAACCCTCATGGTTACGTTTGGAATACTCATCACAGTATATTCCCTGAATCTCTTCGGAGAAACCTAAACGTTTAACCCCTTCACATTACCCAATGCATTGGAGAGCTATATCGGGCTCACCCACCCTTAGTTTATCACGGAAGCACCCGTCTTCATAAAAAATGCCCAAGAACCATAACATAATCATATCACATAACTTAATAATAAAGTAAAGATAACATTCCCACATTAAAATAACATTTTATGATATTGAAATAATGAATCCATTCAAAAAAACCATTTTCAAAACCATTTAAAACCTTTAATAAAGAAATTTTTGAATCAAAGTGTCCCATACCACCTTGAAGATTTTAACATTTTAAACCATTAATATCCATATAAATAAATCCTTAAAACCATTTTTAAAACATGGATGTTAATAAGAACAAATCATTAAAACATTTAAAGCGATATTTTAGTTAAAGGGGTTTTACCAAAATTAGAGACACTTGAATACAATAATTGAGGAATAACATTTAACCAGAACTTTATAATATCATGAGAATAAATGGATTCATGATATAATATTCCAAAGGACAGTATTTACACCATATAAAAGTGAATTGGTGCATAACAACAATGAAGTCTCAATAGAAATGTAAAATGAGATGAAATCCCTTATAAAGAAGGTATCCATAAATTAATGATAAATCAATATTAAAATTATGTGTGACAAATATAAATACACCCAATATAAGTGGATATTAAGTGTAAAACAATCAGAGGTCATTCAAAAATATTCAAAGTATGACATATTCAATAACTATATGTTGAACCCAAAGAAATCGAAATTGGGTTAAAAAGTTCCCTTGGTAAAATTCGACAGCCTAACAGCATCACTTTAAAATTCATAAAATTAGTTGATGAGAGAGAAAATGGTATATCATAACTTGGAAATAAAATTTAAATCAATAAGGATATAGAAGAACATATCACAACATTAAAATATGTAAATTAAAAGACATAAAAAAATAAGTCTTTTAAAAAAGAGGAGTGTGAAAGGTTCCCTTACCGATTTGGGAAACTTTCGAAACGTACTCCTCATGAAAGAAGGGTCATACAGTGAAGATTTAAATACCCATAAATGATATTATATTATACAAATAGTAAAATAATGGGCAGTACATACACCACACAAAAGTAAATAGTGGCCAATGTAGCATAAATCTCAGGAGAATAAAAGTGAGATGAAAAATCCCTTACGAAAACTCAGCAGCCTTACGACGCCACTTAAAACATCCAAAAATGGATTTATGAGATCAAATAGAGTCTATAATCATATAAAATTTACATCAATAGGAATATAAAATAACATCCCCCAAAATAAGAAAGAGGATCTTAAAGTAAGTTACATAAAAAAGAGTACTTAAAAAGAAAGAGAGAGGTAGGATCTCTTACGAAAATTCGGCAGCCTAACGGCGCCACTCAAAACTTCCAAAATGGATTGATGAGAGAAAATAGGGACTCTAATCATATGAACATAAAAAGTAAAGTAGGATTAATATAAAAGAAAATCCCAATCATAAGAAAGATGAGCTTAAAAGTAATGACATAAAAGAGTGTACTTAAAAAGAAAGAGAGGGGTAGGATCCCTTACCTCAAGTCCAACTTGTCTTGTTCGTTTCTTTCTATTCCTGTATAATAAACTTTGTTCAATTTATAATTTCTTAAGGAACTCATTTAAAGATTATTATTCATTTTATATCACATATTATAATGTTATAATAATTGGTTAATAATGTGAATTCATATCAGACGTTTTTGTCGATGTTTGGTACATGAGTCAAAAATGAACTTGTTTGAAAATGATTGTCCATGTAGTTATATGTAAATCATCTCCAGAATAGTATTAATGATTTAAATATCATATATATCCAGTAAATATTCATTTTATACTATTCCATAACATTTGGAGATAAAAATAAATGAAATGCACCGTTCATGGAGACAGTAGGCCGTACATACGCATGAACGCTACTTTCATTTATTTGTCATATTAATGGAATTAAAAATAATTTAGAGATATATATATTATAATTACAGTATAATATATATGTTTTATAGGTCACATAAGTTCATTAATTTCATGCTTTATACATTCCATGTATTGCATGAACGAGTCACATCACTTGAGGGGGCGGTAGTCCACACTTCCTCGTATGAAATTATCGCATTTGCACAACATGCAAAGCATAAAGGTATGTTTTAAATATAAAATACAGAAGAATATGGAAAACATAAATACCATATATATCATATATAAAATACAGTGTCATCATAATGTCCACCTTTAAAGGTGTTAAAATAATATTTAACAATCATCGTTTCGTGAGGAAGTAATTGGCCATCCATAGAAACAATACGTTCTTTAACAATTAGACGGATGTGTGTGTAAGTGTAGCTCGAATAATTCTTATAACAACATCCCCGCAATTTTAAAATTGGTCTTGGAAACTTCATTGAAAATACCACATCGGAACAAGAGTCAGTAAAACTATCACTTTAAAATAAAGAAAGAGAAGTACAAAGGTCACCCGAGTTAACCCATACTAGGATTCCATGTAGGAAAACATGGAAATGGAGGAAAAAACAAAGGGTATTGTTTTGATGGAGAGTAATAGAAAACATTTTTAGGAGAAATTTAACCACAAGAGAATCACAAACTTGTGATGGGTTAAACGGTATTTGATTCCCCCGTAGAAAAAATTAACAGACAACATTTTTGTTTTAAGTAACTTTTCATTGAGGAATCTATTTATGAGATTAACTAAAACATAAGGAAACATACTTACTTATCATGTTGACTTTCAACTTTTACTATATTTCTTACACGAAATCATATTTTCTCCAAAAGACGAGTATTTAGGATGACTTTTTCACATTAAGAGAGCTATAATCAACTTCTAGAGAATCACCTACTCCACAAAAGATAACTATATACTTCCCATGTCTTTAGACCTTAACCAAAACTAAAACCAAAAAGGTTAGTATGAGATCAGATAATACCCAAAAAGGATAATCCTTTATAAAAAAAATCTATTCTTAATCTCCAAAATTTTTCAAACAATACCCAATATTCAACAAAGACCATTCAATAAACAATTTTTCCATAAAATTATTCAAATTAAACCAAACTAATATTGACACCCAAATATTTGAAGGATTTAATCACATAGTCTTCCAAGGTAAAAAAATTAACATTTATCTCCAAATAACATTAGTTTCTCTTAAAGCCTCATATTGAAAAGTAATTAACCTAATCACATATCCTCCATGATAGTTTAATCATTTCCATAGATAAACCAAAATAAACTTACTCTTGATTCATAAAATCATCTAACTAAAAATAATTAGTCAAACTAACCAAGGAATTCCCGTAGTCCAGTGGTAGGAGATAAATACCAGTCGCACTTTGGTTGTGGGTTCGATTCCCACAGCTTTTTCCGACGCGACGGGTTGTCACACGGTCTACATGTTGTCCTTTTTCCAAAACCATATAATTCTTATAACATTCCCAAAAAGCGATAAAATCTTCAAAAATAACCATAACATAATTTAGCGTCAAGTTTATCTCATGTTGTTCATATTCCATCATAACGTATAGTAACCCATAATTAACTCAAAAGTAAGGATCATATAAACCCTAATGTTTACCTTTATAATTATCAGCTGAACTTCCACATCGAGTTGGTCATCTCGTACATGATGCATTAGAGAACTCACCAAGGTTAAAGTGGTTGATCATGATTCCTTGATAGTTGGTTTAGAATAACCACGAGATTTGTCATTGAATCCCCCATTTCATCCAGTCTCTTAATCAGAGAACCACCACAGTTTCCTTCAAATCTATTATCACTTTGGTGCCTGCTAGATCCATCCATTTACTAAAACCAAAAAAAAATGTCGGTGTGAGTATATCAACAAAATTATCATGTACTAATGAGGAAGATAAACACTAAGATATACTTACTCATTCACTTTATCTAAAACTAGGACTCTTTCTGAAATCCTAGCCATTATGGTAATGTCACTTATGCTTAGATAATACCCTAAAATCTAAAGTTATCTAAACCGACCTTTGATACCAACTATAAGGACCCGAACTTAAACATTACTTATTATTGAATTAAATGAATAATTCACATTGAATATCTTTTTAGGTTTAGAGTTTTAGGGAATTAGGATATATCTATTACATTCAAAGATTACAAAGTAGACACATCTACTCAGCTTCCATTTTTTTTTTCAGAAAAATAAAATCTCTTGAACAAAAGAGTCATGTCTAGTTCCTTGTTTTAGACAGCCTGACATTTCCTTGATCCCATCCTTGACCCTATTCAACTTTATGTCCTGTGAAAAACATTTCAAAAAAACTTTGGATGAGCATAAAAAATCTCAGTAAGGGATATAAAAGTACGAAATGAAAACATTAGTCCATTTATGAAATTATATTTTACTCATAGAACTTAAGCATTTTAACATACCTCATCAAATCATGAATAAATCATAGAAATCATAAGACATAAAGGTAACTTGAGGAATTCATAACATTCTTATGTAGGGAGTAACCCTGATGGTTATGTTTGGAATACCCATCATAGTATATTCCCTAAATCTTTTCGGATAAACCTAAATGTTTAACCCCTTCGCGTTACCCAATGCATTGGAGAGCTATATCGGGATCACCCGCCCTTAGTTTATCATGGAACCACCTGTCTTCATAAAAAATGCCCAAGAACCATAACATAATCATATAACATAACTTAATTATAAAGTAAATATAACATTCCCACATTGTAATAACATTTTAAGATATTGAAATAATGAATCCATTCAAAAAAACCATTTTCAAAACCATTTAAAACATTTAATAAAGAGATTTTTGAATCAAAGTGTCCCATACCACCTTGATGCTTTTAAAATGTTAAACCATTAATATCCATATAAATAAATCCTTAAAACAATTTTAAAAACATGAATATTAATAAGAACAAATCATTAAAACATTTAAAGCGATATTTTAGTTAAAGGGTTTTTACCAAAATTAGAGACACTTGAATACAATAATTGAGGAATAAAATTTAATCAGAACTTTATAATATCATGAGAATAAATGGATTCATGATATAATATTCCAAAGGATAGTATATTCACCATATAAGAATGAATTGGTGCATAACAACAATGAATTCTCAATAGAAATGTAAAATGAGATGAAATCTCTTATAAAGAAGGCATCCTTAAATTAAGGATAAATAAATCTCAAAATTATGTGTGAAAAATATAAATAAACCCAATATAAGTGGATATTAAGTGTAAAACAATCAAAGGTAATTCACACATATTAAAAGGATGACTATTCAATAACTACATGTTGAACCCAAAGAAATCGAAATTTGGTTAAAAAGTTCCCTTGGTAAAATTCGACAGCCTAACGACGTCACTTTAAAATCCATAAAATTAGTTGATGAGATAGAAAATGGTATATCATCACTTGGAAATAAAATTTACATCAATAAGGATATATAAGAACATATCACAACATAAAAATATGTAAATTAAAAGACATAACAAAATAAGTCTTTTAAAAAAGAGGAGTGTGAAAGGTTCCCTTACCAATTTGGGCAACTTTCGAAACGTACACCCCATGAAAGAAGGGTCATACAATTAAGATGTAAATACCCATAAATGAGATTATATTATACAAATAGTAAAATAATGGGCAGTACATACACCACACAAAAGTAAATAGTGGCCAATGTAGCATAAATCTCACAGGAATAAAAGTGAGATGAAAAATCCCTTACGAAAACTCGGCAGCCTAACTGCGCCGCTTAAAACATCCAAAAATGGATTTATGAGATAAAATAGGGTCTATAATGATATAAAATTTACATCAATAGGAATATAGAATAACATCCCCCAACATAATAAATAGGAGCTTAAAGTAAGTTACATAAAAGAGTACTTAAAAAGAAAGAGAGAGGTAGGATCTCTTACGAAAATTCGGCAGCCTAACGGCGCCACTCAAAACTTACAAAATGGATTGATGAGAGAAAATAGGGTCTATCATCATATGAAAATAAAAAGTAAAGTTGTAGTAATATAAAACAACATCCCAATCATAAGAAATATGGGCTTAAAAGTAATGACATAAAAGAGTGTACTTAAAAAGAAAGAGAGGGGTAGGATCCCTTACCTCAAGTCCGACTTGTCTTGTTCGTTTCTTTATATTCCTGAATAATAAACTTTGGTCAATTTATAATTTCTTAAGGACCTCCTTTAAATATTATTATTCAGTTTATATCACATATTATAATTTTATAATAATTGGTTAATAATGTGAGTTCATATCAGACGTTTTTGTCGATGTTTGGTACATGAGTCAAAAATGAACTTGTTTGAAAATGATTGTCCATGTAGTTATAAGTAAATCATCTCCAAAATAGTATTAATGATTTAAATATCATATATATCTAGTACATATTCATTTTATACTATTCCATAACATTTAGAGATAAAAATAAATGAAATTCACCATTCATGGAGACGGTAGGCCGTACGTACGCATGAACGCTACTTTCATTTCTTTGTCATATTAATGAAATTAAAAATAATTGAGATATATATATATATTATTATTATAGTATAATATATATGTTTTATAGGTCACATAATTTCATTAATTTCATTCTTTATACATTCCATGTATTGCATGAACGAGTCACATCAGTTGAGGGGGCGGTAGTCCACACTTCCTCGTATGAAATTATCGCATTTGCACAACATGCAAAGCATAAAGGTATGTTTTAAATATAAAATACAGAAGCATATGGAAAACATAAATACCATATATATCATATATAAAATATAGTGAAATCATAATGGTCCCCTTTAAAGGTGTTAAAAGAATATTGAACAATCATCGTTTCGTGATGCAGTAATTCGCCATCCACAGAAACAATATGTTCTTTAACCATTAGACGGATGTGTATGTAAGTGTAGCTATAATAATTCTTATAACAACATCATAGTATATTTAATATACTGGTGTTGTTATAAAATAAAGGAATAAAAAGAGTTTAGGGGTTTGGAGAAGCAAAATAATACAAAATAACACAAGTGAAGACATTACCTTTTAAATCGGGTAACTCCACTTGGTTTGAACCAAAATGTTTTGTTGAAGAGAATTATGACAAAGGTGAGGCTTCAATGATGAATAGAGGGATGTGGAGAGATTAAATGGGCAGGTTTGGGCCGAGAAAAATGCTTGAGAGGTGTTGGTAAGGAGGTAGAGGTGGGGGCCTTTTATAAGAGGAGAGGAGGGGCACTCTTGGAAAGTTATAAACCTTTACTTTATTATAAAATGATTTTCGGATTTTAAAGGTACCCAAATTATATATTTCGAGGATAAGGTGATAATAGTTCGAAATCCACCCATCCAATAGGTTTTTTACAAGTTTAGGGCTTAGATATTACATTATATTTTAATTTTATTTAAATCATTAAATAATGAGGTAATCACTGCATCATCACGATGTCATAAATAAATTAATTTATTTAATGTCTAAAAATTATAAAAAAAATATCATGATGTAGGAAAACTTTTTATTTTCCTAATGAATATTTATAGTCAAAAATATGACTTGTATGACCCCATTTAAAAATTGTTTTATTAAAACAATACATGTTTGTGACATTTTAATTTTAACTTTAAATAAAAAGTTATTAATGTCATTTTCCAACCAAAGTGGCTCCATGGGGTCCCCAAGTTGACCCATGGATTGTCTTGGTCGTCCATGACTCATCCAATAAGGTTAGGACATGTGTTAAGGTCATTTAATATTATTATAACATTATCTTTACCTTAAATTACACTAATTACCTTTAATCGCGATTAATAAAACTTAAAAGTTACTATTCACCAAAAAATTATTTTAATCTCATTGAACCACATTTTACTTCCTAATGAAAACCATGTATATCAGATTTTTAAAAATCAAATCATAGAAGCGGTAAAGTTTCATTTAAACGAAAAATCAGTTTCTTTAACTACCACTTAGTGGTTTCACTGTTCATCAAAAATTGAAGTTTTTCAGAAAAATACCAAAAATTCACCCTAAGATATATTTGATTTTCAGAATTCAAAAATTAAATCTATTTTAAAAAATTCAAAACATATAAGTTGCAATAATTAATTTAATAATTAATTCCCGCTGTCAAAACAAATAGTGTGTTTTTAAGAAACAATATCTATTAAAAGATTGACACTAGTTTAAGTCCAATTTCAAAGTGAAATTAATTCCAATGACCATAATTGGATTAAATGGTAAAAATATATTCTAAATACACTTGAATGTAAATTAAAAAGATAATCTATCCATATAAATAAATCAGATTAAAAGGAGGTTTTGAATTAAAATGCAACATTTTCACTAAAAATGATCTTTATCGGAAAAATAACAAAAATTTACACAAACATATATAATCATTTTGTAGTTAGTTCCATTCATTCCCACCATTACAATGTCTAGGAATTAAATACCTTTTAAAATAATATTATTTTATTATTATAGTGCAACGTAAGATTTCAAAGAAACTCGTTGTGACGTATTGGGTACGCCATTGAGCATAGCGTTCCCTTTAAAGTAATATTAATATTTTATTCACAAATATGGATAAATATGAAATTTTCATATTCTTTATTTACCTTGGTTTTTACACCATATATGGACAAAACATATGGTTAATGAGTCCCATAAACATTTTTAGGTCATTCATAATGCCAATTAACATCACTAAGAACTTATAGTGACTATAGTTACACATGAACATTATTTTCAGGATATCCACCGCATAAAATTGATGTTGATAATTACTAGATTGAATATCAGTTCTCAAAAACCAATTTTATCCATTTAATTGGTTTAGTATTTCATCAATTCTTATAAGAGGGTATTTGTTATCGAATATCACCTAATTATAGTAGAGATAGTCAACAAAAATTCTTAATATCCCATCCACATTCATTGAAAAAAACAGGATCTACCTAGGGGTACATGTTGAGCCTAATAAATCCTTCCTATATAAGGTCTTATAACCTCACATTTATCTACCTAAGCTCATCCAAGTCTATCTAATAAAGAGGTGAGGATATCAGTGTATTACTGGAGTGTAAGTAAATACCAAAATAATTTTCTAGATAATGAAAAAAACATGGAACTTATTCTTCAAATATATCCATATACTTCTCAAATAATATAGATAATTATTCTTTTGAAACATTAGTGAAACATAAATCTAATCTTTCCAATGGATGGGTAATTGGTTGCAGTACCGTGAGGTATGCTTCCACTCACTCGTAGAGTTGATTCTCAACATGTCTACTTAATTTCATATTACCCTAAAATGATAGAAATATACACACACCTATAATATATATAACTAGTCTATATTGAGGATAATGCCATAACGCCACATTTTTACGACAATTAGATCTCATGAAAACGTCTCTCTATTGAGAGTAAGACCACACTGATGGTATATAAGGATAATAGTATGAGATGTGCCAATTTAGCACATTCAAGGACAACAATTTATCAATTTCTATTATTATCGTTAATTCTGGTCATGAAACCAATTTTTGTTATGGATGAACTAGATTATTATGAAATGTATTCTTTTTTTGGTTCTGTAATACTTTTGTACAAATGGTATTAATTTATAAAGAAAAACATGTTCACTGTAATCAAACCCACCGATTAACAAAAACAGTTGTCACTATGGTTTTATATAATAGTTTGACTTCAATATAAGTAACCAAATTAAATTTAAAACCATGTAATCTCCTGGATGTTCACTAATATCATATAACTTCATTTCTAGAAAACCACCTCCATCTTTCATGTTTATCCAAACTTGAATATAAGTGAACTGATCTTTTAAAACCAAGCAAACAAACGATCCTGAACAATGAAATTAAACCATATAACTAATAAAAAAGACCTTGACTGAACTAAAAATGGTTATAATTAATCAATTAAATATAGAATAGGTTCTATAATTATGAATTAATAAGCCTAATTTGTTTATTCAGTCCTTTAATAACAAGTGGAGAACACCAACAAATTTAAGGTAAGGGATCCTCTCTATTACACTCTTAATCAAGATTGTCCTCTATGCTATTCCTTTTATGTGTAATATAAAATGATGGGGTAAGTTTATGAAACTCCCCCATATTTCCATATTGATTTGTATGTGATTATAAAACCCTTTTCTCTCTCATCAAGCCCTCTTAGTTACACCCGATACCATACCGATAAACCGTAATGAATTCTACCCGAACTTCCTTTATTCCATTGGGTTGCTATATATTTCTTTTTACCAAGATATAGTTGTCTTTTATTTTTATGTAAAACTTATACATTCTCTTTATATTCTCAAAAATCTTGTTCTGAGATCCATCTCTCATTTTGGGGATATACATGCTTTTAAGTGAATCCCTCCTCGATACTTCCCAATAAGCACACTCGTTTTAAGGGAACTTCCCAAATTTTTACCCAATTTCAAGTTCACTCTATCCTATTTTTAATCCACAATTGTATTTATAAAATAAATATTTTTATTATGAAAACATTTTTGTTTCAATCCTGGTTTTATATAAAATATTTTCTTCATTTCTATTTTAAAAGATCTATAGTATTTTCCTTAAAACCGCACAAAAATGTTTTGATGCTAATGTTTCTCAAATACATTATTTATATGTTTTCACTTCTATTTGACATAAAATAACATGTTATAGCCCTATTTTACCCTATTAAAATAAATTTATGTTCTAATCCCTTTCTTTCATGGACACTTTCATGATACGCTCATTGGTTATGCTTTATGTCATGATTGTGGTACCCAATTATTTCCATGGGTGCCCTTATGTTTATGTATGGTTGATTATGTATGATTATTTATGTGGAAAGAATATTTATATTGGAATAATATTCATGAAAATGATGATATGAGTGCACCCAAATAGCGCTCCAATGTATTGGGTAAAGTTAAGTCTTATGAGATGCGATGTGAAACGAGATTGACGGTTAGCCTTGACCCGTACTAAAATGGGAAATGAGATTGGAAATTAGCCTTGAACCGTACTAAAGAAATTTTTTATGATTCTTACACATTTATATGATTCCATGTTTATATTATCACATGCTTATATGATATGATTTTATATGTTCCATGATTTAGATATCATTATGTCATGCCTCCTAACTCATGTGCTTAAGACGTATCCTTATATTCTTTCCCTTAATGGGATTTTAAGTTCATCCCTTTGTTCTTGTGTTCCCCAGGGTACCCTATGCAGATGTATGGGCTCAAAGGAAGTTAATAGCTCTTAATAAAGATTAAATAAAGAAGTATTTTTCCCCATGTTTTATGTTATATGTACCTAGTCTTCCAAGACACTAGACTTAACAATCCTTGGCTTGTACTCTGATGATTAATTATTCTTAAAATCATGAAATGTTACATTTAAAAGGCTTGGGTTGCAGTAGTTGGTATCAAAGGATGGTCTAGTTATTTTTGGAGATTATAAATAGATCACCTTAGTGATAACATTAAGGTTGAGATGAATTATAAGAAAACATTACTAAATTTTGGTGAGTATTGAGTAAGTGTTTTATCAAGAAAATACATCCATGTATAGATATGAGTAGGTAGAGGTGGCTCTAGAATAGATTTACCTAGGAGTGAAAACTCCGACAAGGAGTTTCGAGCTTGACCCGGGGTATCCTAGTACACGAAAACGGGCCTTGATTCACTCTTGGTTACAACACTCCCAGGGGTTATGCTTTGGTAGATTCATGGGCTTAGTATAAACCATTATTAAGGGAAAAAATCCTATAAGAATAGAATTCAAGATATAGTTCGAGGATAAACTAGATTTAAACATATGGAATCACAAGTTAGGATGTACTTCTTATTTATAAGTTCATCCTTTTATGTTAAAAGTTTCCTTTTTATGAACAATAGCTAAGTATTAAAGACCTTTAATTATACATTCTTTTTCTTAGTTAATGGCGAGAAATAGAAGAACACACTCCAACAACAAATGTGATAGGAAATGTGAATATTTCCATAATGATATGCCTGATATGATGGGATTAGGTGCTCAAAACTTCATGACAGTACTTGATCAAATGGCTCAAGTTATGAATAATAAATTGAATCATGTGGAACACGCTCCTCCTCCAAGGAAAGAGCAAGTTTACATAGAATCCTTCATGTGGGAAAGGCCTCCCATGTTTAGTGGATCTTCTGATCCCCTCCTCATAGAACAATGGATTAACTCCATTAAAAAGATATTCTCTTTCCTCCAGTGCTCGGAAGAAGAGAAGGTTGTACTAGCAGTCTATCGTTCTGATAGGGAAGTTGATCCGTGGTGGACACTGATCAAGAATACAAAGTCCCAAGAGAAAATTGATTCCATTGATTGGGAGGAATTCAAGAGGATGTTTTTTAACAAATATTTTCCTCAAACCCTCCATATCAAGATGGAAAGAGAGTTCCTCGGACTCAAGCAGAAGGAAGATGAGTCCATCGGGCCATATGAAGAAAAATTTACAAGGCTTTCAAGGTACGCCTCTGGTTTTGTCATGAACACCGAATGCAAGGTGGATCACTTCTTTAGCAGACTAAAGCCAAGTCTATGAAAAGTGTTGGTGATTTGAGACCTCGAAAGTTTTGAGGATATTGTCCATTGTGCCTTCAAGGTTGAAATGGAGATTGGATACTCTCAGTGGTCTCGTGGGCCCAATGAAAAGAAGAGGAAAATGGATAAAAAATGGATGGTTCATAAAAAAAATCCCATGATGGAAAGAAGCCCGACTTTTCCACTTGAAAAAATTGTGGGAAGAAGCATCTTGGTAACTGTCTGAAGGGAACCAAGAATTGCTTCAAATGTGGAATGTTTGGTCATCTGGCCACGAACTGCCGAAGGGATATGAATAATCCCACCAATGTGGAAGAAAATAGGATGGTTCAAGGCAACACTCATCCTACAATACAATGTTACAACTGCAAGGAGCATGGGAATTACACGAAAAATTTCCCTAAGCTGAGGGTTTTTAGAGGCAATCAACAATAGCCTCCAAGGAAACAAGGAAAGTCTTTTGCTATAACTACTGATAAGGTGGAGACAGAAAATTATGTGGTGATAGGTACACTATTTATTCATTCAATAATAGCGAACGTAATATTTGATTCTGGTTCTACGAATTCTTTCATATATGAAAGTTTAGTAGAACTATTCAAACACCACCTCAATATTTAGAGGAAATGTTATCCGTGAGAACAACGAATGGGGATATCATTGCATCCATGGTTTATAACTCCTACCCTATTAATATTTGTGGACTGAACCTCCCAGTAAATCTCGTCATACTTCCTTTAGTAGAGTTCGATGCTATCTTGGGAATGGATTGGCTATCTTTATATAAATCCAATATAAACTGTCAGGAAAGGGAGATCACTTTTCATATCCTGAAGAATCCTATGATTCTTTACAAGTGTAAGGAGGAAGTTAATTCTCCTTTAGAATCTTTATCTCAAGTGTGAATATTGCTGCCTTATGAGGATGCATATCTTGCTCAAATGATTGAGACAACGGAGATAATCATGCTTGAAGACATGCCCATTATGAGGGATTACATTGATGTATTCCCTAAAGAGTTTCCTAGTATTCCTCCTAACCAAGAGGTTGAGTTATCAATTGAACTTATCCCTGAATCTCTGCCTATCTCAAAGAAACCTTATTGAATGGCCACCATAGAGATGGAAGATCTGAAGAAGTAGTTACAGGAGAATATAGAGAAAAATTTTATATGCCCGAGTGCTTTACTATGGGGTGTGCCAGTCCTCTTCATCAAGAAGAAGGATAGATCAATAAACCTCTGCATTGATTATTGTGAGCTCAATAAAATCATGATAAATAACAAGTATCCCCTTCCATGGATAGATAACTTATTCGATCAGATTCATGGGGCCAGTTATTTTTTTAAGGTGGACCTTCAGTCGGGATATCACCAACTAAAGGTGAGGAAGGAAGATATTACCAAGACTGCCTTTTGAATGAGGTATGGACAATATGAGTTCATAGTGATGCCCTTCAGACTAACTAATGCTCCAGTAATTTTCATGTTTTTAGTGAATAGAGTCTTTAGATATTACCTCGACAAATTTGTGGTAGTCTTCATTGATGATATTCTGATATACTCCAAGAGCAAGGAGGAACATGATGAGCATTTGAAAACTATGTTAAAGACTTTGCAAATGGAAAAGTTGTATGAAAAGTATAGTAAATTTGTGTTTTGGATAGAGGAAGTATCATTCTTGGGGCATGTTATCACCAGTAAAGGGATATCCTTGGACCCTTCCAAGACAAAGGCAATTGAAGAGTGGCCCATGCCAACTTTTGTAACAGCGATCCGCAGCTTTTTAGGTCTAGCTAGGTATTATCGATGATTTGTGAAGAACCTATCACAATTGTCAAACCCAATGACCATGTTGAGATGGAAGGGAGTAAAATTTTCTTGGACACAAGAATGTGAAGACTATTGAAAGTAGTTGAAAAAGAGGCTTATCACTGCACCAATACTCACACTCCCTACAAGTGGAGAACTCTTTGTGGTGTATAGTGATGCTTCTAAGAAGGGACTAAGCTGTGTGATGATGAAAAATAATAAAGTGATAGACTATACCTTAAGTAGTTGAAAATACATGAGAAAAACTATCCAACTCATGATTTGAAGTTGGTGGCTGTGATCTTTGCCTTGAAAATATGGAGGCATTATCTCTATGGGAAGAAGTGTGAGATATATACTGACCACAAGAGTCTCAAATATATATTCACACAGAAAGAGCTTAATATTTTCCAGTGAATATGGATAGAGCTCATCAAAGATTATTAATGCTCCATCCACTACCATCCTAGTAAGGCAATCGAGGTGGCATGTGCTCTAAGTATAAAGGATCCTGCATCTTTATCAATGATGAGAATTGAAAATGATCCAATCTTCTTATATTTGCAAAGGATAGACATGGGAATCATTAAGGGAGGAACATCATCAATCCTTTAACAAATTATTTATCAACCATCCCTCTTGTAGAGAATAAAGTATTATTAAAGAAAAGATGTGGAAATTCCGAAAAGGGTGGAAACTGTTAGAAATGAGAAATCCTCCAATTTCAAAATTGATGAGGAAGGATTTGTAAGGTTTGGAACACGATTATGTGTACCATATGATCCAGAGATAAAGAAGGATCTATTAGGTGACACACATAGCTCAAGCTTCTCTATCCACCCAGGAAGCACAAAGATGTATTGAGATCTCCAAGAAAACTTTTGGTGGGACAATATGAAAAGGGGGATTGCTGAATATACGTCAAAGTGCCTGGTATGTCAGAAAGTGAAGGCTAAGAGACAAAATTATAAGGGGATGATGCAATCACTACCCATACTATCATGGAAGTGGGGGAACATTACCATGGAATTTGTCACTGGACTTCCAAGGACATCCAGAGGAAACAATGCTATATGGTTTATTGTAGATCATCTTACAAAGACCACTCACTTTATCACAATTTGAGATGAATTCTTATTAGATAAAATTTCATGGATTTATATCAAAGAAGTGGTAAGGATGCATGGAGTACCACTATCTATTGTATCCAATCGTGATATGAGATTCACCTCAATGTTCTGGAAAAGTCTCCAACATGCTTTGAGCACTGAACTAAACTTTAGTACGACCAATCATCCTCAAACTGATGACCAGTCTGAGTGAAATATTCAAACACTAGAAGACATGTTGAGATCATGTTCTATGGAATTCAAAGGGTGATGGGACCAACATCTTCCATTGTTTAAATTCTCCGACAATAATAGTTTTCAATCGAGCATCCAAATGACACCATATGAAGCCACTATTAGAAATATTATCTTTTGTGCCTGTGGAAATGTGCGACTACTTTTAGAGGTCGGAATAGGCCAATATTTCAGTGGGATTTTTCCCACCATGCCACCTTTTATTCTTCCCACATACCGACCCCACCTAAACCTTTTCTCCTTAACACGTGCTGCCTTTCCCTCTGCAAACCCCATGTACATACTCCTCTCCGCACACCACCATCCACACCCGCACGCCGTCGTCTACATCACCCCCCAATGTTTGCCGTTATTACCTCAGTGACTGAAATATCTTCCCACACCCTCGAAACCATCTCGTGACCAATCCCCATGCTGCCCCTGAGGCCCCCTACCACTTGAACCCAGCTCCGACCACCGTCAGTCCGCCATGGATGACGACTCCAAGCTCGAGCACCACCCAAAGCCACTGTGTGAATAAATACCCTGAAAACCATGATTTTGTGGGTTTTTTGTACAGGACCTTCAGTGGCCTCCAGAGGAGTTCGGAATAGGTCTTTACGGATGAAGCATATGCGACTGCCAAAAGTGGACACTGCGCGGTCTCTAAATACCATTAGCGATTGCTTTTGGTGGTCTCCAAAGGAAACTTTTATAGTAGTGAGCCTTTTATGGGAAAAGGTACAGAACACTGATGTGTTGGGATGAAGTCAGTGAGCATAAGCTGCTAGGACCTGAAATGGTCGAAGAAATGGTGGAGAAGGTGAAAACCATTTAGCATCATATCAAGGTAGCCTAGAGTCAATATAAGAGTTATACAGATAACCGTCGATGATACCTTAAGTTCAAAGTTGGAGACATGATATTTTTATGCATATCTCCATGGAAGAAGGTCATGAGGTTTGGGAAGAAAGGAATGCTAAGTCCTAGGTACATCAACCCCTTCAAGATCCTTGATCGAGTCAGAGCTGTGGCCTATCGACCGGAACTTCCACCTACCTTGTCAAAAGTACATGATGTCTTTCTTGTATCCCTCTTAAAGAAGTTCATACCAGACCTTTCACATGTACTCTCTTTAGAGGTGGTATAGTTGGAGGATGATCTCTCTTATGAGGAGCATCCAGTGAAGATCTTGGAACATAGAGACAAAGTTCTACACAAAAAGACTACTAATCTGGTCAACGTACTATGGAAAAACCATAAGTATGAAGAGAAAACATGGGAACTAGAGGAAGAAATGAAGGAAAAGTACCCACACCTGTTTTTGTCTTAGAATGTAAAACAAAATTTTGAGGGCGAAATTTCATAAGGAGGAAGAATGCAACGACCCAATGTTTTTCAATGGAATTTCCCTTCTCATAAGTATTTCATAAAATCCAATGAAAACACAACATAAGTTCTAAGTGACCTTTAAACATAGGTTTGTCACTTCTGTGTTTGGAATTTCAAAAATCTGACATAAACTGTTGTGACCAGTAAGTTATTTGGAGTCTAATAAGAAAACTCAATTTTTTTTTGTGAATAGTAACCCACCCTTATGAATAGTAACATACCCTTACAAATAGTGATATACCCTATTGAATAGTAACCTTTCATATGATAGTATTAAATTAATATTCAAGTGAAATTATGATGTACCTTTATTTTAGAATAAGTAAATGAATGTTTGAAAACTGAGTTTTAATAATAAATTATTATTTTAATTAAATATTAAAATAATATTATTTAGAAAATTATTTTTGAAAAATGGACTTCATTTTTGGATTCTACACGTCGAAAAATGGTTAGGGTGATTTTTTGGGATTTTTTTGAAATACATGAATTTTTGATGAACAGTGAAATACCAAAATTTACAAAATAAGCTAAATAAGATAATTATAGAGTCATGTATGATGTTATGATGATGTAAACCCACTTGTTTCATGATAACATGATAAAATTACTATTCTTGTCCAAGTAATACTTACTATTCCTTTTCTTGTGGGGAAATAATAAATTAATGAATTTTATATTGAGAAATCCCCTCTCTCTTCCACTATAAAACTCCCCTTCACTCCCTCTTCTCTTCACTCCTCTAAAGCCCTGTGACTTGATAATATTCTGCCCAAATCTCTCCCCAAGATCCTCCCTCACGTCCAAACGCTCATATCCTCTTCAAAATACCAAAACCTCTCCCCTTAAGAGGTTCTCAAAGGAGGAGGTCTCAAGAGGTAAATTCCTCTTTCCAATTCCTTCATTTATTTTAAGTTCATTTACTTTTTGTTTCTTTACTCACCTCCCTTCACCCAAATGGTATGATAAATCTATTAGAATAAATGTACTGGAATTATATTATGCTAATGGGATAATTAATTATCTTCTCTTTTTTCCTCACCATTTTTCTGAAAGAAATGAAAGCACCGTTTGAGATGTGCCAATTTAGCACATTCAAGGACAACCGTTTATCAATTTCTATTATTATCATTAATTATGGTCATGAAACCATTTTTGTTATGTTTGAACCAGATTATTATGAAATATATCCTATTTTGGTTCTATAATACTTTTGTACAAATGGTATTAAGTTATGAAGCAAAACATGTTCATTGTAATCAAACCCACCAATTAACAAAAACAATTGTCACTATGGTTTTATATAATAGTTAGACTTCAATATAAGTAACCAAATTAAATTTAAAACCATGAAATATTAAATAATATAATATAACTTAATTTCTGGACAACCACTTCCATATTTCATGTTTATCTGAACTTGAATATTGGTGAACCGATCTTTTAAAACCAAGTAAACAAACGAGCCCAAACAATGAAATTGAACCTTATAACTAATCAAAAAGACATTTAATGAAAAAAAGGGTTATAATAAATAAATTAAATATAGAATAGGTTCTAAAATTATGAATTAATAATCCTAATTTGTTTATTCAGGTCTTTAATAACAAGTGGAGAACACCAACAGATTTAAGGTAAGGGATCCTCTCTATTACACTCTTAGTCAAGATTGTCCTCTACGCTATGCCTTTTTATGTGTAATAGAAAATGACATGGTATGTTTATTCACATCCCCCATAATTACCTCTTTATTTATATGTGATTAGAAAACCCTTTTCTCTCCCATCAATCCCTCTTAGTTACACCCGATACTATGCTGATAAACCGTAATGAATTCTACCCGAACTTCCTTTATTCCTTCGGGTTGCTCTGTCTTTATTTTTACCAAGATGTAGTTGTATTTTATTTTTATGTAAAACTTATACATTATTTTTATATTCTTCAAACTCATGTTCCAGGATCCATCTCTCATTTCGGGGATATACATGCTTTTAAGTGAATCCCTACTCGATACTTCCCAAAAAGCACACTCGTTTTATGGGAACTTCCCAAATTTTTACCCAATTTCCAGTTCACTCTATCCTATGTTTTAATCCACTATTGTATTTATAAAATCAGTATTTTTATTATGAAAACCTTTTTGGTTCAATCCTGGTTTTATATAAAAGATTTTCATCTTTTCTATTTTAAAATCTCTATAGAATTTTCCTTAAAACCGAACAAAAATGTTTTGATGCTAATGTTTCTCAAATACATTCTTTATATGTTTTCAATTATGTTTGACATAAAATACCATGTTATAAGGATATTTTAACCTATGAACATCCATGTATGTTCTAATCCCTTTCTTTCATGTACACCTTCAAGATACACTCATTGGTTATGCTTTATTTCATGATTGTGGTACCCAATTCTTTCCATGGGTGCCCTTATGTTTATGTATGGTTGATTATGTATGATTATTTATGTGGTAATAATATTTATGTGGAATGAATATTCATGAAAATTTTGAGATGGGTGCATTTAGATAGCACTCCAATTCATTGGTTAAAGTTAAGTCACATGAGATTCGATGTGAAACAGGATTGACAGTTAGCCTTGACCCATACTAAAATGGGAAACGAGATTGGTGGTTAGCCTTGACCCATACTAAAGAAATATTTTATGATTATTCCAAATTTATATGATTCCATGTTTATATGATCATATGCTTATATGATACGATTTTATTTGTTCGATGATTTAGATATCATTATGTCATTCCTCCTAACACATGTGCTTAAGACTTATCCTTATGTTCTTTCCCTTACTGGGATTTTTAGCTCATCCATCTGTTCATGTGTTCCCAGGGTACCCTATGTAGATGTAAGGTCTCAAAGGAAGTTAAGATCTCTTATTGGGGATTAAATAAATTAGTGTTTTTTAGCCCCATGTTTTATGTTATATGTATCTAGTCTTCTAATACACTAGACTTAACGATCCTTATCTTGTACTTTGATGATTAATTATGCTTAAAATCATGAAATGTTATATGTAAAAGGCATGGGTCACTATATCACCCCTACCCACCTAGGGGTCACTTGGTTACTTATCACTGGGCCGATACCTCCCATTCATTTCAATTTAGTTAATTCACACCCATAAATGGGTTTCTATATACAAAGGTTGTAGATTCAATTTATATACTTATACATCAGTGGTTGAAATTCCCATCAGGTACATGAGGGTCCATCAAGGCCCTCAACACATTGTGCAATTTGATCAAGGGTTCAATTTATATTAAGCAAACATAACAATTTAAATAGTCCCACCACTTAAAATGGAATATGCACCCCTACCACATATGTATAATAAATACTTAATACTAAAGGGTAGATACATAAAGAACAACTACCGTATTTTGAAGTGAAACCCATTTTCAAATTAGCTCAACATGTCTCTCTAAGGATTACTAATATCATCCATCCTTTATTCAAAATACTGAGGAAAGATTGAACTCTTTTCATGAGAACCATAACTAACTACTCAACCATGACTGGTGGCATACTCCCAAACAAATTCCTGGACAAATCCCTATCATGATAAAATAAATTAATTCTTAATTTAACTAAATTTATGGCTAAAAACTATATAAAACTCTAAATGGTGATGTGACTCATCGTAATGGTGCATGATCATAGGCATGAACTCTCTTGGTACATCCCCAAGGAAAAAAGAGAAAAATACCCAACAGGTAACACTAATTAAATAGGAATTTCAATTTAAATTGAATAAAAAACCTATAAAAAACCAAAATGTAGGTATAAATCCATAAAAACATTGTATATTAGTAGGAATAAATCATCACAGGATCTACTCTATACAATCCACATGATTTCTCCATAATTAATGAAAAATTCCCCAATGATCTAGTGGAATTAGTTTAAAAACCATAATTTATGAAACAAAACTTAAAGAGGAATAGAGGAGGTGTAATGACCCACTAATTCTCATTGGCTTGAGATTACAATGAGTCATTACATGGCCTTAAGCGACATCCCCATGATACCAATAGATGGAAATAAATGCTGAAGGGTTTCAAATACAAGTGGGGGATGATTTACCCATTAATAATAAAACCACTATCTCACAACCATAACCAAACAACTACTAAATGATGCATGAATAAAATCAAAACAACTCAACTAAATTATTCAAATCAAAACCACTCCAAAGTTTGAAACAGCAGAATACCAAACAATTATCAAAGTAAACAGTTGAAGAAAAAAAATAAATACTCCAAGAAGACCATAAGAATATATTCTCCCCTAGATATATGCTCTAATATCACCAAACATCCCACGTATCATGAAGTGGTTCTAAAAACGTGCAATATGTTACCTTTTCCCATATACCGGAAGATACCATCTGAAAAAGTACCCAAGTGACAAAGAAGGGGTGAGAATAACACTCAGTAGAATTTCCCCAATGAATTACCTACTCATTACAATAGGATAAAAAAGTTATATATATTTATATAAAACCATTTATATAAAACAATTCTATAAAATAGTTTGTAACACAACAATAAACAAGTTTGAAAACCAATTTTAAACAAATGAAAACAGGTTCCCATTAAACCAATTTTCAGTAATTTATACTTCAACAAAAACAACCAAAACAAATGTTAAAACCAATTCTCATATAACATTTTGGCATAACCATTCCATGGTTCGCAACACACCAACCCATGCATGCTCCATTTGATAATTCCATAATCATGAGAGGTGTCTCATCTTATCTCCTTGTGTCCCAATGACACACACCCCCGATACAGGTTCATAGAAATTGTAACCCAATGGTACATGTCCCTTATTCATGGGAACATCGAACATGAACTCACACAACCCCATGTATGCCAACCCATTTCAAATCGTAAAAACAAACAATTTCAATAAAACTGCATTTTTATTGAAAACCAAAGAACATACCAATTTAAAGAAGCCATTTCATTTCAATAAAACATTCCCTTTTATTGAAAACATCTAATACAAACCATGTTCTATAATTACTGAAAATTAAAATTTTAAAATAACTATTTTAAAATCAAGAACACAAGCGCTTTATTCAAATACCCAATTTTCTAGATTTCCCCAATTTTCCAAACCATCACCAAGAAGGGTTTCCAATGATTTCTAAAGAGCCAAATAAAAACCAATTCAACACAAAATATTCAATTTTAAGGCGTCACAATTAGTTCTACTAAGTGTATTCAAGAGAAGATCCACCTACCTCAAAGGTTTTGGAAAAAACTGACAACAGACGAAGAACGCTCTAACAACCGAGTTGATTCTTTACAAAAACGGCCTTATATCCCTTCTCCTATGATATAAAAGACAAAATATAAGAATATTTTGCTTCCACCATCCTATGTATACCCATAACATTTATATATTTGAGAAATAAATATAAGAAGATAATTATATCTAAGTAGATCTAAATAAATGTGACGAGAATGAAGAAGAACGTCACTTACTGAGAGAATCAGGCTTGAAAATGCCAAGGGAGGGCTCCAGATTAGTTTCAAAATTCTTGTTAGAGGTTACCAAACCTTAAATAGTGATAAATATTGAATTAGGGATATTTAGGATCAATAACAATAAAGTAGGAGAAAAATGAGTAAGATCATCAGAAATGAGATCTTACTTTTTCCCTACGCATGGTTAGCATGCACAGTTAGACAAACCATGTGCTAAACGTGCGTTAGATACTTATTTAAAGGGGAAATTCACATGGAATTCTCACATGGTATCTCTAATAGTGTGTACCCCATGATGAAGCTACTATCTATAATCTGCAACTTTACATGGTTTATACTAAGCATACCACACAGTTTGGACAAACTGTGTACAGCCCGTGCGCTTCTCCTTTAACATTGTTTAAAGTTCACAAAAATCTCTCATACATCACCCTTAAACTTTATTACCATAAAAATAATAAATTAAGGGTCAATACCATAAATCCAGGGTACTATATTCTCCTCACCATTGGTCTTTCCGACCTTGAAATGTAGAAAACCCTCACTGCCTTGAAAGAGTTCTGACCATTTCTCTTTCATTTCCTTCTCGTGTTCCCAAGTCTCTTCCGGAATCTGACCATGTTTCCATAAAACCCAAACTATAAAAATGCTCTTTCCACATAAGACATTCTCTTTCCTATCCACAATCTACACAGAGATATGTATCAATGAAGCATCCGTCTCTAGGTCAACGTGATCTCATCTGATCACATGGTCCAGATCAAGATGGTACTTTTTCAATTGATATACGTGGAACATATTATGCACTAAACTGAACCATGGTGGAAATTCCAACCAATATACCACCTTTCCAACCCATTCCAGTATCTCTAAAGGGATAATATACCAAGGATAAAACATACCCTGATTCCCAAAACAACGATGTCCAAGCCATGGAGAGACCCTCACGAACACATGATCACTCAAAAAAAATGACAATGGTCGTCGATGATGATCCACATAATATTTCTAACAATTATGATCCATCACTATCCTCTTTCTGATCAAATGAATCATATCCATTGTTTCATGGACAAGGCTCGGCCTAACTACTGAAGTCTCACCTGTTTCCACCCAACATAGTGAATAATGATAAGGACGCCCATACAATGCTTCAAACAGAGCCATATCTATCGAGGCCTGATAGATGTTATTATATGATAACTCCACTAAGGGAATATTATCCTCCCATGAGACACAAAAATCCATTACACAAGCCCACAACATGTCTTAAAAAATTTATATCATCCACTCAGACTGGTAATCTCTCTGAGGATGATATTTCAGGCCCATAGTCAACAAAGTCCCAAGGGATTGTTGTAAGGATTTCCAGAAATGAGATGTGAACCTTGGATCTTTGTTTGAGATGATCGAGACTGGTATTCCATGTCTCTTTATAAATTATTGGATAAAGATTTTGGATAGATCTTCCATCGTATGAGTTTCACAAATTACAATGAAATGTGGTGACTTTGTAAGCCGATCGACTATCAACCATATGAAATCATGTTTCCGAACCATTATTGGGAGACCTGTAACAACATACATTTCTATCTACTCCCATTTACACACTAGGATAGGTAAAGACTACAAAAAACCCACTAGTCGCTAATGCCCTGCCTTAACTTGTTAACAAGTTAAGCACTTTGAATAGAACTCAGCCACTTTCCTTTTCATACCACTCCACCAAATTTTCTCCTCCAACACCTTATACATATTATGTACTCCTGAATGTATAACCCATTTGGAATGGTGTTATGCATTAAGAATTTGTTCTTGACAAGCCATAGGTACAACCATCCGATCTATGAACCACAAAAATGAACTCCCATCAAGTTTCCATCCCTCAATGGTCTCCCCACCATTGAGTTTTGAACTCATTTATGATAATTCTGAATTGGGTGTTTGTTCCTCTTTAACCATCATTACCAAATTAGGAAGCATGGAATCTAAAAAGAAAACCGCAAAATCACCTTGGTCTTCACATTCCACATGTATGTCGGCTAAGACCGACATCAACATCCACTCATCTGAAGCATCTTTTTCCAACTGAGCATATGAATTTATTCTTATTATATATTACACCATATTTCCTTCACCTGGTGTATATATCAAGTGAAATTCATACATTTGGAGATAATCTTTCCTTCTTCTTTGCCTCAGATTCAAATCTCATTTTGAGAAAATATGTTTAAAGCTCTTATGATCTGTGAACAAAAAAAATTTCTCACCAAAGAGATAGTGATGCCATGTCTTCAAAGCATGAATGAATAAATCTAACTCCAAGTCATGTGATTGGTAGTTCTTCTCATGGAATCTCAACTCCCTTAAACCATAATAAACCTCATGGAATCCTTACATGAGAATAAAACCCATCCCTAATCCTAAAGAATCACATTACACCACATATCCCTTTCCTGATTTTGGAAAAATCCAGATTTGTGCTGATGTAAGACGAACATTCAGCCCTTGTAATGATTTATGGCATTACTCAGTCCATTGGAATAGAACATTATTCTTTGTCAAAGCTATCATTGGAGAAACTAGTCATGAAAATTCACACACAAAGCATCAGTAATAACCATCTAGACCAAGAAAACTTCGCATTTGAAAGATATTTTTCAATGGTTTCCAGGAGATAACATATTCTATCTTTTTAAGGTCCACTGAAGTATATTTTTCATAAATGACATGGTCAATAAAACATACCCCTTGTATCCAAAAATCACACATAGATAGTTTGGCATACAAATGATAGTCTCTCAAGATTACCAACACTGTCGCTAAGTGTTTCTCATGCTCAACCCTTGACCTTGAAGAAAACAAGATATTGTTGAAAAACACGAAAACAAAAGAATCTAGATTTATCTGAAATATTCGATTCATCAAAGACATGAAGACCACGAGTGATTTTGTAAGACTGAAAGGCATGAATACATATTCATAGTGTCCATATCTACTTTTGAAATATGTCTTCAGAATATCTTCCTTCTAAATTCACAATTGATGGTATCCTAATCAAAAATCAATTTTAGAGAACCAATGAGATCCCCTCAATTGATCAAATAGATCATCAATGCATGGTAGTTGATACAGATTCAATAACATAACTTGGTTAAGATTATGATAACCCACACACAACCTTAAAGTTCCATCCACTTTCTTCATGAACAAGACCAGTGCTGTCTAAGGAGACGTACTTGTCCAAATGAAATATTTTCTTTATAGCTCTTCCAATAGCACTTCTAGTTCCCACAACTCTGTTGGTACCATTATATAAGACGAGAGGGAAATAGTACTCATCCCCAGAAAGTGATCAATCGTAAACTCCTCTTCCCTTATAGGTGGTAACCCTGCGAATTTATTAGGAAATACATACAAAAATTTATCCAAAACCACTGAAAAATATTTTCTTCGGTCTCTTCCATTGATTCCAAAGTTAAATCCACCAACTAGTAATAGATATTCCCCATAGCTGGTACCAACAAGCCTGTTTCACCATTCTTTACAATCGTATCTCCTTTGAGGAGATGCTCGATGCTGTACTCAGTTATGAAACTCATTATCCTTTTATAACATTCAGCATGATCTTTAAACATTATCAACCAATCCATACCCAGGATTACATCAAATACATCAATCTCCATCACTGAGAAGTCCCACTTCATCTCAACTCTATCAATAGTTATAGAATAATCTTTACACACAAAGGCTTTACATTCTATTTCACCGAGATAAGTTTTTAGTTTTAACAATAAGATATCATTTCCAGTTTTTGGCATATCAGGTCAACAACTCGAGAAGTAATGAAGGAGTGCGATGCACCAATATCACATATCACTTTCACAAAGGAATAATTAAAAATAATCGTACCTCTTACTGTAGATGGTCAATCCTGATCATTTAAAATAATATACTTAGCTCCATACAATTGCTTCATCGCTGCATTGTACTCTTTATGACCTTGCTATGAATGCCCTTGATGAGGAGTCATGGTATTTTGAGAATCACCATGACTAGATCTGTGTTGTTGATGAGTCTTATTTTTCTATCCTCATCCTGTCAAAGCATATGATGTTTGCGACACCTGAGAAGTGTCTCAAGCAACTAACCTCAGAGCATTGCGACAACAACACTAAAGACACCCCATCTTCTTTCAATTATGGAATGATCTAGGTTGTGTCGTGCACTCTCTCTTTATATGGTCAAGCGAACCACATTGGAAACTGATTTTATCTTAGGTCGTGGAGGAAGGTTCACTGATCCAGCTATTTGATTTTGAGTCCCACTCCCACCTTTGAAATAGGTGTCCCTATTTCATTTTCTCCTAGCATTGGAGTTTCCACCATTTTCTATAGGGATCATCATACCTCCTCCTCCCATAGCTCATGAGATGTCCCACTTTGCCACTGCCACTCTATTCACCATCTTTGTATAATCTGTAATACAGAGCACCAAAATCTTTGAGCGAATCTCCTGCCTTATCCTTGATTCTAAGATGCGTTCCTTTGAGTCCACACTCACTACAACTTTGGGTGGAATGCACATTAAATGAATGAATTTAGCCACATACTCGTTGAACGAGAGATTTTAATGCTTCAGACTAAATAATTATATCTTCCTATAAATCCTAAATTTGTGAGGATAGAATTATTTTTCAAATAATTCCTCAAAATCCACCCAAGTAAGGTTTTGATCCACTTTATCATGCAACACTAGTTCCCACCACTAGAGTGAAAGATCCTCAAGAATATATGTGGCCAACTTGACTTCGATCTTTGTTGATGTGATAATGAATTCAAATATATGATTCATCCTGTTGAGCCACACCTCTACCATTTCAGTTTCAGAAACACCCTGGAAGATGGGTGGATTCTGCTTCATGAACTGAATGGAATAATCCACATGTCTTGGCTCATCCCCACAATTCCCCATATCCACAACTTGAAATGTTTGGACTATACTCTGAACTAGATCTTGGTTCACCTATGGCTCAAGTGCAACCATGTTCTCTGCGGCTTCTTCTAGTTGGTTTCTACAACACCTACCAGGTTCCATTTTCTAAAAAACAACAAACTTAGTAAGTCTCATTCCCTAGAAACTGATGTCTTAGCATTTCAAATTCTATCACATCAACTATCACAACATTATTTTCGAAAAAAAAACTTTTAACATTCAAATTTTTTTGAAAAACCAATATTTCTTTTGAAAATAAGACCATTTTCAAAATACAAAAAGTATCCTATTTTCAAAATATTTCATTTAAAAAAAATTATACATTTTTCAAAAAAATTAACCTTTTCACAAAATAATAAATCATTACTCATAATGTGATACTAAATCCTATTGGGAAGTAATTACTCTACAATTCATGTCATTATTGTCTCATTAGCTAGACCCATGATAATGAGATTTGAATATCCTATATGTGTCTCCAAAACACTTATGTACCCAACTCCCTAGTAACTTGAAGTTCAACATAAACATGTTAGCTACAACTTTTTGTGATATGAATTTCAAGTTAAAAAAATCATACTCCTTTCTAATATCAAACCAAAATAATAGACCAGGATGAATCCAACTCCAAGACCAATAAACTAAAAACTACATGTTAGGCAAGAACTGAACAAGCTGACACCATTTGTAATGACCCGCTAATTCTCATTGGCTTGAGAGTACAATGAGTCATTACTTTGCCTTAAATAACATCCCCAAGTTTCCAAAGGCTTATTATAAATGAATAAGTGTTTCAAATATATGTGGGGGATGATTTACCCTTTAATAATAAAACCACTATCTCAAAACCATAACCAAAAAACTATTAAATGATGCTTGAATAAAAGGAAGACAACTCTACAACATTATTCATATAAAAACCACTCCAAAGTGCACAATAATAGAATACAAAATAATTATAAAAGTAAACATTATAAGAATAACTAAAGACTCCAATAAGACCATAAAACTCCATGATCTACTAGCTCCATGCTCCAAGATCACCAAACAACCCACGTTTCACAATGTGGTGCAAAAAATGTGTCATACGTTACCTTTTCCCATGTATCAGAAGGGAACATATGACAAAGAACCAAAGTTACAAATAATGGGTGAGTATAAAACTCATTATGTTTTCCCTAGTGACTTCCCTACTCACTCCACTTGGATAGAAAAGTTATCCACATTTATATAAAACCATTTATATAAAACAATTCTGCAAAACAGTTTGTAACACAACCATAAACAAGTTACACAACCAATTGTTACCAAATGAATAAATGTTCTCAATAAACCAATTTCCATAAATTTATACTTATAGAAAAACAACCAAACAAAATTTTAAAAGCAATTTTAATATAACATTTTGGCATTCCAATTCCATGGTGCACAACACACCCACCCATGCATGCTCCATTTGATAGTTCCATACTTATGAGCAGTCTCTCATCTTATCTCCTTGTGCCCCAATGAAACATGACCCTAATCTAGGGTCACACACCTTGTACCACAATGATACACATCCCTTATTCAGGGGAATATTGAACATTAACTCACATAACCCCATGTATTCCAAACCATTTCAAATCACCAAAACAAACCATTTCATTAAAACTGCATTTTTATTAAAAACCAAAGTACTAACCAATTTCAAGCAGCCATTTCATTTCAATAAAACATTCCATTTTATTAAAAAAAACTAATTCAAACCATGTTCTAAAATTCTAGAAAATCCCCATTTTATAATCTCTATTTTATTATCAAGAACACAAGTACTTTATTCAAATACCAAATTTTCTAGATTTCCATAAGTTGCCAAACCATCACTAAGAAGGGTTTCCAAAAATTTCTAAACAGCCAAATAACAACAAATTGAAAACAATATATTCAATTTGAATTCATTCCAATCATTTATACTAAGTGGATTTAAGAGATAATCCACCTACCATGAAGGTTTTTGTGAAAACTGAAAATGGACGAAGAACACTCTAGAAACCGGGTTAATTCTCCACAAAATGGCCTTAGATCCCTTCTCCTATCACTACCATGACCAAATATAAGCATATTTGGAATCCACCATCTTAGATATACCCATTATAATCATAGATATATGAATTAAATATAAGAGGAGAAGTATATCTAAAGAAATGTGACAAGAACGAAGAAGAACGTCACTTACCGAGAGAATTAGGATTCAAAACGCCAAGGTAGGGATATTGATTGGTTTCAAAATTCTTGTGAGAGGTTACCCAACCTTAAATGTAGAGAAATATATAATTACGGCCATTTAAGAGAAAAAATGATCAAGTAGGAGAAAAAATGAGTAAGATCCTAAAAAATAGGATCTTACTTTTTCCCTGCGCATGGTTAGTCTACATAGTTAGAAAAACCGTGTGCTAACTGTTTGTTAGATATTGATTTAAGGGGGGAACTTTTCATGGCCTCCTTGAATGATCTCTATAACCATGTGCACACCATGAAAAATCTACTGTCCATAATCTGTAACTTCACATGGTTTATACTAAGCTTACTGCACAGTTTGGAAAAACAATGCACAACCCGTGTGCATCTCCTTTTGCCCCAAAAACTTGTTTAAAGTTCACCAAAGTATCCCAAAATTCAACCTTACACTTTATCACCATAAAAAAAATTAAGTAAGGGTTACATACCAGAAACTGGGGGTACTCTAGGAAAAGATCCAAGGAGGTTAACGAAGTTGAAGATTCATCTTAAATCACTATAGAACAGCCTAAAAAATACCCCCTTGATTAATAGAGGATAGGGAAATCAAAGGGGTTAGTCCCTTAGTATGTTTGACCAAATAAGAAGAAAGTGGAGGGGCTTACCCCTCTTTAAGTTTGAGGTGTAAAAAAATCTTATTAACCCTTTTAAATTCCACCAATGAGCTAGTGGTTCCTATCGGCTAGCCGGAGGTCGTACAACAAATTTGGCTACAACAACCACCAAACCTCTCCCAAGGCTCCTTCGAGCCATAAATATACTTTCTAAGTCTCCAAACATGTACAAAAATATGAATTAAAGGATTTAAAACTCTCATAATTTGATTCTAAATCAAAGTTATCAAAAATACGTAGCTACTAAACTCAATATTTTAATTTTCTCTAGGAATATTCACACCTATACTGACACATAGTATTACAATCTCCCCACTATAAAACTTCGTGTCCTCAAGAAGTCAAAATGGACATATAAAAATAAGAACCAATCTACATTAGTTACCAAATACCATTTAATTAGTGACATGACATCTTTAAATTCTACCTGCACATCCTATGTGCAACACCAAATATGAGGTTTTGAGTTCTCAAAATCCTGATCCAATACTTGTATCATCCCAAAGCATCACAACGGCACTCCACAACACTCGTATAACTTGGGAGAGCTACATACCACCATAAACAAGGTCATTTTTCCTAAGGTACTTCCCACTATAGTACTTATATTAGAATGTCCAATTATGAGTCTTGGAATTTCCTACCACCAGAACCACCTACTGAACAACCATCCCACATTTTATCAATGTTCCTGGTGTGGTTTCCAATTCGTTGTATAAAAACATACAAAAAAAATCAGTCATAGATTATTTGGCTGTACCATCTCAAACATTCTCTGACACACCCACCAAGATGATTTGAAGACACCCTAGGATGATTCTATAGACACAAGAGGAATTCCATAGTTATCTGAACATGCTTACTGAAGCTCGAACCAACTCTTGATAGAATTCCCCAATTAAGTCCTTGACCAAACAAACCATCCATCATGCTCTCTCTCCTCAAGCACCAACACACCATCACTCTAACACATGATAAAATCCCACTTAAATCATCCCAATATTGATGAGAAAACATATAATATATTTGATATCCCATATGAATTTTTCACCTGACATTCACTGAGGAATCCAGATAAATTTAGATCCATTTTCTCATTAGCATCAAATTTACAGAAAAAAATCCATTGACCAGTACTATTATATTGATGAACCTTCAAGAACTAGGTTCATGATTCTATAGCATGGGATTTTTCAATTATGTAATATAAAAAATGTATACATCCACCCCACTCATACCTGAGCACCAATTATGAAATATCAACCACTGACCATTCCAAGCTCCTGGAAACATTATCCTCAACAACCACTAAAATTTCTAAGAAATGAGGGTCACACCATAAATTCAAAAGGTATTAACCCCAATATATAGTTTACCTTATATCACAACTTTAGTGAAATGTCAATGGGTTCTATCTCCAAATACATGCCTCTCCTTATAATCCATGCTCAACCCATCTCATCAATACATGACCAGAATTTACCCATATCTGTCATGAAAGAACACCTAATCTAACATTGATGTAAGATCTACCATTAAGGTATGTATCCAATTTCATTAAGACCCTAGGCCTCTATTACTTCAAGGGATTCATCAAAAAAATAATTCATCAACTTGCACCCAATCGATCATTAATTTATAATCTAATGGGTATCATCCAAAACAAGCACATAACATTTATTTCTCATAAAACATAGTAGATATACACTCCCATACCACCTAGTCACATCGCTCAACTCACACTCCTACGAGTCACACTCTATAGAACTAGGCTGACATGCCATAACCACAGACTATGACAACTCGACATTGTCTTTCAGTTACAAAGATTTGTTTCTTTTGGTTATTCCTTTTTCTTGCATTGATATCTTATTATATTTTTGATTAGTTGTTATTTTATTCTTGTTATAGACTTTGGAGTGGTTGGGGGTCTATGTTGGTCCTTATTAAAGAGGATGAGAATTAGTTGTGAGGCTTATATGAGGAGTGGAAATGGTCCTATAGCTAAAAAATATATAGGAGTACCACTGGCTAGCTGGTGAGGGCCATCAGACAACTAGTGGGAGGATAGAAGAGGTGGGTTACTATAGGAATCCTAATGGCTAGCTAATAAATTCCCACTAGCTATCCAATGGTACTTTTATAATGATTGGTATTCTTCCAAGAATCACCTAATATCTGGTGGAACCTAATGGATGGCTGATGATGATGATGATGATGATGGTGCCAAAAAAAATAGGGTGATATCCTAATTTGGATTCATTTAATCTCACATTTGTTTATAAAAGGCCTCACTAAAATTATATTAACCCCAAACACCTTGGAGTCTCTATACAGGTGAATTTGTCTCTACAAACCTTTATTATTCATGTATTGATGTTCCAATTGATGCATTAGATCTCTTTTGGTAAGTGTTATCTCTATTTGATTGTTATTTCCCCTATCCTTCTCTCTCGCTCTCACTTGGAGAGTGGTGGATCCTCATTGTATTGATGGATCTAGATCTTGACATGAATAATTATGATTTTAGGATTATCCATTGAACATTCTATACCTTCCTCCATTTGTGGATCCCATATTGGGTGTTGATGAGATCGTGATTTTAGGTAGTTGGGCTTATAAGGAAATTCCTATCAATTAAAAACTTCAATGCTTGTTGATTTTGAAATGAAATTATAAATGATTAAGAATGAATGATTTGTTATTATTAGATAATAATTTATAAATGGAGTTGTGTGTGTGTGTTGAAACTTTTGGGTATGGATTTCAGAAAAGTATTTATTTCTAGAGAATGTATATGAAGTAAAACAATGATTTAATAAATGATTTTTATGATGATCCATGTGGAATGATGACTTGAAAGGAATTATGAAATTGAAATAAAATGATTTTTTTAAGTGACATGATCTTTGATGAAAAACCATTTGATATTGGTTTTTGAAATGAGATGTAATGTTTCTAAAAGTTGAACTTGGAGCTGATGAAATTATTTATTGTTTGAAATGATTTGATAATGATTATAATGAATGATATACTATTGTATGCTTATCTTCCTTAAAGCACATGAGATCTTGAGAAGTTAGGTTAGATGAAAACATGGTATGCATGTATTATCTCTACTGGGAATTTTTTTATGATAAAAATGATACAAAAAATAATTGAGGGAAAGGAATATATTATTAGGGAACATGTAGAATTTCTTATTATAGGTGGAAGGAAAATAATGTGAATTATTATAGGCCATGGATGTTTTTAATTAAAGGGACCCTAAGAATTAAAAGTGACCAGTCGAGCATGTTATCCACTTGTTTTATGGGGATTTTGGGATTTTTTCATTGATGATTAATGCGATGAAATTGGTTGATATATCATTTTGGTAATTGTATCCATCTTATTGTGGAACTTTTCTCCTAATGGTTGTTTGGAATATCGACTATTTGTTATTTTATATCTAATTTATTTATTTTATGAGTTATTATTGTTGAGAAATAATTCCCTATTGTTTGTTTTGATTTCCAGGAACTATTCACCAGCCAATGGGGATTAGGAATTCCCTTTGAGTTCTGTTAGAACTAATTTAGGTACAGTTTAAGTGGGTTATATGGGTTCATTAATGAACAAATGTTATCAAAGGCCTGTAGTATTATTTCTTGATGTTAATATGTAGTTCGGGATGTCATAGTAGACATGATACATGATTATTAGAACTTAAGTGGTATGTTTCATGTGATTTCCCAGCCATCTCTCATTGTAACAAGCCTTAAGGTATAATTGACTATTGGAAAAAGTGTATTTGAGAAATTTCATTGATCTAATTCTAAATATTTTCCAAATATTTGATCTAAGATTTTTGTTTCCTATTTGAATTATTATTGATAGAGTTTATGATCTCAAATATCTGGAATTGAATTTTACTTATTATCTATTGGGATTTTTTCATACCATGTCCCCAGGGAGATGTTTGAATCTACATCAGGTGGAAGATGATGATAGATCACATCAAGAAAACCCTCTAGTCGATCAGAAAATTATATAAGTTTTTTTCTTGTGGTCCAATATCTGGGCCAGGTAGCTTCACCTATTTCAATTTTGGATATTGAGTTTGTACTTGAGTGGTATGATAATAGGTATCATTCCCATGTGTTTTTAAATTTGAATCCACCATCTTTCCAAGGCACCAATGATTCATAGGAGGAATAGGATTTGTTAAAAAATGTTGAGAAACTCATTGAGTTTTTGGATATTCCAGATTCAGTTAAGGAGGAATGTACCAAATTCAATCTTAACAGACATAAAATAAGGTAATGTGATTCAATGGTTTTGGTATGGAGTAATGTGGGCTTGTAGTGAGATGTCATCAATGCTCTTTTCACTGATTAATTATATATGGAATCGATGGTATTGGATTAGTCGATGTAGTTCCTTAACCATTAAAATGGTTTTTGGACTGTGACCTAGTATGCTAATCATTTTTTTAATCATTTTCATTTCTCACCTAATTTAGTACCAAATGAGAAAAAAAATCTCTAAGGTTTGAGACAGGCCTTTAAAAATATATCTGATCTCATTTTTTGTTTCTGAATATCACCTTGTATATATATTTTTGGGATAGATCTTTGATGGTGGAACTTAAATTTACCAGTATGTCAGGGTTGATGGGTTTTCCTCCAACTCATAGTGGTAATTTTGGTGGTCCCTTTATAGGGAAGACGAAGTGGGATGAGTAATGTAGTGGAAACCATAATGGTGGATCTTGATAGAAAACAACTTCTAAATCATCTATAATGTCCAAAAAAGTCCCACTGACCTTATTTCAATGAAACACAGTTTGGAACACAAAGACTACATTTAGGTAAGAACCAAAAATTTATAGCTCATGTGGATGTTTGTTAAACTTTTATTGGTTCTACTTTGTTTTTACCACTATGCATAGTGGTACGGGCTCATCAGTAGTGAGAGGATTTGTGGTTATGTCATATACTTTAAGACAAAATGGGTTCTATTAATAGAAATCAAGAACAAATATTTTTCACATAGTGGATGAGTATCTAGTGGATGATGATGCGGGTATTGTGATAGTGAGAGGTACCACTACCATTGCTTCATATTTACTGATTTTTTTCTTGGAAACTAGTTCCTCTCATTCCTTTGTATCTACCCGTATTGGGAAATTACTGAACATTACCATGGATCTTGTTCCCTTCTTGCAGTTTTTTCCATATAAGAATTCGAGCTATTTTGGGACTTTTTTATTATAGATATGAAATCTCCAGATTTTATTATGGGATGGATTGATAGATTTTTCATAAGTTTTGCATTGAGTTTTATCATAGACAAGTCTCCTTTACTTCCCATAATGGGAAGTGTCATGTCTTTTAGGGAGAATGGGAACTGTGGTCAAGATGAGAGGGACCTGGGTTTACGGTGTTAGATTGGATGATATCCAAATTTTACTTTTAACTAGAGAAAGAATATTCATACGGTGATAAATGTCCAGTAGCACATGAGTTTCTCAATGTTATCCCATCATAATTTTCTAATCTTCCACTAGTGTGGGAGGTGGATTTTTCTATCAACTTGGTACTAGGTAATCAGTCTATTTATATTCCCTCTTACCATTGACACTGAATAAACTGATCGAGTTAAATATTCAGTTGGATAATTTTTTTCTAGGGATTCATTAGACCTAGTGAGCTACCTTAGGTAGTTCTAGTGCTTTTTTCCAAGATAGATGGTGGAACCCTTCACCTTTGTGTTGACCATAGAAATCTAGACTAGTTTATTTTCAACAAAATTTATTTGTTTCCCCATATTGAAGATTTATTTGATGATATGAAAGGGGTTAAGAGGTTCTCAATGATTTATCTTTAGTATGATTATCATCAACTTATGATCAAGGAGTCTAATATACCTAAGTCTATTTTTAGGAGTTGGTATAACCACTATGAATTCCATGTTATAATTATTTTTCATACCAATACTCTTTCTATGTTTAGGGAATTAATGAACAATTTTTTCCATCAGTACCTCTATTATTTCATTGTGTTATGTATGTATGAATTCTCGATTTACTATAAAACATAAGAGGATCATGTACCACATTTGAGAAAAATGTTGTACATATTTAGAAATAACTGACTTTATAGCATGACTTCTAAATGATAATTCTAGATTAAAGTGGTTAATTTATTGGGGAACATGATTTTTGAACATGGTATTTTAGTTTAATCAGATAAGGTTAAAGAAATTATGACATGGGAGGAACCAAAAAAATTCATTGAGATTTAGAGCTTTATGGTCTTGGTTGGTTATTAAGGATGGTTTATGAAGGATTTATGAAACTTTGATTTTCCATTGACTACTGTCACTTGAAAGGGAGTGAAGTTTGTATGGGATTCAAAATTTCAAGACTCATTTTTTTAGTTGATGTTTTTTTGACTTCAACTCTAGTGTTTACTCTTCTAAAAGATGGGTAGGGATTTGTGGCCTTTTTCAATGCATCATGTAAGGACCCACCCTTAGACATGTCATACAAGAGGACCTTATTCCGGTCTATATTATAGAAATAGATACATGCTTACAAAAAACATCATAGTTACAACGAAAAACTAAACAAACTGCAAGATCATCACCGCTTCTACGCGCAACAACTAGGATGACCAACTCTGGATTTCAAGGAAACCTGTGACAAAAACATTTCAAAAACTTGGGATGAGCACAAAAAATGCTCAGTAATGGGTTTAAAAAACATCGATAAATATTCTTTGAAAAACGGTATATAAACATTTAAGAATACCGTTTTTTTAAAATACCGTTTGAAATTAATTACTGCATCAAAATACTAGGTCAATTTTTAGAAGATACTTATGTTTAAAATTGATCAAATATAATCTAGTGTTTTTATGAAAACATTATGCAAGCTTCTGAACACAAAATGACTAATTTTGTGACTGCTCGACTAATTACAGGCCATGATGGGTCCATGCCCAATCCCTTCCTATCTACCACACTCGAGAGTCGGGTTTTCTGAAAATATTTTAAGCTTGCGTTAAATACGTATACATTTGCCCTGGGTTTTCATATATTAAAACTCATAAACAACATTTGATACATAAGTAATGCATGTGTAACAAATTTATATATACATATTATTACATATATATATATATATGTATAATTTTATAATATTTCATCTGCTTGTTCTGAAGTAGTCGATTTACACATCGATATATCTCTGCATGATTTTTCATTCGTATCATCCTTTTAAAATTTATTTATACATAATAACACATTAACCATATATCATATATATATATATATAGTACAAACAAAATGTATAAATAATTTCCATATAAGGCTAGCGAAACCAATGCGTACAACATTGTCATTAATAAAAATAATGGTCATTACCTATATGAAATTTATGAGTTGATTATAACACGATGAGTGTCAATGATAAACATAATATCATGGCCATGTATCTATGAAAATGATTCCCATGATATTGAAAAAAAACATGTTGATATTTTATGTGCATTTTTTTCAGAAACATGTCGATAAACTGGAATAAAATTGTAAAAATGATATCCACCATTTCATTCATATATATATATATGTATAAAAATGTGTAATAGCATAATTGAATAATAAGATTAAAATCATAATAAATAATTTTACTCTTAAAATTTTGCAGAATAACAGAAAACCATAACCAACCAATATAATAAATATTTAGTTTGGTTTTGTTATACACATATAATATTTATTTATAAACCTGTATATACCAAAATAAGTTATTATTAATGAAATCAAATCATAAAACACTCTTTGGAAATTTTTAAGAGGTACTGAAATTAAAACTTCATCAATAGAATTATATAATAAAGGTTTGTAAAATAGAGATAATTGAAAATAAACCCTTGCATGAATTATATGAATAAAGAACATTATTTAAATAAAAATGTTCATCATTTAGAAAACATAAAACAGAACAGGTTTTGTATTTATATATATAAGTGTATATACACATATATGTATATATGGGTTTTACAAACAAAAAACTAAATAAAACCTTACCTTAGTGGATTTAGACTGCATGTTAAGGCTTGGATGCACTAGACAGGGGTGCAAAAAAAAACTACGAGTGGTGGAGTGCTCAAGTAGGGTATCCAATACTCCTGATAGCTTATGTGTAACATTTAAGAAGATGAAGGAAAAAAAGAAAAACAAGAACCTGAGGAAGTGATCTGACCTGAGTGTTCTAACCGCATGAAGGAGGGTTCTACAATTATAACAAAACATGAAGGCAACTTCTCAGGGAAGTTTAACCCAATTCACGGGTATCATAACGATATATTATATATATATATTTTTTGTTCCATGTCATGCGATCCAATATTGGATCTAATAATATTAATATGTTATTTATTATAATAATAACAATATTATATATAACAATTAATATATAGTGAAACATATATTATATAATGATCTATACATGTAATATATAATAGAATGATTTATAATATATATATATATATAATGAAACATATAAAATGTTATATTATAATAATAATATCACGCCACACACACAAAACAAGCAATCACCACTTTTGACTTCTTATCCTCAAAAGCCACGCCACACATAAATACAATCAATATTTTATTTTAAAAAAAAGAAAAAAAGGTGGTTCAATCAATCCTCTAAATTCACGCCTCTTTATTATTATATGTATATTTGGTTCAATCAATCCTCTACATTCACGCCTCTTTATTATTATATATATATTTGGTTCAATCAATCCTCTATAATCACGCCACTTTATTATTATATATATATTTATTCATTTAGTTAATACCTCAAAACGTTTAAACTATTAAAAATTATATATTTATTTACATTCACCATTATAACCTTTTTTTATATGAATATATATACATATTATTTGTTTTATTAAAATAAATATTTCAAATCACACATTATATATATATAGACACACAATTTTAGCGTTTTTTATAAATATATATATATATATATATATACCATGTTAGCGTTTTTATATATATATAAATATATATAATTCATTTTTATAATTTATCGAAATTACATTTTTTAAACATAAATTTATTATGCATTTTTTTAATATAACAATTATATGTATTTATAATTTATAAATTTTATAAACAAAAGCATAATATATATCATATATTTACAATATATATTATCTTAAAAATAATAATAATAGTAATTTTAAATGACATGTATAATAAAATTATAATTTTATAATAATATTAGTTTTATTAATAAATAATTCAAAACAAATATTTTGATTTATATCATTATCAACCTAATTAGAATAAGTCTATATTTTAATGGAACAATTACATATATAAATAAAATACATTGCTAAATATATTTTTATATGTAAATATATTACATACACATACATATATATATACTTAGAATTTAAAAATTAATAATTACAATATTATTAGATTATCAACATTATTCATTTATTTATTTATTTTGATAAATTGATTTACACATTTATTTAGCTTGTAAAATAAATTTTTATGCACCAAAAATTATTTCATTAAAACAACTTTTATTAAAATTCGTACTTTAACATAATATTTATTTTAGTTTAAAAAGAAATAATGATCTTAACAAATTCATTGCATGTTAGTAAATCTTTTGGAAGACTTAATTTTTATTAATCTTGTTTTAAGCTTTTATCTATGTCTATATATATATATATGACATAGATTAATTCAAAACATTATTTATAATAAAACAACATTCTTAATTATTTCCTTTATTAGAATAACATTTTTGAAAATATATTTAACGTCGTCGCTTATTAAAAACATGACATTTTTTAATAAATCTAAGTATTCATAAATTTTCATTTAGAAAATCCTTCTTTTATAATTTATTTATAACATTATTCATTTTAAATTATAATTTATTTAAAATTATTATTTTTTCTTAAACTCGGGGTGTTAAAATATTCCCCTCTTAACAGAATTGCATCCTCACAATTCGATCATCAGATTAAAACTAATTCTGAATTTCTGTCTTCATAATTTAGAAAACTAATACCGCAAGATTCCTAGACAATAACGTTAAACAAAAACATCTATTTCCAAAGTTTTCTAGACTGTTCCTCTGATACCAACTGCAACGCTCCGACCCCAGTTACCCAGAGCCGGTGCATTATTTTAATACATTGGCATGATCTCAAAAGATCATGTCTCGAAATTTCGATTAGTTTAGTATCCTTAGAAACACTAGATACATTCATAAAGTTTACAATACATCATAAAATGAAAACTACAACAACATAGTCTCTATAGCCCACACTCATATCCCCTCATACTATCCATGTAGGTCATTCATAAAATACTTCTTCACATCCTGGGAAAAATAAAACATAGAAAGGGGTGAGATCAGATGATCAGTAAGGATAACAATATAGTGAAAACTTTCATAAATAAGCATAAATATTTAAGGCAATGTATAAATAAAACAAAATCCATTTAAACTTGAACTTCAACATAATATGCCAAAGATAAAATGAAATAATTCCATTTACTTATTCACATGGATATTCTACTAGTCGAATAATAACATGCAATATCAATAACCACTTTCATAATGATGGAATGCATAATTCCAAACTATTATAACCACGTAGCCAAGGCCTCGTGCCAAGACTACAAATAAGATTTTGTCAAGACCTTGTGCTAAGACACTAGTTTGTCTCATGAGACCAACCGATGCATCGATGAGCTAGAACGGGCTCCAACCATCACTTACTAATTCCAATGAATTCCTCACATAAACAGGTTTAAACGTAACATAAACATTCATATTAAAACTAGCATATGAAATGTAAATACTTTCTCCATAAACCATGAATGGTATAAAAATAACACATCCACAGTCAAACATATCACAAAACCTTCAATACAATATGGAAGTTTTGTATCATAATAAATCAACTTCAAATAAGATTAAAAATCCATTAAAGGATTTGACATAGATGGAAATGATTTGTAAAACTCTTTTATTGAAATATCCCTTTTCATAAAAACATTTAAAATTCACACAATTAGAAAGGAAGATATTTAAAGAAATTTTTGAATCAAAGTGTCCCATACCACTTTGAAACTTTTTAAAGTAATTAACATTTTAAAACATTCATATCCATTTAAATAAATCCTTGAAACCATTTTGAAAACTTGTACATTAATGATAATGGTTTAGAAGAATAAACCTTTAAATCATTTAAAATGATGTTGACATAGATGAAATCAAAACTATTTGAGAGAAATGTCTCTTTTTTTGAAATCATTTAAGAGTCATAGAATTATAAAATAAATCATTTACTTTGAAAATATTCTTATAAGATTTTAAGGTAAGCTTTGACAATTTTATAAGGGCGGAAAATAGCCACACCCGCCGTATAGGTTAAAATAGACATTCTTACCTTAATTCTGTCGAAAAGGTTAAAAAGGACCTTGTTTGGAAAATGACGGAAAGATTACTTTATAAACATCTTATAAAAAGTAAAACAAGGGTATAAATGATTTTAACCCATATTCTATAAAATAGTAAGAATGTTTTGAAATACATTTTTAAGAAACATGGATATGGATGATAAAGAGGTCCCAGTAGATAATTATGTATAAACAACCTCAGATAATGAAGAGATTGTGAAATAAACACTTAACTTGTACTTTTCCATGGTTGGGGGTAGGTTAAACTCCTGTATAACAGTTAAATCATTGTTATTAAATTATAAAATAATCATATACATAAATATGATATCATATATGATCTTTTAATATTGCGTTGTTAATAATATTTTAGTATTATCGTCGTTTCGGGTGTTAACTGATTCGTTTTCCTTTATATGCTTCGTTACGTAAGATGTGTTTGTTATGGATATGTTGTATCTTATTCATATCCATAATGATATCAAGTCCTTAAACATTAATTTTAATCATCAAACTAGAATTAGTCTTGAATGGATATGATGGGGAAATGAATCTCATCGCGTTCGTGGAGACGGTAATCCGTACGTATGCACGAACGCTACTTCCATTTCATTTTTCATTTTAAAAGGAATAAAAAACAAATGATAAATTGTTATATTATTATTCCAGTATAATATAATATATTACATGTGTTACTTAAGTTCATTAACACCATCCTTTATACATTTCATGTATGGTATGAACGAGTCATTACACTTTGAGGGGGCGGTAGTCCGCACTTCCTCAAATGAAATTATCGTATATATATACAACATGAAACGAATAATGGTATGCTATAAAATGGAATTACAGAAGATTATATATAAAATAAATATCATAAATATCATATTTAATTATAGAGTCATCATAATGGCCACCATGAGAGGTGGTAGGAGATAATTGAACAATCATCGTTTCGTGAGGCGTTTGGTTTCCATCCACAGAAACATTATGTTCTTCACCCATTAGATGGAGGTGTGTGTAAGTGTAGTTAGAATAATTATCATAAAAATATCCTAGTATATTTAGTATACTAGTTTTGTTACAAAATAAAATAATAAGAAGTGTTTAGGGGTTGGAGAAGTAAAATAAAATGAAAGAAGCTAAGAGAAATCGTTACTTTTAATTTGGGTAACTCCCTTTGGTTTGAACCAAAAAGGACTCTTGAAGTGCCTTATGCATAAGGTAAGGGTTCTAGGAGGAGTAGAGGTATGTAGGGAGATTAATTGGGCAGAGTTTGGATGAGCCAAAAGTCTTGAGAGGTGTGAGGAATTGGTTAGAAGTGGTGTCCTTTTATAAGGGGGAGGAGGGGTTCTTTAGAAAAAACATAAAGTATTAATTTATAATAAATTAATATTCGGTTTATAATGGCTCCAAAGTGGATTATTAAAAGTATACGGTGGGGATGGGTCTAAAACCACTCAACCAATAGATTTTAGACAGGTTTGGGTCACTATACTGACCTTATCTTTTAGATTTAACTCTTAGTTAAATAGTTTGACAATTACCATGTCTCTTTGTATTTTTATATTATATAGTTAATAAACTTACTATATAATTTCAAGAGACCCCCAAGTGGTCCATTAATGATACACCTATCATTATATAATTCCTTTTTCCATACCTTATATTTTTATAAATATAATATCAATTAATAATATAGTATTTATTTTAAAAACTCTTTTATGTCAATTTTGACACTATTGGTTATTTTGTTTTTGATAAATTCATAAGAGGATTATTACTTAGAATAAAATTAATATAACCAATAATAATATGTCATATTAACCTAGAAAATTATTTCAATTCATAAAAAGTCTCAAATTACATATATTTATATATTTATAATATCAATTATTTTAATATTTCATTAATTAGGTAATTAGTGCATAACCATTGTGTCATAAATAAATTAAATTTTTTAATGTCTAAAAATTATAAATAAAATACCACCATGTATTAAATCTTTTTATCTATCTAATTAATATTTATAATCTAATTTATCTTATTTATAAAGCTGTATTAAAAATGTTTTAGTAATTAAACTTTGATTTTAACTCTTTTAACTCTTCTTTGAATTAAATAATAATTAATGTCCTAATCTAATCCAAGTAGACCTAAATGATAATATTTTATTACTAAGGTTGTTTTTGGTCGATATACAATTTTACAATAGAATTAGGACATGTGTTAGGGTAATATTAATATCATTTTACCCTTGATTACCCTATTTACTTTTAACCGTGGTAAATAAAAGTAAAAAGTTACTATTCACCAAAAATTATTTTCATCTCATTGAACAAAATTTTATTCCTTGATATTAACAGTGTCTCTCAGATTTTTGAAATTCCACTCACAAAAGCGGTAAAATAAAGTTTCATGTGAATTTCCAAATTCTCCTAGGAGGTGGGTAAAAGACGGTGAAAAGTTCAATAAAATTTTTATATATCTAAAATTATTCTAAACTAACTCCAATGAATTACATTGAACTTATATAGGTATTATGTATCTATTTTGAACTTAATTAAATTTAAATAAAATAAATAATTATTTAAATAAAAATTCAGTTTTAAACTATAACTCAGTGTTTTTTTCACTATTCATCAAAAATTGAAAGTTTTCAGAAAAAATACCAAAATTTCACCCTAGGTTAATTTTGATATTCTGAATCAAAAAATGATGTCCATTTTGAAAGATAAAATTTATAAAATTTCAAAAAGTGGGTATTACTATTCATAACGGCTAGTTTGATTGGTTGTGGTGTGTGTTAGAACTCAAAGTTGCGTACAACACACACTATTGTATTATTCAAAGAGAAGCGTACCATGGAAGCTTGGGGTGTTACATTCTCCCCTCCTTCAATAAATTGCATCCTTGCAATTTGAAATTGTTCTTCAAAAATAAAAGGTTGAAAATAGAAAATATATTTGTGGGAAAACCCACATCGGAAATCGGGTTAATAAAATTCAGTCTTAATAAGAGGAAAAGAGAAATGAAAGGGTCACCACCAAATTATTATCTCGATTTGGAGAACATTGGTTTCAATTAGAGACACGTAATTGGAGGAAAAAAGTAAATATTTATAGGGAGTGATTGAGGTCATCAGTCACAAACAATTGTAGAATTCAGGGCCTCAAAGCCATCAATCTATGATGATTTAAAATATCATTGGTTCAAAAAAACATAAGGTATTAGGATAATTTTTTTTGGTTTTAAGATCCCTTACATAATGTTTATAAATTAGTTCCTTCATAGAATAAGAGAAATATATATACATACATATATATATATACTTGACAATTAGAGTTTCATCCTTCAACTAATTTCTACCACAAACTTATCTTTCACTCCAAAGGATAATAGAACTAAAAAATATTATATTTATCCTAATTGTATAAGGATCCAAACATTAACATATACCATTAAAATGAATAAAAATACTTTGTAATGACCAGGGACTTCCTGTAGGCTAGTGGTAGGTAATAAAGGCCTGCCGTACTATGGTTGTGGGTTCGATTCCTGCAGCTTTGTCCGATGCGACGGGTTATCCCCCCGACCTGCAGGTTGTCCTTTTCCTAAAACTATAGTATTATTCCAAAAATAATCTTAAGAAATTTTTTAACCTTAAGACATACTATCCAAAGTTCAACATAATCCATTCCAACCTTTATAGTTATCCAAAATACTTATATCCAAAATCTCTCTCTTAAAGGTTTTTTAAATTCCAAAATCAATTGTAACATAAGATTCCCCGAACAAAGTAATGATTCTTATTGTCACATACTAAAAATATGATTAACTTCATCATATTAAAACCTTAATGAAAACAACAAGTACTGCAGTACAATCCTTATATATATCACATTATTCTTTTAACCAGAATATAATCCTTGAGTCCAAAAACACAAATACATTAATTATTCAACTTCATATGTAGTAACAACATAAGATTGGAATTACTCACTTGGCCTTTTCTAAGGTAAGTTTCCTTGACACTTTGGGAATTAATTTGCATAATGCCCCATTTCTCTACAATTGTAGAATTAAACATTGAAAACCTCTTTCTTTACCTTGCAATCACGAGTCTGGTGACATTTTTCTCCACATTTGTAACAAACTACCCTTCCTTTTAGGCAAGTTCCAGGGTGTTTCTTACAATAATTATCACATAATAGAAAATCATTATTTCCCTTTTTCCATTTATCTGTCTCTTGCTCCACCGTTATCTTCTTCTCTTGCTTTACTTTGTTGTCATAAGACTTAGAGAATTCCTTTTCTGTCTTGATAGCAGATGTGACAATATATTCGTACGATGAGAAGGATTGTGATACTAAAGCTCGACGGAGAAATGGTTTTAACCCATCACAGAAATGATCAATCTTACTTCTTGGGTTATGTATATAATCTGAAGCATGCCTCGCTAACCTTGTAAATTTAGACTCATACTTTGCAAAATTCTTGTCCTCCTTTTTACTCAGACTTAGAAATTGTCTTTTCATATCCGCTCGATGGTAACGAGGAAAGTATTTTTCTAGGAAAATATCTTTGAACTCCCTCCATTCTATATTGGATACTTCATCATCTTCCATTGTGTTTTGAATCAATGACCACCATTGATCATCATCTCTAATGAGGTGATAAACTTCCATGATAATTTTTTCCCTTTCACAACTCCCCAAAGCCTGAAATATGTTCTCTAAGGAACTTATCCATTTCTCATCTACTAATGGATTTGTACTCCCATTTAATGTTGATGGTTGTTTCCTCATGAAGAAATCTAACATTGATCCTCCACGATGTAGATCAGAGTGCTCCATACGGGTAAGGTTATTATTCATAACCTGAGTGAGTTGTCCTAGTATGGTGATAAGCTGATTAGCACCAGTTGTACCACCAGATCCACTATAATTATCTTGAGCAGGAGAGAAATACCTACATGGAGTGCGTGCATTGATATGGTTTCCATTCCTTCCACTAGGCTCCATTTCTAAACAATGGAATACACTAGATTAGTTTATAAATTGAAATACATTAATCCAAACTTATAAAACACTTAACATAAATTGAACTATTTATGGATATAACCCATAATCATAAAAAAATGTTTTCTTTGAGGAAGTATATACTCATAAACCATTCATAATGATCTGTAAAGAAAATGAGAATTATCCTAAGCATATCCTCCGAGAGTTTCGTAACCAAGAGTGCAGCAAGGCCCGTTGTCATGCACCAGTTCCCGTTCGAGTCTAGCTCAAAGCGGTGTTTTTAGGTTTTTCCCCTAGGTACATCTGTGCCAGAGCCACTTCTACCTGCTCGTATCCAGACAGGGTTGTAGTGCTCGGAAAACTCAAAAAATCTTTAAAATACCAAAATTCTAGGAAGTTCTTCTATACTAATCATCAAAGTGCATCATACGTCTATGTGCTCTAATTAGAGTTTATCTAAATCTAGCTTCCAAGGTCTGTACTAAACTTTCTATGATACCAACTGTAAGGACCCAGCCTTAGATATGTCATACAAGAGGACCTTATTCATGTCTAGATTATGGAAATAGATACAGGCTTACAAAAAACATCAGAGTTACAATAAAAAACTAAACAAACTGCAAGATCATCACCGCTTCCACGTGCAACAACAAGGATGACCAACTCTGGATTTCATGGCAACCTGTGAAAAACACTTTGAAAACTTGGGTTGAGCACAAAAAATACTCAGTAAGGGGTTTAAAAACCTTCGATAAATATTCTTTGAAAAACAGTATATAAACATTTATGAATACCATTTTTTTAAAATACCGTTTGAAATTAATTACAGCATCAAAATACTAGTTCAATTTTTAGAAGATACTTACATTTAAAATTGCTCTAATATACACCAGTTTTTTTCTAAAAACATTATGAAAGCTTCGGAACACAAAATAACTAATTTTGTGACTGCTCGACTAATTATAGGCTATGATGGGTCCATGCCCAATCCTTTTCGGTCTACCACACTCGAGAGTCGGGTTTTCTGAAAACATTTTAAGCTTGCGTTAAATACGTATACATTTTCACTGAGTTTTCATATATTAAAGCTCGTAAACAACTTTTGATACATAAGTAATTCATGTTTAGAAATTTTTATATACATATTCTTACACATATATATATATACATATATATACATATATATATATACTTTTATAATATTTCATCTGCTTTTTCTGAAGTAGTCGATTTATACATCGACATATCTCTGCACGATTTGTCTTACGTATCATCCTTTTAAAATTTATTTATAAATAATAACACCTTAACTATACATCATATATATATATATATATATAGTACAAACAAAATGTATAAATAATTTCCATATAAGGCTAGCGAAGCCAATCCGTACAAAATTTTCATTAATACTAATAATGGTCATTACCTATATGAAATTTATGAGTTGATTATAACACGATGAGTGTCGAAGATAAACATAATAGCATAACCATATATCTATGAAAATGAGATGCCCATGATATTGAAAAAAAACATGTTGATATTTTATGTGCGTTTTTTTGGAAACATGTCGATAAACTGGAATAAAATTGTAAAAAAGATATCCACCATTTCATTCATATACATATATATATATAAACATATATATATATATATGTATAACCATGTATAATAGCATAATTTAATAATAAGATTAAAATAATAATAAACAATTTTACTCTTAAAATTATGCAGAATAACAGAAAACCAAAACCAACCAATATATTAAATATTTAGTTTGGTTTTGATATACACATATAATATTAATATATAAACCTGTATATACCAAAATAAGTTCTTATTAATGAAATCAAATCATAAAACACCCTTTGGAAATTTTTAAAAGAGGGATTGAAATTAAAACTGCATCTATAGAATTATATAATAAAGGTTCGTAAAATATAGATAATTGAAAATAGACCCTTGCATGAATTATATGAATAAAGAACATTATTTAAATAAAAATGTTCATCATTTAGAAAACATAAAATAGAACAGGTTTTGTATTTATATATATAAGTGTATATACACATATATGTATATATGGGTTTTACAAACAAAAAACTAAATAAAACCATACCTTAGTGGATTTAGACTGCATGTTAAGGCTTGGATGCACCAGACAGGGGTGCAAAAAAAACTACGAGTGGTGGAGTGCTCAAGTAGGGTATCCAATACTCCTGATAGCTTATGTGTAACATTTAAGAAGATGAAGGAAAAAAAGAAAAACAAGAACCTGAGGAAGTGATCTGACCTGAGTGTTCTAACCGCATGAAGGAGGGTTCTACAATTATAACAAAACATGAAGGCAACTTCTCAGGGAAGTTTAACCCAATTCACGGGTATCATAACGATACATTATTATATATATATTTTTTGTTCCATGTCATGCGATCCAATATTGGATCTAATAATATTAATATGTTATTTATTATAATAATAAAAATATTATATATAACAATTAATATATAGTGAAACATATATTATATAATGATCTATACATGTAATATATAATAGAATGATTTATAATATATATATATATAATGAAACATATAAAATGTTATATTATAATAATAATATCATGCCACACACACAAAATAAGCAATCACCACTTTTGACTTCTTATCCCCAAAAGCCACGCCACACATAAATACATTCAATATTTTATTGAAAAAAAAGAAAAAAAGGTGGTTGAATCAATCCTCTACATTCACGCCTCTTTATTATTATATGTATATTTGGTTCAATCAATCCTATACATTCACGCCTCTTTATTATTATATATATATTTGGTTCAATCAATCCTCTATATTCACGCCTCTTTATTATTATATATATATATTTATTCATTTATTCAATACCTCAAAATGTTTCAACTATTAATAAATTATATATTTATATATATTCACCATTTTAACGTTTTTATATGAATATATATATATATTATTTGTTTTGTTAAAATAAATATTTCAAATCACACATTATATATATATATACACAATTTTATCATTTTTTATAAATATATATATATATATATACCATGTTAGCGTTTATATATATATATAAATATATATAATTCATTTTAATAATTTATTGAAATTACATTTTTTTAAACATAAATTTATTATGCATTTTTTTAATATAACAATTATATGTATTTATAATTTATAAATTTTATAAACAAAAGCATAATATATATCATATATTTATAATATATATTATCTTAATAATAATTATAATAATAATTTTAAATGACATGTATAATAAAATGATAATTTTATAATAATATTAGTTTTATTAATAAATAATTCAAAACTAATATTTTGATTTATATCATTATCAACCTAATTAGAATAAGTCTATATTTTAATAAAACAATTACATATATAAATAAAATACATTGCTAAATATATTTTTATATGTAAATATATTAAATACACATACATATATATATACTTAGAATTTCAAAATTAATAATTACAATATTATTAGATTATCAACATTATTCATTTATTTATTTATTTTGATAAATTGATTTACACATTTATTTAGCTTGTAAAATAAATTTTTATGGACCAAAAATTATTTCATTAAAACAACTTTTATTAAAATTTGTACTTTAACATAATATTTATTTTAGTTTAAAAAGAAATAATGATCTTAACAAATTCATTGCATGTTAGTAAATCTTTTGGAACACTTAATTTTTATTAATCCTGTTTTAAACTTTTATCTATGTAAATATATATATATATATATATATATGACATAGATTAATTCAAAACATTATTTATAATAAAACATCATTCTTAATTATTTACTTTTTTAGAACAATGTTTTTGAAAATATATTTGACGTTTTCTCTTTTTAAAATCATGACATTTTGTAATAAATCAAAGTATTCATAAATTTTCATTTAGAAAAAGCCTTCTTTTATATTTTATTTATAAAATTATTCATTTTAAATTATAATTTATTTAAACTTATTATTTTTTTCTAAAACTCAGGGTGTTACAATATTCCCCCTTAACAGAATTGTGTCCTCGCAATTTGATCATCGGACTAAAACTAATTCTGAATTTCCATCTTCATAATTTAGAAAACTAAGACTGCTAGATTCCTAGACACTAATGTTAAACAACATCTATTTCCAAAGTTGTCTAGACCGTTCCTCTGATACCAACTGTAACGCCCCGATCCCAGTTACCCAGAGTCAGTGCATTATTTTAATACATTGGCATGATCACAAAAGATCAAGTCTCGAAAGATTGATTAGTTTAGTATCCTTGGAAACACTAGACACATTCATAAAGTTTACAATACATCATAAAATGAAAACTACGACAACATAGTCTCCATAGCCCACACTCATATCCCCTCATACTATCCCTGCTGGTCATTCATAAAATACTTCTTCACATCTTGGGAAAAATAAAACATAGAAAGGGGTGAGCTCAGATGCTTAGTTAGGATAACAATATAGAAAAAACTTTCATAAATACACTAGTACAAGAATAACCTTTAGCGGCCGCCAAAAGCCGTCGCTAAAGGCCTATAGCGGCCACCAAACGACGGCCGATTTTGCCCCGTCGCTGTTACTATCAGCGACCGCCATATGGCGGACGCTGTAGGAAAGCCGGGATGGGATTTAGCGGCCGCCAAATGGCATCCGCTATAGGTCTCCTTGAAAAACCTATAGCGGCCGCCAAATGGTGGCTGCTATTGGCGGTGGCTGCCAAAAGGCGGCTGCTATTAAATTTTAATTTTTTTAAAAAAAAATTAAAATATACATTAATATACAAAATAAATCCCGACTTCCATTTTCCAAGCTCCGTATCCATCATCACATATAACTGCATAACAAAATTTAATAACAAACTTAGTACTGAATAAAACCTTGAAAACAAATATTTAACTTCAAACTTACTATAACAGATCAAAAGTATTTGATTTTCAAAATAATATTCATAAATTTTATTACCATTTTATAAATTTAAAATCATTAATTCTATTGTTCTAATTGGATTGTTGTCCTGTGATTTCAGGTCAATCCGATGTCGTCCGCTATGAGTTTGACCGTTAGATGCCCGTTTTGGCCGTTTATGACACCAGAACGGCGTTCCCGGTCACCGCGGGCAAACGGAACGTCCGATTGACGTGCCGTCTACTCGACCACATCACAATTCAATCACCCTTTGATGTCGTTCGATTTCAGGCCATTCGAACATCATTTGGCCAGTTTGGACCCCCCCCCCCACGTGCGTTTATCAAGCACGCGCAATGCTTAAAGAACGCATAATGAGCCCTACCGCGCAGACCGAACGTCTGATTGATGTGACGTCTATGCGTTCACATTGAGAATAATAATTGGATTTTTGTCCTGTGATTTCAAGTCAATCCGATGTCGTCCGCTAAGAGTTTGACTGTTAGACGTCCGTTTTGGCCGTTTTTGACACCAGAACGGTGTTCCCGTTCACCGCGGGCACACGGAACGTCCGATTGATGTGACGTCTACTCAACCACATCAAAATTCACTCACCCTTTGATGTCGTCCGATTTCAGGCCATTCGGACATCGTTCGGCCAGTTTGGACCCCCCACGCGCATTTATCAAGGGCGCACAACGCTTAAAGAACACATAATGAGCCCTACCACGCAGACCGCATGTCCGATTGACGTTCCGTCTGTGCGTTCATGTAACGAAGAATAATTGGATTGTTTTCCTGTTATTTCAGGTCAATCCGATGTCGTCCGCTAAGAGTTTGACCGTTAGATGCCAGTTTTGGCCGTTTATGACACCAGAACGGCATTCCCGGTCACCGCAGGCACACGGCACGTCCGATTGACGTGGCTTCTGCTCGAACACATCACAATTCACTCACCCTTTGATGTCGTCCGATTTCAGGCCATTCAGACATCTTTCAACCAGTTTGGACCCCCCCACCCGCATTTATCAAGCGCGCGCAACCCTTAAAGAACGCATAATGAGCCCTACGGCGCAGACCGCACGTCCGATTGACGTGTCGTCTGCGTGTGCACGTCGTGAATAATAATTGGATTTTTGTCCTGTGATTTCAGGTCAATCCGATGTCGTCCGCTATGAGTTTGACCGTTAGACGCCCGTTTTGGCCGTTTGTGACACCAGAACGGCGTTCCTGGTCACCGCGGGCACACGGCACGTCCGATTGATGTGATGTCTGCTCAAACACATCACAATTCACTCACCCTTTGATGTCGTCCGATTTCAGGCCATTCAAACATCGTTCGGCCAGTTTGGACCCCCCCCACGCGCGTTTATCAAGAGCGCGCAACTCTTAAAGAACGCATAATGAGACCTACCGTGCAGACCGCACATCCGATTGACGTGCCGTATACACTTGCACGTCGCGAATAATAATTGGATTGTTTTCCTGTGATTTCAGGTCAATCCGATGTCATCCGCTATGAGTTTGACCGTTAGCCGCCCGTTTTGGCCGTTTATGACACCAGAACGACATTCCTGGTCACCGCGGGAACACGACACGTCCGATTGATGTGCCGTCTACTCGACCACATCAAAATTCACTCACCCTTTGATGTCGTCCAATTTCAGGCCATTCAGACATCGTTTGGCCAGTTTGGACCCCCCCACGCGCGTTTATCAAGCGCGCACAACGCTTAAAGAACGCATAATGAGCCCTACCGCACAGACAACACATCCGATTGATGTGCCGTCTACGCGTGCATGTCGCGAATAATAATTGGATTGTTGTACTGTGATTTCAGGTCAATTTGATGTCGTCCGTTAAGAGTTTGACCATTAGACGCCCATTTTGGCCGTTTATGACACCAGAACGGCGTTCCCGGTCACCGCGGGCACACGACAGATCCGATTGACATGCCGTCTGCTCGACCACATCACAATTCACTCACCCTTTGATGTTGTCCGATTTTAGGTCATTCAGACATCGTTCGGCCAGTTTGGACCCCCCCCCCCACGCACGTTAACAAGCGCGCACAATGCTTAAATAACACATAATGAGCCCTACCGCGCAGACCGCACGTCCGATTGACGTTCCGTCTATGCGTGCACGTCTCGAATAATAATTGGATTCTTGTCCTGTGATTTCAGGTCAATCAGATGTCGTCCGCTATGAGTTTGACCGTTAGACGCCCGTTTTGGCCGTTTATGACACCAGAACGACATTCCCGGTCACCGCGGGCGCACGACACGTCCGATTGAGGTGACGTCTACTCGATCACATCAAAATTCACTCATGCTTTGATGTCGTCCGATTTCAGTCCATTTGGACATCGTTCGGCCAGTTTGGACCCCCCCCCACGCGCGTTTATCAAGCGCGCGCAACCCTTAAAGAATGCATAATGAGCCCTACGGCGCAGACCACACGTCTTATTGATGTGCCGTCTATGCATGCACGCCGCGAATAATAATTGGATTGTTGTCCTGTGATTTCAGGTCAATCCGATGTCATCCGCTAAGAGTTTGACCGTTAGACGCCCGTTTTGGCCGTTTATGACACCAGAACGGTGTTCCCGGTCACCGCGGTCACACGAAATGTCCGATTTACGTGCCGTATTCTCGACCACATCAAAATTCACTCACCCTTTGATTTCATCAAATTTCAGGCCATTCAGACATTGTTCGGCTAGTTTGGACCCCCCACGCGCGTTTATCAATCGCGCACAACCCTTAAAGAACGCATAATGAGACCTACAGCGCAGACCGCACGTCCGATTGACGTGACGTCTGCGCGTGCACGTTGCGAATAATAATTGGATTGTTTTCCTGTGATTTCAGGTTAATCTGATGTCGTACGCTATGAGTTTGACCGTTAGACGCCGGTTTTGTCCGTTTATGACACCAGAACGGCGTTCCCGGTCACCGCGGGCACACGGCACATCCGATTGACATGTCGTCTGCTCGACCACATCAAAATTAACTCACCCTTTGATGTTGTCCGATTTCAGGCCATTCGGACATCGTTCGGCCAGTTTGGACCCCCCTACGCGCATTTATCAAGAGCGCACAACCCTTAAAGAACGCATAATGAGCCCTACCGCGCAGACCGCACGTCCGATTGACGTGCCCTCTGCGCGTGCACACTGAGAATAATAATTGGATTGTTTTCCTGTGATTTCAGATCAATTCGATGTTTTCCTCTAGGAGTTTTACCGTTAGACGCCTGTTTTGGCCGTTTATGACACCAGAACGGCGTTCCCGGTCACCGCGGGCACACGGCACGTCCGATTGACGTGCCGTATGCTCAACCACATCACAATTCACTCACCCTTTGATTTCGTCTGATTTAAGGCCATTCGGACATCTGTCGGCTAGTTTGGACCCCCCACGCGCATTTATCAAGTGCGCACAATGCTTAAAGAACGCATAATGAGCCCTACTGCGCAGACCTCACATCCAATTGACGTACCGTCTACGTGTGCACGCCGCGAATAATAATTGGATTGTTTTCCTGTGATTTCAGGTCAATCAGATGTCGTCCTCTAAGAGTTTGACCGTTAGACGCCCGTTTTGGCCGTTTATGACACCAGAACGGTGTTCCCAGTTACCGCGGGCACATGGCACGTCCGATTGACGTGCCGTCTGCTCAACCACATCAAAATTCACTCACCCTTTGATGTCGTCGGATTTCAGGCCATTCAGACATCGTTCGGCCAGTTTGGACCCCCCATGCGCGTTTATCAAGCGCGCACAACCCTTAAAGAACGCATAATGAGCCCTACGGCGCAGACCGCACGTCCGATTGACGTGCCGTCTGCATGTTCACGTCTTGAATAATAATTGGATTGTTTTCCTGTGATTTCAGGTCAATCCGATGTCGTTCGCTATGAGTTTGACCGTTAGACGCCCGTTTTGGCCGTTTATAACACCAGAACGGCGTTCCCGGTCACCGCGGGCACACGACACGTACGATTGACGTTCCGTCTGCTTGACCACATCACAATTCACTCACCCTTTGATGTCGTCCGATTTTAGGACATTCGGACCTCGTTCGGTCAGTTTGGACCCCCCCACGCGCGTTTATCAAGCACGCACAACGCTTAAAGAACGCATAATGAGCCCTACCGCGCAGACCGCATGTCCGATTGATGTGCCGTCTGCGCGTGCACACCGCGAATAATAATTGGATTTTTTTTCCTGTGATTTCAGGTCAATCCGATGTCGTTCGCTAAGAGTTTGACCGTTAGACGCCCGTTTTGGCCGTTTGTGACACCAGAATGGCGTTCCCAGTCACCGCGGGCACACGGCACGTCCGATTGACGTGCCGTCTACTCGACCACATAACAATTCAATCACCCTTTGATGTCGTCCTATTTCAGGCCATTCGGACATCATTCGGCTAGTTTGGACCCCCCCACGCACGTTTATCAAGCACGAGCAACCCTTAAAGAACGCATAATGAGCCCTACGACGCAGACCGCACGTCCGATTGACGTGCCGTCTGCGCGTGCACATCGCGAATAATAATTGGATTGTTTTCCTGTGATTTCAGGTCAATCCGATGTCGTCCAATATGAGTTTGACCGTTAGACGCCCGTTTTGGCCGTTTGTGACACCAGAACGGCGTTCCCGGTCACCGCGGGCACACGGCACGTCCGATTGACGTGACGTCTGCTCGATCACATCATAATTCACTGACCCTTTAATGTCTTCCTATTTCAGGCCATTCGGACATCGTTCGACCAGTTTGGACCCCCCCACACGCGTTTATCAAGCGCGCACAACTCTTAAAGAATGCATAATGAGCCCTACCACGCAGACCGCACGTCCGATTGACATGCCGTCTGCGCGTGCACGTCACAATTCACTCACCCTAAAAAGATACAAATATTGATAGAGTTATTGGGCTTCTCCCAAGAAACAACTGTCTGGAGTTTCTCTCCATCCACTGACACACCTTCCTTTGAAATTATTTGACCTAATAACTATACCTATGTAATCAATATAGAACTGACATATATATAGCTTGACGTATAGTCAATAAGTGTAATCTGTATGATGTCAAGATGTTGGGTATGATCATAATCACTCTTGGAGTGCACGAAGATGTCATCCACAAATATTAAAACAAACTAATCTAGGTAAAAAGGAAAATTATATTCATCAAGGATATAAAAAATTCTAAAGAATTCATCAAGACAAATGAAATTACCTCATGCATGGGGTTCATTCTCATCTGGATCACCAATATCACTGTGATTTCCACCAGATGTATTCGGAGCCTATAATATATATTAATATTATGTATCTTAAATATATCAATAAAATTCAATCTGAGTATGGTTTGTTTTATTGTTTACCTATGGCGCCACTTGTTGCGTCGTCATTTCATCGATACGTGATGACATCTGTGACAACCTCTCCTCATACTCTTCACGTAACTGCTGAAACTGTGAATCAAAATTGCGCTGCATATCCTGCATTGAAGCATCTATCTCAGCCTGTGTGCGCATCCCTGACTCTCTGCATGCACTCATCACATCTGCTCTAACAACTGCACGTCGTGGGACACCGCTGCCATAAGTCAAAGAATAACCATGACCGTCACGCCCCATGACACGGTGAAATATTTCATCTCTACGCACAATAAAATGACGTTGCTCCTCTGGAAATTCTGCTAACTGAGTGTCAAACTGAGCCTGTAGCATATAATGAATCAATGAACAAATATGCATAATTTATATAAAATAAAAAATAAATTTATTTATTAGTAAATAATTTTCTTACTATAACACCGGCAACATCGGGATCACCCGCCCTACGAGTCCTCATCCATATGGAAATCCGATCGATTGGCTCACCGCGTTGGTGTAACTATAATAAAGGGGTTCACCATGTTATACTACAATATTTTTAAAATATTAATAAAATAGTGAATTCTGAACTTACATCATGTCTGAGCTGTGACACATGTCGAGTGCCAAGTCTGGAAGGCATGGTCTGCATCGCCCGATTATGTGAATGACGAGCAGACTCAGTCTACATTCAACGTATTTACTTAATAGACATTTTAAAAATTAGTCATTTATAGATTAAAAGTAATAATTCTTACCATCGCTGCCTCACTCGACCAAAACGCAACCAAATCCTGCCACTGCGCAGGAAGAATGCCCGGAGGGACTCGCTGTAGAATGTGTGGCACACCCGCAAATGGTGTCCAGTGATATCTCTTCACCCTTCACTTTTAATCCTTCCATAATTTTCTACATTTTGACATACAAACAGCCTGAAACTCATCTGGACAGGATGTCAAATTATCCTGTTAAAAATATTGTCAGTAGATGGGACAATAATAATAACAGTATCATGAAAAATTAAACATTGAATTTACCTGAACCTCCCTCCATAATCTGTCCATTGTATCCTGAGGGAAAGAACTCCCGTCACGAGTCATCAGAGGGAATCTGTGTGAGTCTCGTATCATATGCCCAAACTGATGACTCAATGTAGTAGCACCATCTCCAACTGGATGAAACGTGTCGTCAAATGACACATCCAATCGGGCTCCAGAGTTCCAGGATCGAACCCCTCTACCAGGACCCCTGCGTCTGCTGGAAGAAGCAGTAGATCCTGATAAACATAAATTCATAATTCAATTACAATATAAATTAATGATTAGAAACACTTAGGGAAATATAAACAGAAAATTGCAATCAATTAATTTAGAAAAATGAAAACATATATACCAACAACATCAGGTGAACCACTGTGAACACCCTGGGACATACCTACATTAAAAGAAATTGTAGTTAAATCAAGAAATTTTTATACATATATAACTGATAAATATTTTTACAAATAATAACTAGGAATATAATTACAATTTCCACTAATCATGCAAGTCTATCGTATCTCCTTCAACTGTCTCTCTGGTCCATTGTATATCTTCATCTCGTACAGCTACTATTGTTTGGTCAAGTGTTTGATCAGGAAATGCGACAACTTCAGGTTCCCCTTGGTCAATCAGAAAAACCCCTCTTCTAGAAATTTTCACCACAACTTTCCAATCAGAATCAATGCCGACAAAGTAAACTTGTTCTGCCTGCGATGTCAGTATGAAGGCCTCATTGCTAACCCGATCATCTTTATATATCATATTGTTAAAGTTTACTAATGTAAATTTGAAGTTATCAACTTTCGTTCCACGAACTGGATCGACCCAATCACACCTTAACAATATGTGTTTTAATCCACGATCATAAATAACCCCAATAATATCTCTCAACAATCCATAATAATAACCCGCACCAACAAAAGAACAACCAACGCCACTATTTTGTGTGGCTCGGTTCATGTCAACATCGCTAATATGAAATCGGAATCTGTTAGCATCCAAAGACTTATAGCGACGAGCTGTAATAAATGTACCATCAGCTAGTTGGTTGAGTTCTTCGCTCACATGCTGGGTTAAATCACGTAACTTTTGAATCTGCAAATTTTACATATATAGTTTAATGGATAAAGGATTGTGAAAATAAAACTTAATTGTGCTATAAAAATATTAAATCAATTATATGTACATGAGTCTTGAACCACTCATGAAATGTGTTGAAATGATGTTTTTGGATTTGATACTCAGTTTCACAGGGCCTTTCACGTTTCAACTCAGCGATATGCATCCTAAATCACAACACAATATAAGGTAAGCAATAAAATAAATATAGAAACAAAATACACATCAACTATGAAACTTACTGTATCAATGGAATAACTGACGGAGTGTTGAACAACACATATCGATGAGCTTGAACCCACTCGTCGTTCCGCATATCAAATGTTATTCCTTCTCCAATTGGACCCTCATCAGTCTGGGACGATTTATCTATCTTTGTTTCAACCTAATCAATATATGAAGCACATAAATTGGTACACTCATCCATTAAATATCCCTTGGCAATTGATGCTTCTGGATGAGCTTTGTTGCGCACATAGCGTTTCAATGTATTTAAGTATCGCTCTATTGGATAAATCCACCTGAATTGTACAGGACCGCCAGAAATGACTTCACCAGTTAAATGCACGGTCAAGTGAACCATGACATCAAAAAAAGATGGCGGAAAGAGTTTTTCTAGGTGACATAGTGCAAGTACAATCTTATCCTGTAGCTTTTTCAAATCACTCATGCGATGATTCCTAGAACAGAGCTGTCTGAAAAAATTAGAAACTCCAATCAACGGCTCAACAACCTGGGAAGGTAAGCAATCACGAATTGCTATAGGAATTAACTGTTGAAGCATAATATGATTATCGTGACTTTTCAAACCCTGTAATGTCATACTCGTCATATTCACGCACTTCAAAATATTAGACCAATAACCATCTGGCACCTTAACAGTCTTCAAAATTGATAGAAATGTTTGTTTCTCTTTTTTACTCATTGTGTACTGTGCATCAGGCATGTATGCCTGATTACCTTCACCCAGCTGTAAATGTAAAGGTTTTCTCAATCCCATTTCTTGCAAATCACATCGAGCATTAGCAATGTCCTTTGATTTCCCCTTGATGCCTAAAATGGTGCACAAAATATTATCACATACATTTTTTTCAATGTGCATCACATCTAAATTACGCCTTAAAATATTATATTTCCAATAAGGCAATTCAAAAAAAATACTTCGTTTCTTCCAATTATGACTTCACTTTCTATTTGCAGCAGGAATATAGGGAAATGCAGGAACCAATAAATCTTGAAAATCATACATTGTACGGATGTTTTCTTCATCAAGTTGTGCACAATTTTCAACCCCATACAGTATTTGTGGTGATGGGTCAAACTCTCTATTCCCATCAAACGATACACGGTCTTTTTTGAACCTGTGCAATGGAGGAAGAAAGCGTCTGTGACCAAGATATGCCCACTTTCTATAGTGCTTAAGCCATATAGATTTCTTACTCTTATTACAACAAGGGTAAGCAAATTCTCCTTTTGTACTCCAACCTGATAAGTTAGAATATGCTGGGAAATCATTAATTGTCCATAACAAAGCGGCCCGAAGTCTAAACATTTCATTTGCTGCCGAGTAAAAAGTCATTACACCATTGGCCCAAAATTCTTGCAGCTCATCAATCAAAGGTTTCATATAAACATCGATTTTATCACCAGGCCCTCTCGGTCCATCAATTAGAATTGACAGTAACAAAAAAGGTTTCTTCATACATACCCATGGGGGAATGTTGTATGGAACCAACACCACTGGCCATGTACTATGTGTCGCACCAACCATGGACCTAAATGGGTTAAAACCATATGCTGCCAAACCCAGTCGAATATTACGATCATCTTGGGAAAAGTCTTGGTGTCTCTGATCAAACTCTTTCCATGACAAAGAATCTGCCGGGTGAGTTAATTTATCAACCTCTTTCTTTCTCTCTGAATGCCAAGTCATCAATTTAGCAATTTTAGTGGACAATAAGAATCTCTTCAGTCTCGGTTTCAGTGGGAAATAACGCATCTGTTTAGCGGCAACTTGTTTCCCTTGATTCAAGACTCTCCCAGGAATAATCTGACTTCCTTGATTAATCTCATTGGTCTTCCACCTGGATGTATATCAAACAATACAATTATTTAATTACACATTCTCTTTTCTGAACAACATATAATTATTGAGACATGCATCAATTGTATCATATGTAAAACCAAGATCATCGATTAATTTTCGAGCTTGATAGAATGACTCCGGAATCTTCGCTCCAGCAGGGAGTACCTTCTTCAATAATACCAACGATATGTCGAACGAGGTGTCTGACCACTAGTTCAAGGCCTTCAGGTGTAAAAATTCAACGATGAATGGAAGTTTACTAAATTTAGTGCATCCAGGATATAATTCAGTATGCACATCGTCAAGAATTTCAAAGAATTTCAATGCTTCTCCATCTGCAGAAGAACGGGGATTACTCAATCCAACATCATCATTTACGACATTACTGTCTTCAGATTGAAACTTACGCATCATATCATTCAGCATTATGTTCATCAGATCAACTGTTCCCGAATCAACATTCATATGAATATTTTCTAAGCGATGACATGAAACATAATCTTCTCCATGACGCGTCCATGTCTTATAGTTTTTCAAAAACCCATTAAAAAACAAATGTTCTCTAACACTATCTCATTTGAAGAGATATCTATTTTCACATTTTCTGCATGGACAACTAATCATATCGCTTGGAAATTTGTTGGTGAAATCTATAAATCGCTTAATCCCCTCATAATATTCAGCAGAAAATCTATCTTGCATATCAATCCAACTCCTATGCATATCTGTATTTAATAGAAATCAAAAGTGAAATATCTTATTTAAATTCTAAAAAAACACATTTCATTAAAATTTAAAAACCAAATTTGGATAAAAACATTACCTGTGGAGGACTCGACCACAGGTAACGGGGTCTAACTCGATTGCGGATCCATGACGACGCAGTGAATTGAAGACAGAGGTTCGACGACCGGACTCGAAAGGAGAGGAACCGTTGGACCGCGTGGAGGGTTCTACACGGCGGGGCACAATGGATCGGAAGGGTCCAACGGAGGCAAGAGGACTTGCCGGAGGGATGCAATGGGGCGGCGAGGGGACAGCGGCGGCAGGGCTGTCCAAAGGTGCAGCACGGGCAGGGGTGGGGGTTGCCGGGTCGCGGGGGTGTCGGGGTCACGGGGGTGCAGCACGGAGGCAAGGCGGTGGGGGTCGCCGGGGTGCAGCATGGGCAGGGGGTGTCAGGGTCATGGGGGCGCACTATGGAGACAAGGCAGTGGGGGTTTCCGGGGTTGCCGGTGGCGCATCACAGAGGCAAGGGGGTGGGGATCGCCGGGGGTCGGGGTCGCCGGGGGTCGGGTCGCCGGGGGTTGCCGAGGTCGCCTGGAGGTCGGGGGTCGGGGTCGAAGGGGGTCGGGGTCGCCAGCGGGGTCGGGGTCGCCAGGGGTCGGGGAGGGTGGCCGGGGTTTGAGGTCGGAGAGGGTCTCCGGAGGTCGGGGTCGGGGTCGCGGGGTCGGGGAAGGGGGGGGGGGGTCGCGGGGTCGGGGAGCGGAGGGAGGGGAGGGAGGGGAAATTAGGGTTTTTTTAGGAAAAATTGCAGCGGCCGCCATTTGGCGGCCGCTATAGATGCCCCGCCTCCAAAACCAGATTTTCTAGTAGTGATATGAATATATATTTAAGGAAATGTATAACTAAAACAAAAGCCTTTTAAACTTGAACTTCATCATAATATAGTAAATATAAAATGAAATAATTCCATTGACTTATTCACATGGATATTCTACAAGTCGAATAATCACATGAAATATCAATAACCACTTTCATAATGATGGACTGCATAATTCCAGACTATCATAACCACGTAGCCAAGGCCTCGTGCCAAGACTAAAAATAAGATTTTGTCAAGGCCTCATGCCAAGTCACTAGTTTGTCTCATGAGACCTACCGATGCATCGAGGAGCTATACCTGGCTCCACCCGTCACTTACTAAGTCCAATGAATTCCTCATATGAACAGGTTTAAACATAACATAAACGTTCATATTAAAACTAGCATACGAAATGTGAATATTTTCTCTATAAACCATGAATGGTATAAAAATAACACATCCACAGTCAAACATATCACAAAACCTTCAATACTATATGGAAGTTTTGTATCATAATAAATCAAATTCAAATAAGATTAAAAATCTATTAAAGGATTTGACATTGATGGAAATTATTTTTAAAACTCTTTGATTGAAATATCCATTTTCATGAAAACATTTAAAAGTCACACAATTAGAAAGGAAGATATTTAAAGACATTTTTGAATCAAAGTGTCCCATACCACTTTGAATTTTTTTAATGTATTTAACATTTTAAAACATTCATTTCCATTTAAATAAATCCTTAAAATTTTTTTTCAAACATGTAAATTAATGATAATGGTTTAGGAAAATAAATCTTTAAAACATTTAAAATGATGTTGACATAGATGAAATCAAAACTATTTGAGAGAAATGTCTCTTTTTTGAAATAATTTAAGATTCACATAATTATAAAATAAAAAATTTACTTTGAAAATATTTCTATAATATTTTAAGGGAAGCTTCGACGATTTTATAAGGGCAGAAAATAGCCGCACCTACCGTATAGGTTAAAATAGACATTCTTACCTTAATTCTGTCAAAAAGGTTAAAAAGGACCTTGTTTGGAAAATGACGGAAAGATTCATTTATGAACTTATTATAAAAAGTAAAACAAGGGTATAAATGACTTTAACCCATATTCTGGAAAATAGTAAGAATGTTTTGAAATACATTTTTAAGAAACAAGGATATGGATGATAAAGAGGTCCGAGTAGATAATTACGTATAAAGAACCTCGGATAATGAAGAGATTGTTAAATAAACCCTTACCTTGTACTTTTACTTGGTTGGGCATAGGTTAACCTCCTGTATAATAGTTAAATAATAATTATTAAATTATAAAAGAATCATATACATAAATATGATATCATATATGATCTTTTAATATTTCTTTGTTAATAATATTTTAGTATTATCATCGTTTCAGGTGTTTAACTGATTCGTTTTCCTTTATATGCTTCATTACGTAAGCCGTGTTTGTTATGGATAGGTTGTATATTATTCATATCCAGAATTTTATCAAGTCCTTAAACATTAATTTTAATCACCAAAAAAGAATTAGTCTTGAATGTATATGATGGTGAAATGAATCTCATCGCGTTCGTGGAGATGGTAATCCGTACGTATGCACGAACGCTACTTCCATTTCATTTTTAATTTTAAAATGAATCAAAACCAAATGATACATAGATATATTATTATTCTAGTATAATATAATATCTTATATGTGTTACTTAAGTTCATAACATCATCCTTTATATGTTCCATGTATGGTATGAACGAGTCATATCACTTTGAGGGGGCGGTAGTCCGCACTTCCTCAAATGAAATTATTGTATATATATACAACATGAAATGAATAATGGTATGATATAAAATGGAATTAAAAAATATTATATATAAAATAAATATCATTAATATCATATTTAATTATATCCCCATCATAATGGCCACCATGAGAGGTGGTAGGATATAATTGAACAATCATCGTTTCGTGAGGCGTTTGGTTGCCATCCACAGAAACATTATGTTCTCCACCCATTAGATGGAGGTGTGTGTAAGTGTAGTTCTAATACTTCTCATAAAAATATCCTAGTATATTTAGGATACTTTTTTTTGTTACAAAATAAAATAATAAGAAGAGTTTAGGGGTTGGAGAAGTAAAATAAAAGAAAAGAAGCCAAGAGAAATCGTTACCTTTTATTTGGGTAACTCCCTTTGGTTTGAACCAAAAAGGACACTTGAAGTGCCTTATGCCTAAGGTAATGCTTATATGAGAAGGAGAGGGATTTAGGGAGCTTAATTGGGCAGAGTTTGGATGAGACAAAAGGCTTGAGAGGTGTGATGAATTGGTTAGAAGTGGTGTCCTTTTATAAGGGGGAGGATGGGATCTTTAGGAAAAACTTAAAGTATTAATTTATAATAAATTCATATTCGGTTTATAATGGCTAAATAGTGTATTATTAAAATTATAAGGTGGTTATGGGTCTAAAACCACTCAACCAATAGATTTTAGAGAGGTTTGGGTCACTATAGTAACCTTATCTTTTAGATTTAACTCTTAGTTAAATAGTTTGACATTTACCATGTCTCTTTGTATTTTTATATTATATAGTTAATAAACTTACTATATACTTCCAAGAGACCCCAAAGTGGTCCATTAATGATAAAAATATAATTATATAAGTCCTTTGGCTGTACCTTAGATTTTTAGGAAAGTAATATCAATTAATAATATAATATTTGTTTTAAAAACTATTTTATGTCAATTTTGACACTATTGGGTATTTTGTTTTTGATAAATTCATAACAGTATTATTACTTCGAATAAAATTCATATAACCAATAATAATATGTCATATTAACCTAGAAAATTATTTTAATTCATAAAAAGTCTCAAATTACATTTATTTGGATATTTATAATATCAATTATTTTAATATTTCTTTAATTAGGTAATTACCACATCATCATTGTGTCATAAATAAATTAAATTATTTAATATCTAAAAATTATAAATAAAATACTATTATGTAGGAAATCGTTTTTTCTTTCAAATTAATATTTATAATCGAATTTATCTTATTCATAACCCTATATTAAAAATGTTTTAGTAATTAAACTTGGATTTTAACTCTTTTAACTCTTCTTTGAATTAAATAATAATTAATGTCCTAAACTAATCCAAGTGGACCTAAATGATAATATTTTATTCCTAAGGTTGTTTTTGGTCGAGATACACTTTTACAATATAATTAGTAAATGTGTCAGGGTAATATTAATATCATTTTTACCCTTAATTACCCATTTTACTTTTAACCGTGGTAAATAAAAGTAAAAAGTTACTATTCACCAAAAATTATTTTCATCTAATTGAACCAAATTTTACTCCTTTATATTAACCGTGTCTCTCAAATTTTCAAAATTCCACTCACAGAAGCAGTAAAATTAAGTTTTATGTGAATTTTCAAATTCTCCTAGGAGGTGGGTAAAAGATGGTGAAAAGTTTAATAAAATGTGTATATATCTAAAATTATTCTGAACTAACTCCAATGAATTAAATTGAACTCATATAGGTATTATGTATCAATTATGACCTTAATTAAATTTAAATAAAATAAATAATTATTTAAATAAAAATTCGGTTTTAAACTATAACTCAATGTTTTTTTCACTATTCATCAAAAATTGAAAGTTTTCAGAAAAAATACCAAAATTTCACCCTAAGATAATTTCGATATTCCAAATCAAAAAATGAAGACCATTTTGAAAGATAAAATTAATAAAATTTCAAAAAGTGGGCATTACTATTCATAACGGCTAGTTTGATTGGTTGTGGTGTGTGTTAGAACTCAAAGTTGCGTACAACACACGCTACTGTATTATTCAAAGAGAAACGTACCTTGGAAGCTTGGGGTGTTACATTCTCCCCTCCTTCAATAAATTGAATCCTCGCAATTTGAAATTGTTCTTCAAAAATAAAAGGTTGAAAATAGAAAATATCTTTCTGGGAAAACCCACATCGGAAATTGGGTTAATAAAATTTAGTCTTAATAAGTGGAAAAGAGAAATGAAAGGGTCACCACCAAATTATGATATCGATTTGGAGAATATTGGTGACAATTAGAGACACATAATTGGATGAAAAAAGTAAATATTTATAGGGAGTGATTGAGGTCATCAGTCACAAACAATTGTAGAATTGAGGGACTCAAAGCCATCAATCTATGTTGATTTAAAATATCATTGGTTCAACAAAACATAATATATTAGCATATCACATTTTTGATTTTTATATCCCTTACCTAATGTTTATGAATTATTTTCTTCATAGAATAAGAGAGATATATATACATATATGTATATATATATATATATACATACTTGACAAGTAGAGTTTCATCCTTCAAATAATTTCTAGCACAAACTCATATTTCACTTCAAAATATAATAGAACTCAAAAATATTATATTTATCATAATTGTATAAGGATCCAAACATTAACATATAACATTAAAATGAAGAAAAATACTTTTTAATGACCAGGGACTTTCTGTAGGCTAGTGGTAGGTAATAAAGGCCTGTCGCACTATGGTTGTGGGCTTGATTCCTGCAGCTTTGTCCGCCGCGACGGGTTATCCCCCGACCTGTAGGTTGTCCTTTTCCTAAAACTATAGTATTATTCCAAAAATAATCTTAAGATATGTTTTAACCTTAATCCATACTATCCAAAGTTCAACATAATCCATTCCAACCTTTATAGTTATCCAAAAATAATTCTGTCCAAAATCTCTCTCTTAAAGGTTTTTAAATTCCAAAATCATTTGTAACATCAAATTCCCCAAACAAAGTAATGATTATTATTGTCACATACTAAAAATATGATTACCTTCATCCTATTAAAACCTTAATGAAAACAACAAGTACTGTAGTACAATCCTTATATATATCACATTATTCTTATAACTAGAATATAATCCTTGAGTCCAAAAACACAAATACATTAATTATTCAACTTCATCTGTAGTAACAGCATAAGCTTGGCCTTGCTCCCTTGGACTTTTCTAAGGTAAGTTTCCTTGACGCTTAGGGCATTCATTTGCATAATACCCCATTTCTCTACAATTGTAGCATTCAACATTGACAACCTCTTTCTTTCCCTTACAATCACGAGTCTGGTGACCCTTTTCTCCACATTTGTAACAAACTCCCATTCCTTTTAGGCAAGTACTGGGGTGTTTCTTACCACAATTATCACATAATGGAAAATCATTATTTCCCTTTTTCCCTTTATATGTCTCTTTCTCCACCGTTATCTTCTTCTCTTGCTTTACTTTGTTGTTATAAGACTTAGAGAATTTCTTTTCTGTCTTGATAGCACATGAGACAATATCTTCGTACGATGAGAAGGATTGTGATACTAAAGCTCGACAGAGAAATGATTTTAACCCATCAAAGAAAGATCAATCGTACTTATTGGGTTATGTATATAATCTGCAGCATGCCTCGCTAACCTTGTAAAGTTAGACTCATACTTTGCAACATTCTTGTCCTCCTTTTGCCTCAGACTCAGAAATTGTCTTTCCATATCCGCTCATTGGTCATGAGGAAAGTATTTTTATAAGAAAAGATCTTTGAACTCCCTACATTCCATATTTTATACTTCATAAACTTCCTTTTTGTTTTGAATCAATGACTACCATTGATCAGCATCTCTTGTGAGGCGATAAACTGCCATGATAACTTTTTCCCTTTCACTACTCCCCAAAGCCTAAAATATTTTCTCTAGGGAACTTATCCATTGCCTAGCTACTAATGGATTTTTACTCCCATTGAATGTTGGTGGCTATTTACTCATGAAGAGATCTAACATTGATCCTCCATGTTGCGGATCAGGGTGATCCATACGGGTAAGGTTATTATTCATAACCTGAGTGAGTTGTCCTAGTATGGTGATAAGCTGACCAGCACCAGTTGTATCACCAGCTCCACTATAATTATCTTGAGCAGGAGGGAAATCCCTACATGGAGTGAGTGTATTGATATGGTTTCCATTCCTTCCATTAGGCACTATTTCTAAACAATGACATACACTAGATTAGTTTATGAATCGCAATACATAAATCCAAACTTGTAAAACACTTAACATAAATTGAACTATTTATGGATATAGTCCATAATCATAAAAAAATATTTTCTTTGAGGAAATATATACTCATAAACCCTTCATAATGGTTTGTAAGTAAAATTAGAATTATCCTAAGCATATCCCCCGGGGGTGTTGTAACCAAGAGTATGCTAAGGCCCGTTGTCATGCACCAATTCCCGTTCGAGTCTATCTCAAAGAGGTTTTTTCCGGTTTTGCCCCTAGGTACATCTGTGCCAGAGCCGCCTCTACCTGCTCGTATCCAGACAGGGATGCATTTCTCAGAAAACTCGCAAAGTCTTTACAATACCAAAATTCTATGAAGTTCTTCTATACTAATCCTCAAAGTCTATCATAAGTCTATGTGCTCTAATCAGAGTTTATCTAAATCTATATTCCAAGGTTTGTATGAAACTTCCTCTGATAACAACTGTAAGGACCCAATGTTAGACATGTCATACAAGAGGACCTTATTCCAGTCTAGATTCTGGAAATAGATACATGCTTACAAAAAACATCAGAGTTACAACGAAAAACTAAACAAACTGCAAGATCATCACCGCTTCCACGCGCAACAACAAGGATGACCAACTCTGGATTTCAAGGCAACCTGTGATTTTTTTTCCGAAAACTTGGATTGAGCACAAAAAATGCTCAGTAAGGGGTTTAAAAACATTAGATAAATATTCTTTGAAAAACATTATATAAACATTTAGGAATACCATTTTTTTAAAATACCGTTTGAAATTAATTATAGCATCAAAATACTAGTTTAATTTTTAGAAGATACTTACATTTGAAATTGCTCAAATATACTCCAGTGTTTTTATGAAAAGATTATGCAAGCTTCTGAACACAAAATAACTAATTCTATGACTTCTCTACTAATTACATGCCATGATGGGTCTATTCCCAATCCCTTCCTGTCTACCACAATTGAGAGTCGGGTTTTCTGAAAACATTTTAAGCTTGCGTTAAATACGTATACATTTTCACTGGGTTTTCATATATTAAAACTCATAAAAAATGTTTGATACATAAGTAATTCATGTGTAAAAATTTATATATACATATTCTTACATATATATATACATATAAATAAATAAATATATATATATACTTTTGTAAGATTTCATCTGCTTGTTCTGAAGTAGTCGATTTACACATCGACATATCTCTGCACGATTTGTCATACGTATCATACTTTTAAAATTTATTTATACATAATAACACATTAACCATACAACATATATATATATATATATATATAGTACAAAAAAATTTATAAATAATTTCCATATAAGGCTAGCGAAACCAATGCGTACGAAATTATTATTAATAGAAATAATGGTCATTACCTATATGACATTTATGAGTTGATTATAACATGATGAGTGTCGAAGATAAACATAATAGCATGGCCATGTATCTATGAAAATGTGATGCCCATGATATGGAAAAAAACATGTTGATATTTTATGTGCGTTTTTTTTTCAGAAACATGTCGATAAACTGGAATAAAATTGTAAAAATGATATCCACCATTTCATTCATATACACATATATATAAATATATAAATATATATATATATGTATAACCATGTATAATATCATAATTGAATAATAATATTAAAATCATAATAAATAATTTTACTCTTAAAATTATGCAGAATAACAGAAAACCAAAACCAACCAATATAATAAATATTTAGTTTGGTTTTGATATACACATATAATATTTATATATAAACCTGTATATACCAAAATAAGTTCTTCTTAATGAAATCAAATCATAAAACACTCTTTGGAAATTTTTAAAAGAGGGATTGAAATTAAAACTGCATCTATAGAATTATATAATAAAGGTTTGTAAAATAGAGATAATTGAAAATAGACCCTTGCATGAATTATATGAATAAAGAACATTATTTAAATAAAAATGTTCATCATTTTGAAAACATAAAATAGAACATTATTTGTATTTATATATATAAGTGTAAATACACATATATGTATATATGGGTTTTAAAAACACAAAACTAAATAAAACCTTACCTTAGTGGATTTATACTGCATGTTAAGGCTTGGATGCACCAGGAAAGGGCGCAAAAAAAAAACACTACGGGTGGTACAGTGCTCAAGTAGGGTATGAAATACTCCCAACAGCTTATGTGTAACATTTAAGAAGATGAAGGATTAAAAGAAAAACAAGAACCTGAGGAATTGATCTGACCCAAGTGTTCTAACCGCATGAAGGAGGGTTCTACATTTATAACAAAACATGAAGATAACTTCTCAGGGAAGTTTAACCCAATTAACGGGTATCAAAACGATACATTATTATATATATATATATATATATTTGTTCCATTTCGTGCCATCCATTATTGGATCTAATAATATTAATATGTTATTTATTATAATAATAACAATATTATATATACCAATTAATATATTGTGAAACATATAATATATAATGATCTATACATGTAATATATAATAGCACGATTTATAATATATATATATATATATAATTAAACATATAAAATGTTATATTATAATAATAATATCACGCCACACACACAAAACAAGCAATCACCACTTTTGACTTCTTATCCCCAAAAGCCACGCCACACATAAATACAATAAATATTTTATTTAAAAAAAAGAAAAAAAGATGGTTCAATCAATCCTCTACATTCACGCCTCTTTATTATTATATGTATATTTGGTTCAATCAATCCTCTACATTCACATCTCTTTATTATTATATATATTTGGTTCAATCAATCCTCTATATTCACACCTCTTTATTATTATATATATATTTATTCATTTAGTTAATGCCTCAAAATGTTTAAGCTATTAATAAATTATATATTTATATATATTCACCATTTTAACATTTTTTATATGAGTATATATATATATATATTATTTGTTTTATTAAAATAAATATTTCAAATCACACATTATATATATATTCACAATTTTAGCGTTATATATATATATATATATACCATGTTAGCGTTTATATATATATATATAAATATATATAATTCATTTTTATAATTTATTGAAATTACATTTTTTTAAACATAAATTTATTATGCATTTTTTTTAATATAACAGTTATATGTATTTATAATTTATAAATTTTATAAACAAAAGCATAATATATATCAAATATTTATAATATATATTATCTTAAAAATAATAATAATAATAATTTTAAATGACATGTATAATAAAATTATTATTTTATAATAATATTAGTTTTATTAATAAATAATTCAAAACTAATATTTTTATTTATATCATTACCAACCTAATTAGAATAAGTCTATATTTTAATAAAACAATTACATATCTAAATAAAATACATTGCTAAATATATTTTTATATGTAAATATATTACATACACACACACATATATATATACTTAAAATTTCAAAATTAGGAATTAAAATATTATTAGATTATCAACATTATTCATTCATTTATTTATTTTGATAAATTGATTTACACATTTATTTAGCTTGTAAAATAAATTTTTATGGACCAAAATTATTTCATTAAAACAATTTTTTTTAAAATTCATACTTTAACATAATATTTATTTTAGTTTAAAAAGAAATAATGATCTTAACAAATTCATTGCATGTTAGTAAATCTTTTGGAACACTTAATTTTTATTAATCTTGTTTTAAGCTTTTATCTATGTAAATATTTATATATATATATATATATATGACATAGATTAATCAAAAACATTATTTATAATAAAACATCATTCTTAATTATTTCCTTTATTAGAACAATGTTTTTGAAAATATATTTGACGTCGTCGCTTATTAAAAACATTACATTTTTTAATAAATCAAAGTATTCATAAATTTTCATTTATAAAAAAGCCTTCTTTTATAGTTTATTTATAACATTATTCATTTTAAATTATAATTTATTTAAACTTATTATATTTTTTTCTGAAACTCGAGGTGTTACACATCAGTTTCATGATTGGGTTTTGTTCTTATATATGGTGACTAAGAGGTGGTATATGGTTCTCTTTAACTTCGACCCCATGTGAAGAACTATCCCACACATGATATTAAAATTATAGTTTTGATGCATGATCTTTAGATTTTGCGACATTACCTTTTCAAATAAAGGTTTACTATATAATTCAATAATAAAATCTTGAGTTATATATTTTCACAAAATGATCTAAACCTTTGATAGAGGAAATGGGTGGAGTAACTAAAGTATTTTTAATTTGAAATTTCATACACCCTTGATAAGGTTAATGTTTTTTCTGATGAGATGAGTAAGAAAATTCAAACATAGGTTGTGAAATAATCATTTAAGGAAATGAATATGATGGCTCTCCTTACTCGTATGCATTTTTTCTGTCTAGGTGGAGGAGACTAAGGTTGTTTTGTCAAGTGTATAGTTGAAATCCTATATTCTTGAGATGATTCTCTAGGAAAATAATCTTGATGATGAGTTTTGAGGAATTAGGTAATCTTTATGTGGTGGGGAGTCAATCAATAAATTGTCTCTATCTTTAAATGGTATCCTCTTCCCTAGGAACCAATTTGTTGTTCTGTTTCCTATAAATAAGGCCATAATGGGGGACTATTATAATCACTATTGGATGATACACCCATGCATGTTGAATTTTTTTATGATATGAGGTGTCATTTCTAGTGGGAGGGTATAAAATTAGACATTATAGATTTTTTTTATCATTGTTATACTTGTTTTCAAATTAAGTCCAAACATCATAGGCCTTCTGTATTTCTTCATCCACTTACTATGCTGACTTGGAATTGGGATGATATATCAATGAAATTCATTTTTGTGTTTCCATATAAACTAAGAGAAAATAATATTATTTGGGTGATGATTGAATGATTGAACCAATTAGCTCACTTTATTCCCATCCGTGACACTATACAATTTTATGGATTGAGAAATATGTATATGCATAAGATCTTTAGATGCATAGAGTTCTATATACCATAGTTTCTAACATGGATCCCTAGTTTACCTATCATTTTTTGAGAGGAATCTAAGAGGCGATGGGATCCCAAGTAATGCTGAACATGACATACCATCCTTAGATAGATTCTCTAAAAAATGGGGTATACATATTCTCAAGGGAATGATTTGATCTTGTATACATGACTTTGGAGGGGATTGGGACTTCCACTTGCGGTAGTTGAGTTTTTGTGAAACAATAGTTACCAATCATCCATTAATATGGAAACCTTTGTGTCCTTATATGGTCAACCATGTAAATATCCACTCTATTGGTCAGATATTAGTGAATCATCTATGGTTGAACCTAGTTTGGTCTAAGGTATAATGACAAAGATTCCGTATATCTTTTAGATAATGGTAATGGATCATAGCTAGTATATGTATCATGTTGATTATTGTTGGAACCCATTATATTTCTCGTTCATTGAAAATGTTTTCTTGAGAGTTTCACCTTAGTTGGTTCATTTACGACACATAATATAGGGTAATTTTCCACATATATATATAGGACCATTTTAGATTATGGACAAGATTATAAATTTGGCATACCAATTTGATTTTCCACTAAATAAGCCATCAATCATGGAAATATTTAATATGTAATAGCTCAAGAATTAATTTTTAGATAAATATCATGTCTTGAGTTTAGAGGACCTTATTTTGGAATCAGATATGACTATGGATGGGTAGACGGTTTAGATTATCGATTCTTAGAAAAAGGTTATTTATGGAAATTACATACCCTTGGTGTGGGTGATATGAATGGATGGTTTAGATTCTCACAAGTTGTGGGAGTATTTTTATTTGATCTAAAAAATAGTGGGATCACCTCTTATCTATGGTCTCTTCTTGATAGGATTTCTTGGAGGAACAATTTTTTATAGTGGGGGGTATTGTGACATCCCAACACCAAATTTTAGGTAAAAAGCTTGGTTTTCTTAGATTTTCTATGTTCTTGATTTGATCAGTTATTGAATCATTGATTCTTAATTGTTTATTACTTATTAGAGACTTAAGTGGAGTCATGGGTGTCTGTTAGTCCTTGTTAAAGAGACTGGAAGATGGAAGAGAGTTTTATCTTGGGAGTGGACATAGTCTTATAGCTGGAATAACAATAGGAGGCCCAATAGCTAGCCGATGAGGGCCTTTGGCTAGCCAGTGGGAGGATGGAGGTGGTGGGTTTCTACAAGAATCCCAATGAAAAATTATCGAATATTAGTGGATATTCTATGGGACTTATAGATTTCTAGAGAGTTATTTGAGTATCACCAGCTAGCTAGTGCCACTAATGGGTTCGAGAAATAGTAAGGTTTTATTATAACTTTTCTTCAAGTAATCTCTTGTTAATTTATAAAACACAACCATTTAATTACATTCAACACTAGAAACCATGGAGGCTCAATATAGATGAATTTGGATCTCCAAACCATGATAATTTATAAATCAATGTGCTAATTTTTGCATTAGATCTATTCTGGTAAGCTTAATCTCAAATTGATCATGATTTATCCTTTCTACCTCTCTCTCCCTCTTTGAGAGTGGGGGATCCTCTTGATATTTATTGATCTAGAACTATAATTGATGAATTGTGGTTTTAATATTCTCCCTTTATCATTCTAAACACCATCTATTTGTGGATACCTTATTGGGAGTTAACAAGATCATGATTTTAGGTAGGTGTTTTTTAGAAAATTCATATCAATTAAAACCTTTAGTTCATTTTGATTTTGAAATAAATTTCTAATTGATTCAAAATACTTGATTTATGATCATTAATAAGGATTTATAAATGTAATGGTGTGTTTGGGTTTAACCTTTTGGGTTTGGATTTCAAATAAAGTATTGATTTTTCACAAAATAGATTTGTTTTTAAAGAATGATTTGATGAATTACTTTAATGACAATCCTTGAGGAATGATGTTAAGAAATAATTTATGAAGTTGAAATGAAATGAGTTATTTTGAATGAAATATGTCTTGATGAAAAATTATTTGATGTTGTTTTTTAAAATATGATGACATGTTTTTGAAAAATAAACTCGAGGTTCATGAAAGGATTTATTTTTCAAAATTATTTTATAATTATTTAAATGAATGATATCCCCTTGTATGATTTTTTTTCCTTGAAGAAAATGGGATCTTAGGTGGTTAGGTGGGAAAAACACATGCTAGGAATGTATTAGATCTACCTAAAAATGGTTTTATGATGAGAATGATACTAAAAATACATGAGGATAGAGAGTCTATTCTTTAATATTTTATCATATTTTCTTCAGGCTTGGTATCTTAGAATTTGTGAACACCAGAAGTCTTACATCATTTATATGCGTGAGAATTCCTATACAAACCTATCACCTAGTTTCTTAACCATGGTAATATGATTGGTAATTCATAATTGATATGATACAAACATACCGATTTTATGAAATTTTATAATTGGTTTTATTTTTATGGAAATACATATCATGCCTGTTTTGATGAAAATGTAGTATAATACTAATTTTACTCTAGCCTTTGGATGTTCCTAAAATCATTTTTTGATTATAATGATAAAAATATTTCCATTCATTTTTTATTTATAATTGTGAATATTTGGATTATGTGATATGGATTTATTATGGAATACTTGGTGATATCCCACTTCTTTTTTGTTTTCACTCCTTATCTTTTCCTTTGGGAACTTATGGACTTTCTTATTCCATGTTAAGATAATGGAAAGGAACTACTTAGAGGAATATGCCATTCTTTATTAGATGGACCTTGTGAGTTGGCTGTGGCTAGTGGAGCATGTGATCCTCTTATTTCATGGAGATTCCTGGATTTTGTCTTTGATGGTTGATGGGATGGATTTTACTGGTCTATCATTCCGGGACTTGTATATTCCTTCTTGTGGTACTTATCTCTTGATGAGTGTTTCACATACCGATTATTTATTGTTTTATATCTAATTCATAACCTTTATGAGTTATTATTATGGTGAAATCCACCCATCTTATTGTTTTTAAAGCATAATCACTGGTCTAAAGCCTATGGGGATTAGGAAAGACCATTGGTCTATGTCAAAATTGATTTGGATAATGTTTAGGTGGTTTATAAGATATGGTTTACCAAACTGACCATACCTATGGTATGCCACTTCATTAATCCAAACACATTCTTATGCACCAGCTTGTTTCATTCCAATCATGAGAATCCCCTTGTACTCTCACCAAACTAAAAAGGTCCCCCTACGGTCAACATGGAAAGGTCCACAAATGGTCCTTACATCAAAACCAAATCAAACCAAAATATTCATCACTCAAGGTGCTCATCACTACATGAAAACTAAAGGAATAAACAAACCACTTCCATAAATCAATTATACTTCCTATGACCTAGTCTTAAACAAGAGGAACCTACCCATGAATTTCCATTTCTTGGGTACTCTCAAGACCAGGATAACCTCTCTCGAGGGATACCCTCAAAAAAGAATAGAAACTAAGTCACTAAATCATGAGTCATTTCCAAGATTCTATAGGTCTGCCCACCTAGATAAAAGTCAAGTATCACAAGGTCATAACTCATGGGAAACCTTATATACCCATATTACTAAACCATGAAATCAACATGTAGACTTCTACCCATGGGTTTCATGTATTAATAGGTCAAACACTTTATTCTAGATCATCAGTCAAGTAGGGCATTGATTCTCATTGAGAGTCCCTACACACGATTTTCCCCTCTAGAATGAAAACCTCAATAGTCAAAATTTATATACAATATTGAATTATCCTTGAAATTTTTGGATAAGTGAAACACAATACATGGTTTTGTTAAGTGGAGTGTCATTTCAATTTATAGAGGAAAATTCCATATAGGTTTTTATAATAACATTAAAAAACCGAACCTATTTTCTCTTATTAGAACCAATATTAAACTCCCCTCCACGGTTCAACTTTAAGGAATTACATTCCTAGAAAAACTTACTAGGATCATTATACATCCTTTGTGATATGGGACCACATATCCTTCACCAGGATTCATCTTTCTATAGATCAACAAGACCTTACATCAAATGAAAATAAATATACAAGTCAACCCAACTGATTATAATTCCACCATGTACTTATATAGGAAAACAACATATGAGAATTTGTAAAATATTTACATAACCAAGTCTAAATAATTAATATATGTAATAACACTTGAATAACTATATGTCATGTTAAACCTACGTTACAATTTTTTAAGAGATTCCTAGTGCCTCTATAGGAAAAGAGTCAAATCTAATCACTAACCTATTTGCAACGGGCCAAGAGAAAAGATCCACAAAAAATAAAGAACCTAAAATATCCATGTGACTTACTAAAGGTGAAAATAATTTATAATTGTAACATTTAAGAAAAGAAAATTAATCCCATGCATGGTAAATATGAATTTATACTAGAATGAGTGTTCTTGATTCACCAGTCTAACATCCATCATTGGATCTAACACATCCCAATATATATTAGATTAATTTTCATAAATATTAAGAAAAAAAGGATCTAATACCAATTTTTAATATCTATGTCTATTGGATACTCAATTGGTACCCAGACCGAGTTCACCAAAAAAACTCAGACGTGCCTCGCCATATGCCAAAAGCATCCAACTAGATGTGGGGGTCCAGGGTTGTACCATGGGGAGATTATTCCCCATGGTCATAGTACATGGTAATAAATAAAATAACCAAGTATCATATACCAATAATAATCATTATAGTACCAAGGGTAAATAAAAAACATGATTAGTAATAATATGTAATGTAGAAGCAATACATTTTGACATGAGCCTCAACCTGGTAGGTGAGGAATCTTCAAGTGCATCCAACAGAACCAGGATCAAATCTGGGTGGTAGCATATTTCTGGGATACTATAACAGTACTATATTAGGTATTCTTTTGGTACTGTAGTAGAAATAACTATTCATACAGTTGGGCCTTTCCACAGTTTGTTCCTTGAGTCCTTCGGTCCTTTAATCCACCCAAGGCCTTAGGGCCAGTAAAGCCTTCAGGCCACCTCAAGGCCTTCAGTCCACATCAAGGTCTTTGGGCCACCTCATGGTATTTGGGACACATGAAATGCAGATGGAACTAACAATATACAAGGAACAAGCTCCAGATAAGGAATCAAAGAAGGATCATTCACCAAGAAGAGATAACCAGATTTAGAAGAATGAGATGGTATAGAATTCCCATAGGTACCAGGCCTATGAATATCTGCACATGACAGCTATATGAACAACCAAGTGAATGTGGAGATCTAATCATGATTTGGTGATAGGGATGGGCAGTTCCATGTAGTCATAGTTTGGGATGAATTCCTCTACGAACTCCAGGTCATGTAATGTGTCACTAAGCCTACAAGCAATGTAAGGGTTCCCCATCAACCCTTAAAAGGGGTATTATAAAAATAAAATAAAAATATATGTCCTTTTTTCCATTCTTCTAGAATAAATACATTTATACAAGGGTAATCAACCACCAGACCAATCACATATACAAATAAATACCAAATACAAGAATAAAATGAATGTAATGGAGGATCAAATACACCCTTGATCCTATCCTAAAACCTAGTGTACAATCCTAATTTATCTACTTGACTCAATCATCAACATCAAACAATGTCACTACCCAACCAGTGCTTGGGATAAGTGAGAGGTCTTCTTGGGTACCCAAGTCCTATGGTCACCCAAGAAGGGTGTAAGTACATAAATTAGTAGGGAACCACTAATGTTGTCCCATATATAAATAGTATATGTATTGAATGTTCATGCGACATTAACAACTAAAATAAATAAATAAACCATAAAAAAATTAAATAGCTACCATACTACTTGCTTTGGAAAGTGTTGGGGTGTCTCTGAGCATGTCACAATGACCATGCCAACCAAAACCACTTATCGGGAACAAGTCCTACCATGGTAATAATAATTAGTTTCAATCATTAGGCCCATGACCCTAATCAACCATACCTTATTAGGACAATGTCAGGATGTATTTGAGCATGCCATGATATCATGCCAACTATATAAATCCCGATTCCTAGGGTGTAACATAGGAATCCCTAGTAGCTAGGAAAAAATATCCAAACAACTCACCATAAATGGATCAATAGTTGGATCTCAAGAATCCTTGGAATATCGATAAAATCTAAATATAAAAAATGGCTTGAAGCTAATTCTATGGAATCCTAGGAAATCACTGAATTAGACTCATATCCATGTCACTATGCCAAATAGATAGATCCCAGGAATCCTAGGCATCCTAATCAGGAACACATAACAATATCAGGCTTGAAAATTTAGATATTATGGATAACCTTGGTATCACATGAAATTTGTCACAATAAAATATCCAAGCTTGATTGGCTAGATCCTAAACAAACTATTCATTCTAGGTGACCATAGAATCTAGGGAATCCCATATAGACCCATGGTTGAATCCCAGCATCCCAGGAATTTATACATAGCTCAATAGTATGATCTTAATAATCTCATCTGGGATTCCATGATGACATTATCATGTCCAAGTCATATCAAACTAGCATCATATAAGGTTTAAAATCTAGTTTACAGGTAGCACATCTATGCATCCTCAATAACACCATCACATCTATTTAAGCCCATAGTATGGGTTCCAAGAAGAAGATATTAAATTTGTAAATATATCAATAATAAATATGTGTAAGAATAATAATAATGTAGGGTTTATTCAAACACCTAATACCAACAATTTCTATCTATAACCCCTCAAGAACACATCATAGATATGGGTTTTAAGGTGAAACTTGGTACTCTCTCAACCTCTTCCAATATTCATACTCTCCCTAAGGCACAATTCATAGGGAACCCTACTAGGGTCCCCTTGAGTCTAATTAAAGTTCCATTTCACTATTTTGAAAGTCATGTTATGGATATGGCCTTAAGTCCCTTCCCTTCACCAGGTGTCCCTGGTCTACCCAATCACTCAACTTGTTTTCCAGTCTCTAAAGTGTCTATCCACCTAAGTAGTCATGTCCTAGTGGAGGAGTAATATTTTATACATAGACATGTCAACGATCATAACGAATCTAGGATGTAATTTGTGGCCAATTCATTGGCCATGAATCCCAGGTCATAACCTGTCCTCACCTAGAGTTCACTAGGCCACTTATCCCAAAACTACTTCCCCCATTAATTTCAATTCAGTTAATTCACACCCCTCCTTGGGTTCATATATCCCAAGGTTCTAGATTCAATTTATATCCTATTTTTTCTTTAGTTGTGATTTCCTTATGGTACATGAGTTTCCATTGGATCACTCAACACCTTGTACAATTTGAAAAATTGGTTTAAGTTTTATTAAGCAACATTAAAAAATTTAGGAGTCCCATAGCCTAATGTGGTGGGGAAAACCCTCCCACATGAATATAAAAAATTCATTATACAAATGGGTAGTTTCATAATGACCACCTAAATTATTTTGAAAGAAAAACTCTTTTAAGAGTAGCACAATAGCTCTTGTCCAGGCTTTCCAAGCTCTTTCAACCTTCATTCAAAACACTAAGTCCCGACCAACCATGTTGCACTGGAACCACGACCAACTGCCCATCCATGAACCATGGAGTACTCCCAAACACATCCTATGTGAAATACCTAGCATGAAAATAATAATTAATTATTAATTTAATTATTTTTAATGCTGAAAATTATAGAAAACACTGAATGATAACGTACCTCATCAACATAATGCATGACCACATGCATACACTTTATCGGGAAAACCATTACACAATAAGTTAAAACCCCAACATGTTAAACCAATGAAATAGGAATTTCAATTTAAATTGAATAATAAACCTAATAAAAAAAATCTATGGTTTAACGCCTTCAAAAAACCTTATAACAATAGGCGGATTCCATCACACGACCTCCTCTACGAAAGATACAGAAAATACCCATAAGAGAATAAATTATACTAATATCAAATTGAGTTGGAATTAAAACCTTAATATGTGAAACCAAAATTAGAGAAAAATATATTATGATATCCAAGGAGGTAACCAATGTCAAATACACACCCTAAATCATTGAATAATGGCCTCAAAACACCTCCTTGATCAATGGATGTGATGGGAAGCAAAGGGTCTGCCCCTATTACATGTGAGAAAACAAGGAGAAAGGGGAGGGGATAACCCCTATTTATGTTTAAGGAGGAAAAATTAATTCCCCAATTTTTAATCCTAATGGATGGACAATGGAAACTATAGGCAATAGATACTTATTCTAGACACCACCATTAAGCTAATGGATATGTTGTAGCTTTGGCAGTGCCAACAACCCGTCATCTCTTGAGGCTTCTAAGAGCCCCTGGTATTCCATATAATCCTAAAAAAATGTTTAAAATAATCCATTATAGTCATTATAAGTCTAATAATTTAATTCAAATTCTCGGTTATCAAGAATTTCCGACCACTAAACTCAAGGATTCTAATTACCCCAAGAATTTTCACACCCATAGGGACACATGGTCTTACATATTGACTCCATAAGAAGTGGACCTATAGCTTATCTCCTGGGGAAATACTAACCTTGCCTTCCATACAAGGGGACAAGAAATTTTAAAAATAAAGGTAGTTCAAACCCCATCATTAACCTTTACATCTCACTAACACTTTTCTATTTCCTCTGTGAAGCTAATGAATTTCATCAACTCAAACACCCCAAAAACAATATTTGGATAAAGAAATGATATGTGACATTGTGTACTTCATAAAAAAAATTCCAACATTGGATTACTCACATAATAAATTATTAATAGGGTAAGAAGTTATAGAAAAATAAAATAGAGAATAATACACAACATGTAATTTTACATACAAGATGTGTGGGGATCAACTAACAACCGGTCTTGTACTAATAATCTTTAATCTACATGGGGTCAATTTACATAGTGTGTCTAATTTTTTTTCACAATTTTTGGGGAATTAGATTAATATTGGAATGTACTTAAATAATAATTTTTATCATGTAATTATAATACATGACATGCACTCAGTCCACATAGTATATGAAACCTCTATATTTCTCAGGAGTTTATTTGAAGAGTTGCGCAAGTCAGTTGAAAAAATACAAAACATGATCACTATCCTACACGGTGTACGCAGATAGGGGGTTGACTTGATATATAATTGGGTACATACTAATTCACATGGTTTATGGAGACACAACTCTTTACTTGTGGTGACATCATATGAAATATTTATGAAAACAAAGAATCCCTAGAATACTAGGTGGTGGGAAACATGATATCTAACCCCAAGGAGTACAAAAGATATATTCAGGATTTTCATATATGAAATGTGTAGTCATAAAATTTTCACACTTCAATTTCCTACTTCATCTAGGCCACCATCACCGGTTACATTCTAATTCCCCTATTTCACCTCCATGGTGCATTATCGGCTGAACATCATTGCTCCAATTTTCACAGTTCCTTTTATTGGTCAGAGGCACATCCAAAACCTCATTAAAAACCATATTGTGTTCCAAATTCATTATGTAAGATTTAACCAAAAACCATCCAACTTTATTTCACTACATAATGCTTAGTAATATTTAGTATGAAGGATGCTGATATATGGATTGAATAAAAGGGGTCAGTGGGAAGTTCGAACACCAAAAAATAGGGTTACATTCATGTTTGATGAAGAACATGGAATATTAGATGAGAAAATGTCTCCCTAATAAGTGGATAAATACATTTTTGAATTAAATTGATGAATGATTCATTGATTAAATATTATTTAAATAGGAAAGTAAAATAATCAATAAAAAATTCCATTAATATAAATAATATGAGGAATTTTATAAAAAATGTCATAAGAAAAATATGGAGGATTCAATTTATTATAAAATTAAATCTATAAATAACAAAAAAATATTAAAAAATACAAGATTTAAAATTGTTTGAAAAACTAAAATTCATTTTTCCACGCAATATATAAACAATAAATGTAAAATGTTATTAAAAAATATTTTTCCTCAAATATTTGAATTATCATTATCTTAGAATTTTTATCATGTTTCATATTTTCAAATTTTAAGCCTTAGGAGGAAGAATTAGAATATATGAATAATGAGGAAAACATGAAATATAGAATGCATTACCTCAATGGAAAATCACTCTCACTTTAAGAATATGGTATTGAATTCATAATAGTAGTTGATGACACTTCAAAGAAAGGTTCTATAATGCATAAAGAATGAGATAAATTTTCTATATGGTTTCTCTTGTAAACAATGTATGATATTCATGAAAAATATTATAATATTTTATTTATTACATTTTGTTAGGTTAAATGGTATTTTAATTGAAAAATGACATTTCTGTATCTAACCCCTGATGCTCGAATATGTAAATTATACATCCATTAGGAAAAAACCATTTTTTGAGACACAACCATGATATTTATTGATCTAGGGCCTAGGTCAATACAACTGGGTACTACTCACCATCATTGTCAAAACCATTTTGGATTGTAAGTATATCTTCTTGAAAACCAAACACCACTATTGGAGCCAACATCACCAACCACATTAGGGATAAATACACTTGTAGATTCAAACACTATATGAAACCTAACTCTAGACACTGAAATATCACCCACTCCCCCATATTATATTTACCACTACACAACACACACTCCTACATATGGTGTCAATGTACTCACATTCAAAACCTCTATTAAGGATAACATATCGAACATAAGAAGCCAACTATATCCCTAAAATATATTACATTAAAACTGAGATAAAGAGGACTATTCCATAGAACCAGTGGATGTGGGAGAAATAATAGAACACAAAGATATAGAATGATCACCATTATAAGGAAGCAACACCATAATGGAAAAATAATAGAAATAAGACATCGCTATTAGATTAATCGGGGGGTACCACCTATTATAAACATCATAAACCATTGGAAACTAAAACATTATCATCCAAAGAAACCAAATACTTAATCCTATTCAACATATACACCACCATAGATGCATGAATCCATAGAATAACATCCATTACCAAAAATATGTATCTGATCTAAGGGTTTTACCACATTAAGTCGTTAAAATGGGAGAACAATGTCAAGGAAACACTCATATAAAGACCTTTATATATCAAAGAAGGAAAGGGAATGTTATATTCACAGGGGAATGGATAGGCCCTCTTGAAAAAAAACCAAACCAGTAGAATAACCCACCATAGGGACATAAAAATAGAGAAAATAATAACAAATAGAATTAACTTCTAGACATTATACCTACCCCATCGGGCCACCTAGCCAGCCTACCTCCCATCACTGAAGACACCAATGAATATTCCTTATCATATATCCCTACAACACTATTATCTGATTTAGGTAATAACAAAAAATATTTATCCCACCTCAACTAAGATTATGTGTAAAATCTATCACCCCTATAGGGATAGGAAGAAATTCTCTATCAAGTAACCAAGGCCCATAGAAAACAATATCAGGAGGAAAATTGGAAGTAAATACACCCATGAGAAGACATTATAGGAGATATGGGTAAATAAAATGGAAATAAATTCTTGTAATAATAGTAGATAATATAACATAACAATAATGACAATGTGAAGTTATAATCACTAATAAACACCACTGGAAACACAATGACAAATACCTGATGGAGAACAAAAAATCGACCAAACAAGAGTGAAAGTATCAATAAAGATGAGAGGGGAAGAAGACATTGGGAAGAAAGTGTATTAATAGGAAAGAATAATTTCTATTAAGATGAAAACATATCCCAATATAGGGTAAAATCATTGGTTATATCAGGATCCATCATAATAATGACATCACAATTTATTTGGTGGATATCCAAGGAATATTCCATTGAGTCAAAATTTCTAAAACTTACTCATATAGGTAATATTAAATAAGATTTTAAAAGGGCTCAAAAACATAATTAAATACTTCAAGACTAAGTTCTTATCTTAATACTTCTCATAAGGTGACATATCACAATTTCGATGTTACGGAAAATGATTTTGAATGTGAATTGTTGTCCCAATCACTTACCTCCAATGGAACTGATAAGTTCCATGCTCAAAAAATGTAGTTCAAGACATACTAATCAAAATTATATTAATACAATTAGTTAATTTTTGGGGTTATATAATTCAATTTAATCATGTTTAATTAAATTCCTCTATAAATAAGACCGAAACTTTTCAATTCTTTATTCATCCTAATTATCAAAATGAAACATTTCAAGGAATAACCAAATTACTTTTCTAAAATTCTCTTTAAACTTATGATGTTGATAAATGACTCATATTTATATCTCATGAACATAACACATGTAATTTGTGTAAATTTATTGATTAATGAGTTCAATTATTTATCGATGTCCATTAATCTATTCTTTATCAATATAAAAACACAAAAAACCAAAATTTCTAATGGATGAGTTGTATAATTACCTAGTAGGATCATACAGACACAATGAGAGGGGATTTTTTAATTAGAGTGTCAAAATATTATTGTATTATTATCTCTTTTAATTTACCATCTTTTGATTTGAACCTCTATATAGGGTAATATTTATGGATCTTATTTGAATTTCCAACACATAGTTACCATATGAAAATTAGTAATGAAATAAATGGGAAAAGAATATAATATTTTTACAATATTCAATACTAATGTGGATAATTAATCCTTACTATATTTGATTCAAGTTTTATACATAGATATACACTATATAGCTCGAGTGAATATAATAGAAAATATTATGAAAATCTAACACTATTTACCTAATGTTTATATAATCTATTGATTGTGTTTTTTATATGGGAATCCATCACTTTAAAAAAGGTCATCCCAACACATTATTGAAAATATATTCTTCTCTACTCTAAATGTCATTACATTAAAATGGTAAGAACTTCTTCCAAAATCCAATAATTCAAAAACTAGTTTATACTCATTTACAGGTGCATGCACATCGTTCTATATATCTCAACTCATAATTCTTCAATATCTTCAATGTCTAGAATATATAAAATATCAAGATCACATGTATTTCTCACTTAATTTTCTTCTTCTAGATTTTCAACACATAAATCATGAAAATATATCAATAGTTTCGATCTTTCTCAACTCTTCTATATGTATTTTTCATATTGTATGATAGAGAAATATCATGGGGAATGACTTCTCTCTTACTTCTCATCCTACTTATTTTTTTTGTCTTTTATTGTAATGGGTATGTGGGAATAATACCTAATTATATTTCCTCATCCTCCTCATGTTTTCCACCTTCAATGATAATATGTATGAATTAATTGTACCTCATCCAACTTATTCCTCATTATCTTCTTCTTATTCGACAGACAATATTTTCTTTCATTGAGTATCACTGACTTCTCTCTATGTTTGATACCAAGGATTTACTTCTTAAATAAAGTAAAAATTATCTTCACCCACTAATAAATACTATACATTTTCTTCTTCTTAGTTATATTCATATATTTACATGAATATCATTTTTATATTATGAATATAGAAATTCCCTTAAATATTTAAAATTTGACCTTATCCACAATTCTTGGTCTTTCAATATTCAATAACTACTATTAAATACCAAATAAATAATACTTGATCTATATATTTGACTTTTTATATCCATTAACTTACTTTACTCATTAATATTATCATAATTATTTCATCAATTCATCTTTATGAAATAAAAATCTCATTTTACCCATGTGTAAGACCACATGCACTTTAAATTTTTAGTTTGAAGGATCTTATCACAAAAAAGCCTTTATCTATCTCAATTATATGCTTCTTCATTCATTATTTACAAAGGTGTGATCCTCTTATTTATATAGAACCATATTATTTATATCTCCATGAGTATCATAATCATTATCCAATGCATAATTATATCCATACTTTTAATAACATCAAAGCCTCATTTCAATTTGATCTCTATAAATCTTTCATTCTACTAACAGATATAGCTTACATAAGAAATAAATCATCTTACATATCAGAACACCAATGAAACTTTTCTAATTTTACACTCTGTAATATCATACATATACTATGAAAACTCAGAAAATCCTATATATAAACACTTATGATACTTTACCAAATTTCTAGTTTTTCAAGATTTTACATTCCAACTATGATATATTATGTATGCTTAAAATATCTTACATATTGCAGTATGTTTTTCCATTTTATTCATTTCAATAAGTACACTAAAATATCATACATATCAACATAAGTTTTTTTTCCTTTTCTATATTTCTACATGCACCAAAATAAGTATCATACGTATTCTCTAACATATATTGTGTATTATAGTGAATCCATGACTTTTCTATATTCTTATACACACTTAATATTTTACATATGACTTAGATATCTTGTACTTTTCCAATATACACTTCACTAGAAAAATATTTTATATCATAGTGTAAACTCAGATGTACTTTGTTAATCCTTATGATTCTACTCAAAGTGTATCTTACATATCATGCTAATAAACTTACATATCAAATTGGCTTTCAACAATTTTCAAATTCTTCTATATTTATTAAAACCCTAGGTATTCCATGCATTTTCTAATTTTTTAGATTCAACATAGAATTACAAAATAACATTAAATTTTCTCAAAACATCATCAACCATTCTAGGGAATTATCCAATAATTTAAATTAATAACAAAAAAAATTTAAATAACTTTAGTAATATATTAGAAAATCCCAAAACACTTCATCATAATTCTGAAAGAAACTAGTAGAATATAAATACTCTTTTTGAGTATTTAAATGAACATTTACTACCTCAACAATTATAAATTTCTCCAGTCATAATCTAAGTTTATTAATCACCTATTAATGTAGAATACATGCTTTATAGCCCAGGGATAGTTACTTACTTCCTTTAGTTATCTTGATTCCTCTTCAACACTAATAAAACTTCATATTCACTTAGAATATGTTATAGATTGTGCTTCTAACCACCATTTGTGATTTTTGATGAATAATATTAAGATAAACTGTATAATCATCATATTTGTTTAATACTAAATCCTTGAATCTTTCTATCTATAAAATCAATGAATAAATAATCCTTTCTTACAATCAAGGGAAGTAGATGAATCTTGAATCTCCCCCATTATATGACACTCTTCATTGATCATGGGGTTCTTCAATCTCTTCATTTATTTAGATCCTTATTAGAACCCAATATATATTTCCATCCAAATTACACATTTGGAGAAAATAAAATTATCAAAATACATTGGGGTTTATAATCTCTCCATTTAGAGTTGTTGTTAATACCCCAATTTAACTTACATTAATAATTGTCAGTATGTCTTTAGTAGTTCAATTTTTTATCAACCCCTTGTTGTCAATAAATTTTTATATGAAAGTGTAAGGTAAATACCTTCTAATATCATGTATCAACCATGGTTTCAAATTTCATCTTCTCACCTTTAGTAAAACCTCACCCACATGAGGGGAGGGTGATATAACATTTATCTTATGTAATAGGTCATTAATTAATCAACTTGAATCATATTTCTGATATATTAGTATAGAAATAAAGAGTATCTAACTAAAACATCAAAACTACCCATAAAATTAAAAAAATTATAATACTAACATAGATTTATCTTACTAATATCTATTCAAGTAGATTTTTAAAGTAAATTTATCACAAGAATTCAACATATCAAACAAGTAAAAATAATTCAATTAAAAGAATTTTATTTCCCCTTTATGTTACTTTATTTCCCAAAAAACTCTCCCTCTTAAAAAACTAAATTGATTCAATCAAAACCATGATTGGAATGTGTAATGAACACACCTCACCCTTATATTACTTTAAAAAGTTTCCATATTTATAAATTATCATAAGAGAACATTATATTACATCTTTCTCATCTTATATCCCCCTCAAGAGATGCACTCTATTAACTCGTCTTCATGGATGATATTATTTAAAATGAACTACAATAACAACTCTTATGGTGAAACTGTACTTATGGTAAGGATGATACAATAAAGGAAGACTATGTTGGAAAAATCTTCTAACTGTACACTTTTTACTACATTCTAATTCTCTATTTTCAAACAACATCTAAAATTAAATATATAGAAATTAAAATATAATATCTATATAGAAATAAAGTGGGTCTCAATTTGTTTCATAATGAGATTAGCATAGTTGGGATTTTTTTATCAACCCCCAAACCACTTTCTTCATAGATCTGGATTTATGTGAACCCTTCTTTATAACACCTACTTTGATTTTTAATAATTAATTTTCTTTATTTAATATGATATTATATTTATATTCTACTTTATTATCATGTGTAAGTGTCTTTTTAAATTAGATAAAAAAGTGAATTCCTTATTTTTTACTTGTTCTATATTGTCTCCCATTTCAAAGTATGTTGGATATATAGTTATATATTCCTTATGAACATGCTCAACTTCATCTTGGGTGGGGACTTCTTTTCACAATATAACTCTTGAAACATGGTGTATATAAAATTTTTACATTTTTTTCTTATCGTCTACTTATATCTAGGTATCCATGCCCCGAATTTTTTAGGAGTATACCCAATATATTTTCAACTTGAATATATTTTTTATTCCATCCATGAGTTACTCTTCTTTTGATATTTTTCTATTTCTTCTATATGGAAATCTTCCACCAAACCAATCCTCTTATATATTCCTTGGATTGATTCTTCCTTTGGTTCTATCTTGACTCATTCAATTTTATGTTCATAATTTTTTTTCAATTTCTTATGATGTGGCATATTCTACCATAATGTGAGTATATTTTCCTTAGTGTGTCATCCTTCACAATTATCTTCTTTGGTGTACATTGTTCATTGCTTTTCCTTCACCACTTTTGATTACAACCTAAGGTAGAATCACATTATTTTATTTCTTTTTTATTTAACTAGTTTCATATTATTATTTTACTAATAACTTATCATATAATATTGGTAATAATAAACCATCAATAATCCTCAGAGTGATCAATAACATTTCAATTTCTATATAATCTATAATGATATAAAAATATTTTCATGGTAGATAGACTTAACTTTTTCTATTTTCATTACCTCAGCTTAGAATTGATTTAGCTTGATGTTGATCTTCCATAATCTCCAAGAATTGACATATTATTCATATAATTCATTTCCTCATGCCAAAAACGTCCAAAACACCAACAATTAGCAATAAACCTTGATCATTTTCTTTGAACCACTATTTGGACAACTTTTATAGTTTTCTATTTTTGGTTAGCAATACTATTATTTTGGGATATTATTATTGAGTTTCTATTTTTTCACATGCTCACATACACCTTTGACATAATAGTTAATTTCCTAGAATTTTTTCACCCATATTACCTAGATTTAGATTTATAAATTGTGATAGAAGATGAAATAATATTAATACAAATGTATTTTTTGGAATAAGGGTTACATTTTCTTAGATAATTCTATATTTTTATAAATAGATTATCTAATGATTTATTTTACACTTGATTTAGTCCTTTTAGAGATAAGAATCTTATCAAAATAATTTGTGGCATCTATTATTTTCCTAATAGATAAGATTTAGCTTGCGTCAACTCCATGTTTCTAAATTTGTTTTCCAATTCAAGATAATTTATTTCAAGTTTATTTTTACCAACCCAAAATGATCTTACTATTTCTTTCTTCCTTTTATTATTTAAATAAACTCCTTGTGTTTTTTCTACTATCTTATAAAGAATTAATAAGATCCTTAATTATTTGTGCTTTGATATCCAACTATGAATCATTAACACCTATAAAATCTATTTTTTTTTCTTCTAAAGCATGGATATTTTCTTCATGTGATTTTAATGTCTTAAATTTATTATAAATTGATTTTTGTAAATATTATTCAACCAAGGTGTTCTATTATTTGTAGAATAACAAAATATGTTCTTTGGATTTCAAATCTTTGATGAGTGTTTAATTTTCATAACTTTTCTACTACTGACTATTTTATTTCATCATATTTCAAATCCAACTATGATTTCTCATCTTGTGTCCCATTGATGTGTGAAAGTATATATGTTACAACATTAAGGTGGTAATTTCTCAAATATTACTTTATTTTCGAGTAAAACTCATTTAATTATTCTCCATACATATACTATTTATTGATTAAACTTGATTATTCAGGAGTATTAGAATCAAAGGATTTACCAGATAAACTACCACTTCGATTACCTAAAATTATTTTTATACCCTCTTTTAGGTCTTTCTTAATCTATTAGCCTCTTTATTCTACCTATTCTTTAAGGTTTTGGATAAAACATCCATGTTGGTATTAATAAGGATGGAAATTTTATTTTATATTTGGGGAAACTCAAAACCATAATCCAATATAAACTTTATATCAAAATTATCAAAAAAATGGGGAAAGAAAATAGATTCATTCATAAGAAACCTGTATTTGTTCTGATACCACTTATAGTGTCCCAAAAAGATCATGTAGAGATGATGAGAGGGGATGGTTAAATCAGTGTATAATAATTTTACTAAATTATTATTACTTTTAATTTACCCTCTTAATATTAAAATATTTATTTCTATTAATATATATGGATATTCTTTTGAATTTCTAGCACAAAATTACCACATGCAAAGTAGAAAATGAAGCATGAGAAATAAAAAATGATATTTTTACAAGGTTATATCATATTGTGGGGTTTTTACTCCTTTATGTGATTGGGTTGATATAGATACATATATATCTACTATAAAGATTAAATTAATACAAAATTATATAAAAAAAAACTACATAGTTCTTGAGTTTATTAAAATCTCTTGATTAAGTTCTTTATGTTGCCTACCTCCAGTTTATGAGGGGTACTCCAAACAACATATTGAAAAAGATATTCTTTTCTGCTCGGGGTATCACTATAGAACAACGGTAAGACAATCTACCTTAAATAGAAAATTTAACAACTAGTAGATATTTAGCTATAATTTCTGTTATGCCGGTCTTAGTATCTTAATTTATTCATCTCCAATATCTTCATTGTCCAAATAATATGTAGTATCAATATTATTTTCTTACCCAAATATACTTCTTCAATAGTCTCAACACGTATATCTTTATGATAAATTATCAGTATCTTAATTTCTAAAATCCTCTCTACTTCTTATTAATAATTTATAATAAAGATATTTTATAGGGTAAGAATTCAATTATTCTTCAACTTCTTCTTTTCTTCTCTCTTCGATGATAATTGGTATGAAGTAACAATACCTAATCATCTAACTTCTTCAACTTGTTCTCTTTTATATTTGACAATAATGTGTATATAGAAACAACACATCATTATCCTTCTTTCAATTAATGTTATTTTTCTTTAATGTATATTATTTCCATTCACTAAATATTATTGGATTCTAATTTTCTTCGATATATAAGTTCTACTTATGGAATACAATATCATTTTTCTTCACCCACTCTGAAACAATATAATTTTTTTCTTAAAATTTATATTCAAAATATCCTTATTATTAGTTTTATATTAATAAAATAAAAATTCTCTTAAATCTTGGTAACATGAACTTATCCATAATTCTTAGTATTTAAATATTCATTAACAGCGATTCAATACCAAATAAAAAAGACCAAATCACTTTATTTTTCTTTATATATCTCTCAATATATTTTCCAATTTGAAATTATCATAATCTTTATGGACTATACTTCTCTATAAAATATGAATCTCATCATCTTTGTATGCATGACCACATATATTGAACTATTTCAATGTGAAGGATCCCCCCACAATTTAAGAATTTATTTATCTCTATTTTGTTACTATTCCTTGGTTTTTCACTATTACATAATCCTCTTCCTCACGGTCCAACATTTTTAATCATATCTCATATATTATTATGATCATTATCCCAACCATCATGATTTTTATCTATTGAATATCATAGATTTTTTTTAAATTTTGATCTCGTATAATATTTCATTTATCTAACTGATAAATATTATATAAGACATAAAATATCTTATATATCACAAAATATTTTATACATATTTATTTTTACATTCTACAATATCATATATATACTTTGAAAACATAAAAAGTTTTTTGTAACATCACTTCTGATACATTACCTAATTTATAGTTCTGTAATATATTATTTTCAAACTATGATATATTATGTACGCTCTAAATATCTAATGTGTCAAGTATGATTTTTTAACCTTTTCGATATTTTATAAGGAACTCTAAAATAACTTAAATATTAACATAAGGGTTTCCATTACCATATTTATATGTTACCCAAAAAAATCATCTTTTATATTCTCAAAAAATATTATGTATCGTAGTGAATCCATGAGTTTTGTATATTTCTATTTATAATAAATATCTTAAATATCACTTGAATCTCATGTAGTTTTCCAATATTCACTTCACTAGGAAATATTATGTGTCATAATGTGAATTACCATACTATGACAACCCATATTTTTTATACACTTCATTTAATGATCTATTAAATTAAGATAGACATAACAAAATATAAAAATTTGGAGAGTCTGAGTGTCTTAGGGTAATTAGATTTTATGTTTAGGGATTAAATCACAACCTGATAAGTAATTCCCAAATTTATGATGATGAATTTACTATTATTTTTTTAATAATTTATGTACCATTTTTTAAGATAAATTTATAAAATTTATATCTCTATTAATTTATATTTTTTAAAATATAGAACTTTATTTTCTATGTAATAAAAATGTAAAATATTTTAACAGAAAAAATAAAAAATCTTATATTTTCCCTAGAATTCTTAGGCATTGGAATATGTACACCAAGAGAAAGATTTTATTAAGAAAATTGATTTTTCATTTTACCAAACATAAATTAGAATAAAAGAAAATATGCGATTCATGCCAAATAAAAAATCATCATAGGTCAAATTTTAAATCAATTAAATAGGTTGAAACTTATAAACCTAAAGAAATTATTCAAATTGATATGTTTGGTCCCATAAGAACTGCATGCCTATGCAGAAAATGAGTTGTTTTTTGTTTTTGTTATTGGTTTTTCTAAATATACATTTTTTTATTTGTTAATATGTTGGAGTTATGATTTTATTATTTATATAAATTTAATAAAGAAAGTACAGAATGATAATGATTCTAAAATTATCACCTCAAGAAGAGACCATGGGAAAGATTTTATGAATCATGAATTCAAATCATTTTGTTTAAAACAATGTATTAAAAATACCGTATATACCCCTAATACAACTCAATAGATAAGGTTATTTAATGGAGGAATATAAAATTCAAATAAATGAGAATAAAAATGTGATGTGAATATAGTATGCTCACTCATTTTTGGGATTAAGATATTAACCCAACAATCTATGTTATAAATAATGTTTTTTTGTAAGGATTATTTTGAAGGAAATATACTATGTGTTATTGAACAATTGGAAATCAATTTTTATATACACTAATATTCTTATATAAAGCTTACATATTGAAAACCAAGTATAATTTTTTTATGTTTGATCTAAATGATAAAAGAGGAATTTTTCTATGTTATTATACTACTTCTAAATTCTTCTTAGTTTTCAATAGGATGTAAAGGATTATTAAAGAATCTACTGAAGTTATGTCTGATGAAAAGTAACCGTTTGATCATAAAATGATGAAAATAGATAACTTAAGTGATTCTATGGAAAATCTGAGACTTGAACTTCTTTTTTATGATACAAAGGTTGATATTATTGAATATTATCAAGCACATCCTAGTCTTGAAAGTATGGAATATGATGGACCATATCATTTACTATCTAGGAAACCAAGATCATTGAAAAAACATACTTTAAAGGTTGTCTATAGAAAACAAGATGAAGTATTAAGAACTAGATGAAATGTAGGAATCCTTTCTGAAATTTCTTCTTTATTTTCCCAGTGTGAACCTAAAACCATATAATAATCTCTATTTTATGAGAGTTGGTTGATATAAATACTAGATGAATTAAAATTGTTCAATAGGAACATGGTATGGTAATTATTTGATAGACCTTATGATTATGCTATCATTGAAACTAATTGGTTATTTAGAATGAATAAAGATGATCCAAGTGTGATAAATATAAATAAAGGTATAGTATTTGCTGAAGGTTATGACTACCATGAGAAAAGGATAGATTATTGAGAATCCTTTTACCATGTATCCAATTTAAAAGCTATTATAATCCTTTTAGCATATTAATCTTTTATTAATTATAAATTATTTTATAGTAATGAAAAATCTTCTTTTATAAATGGATATTTAATTGAGGAATTTTTTATTGATCATACTCTATGTTTTGAAATCCCACATTTCCGAAATTATATTTTCAAACATTATAGAGGCTTGTAAGGTCTTAAACAAGCACCTAGAGCTTGATATAAAATGTTAATTATATTTATTATATAAGATTGTTTTACTAAAGTATTGGAAGAATATACTCTCATTATGTATAAAACATAAAAATATATTTGGTTAGTTTAAATATTTATTGATAATGTAATTTTTAGTTCTTGAAATCAAAAGCTGTGTAATGATTTTACAAATCTTATAAAAAATAATTTGATAATAGTATGATGGGAGAATTGAATTTCTTTCATGGTTTTGAAATACATAAAAATAATATTTGAAATGTTTTAAATCAAATAAAATATATATATGATTTACTAAAAAGTTTTGTACTTGAAAATTATAAATTATAATCCAATCCCATGAGTTTGTACATTAAATGTGATTTGGATGAATATGGTAAGATAGTTGAAAACATGTTATATATAGAAATTGTTAGATTCTTTTTATATATGACATTTAGTATGCTATAAATTGTGCTTTATATATTGTTATGTTATGGATTTTAAGAAAATATTTAAGAATCACATTTTTTTTATTTCCAAAAGGATATTAAGATATTTGAGAATAACTATTTGCATATATTTACATTTTTAAATAACTTCTTATTTTTATTTAATGTAATATTTTTAAGATGATTTTGGTGGTTGTATGTTTGATACAATTTTTCCCTTAGGAACATTCCACTTCATAGGAAAATAAGTAGTTTCATTATTTAGAAAAATGGAACACCCATTTACCCTATCAACTATTAAATATGATAACATTGGAGAAGGTAGTTGTTATGATCAAGTGTTGTAGATTAAACACACCTTTATGGATTTTGGATTCAATTTCGTTCATGTTTTGATTAAATGTGAGGACATTTATATTATCAATATTTAAATACATATAATATTACATTATAGGTTGAACACATATATCCATGAAATGATTTCCTAAGGGATAACACATAAAAATATGATATATATTTAGAATTATTTAGTAATATATTTTAACTTGAAGATATATTTAGAAAAACTTTACCAGCTTAAATATTTGATATTATTAAATGTTAGTTGGTATTTTTTTTCTTTAAAATTATTTTATTCTCTTTAGGAATTTCATTTGGTGTTGATTTTTGTTATTTTAGTATAAGTATTTAATAAAATGAAATAATCAATGCTCTATTTCCACTGATTTCATTTGTGATTTATTTAATTCAATTATTTTTCATTCCAAAAAGGTACACACAGTCAATTAATTTTTATTATATTATTTGCATTATTGTGAGACTCTAAGTGAATATTCATATTACCTAAATGCCGAATATGTTTCTTGGATCACAATCCTCAAAATCTTACATGCCTCAGAGCCTCTTTTATTTTGATTATGGACCCTTATTTCCCTAACCAAACCCATCACATTTTAGACATCCATCCTCTCATCGAGAATGATGAAATTTAAAAGTTCTGGGGATACTACTTTTTTAGGCTCAAATATAGATAAGTTATTGTTCAGGGTATTGAATGTAAAAGCTACTGATTTCAATTGGACGGACCACAAAGAATTTATTTTGAATAATTTTCTAAATCTCAAAGTTTGAGAGTTTGTCTTATATGAAAAATAGGTTGTTTTATTCTTTTGAAATGAGGTTCGATAATTTTATGAATTTTTTTAATTTAATTTCAATGATTTTGAACTCTTGGTGTTATAGAGAGTGAATGAAAATAAATTCGTATACTCATAGATTGATCTATATTAAGTCTTCCTTTTCTCCCATCAATGAAGTTTTAAGTTGAACTCATCTATTGTTAGTTTTGAAGGTGTAATAACTACTATGATTATTTCATACATGTTTATAAATCTAGTTGTTGAGAAGAAGATTTTTAAAGAAAATGAGGATAATCGAAAGGTTTTAGTAATATTTATCAAGTCTTTGAATTCCCAGAGAAAGGGTATGTTTGAAAAATTCATATTTCCTAACATCTATTTTATCTCCAAAAATTATAATTAAGGATAAATTTTACCTAAACTAGTATATTATTTGGTATATTTACCATGTAAATAAAAAAATATTAGAACTTCTACCTTTTTTCATGGATTGTCACTGTTATATTTGAAAGTGTTTAAGTTGAGTTTTTTGATGTCATTGAGTCCATGTGTTATGTCATTAAAACCTTTAGTGCTAGAATATGTAATAATATTGGATACTTATAGAATTTTTCAAGGATGAATCATATACTTAGTGGGTATTAATGGGATGTTGGAGTGATCCTAACTGATGTTGAGGGGGAGAATGTTTTCAGAGTATTTTTTGTCAAAAGTGTTGATGTTGGAGCTTTTGGTGTTCCTGATGAAGTTTTATCTGAATATTTAATTGAAAAATAGACTCTTTATATAAGAAAAAGTGGAAGTAAATTAATATAAAATTTTGTTACTTTAACTATTTCTAGAGTTTCAGTAGTTCAAGAAAAACCCGTTGTTGATGGAAAAATCAAATATGAAGAAGAAATATATCTAGTATAACAAGTTGTTGATGATTAAGTCTAGTAATTTTTAAATCAAACCTTAATCCAAGTACCTATTTGTGATGGTTTTACACCTTTGTATCTTAAAGTGTTAATTCTTGTTAATAATTATATTGAGGCTATAGGCCTAATAATGAATCTTATCATTCTACTCTAAGATAGCCTTATATATCAGTTTTATGTCCAACAATATGAAGACTAGTTATTATTGATGTTGGTGGGACAAACAATCTGAAATTTTTCAATGGTTTCTTTTTTTATATCTTTATCCAATAATTTTTTGGATATAGTTTCATGGACTTCTAAAAAATTAGAGTTAATGTTAAGAATATTTTTTATAGTATAGTGATTATTGGTTGGGAAATTGAATATGTTGAAGAAATACCTATATTGAGGATAGTGGTAACTGCCAAAAAATATAATGAGGATTAATAATAATAATAAAATGATGAAGGTTATACACTAGATTAAGGTACAAAAAGATCTAAATCAAATAGTCAGGTTCAAACCATCACGTTGTGGATATTTTCAAAGTTCAATTTATTCAAGAAAAAAATAGTAGTGTAGAATATTAACACTATGTATCTAGGGAGGAGATTAAAGCATTAAAGGATGATATGGACTCCCTAGAAGATATATATTTAATAAAAAATAATTATTTACCAATTTTTGTAATTATGTAAATAAAATTTTTAAAACCAACTCATTTTCAAATTTTTATTTCAGATGCACTAGCACCTTCTTCTGTACAATGATCAATAGCCAATTGTGTAGTTGGTGTTTTAGTACCTCATGATTTTTTTAATGAAAGTATAACCTCCATTCAATGAAACTATTCTACTAAAATATTTTAATAAGTTCAAAGTGATATTACCTAAAAAATAGTTAATTTAATGTTTATATTAGCAAATAATTTTTTTGGATTGGGAAATCTCTATATGATCTTTTTTTATAGAATTTTTTTTCTCCATGAAGGATACTTTAGAAGAAGTCCTTGATGTCAAAATTTTATTTCTTGGAGGAATAGAGAAAATGGATCATCCTATTGATAATAATTTTATGATCGTGGATGCTATGTTTCAAAGACTATGATCGAATCTTGAGAACTATCTCTACTATTATTCTAAGAGTATTTTGAAGAGGTTGCTGAATGAAATTTTTAAATACCAAAATACCCTTATAATATGATTTTTTTGATGTTCCTAGTGACCCATAACCTATGAGTTTTCCATCTATAAGATCTCATAAATTTTTTGAATCTCAAGTTGAGGTGATCCTGACTATGCTGTGAAGTTTTCCTCTAATAAATGATTTTAAAGAAACACAAGGAGTCTTCTTCATAAGGATTTGTTTGGAAATTCAATCATTATATAATTTTTCATAGATGAAATCATTAATCACGTGGATATGTTTGTAGATTCACTATTTTATATGAGTGGAAGAATATATCTCAGTCATTTCTTTCCTAAAAAATATCTTGCAAGCATGAAAAAGATCAAGGATATCTTTGATCCTTCCACCTTTTATAAGAACATAAATCAGTAGTATGTTAAGAGAGATAGAGATGATGATCTACCTATCCCATTATGAAAACTATTTTTTTACTTACTCTTCTAAGTGTGATCTGAAAAAGGCTATGAAAATTTTAGAAGGTCTCATGGATGTAACAAAAAATGACTCTGGGTGAGATACAGTTGGTAATGGAGGATTTTATAGTTTAGAAGTCCCAATTGGAGAGATTCACTCCGCGAATCCTTTTTCCTTGGATTCTATTATACTATATATTTCCTTTCCTATTTCATTCAATAATGTACCACCTTAAACTAATCCAATATAGTCTCAACCTGTCACCAACCCTAATAATGAGGAATAAGAATAAAATATCTTATTGTGAATTTTTTTAATTATGAATATAATTTTAATGTATTCCCTTTCAGTGTTATATTCTTGGATCCTTTTATATAATTTCATATTTCCTATCTATTACCAATTTCTTCTTAATATTATAAAATTCATATGGCTATTTATTTCAATTATAGAACATTATTCATTTCATTATTTTACATTTTCTTAGTTTATCTATACTTTGTTATATATTTAATGTGTATTATCTTAGTCCTTTAATATTTATTATTATATCCCAGAATAAGGGAGACAATTTGAGTATATAATAAATTTAAACCTATGTGGGAGATGAAATATAATGCTTTTTATTTACTTTATCATAGGTTTTGTGATAATCATAAATGGAGAGATTATGGGACATAATTAATTTTTTCCAACATCTCTTATTATTTAATATGTTTTAATGATAAAAAACCCCCATTTTTAAACTAATGAATTTATTTTAACTGATTTCAAGAGAATAAAAAATATTTCCTTAATATTATTTCTTTTTAGTTTTCTAATTTAATCTAGGATATTTCAAGAATTGACGGAATTTTATAAGGAAAATATCAAAATAGAATGTAAATACCATTTGATTTTTCAAGTTGGATGAATTATATAACTATTAAAATATCATATGACCATCGAAATTAACTTTCATGTGAAAATTATAATACGAGGAACCTCCAGAATAGATAAATATGGGAATGTAAAATATCATGTGAGGGAATAACCTAAGTTAATTATCATAAAATTGATAGAGAAATATCATATGAAAGAAAAAAATCTTACATGAATTTTACAATAAAGTAAAAAAGACATAAGAAATGGATATGTGGTAAATTATTTTATCCTAGAATAATAGAATATTAGACATGATATGTTTTTAGCATTTTTATTTATCATACGAAGATAAAATATCTTTCATGTTCTCAAATTATCCTACAACCAAAGAAAACATCTTAAAAAAGAGTATTTCCAGATTATTTCATGATAATCTAATAACCTATGACACAAACCATCATACACCATAGAAGAATTATTTGAGAGGAGAAATGTATTATGATAATAAATATATCATTCAAAGGAAATATCACCCTATAAAGTAGAATACATTTTCACGAATTAAAAATTTATATAAACTATTAATGTATCTTACTATATCCTAAATTCTTATGATATAAAGAAAATCCATATGATTAAAAATCATGAAAATGCATTTCAATGTTGAATAACTATAAAGGTGAATATTTTTACAATATTTAATTAGATTATTGGGGAACTTATTACCATTGCAATTTTATAAGAAAAGTTAGCTCCTACCTTTTTCATTATCTAAATTAGTTTTGATGAATGATGAAAGGGTGGATTACATATTGTTTCTAATTGTAAGAAAATATATAATTATAAGGTAGACTGATGTTTCATCCATTGAATACCTATGTGTTTAGTATTTTTGGTGATGGTCACATTCAAAGGACGCCCTAATACTTTTGTAAGACACACACACTCACTCACTCACTTAAACACACACACACACATAGATATATATATATATATATTCTATAGACAACTGGATGATATCGATTTTGAAATCAAATATAAGTAGAGCTGCTGTTAAGATTCAACAACTCAATCCCATGAACAACTTGATCTATTTTTTTAAATATATTCTTACTATATGACTAAAAATGAACATCTAGTACTTTTGTGAAATCATGATTATTTTCACCATTCAAAGAACCTCTCAATATAAACATTGTAGTTATACTTTTTCTATCTCGGAATTCTTCATCATTTGTTACTTACAACATGAAATTGTGTAATAAACCTGTAATAATTTATTCATCTCCTTATTTGTGAAGTTATCACTATTTTTTCCAAATGTGTGAAGACCATGGATAGGTCTTATGAAGGGGTATCCTGGTGAAATATGTGATAAAAGTTTTAATAAGTACTAGTTTCTTACACTCAACTATCATGGTACCTAGAAAAAGGTCTTGTATAGTGAAAACAACCAATATTAGAGAGTTTGAATTGGTTGAGTGTACCCGGGGATATTTGTACCATGAATTGATATAAATATTTTGTGTCATACTTGTTATAATTTCTATATATTTGTTTCATATCTATTTGAGAAGATTGGAAAAAATTCAAATATGTTTTCAAGGAGGGTTGTTATTAGGGGTTAAATTTTTTGTAACTCAATTTATCCCCTATTAGATCATTTTGAAACCCGATTGGATAAACACCATTGACCTTAGAAATTATTCACATTGCACCACATACCAATGGAATTGTGATGTATTCCATGTCTCATAGTTAGTATTATCACCAATTAGAATTCCATGCTTCAACCATCTAGTAACCATTACATTGTGTTACCCATAGTCATGTTGTGGTAGGGCACGCCTCCACCCCACACCATACACCTAAGTGGGCCGAGTTCTAAATGATAAGTTTCAATGAAATCAATGATATTTCAAGCTACCCACCCAATGATGTCTATGCGTTGTCATGTCATTCTTCCTTATGAGTTGCACTACTATTTCATTTTAGTCTGATATATCACCCAACTGCTTCAAAATGGAAGTATGAAGAATTAGGGCCATGAAGGCCAAAATTCATGGGATGAAATCCCAAATTGGATGAATAATACCACAAATATAGTACTATTACTACAACACCTAGTACAATAAATCTATAATGCTAATAAAAATCTTTCCCCCACTCAGATTTGAATGTGGTTCTTTCCATTTGAGATTACACACTTATGAAAAAACTCATGGATATCATTTAAAATTTTATCCTTGGGAATTAGTTTTCTTGTCACTTAAAAATATTAACTATAGGTGATATTATTTTTTAAAATTCATTTTCAGTTATTGAAAATTATAAATAATTTTTTTTATTAAAAAAATTTTCTACAAGTATTATTTAAAATAATAAAATATTATTTTGTCAAAAATATATTCAATCCTTACATTTTAATAAAAAATATTAGAGATCCTTTTTCATGAGTATTTGTGTGAATATTCAATTTTAAGATTTTTTTGTCTTAGTTCTATGAAGAGTAAGGGTAATTTGGTTTCTCACCACATTTTATGGTTTTTGATCTCATCTAATATTCTGATTTGGTTTAATTGTATTCCCCTTGTGGATTCAAATTTTTCATTTGATGATATGAATTTATAATGGGAATAAATTTAATTTTTTTTGAATATCCAAATAGAAAATATTATAAATAAATAGTGGAATAGTTACAATGCTCCAAGGGGAAGGAGGAAAAACCAAAAATAGAATTCAGGGGGCCTCTCAGTGATGTAAGAAATTGTTTCACTAGATTCACATCTCCTCCAATGAAAGAGAACACATGAAATGAATCTTTAGAAACCAACTACCATATATTATCAATAGTAGACCCAAATGTTTGGCATCCCACCTCAAAGTAAACGAGGTATTAAATAATTATTTGTAAATTATATTCAATAACAAGATCCTTCTATCCTTGGGAGATGAAAAATTCAAAAAACTAGAAAGGATAGACATAGATTACGCAAAACCCAGGTTTCAACATTCCTTGATCGTGGATTGAAAGGTCACAAGAAGAGACTTTGAGTGATCACTAATTTTGGAATCTAGACCAATACCAAAATCACCATGTGATATAATTCCTGTATTCATCTTGAGAGAACCTGAAGGTGGATGAAACCATTTTGTGAAGGAGTGACTTATGGGAGAGTTCATAGTGTCACTGGAGTATGATCCCCAAATATTAATTTATATTTGTGATTTATCTAGATAATCCACATCTTCTAAAAAGATATGATCAAACAAAAACACATTATAGAGAAAGTATATAATCCAAGAATGAATACATAGATCAAGAAACTTGTGGGTTTTTAGGGTTAAATCCACTCTAACAATATTATTATAGAATCACCAACACTATTTCATAAATCATAGACACGCTCTATGACTGGCCACCATAAAATAGAAGTTTGAGAATAAGAATAAATGTTCTATAAGGTTTCCTCAACAAAAGACATGCATAGGGGTACCAGAGTATTTTTATGAATATGGTGTCTAATAAAAACATCACAAGTTTTAAGTATACCCCTATATATTTGGCAACAAAATAGTTTCATTTTGTTAGGAACCTTAAAATTCCAATTATACTTTCAAAAAGTAGAACTGAGTGTGTATCCATTCCCAAAAGCACATTTATACCATGGCTGTACTAAATATGGCCAGAGCTCCCAAAACTCCAATATAATTTATCTCTACCCACATCATGAGTTAAAGTGATTCATTGGATAGCCTTCTGATCATAAGAATAGATCCAAAGGGAAATATTTTGATGATCCCACAAACTCATGTAATTGGTAAGTAGTTATATAACACAAAAAATCCTCATTTACATGTAATATAGTGAAGTGGGATACAATCTAGGAATGTTATCCAACCACATATCCTTCCAAATACATAAATTTCTATCTAGAAAGAACATATAAAAATGAACATTATTCGAAATACCAATGGAACCTTAAGAACTTATCTAGAGGAATTTAGAACTATGTCCCATGCTGGAATATAAAAAAGTAGAGTGATGGAAATATTTATCCTTAATAATGTTTCAAAAAATATATTGGGATACTAAATCATCCTTCACAATTATTTCACTAGTAGATAATTATTAACATAACATAAATCCAAAAATCCAATTCCACCTCAATCCTTCAGAGCATAGAGATCCTCCCAAGAAATCCATTAAATTCATTTCATACCATCAGACAAACCCCACCATAAATTAGAAAATGATGAATTAATCTAATAGACAAAAAAATCACAGAGTTTGAATAAGGACATCACATAAGAAAGAATTTCTGGAGACACTACTTTAAGGAGGACCTCCTTTCTATCCCAATAAATATTCTTCCCAAACCATCCCTGAATTTTGGACTATATATTTTCTAAGATAAAAGAGAAAAATATTTTCATAGATCATCAAAAATATTCAATATTCTTAAAAATTATTGATTAATTTAAACTATATTATAGCTATATAAATTATAAATATAATATTTTATTAGATATAATATTACTCTACTAAAATTAACCTCTAATTGGAAATAAAGTAGTGAAAAGATCCACTCTCACACGTATCTATATTTTTCAAAATTTTCAAACATTACTATAGTGTAGCTCTTGAAAAAAAGATAATATTTAGTGAAAAATAAATGGGAGATAAGAATAAATTTTTAAAAAAACTTGGATCAATGAATGAGAACCCCATTCATATCCCTAGATAAAATATGAGAAAAAACATATAATATAAGAATAAATAAATATGGACAAGTAGGATCTCCATATAATAATCTTCTTGTTGGAATAAATCTCTGGTGAGATCATCATTCACCTTGACTCGAAGGGAAACTAATGTAACACATTTCATAATCACCTCAACACACACAATACCAAAGGCCATTTTTTATCATCATGGATTCTAGGAAGGGACATTAAACTCTATCTTAAACTTACATTATATCTAGTTTCCCATAAAAAATTTCCCTTTTAGAATATGAATTTGTTTTCATAGAATAAAAGACTTTATGTGAAACAAAGGAATTGTACATGATAAACCTATATGGGACAAAATCACTATTATTATCAAAGATAGTAGATGAAAGAATTTTACTCAGGCGGTGAGAGATAATATTTGAAAAAATTTTCAAAATGAAATTTCAAAAGATAATAGGTCTACACTCATTCATATTAATGAATCCACTAACTTTATAAATAAGAAAAATGATAATATAATTGATATTTTCAAAACTAATAGAACCACTCCATAAATCTCTCACCAAGTTAATAATGTTGGCCACAATAATATAAAAAACCCATTTAATAAAGAATGAATTGAATATATCTGGTCAAGGTTTTTTTTGTTGAGTGAATACACAATATCTCAAAGACATTTTCATCAGTTACAATCTTGTCTTATAGACCTTAGTTTATGTGTGATGAAACTATCCACTCATTCAATCCAAAATCCCTGAAGAAAAAATTCTCATCATTATGGATGTAAAGATTCATATATAAATGAAAAATTTGATCCTCAATCTATCTTTTGTTATTAATGAAGGCCTTTTTATACATATTAAGTATAGAGATATGGTTTTTGATTTTCCACACATATTCCTTCTGATAAAAAAGGTGATGTTCTAATTAAACTGATTAATAAAATAATCCCTGAATTGGATAAAAAATAGCCTTCATTTTCTCAGAAAATAAAATCAAAAAATTTTCCCATGGTAGTTGATTCCTATATACTAGTGGATAAATATAGATGAGAAAAACAATGGTTTAGATCACTCTCAGTAAAGGCTATCCTCTAATCAATGTTCCCATACTTTTAATAGTCTTACTTCTATAAATGAGGAGAAACACACCCAATGTCCCCCCCATACCATACTATGAGGTTATTACTAAATGTTCCCATACTTTTAATAGTCTTACTTCTATAAATGAGGAGAAACACACCCAATGTCCCCCCCATACCATACTATGAGGTTATTACTAAGTGGCTTCGACGAGACCCAATCAACTGTAATTTTGGAGCCACAAGAATTTGAATTTAAATCCCCAATTAGTTCCATAGAACTAGTTTGTATCCTGTGTATAAAGAAAAATTGGGAAATAATCTAAAAAGGATGGAAGGAGAAGAGATACCTTATACATTTAAAATAGAAATAATATATTTAGAGTACATAAATCTATTATGCCACTCAAAAAAAATTTAGGAGGGATTAGGGCCATGAACCCATGTATATAGATCTCCTGATAAACCTAATATTGATAGACCTGAATGAATCAGGCAATCCCCTAACTAGATCACTGAGGATGGGTTTTAAGAGGAGCCTCCTTGTTTCTTGTTCAACAGTTAGATTTGGTCCTTGAAGATAATTCTTAAGAACCATAATGAGTTCTTAATATTTTCATTTACCACTAAAACCTAGTCACCCATAGAATCCAATAAATTGTATCATTGGTTCCTATGGTTGGAAAATTGGAACAATGATATAGTTTGGGTTAAGTTATTCACAGTAACATTTAACTATACTCTCCACATAATATAATGTACACTTGTATGGAGAAAAATTTATACTAGAAAAAACCTTGGAAACCAATTAATGAGGTGATCCATCACTTTTCTTTACCTGACCACATTATCTTAGACGTAAAACCACACATGGGTAACATTTGGTGCTTCTTTAGTGAAACGTTTGAATTGTTCTTGGATTTACAAGTACATAGAAATTCCAACAAATAATTACCATTTCCCCAAAAAACAATCATACAATCAACATTAAGGGTCCTCCTAATCCCTATGTAGTCTATAGAGGTGATCAAGTTTTGTTCTTTCCTTCTCAAAATGTCATACTAAACAAAATTAAGAAGATAAAGAATGATTAAATTTCATTTAAAACAACTAGGATACCAATTATTGATACTAACAAATAGAAGCATGATGATGAGAATCCAAAATGTCCATGAAAACTAAAGAAACCTAACAATATTATAAAACATATTCAATACAATTGATATCTCAAAAAATCAATTTTTTTTTCAAAAATTTTAACATGCCCATGAAGAAATTACAAAAACAAAATTAGATGCAAGATGATGCAGATGCAGATGAGAAAAGTAAAGTTGATGTAATCTAATCACCTAATGTACTAGAAACCAAACCATCAGATATTTGAAAATATATGAGAAACATAGGACAAAACTCATATGAGGAGGTGCGAAAAAATATTATGGATATGTGACTCTTTTTAATGGGAATAATTTATATGAAAAATATATAATAATTATATTTATTTTTAAAAATAATGATTATTATTATTTAATATTTTATGTTATTATTTAATTATATTCCAAACCCAAGGAGATATTCTTGTAAAATTTTTTTGATGATTATTGAAAATATTAAGAATATAGAAAGGAGGGGATTTTTTAATAAAATTATTAGGTAAATTATATAATTTGATTAGAATAGTAAAAATTAAAATGAAATTGAGGAATATTTGTGGAAAAAAATATGAATCTAGAACCAAATCATTTTTCACCATTTTATAAGTACATATTAATAAAGAAAAATATAATTTATTTATAAGTATATTAATTACATAATTAAATAATTAACTAAAACTATAATATATATATTTACAACTAAATGTGAAATTTTTGTAATTTGTTATATTTATGTTTCTATGAAAAACCAAGTAAATTATAAATAATTTAAAATTAATAAGGAAAATTTATTCAAAATTTACAAAGTCTATATTGAAATTTTTTAATATATATAATTTTTTATTTTTATTAATATTAAAATTTAACATATTTATAATTATATAAATATAGTTACTAACATAATATAATAATATTTATAATTAGATTACATAGAGAGGAGTGAATGATGGGTAATTTTAAGATTATAATCATTTTATTAGAAGTAAAATTATATATTTATTAGAAATATATATATATATATATGTTATATATATATATAAATATATTATAAATAAAAATAAAAATATATTTAGGTATTAGAAGTGTAGTGAAAGATGTGTACTTTTATCACTAAAATTATTTTATTTAATTATAGTTATAATACAATTAGATATATGAATAAAAGTATTATTATTGTATAAAATTTAATTAAATGGTTAATTCATTTATTTTAAAATATTTTCATCTAATAATTATGGTTATAAAAAAGAGATTCAATTTTTTTTTTGGAAAAAAATTATTACATTAAAAAATATATAGTTGGTGTTTTATTTAAACCTCCCATATTTTAATAAGTGTAATTTTTTGAGTTAGGAATATTTTAATACTAATTGGCTATTATTTCATGTTATTATGTAAAATTATTTTATATTCATGTAGAGGGGTATGAAAACAAATTATGATGTTTATCAAATATATTAAGAAATGAAAAATTAGGGGATTATAGAATTAAATTATAATGTAATATATATAATTTGAATGGACTAGTGAAAATGATATTGAAAAGATGAATTCATTATTCAAATAAAAAATACAATATGAGTAAAAAATCTTATAATATTTTACAATCCCTTATAAATATATAAATTAATTAATAAAATAGTTAATTTTACTTATAATGTATACAATTACAAGTGAAATTTTTATAATTATTTTCAATTTTTTAGTTTGAAAAATATATAAATTAGAAATAATTTTAAATTTAAAAATATAATTTTATTAGAAAATTAATAAAAATTTAAAAGTTCATCATTTATAAATACAAAAATATAGCTACAAACGTTTAACATAAAAACATTTTTATACAGTTGGGGGTTTACATGAGTGGTAAAGTCACACCATATTTTTACATCTTATAAGGGTTCAAATCATGGAATCCCTTTTAAGGTGGGATTTATCTGTCCATAAATGGAATTAAAACATTTCCCACGTAATGGGAATGATTAAGGTTATTGCACAATAGAAGGAATCATGGTTGAATAATGGACCAAGTGAATGTTGTGGGGGGATTATGTAGGAGGTGTAGCATAGAAACACATGAATGTCTCTTAGTGGGTGGCTCAAAAGTGCAATGGGTCCAATTGCACCCATTAATCGATCCTCTACCTACTCATATTTTTTATGAAAAATGAAGGGGTTCCTGCCACAACATGAAATATGGTAACACATCATGATAATTTCTTGTAATGGGTGGCATGAAATGATAACTGGTGATATATGATGCTCGTTTAAATAGGGGAATGATTTGGCCCGACTAGGAGATGATGCAACATGGAAATAAGTAGGGGTCATTTGGTGGGAATTTCAAAAGAGGGATGGGTGCATTAATTAGTTACATAGGTTTCTCATTCTACAAAAGTTCTATAATACTGCTATAGTTCCATGAAAATTAATCCCATCCTAGATTTGAACATAGGTTTCGATGAAATATTAGGCGATACTTTACAGCTTTGGTAAGCCCTCAAGTGCACATTATTAATATTTATTTCATTAACAATAGTGATAATAATAATGAATTATGATATTAATTATTAGTTTTTAGTAATCATAATATTAATTAAATTGTTTTTAATAAAATTAATGTTTTTATTTTTTGTTAATATCATTTTTAATTGTCAGGAGTTATATTTACATTGGTTATTATTAATTTCATTATAAATAATAATTTTTAACTATAAATATATGTTATTATTAAAAGTTAATTACAATATTAGTTTCATTAAAAAGAATAATAATTAAAATTAACATTAAAATTATTTATTATTAATTAAATATTAGTCTGCTGGGAGAGTAGTGAAAGAAGGTTACATTTTTCATTATAATAATAAACATTAACTAAAAGTATAATATAATTAGATATATTTATAAATTATTATTACTATTTACAATATAATTGAAAGTTTAATTATTATATTTAAAATTATTTTATAAAATAATAATATTTGTGAAATTATAAATAAATAAATTGATTAAAATAAATACGATGTTAAAAAAACATAGAGTTGGTCTTGTTTTCTAGTATCCATTTGTACATTTGTGCATACATTTTATAATTTCCTATACATTTTTCTTTTTCCTTTATAGAACAAATTAAAATTATTAAAAGTAAATAAATTATTTTTTACTAATTAACAATACCCTTTATTAATTATTTTTATTGAAAAATGGAACAATTTCTTTTTTTGGTACCCATTTTGAAAAAAATCATAAAAGTCGATCCAAATAAAAAAATATTTGGCTTAAAAATGGTAAAAACCAAATGAATTACTATTTGAATAATGATAAATAAAAATATGTTAAATAAATGAAAAAACAAAAATTTAAAATAATGAAGGAAAATAGTTGACTCTTTAAAATTTTTAATCCTCATTTTTTTGTTTTAGTATATAATTCCATGACCCCTAAGAGATCATCACATCACATTTCCCTCATATCTGGTTATCTACCCGTAATTTCTATCCCAAGTCTCTCATCTATGTTAGTCGTATTCATTATACATAGAGAGTGGAGTTCATTCCATAATGAGTAGTTGAACATCTACACTCATTTCTTTCCCAGTTTCCTTCCTACCCCTCTACAACATCATCACTGTCATTCCACAGACACATAAAACACACACACCCAAGGAACCCTAGTAGATCAGGCCCCATCCTTTCCCAAAGTGGATAAATAACATTAAGTGGAAAATTATTTCTAAATAATAATAACCTTATGGCCAAGATTATTGCTGTCTAAATGCCCTTTAAGGAGGTGTAATGAGGTCTAGATGAGTATTCATACAATACTCTAAGACCCCATTCTTTCATGTCACATCACTCTCCTTCCAATATTATCACACCATGTTTCTCCATCACACCTTAGTTGGTCACCTCTCAATTAAACATTGGATACCAGTGTGAGTATAGGTCAAGTTTACAGTTTCCAATTCACCCATATCTATTTCAATCCTTCCACCCAGATGTTGTACACCAATATATTATTCTAATATCTTCAGATATTTAAAATGATTTTATTCTCACAAAATCCCCAATATTTTACTCAAAAATATTCCGTTTTTGATTTTAATAGAATTATTTTTTCCCTAAGTATTCTTTTATGATAATGTTCTACTTTAATCTATGATAATTTTTTTTCTGAATAAATTTTCTAAAGGTATATATCATATGATGTTTTAAATATAATAATATCTATTAAGGTATATGTTTTATCTTGTTAAATAAAATATCCTATGACCATTGAAATTATCCCACGTGTTGAAATTATCTTACGACCAGACTCTGGAATTCAAAAAATTGGTAAACTAAAATATCATAAATTATTTTTTCTTAATTGAATTATCATACAATGGATGGAGAAATATCATACAAAATAATGAAGTTTTATGGTAATTATCATATGAATCTAGAATGACATAAGCATTAGATTTGTGGTAAGTTTTTTTATCCTATAAGTAATGAAAATCATACACAATAGGTTTTCATTAAAATTATTTTTCATATGAAGGTAAAATATTATAAATGTTCTATAATTATCCAATGAACAATGAAAATATATTACATAATATAATTAATAGATTATTTTCTAAAGATCTAATATATTACAATGTAGAATATCATAAACAGTTGAAGAATTATTTCAAAGTGTAAAATTATTGTAGGATTAAAGATATCATTTAATGTAAAAATTAACACATAAATAAGAATAAGTTTTCACTAAAACAAAAAAAATGAAGTTTCCAAAACTATTGCTAAATTATAAGGTCTTACGATCAGAATAATTTCCATATGATTAATTATATTATGAAGAAATTTCCCATGATGATGAAGATCTGTATAACTGAGTTTTTTTCTAATATTTAATTATATTATAGAGGAACTTTTTACAGCTGATGTATTCTAGAAAAAGAACACATCTACCCTTTTCACTATCAAAATTTGACATTTTAAATGAGGAAATAGTGAATTGAATAATATCTCTAATTCTAGGAAAACCAATGGTTCCAAAGAAAACTGGAGTTGAAGTCACTGGCTACCTACATGTTTTCTATTTTTTGTGATGGTCCCAATTAAAGAATGTTTTGATGATTTTGGAAATAAAATTTATAATTTTACACTCACCCTTTTGAAGGGAGTAGTTTTTGAGTTCAAATATAAGTAGAGATACTATCACAATTTAATAAATCTCTTATGTAAACCGCTTGGTATGGTTTTTTCAAGATATTTGTTTTCATGACTAAAAATGAATATATTTTATTATTTCGCATTTAATATTATTTTCGAAAAATAAAGAACCTATGGATATAAAATTGAAAGATAAATTATATCTCTCAAAACATTATAAATTATATGTTATTTTTTATTTACAACTCTATATTGAACCCGAAATAAAATTTTTATCACCTTATTTATAATATTTTCACTCTTTGGTCAGAGTGTGAGAAGGCCATGGATTGGTGTTTAGAATGGATAACATGTTAAAATAACATGGATCCTTTGTAATAGGATTTAGTTTCTTGTAATCAACAATCATGGTCCCTAGAAAAGAGTGTTTTACTATTAATGTCACCAAGATTGAAGAGAGAGAATTAGTAGAGTATACTATGGGATCTTTTTTTCCTAAAATACTATAAAAATCATGTGTCCCACTTCTTTCCTTTTCTATATTTTCAGTGCATATTTATTTGAGAAGAGTAGGATAGATTCAATTTTTTTCAAAGAAGAAATTCAATTTGGTGATAAATATATTAATAACTCAATTCAACCTCCCCCTTAAGGTTATTTTGAGACCCTTCTGGAACTATAATTATTATAAATGAAATTAAATTTCCAGTTATCAACCCTTACCAGTTAATACACCATGATCAATTTTTAATTGAGTACAATTGATGACTCTTAAAAAGTGATGTCTTTGATTAACATTTCATATATTTATTTAGAAAACTATTTTTTTGGGATGGCTAGAATGAAAATCAACTTAATAATATTTAATTGAAAGTGAAATTAAAGGTCATAACACCATATATATAAGTACCCATGTTTTACTGAACAAGAAATTTGAACATAAATTTGAATTTTTAATTTTAGATGTCTGTATGGGAAAAATGGTCTTTTTCCCCAAGTATATGATCTCATATTATTTTTTGACCACTATGTTGGTCCCAAAATAGGGTGTTTACCCTATAATAGAAGATTGGCAGAATTCCTAGATGTTTGAATTTTAGAATAATAATTAATAATTAATAATTAATTAATTGAATATTCACTACAACAGAATATGGTTTTATCAGTGCTAAAAATCCTTTATGAGTGCTTAAATAGTGTTGATAATTGAGGTTCTATTAAAAGGGGGTCCCTTTTATTAATTCAAAAAAAAAACTGCTGATAAAGGACCTATTTATCAGTGCTAAGAAAAAAACAGATAAAATGGTACTCTTATTAGTCTCAATAAATCACTGATTAAAGGGTATTTTATCAACACTTTATTATGCACTCATAAAAGACCCCTTTTATTAGTGTTTTTTAAAAGCGCTGATAAAAGTAAAAAAAATGTTAATTTTTTTTAAAAATTCTTAAAATTTGAGGGCCCCTTTTAACAATTCCTGACCCCCTTTCATTAGCACTAGAAATCCGCATCTTCGCATAAAGCTTCCAACCCTTTAATAATGATAGACGCACACCCCCACCCTTTAACAACCCTATCCCCCTCACTCACCCGTGCACCCCTGACTCCACTTGGATTCGAACCTGATACCTCTTCCTTGCTCGCCTGCAAATTTACCACTCATCCATCTTGTTTTTCTCTCCATTTAATGATATATCTATTTATTTATTCATATTTATTCATATATTAATATATATATTTGTTCATATATTAATATATATTTACATATATTATATATATAGTTAGTTATATTTTTTTATCTGTATATTTATTCATATATTTATTCATATATTAATATATATTTTTTATATATTTATTCATATATTAATATATATATATATATATATTTATAAGATCAGTTTTAACTACATTTATAAAATATATTTTTATGTGTGTGTTTGTCAATAAATAAATAAATACATACATATACACAACATACATACACATGTACATATATATATTATATATATGTGTATCTATAATCAGAATTATACATATTTATATATATTTACATATATTATATATTAATATGTATATTATATGTTAGAATATATTGATAATATATGTATCAGTTTTTAAATACACATATACTAATACAGACACAAACACATTTTATAGGTATATAAATATTCATATATTTTTATTCTAAATAAAATGGATATTAGATTTTATTTAGATAAGGCTTATATATTGAGAAATATATTTTTATATAAATTATTTTAATTAATTATAAATCCATTTAATTAATTAATTATAAAATTAATTTTTTTTTGTTTGAATATATAAAAAATATGTATATACTATTATATATTTGATTTTAAATAAAAGTAAATTATGAAAAATGATAAAATTTCATATCCATAATATCAATATAAATGTATAATCTAGGAATAAATTTAGTCCCCATTGAAAATGTGCAAAAATACCCCCTTAAACAAGGATAAAAATCCATCGAATGTTAAACAATTAGGGTACTCTGACTAAAAATTCATTTTTGGAGGAATTTTTGGCCCTTTTGGACTCTAAAAATGTTCCAAATTTTCACTTATGTCATATTGGGCATATATATCATCACATTCTTCGATTTGTTATATGGTTGAGATCAAAAAGAAACCTAGATCAAAAGTTATGGACGTTTGAAGTTTGAGTTATGTTTTTAACTTATTTTAGATCTTTTATAAATATTTTTGGGTATTAAAATTATAATTAAATTATTATTAATCAATAATAATTAGAAAATTATTAATTAATAATATTTTTTTAAATATCTTATAAGCCATTTTCACTAAATATCTTATATATTAAATGAAAATATCTGATTATACTTATTTAAAAAATATTTAAAAAATATATATTATATTTATATAAATATAAATATAATTATATATTTATATATTCATATAAATATATTTTTTGAAATATACCCTTTATCAGTGCTAGTAAAAAAATCACTGATAAAGACTCCCGTTTACAAGTAATACTAAAAAAAGTGCGAATAAATGTGGTACTTTTATCAGAGCTAAAAAAAAGTGTTGATAAAGGGGTTATTTTAATATTTATTTTTTTGTAGTGTTATTAAAATTACCCTTTATTAGGGCTTTTTTTAGCACTGATATATGTACCCCCTTTATCAGCACATTTTTTAGCACTGTTTAAGGGTGGCAGTGTGAAAACCTATTTTGGGGTAGTGTATTAATTTATATATCGAGGTTAGTTTGGAAATATATTTTGAAAAATGCATCAGATTGAGATTCTGCTACCTCATTTATGTCCGAAATGGGGTGTTTTTCTTAGGTCGGGCATAAACAAATGTCAGGAATTGGGTCCGGCCCAACACCCTTTTTCATTTTCATTTCTTTTCTTGGTTTCTTAAATTTATTTTCTCTTGCTTATTTTCATTCCCTCACTTATCACGTACACCTCTAGCGGTTTCCTACTTCATTTGAATAAGAAGAAATAGGGAGAGGGATAGAGAGAAAGATAGAGGGGAAGGGAAATACCCCCTCAGATCTCATGATGCACCAGATCGTTGTGCGCTAACCATGGATCATGAAAATGTGTAAAGCTTCGGAAGATTCTACCCAAACTTATTCTAATTTTAATTTTTTCCATAGATCCTTATAGATTTTTTGTTTTCTAGTTTTAAAACCCTATTATTATTTTTTTAGGATCCCTTGAGTGTTGATCTTTTTCTTGGGGGAGGAGCATGTGTTTTTAGAGAATTGAGTTGATTCCCATTCGGGAATCCCGATCACACGACATGTTGATTCAAAAACACAAGCCGTGTGTTCATTCTATTTAGCGGTGTTGATATTTGAGAAGTACAAACCATGTATATGGTATACACAGTATCTATTGGGACTTGACCATGTATCCATGTACCAAGAAAGATAGCCCATGTTAGGGAATATGGCTGTGTATAGTACACAACAATACACCATTGGGTTGAAAGATGTATATAGGTACATGGGTAGGAAAAGTACATGGAAAGACCATGCGAGGTACATGGGAAAGCACCACATGTAGGGTACACACCATGTAAAATATTAGAATAATGTGTACGTGGGATTTGAAACTCCATATCTAGCTAGAGGATATGCCTAGGAGGGAATTTGGGCGTACATGGCATGTAATAGGGTATTCATGCTGTGTACTACCCCTTTCTACCCTTTTGAGGGTTTTATTCATATCATTATTCATAGGAGTCAAAATTGGACCCATGAGTAGTCTATTCTAAGTAGCATTCTATGTGGATCATGATAGTGAAACCCATGAGGTGAGATGAGGATCCTAGGTTGTGTTTCATGATTTTTATTAAATAGAGAATATCTTGTTGTCTCCATAGAGTGATACTTGATCTGAGATGATCCATGAACTATATTTCTTGACCGATTATTTTTTAGATTTTCCCTTGAGGATGTATACATTGCAAGATGTGACCATCTAGCCTTGGAGTATATGGGGTTAGTTTTTTCTGAGGATCCCTTATTGGATTCCACTATTTATATTTCAACTTGGAGGATCCCATGTAGGATGAATATATCTTCCAACATATTATAGAAGGACCTTGTCATATACCTTCACATACATGATGACCTAGGATATTCCTTTTACCTAAATACTATTTTTAGGATCCCATATAGGATGCCTCTACTTCGTATGCTATTTTTGAGGCCCCCATGAAAGTTTCCACTTCTTATGTACTATTCTGGGGATCTTGAGTGTGATTCCTATACTTACTTTCCATCAAGGATCCCATGTAGGATTTCTCCTTTTACCTTTTTTAATGAGGAACTAGAGTAGGATACCTCTCTTGTTTTATGATATGAGGGACCCAGTGGGTGACTCGATGTTTGATTGAACCTGATATAGTATGTTAGTTTTGGATAAATATGGTAGAATGTGTCACCTTTGAACCCATACTGAATTTGTAATCCCATGTGGGTGTGTAATAGTGGTGGGTTTAGGCATTCAGGAACCCTCACTCTTTTGTTTATACTTTAACTTATTTACCATTTATGGAGTGATGATTACCAAATATCCTTCCTAGATTGTGTCTATTGAGCCTGACATAATACAACATCTATCTTTGCGATGCATATATGTATTTTAAGGGATCCACCTCTCTTGTTTTTTAGATACCCAGACTTATTTCCTAGGGTGTAGATTTTGAGACATATTGTTATTTTTTTGGGATACCAAGTGATACTATGTGGGATTTGGTATTTGAGCCTATATTCTTGAAAATTAAATTATTGGGATCTATAAAGGTTCTTCTTGGGATATGGATTTTGAGCCTATGGTTTTGATATATGGGCATGATGTCCCTAATAATGATAACCATGGATAATTACACTCTCCTGAGTGATGAGGATGATTCCACTTTCCTCGACTTTCAGTTTAAGGATGATTATTACACTCTACTTGATGCAGGCATGGAATCCCAGATAATTATACTCATGGATGATTACACTCTCTTAAGAAATATGGATTATTATGCTCTCTCTAATCGATTACTTGGCCATGTTGTTGGACATGGTGTTTCACACCACTAGATACTCATGGATGATTATGCTCATTCGAGTGATAGGGATGATTATGATCTCCCTGATCAAATACCTCAAGTGATGGGCATGATTTATCACTTGTGATCTCTCCTTATTGTTCACATAGGGGTCATACCCTTAGGATTAATCTACGTTCCAATGTTATGAATACCTATGGACTGGGACCGAGGGCTCAAAAATCAGATTGGATATATAGGGAATGAGTGGTATGAAATCCATTTTAGTGTCTATTTACAATATTTATATATATTTCTTGAATTCCATCAATATAGTGATTAGAGGAGAGTATGGGTGAACCCATGGTTAGGACGAGTATTCCCCTGTGGCGACATAGTTTCCTTAGAGACATTTCCAGTGTTGGTCGGAGAAGGTATTGTTGATTGGGATTATAGACCTAGAGATCAAATTAATTTTACATAGATTTAGTGGTATCACATCCAACTCTATTCCCTTTTCATAGGATGTATAGATGATTAGGATTAAAGACCCAAGTATCAACTACTATTGTTTAAGTTTTTTATTTCACCTTAATCACGTATATTCATATTTGTGTATATATGTATATTTATCTATATATTTATATTTATGGGTATATATATATGAGTACAAATATATATATACTTGTTGGAACATTTACTTGTTGAACAGAATCACAAACCCAAAGATCAACTATGTCTTCACTTTGGTGATTTTATTTATTTAACCAGTTGTGTCTTTGTTAGGATGAGCATAATGTATGATCATGAACTTATGAGAGTATATTTATAGGTCCACTATTGGGGTGTAATAATAATATTATTTATCAACCCTATAAGTGATCCTCAGTGTGTGTGCTGAACTTATGTCTTCTTTTCAGGTTGATCATAGATACGTGGTGGTTAGGGCTGACACCCATAGTTTGATGATTGAGTGGGGCCTCTCATGTGGATTCCTTTGATCAGGATAATGTAGTTCTATAGTTTCTTGTTGAATGGGTATGTGGTATGGATCAGAGTTAGTAGTAGATCCCTGCACTTTTATTTCAGTTTCATTTATGTTCTCTTACATGTATGGCCTATCTAGTGGGTGTCTATTTTTCTATGTATGACATGGATATTCGGGCTTTTATAGAATTTTATTTATTATTATATAATGTTATATTTTAGTTTATTTATTACTTATACACTCTATTTATTTGTTAACGTCGATGATATCTAGTTATTTATGTTGTGTTTACTCTGATATAAGGGGAAAGTCTCTCTAAGGACACCCCATCAATCCCCACTGCTAGTCGGAAGCCTCTAGCATATAGAGAAGTGTGCTTGAGGCCTTGTGGAGAACTATCTCAGATAACCAATTTGGTGTAATTTGTATTAGGATATTAAAAATTGGTATCATATCTATTTATTTTCCTATTGTTTTACTCTATGAAATTTGGTATATAGGAGCTTTAGGAATCTATCAGAAAATATGATGGATATCAGACTGGTGCATCAAGAATGCTTATTCCAATGAGAATTCCTTTTTTCCAGGTGTATGGGATTGATTTTATGATCAGCTATGTTATAATTTTATATGATTTTACCTTTGAGAGATGAACATGTTGTATAGATTTTATGATTTATTATAGATCTATGGAACTCATTCCATTAGATAGAAGTCATCTATGGAATTATGGCTCTTATCCCATTTTCAAGAGGTCGTGTATTGATTTTCAATCTTTTACAAAAATGGAAAGAGGCGTTTATTGCATCATATTTTACATGTAGGATTCAAATGTTATAGGCCTTGTTGTTTTTGATTAATATTGAAGACATATGAAAATTTTCTAAAGTTTCAATATAAACAAAAGTGGAATTTTCCTATATTGGTTCTTGGTGGAATTCTACTCAATTGGGCCTATGTTAATATCTATTTCATTCTCATAAAAGGTCTTTTGGATCTACATTAAGGCATTTTTTGGTGAGGTTGATGACTCGATCCTCATAAAAAGAATCTCTGGTGACCCTAGCAGGTCGATAGGGAACATGATGCTCCTGTGTTTAATGCCTTGTATGGTATTTTTTCTCCAATTAATTTAATTAAGGTGTCTGTAAAAATATATATTGTGATTTCCTGTATATCATAAAATGAAATTTTACAAAAATAAACCATTTTTTTTGTTATCTAGTCAGATCGATGAGTACAACGCCGATAGGTATGAAGAAGTTCTTGGGGACTATACTTTAAGGGGGTATTATTGTATACCTATTCTTGGTGAGTCTAAGTTCATTATATCTTCTACATTGGTATCATGAATTCCAACAAGCATTTCCTTATGAGGATTCTCAGAGAGGATCAAGGCCCTTGTAGGATGATGTCAATAGTTTTGACCATTCTAGGTCATTGTGATTTTAATAGTCCTTAGAGAGGTCTGATATTTTGTTCTAGGTTGTTAGACCTTATGAACCATTTATGTGACTTTATTTTTAGGGATGGGTGGGAGACATAGAGGCCCTTAGTTTTAACTCATACCCTTGAAGGATGAATTTTTTTTGATCAAGGGAAGCCTATGTGTGAGGTTGGACTAGGTTTATGAACTCATTTTTAGGTAGTGATCTTGGTTGTACTATCTTTTATTGAGCCTCATGCATGGTAGGTGTAGAGACCCAAGATTTAAGTACATGAAAATCACTTTAACTTTTCAGAATACTTAATACATGACAAATAAAGACACCCAAAGACCATATTAATTTAGTGTATTTTGAAACTCAGAACATAATCTTCTAATCATGTTGAAAGATCTTAAAAATCTCCCATAAAGATATTCACCTTTTGGTTTCTTACCTAAAACCTTAATTTATATCATGGGGAAAAGAAAAAATAAAAAGAGTGAGCTTAAATTATCAGTAAGTGTAAACATGGTGAAAATAAAACAAACCGTATACATTTTAACGTAAAAATAAAAACATAAAGTTTTAACATCAAAATCTTGAGTCTTGAAATAATTCTTGGAAATACATAAGGAATAGATAATAAAGGAACATTAACCATGATAGAATAACATTGGTATAAAACATATAATTGTGGAAAACTAATAGTCACATAATATGATTTCTATAGTAGCCAAAGAACTACTTCCAAGACCATCATAGTGGACAAATTCCGTTACTGAACCGAGTTTACTTGCCATTCCAGCCATGAATTACTGAACCATATTTACTTTCCATTCTATCCATGTCTATCTCAAGAGATATAAATATTTACCTAATGCATTGGAGGTAGATATAGGTCCCAACCATCTCATAATGAAATCATTCTTACATGTTCTATAAAAACATAAATCATTCAGCATATCATAACCCATTAAACAAAATGGGATTCTTAAACATCATGACATGAAAACATAATCTATATAAGATAATGGACCTCATAAAAATAATTACATCATAAAAATAATCAAATAAATGTAATAATAGGTATAGAAACACAACCCTATGTCATCTTATATGGAAAACAATTTTTATACGACACTTGAACTTAGTTCTCAAGGAAAATGTCCTTTATTCTTAAAAAACGCTTTCTTTTCTCAAAATGCTGCACAATTTTAAAAGAAAATAATTTAGTTGAAAATAAAATTAAAAAAAAGTAGAGGATGTTTCATGTAAATAAGGGATCTTCTAACCATAAAAATCCATTCATGCCATATAATTTAAACAAAAATATTCTCCTCATACTTTTGCTGGAAAAGTAAAAAAAGTACCTCGTATGGTAAAAAAAATAAAGATTTCTTCCATACCATGTTGTAAAAGTAAAAAATGTATAAGAATTACTTTAAACATACATGGAAGAATAGTAAACATTTTATGAAAACATTTTTATAAAACTTGGACATGGATGATTAATATAACCCTAGTAAATACTTACGTATAAGCAATCTCGGATAAAAATGAGATTGAAAAATTATCCCTTACCTTAGGTCCAATTTATTCCATATGTGTCAAATATACAATATAGCGGGTTTAAACATATTATTAACTTTTAATAGAACCATAATAGTATTTATTATATAATATATGATTCATTTATGACTTTATATTACCTGTTCATTTATCAATTACATGTTAAAATAACGTTTTGGGAAATAATTGTTTAATTTATCGTACGTGTTTAGAATTGTTATTATTGATATTATTACATACATCATGATTTAATTACATACATAATGTAAAAAATGATTTATATATAATATATATTCAGTATATAAATATATATAAAGGACCTATAAATAGAATCGAATACACCGTTCATGGGGACGGTAGGCCGCACGTACGCAAGAACGCTGTTTTTGTTTTCTTATTAAATTAAATCGACGTAAGTAAATTAAATATATATATAAATTAATAGAGTAGAATTATTATTTCATATATTTAATTATTATTTATTATATATACTTTATAATCATTCTAGAATGGTTGACATGGAGAATGAATCTCGTCGCATCGTGGAGACGGCAAGCTGTACATACTTACAAGCGATGATGTCATTCCCATAGTTGTTGAACGGTATTTAAGTGGATAGTGTATAATATCTCATAATTATTATAATTTTATAATAATAATATATAGTTATTATTTCCACCATTATACCCATCCAAGTAAGGTGGTGGTGAAAAACATATTACACCACTACATAGAGATGGTAAGCTGTACGTACGCACGCGCAGTGATTTTGTCTTTCGTAGGATGGATAGAAGGTGAAATAGGGTTGTTTCATATTTAAAATAACATATAATTATATTAGTGATACTTATTTTATTACTTTATAATGAAACAACTAAATAAGATGAAGTAGAAGAAGAAATAAATTTGAAAGAATCAGTAGAAGAGATTACCTCTTCCTCGACATGCCACCTTTAAATTTGTTATTAGAGAACTAGAGTTGGTATCTAGATAAGACCAGGAACTCTATAAAGTTACTAGGGAATTTTAGAAGAGAAATGGATTGTGTTTGGCCGATCTTGAAGTCTCAAAATGGTGTGAATAAGAGAGGGAGGAGGTGCCCTTTTATAAGAGTGGAGAGGGGCACTTTAGGAAAGTTCTAAAATATTAATTTATTATAAATTAAATTTCAATTTATAATAGTTAAAAAATTATTTAAATCTAAGATAAGATGATTTTAGTTCGAATACCCATCATCCAATAATTTTTTGACAAGTTTTGAATATGTTTTTATCCTTTTATTTTTGGTTTTACCCTTTTTAATCTTTCCGTGATATCATGTTATTTACACATTGTTGGTTAATGTAATTACCATATAATGTCAAACGACCCACTGATAGTTATTTTTGACATATTTGGACTTATATTAACCATTTTTAGGAATCATATAGTTTTATGATTTTAATATCATTTAATAAACTATTTTATGTTTTAAGTTACGAATTATGTCAATTTTGGATACTATTCATACTTGACTTTTTTTAAAAATTCATAACAACCTTATTAATTAGAAACAAAGGCATAAACTCACCCCTAATATATCAGTTTCATCCAATTTTTTTTTATGACATCAAAAGGTTCAAATTAATTTTATTTTAATATTTATAAACTCATTTATTTGAATATTTCATTAATGAGGTAATCACTACATCATAATTGTGTCATAAATAAATATATTTATATAATGTCTAAAAATTATAAATAAAATACCATGACGTAGGAATTATTTTTATATTTCCAATTACTATATATAGACATAGAGATCTGTTATATAACCCCAAATTAAAATTGATTTAACAAACGATATATGTTTAGGTTATAATTATTATTTCTTTAAATTAATTAGTACAAAGTGTAATTTTCACATCCAAGTGAATCCATGGGGTCCAAAAATTGACCCAAGGATGCCTATAGTCGGAAATATCTCATCCAATAGGATTAGGGCATGTGTTATGGTAGTTAATCTTATCATAATATTATTTTTTACCCTTATTTATTAGATTTACCCTTTAACCATGGTAAATAAAATAATTACTGATATTACTATTCATAATGTCCAAAAATAAAAATTACTTATTTACACAATTTGAAACTTCTTATTCCAAATATGGAATTTATTTTTCCAAATTTGAAATATAGATGTTGCAGTAATTAATTTAAAATTAATTCCATTGTCGAAAAATAGGTTTTTGTTTAAAACATTGCAAAAGATTGAAATGTTTTTACATTTGAATTTAATATAAAATTAATTAAAAAGAATTAAATTGTATTAAAATATAAAAATATATTATATTTGTACTTTAATACTAGTAAATAATATATTTTAACCATATAAATTATTTCAATGAAGAAAATTACTTTTAATTAAAATTCAGCTTATTTTCACTATTCATCAAAATATGAAAGTTATCAGAAAAATATTAAAAATTTAACCAAAGTAAATTTTTATGCCCTTCTTCCAAATAATAAGTTTATATTTTCAAATATAAATTATAAAATTGTCAAAAACTAGATTTAAAATGACTGCGCCATTAAAAGGCGGTAAAACTGCATTTTTTTGAAAAATAATTCTTTTATCCAAAAAAGTTATTTTGTTCTCATATCATGTGTAAGATTAATTATAATGTTATATAAAATTACAAATAGGGTGAATAATATTCATAATGGATAGTTTATATAATTATATATAATTTTTTAGTGAAACTCGGTATCGTGTATAACACAAGCTATCGAGGAATGTCACTCTTGCGTGTAATGAAAGCCAAGTCAGTGTTGTGTATAGTACAATATTTCTTTGGTGTTGTGTATAACATAATCAAAACTTAGTTCATTTATACATTGAATAAAATCTATACTCATTGTTGCGTGAAATCAATTCTATCAAAATAATTTGAAATTCTGTGCAACACAAGCCAAGTATATTGTTGCGTATACTACAAGCTAATACGGTGTTGCATATTGTGAAAGCTAATATTGGTGTAGCATACAACAAAATAAATCAATGAAATTAAAAAGAATCTATCTCATAAAATATTGGGGTGTTACAGTAGGTGATCATGTTTTACAAGATTTAAATGTTGATGCATTTAGATTTTGAAAAATTACAGAGGGTTCATGTGTATCAATACTGGATTTTGTAGGATAGAAATTCTGAGTGTTTATCCTAGTCGAATAGTGTTTTTGATTTTTCTAATATAATTAGAGCACTGGTAGATTCTTGTAGCTGGAATGACACCGGGTGACAGGCGATCACGGAATAAATCAAGACATAGGTGAGGTGACCTATTTTAAAGGGGATTTCGAAGGGAGATTCTATCATTTGAACTGACATTCTATACAACGTGTTCATCTTATTTTTGTTTGCATAGAAGTCGCTGGAGTATGATTTTTGTGATAGTTTTACATATTACCATTGAAATTATAAATCAATGAGTGTACCAGTGTGAGCCGAGGAATGATGGTTTTATGAACTTTATAGGGGAATGGATTCTTGAGATTTGTGGGTAAATTGATGAATGTAAATCCATGGTAGAGGGGACCTAAAAAATAAATCAGTTTCCATGAAGAAGTTGATCTGTATTTAAACCTAGGAATTTATTGTTGATTGACATGGTGTCTGGTGTCAGTTGAAGGAATGCATATCCAATTGGATGTTAGAATATATCATAGAGATATGGAAATTCCTTTCTATGGAATCTTAATGTACTCCTAGTTAGATATGACCATGCTCTATATTAACATTGTCCTTAGTACACTAAGAGATTGTTGGTTCTATGCTTGTCTTATTTTCTTATAAAATATCTTTCGTGGTTTGATATAGGAACCTACTATAGTTGTGCTTCAGGGGAGGTATAATGTCAACCATATTATGGGTTCTTTACCATTAGTTTTTTAAGGTAGGAGAACCTCATTTTCTACTATAATTAGTAATTTTCCATGATCCATTGATCTTAGAGTTTGGTTATGAGATGATGATAAGGGTATTCTTTTGGTTGGGAGTGCCAAATCAGTCAGAGTCAAACATATTACATATAAGACACAATATTTGACACTATGATATTGGTTATTGGATAGTCGAGATGGTATTGTTTATCCAGATGCTCGTGTTGAGAGTTTTTCTACATTTTTTCAACAAGGATAATAAATGGAAAGAAGGTTTATGGTGGGGAGACTATAAGGACCTATGTTTTTCAAAACTAGAATTTGAGTAGAAATTTTAATTTTTCTTTTAGATGCTTGTATGTGGTAGAAATGTTCTTACCCCCTAGGAGATGATGTTAGATAATTTTTTTGACCACTCATGTGGTCCTAGAATAGGATGTTTACCCTAGTACAAATTTTTGGATGAATTCTGAGCCCTTTTAATTTTAACGGAATAATAAATAGTTGTTATTTAATAAAGTGAATATTAATTTATCAACATATGTTCTTTCATACATATCTTTTGAATAGATCATTGGATTGAGATTCCATGAACACTATTGATTTCAGAATAGGGTGTTCTTCTATTTGGTTATAAACTTAGGTCGGGAACTGGGTTCGGATCGAGCCATCATTTTATTTTTCTTTTCATTTATATTTTATTCCTTTTCATTTCAATTTCTTATTTTCCTTCCCTATATTCATAGGTATTTACCCAGGGTTATCCTATTTCATGTGAAAGAGATATAATTGGTAGAGGTATAGAGATAAAGAGAGAGCAGGGAAGAGAGGTTCCACTGTGGATCTTGGGACATGCTGGTTCATGGTTCGACAACCATGGATCACAGAAATGGGTGAAGCTTTAGCAGATTTTGGATAAAGGTAGTTAATTTTTATGTTTTTTACATAAATCCCCATATAATTTTTTGTTTATTATATTTATTCCCCTATTATGATTTATTAGGACCCCTTGAGGGACGATCTATTGGTTTTGGGGAAAAAACTAGGGTTTCGTTCGATTTGAAGTGTTTCCCATTTGGGAATCTGGATCACACAGTGTGCTGATTCAAGAACAAAAACCATGTGTTCTTCCTATTTGGGGAAGATGACCTTTTATATGTACCCAATATGTATGGGGTATACACTGTGTGTATTGGGAATTGACCATGTAGTAGAGTACTGAACCCGACAACCCGTGTTGGGTCCCATGGCGTTGTAGAGTACACAAATAGAACTCATGAGGGTTGCATGTTGTGTCAAGGTACATGACCAGAAGAAGTAAATATTCAGGCCATGTGAGGTACATGGTCAAGTACCTAGTGTAGGGTACATGCCGTGTATAGGATCATCACACTCTGTATATGGGATTTGACATTCCATGTACGACTAGAGTATACAACCATGTGGGGATTTGGGGGAACATGTCATGTACTAGGGTATCCATGCCGTGCACGACCCCTTTATACCCTATTGAGGTTTTCTTCATATCATTATTCCCTTGATATTGAATTGTAACCATGATTATTCCTTTCTATGTATATTTATACATGAATCACAATGGAGAAACCCTTGAGGCGATCTGAGGACTCTTTAGTGGTGTTTCAGGTTTTTCCCAAACCGAGAGGCTCAAGTTGTCTCATAAGCGTGAGACTTGATCAGAGTTGATCTATGAGAAATCTATCTTTACCAATTATTTTTTAGATTTTCCCTTGAGGAAATACCCCTTGAGAGATGTTCTCTTAGGTTTGAGGAGGCTGTGATGATAGTTGTTTCTAAGGATCCCTTGTAGGATGCATCTATTCATGTTTCGACCTAGAGGATATTGTGTAGGATGCCCCTATCCTCATACCTATTACTAAAGGATACCTATGGTATACCTTCACTTACATAATGACTTAGGATATCTCTCATAGGATCCATTTAACTAGTATACCATTATGAGGATCCCATGTAGTATTCCTTTGCTTCATACACTATTTTTGAGGGTACCATGTACTTTTCCACTTCTTTTATACCATTCTGGGGTTCCTTATTAGGATGCATGCTATTTCTTACTGCCAAGGATTCCATGTTAGATTCGTCATTTTCCTTTTCTACCAAGGATCCTATGTATGATTCCTCTATTGTGTCATGACATGAGGGACATAGTGGATGCCCTGATGTCTTTTTGCCCTAATCTAGTACGTCGGGTTTGGGTTGAAATTGTAGTTAGTGTCACCTTAGAAACTGTAAAAAAATTGTAAGCCTAGGTGGATATGGAAATAGTGGTGGGTTTAGGTGTCTGGCCTCCCTCACCATTTTGTTTATGCCTTAAATTGTTTACAACTGATACAATGATGATTACTATAGGTGATTCATCATTTCAAGCTACTGATCTAGACACGATGTGACATCTATCTTATGGATTTTAAGATTTATTTCTTGGGATATAACTCACTCATTTATTTGGATTCTTAGACCTATTTTCTGGGATCTAGATTCTAATAAATGTTGTTATTTTTATTTTTGGGATTCCCAGAGGTAGTACATGAGATCTGGTTTTTGAGAGAGTATGTTTGAATATCATAATATTGGGATCTCTAGAGGTGCTTCCTGGGATTTGGATTTTGATCCTATGAATATGATATATGAGAATGGAATACCTAATAATGATACTCATGGATTATTATTCTCTCTAGTGTGATGTGGAAGATTACACTCTCATCAGATCTTGGATTAATTGGGATGATTACAATCTCCTAGATATGGTAATGGAATCATTGATAATTATACTAGTGGATGATTACTCTCTCCATAGTGATAAGGATGATAAAGATCTCCCATATCGATTACTTGACCACGTTTTTGGTCACAACATTTGACACAGTTGGGTACTTATGGATAATTGCACTCTCCAGAGTGATATGGATGATTACACTCTCTCTAAATAGAGACCTATAGAGGTGGGTATGACATCTCACTGGTGATAACTTCTTGTACTTCTACTGGGCATTAAACCATTGTGGTTCATCCGAGTTTCAATGAAATCACCACCTACAGACAAGGACCTAGGGATCAGATATCTGACTGGATCTACATGGCATGAGTGGTATGAAATCCATCTTAGTGTCTATTTATAGGATGTATGATACTGCATGGAAAACAACATTACAATTATTGAAGGAGAGTATGGGTGAACCCTAGTTTAAGACGAGTATCCCCCTATGGTGACATATCTTTCTTAGAAACATTTTCAACACTAGATAAATCACGCACTATTTATTGGGATTACATAGACATATATCATCTTAATTATACATGGATTGAGTGGTAAGAAAACCACCCCAATTCCCTTTTCATAGGATGTACATACAATCCGGATTATGGAGCCAAGGATTGGATGTTGTTGTTTATGTTATTTATTACACCTTTCTCATTAATATTCTTATTTATTTATATATTTATATTTATGGGAATATATATATATATATACACTTATAAATATAAATTCACATGATGGATCATTTCCCAGTTTACATGGATCATAGACCCATAGATCAACTGTGGATTCACTTGAGTTATTTTATTTATCATTATAGTTGTGTCTCAACGAGGCTGATCATATTGCATGTGCATGCACTTATGAAATCTGATCTATAGGTTCATCATTGTGGTGTCCTACTAATATTATTTCTCACCCCTATACATGAACCTCTATGTGCACACATAACTTATGCCTACTTTTTAGGTTGAGCCTAGATACATGGTGGATCATTTTTTGGACCAAAGTTTCATGATTGAGCATGCCCTTTCATGTGGGTTCCTTTGATCAGACTGATGGACATCGACTGTGTTTTGGAGATTAGGTATGTTTTCTGGATTAGAGTTCTTAGTAGATCCCATTAATTTTATTTCAATTTATTTTATGTTTTATTGTATGTCTATTTGGTCTAGTGGGTGTCAAGTGTTGCATGAATGACATGAGAGGTCATGATTTTATATCATTTCATTTATTATTAAAACATTTTCTATTTATGTTTATTTATTTCTTACACACTCATTTTATTTATTTCATTGGATAGTATCCAATTTTTTTCTATGTTTTCTCTTATATTATTAAACTAAAAAGTTAATTATAATTTAAAATATCCACATTCATAATTATATATATAGCTATAAACATTAAATAAAATAATATTATTATGCAGTTGGGGGATTACATGACTGGTAAAATCACCCCATAATTTTACACCTAACAAGGGTTAAAATATAGATATCCATGTTATGGAGGGATTTATAAATCTATATATGGAATTAATAAGTGGCCCAAATAATGGGCGTGAATAAGGTGGCTACAAAAAAATTAGGCAATAAGGTGGAATAATGAGTCCATGTGAATGAAGCAAGGTGACTAGGCAGGCAGTGTGACCTAGAAACACACAAATATTGCTAGGTGGGTAGCTTAAAAGAGTTATGGGTGCATTATAACCCATCAAAAGAACCTCTATGGACATATATTTCCAATGTTGGATGGAGGGGAACCTACCATATTATGATAGATGGTAGCAATACATGACTATTGTTGGTAGGGTTGTCACATCATTCTAATTGGTGACACTGGTTCCTCATGTGATAAGAAGGATGACACATATTTATTGGGAGAAAAGATAACTTTTCAGTATTTAGGAATCTCTAGCTAAACATTTCAAATGAGTGGTGGGCACATTGGAACCTATCAATTGGCTCTCTAACCAGATGAATTTCTAATGTGAGATAGAGGGGGTGAACTACTATATAAAAATATAGACCAACACAGAGTGATCATGCTCAAAAAAGGGTGTGATGGTGTAAAGAATATTTAAAACACATGAGGAAATGCTACTCAAAGGATCGTTTAGGTAATTTTCTTTTTGGGTGTCTGGGCTATAACAATTTTGGGCTTTGAGCCATCATTGTAACAACCCGAATTGTTATAAATCAAATTTACCTTGTGATTTAATGACATGTGTCATTATGTAATATGGCTATAGAAAACACATGGAAATCATTGGTTTTATTGTTCTATTTCATTTAAAAGACCATTAATGATCTTTTCCATTGATTATATAGATATTGAACATTGACCACCTGATTAATATAAATACTAGTTTTTAACAAACCCAACTGGAACATACAAAGGAAGTGATAACCTAAACCAGTAGGATCATACCCTATGAATACCATTTATTAGAGCTTCCAAGGGAGATAGAATCTCTATTATTTTACCTTGACCAATCCCAAGATGATATCCAAAAACTCAAGCATGAGAAAAATCATTTATGGGAGAATTTCGATATCATCGAGGTCCCAACCCAAACTATGTTTACCGAACCACCTATTGAAAATATCACCATATAATACCTTAATTATAGGGATTTTTATACTGTATTAAATGGATATGTATGAAGAAACTATAAATATGAGTATATAAATTATTTTTTATTGAATAATGAATATATTTCCATCCTATTATTGTTACTTTATAGGTGATTTCTACCATGATACAATAAAAAACAAATAATATTTTTGTATAATATTCAAATTCAATTATGTAATTTATTTTGATGAATTAATGGATTTTTGAAATAGATAATATTTTAATAAATTAATATTATTAAATAATTTATATTAAATATAAATCATCTTATACTTTTTATAAAGTCAAATGTAATTTTTATAAGGGTTCAAAAATTATTATTGTCCAAGAACCCAACATTTCTCAATAAATATCTATTATTAATTTAAATGTGAAAATGAAAATATTTAGAAAATTATTTTGATAAAATTAAAATTAATTTTTGAATTAGAATGTTGAAATTATCAAATGGTGAATTTTTCATAATTTTATGAGAGAGTCAAATTTTCACGTAAAAATTAAAAATCGTATAAGTATACTTTGTGTATTATAACATAATAATGATCCAAAAGTGATGTAAAAAATACTATAAAGGGTATCCAAGACATAATATATTATTTACCTTTATAATAATGTGATTTTATTTTTATTTATATAATTTTATAAATCCTTTATGATTCCTCCAAAACCATTAATATATTATAAGGTTTTCAAATCATTTTTTTAAGAGTATGACTCACTTACAGATAAGAAAGGGAATAATTTTATTAATTTCATACCTTGGTCATATAAAATAATGAAAAATTATCTCATTTGGGGGAAACCATAGGAAAAATACATGGGAATTTATATGGTTTGGGTTATTTTATTATGTACTCCAAAACATAAGTTTGAGAAGTAATAAAGAAATCCCAACTCATTTCCTATATAAACCCACATAACCTCCCATTTATCTTCACTAAAACTCCTCAAAGAACAAAAATAATATTCCCTACTCTATCTGAAGTCATCCCATGGTTTACCAAGCTCTCCGTAAGCTTCTCCCAAGCATTTGGAGTCACACACTCAAGTAAGGTATCCTCACCTTCTCTTTGTATTCAAGTTTCTTTATTATCATATTCCTTATATTTTCAATTCCTATTGTTGGGATTTGTCTTTCCATGTCCCTAATACTTTCCATTTTATGTATAAATTATTAGATACCTGTTTCTCTCTCATAAACTCATTTTATGAATTTTTATGTGTCACTATTATGCTGGAAAAATTTTATTGCTATTTTCCATGCCAAAATAAGTGTGTAGTTAATAACATAACCATTTTCTATCAATGGTATTCAACTTTATACACTTATAATACATTGAATTGGTATATAAATTTTTTTATTCCACACTCCTTAATCATGTAACAAAATATAAAGATGAATGAAACCATGTTGTATGATCTATGTGGTAGAATTAATCATGAGAATGAAATGAAAGTGACCGATGCACCCGATATTATATAGCGCTCCAATGCACAGGGAAATGTTTAGTCTCATGATATGTCATGTTGGGAAATAGAGTGTACATAATTCCTTTGTGTGACTTTTTATGTCATGATATCTTGGTAGTTACACTAGAACTATGATTATGATGTTATGTTTTAAGTTGTTTCTACATTTCCCATGTTATGATAACATGCTATATCATGAGTTATTATTCATGTTTTTGATTCTAACTCCTTTTATTTCCCCATTTATAGTCCCATTTTCTAACACGTATTACCTTATTCGATGTTTATTCCTTTGTTGGGATTTATATCTCACCCCATTCTTATGTATGTCCCCAAGTTATCTCATGCAGTTTTAAAAGACATGGTATTTTATATGCATGTTAAGGAAGTTTTCAATAATGTTACTTTATCCCATGTTCAAGATATTATTATATGTACATAATTCACAGATAGAGTAGACTTATTGATCCTTCGGTTTGTATTCAGTGTAATATTATGTAATAAATCATTTATTAAAGTGTAATAAATAAGAGGGATATTATAATAATGATCTTTGGATTTCAGATAACTTACATGTAATAAAGTACATCGTCTGGTTTTCTATCAATACATGTGGTAGGGATGAGGATTCAACCACTATATTTTGGGTTTATAATTACTTCTTTTGAATATATATTATCTTATAAAAATATTATATATATATATATGATTTATAATTAAAGATATATTTATAGTACCGAGAGAGTTTTGAATGAAGGGTAATTATATCATCATAATAACCAAATTTAATGATAATTCTAATATTATAAGTCATAGTAATATATTTGTTTTATTTTTTAAAAATTTAATTGAAAGGTAATTAATATATTGGAAATAATTACATCAAATAATAATATTTATTAAAACATTAATGAAATAAAAAAATTAAAACCAATATTAATTTTAAAAAACATTGAGTTGTTCTTGTGTTTGAGCCTTTATTTGTTCAGTTATGCATGCATTTATTATTTTCCTAAAAATATTTCCATTATTTTAATATAAAAAATTAAAATTATTATTGAGAAATAGATTATCTTTTTATTATTTTAAAATTGACTATTATTAAATATCTTTAGCGTATAAAAAATACATTCATGTTTCTTCATAACCAATTTTAAAAAATATCAAAAAAGTGGATCTAAATAAACAAATATTTGGCTTTGAAGAATTATTAATAAACCAAATAACTGGTATTTTGATTGATGAAAAATATATATATTTCAAATTAATGAAAATTTTGAAATCTAAAATAATTAAGGATAATAATAGACAATTTTATTTGTGTCCATAGATAGAATCCTCATTTTTCTAACAAAATTCAATTTATTTTTTAATAAAATTTAACCCTTATGTTTAATCCTCTATGTGTTTGAAGAATACATGTGTAATCTGCTAAAAATGGTAATTCGACCAAATATATTTAAGAAATTAAAAAGTATTCAAAAAAATTTGTTTTCATATATCAAACCCCTATTGATTGACGCTGAACTAAATATGGATCACCGCTCACATCTTGTGAATCCCCCATGATTAGTAGAGGTATTCGACAGGTGAGAATGAATGAAAAATAACTATGGGGGAAATATTTCCCTTATGTAAAAAAATCTATATTATAGATTTTCAAAAAAAGTAATGTAACAATTTTAAAAAATATACATCGATGATAATGTCAATTTCATACAAAAAATTCATTACCATAAACATAAATCAATGCAAGAAAATTGTATATAAAATAACACTCATGCACAAAATGGACAACATCATCCTTATATAACTATCAAACCATCTTTGAGCTCCATTTGGAAGTGACTTACTATCAAAACCAAGACCTAAAACTTTATTGATACATTAATTGAAATAAAAAACATAATGAAATATATGATATGTATAAAAGTTCATATCTCTAGGATGAGTATGTATATACCAACTAGAAATTTACCTAAGGGATTTTAAATAAATTATTTATAATGATATACCTATCAATTTAGTCTGAAATAAATATACAAAAATAACATTTTTATTTTTAGTGAAAATAATAGAAATTGTTATATTTCAATTATTTATTTAATTTAAAAATAATCGTACAATGAAAGTTAATTAAAAATGTACATGTAAATATTTGTATAAATAATTGTAAAATATAATTTTATATCAAGGTTCATATCTAAATATCATGAGAATATAGTTAAGATTAATATAAGTAATACCTAGATTCCTCATAATAAATATATCTATAAATAAAAGTTCATATAATTATCTAGGTAGAGTCCCACTATAAACTATTTTGAGGCCTATAAGTAGGACAAATAAATAGACATAATACATTAGCCATAGCTTCCACATAAAATATCATAGTCCCTTGAAGGGCTAAAAAAGTGATATCTGTAATCCATAATTTTATTGTGCAATATATTAGGTCCATGATAGGCTTATGAATGTCTAGGTAGAGTGACCTAAAACTTGATAATTCACACATATCCTAGGGTTTTTCTTTTTTATAAAGGTTCCCCATGTGTTTTTTTTTCAAAACCAAGGGTTATAAGAAATTAAAAAAATCAAATATACAAAGTATCATCTTCAAAAAAAATCCAATAATCATTTACCAATAATTTTTTTTCTCATAATGAATTCCTATAATAAAAATGAACATAATATATATAAACCATAAAATATATTTTTTCCTTTATCATGTCTTATAATTTATTCTAATTAACAATCCAGATATAAGTGTTTCTAAAAAATGTAACATAATTTATAGTGAAAATTTAATCATTTAATAAGAATTATTGAAAAGAAACCACCAACATTAATCATGAGAATATTTTATAATTTTTTTATCAAATCATTATGTCTTATTTATAAAAATTCCTTGAAAAGATTCACTTATTTCATAACAAAAAAAAATATTAACTTTACTATAGACTCCATAAAATACTTATTAATACAAGGATAGGAAAAAATTATTTCATGAGAGTTTTAATATATTCCAACATTAGAATATATGAAAATATTATAAATATTTCAAAAAAATAATTATAGATATTATATATTGAAGATCATTTATGATTTTTTCATAATTTTTTTATTTGATGTTAATATATTTTTTTATGAATGTTTTTATTGAACAATTAATAAAGAGTTGGTGATGTTTTCATGGATATTTTTCTTATAAAGTGCTGGTGGAGGTCAAGTAAGATTTTCCTAATAGTGGTTGGAAAAACATTCCTAATATCAGATGATTCTATGATTTTATTAATGTTCTTAATATCATGAAAATTTTCATGATATACGATGAAATTGTACACGTTCCTACAATGGGATAAGTGTAAATATTCCATCAGATATCCCAAATCTATAGTTATCGGACAAGATATTTGTATGAAGTCAAAGATTGAGAGGTAGTAAAATTGTTTCATAAAGTGATTTCATCAGTTGTTAAGGGTATATGAAGAGTTATGAAGGCTGAATAAAGGTATATGAAGTATATATAAGCTCACGTAAGGGTAAATCTCATCATACCTTGTTTAGGGAAGTATGGCCAAATCATATAGGTAGCTAAATTCTGACGTTTGATGATACTTGATGGAACATTAATGGTGTTACCAAATTACGAGTTGTAAGAAATTGATGTTGCTGATTTTTTTGAAACTTTTGATAATTATAATAATTCAAATGGGGTAAGAATTGCAATAGTGTGAAAATATTGGAATAGATATTAGAAGTAAAAAATATTAAGTGAAAATTATGATCAAATAAGCATGTTTCACAAAAGATAGAGTAGGGTCATTATAACGAGACATAGAATATTTTTATTAAAGAAATATTTAGAAGTTTCAATAATTTAATCAAAAATCCAATGAATCATGTGCACTCAGCCAAGGAAGAAGGCTAAAAGTCATTGATGCTAACATAATCAGTTTTGAATTTTATGATGACAAGTCAAGTTCCATCAAAAGAAAAAACATGTGAAAAACATTAACAATCTCATCAGATGGATGACTCCATGATGATATACTAGAATTATTTTGGAAACACATGGAATATTTCCTATTCTTTGATTATCTATAAAAAAACCATTCTATAAAATCATTTGATGAAAATCATATTGAGAAGTCAAATAGGGTGGATCATTGGTTATAAAAATAGATGATTTCCACAAGATGGGTAATCGATGCACTAGAAGAATATATACCAAATTGTGTATTTTATAATATTCACATAACATTGTAATTATATTTATAAATACATTACTGAGATGATATATCAAACATTTTTAGCTAACTATGATAAGGAAGATTATATAAGATCTGAACAACTGAGGTTATTTAAGTTCAAAGAAGGTTGTAAATGATGGATTAATTGAAGAAACTTTATGTATATCTATGGGGACTTTAGAATGATTGATAAGAATATATAAAATTTTACTAATTTGGAAAATTTATTGGGATTTTTACCTATTCTCCTATGAGTTCACCTATAAAATGGGTTACAAGTATAATATTAAAATGCATACTATGCATGTATTTTAGAAGTCTATCGTGCTGTAGAAAAGGTATCAAATAGAGATCATAGGAGAAGTTCCAATTTTTTTTGAGCAGTGATAGTTTCCAATAAAATTTATATTTGGTGGATTTTAAATAACACTATATATAGGATTTTTGAGAAGTATTTTCGGAAAGTATAGCTGATCATATTTTTCCTAAAAACTCAATATTTAAATTATATTAGATTGAGATTGTAACATCCTAGGTAAATTAAGAATATAACATTTTCATATTTATTAATATTTTTGAATTAAATCTTAATTTTACTTTAAAGTGAATTCTATATTCGATAGCATACACGATACACAATAATGATTTTCTTTGAAATCATACATTGCACAGAACGTTTAGTTATACTGAAAACTAATATAATAATATTTTTATTTTAAATTGTAGTTAAAACATATCCGTTGTATTATTGGGAATATATATAACTATCTACAATATGAATATACATTTTTTTACATTTATACAACAAATCTTAGAGGCTTAAAATAATAATGAATTCGATTTTAAGCATAAATACTCTAATATTCATTAAAAGGTCGTTTTACCGCCTTTCGATGACAAAACCACTTTAAATATAGTTTTGGTCACTTTTATATGTTATATTTGATAGAATAATATTATTCTTTAGAATATGGACATCAATAAATACTTTGGATAAATTTTGGTATTTTTCTGATAAAGTTCATTTTTTATGAATAGTGAAAAATACTATATTTTAATTCAAAACTGCCTTTTAATATAATTTATTTATATGGTTATATTATCTTTCTAAATAGTTTTAAAGTTTAATTATATTATATTTTTACCATTTAATATTATTTTGGTTATTGTAAGTAATTTCACATTGAAATTGGACATAAACAAGTGTCAATCTTTTGATAGTTATTATTTCTTTAAAACACGCTTTTTTATTTTGACAGCGGGAATTAATTTTAAATTAATTTCTCCCAATTTTGTGTTTTTAATTTGGAAAAATTGATTCCATATTTGGAATCAGGAGTTCAAAATTTTTTAAATAGTTAACTTTTATTTTTAGACATTATGAATATTTATTTCAGTAAAATTTTTCTTTACCATGGTTAAAGGGTTAATCTAGTAAATAGGGGTAAAAAAATATTATTATAATAATTTTAAATTACCCCAAAATGTGTCCTAATCCTATTTTTGAATAAATTTCCAACCATGGGAATATTTGGGTCGATTTCGGGACCCCATGGAGCCACTTTAGAGTGATAATGACATTTTATATTAATTAATTTAATGTAAAGACAAAAATGACATTAACATATATCTTTTAGTAAATAAATTTTCACATGGGTTTATATAAGTTATATCTTTGACTATAAATATTAATTTTAAAGATAAAAATATTTACTAAATAATGGTATTGTTTTTATAATTTTTAGATGTCAAATAAATAAAATTATTTATGACACAATAATGATGCAGTGTTTACCTCATTATTGAATGATTTAAATAAATAAGATTATAAATATTAATAAAATGTCCAAAACCTTTCCAATTATTATTAGATGAATTTATTTAGAACAAGAGTCATCTTATATTCGACTTTAATGAGTTTTGGACCTTTATAAACTGAAAAGTATTATATAAAAAATATAATATTTTCAAACTTTCCTAAAGAGCCCATCCTCCCCCTTATAAAAGGACACCACTTCTAACCCATTCCTCACACCTCTCAAGCACCTTGTATCATAAAACCTATTCCCAATTAATCTCCCTACATCCCTATATTCCTCCTATAATCCTTGCCTTAGGAAGAGGGAACTTCAATAAATCCTCTTGTTTCAAACCAAAGGGAGTTACCCGATTTAAAGGTAACGTCTTCTCTTAAGTTCTTTTCTTTCATTTTACTTCTCCAACCCCATAAAATATTTTATTACTTTATTTTATAACAAAACCATTATCTTAAATATACTAGTTTGTTTTTATGATAATTATTCGAACTACACTTACACACACCTCCATCTAATGGGTAAAGAACTTACTATTTCTGTGGACGACGAACTACTGTCTCATGAAACGATGACTGTTCAATTATCTCCTACATCCTCTAATGGTGTCCATTATGATCCCAATATATTTATATGTGATATATATTATATTTATATTGTTTATATTATTCTGTATTTTCCATTTATATCATAACTTTATGGTTTCCATAATGGGTAAACACGATAATTTCCTTTGAGGAAGTGCGGACTACCGCCCCCTCAAAGTGATATGACTCATTCATGCCATAAGTGGGATGTATAAAGGATAGAGTTAATGAAATTATATATGATATTATACTTGAATTATAATATAACTATTTATCATTACGTTTTCATTCCATTAAATATGAAATAGAAATGAAAGTAGCGTTCATGCGTACGTACGGCTTACCGTCCCCATGAATAGAGCATTTCATTTCTTATCTTCAAATGTTATGTACTATTATAAATACATATATATACTGAATATATATTAAATATATGATATATAAATAATGAATATCATTCTGGAAAAAATGTAATTTCGACCACATGGATAATTTATAATTATAACATGTTTATTTTTAACTAAAGTTCTGAACATCAACCAAATGTCGATATGAACTCAAATAATTAAATAATTGTTATAGAATGGTAATAATTGATATAAAAGTAATAATAACCTTGAAAAAATTTCTTAATAAATTATAAATTATTATTATTTTATTATTTTTGAGATTAAATAACGATCGAGTCAAGTTGGACACGAGGTAAGGGGTTTCTTATCTCACTTTTAATTCTGTGATATTTACATTGTTCACCACTTATTTCTTGAATGTGGTGTATTGTTTTCTGACATTTGATGTATATTATCATGATTATATTCATATTCATGGTATTATATGATTCATTTGGTGGTTATTAACTTTTGGTCTTATGAATCGATTGATTACAACATGGAAAGGGGTTTTCATCTCACTTTTTATTCCTGTGAGATTCATGCTATATTTTCCACTATTTTCTTTTGTGTGGTGGATGTAATTCCCATGATTGAATTATTTGTGTAATATAATTTAATTTATGGGTATTTACATCTTCATTTTATTATCCTTCTTTCATGGGGTGTATGTTTTGTAAGTTACCAAGTCGGTAAGGGAACCTTTCACCCTCCTCTTTATAAAATAATTCTTTTTGTTATATATTTTAATTTACATCTTCTTATGTTGGTATATGTTATTCTATATCCTTATTGCTGTAAATTTTATGTTCAAATTATGAGATACCCTTTTCTCTCTCATAAACTCAGTTTCTATTTTTTAATGTGATACCGTTAGGCTGGCGAATTTCTATAAGATAACTTTTAACCCAATTTCAATTCTTTGGGATAAACTTATACTTCTTGATTATATCATGCTGTGAATATTTATGAATGAAATATGATTGTTTTACACTTAATATCTTCTTATATTGGGTGTATTATTATTTTTCACACATTATTATGTCATTGATTAATACTTAATATAAGGATACAGTCTTTATAAGGTATTTTGTCTCAATTTACATTTCATTGAGACTTATTTGTACTTATTCACCAATTCACTTTTATATGGTGTATATACTGTCCTTTGGAATATTATATCATGAATACCTTAATTCTCATGATATTATAAGGTTTTGATAAAATGTTATTCCTCAATTATTTGTATTTAATCATCTCTCATTTGGCTAACAACTCCTTAACTAAAATATTGTTTTTAAAGATTTAATCTTATAAATATTTCTCATTAATGTACATATTTTCAAAATGGTTTTAAGGATTTTTTTATATGTAAATTAAAATTTTAAAATGTTAAAACCTTTAAAAAATTAAAATTGGTATGGGACACTTTGATTCAAAAATCTCTTTATTAATTTTTTTAAATGGTTTTGAAAATGGTTTTGGTAAAGCATTGATTACGTCAATATCTTGAAATGATATATTATGATTGAAATGTGGAAATGTTATCTTTCCTTCATTATTGTTTTATGTGTTATGATTGATAATGGTACTTGGACATTTGATTGGTGGTTACATGATAAACCAAATGACGGATGGTGCCATGATAAACTAGGATGGGGGGTTACATTATAACCTCCAATGCATTGGGTATGAAAGTCGGCCGCATGGCTATTCCATTTAGTGATATGTGTAGAAGTCGACCGTATGGTTATTACATTAACGTATGTTTATATACCAAGTTACCTTTATATGTTATGTGTTATTTCTATGGGTTTTATGGTAATCTTTTGGTTACAAATGGGTAAGATATTATCTTTTAATCAGAGAAGAGTATTTACTACTTAGTAAAGGTAAAAAGTATTACTTATGATAAAGTATTCATGGTTTACTTGTTTTTCTGAAAAACTAACAGTTTTTCTTCTTTATGTATCCCTTAATTAGCTTTTTTTGCACAACCCATGTTTTTGAAATGTTTTTCATAGGACATAAAGTGGAATAGCATCAAGTATGGGATCAAAGAAAAGTCATGCTGTCTAAAACATGGAACTAGACAAGTTTCTTTTTAAGAGTTTTTATTTTATGAAAAAACTGGATACTGAGTAGTAGTTTATACTTGTAATTTTAAAGATGATATGTAATAGTTATGGCCGAATTTTCTAAAACTCTAAACCTGAAAAGATCCTCAATGTGAAGTATTCATTTAATTCGCGATTTTGTAATATTTTAAGGCTTGGTCCTTACAGTAGGTATCAATGGCCAGTTTAAACAACTTTAGGGATTATGAGTTTTCGTTAAATACATGTTTAGTCAAAATGTCTATTATTTTAGTTAAATATTTGTTTTATAACTTTTTGAAATCAAGGAAAGTCTCTTACAAATGGAAAGAGGAGGATCTCAAACGACATTCCAATCTCTTCCTGATGACATGCTTGCAATAATTATTGCAAAGTCATGTTCATATGATTGTGAAACTTTTTATAGAATACAACTCACTTTCAAGTAGTTTTTTGAGATTTCAAACATCTCCAATATACCTAGATATCATCGTGGATCATGGGTTGTATTTAATCCAATCCCATTTTCTCAATATTCTCATATTTTCAAGAAAGGTAACAATTATCAAGGGATTTTCAAATATTTTACATTATCACAAGATTTTGAAGCATATTGTGTTTTTGAAGAAGGTGATAAATAAGGATACCCTTGAACAACCTATTTATATTTTATTTTGTAATATAGTATCTCAGCATAAACTTATAGTATTTTAAGAGGACCATTGATTGAAAGTTTTAAGTAAAACTCAGTCTGAATGTTTTATAAAAATCATGTTTTATCATATGTTTTTAAATTATATGTCATACATGATTATTTTATGAAACTATTTTTCTATGAACACGCATATGACCCAAGTTGTACAAGGTGTATTTGGATAAAAAACCAGATGAATTTGAAGGAGATCTGAAGCATTGTTGAAAAGCATGGACCTTATACCTATGTGAACAAGATGACGATGAAACCATGTGGACACGACGATCAAGGTATGCTATACTTTCTATTATGAATAGTTTCATGTTATCATATGAAGGTAAAAAAATGATGATATATATAAGACTTCATGAATTAAGATGTTGAGGTTATTATGAGTTGGGATGAAAATTAGAGGTATAAGAAAACCATTGAGGTTAAAAAATGTTAGGGTTATTTTTTAGTTTTATACAAAGGACATCCCGTAAGATGGGTGGCGACCCATCGCATCTGGGAAGGCCGCAAGAATCGAACCCACAACCAAAGTGCTATTGGGATTTATCATCTACCATTGTCATACGTGAAATCCCTGATTTGTATGAATTATTATTTTAAGTTAAATGATTTTATGGATCAAGAATAAGTTGATTTTGGGAACTTATGATTTATCAAATTGATATCCTTAATATAGGAAAATGATTTACTAATTTATTGATAAAGGTTATTTTAGAAGATGTTTGATCTTTTGGAAATACTATATACTTAAGGAAAATAAAATACTATGGGATTTAATTTGTGGAGTAATAGTTGAAATGTTATTTTGGAAGAATCTATAATTTTATTGTTGACATATGGTGAATTGGGTTATATATGGAAATGATTAATCTATTATAGAGAATATGTGATTAGGTTAATTACAATTCAGTATGAGATTTTAAGAGTAGTCGATGTTTTTGGAGATAAATGTTAAGATTTACTATGGAAGAATATGTGATTAAATCCTTCCGAGTTTTGGGTTTGAATATTAGTTTAGATTATTTTGATTAATTTCAAGGAAAATAGTATATTGAATGATATTTCATAAACTTTGGGTTATTTTTGTTGAATTTTGGAGATTAATAGTAGTATTTCTTTTTATAAAGGATTATCCTTTTAAGGATTATCTGGTCTTATACTAGCCATTTTGGTTTTGGTTGATGTCTAATGATAAGGGAAATATATAGTTCATCTTTTTTGGATTATGTGATACTATACAAGTTGATTCTATAATTTTTGATGTTACCAAGTCAGTTTGAATACTCATCTTCTGGAGAAAGGATGTGTTTGTGGTGGGTTTTTAGAAAAGGATGAAAGTCTACATGAAAAGTAAGTATGTTTCCTTATGTTTTTGGTTAATATCATAAATAAATTCCTCAACTTTATGAAAAGTAATATAAAACAAAAACATTGTACGTTAACTTTTCTTATTGGGGAATCAAATATTGTTTAACCCATCACAAGTTTGTGATTTTCTGGTGGTTAACATTCTACTAATCATGTTTTCTATCACTCTTAATCAGAATTTGATGGTTTGTTTTCTCCTCCATACCCACGTTTTCATTGAATCCTAGTATATATGGTCTCTAGTGACCTTTTTAATTCTATTTGTTTATTTTAAATTGATATTTTTATTGACTCTTTTTCCGTTGTGGGACTTTCAATGAAGTTACCAAGCCCAATTTTAAAATTACGAGGAAGCAATTTCTAAAAGGGGGGAAGGATGTAATATCCCATGTAAATAAAGAATATAAAATTTTCATATTTATTAATATTTTTAAATTAAATATTAATTTTACTTTAAAGTGGATGCTATATTCCATAGCGTACATGATATGCAATAATGGGTATCTTTCAAATCACACGTTGCACACAAAGTAGAGTTATACTGAAAAATAATATAATAATATTATTATTTTAAATGGTAGTTAAAACATAGCTATTTTATTGGACAGAATGAATATAACTAAATATAATATGAATATGTATGTTTTTACATTCATCAAAAAATTTTTAGAGGCTTAAAATAAGAATGAATCCAATTTTAAGCACAAATACTCTAATATTCATTAAAAGGTTGACTTATAGCCTTTCGATGGTGAAACCTCTTTAAATATAGTTTTGGTCACTTTTATATGTTCTATTTGACAAAATAATATTTTTCTTTAGAATCGAGACATCAAAATATACCCTGGATAAAATTTTGGTATTTTTTTGATAAAGTTCATTTTTTTATAAATAGTAAAAAATACTGTATTTTAATTCAAAACTGCATTTTAATATAATTTATTTATATTGTTAGGCTATCTTTATTAATGGTATAAAGTGTAATTATATTATATGTTTTTAATTTAATACTATGTTGTTCATTGGAAGTAATTTCGCACTGAAATTGGACATAAACAAGTGTCAATATTTTGATAGTTATTATTTCTTAAAAACACACTTTTTTGTTTTGACAGTAGAAATTAATTTTAAATTAATTTCTGCCACTTCTTTGTTTTGAATTTGAAAAAATTGAATCCATATTTGGAATTAGTAGGTCCAAATTGTGTAAATAGTTATCTTTTATTTTTATACAATTTGAATATTTACTTCAATAAAATTTTTATTTACCATGGTTAAAGGGTTAATCTAGTAAATAAGGGTAACAAAATATTATTATAATAATATTAAATTACCCTAAAATGTGTTCTAATACTATTGGTTGATATATTTTCGACCATGGGAATCCTCAGGTCGATTTTGGGACCCCATAGAGCCACTTAAGAGGGATAATGACACTTTATATTAATTATTTTAAAGTAAAGAAAAAAATGACATAAACATATATGTTTTAGTAAATCAATTTTTACGTGGGTTTATATAAGTTAACTATTAGAATATAACTATTCATTTGAAATATAAAAATATTTCCTACATCATTGTATTTTTTTTTATAATTTTTAGACAACAAATAAATAAAATTATTTATGACACAATAATGATGCAGGGTTTACCTCATTAATGAATGATTTAAATAAATAAGATTATAAGAATTTTGTGTTGAAATATTCTTTTCCAACAGAAAGAACCTATATTATAGGGGTAATCATTGAGTTTATTTGGATTTAGAATACTATTTTAATAGTGGTCACACAAGATAGACTATTACATGATGGAGAAAATAAAATTGATGAATTTCAAAAGTTTTTATGGGGAGTTTTTTCACAATGTTTCACATTATTATTTTAGCTCAGTTTTATAAGACAAAACTATATAACTGATAGGATTCAGTATAATCATATCTATTTGGATATAAAGGAGTATAATGAGAGTTTGATCAGGTTGTTTTAACTTATTTTAATAGTGAAATTCCGTGGGTCGATGGGAGTCACCATATAAAGGATGTACTTTCTCACACTGAGGTAGAACATTGTAAATAAAGTTTTCATCATGTTACATTCTTATCATTTCATGATTTTTAGTTTGTTATAAAAATTTTATAATAATGAAAATCTAGGATTTTATAGGGGTTATATTTATGAGAATTTAAATTGTAAAAATCACCACTGATTCCCCACCCCTTCTCAGGGGTTCCCATGATCCCTTGAAATTCAATTTCAATTAGAGAAATGGTTACATTATTTGATATTTATCATGAATAATCAAAACCCAGTTAATAATAAAATATTAATTTATGGAAAAAATATCATGTTTTGAAAAATGGAATGATACTATATATTCTTTCACTTATCATGGAGGTGATTGATGAAACTACAGTTGGATTTCTTTGAATTGTGAAAGATAATCAAAAGATGTATTCTGATAAAATAAATCATGCGGTATATGGGATGTATAGAAATTATATTATAATTCCTTTGTCATAAATTTTTTTTATAAAGGTTATGAGCCTCAAAATAACTAATGAATCCAAGAAAAAACTCTAAATAATCTTTGATGGAATCATCATAGAGAATAATGTAAAGATAAAAATATGGTTTATCAATTTTTAAGATATTAGAATGGAATATAAATAATCTATTGATGATTTTATCACTATATTTAATGAAATTTAGTTCAACATTAGAGGATTTCAATATTTCTCATAAGATTCCACAATTACTCAGAAACTCTTGAGAAACCTTCCAGGCAGTTTTGACTCCATAATTTATTTGTTTTAAGATAAAGAAAATTTATCTTTTTAGGAGTTATATAGTATTTATTTATCATATTGGAATGGGAAATCACCAGTATTTAAAAAGTATATCAAAGTTGAGATTTCTTTTAAAGCTATGATAAGGATAAAAATCCAAGATGATTATCATCACATTGTTGACATTAATGATTCATATGAAAATAAAGACGATTAAAGGGTTGATAAAATTTAGTCACTTATATACAAAATTTACCGAAGTGTTAGTCTAAAATATGGAGAAAAATTACCTAATAAATATTTTGATTATGGAAAATTGGTCAATTTTCTTTGAGTTTTCCTAATAAGAACATTAGTGAAAATGAAGATGATTCTGATAAAAACCCTCATCGGAAAAGTTTATTAAAAATTCCATTGAATATTATGAATCCAATAGACATAAGAAATTTTTTTATATAAATAAAAGATGTATATTATGTAAGAAAGTTAAATATAATTATACCAAATTTAGTTATTCATAAGAATAAAAGCCATAAAATTTAAAAACATTCATTGAAAATGTTGAGAGAATGGAATATGCCATAATTAGTGAATAAAAATGCAGAGAAACTTACTAGTAATTTTAGATGAGATTATAATTTGTGTAATGTCTTTATGAAAACACAAAATCCATGTAATAAATCATAATTATGAAAAAATAAGTGAAAAAATGAATACAGGAAAGGAAGATCTTATTAAAATGTATGATTTGTATATTGAGGAGATTAATAACCTCAAACTTAATGTTGTAAAATAAGGAATGATTGTGGAAGATCACAGTAATAAACTTAATACTAAAGAAGATGATTTTTTCAAAACACAATTGATATTTTCTCATGATAAATGTAACATAAATAAAATGATTGAAAATGTCAAAAATGTTGCATAGGTAAAATAAAAAATATATCATGCTATTGAGAAATCACTTCCCAATAATTAGTTGAAATTTATACCCATTAAAGATAATATTCTACATTATATTTCTGACAATAATTCATTACAAAAAATTATGGGAAATATTCAATTGAAAAAGGAGGTTGGAAAAAATCACATAAAAAAGTTGAATATTACCATCATAAGAATGAATCGTCATGCTAGTGGGAAACATATAGAGAAAGATGTTATGAACCTAAAAAAGCCTTCTATAGTAGAAAATACTACGTCTATAGATGGTCAATATTTAGCTGATATTTTTGGTGTTGTGGTAAAAATTGTCACATAGTATATAATTAACGGCATAACATGTCTCACACTAGAAATAGGAAATAATTAAGGGGGTTAAATGAGGGATTAAAATACAGTATCTTTCATAAATTGATATAAGGGAAAAAAATCATCAAATGCTAGAAAAATTCTAACGTAAAATAGATTTTATAGACAAGATTATTTTTTGGGATATTTGAACAACCAGGTAAATTTGATAAATAATGTATGAAAACTAATCTAAGGAAAATTTATTATTCTTGAAAGGAAGTAGAGGATGGAAATAGAAAGTTATACTTTTTTTTTGTTGAAATAGCTCCAATAACTTACAAAATTAATAATCCATGGAATCTTAATTATGGGTTTTCCTTATATATCATAAGTGATATAATTACCTTGACTGATATTGAGAAATTTTAAAGAGGATTATTTACATTAAAAAATGACAGTTCTATAAATGTAAAATGAATAGTAACTACTAAGACTGAATCTCAGAAACTAATATCAAAGGATTTTTTCTATGTTTATTGGTTGAAAAAAAAACATACTAAATATTAGAAAAATTTGTGATGATGGTAAGGAATTATTGTTTTGAAAATATTCTTGTATAATGATTATCATGAAAGATTGAAAATATGTTACTATAGGTGAAAAAACAAGTGGAAATATTTTCTAAATTGGAGATATTTATAAATCATGTTACTGAATTATTAAGGTTGAAAATATATTGTGGAGTCCAAGACATAGAAATCATGGTTATAAAATTATGAGAAAAATTTATGCGTAATTTAGAATAATAAAATTATCATAATTTAAGAGGAAAGATGAATTTTTTATACAAACATTCATAAAGGTAATATAGTTATCAACATGCACAACAAAGACGATATGCAATCTAATAGACATCTTGATCGCATACACTCTAATATTTTTCAAGAGATGTGACATTAATAAACCAAAGGTGATTATTAATTTATAAAATTTATTAATCAATTCATAATGATTACCAATGTGGTTTTCATGAAACATAAATAAGAGGCTACAGAAATGTTTATATTCTTCATATGGGAAGTTAAATTAGATATGGGTGTTTTAATTATGAGATTGAAAATTATCAGTACAAGGAGTACACATGAAATGAAATTAAATAAAATCTCAATAAACATGGAACAAAACACCAAATCTTCTCTATATAGGCTCTTTAAAAAAATAGAGTAGTATAAAAGAAAAAAAATTAAGTTTAGTATAAATGGGAAGAAGTATGATTTAGAAATATAAAATTTCTATGTTTTTTGGGAGAGAAGCTATCAATAATACTATTTATATAAAATATAGATTCTTTTATTGGATATAATCTCAAATGAAATTCTATGGTATGTAGTATAATAAAAATACTTTTGGGAAATATTTTAGGGTTTTTGGGAATCCATTCTTAATAATGATAAAATATCCAAATATTGGAATGTTTTATGGAAAATATGAAGAAGGAATTATTATGGGATAATCATCCAATGTAAGAAGTTATAAATATTTGAATAAAAATATAAAAAACACTATGGATTATAATAAAGTGAGAGTAATTTAAATCCAACCTCCTTAACAAAATTATTTCAAAATGAAAATAAAATAATTCCAATGAGGATAATAAAAGAGAAGATGAATGTGATCCAAAATATATACAAGACGATTCATATTAATTTTGTGATGTAGAAGGTAACATAGGAATAAAATCAATCAAATATAGTAAATTATAGAAATATATTATACCAAAACAAATTGGAAAAAATAAAGGCCTAGTTCAGTCCAGAAGAAATTTGAGAATTGGGAATCATACATCGCTTATCTCGTAGGTGGAACCCGAATCAGTCTCAGAGGTAGTTAAAATAAATAGTGGATAGATTCACTGAATGAAGAATCATATTAGATTTAGATGAATAAAACTTGGGATTTTATTCAATGACTATTAGTAAAGAACATTAAAGGAGAAAATTTATTGTATGGAAACAAAATCAATTAACATGGAATAATCTCAATAAACAAAGTATGACTTGTTTTCAAAGGATAATCACCAGTGTAAGGTATTAATTTGGAATAATTTTCCCCCCTATTACAAGACTTGAAACTATATGAATTATCTTTTTAGTTTCTACACATTATTTCTATAAATTTTATCAAATGAATATATTGTGAGATAACATAAAATATATAAATTAATGTATAAGTTTATATTAAGAAACATATTGGGTTATTACTTGATAATGATGGAAGAATGGTATGTAAGTTGAAGAAAAATTTGCATGGTTTGAAATAAGCGCCTCATGCATGGTACTAAAAAATTTATAGTTTCTTGAAGCAGTTGAACTTTTATAAAGGAATGGTCGATATAAACTTATATGAAAAGGAGATGAAATCAGGTACCCTGATTGTTATTATTTCTATTGATGGAATAATATTTATAGGGGATATAAATAATACTTGTAAATAGTTTTCAATGCAGATGAAGAAAAACAATGAAATGGAAGTTCTTGGAGAATTAAATTTCATTCTAGAATTCAATGTTTAATAGATGGATGGATATGTCATTATATTACAAGGAAAGTATGCTAGGGGGTTACTATATTGTTTTTTCATGGAGTATTACAAAAAAATAGTTATTACTATCTACATTATCATGAATATGAGTATATTTTAAACTAGGAAAATTATGAATCAAAAATATTTTTCAATATTGATGGGTTTCTTTCTCTATTTATAAGTTCAAATATAGAAATTTTATATATTATTGCAGTTTGTGCAATATATCAATGTGATCCAAAGGAATCAAATATAATAGTAGAATAAATATACTAAATTTATGTTAAAGGAACATCAAATTATGTTCAATTATATAAAAGAAGCTGTGCAAGGAATTTTCTTGGATATAATAAAGATGATTGGGATGGATATTGTAATGATATAAATTTAACATTAGGGGGAAATTGTTTCTTAAGTAAAATATTGTGTGAGTTGGAATATTAAGAAATAATGTTTTGTTACATTAATTGTAGTCGAATTAGAGTATGTTACTAAAAACATTTCTTTTACAAAAATGATATAGAAGAATGTTGGATTTGAAGATTTCAGATTGAATTTTAGAAAACCTTTAAAGAAATATTGTTATAATAAAAGTTCCATTGATATTTCCAAAAACCCTATAAAATATTCTAGATAAATGCACATTGATATTATGTATCATTTTATAAAGAGTATTTATCAGGCAGAGATGTTATTCTGGAGTACATTTCAACAAAGTATCAGATTACTTATTTTTTCCCCAAATATATTGCAAAGTAATAGTTTTATGAATTGAGGCTATATCTACATATTAAACATCCACCAATGACTTCCTAAAGTTCTTAAGGATGATCCCCTACCATGATTTAGATTATTTTTTCAAAGAGGGAGAGAAAATGTTACCTTATAAGAATATGTGAAACTCTTTATGTTATAAATCTAATGTTATTGTTACCAGAAAATGGGAGAGAATATAAAATTGAGTCTGATTTTGTCTTATCTTGGAAAAAAATATCCTATCACTAAGGGATGAGATTATATAGAATACATTTATTCATCCAATAGTGTGGTGGGAGGAATTTCTCTATTATAAATGAAATGTTTTAATAAATATTCTGAAAATTTGAGAATATTTACTTCCAAAAATTTGTTTAAAATTTTTTGTGAATGTTTTCAACAAATCCAAAGGGAGAGATTAAATGTATTTTTTGATTTTTATAACAAATTTTGTATTTTTTTTCTTCAAATTATCCTATTATGAATGTTTCTGTCTAAAAATGTGATAAATATATGATGATGTTGTTAATAATATTTTTATTATGATTTTCTAGAGCAGGAAAATGTATTTTTTCCTTATCTATGTTAGGAAATCATTACTCAAGAAAGATGATGTTATTCTATTCTTAATGTTATTAATATCATGAATATTTTTTTGATCAATGATAAAGTTGTATACATTCATAAAAATAAAGAATAAAAATCATTTCATTAGATATATCATATCTAATGTTGTGAGAAAAGAGATTTGGAATAATTAGAATCTTGAGTGGTAGTAAAAATTTTGCATAAATTTTGGCCATGAGCTATATAAGGATACTGTAAGAGTTTTGAAAGCTATGTAAAAGGTATAAATAACATATGGACGATATATAAAGGGTAAATATGGTCATTCCTTGTGTAATTGTAGTATGATTAATGAGTAAAGGTATATGAAGTCCATTGAATGAAAATACATGACATAATATGAATAGATTTACTAGAAAAAGAGTTATATGTAGCTGATATTACTATGTTTGTTCATACTTGTATAATGTTTATTAATTAAAAAGTGGAAATAATTATAATGGTGTGAAAATATTTAAATTCTTATTGCAGTACTAATTTGAAGAAGTAATTATGATCAGACAAACATTTTACTGAATGTTACAAGAAGGAGAAGCGATGTTGTAATCAGACAAAGAAGTATTTCATGAATGAAGTATTTGGAAGTCACAAATAGGTATTTAGAATGAAAAATAATCAAGTGTACTGAATAGAGGGAGAAGGTGAAAAATCATTAAATATAACATAATGGGTTTGTAAAGTTATGTGGAGTAGTCAAGTTCCATAGGATTAATAAACTTTATAAAAACACTAACGATGCCATCAGATGGATGATTGCATGTTTTTTGACCGAGATGAGTTTGGTAAACACATGGAGTTTGTGAAATATTATGATGTACTAGAAGAAATATTTTTAACATATCAGTTAAAGAAATTTGGAAAGAGAGAATTCAAATAGAGAGGATCAATAGTCTCTGAAATAACATGTGTTCATGAGATAGGCAATCAGTGGAAAAGAAACAATTATACCTAAAAATATTTTTGTGAATTTTTACAAAAATTATTATATACCATTGTAATTAATATTATATGATATTCTATCAATGTTTTTTATTTCTATTATGTAAGGAATAATGGTGAATTTCTCTAATACTGAGTTTAAAAATCTTTTAAGAAGATTATAGATTCTAGAGTTTTTCAAGAACCTTCAAGTATATTCCAGAAGACTCTAGAATGTTTGAGAAAAATCTAAATTTTTTCACTAAGTTGGAAAATGAATTTGGTTTCCTACCTATTCTTGTACGAGCTCACCAATAAAAAGGGTTGTAAGTATAGTTTGAAAATGATTACAATTTTTCCATGTTATAATATAATTCATTTTAGAAATGGTATCAGATAGATTTAATAGAAATAGTGTCATAAATGAAAGATTGAGGTGAGATAGTTTCCCTTGAGGTTGAGATTTTTTTGATGTTGAGTAACATTAGATAAAGGTTTTGTGAGATTTCATACCAAAAAGAGTATCCAATAAGAGATAGAAGACATAGTCATTGATTAGAGAACACTAGATATAGATAGTATTAGATCGTGTTTACAAGAAGGTTTTGATGTTCTGTGGATTTGTTAAATGGATAGAACCCCTATAATAGGCATAGTCAGTGAGGCACATTGAATAGAGAACGTCAGAAAAATATTGGATGCACCGAATGAACTATTAACTAATATAGATAATTAGAAGTTTAATTTAAAGATTTTTTTGTTGGGAGATGTTTTAAAATGTTTCAAATTATTATTCTATCTTAGTTTGAAAAGAATTAACTTTTTAAATGACAAGAGTATGTATAACCATTATGATTGGGAGATATAAGAAGATTAATAGGAGTTGGATCAAGTTCCACTCAGAACATTTAATAGTGAAATTATTTGGACAAACCAGAGTCTCCGTGTCAAGGATATAGGCTATCACTATAAGATTATACATTATTAATTTTTGTTCCTCAATTCAATTTCTAATCATTTTAAATTGGTGTTTTTGTTATATAAAGTTGAAAAGGATATAAAATATAACATGTTGTAGGGGTTAATTTCAATATGATTGAAAATTTTTATTGACCATCATCTATTAAAACACCCTTATCAAGGAATCTCTTGATCCTAAGAAATTTCATTTATCATTAAAAGACCAACTAAAATAAAAAAACATTGAAGATAATATAAATTTATTGAAGCGGTACATAACCTCCAAACTCGATATGTAGATATAATAAAATGACCATAAAAATCACTAAATGTGTTTTACTAAACACACTAAATAATAAATATATAATTTTTATTATAAACAATTCAAATAATTAGTGGGATTACATCTGGCCCAGAGTATAGAACTACCAACCAAGAAATGTTAAAACTTTGAAACCAAAGGAAATGATGTGTGAATGAACTCTAGGGTCATTATATAGCCATCTGACCTCAATGAAGAAATTATATTTGAGGGAATACGACCCCAGAAATATTTCAAGTTGAAAAAAATTACCAATTAAATAGATAGACTGAATTATTTCAATATTTTTTCTATTTAAAATAATAATAATAAAAAAATTTTAATTAATAATATAATAATTATAATATAATTATTAATAATAAATCACATTTATGTAATTGATAAGAATTATAATGGCCCATATATATAAAAACCACAATTATATGTTTAATATAAATTAATTTTAACCTTATAACAACACAATAATTTTTAGGTATAATGGTTTTGAGAAATTGGAAGATGATAACATAATAAAAGATGAAATTTCCTAAAAGTGTACATTTTTTCCAAAAAAAGGTTCTTATGTGTTCAATCTTATTTCATAAAGGAATTTTTTTTGTTCTAGATATCCCACCATTAACCCTGCTAAAATTTTCTATACATCTTGAGGCCCTATGAAAAAAATTTGAAAATGTCAGATAACCAAAAACATTTAGAAAGTGATATAAAAATAAAGGAAACTCATTAGTCCTTTCAGAAACATGAAAACTCATATGAATTTTTCTCTTTTAAAAAATTTACTTTTATCTCATAATAATTACTTAATTCTATATAAAAATCACTCTAGTTCCGAGTGTTTTTCATAAAAAATTACATAAGAAAGCATAAAAGGAAAATCACAATTATGAGGGATTCTTAAAAAACCTGAAAAATTTTCCATTGAAGAAAAACTATTTTCTAAAAAGTTTGTTAAAATTATTTAAATCATTTTATTAACTAATGAAATAAAAAAATTTATTTAATTTTTTTTCGAAGAATAGTATTTTAATGTTAGTACATTGAGAAATTATCTTCATATAGATATTAAAATTACCCATATAGTGGAATTACTAACCATTTTAACAGCAAATTATTAATTAGATTAAATTATATATAGTTATCTTTATATGATTCATTTTCGAAATTTATAAAGTGTTAAACCCATACACCTTATTGGGGTAACTTAAATAGTTAACTACATCAAAATTAACCAATTCCATAAAGGGATATAACAGAACAACCCATCATTAATAAAAATTTCAAAGAAGAATAACTTGAATGGAACACAAAATTTTTCTCATTTACTTCATAACACACAAAATAATTTTAATTTTTTCTCATAAGAAAAAAAACTTTCAATTTTCAAAGTAAAATTAGAATATATATATTTTTACTTTGATTTTTTTTAAACTAAAAAACTATAGAATAATGGGAATATGATATTCTGGGAAATAAAAGAGACATTTTTTAAGGAACCCTAATAATAAATGAGTTTAAAAAATAATTTTTTTTGAAGGAAAATATGTTATGAATTTATTAAATTTTGAAAAAAAGAACATTTAATGAGGAAAAATGAAACATATTTTTAAAAACTATAATTTTATTAAATTAATTATAAATTTCATCCATATAATAATTTATGCCCATTATAAAATAAAACATGCTGTGAAAATGATGTAAGTTTCAAAGAAATGAAATTGAGATAACAAATTTCTTACCTCAAGTCTCAAAAATACATGTAAGTCTTTTAATTTATAGAATAATAAAGTTAAATTAATTATTTAATTGATTAATAATTTTTTTATGTACATTACATTATCATTAATCTTTATATTTCATTTTTATCATGTTTTTTAGTTATTATATATTTAATTTAACATTAGACGTTTTGCGTTTGTTCATTCCAAAAAAATATCAGTGTTTTTAATATATTCTAAGGGGTCATAATTTAATCATATAAATAATCTGAAATATATTATAATATTATTTTATATACATTTAATATTCTTTTAATTCCATCCATATACATTAGTGATGTAAAATATTATACATTGTTCCTAGAAGTGATAGTTCGAATGTACTCATGAGCGACATCTTCATTTTTATAATGGGAAAAAAATAAATTAGATAAAGTTTTAAATATTCATAATAATAAATATATAATAAATATCATATTTATTCATTAAATCAATTTTTAGTAAATTCAATGTTATATTGTAATGAAAAATATAATCCGTCGTTCATGGAGGCCGCTGTCTACATAAGTAGTGTTTTCAATTTCCAATGGATGTGAGAGTAAAAAGGTAGATAACATCCTATATTTATAGAATTATATTTATGTCATAAGTATCATATATATCTGTTAAATTTTAATTTATAAATATTCATGTTAGGAGGTTATGAATAATAAAATACTTAACTATGTGGAGGTGATAGTCCACACATAAGCACGAGAAACATTTTTTTTCTGTTAGATAGAAAAAGGTATAAACTTTCTTTCATAAACATATTAAAATTTTAGTATAGTAAGGATAATTTTTTCATTTTATTAGGATGTTTAGAAAAATTTTAAAATGGTAGAATAATAAATAAATATGATAGAATTTTTGTAAGACTTATTACTGATCTTTCGATATCTTCCTTTAGATTACACCATAAACATTTTATAATTGGTATTTTGGGAAGAATAAAACCTCTAGAACATGTGAATAAAATTTTTGAAGTATTTTTTGTATGTATTGGTTGATCTTGGACGCTCTATGTGTGTGGTGGAATGAGGAGATGTGGATCACTTTAATAAGTGGGAGGAGTCACACACTTGTAAATTAAAAAAAATTTAAAATATAACTGATATTTTTCTTATGGAATTTGACTACAATTTATTTTAATTTAGTAAAATTTATAATATAGGAAATGATAAGGTAAAAATATACTTAAAAAAATAAAATTTATACACATTTTAGAGATATTTTAATCTTTATCTATTTTTAACCCCTATTTATCCCTTTTAGCCATTACCGTGGTAATAAACATGCACAATGATAACTATTAATTATGTATAAAAATGAGATTGAATGTATTTAATAATTGGGATGTTAAAATATAAAATATTTAGTCCATTTTTTATTATTCAATACCTATAAGTGGTAAAAACCACTTATAATATAATTTCAAAAAACAGAACTAAAACTTTTTTTTTGAAAAATGCCTTTTTAAACATAAAATGATTATACTCCAAAATCAAGTATAATTTTGATTACCATGTAATTAATTGAATTATTTTTTAATAAAAAGAGACTAATTTTACTTATAAACAAATACAAAATTTAATTATTCATTTTGAATACTATATTTATCGAAAAGAACCCAAAATAGCATTTATTTGAATAAACAAATTACTTTGACTCCCAAAATGTAAATCATATATTTCAAAGATCATCATTTTATTCCTAACTACATTATATTACATACTAAATATATATTTTTTCTAAAAAAAAGTTATAATAAAAATCCCTTCGGTTATTATATCAATATAATATCATAAATGTTAAAACATTTATAATGTTATTATTTTTCACTATTCACCAAAAACATATTTTTTAGAAAAATACTAAAAATTAACCTTAAGATAAATTTTTCATGAGGAACTAAGTAGTTATGTTCATTTAATTATATTAAAATTATAAAATTATAAAATTTATCAATAAAATTATAATAATAAATATAAATATAACATTATTTTATAGAAAATGACCTTTAAAAAAATAATCCCTACTTAACCATATTTCACATCATTTAAAAATAAATTTTAATTTTTTTAACAATTTATATTCATTATATATTTATATTTACCATTAATTTTATTAAAATAAAACATACTTTGGATCAGATATGCATATATCAAACAATATTTAACAAGTTTTTTACTTATAGTGATACACACAAAAATCTAGTGGTTTTACATTCCCCCTTAATGAAATTACTTACCCACAATATTTATTTCATGTGTAATGTAGAAGAGTTCAAAAAATATTAGAATCAATTCCATGTAATTTAGGAGGACTTTAAATACCATCAATTAAAATGAATCCCTAATAATAGAACAATAAAAAAAGTAAGTGATAAAAAATGTGGATTAGAAGATAAATATATATAAATGGAAATAAATTCATTTTTATCCACATAAAATGACATGAAATGTTACCATTTTAAAAATATTTCAAAAATAATGTTTTTCCCATTGTGATACTAGTACTTGTGAATGATTTTGAAAACGAATACCATGGCAGTTGAGAGATATTTTCTATATAAGACATAATACATTTATCCTCATCTTGAAATATTTGATGAATTATTTTACCATAAAGATAAGGAATATTTGAAAATATACATGGATAATTTTTTTCCAAACCATAAGTGTAATTTCATCAATTGGTTGTGTGTTTTAGTAGTTTTCACCTCTAACTCATTTCACATTCCAATGATGAATGACCAAGTAGATTATTTGAAGCCTAAATATTCTATGTAAAATAAAAATAGTTCTTGATATCCAAAAAATTATTTCATGAAATTATTACTATTTCCATTTGATGACTAAATTTCAAAAGGTTGACCTAATTGTGAATAAACTGTTATAAGAAGAAATAATAATTGAATCTCAAAAACCTCTACAATAACACCAAAAGTTAAAATTAAATTATTCCAAACATAATTAACCATAAATCCTCTAAAAATAATCTTGACCAAATTTGAAACCAAGACAATAGAATTATTTGATCACATATTCCTCCAAAGTGAACATTACATTTATCTCCAAAAAAATTTAATCACCCATAAAATCACATATAAAAAATATGCGTAACCAAATAATATATTCTATAATGTATAGAAATACTTTCTAAAAATATCTTGATCCACCTTGACATAAAACCACAAAAAAAATAAAATATGCATCCAAATGTTTAATCATGCTTTTTTCCTAAGATTTTATCAAACATTATGACAAAAAAATCCCATTATAGACAAAATATTTTGTTTATATTAATCTTATAATGTTTCCAATGTAGTTAAATTCTTTAAAAGTAACTTCAATAACTTATTCACCAAATCATATTTCAATCCCCATGGTTAACTATACATCTTAAACATATGTTTGTAATATTTGTTTTCTAAATATGAATAATTATAACATCAAATCCCCTAACAAACCTAATGGTTATCTATTCCTCAAACATAAATTCTTCATAAAAACTAATTAAAATCTCTACAAAAATCACTAATCACCTTATAATACAATCACAAAAGGCCTTAATATAGGTATATATACTATTGAATGTACGATCCTTTATAAATCTATCAACCCATAAATAAAATAAGAATAGATCATAACTATTTAAACCCTATACATAGAAACTAAATTTATTCAATATTTCTTCATAATAATCTAGATATTATTTGTCATATTATTCCTTTAAACAAAATTCCTACAAATATAAATTTGAATCATTTACAATGATTCATCAATTCTCAATGTAATCATTTTTTCTATATTAAACATAATACAAATTGTTAAAAAAATTCATATATTTTATATATTATTCATAGTTTTTTCATCTTTAGTATATGAACTTCTCAAAGAATTATTAGTAAAATCTAACTATTCAACTTTTGGGTATTTCCTCTAAAGGAATTGATTTTTTAATTCCCATACAACATTGATTTAAAAAACTTATTTTATTCCTTGAGAAGAAATCCCCCCCAATTTTATTACCCAAATAATTATTTTTTCCTAAGAATTATATTGATATATACCCTATATTACAATGTATAAATCATATTAATCTTTTTTTGTGACATATTTTTAGGTTCTTATTCCCATATATGTGACATGTTGGAAATGTAATCCTTTTACCATCATGAACTCTATCACCAGAACTTTCATGATACTCCATTTTTTTGTTATTTCTTGTGTTAGGAAATTCATATAGGATAATGTTGTAAAACATAAGATAGGATAACTAGTTTGTTATAGAAATAATATTTTCCATTCCTACTCTTATCCAATTTGGTTTCTCGTCTGGACAACCACCATAATGTCTTTCACACTCATTTTCAAAATTATTCCTCTTGGTTTCATCCATTTATTAAAAAATAATGTTCATAGTAGTATATTTGTAAAATCATAATAAACTAACATATAAATATTATTATGTCATTAACTATGTCACCTTATATTTAACACTTAAAATTAATACCATTATGCCATAATTCTACATAGCATACTAACTTTATTATTATAGAAGACTTCCATTCAAGATCCCAAACCAACATATTAATCCCAATTTTTCTGTAAATATTTTTAATTATTGTCATAAAAAAACATCCTAAACTTCAATGTTATCTAAATTCATTATTTGATACCAAATATAACAACACATACATAAACATCCCATAATTCTTTTTTTTGTAAAATCGATTTTCCAAATTCATACATTTATATGATCTTTTAGGTTTATTTATGATAATTTAAAAATGATTACATAACTATGTGGAAATTTCCACTATGTGTACATTTTTTCCACAAAATAGGTTCTTATCATTAAATTCATGTTTCATTCATGAAACATTTTCTTTATTAAATATATTTTACCATTGACCTTGGTAAATTTTTTGACACCTTCTTAGGCCATGTTGAAAACATTTCAAAATTTTGGATGATAAATAAAATCCATTATAGTGGATATAAATGTTAGAGTTGGTGGTGCTCTAAAACCAACTTCCCTTATAATATCAATTACATTGTATATTCATTATGTTTAATATAATATAATTTTTATCTCATCCGAATTATTCTTCCACATGATAGTTTATGTCACAATTTCATATGGGTACATTCTTCCTAAAAAATATATAGTAGTTCTCCACTATTATGAGATACTTTAAATGATATGACAATATTTCTTAAACCTAGGTCCTATGGACGAGTGATATTTTCTGATGGGACATAAATAATCATGGAAATTAGGGGTAGTAGGATCATCAAATATTGAGTCACCTTCACATGGTGTTCACCATTGCTAATATCCAAGAAAATGGGTGATATGAATGGAACCACCAATTGGGATCCTATATTATTCATATCACATTACATATTTTTATTTGTGGTCCTATTTAATGAAACATTGAAAATAATATTATTATTAATATTGGAAAAGACTAGAATACTTAGATATATTCATTAAATTATGATGATAATAGTTTACAATGAATATAGATATATTGGGTGTTTCATGAGTTGTATAGAATTAATGAATAATGTGAGAGGGTATTTTTCACTTATATTATAAGTGAACATGTTAGTCCCTTTGATGTAATGGAAAAACTAGATTAACTCCATGTCCATGGTGGTTTTCTAATGTGTTCAGTTTTGGAATTTTAATGAAAAAGGGTAAAATATATTGGATAATGAAATAATATATGCAACCTATTTGAAAAGAGATATCATAACAAAGGGATTATTTTACATGGTAAGGGTTATTAGGGGTTAAATTTCACTAAGACATTAACTCTTTTCTCTATGAGTTCTTTAGAATGTTTCTAGATTCTAACCTTGATCTTTAGGCTATTCAGACTAATTCTACTGATAGAATGGAATATAGGATCACATAGAAAGTGTATCCATGACTCTTGATTAAATTTTATATTAGTTTAAAAATTATATTATAATATTATTCTCAATTATAAGGAATAATAATGAAATGGGTTTAATGGTTGAACGTAAGAATTTATTTATCAGTGAATAAAAGAATAATATTCATTTAATTAAATAAATTTATTTTATACTTCATCTGATAAATAATGAGGAAGATGATAAGGTTGAGTTATATCCCTATGAGAGTAGGATATTATTTTAATAAATATTAATTTATGTCTTCAAGAAATATAATATCTAATTATTTCAAATATTATATTCATGTAAAGTATATAATAATAATGCTGTTAGTATTTAGACTTGGGTTATCCTAAGAGTTAATAGAATATTAAAGAGGATTTGTGTTAATAATATTCTAACCATTTAATTACCAATACCCAAAAAAAATTCTCATAAAAGACATTTGTTTTGAGTAACAATTATTTTGAAAAAAATTTGTCTACCCAGTTAATTATCCTAACCAATATTTATTATGAAGAACACTCCATGTTCCATGAGAGTTGGTGATCCTATTCCTCCCCCTCTCGATTTGAGAGAACTAAAAGAATCCAATAGGAATTATTTGTATTCTATGTAATGATTAATAATTAAGTCCGCGTTGTGTATGGACATCCATAATAGCATCCTGAGAACCCTTCCTTAATGTCTAAAGATTCTTAATACGTGTATGGATCACCACTAGTGGGAACTACCCATAAATTCTCCTTCATAATGATGGTTATACATAAAGGGTTAACCACATTTGAAAATGATGAAATAATTTAAAGATGATGTAATTATTCATAAGTCTAAGTTAATTATAAATTACATTTGAATTCTAATATTTATGGATTTTGGGAACACATTTTTATCATTTTCTAATGAGAAATATGAATAATTTAATGAAAAAATTACATTGGGAATGGGCTCAACAACTTCTTGTACACCCCAAATATTTTGAAGAAGCATTAGGGTGGTCATAATACAATTTATAATTATATATTTTCACCGATTATTCTAAAAATTTATTGAGATATTAATTTTTTTTATTCATTCTTAATATGATTATCGTTGTTATGTTTTCCACCATCATGTAACCAAGAAAATGTTTAAGATCTATTAAGGAAGAATCTAATTATGTGGTACTGAAGTGATGGAGCATCATATTGTAATACATATACATACAATATGTATGAAGTGGTAGATGATGCATACCAATTTTGACTAAACCAAGATACCCCATGGGATACATGGGATGACTATAAGATATGTTGTATTCATTACACCTTATATTTATTGGTTATGTGGAAGACACATTTTAAGAATATATTTTTTTCATGCGATTGTACATGTCATGTATATTACAAGGTCTTGATGTGTAAATCATGAACTTTATATGGTAATTAGTACATCAAATTTATTTTGTTGCATGTGACTAGAATCACACCTGAAAAAATGGTGTGTGTCCAATGCTCATTCTATGGATTCCATTAATATTTACATCTGAGAAACTAGTTGTTTCACTAGGTTCTTTACTTGGACTTAAAAACAGTAGAGAACATGATTTATATCCCATCTACATGCTGTGTAACTCGTTATACATAACTTTTTTTACATATATATCCAAGGTGTTACCATGTGAAATTAATTACTTGGAAGAAAATTATTTACGAGTTAATACTGAACTACATGGTGTGTGCATAGTTGTAGATGTCACATGACAGATTAACAAATACAAATTAATACCATATAAATTAAGTAAAAACCATATAATCATTTAAAATCCCATATCTTTTACACTACCATTTAATACATGTGTGTAACCCTATTTGTTATATCTATGTTTTCACAAATAATGATATGTCGACATGCGATGTAGCAACAAATTTGTTATAGGAACAATACATGATTGAAGAGCTTATGGTATACAGTATAGTTATTTACAGAATGCATAGAGTAAAGTTAAACATAATTTACTAATGTAATCATAATAAATTTAAAATTATAGAGAGATGAATTCAACATGGATGTTCATATGTAAATTAATGCTACTGAATTAATTTATTAATTTAATTAATTCAATCACGCTTTATCATAATACTCCCTTAAATAGAAATTAAATATATCTAGTGTGAAAATGTATGTGTGTTTCATCTTGTGGATTATCGGGAGCCAAGAATAACCCATTTTTTGGGTTCAACTCACTAAGGTGTGAGTAAATATATAAGTAATTAATGGATCTCCAAGGAGAGTAGACACGGTTCACATTCACAGCCAAGGTGGTACAAATAAATAAGATACATAGGTGAACTATTTGAATGATACATTGTGATCCATGAATTGGATCAAGGTGGATTCCCACCTAGGATCTATTCTTGCATTATCATCTTCTTGATTAACCAAATATTATATAATTCTCAACATCAATCAAGGTTATTTATTTATTTATGATTTTTGTATAATTAATTATTTTTTCTCAATTTATAAAGATCTCATTAAATAACAGAATTAAAAATCATTCAAGATATAATTAAATAATCTAGAATATGGATAAATTTTATTCAGACATGGTGAATCACTTATGTGAAGTCCTATTAACATTAACATGAATATGGTTTATTAAAATGGGATTATTATACACATAGTATAAATTATAAAGTCCCTAAAATAAAATATTAAGTCGTTATTTACTTATATGAAATTATTTATAATAAAACCAAAAGTTTAAAAGAACTTGACCCACCCTCATTGAAGATCTTTAAAATAATAAGGAAATATATTAAATGTTTTGGGTTACCATTACCACATTTTTATTGGGTTGTTATATCACTTTCTAGGCTTGGTATAAATTTGGAGTCAAGTGTTGAGGAAATAAATGTTCTGGATTTTGAGATTTGGGAGTCTACTAAATGAAACATGGAGATGAATGATAGTAGATAATCAAGGCCTCCCTATCTAAATACTTTCATGTAGCTTGAACAACCCTCATTGGGGTTATGATAAGGGAATATGGATATGTCCTAGTAGATTTTCCATATGATTGGATAATTTGAGTTTAAGGGTTAGGGATACAAGGACATGATAATATATTTGAAGATTAATAAATAAAATTTATTAGACAACAATTTTTGTAATCAAATAATGTTCTAAAATATTATCCATTTATTTTATAAATGGAAAATAACTCAATTTTTACATTATCAATAAGATCTATACTCAATATGGAAAACATTATTACCAGAACCAATTTTCAAGAATGGTACATACAGTTGCATATTTTACTATTCCAAGAGAAAAAATTTATGTGGAAGAATACCTATTTCCCAAGCCACCTATAAATGCGGTTAGTAAAGAGAAATTTTCTTTCACTAATAATCACATGACTAGTGTGGTTTAAGTCCAATAACTGATTCTATTAGCTATGTCTAGTCATCTACATAGGATTTACAAAATAATGGATGATTTTTTCATGTAGTCTCATATCTAAGGTATTTACCATGAGAAAATGATACCGTATAGAGTTGAGATATCAAATATGTTATTTCTGTGAAAGATTATAGAGTAAGAAGAAGCTAGGCCTAATGTTATCAAGATGATTAACCACATAGTGTTCTTGGACATTCTATGCATTAAGATATCATTTAAGTTACACACATATATCATTTTAGACTCAATACTATATATCTCATCGAGTTTCATTGTTAATTATAAAATAACTAATGTGGAGTAGTGTCTTATATAACTCCTCATTCATATTCTATAATTTGATAAGTACATAGGGCTTAATAAAACTACTGCCATATAGAAAGTTAAATGAATGAAATTTAAAGGGTTGTAAGAACCACTCCATACCCAAGGCTTTTGAGCAGTGACCTTCCAAGAATTATAATATCCAAAGATAGGAAATGGAACAAAGAACAATCTATTTTTCATGTGGATTTCTTAGAAACTAGAAAATTATTGTACATATAATATTCAAGGTAATGATTTGGGTATATTTTTTATTGAGTGAAACATATCCTTATATATAAGTTTTATATTAGATACTACTTGTAGAGACCATATATTTAATCCTAAAATAGTAACCATGTAGATTTAGGTGGGTTTACAAAGGTGAGTTGGTTCTTTGAGGATCCAATGTATCTTTATTGGATACCATGGCTATTTTACACTACCACCTCATGTTTCTAACTTGAATTATCTTATTTTTATATAACTTTTATTATGTTCCTAGTGTTACCAAAAAAATTATGTCAAATTATTATCTTAAAATGAATGGGTTTTATTTAATGATTGAAAATAATTAAATGTATTTACAATGAAAACATTTTTTATGGTATGGAATGAATTAATAATAGTCATTATGTTTTAGATTATGAAAACATAGTGTTATAAATTGATAACAAAATTTGTATTCTTTAATCATATAACAAAAAATTGTGGTATCACGGATTAAGTGATGTTATGAATAATTTCTTGACAAATCCCTGTCAAGAAGGGTATTTTAATTATTTTGAACTAAATACTTTTTCAAGATGTCTCACTTGTTCTAAGGGGAATATGATCAAACCACCATTTTTTGGTATGAGTGAAAGGGCTGGAGAGATTCTAGAATTGGTACACACCAACCTTAGTGGATCATTTATAGTAGAATCTAGAGGTGAATTATCATATTTATTTACTTTTATTGATAAATTGATTTGGTATTATTTGTTTAATTATTGTGGTATAATTTGAATCCTTGGTTAAATTCAAGAAATTTATGAACAACATCGAGAATCATCTTAGTAAGAAGATAAAGAATCTATGATCAGATCAAAAAAAGGGAATATTTAATCCAAAAATTTATTGAATATTTTCAGGAGTGTCAGATTGTATCCCAACCCACTAATCCATATACACCATATTAGAATAGTGGATGTAAATATAGAAACCACAACTTGTTGGACATGATGGGTTCAGTGATGAGGCACGCTAAATATTCATCATACTTTTGGGGATATGCATTATATTTTGGATCTTACACATAGAAATACATTAAAAATAATGAGACTTGTAGTATAACTTAATAATAAATGTATGGTAATAGGTATACATTGAAAAAATTACATATATGGGGTTGTGAGATATTCATTAAGGCTTCTTTAGGTAAAAAATTGGAACCCTGGGGAATAAATTGTATCTTTATAGGTGACCATATTGAAACGAAGGGTTATTAATTATATGAATCCCCATAAAATAAGGTTATAGTGGCTAGAAATGACATATTAATAGAGAGTGAGGAGATACCTAGTAAGTATAGTAGGAGAAAGAGTTACTTCGATGAAGTTGATGCTTAGGATATACAAGAGTTGGCAGAGCAAGAACTTCCAACAATCCCAATGGAAGAAGATGTTCCTGAGGCAGAATTACTACATTGTAACACATGAGAGTATAGATAATCAGTATGTTATGGTTTTTAGTCACCAAGTATGGTGAATCTTTATTGTATGAAAATGATGATCCAATTTCCTATAAGGGGGAAGTATAGAGATTAGAATCTATAAGATAGTAGGAAGCCATGAATTTTTAGATGGATTCCATGTATCAGAACCATGAATGGTTTTTGGTCGAACCTAATGTTGATGTAACTCCCATTTGGATAAAATGAGTATTAAAGATAAAATTAGACCTATAATGAAAAGTTAGTACCTATAAATAAATAATAGTGGATAAAGGATTAAGTAGTGTTAATAAATTAACTATGATGAAACCTTTTCCCTAGTTTCTATGTTTAAATACATTAAAATTAAACTTCTTATAATAACATTAAATGACTATGAAATTTATAATTTCACTGTCAACACAATATTCCATAATGGTAAACATTAATAAGATGAAAATATGACACAACTGGAAGTGTTTGTGACTCTAAATATTTCAAAAAAAGTATGAATATTATAGAAATCAATTTATGGATTAATGAAACATCCATTTAATGGAATATTCATTTTTATGAATCCACTTGAGAGTTTGGTTTCATAAAAAATGAATACGAGTCATGAATCTATCAATGGTTTAGTGGTTATGAAATCATTTTCTTGGTAGTATATGTCAATGACATATTACTATTTGGAGATGAGGTACCGACTTTAATGTTAGTTATGGATAGGTTAAACTGGGGCCTCCCCAAGATGGATTTAGGTGAGGCATCCTGTAACCTAAAGATGTAGATTCCTTGGAGTATATCTAAGAGGTTTCTTACACAATGATAGAGTACATGAATTAACCAGATACTTAAGGGATTTAATATGGAATAAAAAATAGGTGTCTGGTTCCAATTTCACGTGGAATTAATCTCTCCAAGAAATATGTATCCTTAGTGAAAATGGGAGAGAAAAAGTATGTGTAGGTTCCCTTAATCGTTTATAATAGAATATATTATGTATTCCAAATTATGTACTACATAAGATCTTTATTTATCTCTATTCATGGAAAAGTGATATCAAGTAGATCTTGGATAATAACATTGTTCTATTATTAATAATATCCTCAAGTATTTGTGGTGTAATAAGGATACGTTCATGGTGTATGGAAGAGACTGGGATATAGTCATCAGAGTATAAAAAATTATCTAGACTGATCATATTGAAATGATATCAAAATCAATATATGTCTTAAAACTCAATAGAAGAGCTATAAGCTGGAATATCACATAATTTCCAGTAGTTGTTGAATTTACTTATGAGTCTGAGTATATTATGGATTCAGATATATCTGTTGAGGCATTTTGGATTCACATATTCTTCATGGAGCATATTGTGTTTCCCAAAATTATAGACCCTACTATATTTTATTGGGATAATAATTTAGTTGTGGCTCTTTTAATGGAGCCGGGGTCTCACCAATGGATGAACCGCATACTTAGAATTATTCATCTCTTATGGGATTTTTCTTATTGAGGTAATGACACTGTAACATCACGTTACATTTATAGGCACTTTTTATGTCTCTAAGTGCCTCTGTTTTGTAGTAGTGACTTGGGGGTGCGTTTGGGTGAATTTTTAAGTAAATCAAAAAGGCAATGGATTGTGCATGGTTTGTGCACGGTTTGATAAACCGTGCGATCAAACCGTGCCAACCTAGAAACACTGGATAGTGGGGTACACAGAGTGTGTGCATGGTTTGGTAAACCGTGTGACTAAACCATGCAGAACAACAACCCTGGACAGTGAGATCCACATGGTGTGCGCACGGTTTGACAAACTGTGCAGACAAACCATGAGGTCACTTAAATTTAGATCCTTAAATTGTGTATCTCAGCCGTTTTGCCTCTAAATGCTTCTTTTTTTCTCCTATGCGGCCCTAACTTGGGATTTGTCCTCTCCTAGGGTCAGAGAAGGTTCTCCCTTTGTTCCAGAGGCGATCAAAAGGCTTCTCTTGGTGAATCGAAGTGGGATTCTCAAGTTATGTGATCATTATTCTTATTTCTTGATTGGTTTCTTAGATCTACCAAGATCTACTTCTCCTCTTCTCTCGGTTTCTTATATCTATGCCCGTTATGGGTATATCTAAGTGTGTGGTACCAAATTTGATGATATTTGGTCTTAAACTTTCTAGGAGAAGAGATCTAAGGTGGGTTTTTGGAGAAGAGACCTGGTTTTCCTGAGTGTCCTCGATCTTTGTGGTTTTGGTAAAAAATTTCGAAGTAGGTGGTTCTGTCCCATCTTGCCAAATTTATTATCTTTGTTATTTCTTGATTTATTTCAATTGTTGATTTAAATTCAAATGCCCATATTTTCTTTCAATTAAATTGATGAAAAAAACTCGATTCCATTAAATCGAGATATTTGAAATGGTTTTGGCATGAATATTTGGAAAACCCCAATTCCATTGAATTGGGTGTGTTTATGGAAATTGGACAATTTAAATTGTTTAATTAAATTGGTGTATTTGATGGAAATGATTTCAATTAAATTTTTGAATTTACTTGTGGAAATGAATTTTGAAATGATGGAATTGGTTTTGAATGGATTTCAAACTGGTGAAAATGGCTTAAAAATGATTTGATAGAAACCCATTGGTTTTATCTTGTGAAAAAAGCATGTTTTTGAATATAACCTATTATGGTTTTAAATGGAATGAAATTGGAACTTTTGAAATGGAAGAATGGGATTTATCGCATTTTAAGAATTCTTAAAATAGTTCACCCATCATTTAAGAGCGCATGCAAGCCTTAGGTAGTTAGTGAATTATTTCGATACACTCTATGCTACGATAACATTCTAAAACATACTTGCGGTGGGTCACATCCCTGACAGGTTGGTGATAAGTCTCCTTTGGCCATTATCATAGGGATGTGTGTATACACATTTTGCTGAGTTCACATAGAGAGTGCGAAATCCTATAACTGATTAATGCTATTGTACCTTTTGGAAGATGACCATGTTGCCCTCTTGTTTGTTTATATTTGAGATATAAATGTATGCCAATGTTTTTTAACTACTTACATGCCCGCTGAATTTATATAAACTGTTTTATATAAATGTTTTACTTAATCCATTGTTTTAGAAATATTCCATCATTGTAAAGCCTTTGCTTAAAGTAATTTTTCCATCATATGAAAATGTATAACATGTTTGTTGAAATATGTTTTTGTGTTGCCAAACCTGTTTATTTGAAAATTGAAATATTTTCTTTGGATAATCTATTTTTGGCATCTGTTATAGAATATTTTGTGGTATCCTACTGGGCTTAGGCTCACACCCTACTTTTTTACCTTCAGGTGTTTGTATATTTCCTTTTTCCAGGCTCGAGAAAAGGGAAGGAATCTCTTGGAGGTGGATCCAGCTGTTGATCTTTAGTATTGGTGAGTTGTGTCCTTAGGGACCTTGGGGATGTTTTTCCCATATTTAGTACTTGGGTTGTTGTAATTTGGATTTTTATGCCTCTTTGTATTCTAGTACATCACTCCCAGTGGAGTTTATTTTGTTATGCATACTGTTTGTTTTACTCTTGCTTCCGCAGTCTTGTGAAAAAATCGTTCCCACTTGTATGTTGTACAATGCCACATGCTATTCGCCGACCCGTGGGGATCAGGAACGCCCTTCGGGCTATGTCAGGGCCGACTCCATTATTGGGTTACCAGGGTATCCAGGATAGTTCGTGACAAATTGGTATCAGAGGGAGGTTTTTTGAATATCTTGCCTTGATGACATTATGCATTTGGGTTTTCTTGTCGGGACATGGGAGGTTGTTGTGATTGAGTGCCTGACCAGATCTCACCGCAATAAACCTTAAGTCCCCCGGGGTAGTTAGGGAAATAAGACTTGTGGATTAGTTCTAGTATTTTTACTGTTTTGATTTGGATGGAGTGGAATCCAAATATTGTTTATTCCTTCTTTTAAGAGTAGTTTTCCTTGTTACCTGATTGGTGTCTTAATCTCTATATTTTCTGGTGTTGTGTAGCATCATGCCTCCGAGAAGACGTGGAAATCAAATACAAAAAGAGGATGTTGCTGAATATCAGCAAGAAAGTCCTATTGTGGATCCAAGTCTGGTAGAGGTGATCGTTCGCACTGTCCAAGCTCTAGGACAGGCACCACCTCCTGTCCCTGTTCAGACTCCAGCTATAGATCCTCAAAGTGATATTCTCCAAAGTCGTTCTCAAGAGTTCCTACGCTAGAAGCCACTTGTTTTCAAGGGCTACACTGACCCTCAACATGCTGAGGAATTATTGAGTAATATTGAACGTATGTTTGGGTTCTTGGAGACACTTGAAGTGATCAAGGCGAAGTGTGCCACTTTTGTGCTGGAGGGACCAAGCAGGATATGGTGGGACACGATGGTGACGACAAGGAAAGATGAGGGTTTGTAGTGGAAAGACTTTAGGGTTATTTTCACTAACCATTTCTATCCAGAATCAATGGTGTTGGCCAAGGCTGTGGAGTTTTTCATACTTGAGCAGGACAACAAAACCGTGACAGAGTACTCAAATCGCTTTGCTGAGTTGGTACATTTTTCTCTTGAAATTGTATCTAATGAGAGGATGAAGGCTCAATGATTTGAGTTGGGGATTCGATCAGATATCCGTTCTCATGTTTTATTACTGAAGCTACCCACTTATACCGATGTGTTGGATAGGGTGATGATGGTTGAGATGGACCTGGCAGGAAAGTCAGGGTTGCAGGAAGATCCTTTTCCTTCAAGTGGCAGTGTTGGTTCCTTTAAAGGGAAACGAAAGCGCGATGTATCATATGGTAGTATCAACATGAGAGTCATTCTAGACCTCCGGTAGCACCAGGAGGGGATTCCTTGACTTGATATCAGTGTGGATAGAGAGGACATTCTAAGAGGGTTTGTACTGAGGCACCCAAGAACTGTAGCTCCTACGGATGTTTAGGAAACCTACAAAGATTCTGCCATCACTTCTCTACTCCGCATAGTGGAACAGGATCATCAGCACCTCCAAATACTGCAGGGAAATCAAATTCTTCAAGTACAAAAGGGTTCCAGCCACAGGCATCCTGAATGAAGATTCTTCACACAGTGGAAGAGTCGCCAGAAGTAGCTGATACAGGTCCTGCAACTGTGAGAGGTACCATTACTATAGCTTCGTCTTTAGTGATAGCTCTTTTTGATACTGGTGCATCTCACTATTTTATTTCAACTTGTCTTGTTAATCTTCTTAATTTGCCTATGGAGCTTTTATCTTTTGCAATGGATATTACTATACCTCTTGGTACGGTGAGAGAGAAGGGTCTCCGTAGTCCTTCTTGTGTCTTCTCTCTATTAGATGTTGATCACTCTTGGAATTTCTTGGTTCTCAACATGAAATATTTTGACATCATTTTTGCGATGGATTGGATCATTGCCAATAAATCCCGGATCGATTGTTATCTTCGACGGGTCTACCTTACTACACCCAGTGGTGTGTATCTCATTTTTCAAGGAGAATGGGACCCAAGGTCAAGCAGAGCCAGACCCTTTTTCCTAGAGCTGGGGAAAGTTATATCAGTGTTTTCTTTTGATCTAGAGAGAGATTCATTGTGTGGTGATCTCCCTCTAATTATCAATGAGTTTCTCGAAGTGTTTCCTTTAGACTTCTATGGTTTTCCAGCAATAAGAGAGGTTGATTTTACTATTGATATAATGCCTGGTACTCAGCCGGTTTCTATCCCTTCTTACAGAATGGATCCAGCCGAACTAAAAGAACTGAAGTCTCAGTTAGATGATCTTCTTGAGAAAGGATTTATACGCCCGAGTGTGTCACCTTGGGCAGCACCTATTCTCTTCGCCAAGAAGGAAGATGGTTCTCTTCTCTTATGTGTTGATTATCAAATGATCAATCGATTTACGATAAAGAAAAAATATCCATTATCATGAATTGATGATTTTTTGATCAATTGAAAGTGGAAAAGTGGTTTTCAAAAATTGATCTTTGATCTGGTTACCATCAATTGAGGATAAAAGAATCTGACATTCCTAAAACCACTTTTCAGAGTAGGTATGGCCATTATGAGTACCTTGTTATGCCCTTCGGACTAACAAAGGCTCATACAATTTTCATGGATTTGATGAACACAGTTTTCCGTGAGTACCTAGATACTTTCGTGGTAGTTTTGTGGATGACATTCTTGTCTACTCCAAATCTAAGGAGGATCATGTGCATCATCTGAGAATAGTTCTGAGTATTATAAGTAATCACTGACTTTATGCCAAGCTTTTGAAGTGCGATTTCTGGATTCGAGAAGTGAAATTCTTGGGACATTTCGTGTCGGAACAAGGAATATTAGTTGATCCTAAAAAGGTGAAGGCTGTTATGACTTGGGAACAACCACGAAATGTTTTCGAGATTCAGAGCTTCTTGGGCTTGGAAGGATATTATTGCCGGTTTGTTAAAGACTTATCAAACTTCACTTCTCCAATGACTGATCTAACTCAAAAGGGAGTGAAGTTTTCCTAGAATGATAAATGTCAGAGTTATTTTATTGATATAAAGTATATTTTAACTACTGCACCGTTTTTAACTCTTCCTGAGGCTAGGATAGGTTATGTGGTCTTCTGTGATGCATCGGGTTCAGGTTTGGGATGTGTCCTCATGCAGGGTAATCATGTTATTTCCTATGGGTCTTGTCAGCTTAAGCCTCATGAGAAGAACTATCCTACCCATGACCTTGAACTTGCAGCTGTAATGAATGCACTTAAGTGTTGGAGACATTACCTTTATGGAGAAAGGTTTACTATGTATTAAGATCACAAGAGCTTGAGTTATATATTCTCTAAAAAAGATTTGAATCTTCACTAAAGGCGTTGGGTGGAGTACCTATAATCTTTCGACTTTGAAATTGCTTATACCCCGAGGAAAGGGAATGTAGTTGCAGATGTGTTAAGAAGGAAACTTCCATCTCACCCTGTGAAAGAATCTTTAGAAGATTGGAGTTTGATGACTCTTTCTTCTCAGTTGCATATTGGAGTTCAGTGGAAGGGGAATGAAGTTTCCTTAGCTAGTGTTCAGTTGACTTCTTCTCTCCTCGAATTGATTCTTCAGGGAAAACATCTAGATGTTGAGTTCCATAGTATTAGGAACTCTCTTAATGGTGGGGAGACCAACACCCAATGGTCGTTCTCCAAAGAGGGTGTCCTGTGTTATCAAAATCGTTATATTGTGCCGTTATCGGTAAGGAGGGATGTGATGAGGTTTTTCCATAACTCTCAGTGGGCGATACACCCTGGAACCACGAATATGTTCTATGACATGCAGTGACAGTTCTGGTGGCCAGGTATGAGATGAGACATTGCTGAGTTTGTATCTTGTTGTTATACATGACAAAAGGTGAAAGCCGAGCACCGAAAACCTTCGGGTTTACTTCAACCACTTCTAGTCCCTACATGGAAGTAGGATGAAATCTTGAAGGACTTTGTGGTTGTGTTACCTCAAACCCTGGGTAAGAAGAATGAAATATGGGTTGTGATCAACAGACTGACCAAGTCGGCACACTTTATACCTATTCAAGATACAACCAAATTTGAGGAGTTGGGAAATATCTTTGTGAAAGAAGTTGTTCGTTTGAGCGGAGTTCCGTCTGCTATAGTCTCTGACAGGGATCCTCGGTTTACTTCTTGCTTTTGGACAAGCCTTCAGGAGGCACTGGGATCTCAGGTTCATTTGAGCACGGCCTACCATCCACAGTTAGATGGCCAGACAGAGAGAGCTATTCAGATCCTTGAGGATATGCTCCGCGCTTGTGTTCTAGATTTTGGTGGGTCTTGGGATGACCATATGGGGATAGTTGAGTTCTCTTATAACAACAGTTATCAATCTGCGATCAAAATGGCTCCTTTTGAGGCATTTTTTGGACATCCTTGTAAATCTCTTTTATGTTGGTCGGAGATTGGTGAAAGTTCTTTGGTAGGACCAAGTTTGTTACAAGAGACGACAACTAATGTAAGGGCCCGGACCTCTCCGGCCCATTCCTTTGTCAGAAAGAAGGTCACGAAGTGTTCTGGAGGGTAAAATGGACTTTTCCCACACTCTCCAGAATTTTGTAAGTACACACCGTGTAGTGTGATTACATGCCGTGTAGCCCCTCGCCGGGTATACCCCGTGTTGAAGGCCGTGTCCTTACCCTGTGAAATAAATGGGTACACACCGTGTACCTCATACCACACGCCGTGTAGTCTCTCCCCGCGTACGCATTACCGTGTGTTGACCAGTCAACGACCGTGTGCCATGTTGGAACCATGTGAAATAAATGGTTACATTCCGTGTATCCAATACTACACGCTGTGTAGTCCCTCCCCACGTATGCGTTACGTTCAAGCCGTGTGTTGACAAGTCAACGACCACGTTCCGCGTTGAAGGCCCTGTTGGAAGTCGCGTGGGGACCGTGTGAAACAACCGAGTACACGCCGTGCACCATAAAGTACACGCCGTGTACTTTTTCTTTTCTCACCTATAAAAGGAGGGGTCCCCTCCTTTTCAACTCACCCCTCTCCTCCCCATTCCTCTGAGCAGAGCTCTCCCAAGAGACTCAAAGGCTCCTTTTCTTCCATAACTTCTTCGTCCAAGTGCCGACTTATGACCCGTCAGCGGCCACGAGATCTTAATGATGAGGAGAAACTTCCAAGCTTGGATCCATTGTCTTTACATCGGCCTTTCCTTTCTGACTTCCACCCGAGGAGGTTTTTCCGGGACTCGATAGAGGTGACGAACGCCGATGGATGTCTTCTAAGGTTGATCCGGGGGAGCGTTGTGATCAGAACCTATTGAGGTAGGGATCTTACCTTCATCTCTCTAATTTGTGCATCATGCGGGGTGGGTATCCTCTTGTTTTCATGAGAAACAGTTGAACCATTAAATAAAGATAATAACTGTTTAAAGAATGGGGATGGGGAAGTTGTTATGTTTATCTTTATATCCTGTGATATTATGTTGTGAATTGAATAGGGTTATGCCTACTGAAAATCAAAGTCATTGGGGGCCTTTTCTTGCTCAATTAAATGTCTCCCTATGTTTCTAGATCATTTTTGTGGATGGAAAATTTGTGGAATTTGGAAATTGGTTAATCACGTAAAGTTGGCTGTTTAAAATCTAGAACCCTAGTGTGATCACCCCGGTTAAACAAAATGGAATAACGAACATGTGGGTTTTGGCTTGGTTACTGGTGTGTGAAAGGGAGGGGTGAATCCTGGGTTGTTATGAATATAACAGGCAGTAGGGCCACGGTAAATGATGTTAAAGGGGCGATGATGTGGCACAAATCTTGTTTTGTGGGTTGTGGTGGATCAGATGAGCAGAAGGGCTGCAATAAGTTGTATCAAGGGATGATGATGTGCGGTGTGGTTGTTGTTATGGCGGTTGGTAGTGGGGCTGTAGGGATGGGTTAGAATGTGAACGATCTATGGGTTGTGAATAATAAATAAAGTGTGGAAGAGTTAATGAATGGTGGGTCATGGTAATGGAACATGAATAATAATCAATGGGATTGGTTGGTTGATAAGAAGGAATTTGTTGTGATGCTTGTGTTTTCCTAACTTGATTTGTGGATGGAAGGGATATGTTTCACGAACGATCGATATGATTGGTTGTGGATAATTTCCCAGTAGTTAAGGAACTAATAAACTAATTCTACTGAAACGTGAAAACCTAAATGGGTTTGGGGTTGTTTGTTGTATGCATGATTCGTAGTAGTAGTGCCGAGGCACGTGCTCAGTTTCTCTATTTAGAATCCATAGGTTGGGCTGAGTGTTTGGTATACATATATGTATCTGGATCTTTTCTGTTTTATCGCACCCCACCCATGTTGAGAACTTAGTGCCGAACACTCCCATTTAATGGGAGAGGGTGTTTTCTCCTTAGTTACAAGCTCCTTCCTACTCCTTCTCCCTTAGGTTGTGATGGCTTGAGGTGACCTTACACCTAAGACTCTTTGGGTAGGTTTAGATTGGGGTGATTCTAGCCGAAGACTCTTCGGGCAGGTTTTACTGTTTCCCAAGAATCTTCGGGATGAGGCCCATGTGTGTGCGGGTGGGATACGTGGTTGTGAGGCCCAGGTGTGTGTGAGCCGGATACGTGGTTGTGAGGCCCAGGTGTGTGAGGGCGGGATGTGTGGTTTGTGAGGCCCATGTGTGTGCGGGCGGGGAGAGTGTGGCGGCGTCAGGAAGTTCGCTGTTTGGAAGAGCAGCTAACTAACGGGGAACGGTGCGGGGTACCCAATACTCTTGTTCTTATATACTTCTTCTACCTGTTGTGATTATGTTTTTGGTGAGTGTGGCTGGTGAGGTTGGGTGGATAGAATTCCTTGCTAGGTTTATTCTGTTGTTCTCACGGGGAATTAGGATGTCTCCCCACTTGTGCACGAGTGCTTTAGGTTTCCCTACTGAGTATACTTGTATGCTCACCCTACGTTTACTTTCAGGTTTCCAGGAGGACTACCAGGGCCATGCGGGACCCTACTAGTTGGGAAAATTGGAGTTTTTGCAGTTTCTGTACTCTTGTTTTCTTTTGTTATTGTATTTTGAGATTTCTTTTACTTGTACCTTATTATAAAATATTTAAACATGCATGTGGGATTGGTTTGGGTTTATTTATATACACTTTTTCTTTTCCTTTTTGGTGGTTGACTTGTCCTATTTCCCAATCTTAAATAATAAAAGGGTAATGCCTCCCATATTTGTGAAAAATCATACCCTTGGTTCTAGTCGCTAACCCGGGTCCTACTGGAGGCGGGACTCGGGGTCATTATCTCCCTTTCACCATTGCCAGATCAGGAGGGGCATCCTTGGTGGGAGGGGGTCGTGACAGAATGGTATCAGAGGTGATGGTTGAGAGATAGGATGGAGTATGGAGTTAGGAACAATGATGATTGCATGGGATGGTAGGGCAACAGTGTTGGTTAATCTTGGTGCGTGACATAGGCTAGGGAAGACTGGATAGGACATGAGATTTTAGGCCCCCCCGTGATCCGATGCAAGGACTCTGAGCCTACCGAATGACCAAGTAAGATTACATTGATTGCAGGGTAGAGACCCTAGGGAAGGTACATGCATCATCGTGATTGTGTTTTACTTGATTTGGGTGTTCTGGGAAAGAAATAGAAATAAAAATGATAAAATAAAACCCTAAGAAATTTCCTTACTACTTGGGATTAGGCGATCTCTGTTTACCATATAGCTATGGCACCTAGACGTCATCCCCGGGTGGATCAGATGGCCGAGGGCCAACAGATTCAGGCAGTCGATCAGTTGAGGATTAACCGAGAAGAGGAAGATAGCCAGTGGCATAAGACTCTCTGTTATTTCTAGCGGCATACCCTCAAGAAGTACGGGGGTAGTACTTCGGATACGGAGACGAAGGGGTGGCTTGAGGAGCTAGGTATCGCTTTTACCTTGATCCGTGCTCCGAGGGAGTACTGGGTTCCCCTAGCAGTCAGTCAGCTGAGAGGCGTGACGTGACAGTGGTGGACGCTCTACCTCGGAGAGAGGATAGAGGCAGAAGTTCCATGGGCTGACTTTGAGAAGGAATTCAGAGAGGAATTCCTTTCTTCCATGATCAAGGCAGAGAAGCGGCATGAGTTCCTCTCCCTTCAGTAGGGGAGTATGTCAGTACAAGAGTTGGGGATCAAATTCAACGATCTCATGCGCTTTTCTCTGGATCTCTTTCCAGATGAGGAGTCTCAGGCGAGACGTTTGTAAGAGCCGCTTCATCCTTCGCTCCAGTATGCTGTTAACCCCTTCACCCTTCCGACGTACTTGGCTTTACATAAGAAGGCAGAGGTTGTAGAGAGGATGAAATCGCAGGGAGGTGCACCACTTGAGGGGATCCAGCCAGGTTCGTCGAAGGGGAAGGCAGTCAGCAACAAGTCTCCTGCGACGGGACCTTCTAGGTTCAGGCCAGTGGGGAGCAGGCCCCAGCAGTTCCAGTTCAGATATTCAGGTCCTCGTCCCTTCTTCATGAGCCCATGACGGAAGTGTTTTTCTTGTGGAGGTTTCGAGCACGTTCAGAGTCGGTGCCTGAACCGAGCTCAGTACGGTGGAGGTGGGAAGGTTCGGCGCCCACCTCAGTAGTACCAGTTGCCAGCAAGGACCTTCCAGCAGCAACAGGACCATGCCCCTCCGAGGGCAGACTTTGTGGGAGGAGGCCAACCTCAGGGTGCTCCTCAGGGACCTCGACCAAGGCATGGTCTGGGAGGTGGATGACATCAGAGAGGCTGAGGAGCTGGGCGTGGACAATTACACGCAGCAGAGCTGACAGCTCCAGCAGGACCAGAGGTGGTGCGAGGTGCGAATTGTTTGTTCAACACTCTTGTTTATGCTTTGTTTGATTCGGGAGCTTCACACTCCTTTGTTGCACCTGGTCTAGCCCATTCTTTGGGACTGGACGTAGAGAGACATTCCGTACCACTGGTGCTGAGTAAACCAGTTGGAGGACAGAACAACGTATCTTGTGTTTGCCGGAGATGTGGGCTGACGTTGGGACCACATCAATCTAGTGGGAACCTTCTTCTATTATAGATGCAGCCATACGATGTCATTCTAGGAATCTACTAGTTGTTTTCTGTTAGTTCCATTATCAACTGCTTTCGGAGAAGAGTTGTGTTCTCCGACGTGGATGGGCAGCACGTATCTTTTGTTGGAAAGAGGAGCTATCAGGTAGGAAGCGGGCATGTGAAGCCTCTCATTTCCTTGTTAGGCGGGTTATCAGTGGTTCCAGCTGATACAGAGATAATGGATGTACCAGAGGTTGTTGGGGAGTTGCTCAATGTTTTTCATGAGGAGGTTGCGACTCTACCCCCCCGACATGACGTCGAGTTCGGGATAGACTTATAGCCTGGTGCCCGTCCGATTTTTAATGGCCCCTTATCAGATGGAACCTTTGAAGTTGCGGGAGTTGCGGATTCAGATTGATGATCTGATGGAGAAGGGTTTTGTTCGACCCAACGTATCGCCATGGGGTGCTCCAGTTTTGTTCGTGAAGAAGGCAGATGGTGGCCTTAACCTTTTCATAGACTACCGAAGGTTGAAACAGCTAACAGTCAAGAACCGTTAGCCCCTTCCAAGGATAGATGATATCTTTGACCAACTAAGGGGAGCAAGTTGGTTTTCCAAGATTGATCTATGATCTGGATATCATCAGCTGAGGGTAAAGGACAATGAAATCTCAAAGACAACTTTTAGGTGTAGGTATGGGCACTTCGAGTTTGTGGTGATGCCGTTTGGAGTTACAAATGCACCGGTTGTGTTCATGGGACTTATGAACTTTGTCTTCTGAGAGTTTCTGGACCGGTTCTTCATTGTGTTTATTGATGACATCCTGATCTACTCAAGATTAGAGGAGGAGAACGTTGAGAATCTCAAGGCAGTCTTGGAAGTCCTTCGACACCACTAGCTTTACGGGAAATTGTCGAAGTGTAAGTTCTTGACATAAGAAGTACACTTCCTTGGGCACGTGGTGTCTCAGCTTGGAGTGTCAGTGGACCCGTTAAAGGTGGAGGTAGTTGTTTCTTGGGTAGCACCCAAGAGTGTGGAAGAAGTTCATAGTTTCCTGGGGTTAGCAGGTTACTATCAGAGGTTCGTTTTAGACTTCTCTCGAGTTGCTGCTCCATTGATAGCTTTGACTAGGAAGAACCAGGTCTTCCTATGGAGTGAGAAGTGCCAGAAATCTTTTGACTACCTGAAGGAGAAGTTGCTCAGTGCTCCCATGCTCAGGTTTCCAGAGGAAGGGTTGTTGTATGAGGTGTTTTGTGATGCTTCTAGCCTTGGTCTGGGGTGCGTGCTGATGCAGAATAAGGGAGTTATCTATTATGGGTCTAGGAAATTAAGCCCTCACGAGCGTAACTATGCCACCCATGACCTAGAGCTTGCAGAAGTAGTGTTTTCACTGAAGTTGTGGGGACATTACCTCTTTGGGGATCACTTTGTGGTATTCTCAGATCACAAGAGCTTGCGTCATATCTTCTTTCAGCGTGACGCGAACTTACGGCAGTGGAGATGGGTCGAGTTTCTCCAAGACTATGACTTCAATTTCTCTTACACTGAAGGTAAGGGAAACGTTGTGGATGATTCCCTGAGCAGGAAGTCACATAAGAAAGTGGTTCGAGAATCCACTGATGCTTGGGAAGCGATGGGAGAGTTGGCCGCCTTGCACTTAGATACAAGGGTAGAAGGTGTCACTACTGGAAAGGGGGTCTATCCCCACACATCTATCCCCACAGTTTGATAAACCGTGGGGATATGCCTTCTCTGTTTATAAATACCCACGGTTTTTTTGAACCGTGGGTATTCAATCCACAATTTTATCGGGGTCTTCTCACTCGCCCGTTCTCCTCCTCACTCTCGTGCTCCCCCGCTCGAACCCCAGGTTCCAGAACTCCGCCTCCGGCCCTCTCCCCCCTCCCCGACCACTGCCTCTCGGCTATCCGACCTCCGCCTCCCATCCCTCTACTCCCCTCTCCGACCTTCGCCTCCTGGCCATCCGACCTCCGGTACCCGGCCATCTCATCCCCACTCCGGACTCCACATCTGCCCCCGACCTCGACCTCCCGGCCTGCATTTCCACCTCAAAGTCTCGGCCTCCGCCTCCCTTCCTCCAGCTCCAGCGACGTGCCCCTTCCCCCTGTAGGATCCCTCTCCTCTAGTAACGTCCCGACCGATTCATTGCATTTAGGTTTGTAATTTTTTCTCCTTTATTTTTTTATTCTCTATGAATTTTTGGATCTATTTTTTTGTCAAGTTTTTTTGATTTTGGGCCTTCTAATTTGGTCAATATTGTGTTGAATAGTTTTTGGGTTTAGTTATTTATTGAATCATTAATTTTAATTTGGGTTGATTTGAGGTTTTTGTAGATTAAACTACTAATTCTTCATATTATGGTTTATTCATATTTTATTGGGTATTATCTTCACCCATGCTGACCATTTTTTGTATTTAGTTAGAAAAAGAGGAATAAATTGTTATAAATAATCTCAAGCCTTGAAGGTCCCCAAAGTTATTTTGAAATAAACTTTATGAAAAATGAAAGACTAAAAATGTTTTACAATATGCCATTCTTTATTTTATAGTTAAATATACATCAAAACTGATGATCAAAACATGCTCAAAATTTTAAGAAACATACTTCAACACAACAGATGGTTTTGTTTGATAATATCCAGGTCATTAGAAGTTGAAAGAAACTTAAAAACTGGAAGATCTATCTTCAAGAATAAAATGTATAAGTAATTCAAGAAACCAAGGTAAAAAAGAACCTATATTTTAGATACAACAAGAACATCCATATTCTTCCTTCGATTTCAGTAGAGTCTGTTTGAGGAAGACCATAAGGATTAATGAACAAAATACCCATACCTTCTGTAAGATGAAGGGTCATGATGAGGCTGGATGCAGGAAAGTAGCTGATCTGAGACAGAAATCTTCCTCTTCTGACTTTCACAATTCACTATCATAGCAAGTGGTATTACAAGATGATTTATTATCCCTTGTTGGTATTATTGAGCTTGAACAGGATGAAAAAGAGGCTCTTTCCATTGATTTGAATCTTATAAGTATGCCTGATTTTCCTTTCCATACTGATAATTTGGAGGATAACATCCAGGCTGCTGTTCAGGAAAAGTCTATATGCACGAATCCTTCTATTAGTGACCATATTGCTACTGAAGAACATCCTGATGTGTCACTGGATCAGGGTGCTTCCCCTGTGAATCATGTTAATATTATTGTAGCGGGTTCTGATCTGAATAAGGGACCAAAAATCCCTACTTCTGACTCTGCAACAACTATTATTCAGGAGAATTCTCTTTTGGTTTTGGATAAGTTTTCTAATTTGATTCCTGTTACTAATTCTGAAGGTCATTGTTCGAAAGATCCTGATCCTAAGGCTTCTATTGGGGAGGTCTTTACTCAAGTCCCCACCAATAAAACTGTGAAGAGGAAGAATGATAATGAGTTTACAATAGGGATTGACACCTCCATTAATAAGTTCAGTCCACTCTCTGGGGCGTTTTGGTCAGATTGTACTGGGGATGGGGATGAGGATGTCCATGAGGATGAATCTGATGATGTTATAGTATCTGACTCAGACTTTCTACATAAGGATACCAATGATAATTGTAATGGAAAGTCCAAAAAATATATTACTAGGTGTGGGGTCCAAACAAGGGCCATGTCTTCACCGCATTGATGAAACTTCTATTCTGGAATTGTCAAGGGCTTGGGAATGCTCCCACAGTCAAGGCCCTTAGACATATAGTTATGACCAATAAGCCCCTCATCATTGGTATTGATGAGACAAGGATGAGGTTCAATAGTTGGAAAGCTTTCAAATGGGAATCACTTGGGTACTCCTTTGTTAATCATAATTTGAATGAAGGAAATGTGGAGAGTTTATGGGTGTTCAAGCATGACTCTATCAGTTTAACTTCTTGCACTCAAGGGAAACAAATTGTTTCTGTTTCTTTTTGTTTGAACAGGCAATACTTCTTTGTTTCATGTGTGTATGATTCCAATTCATATTTGATAAGGAGAGAAATATGGAGAGACATATCTACCTTATCCTCTTCTATTCCTTCTAACTGGATCATCATTGGTGATTTCAACACTATTGTGAGACCGGATGAAAAAACTGGATCCTTTCACAGAACTGCTGCAACTGACTTTTCACATTGCATTGATACTTGTAATATCATTGAAGTCTCTATGGTTGGTGCTAATTTTACCTAGGGAAGATATACTCTTAATGGGAGGCAGGCCAGTAAGCTGGATAGGTGCTTCATTCAAATTGAAGATAATAATGGTTTTATCAGTGCATCTGGGCTTCTTCTTCCAAAAATGCACTCTGAACATAACCCTTTGGTAGTGTACATTTCTTATGGTAGGATAAGTATGGACCCCATTCCCTTTAAATTCAATAATTCATGGATTGTGATACAGGGGTGTCGGGAGATTGTCATTGATGTCTAGAATTCTGGGAGTATGGGATCTGCCTCTCAGATCTTATCCTCTAAAATTAAAACTACTAAGAAGTAGCTTAGGGAATGGAGTAAGTGTATCTTTTTGAAGATTGATGAAGATATCCATGATGCTGAGACTCATCTCCTCAAATTTCAGTATGCTAATCAATTGAATTCTATGCCATCAAGTGATGAAACTTAGGCTATTTCAAGGATGGATGACTTGCTCAATACGAAGGAGAATCTAGCTAGATCTCTCTACAATATCAAATGGCTAAAGGAAGGGGATATGAACTCAAATTTCTTCCATTGTCTTCATAATTAAAGGAAATTTATAAGGGGATGTCTGCTCTTAGTATTAATTGAAGAACCTTCACTACAGAATCTGAAATTTCTAATGTGATTGTGAGCTATTTTTAGATTTCTATTCTGAAAATGGGAATGATAATTCTCATCTGATTGACTAGAATATCATGCCAACCATTGATGATCAAAATAATCTGGATCTGATTAAGACTCCAGGGGGAAATAGTTTAGGGATGCATTATTTTCTCTGAACATTGATAGTGTTTCAGGGCCGAATGTGTTATCTAATAAGTTCTTCATTTTTTACTGGGAGATTGTTCATGAGGAAGTTGTGAATGCTGTTAGGCAGTTCTTCATATCTTCCTCTATGAATTATGGTTCTAACTCCAACTTCATTAACATGATTCCCAAGAAGGAGAATGATGAGTTTTAGGTACATGAATCTGATGAAACTCCTCATAATTTATATACTAAAATTCCACTCTAACCCATCCTATGAAATCATCTATCTAGATTCTTTTACTGAACAGAAACATTGAGGCTCTATCAAAGTTTTATTCAAATAGAAATTGTACTTATAATATACTAACTTCAAGTTTATGAATCATAATTTTGTATTGTGTTGTTCTACTATATCTATCTAGATAATCTACTGTAACATCTGATGGCTGAACATCTTGAGATTCCAACACTTAACCTAGAAAACAGATCTCACACCAAACCCTAAAAAATCACTTTAACAAGTGACAAATGTTGATTTATTTGAAATTAGAAAAGTAAAAATGAAATTATTGTTCAAGGATTCATCCCTCTAGGTGAACTCACACCATACTTGGTCCATCTCAACATGACTTATTAAACTCATTCTTAGATAAACAGAAGTCTTCAATTATTAAAATTGAATACCCAATAGAACTTAGTAAACTTATTTTTAGATAAAATATAGACTCTTATTCTAAAAAATAAAGACACTACCACGATAACTCAAAATAATTTATTATATCAGAACATTGTAAAATAAATATAACATGCAACTGTTAAATTTTTTCAAAAAATATACTTTAAAAAAACTAAAATCATCATTTCATTTAAAACTATAAAACAAAGACAACACTTCAACATAAAACACAAAACATTAATTTTTATTGATTATCATATAATTTAGATATCAAGTCATTTGAAATAAATTTAAAGTATAAAAAAGAATAATAAAAGGAATAGGTAAAAATATTTAAATATTTACTATTATCATATTGAAATACACACTGATAAGGATGAGACACTAATATTATATATATGGAAAAAATTTCACAACTGCTATCCCCCAGATGCGCTAAAATTCTACCTTGAATCCATACTTGTGGATGGAATCAAACTTGGAGAATTCAAAATAGTATCCAAATAAATATATAAGGTATATAACCAATTATACTCAGTGTTATTAAGTAATATTGTTATCATGTGCTGTTAGTGTACTGTATATATCTTGTATTGAGTGACTATCCTATATTTTTAGTTTACTCGGAGCACTAGGGGTAGAATGACTATCATGTACTATTGGTTTACTCAGTGTGATAGGTTTTAGAATGGTTATCCCATGTTACAAATGTACACAATGTAGTAGGGAAAAAATTATCTTATTCTCAATGTGTATCATGTGTTGTACATGTGTTCTTTAGTGTCTAATCACTAATGTATCTAAACCTCTTCGAGTGTGAAATTTTAATAAAAAATATAAGGAATCTAAATAAATCTATAAAACTTGAAATTAAATTAAAGTTCATTATATATATATATATATTTATTCAATTAAACCGTAAAAACTAAACAGTATTCATGTGGTGCCTAGTGATTTGTGTATCCACTATGGGTGGTGAATCAAGTTGACCTGTTTTATTGAATTATTTTGTACTTAAACTCTTACAATTTTTAATTCCCCTCTCAATAATTCAACCCCTGCTATTGTTTAGGATATTTACATATCTGTTTTCATTTTTTCCTAGCACACAATAGCACATGAAATATAGAATGTAAATTAAATATTAGTATAAGTTATTTTCACAAGGTTCTACCCTTAGTGTGGGTTATGACATCTTTACTGAGTTCATGAAAAGTATGATACACTGATTGCCACTAATATATGAAGTGGTATAATGGGGTGGGTATTATCTTAGAATTAAGTGTAGGTATATTTAATTTTCCTAAAGGATATCTCTTAAAAATACTTTTACAACCTCCCATTGTGTTTTATTTCTGGATCTTTCTAGTTTATAATATTTTATTAAGATACTAAACAAAATCACAAAAATAATACAACATTTCATTACCTTAAGTGATCTGATATTGTTCCACAACCAGAGTATTTGGTAGGCTTAAAATAATCCCCTAATCTATATGAAAACTCATTTCTGAAAATAATGTAGTAACATAATCTTACACAAAATCTAGAACACTGGTCTTCCTCAACTATTAATCCAACTATGATATTAAAAATCTAGTAGATCCTCAATATCTAAGATTCTCTCAATAGATGAATGATAATAGAAGTAACATTTTATCCAATTAGTAGATCCTCAAGCCTTGAAGGTCCCCAAAATTCTGCTCAATTACACTCCTCCAGTGAGTTGAGAGCCTTAATATATATCTCATAAATCTACTATCAACTTTGTTAGAAATGGATAATTTGATCAATGATAGAATCTATTAACAATAGTGATTTATTTTATCCTTTTATTAGTAAAAATATGTTTAACCATGAATGTCACAAATCATTAAGAAATATACCATTTTAAGATCCAAATACTAATTTTCTACATACATGCATATATGATCATGTGTTTTCCTCAATAAGAACTCCTCATCACACAAAAACCTCACAATGTTTCATGATTCATGGTCACTCACTCTTCAACCCTGAAACCTATACTTTTATTTATTATACATGATTACACAATAACTACAAAAAAAATTCATCCCTATGCATTCACCTTTCATACACTTCTTACAACTTGGTGCATTATATACCATTCATGCGATACTAAAAATATAGCCTTTCCTACCGTGATAGAAGCATAATCTTCATACTAAAACCCCATAATGAACATCTTTCATCAATGACCACTTGGGAGTGACTTTTTTTACTTTTTTATTTAGTTTACATCTCAAGGTAGAACATTTTTCCATTTTTCATACTTTGTCAATAATGGACTCCTCTTGCCATTAAATATGTTTTGCTAGCTACTAATATGCTTTGATTAATTTAATAATGAAATTGATTGTAATGAATTTTTTAAATATGATTTACATTGGTGACTGAAAGATATTTTTTTCTTGATATAGAATGGATAGAAGCTGGATGTATCGTGCCGATCGGATTTCAACCGAGTTTCAAAATAATTTGGAGAATTTTTTAGATTTTGCATTTAACAATGCGTCTGATGGAGGTTGTATACAATGTCCCTGTTATAATTGTGTTGGAAGACCATGGTTAAGACTAGAAGAAGTTAGTTACCATTTAACGAAATTTGGATTTCAGGCAAACTATAATGTTTGGTTTCACCATGGAGAGATGAGCCAATCTTCGACTATTCATAAACGAAATGAAAGAAGTGACATGGAGAATTTGATATTTGATCGGTTTCCATAAGTGCATCATTCCGAGAGAGACAATATGCTGGTGCAAGAAGACAATGATATTAGTAGACATGAGGAAAATACTGAAGGCGATGATGTTGAGAGAGTGAAAAATTTATTGGATGATGCCAGAACTCCAGTATATCAAGAATGTACTAAAATGAATAAGATGGAATTTTTAATGCGGTTATATCATGGGAAATCCATGTATGGAATTTCTAATACCACCATTGATTATATTCTTACATTTTTGAAGGAATTGCTTCCTGATGGTGCAGATATTCCCTCAAATCATTACATGGCATGGAAGTTAATTAAGCAGCTTGGATTTTCTACTAATAAAGTCCATGCTTGTCCGAAAGATTGCAGTTTAGTTTTGGAGGAAACAGCTGACCTTAATGACTGTAAAGTATGTGGTACATCTCGATGGAAGAAAAATGCAGATGGAACACCATCTCGTGTGCCACAGAAAGTCATGTGGCACTTTCCATTGATTTCTAGACTTGAAAATCTATTCATGTCTCCAGAAATCTCAGCCAATATGCGATGGCACGACATTGAGATAATTAAAGGTAATGATGAGCTGTTCCATCCTGCAGATGGATTAGCATGGAGGACATTTGATTCACAACATCCTGATTTTGCAGCTGAGGTGCGTAATATCAGATTGGGCCTATCATGTGATGGTTTTATTCCGTTTGGCCAGATGCTTACTGCTCATAGCACGTGGCCGGTTTTTATTCATGTTTATAATCTTCCTCCGTGGATGTGTAAGAAAAAACCATTCACTTTCTTGAGTATACTGATTTCTGGACCTTCAGATCCTGGTAATGATATAGATGTCTACTTGCAGCCTTTAATAAGAGAATTGAAACAACTTTGGGAATTAGGCGTCCAAACATTTGATGCTTCTTCAAAGAATATGTTTCAGATGCGTGATGCCATTCTATGGACCATAAATGATTTCCCTGCCTATGCAATGATGTCTGGGTGGAGCATGAAGGGAAAATTATCATGTCTCGTTTGTATGAAGAATACACAATCGAAAAGGCATAAATATCGTGGTAGTTTTAGTTTCATGGGGCATCGTCGATTCTTGCCAATGGATCATCAATACAGGAAGAATCGTCAGAGGTTTGATAATAATGCTGACACTGAAGAACCACCTCAACGTATGTCTGGAAGTGATGTGCTTAATTAATTGAAAGATTTCATCTTTTCATTAGGGAAAGGTCAGTTGAAATATCAAAAGAGGAAGACTGCTGATACTCAAGTCACTTACAATTGGAAAAAGAGAAGTATTTTTTTTTGTGTTGCCATATTGGTCTACTAATTTGTTACATCATTGTTTAGACGTAATGCATATTGAGAAAAATATATGTGAAATGTTGCTTGGAATTCTTCTAAATATTAAGGGGAAGACCAAAGATGACTTCCGATCTCGTTGGGATTTATTGGACTGGGGTATTCGACCAGAACTACACCCTATTTGTATCGGTGAAAACAAATGGAAAGTTCCCTGTGCTTCTTATGTGATGATACCGACAAAGAAAGATCAATTTCTGGCAATATTAGAGAATATCAAGGTTCCAGATGGTTATTCCAGCAACATATCTAAACGAGTCAACAGAAGACATTTGAAATTGAAATCCCTAAAAACTCATGATTATCACATCCTTCTTCATGAATTGATTCCAATAGCAATTCGGCATTTGCTACCCAAAAATGTAAGAGTGACGGTGATTCTCTTGTGTCATTTTTTTAGAGACCTTTGTGCTAAAAGGTTATCCAAAGCATTATTGATAAAAATGCAGCAAGAGGCACCATTAATTCTGTGTGAGTTGGAAATTTTTTTTCCTCCATCCTTTTTCACTTGCATGCTGCATTTAACAGTTCATCTTCCAACTGAGACACTTATTGGGGGACCAGTCGCTTTTCGGTGGATGTATCCCACTGAAAGAAATACGTGCACAATGAAATCATATGTCCGAAATAAGAATTATCCTGAAGGTTCCATTGTGAGTAGTTATCTGGCCCAAGAATGTATGGATTTTTGTTCAATGTATTTGTCCGATGTGACCACAAGACATAATCGACCAATGAGAAATGAAGATGAGCAGTATGAGGAAATTCAACCCTCGTTTCCCTCTTTTCCTCAAACAGGTGGAATTTTCGGGTCATATACATTGGTTGTATTGAGCTTTGAAGAGCGGAATATGGCACATCGTACAGTCTTGTTTAATTGTGGTTTGTTCGATGCCTATATCAAGTAAGTAATTTGAATATCTATATGTCATCTCATACGATATCATATCACATATACCTTATACTGTTATTATCATTTTATGTAGGGAACATAAACAAATTATAGGTAGAGTTCATCGATATTTGCCACTGAAAAGGAGAGAGGCTATACATAGCCAAGAGTTCCCAGCTTGGTTGAAATCAAAGGTATGACCATTACTTTAAATACCTTAAAATATAGATATATGTTTAATTATATTAGTCATATGTATTCCAGGTATTGAGTTTACCTGCTGAGTTCATTTCTCAAGAATTAAGAGCGTTGGCTTTTGGTCCTAATTCTTTGGTTCGTGACTGAAAATATTTAATAATAAATGGATATAATTTTTTTACAACCAATAGAGCAATGAAAATGAGAACACAACATGATGGAGTTATGTTAACCGCTGGAACGGATTGTTATGCTAGTGCATCAGATAGTCGACCTCGATATGAAGATGTGTATTATTATGGACTGGTTGAAAAAATATTGTTATTGGATTACTACTCTCAAGGTCGAGTCACTATGATGAAATGTAAATGGTTTGATTCAATGACGCGACATGGTACATTTATTGATGATTGTGGATTTAGAGTTATTGACATGAGTCGATTCTTGCATACTGATGAACCATACATTTTGGCATCAATGGAAAAACAAGTGTTTTATGTGAAAGATCATTTGAAACCTGATTACGGTGTCATTAATGAAGTAATCCCAAGACATATTTTTCATGATGCTGGAGATGAAATTGTCACTATTGATGCCCCCATCGGTGTTAGCCAAACTACTGTATTTGATGATGAAAATTGTCCCATTGTGAGAGATGATGTTGAACCAGAGGTGGTGGAGGGTAGTATATAACAACAACCATATATATTCAGAGTTCATTCAGTTTAACTTGACGTGAGTTTCTCAGGTTGGTACTAATGAAATTACATTGATTTAGTTTTAGTTTTGAATGATATGTCTATTTTAGTATTGTTTGGTTTCGTTTAATTTAATTATATTTATTTCAATTCAGAAAAATCGGTTTAAATGTGGTTTTAAAAATTGTATAACTTGGTTCTGAATTATCATTACTGAAAAATGTTATGACATTATTTGTCTTCTTTGACTTCTAAGTTGTATGTATGATTTGTAAAAATTGTTGCTAAAAAATATTTATTTCATTCTTATGCAGATTATGAAGAAAACTACAAAAGCTCGCAAGAAGAGATTATTTGATGTTGATCCTGTTAGACGCAACCCTGAGTTGTCTTCAGTGAGTATACTAATTCTAATATTTATCTTCTGCATTACATATAATGTAATCTTCATATTTTTGATCAATTTTTTTTAGGGACATATAACTCCAGAGTTCCCTCTTCCCACTATGGGACTGAGCAGGGATTCTCCTAGGCCTAGGCTGAGCTCCCGTCTTACCACTCCCCCCACTGACCCATCATTGGACATCCCATCTACCACACATGTACGCCCTCCGCTTGAGACCCTTGGGATGTTCCCATACATGCCGCCATCATCATCCCATTTACCCTCTTTTTCCCATTCCATGTCCATGCCGACTCGACCGATGTTCTCACCTGCACAATTTTCATATCCATTCATGTATCCCCAGAATTACTACGCATATTCTGACATGTCTGCACCACCTCCTTTTCCTACCATCCTTCCTACAAATATTAAGTCTGTTCCTTCAGTTTACACACCTATTCATGAAGATCAGCTGGAGCATGCTGTGGAACAGATACTTCCTTCGGAGGATGCTGATCCAGCACAGTCTACAGATGCCTCACATTCTATTCAGGAGCCTGCATCAGGTGTTTTTATAAATCTTTCAAAATATAGAATTTCACTTCTGTCCTATTGTATTTTCACTTAACTCTTCTCTTTTCACCTCTTATCTTATTTAGTGGGATCTTCTAGTAGGCGACGTGGACGCACTCGAATGCGAGATGCCTGGAATCGTGAAACTCAGATTATGGTGGATTATAATCCTCAAAATCAAATGGTAGGTAAAAATGCTAAGGAGTGTAGAAGTTTCATGGCTACTTTAGCCAAATATCATGATATCGTTCCAGTGGAACCTCTCTCATAGAGAAATATCAGTGCTGACATCAAGGATAGGGCATGGGCGCAGATATGGGTATGGAAATTTTATAAATTTATATTTATATTAGTAATGTATTTATATGACTTAACATGTTCGTTGTAGAGTCGATTTAACTTTCCTAACGGTGAAGCTACCAAAGCTGCTAGGTTGAGTGATCTTGGAGAGTATTTGCGGTCATACAAACATGAGTTATATATTGGTTGGAGGAGTAGAGTGGGTACTGAGTTAGAGGGTGTACCCACAAACCCTGACTGTCCAAAAAGTCAATATCAAAAAATGACCGCACATTGGAAGAATGAACGGTTTAAGGTACTACCAATCTTTAATGATTTTTATATAAAAATTTAATTCTTATTACTTGTATTGTTTTTGTGTTTCTTAGGTAGTGTCAGAGAGAAACAAAAAAAACAAAGATGAATTGACATATTTACACACATTAGGGTGCACTACAATGCCCGAGCATGAGAAACAACAGGTATGTTCATCTGAATTAAAACAATGTCCTTATTTATAACATGTCATCATAATTTATTCATGCATTCCCTTGGTTATTATATGTATCCTGGAAATCACATCTCATACTAGGAGAAGACTTGTCTATTTTTTCTAAACAAGTAGTATATTTCCTTGAAACCCATTTCAGAAAACCATTTCAGAAAACCACCAATTGGTTATGACTGCCATTTACCTCAATGTTTGTAGGTCTTTGTTGCAACTCACTTCAATCCAATTTTTTGCATTTCTCATATATAGTTGTAATCCAAATTTGTGCATTTCTCATATGTAGCAAGCTGTATTGGACATTGAAGGTCCTGTACCTCGTGCCAAATTATTCTGCTCCAGTAGAAAAAAAAGATGGAACTGCAGTTAATTCACAAACGCAAGATAAAATTGTAAGTTTCTTTTATTTATATTTCAAAAATTTATACAAAATTCATAATTTAATATGTTTATAATTTCAACAGTCTACCTTGGAGGCCATGGATGAAAAGGAAGCTGACAACTTAGGGCCAAATGATCATTTGAGTCAGGTGTTAGGTGCGGAGCATCCAGGAAGAGTCCGTTGTAGACCAGGCAAAAACATTGTCCCTTCTAGGTATTGGTCATCATCGAAATCCTCTAAGGCCTCTGAGTTGGAAAGCTCTGATGAATTAGCTGCAACAAAGAAAATGGTATTAGAGGAGCGTGAAAAAAGTAAGCTAATGAATGAACATTTCATGAAAGCAATGTCAGTTTTGAGTCAGTTACTACCATCAGAGGCTGCTGCCACTTTTCATTCATGTATGGCATCAATGCGCTCTTTAAATTATGCCTCGGGTGATTCCCATGAGGGTCCTAGTGGCGGTCAGGGTGGTGGTGATGGAGTTGGTGAGGATGTTGGAGCTGGTGAGGATGTTGCTGATGCTGTTGTTGGTGATGAGATTGCTGATGATGATGCTGATGGTGCAGTTGGTGATGATGTTGATGATGATGATGATGATGCTGGACATGGGGATGATGATGATGGCGATGGGGGGGATATTAATCCCCTCCATTTTTGACTTAGCAGAGAGACTTCTGTTGGAGTTTATTTTTTTTTGTATTGGTGGACTCCTGTATGTGAATTTCTTTATGAAATGAAATGCATTTTGGATTATATTTTCATCAGGGTTGTTATTTGAAGTGTATCGACCTGAGCTCTAATATATATAATATCAGTTTGAAGAGTGCCAACCTGAGCTCTCATATTTAATTTCGGTCTCTCTAACAGTGTGTTATGCCCCTTCATAATGTTTCCCATGCATGATTTTCAAAATATTTGGCCATCCCATATGGCGAAACCATGTCCAATGTATATTTCGGGTAAAATTACAATTTCCTTTAAGACCGATTTATGTTTTTCTTCACTGTAAGAGGTGTAAGAGGTGATGGTTGATTGAAAATTTCTACACATATTGATTTACAAATTCTGTTTAGACTGTTTGAAAATTTCTGTTATTTGGGTTGTCTGGGCAGGGGGGGAGGGATGGGCAGTGGGGAGGGAGGGGGAGGGGCTAGGCATGGGGGGAGGGGGAGGGGGGCTGGGCAGGGAAAGGGCTGGACAGTGGGGGAGGGGGAGGGGGAGGGGGCTGGGCAGGGGGAGGGCTGGGCAGGGGGGGATTGCTGGGCAGTGGGGAGGGAGGGGGAGGGGCTGGGCATGGGGGGAGGGGGAGGGGCTAGGCATGGGGGAGGGGGAGGGGGGCTGGGCAGGGGGAGGGCTAGGCAGGGGGGATTTTTGTATTAGATTTTTTAAAATTATTTTCTGTTTGCCTCAATTGGAGGTGACAATTTTTAACTTGACATGATATTTGGACATGACATGAGTTAAACAGGTTTGGGTTAGACATAAAGTGGTTCAGGTTGTGAAATACTAGAGAGAGTAAACTGAAAATTGTCCAATCTAACCTACTTCATTTTCTATACATTTCATATTTATATACATTCCATTTTGGTTAAAATACACTACTAGAATGTATAGAAATTCTATCAAGAAAAGAAAGAATGTGTAGACTCCCAATACTTGAATGATGTCAATGACACCAATGACAATAAGACCACTACAATTTCTAACCAATACTTGAATGTTCATGAATTTTCCTCATGTATAGAAACCAGCAAAGGAATTGCTTGCAAGACTCAGGAGGCTTCTAATCCTGTCATCCCTGTTGATACCAACAAAAACATTTATTCTACAAGGGATGTCATCTTGAGAAGCAAGAGCAATCTTGCTAAAAGGGACCATGTTAAACCTGACAATGGCCTGGTAAGTTCTCTGAAACCCCAGCATGTGAATGACTCACATATTTTAGCTGGATCAACATCTCTCATTTCCTGTTCTCCTGAAGTTAACACTGTGGTTCCATCTCATGCTAGCAGTTCCAAGATTGCTCAAACAGGTACCCCTAATCACCCTCTCCCTGCACTGCTTAGCACTAATTGCACAGTCACTGAGAGGTCTTTGCTAACTGATGCTGATAAATATGTTTCTTCTAAAATGGGCAAAACTAGAATGGTCCCTTTAAATAATACTGCTTTTGTCCATACTGTTTCTCCTGCTATTATTTTGCATTCTGCTACAGAAAATTCTGCTACTCCTGCTGCTGGACATCCTGTTCTCAACACTCAAGTTATATCCTAACTGAACTCATATTTACTGTGGAGATAAAGTGACTATTGTGTTGTGAATTATGGTTTTCAGAGCATTTAATGTTCACAAAAATAGAAATATATTCACCAAAATCTTGGCTAGTGTCAGGTTGAAAGGATTGATGTGTAGTCAATGATAACATTACTAATATATGAAACACCAAAAAAAAAGTTTATAAATATAAATATATTCTTAGTGGTTTAGAGGTGATTCCTTCTCACACCTATTTTCATTAAGATAGATTTCAATGTTGTATGGTACGTTGTCCAAAGTCTGGATGAGATCTTCCACAAAAATAATCTTCCCATTGAAACCATTTTCTAGTATGCCAAGATGATTCTGGATCCAGACACCTTTCTCCTTGGAGTGGCTAGCCTGAAGATGCCTCCCCAGTAACTGGTCATATTCCTCTTATGTAGTAATTACCTGAAGGATCTTGTCACAAAAAGCTTCCTTACACTAGTGGTAAACTCTTCTGGATCGATAAGAGTGTTTCCCCCTTCCTTTAAGTGGTTATAATTTATTCCCCATCCATGTCCACTTCCTTAGACTCAATGAGCGCATCTGAATTAGAATACCTTTCTTTATTGGGAGCCTCCAAACTCTTATAGAGGTTCACATCTTGGGAATACACCAAATCATTCCTTTCCTCAAGTGTATGTCCTTCTACTCTCAACACTGAAAACCGGTTTTTAGAAAGTATGACCTTTCCTTCTGACTTAACCATATCATTATAGGATGGTCTTGAATGCAAGACTTGTACTAGAATGTCTGGACCTGTGGGATTCTCATATCCACATCATATAAATTGAGGTTACTTGTTAGTGTCTTCCCAGTCCCAAATAATGGATCAAGCAGGAGAAGAAATCCATGACCCATGAACATGAATCCTTAGGCTTATCACCCTACACTACTATTGGAGTCACCATAGAATGGTAATGCAGGTGTTGATCCACTCCTAGAGTACTTGGACCCTCCCAGGAGCTGACTTCCCGAACCTTTGTAATGGGAGGAGAAACCCGATAATGAATAAGATGATCCTATTCAATAATTGGTCCTTATTGATGGTTGACACCCATGTAACACTTCATTATATCAAAAAATTTCAGAGACCATGGCATCATTAGAAACCTTATCATTTGGGGGATGGAAAATTGTTTATGAGGCCTTTCCACCTATATTTTCAATAGCTAGAGAATTGGGAGATGTATAACCATTCTGTGGAACTTCATTCATTTACCATGGGTGAATTGAGCGACCACACCAATAAACATTGGATAAGTACCCCAAATGGTGTCATGAAGAGAAGTCAGTCCAAGATTCAAAAATCATAGGTTTCTGGCACTAGAATTCCTCCCCAAATGTGATCTAAACATAGTCTATGGGAGGTTTAGAAACATCAACCTATAGAGAGATGTTATGACAAATCGGCTCGGTTTGACTATTTGAACACAATTAGCGATGAACCATATTTCCAAGCATATGAATAATTGTAGGATTTTGAAAGGGAAGGGGGTGTTCAGAAAAACTATCCCAAATTGATGTCAATAGAGCATCATGATTCATGTAGAAATCATAGGTCCAATGAGAATGATAGAATCGAAATTCATTGCAAACACGAGGAGTTCTAGACCACACTAGTATGAAGTCTTTGTATGGAAAAAAACAATACATTATTTTCTACATGTCCGAAATCCCCACAACCACTCTGTACTGTAAATTATAGGTAGCAAAAATGAACCTATCAAACTGGTCGACCAAATGATGACGTTGCCTAAAAAGGGGAATATCAGTGAGATGGTTGGTTTGTTAGAAGGTGGGGGCCCTCTTTAAATAGGCGGGGAGTTCTCTCGGGTGGTTTAGTTTTGGAAAACTCTTTCATAACGGGTGACTTGCTGGGAAGCAACCGCAGAGGAGAGGGGGTCTCTTTCCAGTTGAACTACTGGTGCCAAGTGGAGGGAATCAGAGGTGGTCTCTCCTGCGTCTCCAGGGCCATACCTCTCCTATAGTGTTGTTGTCTTTGTTTTACTTCTTCGATGTGCCCTAACTGTAGACAGAATGTAAACAGGACCAAAAAACAATAACATATTCAAGCAAACCGTGACTCCAGAAACTGGAATATGCATGCAATTTCTATCGGAAACATGAATCATGACCTCTACTTATGGACCTGAATTGAAGCTGAAACATGACTCTGCTCCTGAAAATGAAATCACGGACTACTGGGGCCTTTTTACAAACAAGGAGTGTGTATTCTAAAGGAGAGGTAGAAGGCTTATTGACCTCTATTAAGAAGATCATTGTTCATATTACCCCTCCTGTTGCCGTGTTGCAGATCCTGGGTGCTCGTGGAAGGCCTAGATCCAGGAAAAGGGGTAGAAGATGAAACACATGACTAGTTTTTATCTGAAATAGATTGTGACCTGGAAAATATAACTAAACAACTCCTAGATTTAGAATCGATCATTCGAACATCTGCCGTCATCTGGAAAATTGAAGAACACACAAGACTGGAATGGACAATAGGAATCCTAAAAACTAAGTATGAAAACTAGGAAATTACTGAATAAATGAAAAATGAAAATTGGAAATCAATCTTTCTCCTCAAAATTGGAACCAATACCCCAAACCTAGAATGTACGACTCCTTGAAGAAGAGGATTTTATCTGCTTTATTGGTTTTCCTGGTTTTTTTATTTGATGCTCATTGAAACTATGTGCTGGTTTTGTGTTGTATTTTTACTATTGATTTCACTCTCGTCCCAGTTAAAGCTGTCAAAACATAATTATAAGTTGTTGAAACATGGGCGATATGAATTATTTTGGTGTGTATTTTCAGGTTGAGGAGAACATTTGCAAGCTTGCAAAGAAGGGTCTGACACCTTCTCAAATTGGCATCATCCTACATGATTCCCATGGGGTTTCACAGGTAAAAATTGTCACTGCAAGCAAAGTTTTAAGGATCCTGAAGGCCCATGGTAATTCTTCACTCAATATGATGTTGCTGTTCCTGATTTATCATCTTTTTTTCTGGATGGATTAATAAAGCAGTCTGCTTTCCCCCCGTGAATGGAGACAGGGCTGGATCCTGAAATTCCTGAGGATTTGTACTACCTCATTAAGAAAGATTTTGCTATTAGAAAGCATCTGGAAAGGAATAGGAAAGACAAGGACTCAAAGTTTAGATTATTCTTGGTCGAAAGCCGAATTCATCGGCTTGCACGTTATTACAAGAGGACTAAACAACTTCCACCTCTCTGGAAATAGTAAGTTTTTGATGCTTCTAATTTATATTCTGATCTTATTAGAAATTAAAAACAGAATTTGTGGCTGTTAATAATTGATCAGAAATACGATTGATTTATTACAATACATGATTCTGAATTTAGAAAAGCATTTGGTGGCTTGAACCGTTCTTGACTCATTTTTGTGCTCTGGTGCAACGAATCCGCCACAGCGAGCACTCTTGTTTCTTAGCTGACTGAAGATTTTCAGCTTCTTCAGCATGCGCGAGGAAGAAACTTAGTTCGGTCGGAATGGCTTGTGTTTTGTTTTATTCTCTCTTCTTTTTTGGATGGTGCTTTTTGTGAACTGAATCTGTGCTATTGAGATTTTTGTCGGGCCTTGAAATGGGGATTCAGCCTTTTATAATTTATATGCTGTTTGTCATTTTTGTTCACCGGTCATGCTTGGGGTATTTGTTTTGTTCAATTATATGTTCACCATTTGGTTTCATTGGATTTTTTTTGTCAACTGATACCTGTGTCCTCCAAGCTGTCCATTTCCAGCATCCAGATTTGTTGTGTTTGATTGAACAAAGGGGAGAATCCACTTTTACTGCTTTCATGTAGAAAAACAACATACTATTTCAAAGGGTAGCGTACACTTTTACCTGTGTCCTCCAAGATGTCCATTTTCAGCATGCGCGAGGTGAGATTCCTTTGTCTGCTTCGTTTTTGGGCATTTTGGCTTTTGCATTCTGGTTTGAAGGATCAAGGTGAGATTCCATTTTGGCTTTTCCATTCTGCTTCGTTTTTGGGTTTTTGTCTGCTTCTGTGGGTTCTGGGTGAACTGTGTGACCTGTGTTTTTTTTTCCAGGTAAACCATATATACCCACGGTTATATAGACCGTAGGTATATATGCTGTTGGGAAACAATCTATACCCACGATTCTTAACCGTGGGTATATATGCTGTGCTTTTAAAATGTATACCCACGGTTCTGTAAACCGTGGGTATAGATGTATACCTACGGTTTATCAGAACCGTGGGTAATATGAAATATTAGTGGGCTATACCCACGGTTTTCAGAAAACCGTGGGTATAGACCTATTGAGACGGCACTACAGCGCACGGTTTTTGAAACCGTTGGTATATCCTATACCCACAGTTTTAGAAGCTATACCCACGGTTTAAAACTGTGGGTATAGGTGATATTTCCAGTAGTGTGTTAGAGGCTGTTTGTTTCAGATGAAGGTGTAGTCCTCCTTGTTTCTGCAGGTGGGAGAGTCTCATTGGGGGGACTCCGAGGTGGAAGTGATGCGGGATCGTGTCGATCAGGGGAACACTCCGGAAGGATGGTCAGAGGATAGCCGACATCAGATGCTTTTCCATGGAAGGTTGTTTGTCCCAGAGACAATGCGTGATGGAGTTATCCATGAGTTCTATAGCACAGCCTTGGCGGTACATACATGAGTTTCAAAAATGTACCGAGGCCTGAGGGAACAGTTTTGGTGGCCCGGGGTGAAACGGGCAGTGGCAGATTTTGTGGCTAAATGTCTAGTGTGTTAGAAAGTGAAGGCTGAACACCGTGTTCCCAGTGGGTTTTTGCATCCTTTAGATGTCCCCGAGTGGAAGTGGGATGAAATCTCAATGGACTTCATCACAGGACTACCCAGAGCTCAGGGTGGTTATGATGCTATCTAGGTAGTGGTGGATCGTCTGATGAAATCAGCTCACTTTTTAGCAATTAAGGAGTCAGGCCCGGTGAGTACCTTAGCACAAAGGTATGTAGACGAGGTTGTGCGGTTTCATGGAGTTCCAAAAACTATCATCTCAGATCGGGATACTCGGTTTACATCACAAGTCTGTAGGGGGTTACAACATACTTTTGGCACCCAGCTACGCCTTAGCACTGCTTTCCACCCCCAGACCGATGGGCTGACAGAGCGGACAATCCAGACGTTGGAGGACATGCTGCAAGCATGCGTTCTGGATTTCGGAGGATCATGGGTACAAAACTTACCTTTATTAGAGTTTTACTACAAAAAAAGATTCCACTCTACTATTGACATGGCACCGTTTGAGGCCTTGTATGGAAGACCATGTCGTTCACCCATTTTCTGGGAAGAGGTTGGTGAGACATGTTCTCTTGGGCCAGAGGTAGTACAGAGCACCACGGAGAAAGTCCAGCTTGTACGTGAGAGGATGAAAGCAGCTCAGGACCGACATGAGTCTTATGCTGATCGTTGGAGGATGCCCTTGGAGTTCGAGGTGGGAGATCATGTGTTCTTGAATGTTTCCCCTCGACGGGGGTAGAGAAGGTTTGGGAAAGGGACCAAGCTCTCACCTTGGTTCATCAGACCTTTTGAGGTGCTGAGCCGAGTCGGAGATGTAGCATATCAGCTAGCCCTTCCACCTCAGTTGTAGAAGGTTCATGACGTTTTCCCAGTCTCCCAGATACGTCGATACTTACATGATGAATCCCACATTATCGACTGGGGAGAGTCAGATATGGGAGACAACGTGACCTTTGAGGAACGACCAGTCAGAATCGAGGACCGTAAAGAGAAGGTGCTCTGTGGATGAACCATTCCCTTGGTTTGTGTGTTGTGGAGGCATGGCGGCCTCAAGGAGAGCACTTGGGAGTGGGAGGCCCAGATGCACGCTCAGTACCCAGAGTTTTTTTGACTTGTGTTTTACCTTGTTCTTCTGTGCTTTGTGTTGATGTTATACTATGTACCTTTGATATATGGAATGCTTGGCTTGTCGGTTGTGGGACCTTTTGTTTCCTTGTTCCCTGGTAATGTGTAACATGTCCGGATGTGTGGGGAAAGGAAAAATCCTGACCCTTAATCGAGACGCATTAATTCAGATGCGATTTAACCCATGCGGGCGAGTCAGTGCCGCCTAAAGTAGATAGTATCTCGACATAGGAGAAGGAATTTTTTCCCCAAACCACATGTTTGGGCAGTGTGTTGGTTGTGTGGTGTTGGGGGTAGTGAAAGATGAAAAATCCTAATGTATGAAAGTGGGAAGACCCAATTCTTAATCAAGACACATTAATGAAGATGCGATTAAACCCATGCAGGTGAGTCAGTGCTGCCTAAAGCAGATAATATCTTGACATAGGAGAAGGAATTCCTAACACATATGATTAGGGTTGTTGGTTGGGTTCCTCTTATAACTAGAACCCTAAGAGGTATCTTGTTGGGTTCCTCTAGGATGGTTTTTGAATTCTTGGGGACGATAATATTTTAAGAGGTATCTTATTAATGTCCTGGACCTCTCCGACCCATTCCTTTGTCAAAAATAAGGTCACAAAGTGTTCTGGAGGGTAAAATGGACTTTTCCCACACTTTCCAGAATTTTGTAAGTGCACGCCATGTAGTGTGATTACACGCTGTGTACCCCCTCGCCGGGTATACCCCATGTTGAAGGATGTGTCCTTGCCATGTGAAATAAATGGGTACACGCCGTGTACCTCATACCACACGCCGTGTAGTCTCTCCCAGCGTACACATTACCGTGTGTTGACTATTCAACGACCGTGTGCCGTGTTGGCGCTATGTGAAATAAATGGATACATGCCGTGTATCCAATACTACATTACGTGTAGTCCCTCCCCATGTATGCATTACCTTCAAGCCGTGTGTTGACCAGTCAATGGCCGCGTTCCGCGTTGAAGGCCGTGTTGGAAGTCGCGTGGTGACCGTGTGAAACGGCTGAGTACACGCCGTGTACCATAAAGTACACGCTGTGTACTTTTTATTTTCTCGCCTATAAAAGGAGGGGTCCCATCCTCATTTTCAACTAAACCCTCCCCTCCCCATTCCTCTGAGCAGAGCTCTCCCAAGAGACTCAAAGGCTCCTTTTCTTCCATAACTTCTTCATCCGAGCTCCGATTTACGATCTGTCAGTGGCCATGGGATCGTAACGATGAGACGGAACTTCCGAGATTGGATCCATTGTCTTTCCTTCGTCCTTTCCTTTCCAACTTAAACCCAAGGTGGTTTTTCCGAGACTCGACAGAGGTGATGGATGCCGACAGACGTCTTCTAAGGTTGATCTAGGGGAGCATTGTGATCAGAACCTGTTGAGGTGGGGATCTTACCTTCGTCTCTCTAATCTGTGAATCATGCGGGGTGGGTATCCTCTTGTTTTCATGAGAAACAGTTGAACCATTAAATAAAGATAATAACTGGTCAATGAATGGGGATGGGGAAGTTGTTTTGTTTATCTTTATATCCCGTGATATTATGTTGTGAATTGAATAGGCTTATGCCTACAGAAAATCACAGTCGTTGGGGGCCTTTTCTTGCGCAATTAAATTTTTCCCTATCTTTCTAGACAATTTTTGTGGATGGAAACTTTGTGTAATGTGGAAATTGGTTAATCACGTAAAGTTGGCTGTTTAAAATATGGAACCCTTGTGTGATCACCTTGGTTAAACAAAATGGAATAATGAACATGTGGGTTTTGGCTTGGTTACTGGTGTGTGGAAGGGAGGGGTGAATCTTGGGTTTTTATGAATGGAACAGGCAGTAGGGGTGCGGTAAATGATGTTAAAGGGGCGATGATGTGGAAAAAGTCTTGTTTTGTGGGTTTTGGTGGATCAGATGAGCAGCGGGGCTGTGATAAGTTGTATCAAGGGATGATGATGTACGGTGCGGTTGTGGTTATGGCGGTTGGAAGAGGGGCTGCATGGATGGGTTGGAATGTGAACGATCTATGGGTTGTGAATAATGAATAAAGTGTGGAAGAGTTAATGAATGGTGGGTCATGGTAATGGAATGAGAATAATAATAAATGGGGTTTTTTGGTTAATAAGAAGGGATTTTTTTTGCTACTTGTGTTTTCCTAACTTGATTTGTGGATGGTAGGGATATGTTTCACGAACGATCGATATGATTGGTTGTGGCTAGTTTCCCATTAGTTAAGGAACTAATAAAATAATTCTGCTGAAAGGTGAAAACCTAAATGGGGTTGAGGTTGTTTGTTGTATGCATGCTTCATAGTAGTAGTGCCGAGGCACATGCTCAGTTTCTCTGTTTAGAAGCCATAGGTTGGGCTGAGTGTTTGGTATACACATATGTATCTGTATCTTTTGTGTTTTATCGCACCCCACCCATATTGAGCACTTAGTGCTGAACACTCCCATTTCATGGGAGAGGGTATTTTCCCCTTAGTTACTAGCTCCTTCCTTCTCCTCCCCTAGGCTGTGATGGCTTGAGGCAAACTTACACCTAAGACTCTTCGGGTAGGTTTCGATTAGGGTGGTTCTAGCCCAAGACTCTACGGGCAGGTTTTACTATTTCCCAAGAATCATCGGGATGAGGCCCAGGTGTGTGTAGGATGGATAAGTGGTTGTGAGGCCCAGGTGTGTACGGGCGGGATACGTGGTTGTGAGGCCCAGATGTGTGCGGGAAGGATGTGTGGTTTGTGAGGCCCAGGTGTGTGCGGGCGGGGAGAGTGTGGCAGCGTCAGGACGTTCGCCGTTAGGAAGATCAGCTAACTAATGGGGAATGGTGTGGGGTACCCAATAATCTTGTTCTTATATACTACTACTACCTGTTGTGATTGTATTTTTGATGAGTGTGGCTGGTGAGGTTGGGTGGATATAATTCCTTGCTAGATTTCTTCTGTTGTTCTCACGGGACATTATGATGTCTCCCCACTTGTGAATGGGAGCTTTAGGTTTCCCTACTGATTTTACTTGTATGCTCACCCTATGTTTACTTTCAGGTTTCTAGGAGGACTACCAGGGCCGTGTGGGACCCTACTAGTCAGGACAGTTGGAGTTGTTTCAGTTGCTGTACTCTTGTTTTCTTTTGGTATTGTATTTTGAGATTTGTTTTACTTATTAATTTTTATAAACTATTTAAACATGCATGTGGGATTGGTTTGGGTTTATTTATATACACTTGTTCTTTTCCTTTTTGGTGGTTGACTTGTCCTATTTCGGATCTTAAATAATAAAATGGTAATTCCTCCCATATTTGTGAAAACTCATACCCTTGGTGCTAGTCGCCAACCTAGGGCCTACTGGAGGTGGGACTCGGGGGTCATTATCTCCCTTTCACCATTGCCAGCTCAGGAGGGGCATCCTTGGTGGGAGGGGTACATAAAAGCTAAGATCCAGTTGATTCTTCAAAGAATGTAGAAATCTCAGAGTTGGTACAAGTCTTATGCTGATCGTCACTGTAAACCTTTAGAGTTATCAGTCGGTGACCAGGTGTTCCTGAAAGTTTCACCCCGATTGGGTCATCGACGACTTGGGAGGCAAGGGAAGCGTGCTCCTTGTTTTGTGGTACCTTTCGAGGTTATTGGTATTGTGGAGAAAGTTTCTTACCATTTAGTTCTACCACCACAACTGATGTTGATACATAATGTGTTCCATGTATCACAGCTACGAAAGTATCTCTCTGATCCATCCCATTTTGTGAGGTGGAGTGATCTTGAGATTGAACCAGATTTATCTTTAACTGAATGACCAGTCAGGATTGTTGATTCTGAGACCAAGGTACTTCATGGGAGAACGATACCTCTGGACCGTGTGCTTTGGCAATACGGTTTTGATCTTCATGAGACGTGGGAAAGGGAGGCAATAGTGAGGGAGCAGTGGCCTCATCTTTTTGATGTGGAGGTTTCCTCTTAGGCTTTATGGGGGTAGAAAGGTCTTATAGTGGGGAGGTTGTAACATCAAGTTACATTTACAGGTACTTTTTATGTCTCCAAGTGCCTCTATTTTGGAGTAGTGACTTGGGGGTGCATTTGGGTGAAGTTTTAAGTAAATCAAAAAGGAAATGGCTTGTGCACATTTTGCGCACGATTTGATAAACCGTGCGATCAAACCCTGCCATCCTAGCAGCACTGGACAGTGGGGTATGCACGGTGTGTGCATGATTTGGTAAACTGTGTGACTAAACTGTGCGGACTAGCAACCCCGGACAGTGAGATCCACATGGTGTGCGCACGGTTTGACAAACCATGTGGTAACTTAAATTTAGATCCTTAAATTGTGGATCTTGGCCGTTTTCCCTCTAAATGCTTCTTTTTGTTTTCTCCTAAGTGGCCCTAAATCGGGATTTGTCTTCTCCTAGGTCTAGAGAAGGTTCTCCCTTTGTTCTGGAGGCAATCCAAAGGCTCCTCATGGTGAATCGAAGCGGGATTCTCAAGGTGTGTGATTGTTCTTCTTCTTTCTTGATTGGTTTCTTAGATCTACCTAGATCTACTTCTCCTATTCTCTCGGTTTCTTAGATATACACCCGTTATGGGTAGATCTAAGTGTGTGGTACCAAATTTTATGAGATTTGGTCTTAAAATTTCTAGGAGAAGAGATCTAAGGTGGGTTCTTGAAGAAGAGACCCGGTTTTCTTGAGCATCCTCGACCTTTTTGGTTTTGGTAAAAAACATCGAGGTAGGTGGTTCCGTCCCGTCTTGCCAAATTTATTATCATTGTTCATGCTTGATTTATTTCAATTGTTGATTTAAATTCAAATGATCATATTTTATTTCAATTAAATTGATGAAAAAAAACTCGATTCCATTGAATCGATATATTTAAATTGGTTTTGGAATGAATATTTAGAAAACCCCAATTCCATTTAATTGGGTGTGTTTATGGAAATTAGCCGATTTAAATTGTTTAATTTAATTGGTGGATTTGATGGAAATGATTTCAATTAAATTGTTGAATTTAATTATGTAAATGAATTCTGAAATTATGGAATTGGTTTTGAATGGATTTCAAACAGTTGAAAATGGATTAAAAATGATTTGATAGAAACCCATTGGTTTTATCTTGAAAAAAGGCATGTTTTTGAATAAAATCTGTTATGGTTTTAAATGGAATGAAATTGGCACTTTTGAAATGGAATAATGGGATTGATCGTATTTTAAGCATTCTTAAAATAGTTCTCCCATCATCTAAGAGAGCATGCAAGCCTTAGGTAGTTAATGAGTTATTTGGATACACTCTACACTACAACAACGTTCTAAAACATACTTACGGCGGGTCACATCCCCGATGGGTTGGTGACAAGTCTCCTTTGGCCATTGTCATAGGGACGTGTGTATACACATTTTTCTGAGTTCACATAGAGAGTGAAAAATCTGATAACTGATTAATCCTATCGTACCTTTTGGCAGATGACCATGTTGCTCGCTTGTTTGTTTATATTTGAGATATAAATGTATGCCTATGTTTTTGAACTACTTACATGCCTGCTGAATTTATATAAACTATTTTATATAAATGTTTTACTTAAGCCATTGTTTTAGAAATATTCCATCATTGTAAAGCCTTTGCTTAAAGTAATTTTTCCATCATATGAAAATTTATAGCATGTTTTTTGAAATATGTTTTTGTGTTTCCAAACCTGTTTATTTGAAAATTGAAAGCTTTTCCTTGGATAATCAATTTTTGGCATCTGTTACAGAATCTTTGGTGGTATCCTACTGGGCTTAGGCTCACACCCTACTTTTGCCTTCAGATGTTTGTAGATTTCCTTTTTCCAGGATCGAGCAAAGGGAATGAATCTCTTGGAGGTGGATCCAGCTGTTGATCTTTGGTCTTGATGAGATGTGTCCTTAGGGACCTTGGGGATGTTTTTCCTATCTTTAGTAGTTGGGTTGTTGTACTTTGGATTTTTATGACTCTTTGTATTCTGGTACATCACTCCCAGTGGAGTTTCTTTTGTTATGCATACTGTTTGTTTTACTCTTACTTTCGCATTCTTGTGGAAAAATCGTTCCCAATTGTATGTTGTACGATGCCAAGTGCTAGTCGCCGACCCGTGGGGATCGGGAACGCCCTTCAGGCTATGTCATGGCCGACTCGATTATCGGGTTACCAGGGTATCTGGTATGGTTCATGAAAGACACAATGAGAAGAGTATCCATGATGTAGAAGGTGTAAAATCCATTTAATATATCTTTGTCATAGAATAATAATTAATATCACGTGGGAGATGGCAGACTTGAATTCTTATCATTTGGATTTTGTGATTGTGGTAGTCTGTTGGAGTTGGTGGTGCCCTAAAATCAAGTTTCCCTATATATTCAATTTCAATGTAAATTAATCATCTTTCAATATAATATAATTTCTTATCACATCCTAAATATTCTATTTCATTATAGTTTATTTTATAATAGCTTAATTTTAACATCATTGTGAAAATTATATAGCATTTCCCCACTGTGATGTGATAGTTTCGATCCTATGATAGTATTCCTTAAACCTATGATCAATGGATGGATGATATTTTTTGATGGGAAATAGATTATATAAAATATTATGGGAAAGATTCTCATAATATATTGAGACACCTTCTCATGGTTCTCTCACTTAGTAATCTCTACGAACGGTAGTTATGATAATGAACCTACCAATAAGAATTCAACATGTTTCATTTTTAATTTGATATTACTATTTTTGGAGTTGTGTAATGATCCCATGAACATATTATTGTTATTATTAATTTGATTCATGAATCTTTTCTTAGAAGTATATCATAAACCCTAGATATAATCAATCAAGTGGAACATGGATACATTGGGTGTTCCATGAGTGGCCTAACATTAATGAACAATTTGAGATAGATTTTTTCTATCTCAATGGATGTGAATATATTAAGATCTTTTATGGAATATAGTAGCTTGATTAATTCCATGGAAAAGAAAATTTATTATTCATTTATGTTATATAATTTCAATGAAAGAGAGTCTAACATATAGATTGATGATAGAATAAATTCAACCTGTTGGATAATAGAAATAAAGAAAAAAGGATTATATTAAATGGTAAGGGTTCATAGGAGGTTTAATATTATTTTAGCATTTACTCATTCTCGTGTAGGTTCCTGGTCATGTTTCTAGATTTTATCCTTGTACTTTTGAATGTTTAGCCTAAATATATTTATATAAGGCCCAGTGGTCACACAATAAGTGTATGCAAGTGCCTCAATTAAATTATTTATTATTATAACAATTATATTAGAATATTATTCTCTTATTTTATGAATAATACTTAATCAAGTTTATTGGTTGATCAAAATTATTTTATAATGACATATAATTCAATTATATTTATTTTATTAAATAATTATAAATTATACATATTCTAATAAATAATGATGAGGAAAAGAAGACCAAGTTAGGTCTGGTGAGAATAAAATATTATGTGAATAAATAATAATTTATTTATTCATGATAAATAATATTTAATTCATATTAATGTTATTTTAATTTCATGAAAATAATAAAAATAATATTGTCATTTAAATTTGGATTAGGCTAAAGGATAAGAGAATATTAATGGGGAGTCATGAGAATAATATTCTAACTCAATATATACAAATAACTAACTATATAATTATCATAATAGACTTGGTATTTTCATTACAATAATTGTGGAAAAAATTTGACTCTCTAGAGATTTCTCTCATCTGAGAGTTATTCTCTAGAATACTCTATGTACCATGAGTGTTGGTGATCCTCCTCATTCCACTCTAGATGTGAAAGAACCACAAGAATCTAGTAGGCCTCTTTGGGATTCTATGGCATGATGATTCATGGTGAAATGAAAATCAGAAATAGAATCCAGGGAACACTATCACAATGTTCAGTGACTCTTGGTTCTTCTGTGGATCACCACTAGATGGAATCGACCCTTGAATCCTCCTTTTCAATGAAGGTTTGACAAGAAGTTCTGATCACATTTGACAAAGAATAATGAAGTATAATACTGGGTAATATGTCATCTATCTAGGTTATTTATAAATTACATTTAAGATCCTATATTAATGGATTTTGGGAATTTGTTCTCTCTAGTTTCATGGAGAAATCTGAATATATTGTTGAAAAAATCTGGTTGGGAATGCACCTAATTTCTTCATCGGTGCCCTTTAATATTTTATTTAAAAAAGTAAAATTATTAGTCTATTGAAATACATGAAAACAAATATAAATGTTTACCTTTTCATATTTTTTATCCCAATAGTAAACTATTAACAAAGGAAAACTAATTTATTGCTAAAAGTTTTTCATTAAACATTTCATAAAAAAACATAAATTCAATATGAAAATAATGAGGGATTCTTGAAAGAAATGAAAAATATTCATTAAAAACCATTTATATAAATATTTTATAAATTTATTCAAATAATTTTCATAACATATGAAATCTAAATATTAATATAAAAATACAATTTCAAGCATTGAATAAATATGTAGAATTTTTTGGAAATTATCCTCAAACCACTCTTACTATCAATCATACACTAACCATTAAAGTAGAAAAAAATACCTTGTTAATTCCGTATTCTTCATAGGATTAAATTTTAAAGAGCTAACCCTTCCCATTTAATAAGTATAAATTATAAAATTTATCTTCACCTGCTTCATAATAGTAAATTATAATCCGTTAACTCTGTCTACATTACCCAATTCATGGGAGGGATATAAAAGACCCACCTTACATCATAAATAATGTTCATGAACTATAAAATTACGATAAACATAAAATTATTCATTTTTATCATAAAAATCACAATAATTTGAATTTGTTACCGTAAAAAATCACATTCATTTATCACATAAAAATGAGATGAAATATCCTATTATTCAGAAAGAATTTTTAGAAATAAAAATTTAAAAAATTACCAAAATAGGAGCATCACTGAAATACCACATAGAATTTTATAATATTTTCGATAAATAATAATTTCCTTAAAGACTGGGAAATGTATCATGCGGTAAACTTTAAAGAAACATTTTTTTCTCACTTTTGTAAAAATAGTCAATGATAACCTATACATAAAACATTAAAAAGTTTCCTTTTTAAAACTCTATAATTTAATTAAATTTATTTTTAAAATAAACTAAAATTATTTTTATGTATAAACAATAATTTTCCAGAAACATTTAAAATAAAATGGATTTGGAAGAGGAAGATTTTAATACATTTGAAACATGTTTATAAAGAAAATATATTACATATTAGAAACTTTTGAATCAAAAGAAAATTAAAGAATAGAACATGAAATGGATTTTAAAACCAATATAGTTTTAGTATATAAATTATATTATATATTCATATGGAATTTTATACATTAAAAAAAATACAATATGTGGTGAAAATGGAATAAGTATTAAAGAAAAGAAATTGACATGATAAATCCATTACCTTGATCCCCAACTCACAAAATATGTATTTTATTTTCCAAAATGATAAAAATATATTAATTATTTAATTTTAAAAATATTCATTACATTTTTTCTTATTCATTTAATTTCATTTATAATGTTGTTTATTTTTTTTATTAAATCGGTTAAGTTCACATCAGACGTCCTGGGTTTGTTCAGTCCAAAATAACTTTGATGTGTTGACCATGGTCAAAGGTTCATGGTTCCATCATATTTGGAATATTAAAAAGATTATAATAATAATTATTATAAATTTAAAATAGTTTTAAAACAATACATTTAATTTGGTGATGAAAAATGATACATTTCATTAATTGAAGTGATACTTTTCACGTACATGAGAGTGACATTTTCATTTTTCTAATTTATGAAAAAAGATAAATTATATAAATTTTTTTCCTCCTAATTAATAATAATTTAATAAATATAAATTTTATTCATTAAATACATCCTTATGGGTCATCGATGTTAGAAAATAATGAAAAGTGAAATGTTTCATTCATGGATGTTGTAGTCTGCATGTACGCATGAGTGATGTTTTCACTTTCTAATAGATGGAAGAGTAAAAAGTAAGATAATATATTATCTTTATAAAATCATAATTATGTCAAAAATATAATATATATCCATTAAATACATATTTATAACTTTATGTGCAAGGTAGTGATGAAAAAAGTAATGCATTGCTTTGTGGAGGCTGTAGTCCGCACACACACACACAAATTCTATTTTCCCTTTTCATTGGACAAAAAGGGTTTATAAAACTAGTGTTCTATAAATATAATAACATTTAATTATAACTACGTTATTGTTTTAATTATATTGTTATGGTTAGAATATATGTTAATTAGATAGAAGAATAAATAAACTTGAAGGAATTCAGTTAATGCTTATACATTTTCCTTGGATATCATCCATTGACATGAACCTTAAGACTTTAGGGATTAGACTTCTATGAATATAAAAAACTTTAAGAAAAGGGGAGGAAAGTTTTGAAGTGATTTCTATTTGTATTTTTTGATAATGGTTGATAAATGTGTGTATAAGAGTGAGGAGATGAGGTTATATTTTATAAGATATTGGAACAAAAACCTTTTAAATATTAAGTACATTAAAATGTAATAAATTTCATTCCAATTGAATACGACAACAATTTATTCAAATTTTAAATATAGGATAATTTGTGTTGGAAGATAATTATTTTAAATCTCACAAATCTTGTTTAATATATTACTAATGAATTTTTTGTTTTATGATAACATTTTATTCTATAAAGAAATTTGATTAAATATGAGTCACTACCAGACTGACTCACAATTAGTTCAAAATGAGTCTACACCAGATATGTGTCACTAGCAAACTAACCCAAAATTAGTTCAAAATGATTCATTTCCAGATATGAGTCACTTCCAAACTTACTCACCCTTAGATAAAAATGAGTCACCACCAGATATGAGTCATCCGCAGACTGACTCAACGTCAGTTCAATCAAGTCACATCTATATTGACTCACCACTTGCTTGAGCCACCCTTAGTTAAAATGAATCACCACTAGGATTGAGTCTCTACCAGACCTGGGTCACCTCTATACATGACTCACTACTAGATATGACTCACCATCATACAGGAGTCACCTCTAGAGTTTTCTGACCATTATCCTTGAGCTACCACCAGAATGAGCTACTACTAAGAGTGCCATAGTCACTATTTTTCATTCTTTTGAAATAAATGATCCAAATAGTTATATTTATAAAATTAAATAAAAGGGTTATTTTTTTACTATTTTCTTAACCATTTTAGGGATTCATTAATGACAAAAGAAAAAGTAATTACAAGGATGTAAAATATCTTGATGATTTTTATTTAATGGGGGAATTCAGTGCTATATATTTTAAGAAGATTCCCTCATGCATGCAAGGATGTGCATAGATCAACGTGTAGGAAAATTATTTAATTCTGGAAGGACCATTTCATGAGAACTTAAATTCTTAGTACCTACATAATTTCAACTTTGAAAGAGTGGAACTAATTTAAGATCATGATCCTCTCCTATAGACTAAATAAAGAGAGCTTTGTGACACTCAATTTTACTTCCACATTCAAAGAAATAGTTTGAGCTCCTCACCAAGCCACATCATAGGACACCGAATCATCCGAGGCAATAAAATATGAGTAACATTATATTTTCTATATATTATTTATTTCACTTTCTATTGTTGGATTTTAATTTTGATTACTTTTTTGTATTATCATTTTTTAAACACACACTGACTCCTTCACTAGAACTAGATAATACAAGATATTTTCTTATATCTTATTTTTTCTATATACCCGTGGTATTTGTGGAAGAGGTATATTTGTGGTCTATATCATTTTACTTCCCAAGTATAAATAGGGAAGAGTATTTGATCCTGGATAACTGAGTAGTTGTGTGTATACCTGATCAAGGTTCTGGATTAGATTATTTTAATACAATCTTTTTGGCAGCAGGTGATTTCCATGTGTAGGGGATTAATTATCTACTTGAGACAAAACCCCTTGTTTATTCTATTGTGTGATTTTGTTTTGTTTTTTCATTTCAAATCCATAAAATCTATATAGTTTTAATCTATAATCAAAACTTTTAATTTATTTTTTCATCTTAACTAGTGTTTTTATAAGAACATTCGTAGTATATTTATTTAAAAAATTAGAGTAATTTTTAAAATTATTTTAACTAGAGACTAATCATGATTTGATAAATCTTTTAAAAGACCAAAAATTTTTATAAAACTATGATTTTGATTAATTTGATGGATTTTTTTTAATAGGGAGTTTTATTTGAACTCATTTTGTAAATAAATTATATTAGATACTCAATCCACCCACTCTTTATTTACTCAATCTGACCAAAATATTGTATCAAATGCTTTTTAACTATTTTTCAACTATAATTTTAGTTTCCTTAAAAAGATCTTAAAATTTTGTTAGTACTAATTTTTTTTATTTATAGATAATATATATGAAGGTTTTGATAAATTCATACCACCTTTTTAATGGAAATAATTATTCTCAGGGGAAAATAAATATGAAAATTTATTTTGAGAGAATGGGTTTTGAAATCTGGGCTGCTATTGTTTAAAAATATAAAATATGTAACAACTATTGAAATTTATTGGATGAACCTTACAAATATTCATATAATAAAAAATGTAAAGCTATTAAGTAATTTTACTATTATTTGGGTGAGGTGGAATTCAATAGAATATATTCTTTCACAACTTCTTTTGAAATACGGGACACTTTTACTATTACTCATAAAGGAACGTCTAATGCTAATGAAATGATATTATATATATATATATTATTAAGTATGATACTTTTAAAATGATGCTTGATGAGAAAATTTATAACATGTATCTCTGGTTTAATGATATCACGAATACAATGCATTCCATATGAAAGAAGATCACTGACAAAGATCAAGTCATGTGACTTCTTAGATGCTTTCTAGAAAAATGCAGGGGAACCTCAGTCTTAATCAACAAATCTTGTGAAATCAATACATTACTTTTCAAGGAGATGATTTGAAAATTGATGATGTAAAAGGAATAACTCAAAGTTAAAATAGAAGAATATGATTAACACAAAACGAAATACATACCCTTTAAATCCACTACTTCAAAACAGAAGTAGAAAATTCAAGATGAATGTTCATGTGTTGAATAATATCTTACTGACAGTGATGAGAAGATGTCCCATTTATATAGATGATTCAAAAGTTTTTATAATAAGATGAAATTATTTTGGAAACCAAACTATAAAGTTATATATGATAATAGTGGAAACTAGAAGAATGATTATAAGAGAGATGATGCTTCAAATGAGATCTTATTACATGCATGGAAATGAATAGGGTATTTCAAATTAATTTTCCTAAGATGAAGTGAAATAATAAATATGATAATATTAATAATAGGTACAATAAATCAATGAAATAATATTATAGTTCTTAATAAAACATCTTGAGTGATTCGAACACAATCCAAGAAGAAATGAATGCTAGAGCTAACATGTGTTTCATGAAAAGCGCATCTGAGGTATCTAATGCCTTTACATATCCTCTATAACATATTTATAATATCAATGGAGATGAAAATAATGATGATCACATGAATAATGAAGATATTATTTATAACTAAAACATGATTGAATATAAATTCAATGAGATTAGGGATAAATATAAAATTATAAAGAGAAACATGCTTTAACTACTAATTTTAAGTCTGATCATGTTGTTTAGAATAATATTATTTATAAAATATTAAAGGAAAACAACAACTTGAAGTTTTATAACGAGTAACTAAAAAATAATCAAGAGAGATTCACTAATGGTAGAAACAATCTCACTTAAATGTGTGGAAAACAGACTACTCCCAAATACACTTCTGGTATAGGATATCAACATGAATGTAGAATAAGTTTTATAAATAAATTCATTACTAGTTTTATTACTGCTACCAATATATATCCATTTAGACCCAAATATATTTTATTTATAAATGTTTAAAATATTATTATATGAAACCTATTAAGAAATTATCAGTTCCTAATGATTTAATTACTAACTTCTTGGGACCAAAGAAGATTTGGGTACCAAAATAATTGTTTGTGAAAATTTTTTATAACAAACATGCTTTAAGATCTCTAGTAAGATCCTATGTTACTAGGAAAATGGCTATTCTAGAGACATGAATTTAGATTATTGAAGTTTTTATATTTTTATAAAATCGGATTGTGGACTTTTCACCTTTTATGATAATGAAAAGGGAGAGATATTTGGCCTTGGAGAAATAGATAATTCAATTTCTTTTTAACTTATATTGTATTATTTATAGATTATTTAAAATAATATATTCTTAGTATATAATAACTATTTAATGATGGTTTTCATGTGGTTTTTGAATATAATTATTGTAATATTTTTGATTATAAAAATTATTTAGTATTTAATAGATTGAAAAATGACAATGTTTATCCTGTTAATTTAGATTATTTATTTTCTCATAATATTTCTTGTATAAGTTCCTTTCAAAAATAATATTGGCTTCAGTATAGGATACTAGGATATTAAAATATTCACTCACTTAGGAAGCATACTAGAAAAGGGTTAGACAAAGATCTACCCAAATGAGGATTTACAAATTAAAAATTCTTTAAACCTTGTCAAAAAGGGAAACTGCACAAAATATATTTCAAATAAATGAAAGAAGTTTCAACATATCAACCCCTAGAGTTGGTTCACATAGACTTGTTTTGATATTCTATAGTTTCTATTTTAAATGGTAAGAACTATGTTTTATGTAATTTTAGATTATTTTTCTTGGTATACTTGAGTAATATTTATAACTCAAAAAGTGAATCTTTCTCATACTTTACCAAGTATGATAAATTTGTATAAAAATATAGTAGACATAGAATTAATACCTTAAGAAAAGATCATGTTTGTGAGTTTGATAGTCATGAAATTGAATCATTTTTCTTCCATAATGGCAATAATCATAAATTTTCTCCACCTTCAACCCACAAAATAGTGGTGTTTTAGAAAGAAGATAAATGAAACTTCATGAAAATTAACGAACTATGATTAATGAGTATGAAATTATTATTTATTTTTGGGCATAAGTAATTAATCAATACAGTTATATAACTAATAGAGTTTTGATTATAACTTTCTTAAAGAAAAAACCTTATGAATTATGGAATAGTAGAAATCCAAAGGTTAACTACATTAGAGTTTATTGTTATAAAATATTTATTCTTAGCACTAAGGATAATCTTGAAAAATTTTCTTCCAAGTGAGATGAAGTAATTTTACTTGGTTATTCAACCACTAGTAAATCATATAGTGTGTTTAATAAATGAAACATGGAAAATATATTCATGTAAAATTTGTTGGGATAGATCCACATGAACATAAGACCCCATTAGAAAATATTGAGCTTGGTTTTTTAACTATGAATATCAATTACAAACCTTCTGAAAATTATATGAAACAAATAGAAAAATCATCCAATTATGAGGACATCATGAGCCCTAACATGAACATGTAGATTACCCTGATATTTATAATCATTCCTTTTAAAGAGATATTAGGACTCATAGATACCATCCTCTAGATACTTTAGTTGGAGAAAAAGACATAGATATACAAAATAGATCTTCTCTTAGGAATCATATAGAACATCAAATATTTTTATTACATCTTGAACCTAATAACATTAATGATGAAATTAATGATGAATTATTAGTGATGGGAATTTAGTAAAAACATAATTAGTTTGAAATGAATAAATTTTGGAAACTTTTTTTAGACCAAAATACACTATGACTATTGGCACTAAGTGGGTATTTGTAAAAATTTAAATGGGTAAAGAACCACAGTAAGAAATAAAAGCAGGTTAGTTGTTGAAGGATATATTCAAGTAGAAGGTATTGATTATGAGGAAAACTTTTCACCTATAGATTTACTTAAATCTATAAGTATATTTCTTGAATATGAATCACATTTTGATTTCAAACTATATCACATGGATGTAAAAGGTGAATAATTAAATGGTTATATAGTTTAGGATTTTTTTGATAAACACCCTAGATTTCAATATCCCATTTTTTAGAATATTTTTTCAAACTTAAAAAATATTTATATGGTTTAAAATTGGCTCATAGACCTTGGTATTATAGTCTCAAATCCTTCCTGATTTCTAAATCTTTTTCAAAAGGTATAGTTGATAATACTCTTTTTATAAAAAAATTTCAAAATATATTTTAATATTCTAAATTTATGTTGATAATATTATTTATAAATATTCTAAGAAATATTTTTTTATTGATTTTTCAAAGATTACACATAATGAATTTAAAATGAGTTTGATTGGTGAACTTAAATAATTTTTTGGTTTTCAAAATTATCATCATTTTCGAAGTAAATATGGGACTATTTTTAATGAAATTAAGTAAACTAAAGATATTATAAAACGTTTTGGTCTGTATTACACTATTATTAGTGATACTCCTTTTATTATCACCTATAAGTTATATCTTGATGAGGCTACAAAGGAAGTGGATCAAACAAGTTACATATGTATGATTGTATGATTTCTATATTGTACTACCATTAGACCTGATATTATGTTTAGTGTGTGTATGTGTGCCCATTTCTAATCAAAATCTAAATAATCAAATTTACTAATTGTTAAAAGGATTTTCGAATACATCAAATACATAACCTATTTAGGGCTGTTCTACCCTAGAGGATAATCATTTTAATTATTAAGTTACTCAAACATAGATTTTTATTATTGTAATTAATATAGAAAGAGAACATATGGAACATGAAATTTTCTTGGGAAAGTATCTCATACTTTGTTGTAGTATGAAATAAACTTATATTAAACTTTCTACTTCTGAATATAAAAACATATGTTCTGCGAGTTGTTGTGCACAAATTCTTAGGATGAGACACACATTACTAGACTATATATATATTCAGACATGTCCCTATAAATTATGAAAACACAAGTTTAATAAACATTTCCAATAATCCTATGTCTAATTATAGAATAAATAATATTGATGAAAGACATCAATATTTGAGGGATATTTTTCAAAATGGTGACGTAAATTTTGAATTCATAGGAGTTTAATATCATCTTGATGATATTTTTGTAAAACCATTGAATATTGATATGTTATGGTACATAAAACATGAATTATGAATGAATAAATTTAGTTAGATTTTATCCTTGGTGGTCCACTATTGGATAGGTCACTATTGATAAGAGACCATTGGAAAATTTACTATTGATAAGACACCATTGGATGATTCACCATTGGAAAGTCACCATTGGTGAGTCACCATTGGCGAGTCACCATTGGCGAGTCACCATTGGCGAGTCACCATTGGTGAGTCACCATTGGAGAGTCAACATTAAAGAGACACCATTGCCGAGTCACCATTGGTAAGACACCATTATCTAGTCTCCATTTGAGAGTCACCATTGGCGAGTCACTATTGGATGAGTCACCTCTAGATGAGTTACCATTTGCGAGTCACCATTGAGAGAGTCACTGGTATCTGTTTCAAGATTCGTTAATGTAAATATTTTTTTGATATTAATTTTTTATTCAATTTAATACTTTATTTTTTACTATATTTTAGGATTTAAAACCCCTAAATGATAAATTATACATAAATATCAAAATCTAACCACTATGCCTCACACATGATCCTGAACTACTTCACCTTCTCCTTCTGTCTAAATATTTAGAATACTTGCACCTTATCTTCTCTTTAATTTCTGGAAATGGTTAGAGTAAAACAAACTAAAATGTTTTCTCATATGTAATCATAGACTAAAAAGAAGTCTATAGGAGAACCTATCCAAGATTTTATTGAGTTGAGTAACCCACAACTTTAAAACTGAGTGGTCGTTGCTGAAAATGATGTGGATGTCCAATGACTATTTTCTAGTAAGTTGTTGATTCTCAAGGTGATCCAGATCCAAGGATGGGTCAAATGCTTCTCAACAACTGATAGTCCTTTCTATCCTAGGTTGGTTCATTAATTTTATCAGCAGACATAGTTTCCTTTCGGAAAGAATAAATATTCGATTTAAAGAATGTTAAATGGTAAATTGTTTACCTTTTCTGAAATGTAAAAGGAAAAGTGTTTTCATGCGTCTCATCGTTGTGTTTCCATGATTACCATGGTAAAATAAATAGTTAAAGTGATACTTTTAGTTATGATAATTACTTTCTTGATCTGACTTGTGATGGTACTCTCAGAAGGCATACTGATTATGTTTTGAATGTAGAATGAAAACTACTATTCAAGTTTATTCATCATTTATTGTGCCCCGAGAAATGGGACTTCAATAATATGTGATATAAAGATGTATTCCTTATCTTACTTATGAAATGAGGTGATAAGATCAAATTTTTTTGATATCTCATGGAACAGATAAATGAAATGTGAAAGTCATCCTCTAGGTGTAATTATCTAATTTATATAATGTTAATTTTATCCATGCTTATAGCTAAAGGCTTTAATTATGATTAAAAGGAAGCTAATGTTAAGGGTGTCTGTTTATGATTATCTACAATTATTTTTAGAATGGTAAGAGTGAATTTAACCCATGGATTAATATGTGGGAGAGAGATAATGATAAGATCTATAATGATTTTAATCCTATAGATCATCCTTATAAACCCAAGAATTTAGTGGATGTTGGATTGGAGAAAGAGGAAATTTTATAATAATTTGATGAAAAATAAAAAGAGGAAGTTTCCATATATGTTGATAAGGATGTAACTACCTCATATGATGAGGGAGGTGACCCTGATATAGAAAATATTCCTCCTATGAATTTTTTTCCTTACTAGTCCTCAAGTTTTATCCTAGTTAGGAAGAATATTTAAGTGAATGAAATGTAGAAGAAGAGACCTAAGTTTCTAAAGATGAAGATATTTGGATTTTTTCTTAAAAAAATTATAAATAAGTTTTTTATGTTTCAGATGGTTAAAATGGAATTGTAAATAGAAGAAATGGAAATAATAATGAGGATAGAAGTAGTGATGGATTTGATCATGATGATTTTCATGATGTTAGTGAATATTTACATTATTCATCCCATGTTGGTACTATTGACTTAGTTGAGTCTATAGAGAGTTGTGGATCACATAGATATGAAAGTGTTAAGTGAAATAGTTTAGCCATATTTAAGTCTTTAGATAGAATAGTTCCAGAGAAACTTTCTAGAGATGCTTCATCTACTAGATGAGAGACCAAAGTATCTGTTTATGGGGAGATATCCTCTTTTTATATCAGGGTTTGTGATACTACTTTGTCTCCTATTAGAGTGGATGTGGCCACACTTGATGAGTGAGAGAAATTCCCATGATATGTTTATATTTTTTTTGGACTATTAAATACCAAATATGTTGAGAATGATGTGGAAGAACACGAGGATACTTATGATGATTCTGATTTGGAATAGTGTGAGGTATTCTCTAAATGGGGGAATTCACCAGGTTCTAAAGTGATTTTTCAATCTTAAACTAACCCAGTTGATGATGGATGTGAATATATTATTCCACCATAAGATATTGGATGTCATGTCTCAGTTATATTTTATAAAAATCCTATGGTATCTTTTATGGTGGAGATTGATCTGGAAGGTGAGATTAAATCTTTTCCTGTAGATGTACCTATCAGATCAGAGCCTTCAATGTCTGATGTGCCCAGTGTTTTCCATGATGCTACTCATCCATCGGATGATAATAGAGTTTTTTTCCTTTATATATTTTATCCAGATCATATTTTTATGTATTCAGAGTGAGGATGATTTCAAACTGTAGTGGGATTTTGAGGTCTTAGGAACATCTTGTCACACAACTCAGAAAAGCTGATGCCTGACACCTATTTGTGATTTTTATATGTCATCCAAAGAAGAATTATCACATTCAGGAAGTTCAGATTGGGAACCAGATGTTATCAAATGATATGGAAACCTTGATATCACGATGGAGGAGATGAGAACCACCTTTTCTGCTAGCCATGCAGCTATAATGGAGCGGTTGGAGAGTTTACATGTTGTGACTTTTAAATCTTCTTCTCTACCTCCCTTAGCTTCTTCTAATGTCGAGTTGATCTGGTTTATATTTTTTGAGGATCTCTATGCTGTTTTGGGAGATGCTCATTCATCTAATCTATAGGGAATGAGGTGGATTGGTCAACATGGTGAGCGCATACACCAACTAGTATGAGATTGATTAAATGATTCCTAATGTGATATAGAAACCATCACCAATTCCATTAAATATTATTTTTCTAGGATGTATACTAACCCTGTTATTAATTACCATTTCATTTTTTTGGATGAAAACCTAATGATTCCACCTATCAATAAGGAACATGTTAATGAGTTGAAGGTGATGAATCCCATTCTTATGTTATTTATGGAGGAAAGGAAAGATTTATTTTGTTATATTATGAAAAGTGGGAACATTATAATAGAATTATTCATCCATTGGAAGCTGTTTTGGTATATATATGATACTATATTGGTTGATAAAGAGGCCATTCCCATGAAAACATTCACTTATCCTCCTTCTTCAGACCCTTTACCTCTAAAATTCTAGCATTTATCTAGGTCTTTTGTTAATGATGTATGACATCTTAGACCTATAATGACCATATATCTTACTACCAATACCATAGACCCATCATCCTATGACTATATTCCTCAAACCTCTAGCAATGGAATGAAACCTATCAATCATCCTACCTTGGCTAAGAGTGACTCTGATTAATACAAGTCTTTGATAATAATTTTTGTTATATTTTCAATGAAGTTATTATTGGGTTGTAATGTCATGAGTTTTTTTCTCAATGACATGTTTCTCTATTATTATTCATATATTTTTCATTTAGTATTTATAGTTTTGCCTTTTTTTAAATCCCAAGTGGGGGGAAAGTGGGATAGAATTTACCAGTATGGAACATTGGATATAATTTACCTTTGGACCTATCTAATTCTATAATAATAATTTTTATATCCATTGATAGGTTATCCTTTGATACCATGTTTCTCTATGATACCTTTTTTTTTCTATCCTTAACTTATTCCTTTATTCTAAATGTATTTGGATGTTATTATTTAATACGAATTATTTGTATGTATTTCATCCATTTATACCAACATTATCTGGATGTTATTTTTTTACTATTGAAAACCTTAATTACACTTTACTTTGATACCACAATTATTAATATCTTACATTTTACATTTTAAATATTAAGGAGACCACTATCCTTTAAATTCATCTCTTTATACCTATTTTTATTTTTGGTTTATAAAAATGACATGAGTTTTTATCATAAAAAATGGAGAGATTACTGGGACCTCTTTATTTTAAGGCCCAAGTATCAGATTTATTATATTACTAATTATTTTGGTGTTTTGTGATAGTTTATTATTCTATAAAGCAATTTGATGAAATATTATTCACTACCAGACCAACTCACCTTTAGATCAAAATGAGTCACAACCATATATGAGTCACCACCATAATGACTCATCATTTTTTCAAATTTTGGGACCACCAGATATGAGTCACAAATAGAATGAATCACCATTAGTTCAAAATGATTCAACTCTAGATATGATTCACCACTAGAATTACTCACCTTTAGTTCAAACGAGTCACAACCAGACTAACTCACCACCAGTATGAGTCACCGTTAATTCAAATGACTCACCACCAGACTTGAGTCACCACCAAAACTAAGTCACCAGTAGACATGACTCAAAGCCAACATTAACTCACCGTCATACATGAGTGATATCTAGAGTTTTCCTACTATAATCATTGTGCATCCACCCAGATGATCTACACCCAAAAGTGAGGCCATCACTATTTTTCCTTCTTTTGAAATAAATGAACCCAACTTCCATGTTAATGAAATTAATGAAATGGGTTATTTTAGGATTATTTTCTTAATCATAGAAAGTATTAATGAAATTCAAAGGTAGAGTCAGAATGAGGATCCACAACCTCATGATAATTATTATTCATTGGGTTCATGTAGTGTTCTATATTTTAAGAAGAATTCCTCATGGACATGAGTTTGTGCAAAGATCAACATGTAGAATTTTTTTTGAATTCTCAGAAGATCATTACAAAAGAACATACATGATTCATACCTACTAAATTTCTACTATGAAAGTGTATAACTCATTGAAGATCAATATAATTTACTATATACAGAAAAAATAGATTTTTTTGATGCTTTGTTTTACTGAAACTTTTAGAGAAACAATTCTATCTCCTCACCAAGACACATCCAACGACACTCAAGAATCTAAATCACTAAATACTGATAAAAATTATCTTTTCTATATTTTATTTCTTACTCTTTGTATTTTTTTCTTTTATTTTCAACCAGTATGTTGTTTTATCTATTTTTAAACACACACTGAATCCTACACTAGAACTAGAGAATACTAGATATTCTATTCTATATTCTTTTATCTGTATACCCATGGTAGTATTGGATGAGGTCACTATGTGGAATGTGTTGTTTTAAATCACACGTATAACCATATAAGAGGCTTTGAGTCTGGTTAGATGAGTCATTGTGTCTATACCTGATCCATGTTACAGATCAGATTATTTTTATATAATCTTCTTCTAAGTAGGTGACTTCAATGTGAAGTGATTAGTTCTCAACTTGAGAATGAACCCATTATTTTTAGATATGTGGTTTTTTTGTTATATTTATTTAAAATATTTAAACTGCGTTTAGTTTTAATATGTAAAAAATTGGTATTTTGATAATTTGTCATAACTAGTGTTTATATAAGGATTTATTTGAGTAAATTGATTTCAAATGTTAATATAGTACTTCATATTATTTCAATAGAGAACTAATCAATCTTTGATAAATCTTTTAAAAGATCAAAACATTTATCAAAATACTATTTTGATTATCTTTTTGAATTTGTTTTAATTAGGAAATTTTATTTGAACTAATGTTTTGCACACATTTTATTAGGAACTAAATTCACCCTTACTTTAGTTACTCATACTCACTAATAATTTGAGGTATAAATTCACTCATCTAATAAACTTGAGATAATATTTAGAGATATGTTAATCCTTATCTTTTAGTTCCCCCCTCTTTAACCCCTTTAACCCATACTGTGGGGTCAAATGTTTTCCATGGTAAGGATTCATTATCATTAAAAATGAAATAGAAAATGATACCTTATTTTAATAATATTATTCCTAAAATAGAATCCAATTTTTATGAATTAGTTTCCAAAAATTTTGAAAATAACTTTTTCTATAAGTTCACAAAATAAATGGAAAGTCATTTTCTGAAAAATGATTTATTTTAATCATAAAATTGATTTAAATAAACATTAAGCATAATATTGAAAAAAATAAATTAACTAGATTATATATAATCAATAGATACTTATTTTTGTTTAATACCAAACTAAAAAAGTGACATTTTGAGTACCTTTTTAAAATAAAAGTACAAAAAATAATTTTTTTGAGTAAAAAATTACATTGATTTCAAAAATGACAAAAATAAATAAGTTCATTTTTAAAATTTTTAATAAATTATATTATATCAAACCAATTAATCTATTTTGGAGTATGGTTACTCTAAAATTGAGTTTGAACCATGACTTGGATTAAAACCCATTTACCCCATTTTTTATTTTAATGAAAATATTCATCGGTTATAATTATTTTTTATAGATTAAAAATAATATTTAGAATTTATTAAAATAATAAAATGAGTAAAAATTTAAAAATAAACCAAAAAGATTGCATAACAATAGTGCTTCACCAAAGATAGAATTACATTATAGCTATTTATTCATGTTAATGATTGAAATCGTACCTATTGGAGAAAGAAAAAACACTAAAATGGTATTTGTTTTCAATTTTAACGATTAGTTGGGGATGGTATTATAATAATTCATAAATATATATTTTTTGTAGAAATATTGTTCAAAAAAAAAAAAATTCAAGTCATTATATAATATAATGAAAGGGGAAGTATTTGTAAAATTATTATTTTACCACATTCACAAAAAATGAACCCTTTTAGAGAAATGTATAAAATCCCCCAAGCTAGTTTTGAATATAAAAAATTTAAAAAATGAATATATTTTCATCAAATTAAAATTCCAAAATTCTAAATTTATCTTTAAAATGATAATAAAATATATTAATAAAAAATATTTTATTGAAAATGGCCTTTTAAATATAATTTTTTCTTAACCATACTTCAAATAAGATACTATTTAATGTTAATTTATAGTTTTGAAAATTTCATATTCACAATTTATTGATGTTTACCTTCCATTTTAATAAATTATTACTCTCTTAATTTTGGAGTTTCACATATTACATGTTATTCACAAAGATATTTACTTAAAGTAATATATACTAAAATCTCATGGTGTTAGAGTAATCAATAATGAAAAAAAATAAAAATACTAATGAAATTAATAATGAAGTATTAATAATATTATTACTTATTATTTATTAATAATTATATTTCTAATTAAACTATTATTTTGAGAAAAATAATATCAATTACCTTTATAATTCCATAATTGGGGACCTGAATAAAGAAATAATAATTTGACCATTTTGATTAATTAGATAATTAAATAATTAATTATAATAACAATTTATAAAATTTCAAATAAAAGAGACGTTTTTATAATATATTTTCCGAAATATATACCAATTGAAAATAATTTCAAATTTTTAAATATAATTTAATCATTTTTCTTTTAAAATTTAAAATTAATATATTTAAAATGATACAAATGCAGTAAAAAACATTAAATATAATGATGATGATAATAATAATAATAATAAATGTTATTATTATGTGTATTATTATTATTTAAAATGAGGATGGGGTTCTAAAGAATGGGTCTCCAATGATTTTAGGGTGATGATGATGGAGAAGCATATTTCTAGCATTATGCATTTTCAATATCATTTCTGCATGACTCTAAATTAAACATTGAACGATTTTTCATTGGTGGAAGTGGACACCTAAATCATATGTTTTTTTAGATATATGGAAAAATTAGTTTTCTGAGGCAATTATAGAAGAAATATGGTCATTAGTTTCATTTTCATATTTTGTTAGATGAAGATTTCTTAAGAAGGGTTTCATAGATCTTGAGGTAATGAATATTGATTAAATTGAAAAGTGTTTGAAATTATTTAAGAATTATTTTATTGTAATGAATTTACTTTAAAAAGGTGTGAATCTATGTTGGTATGATGGAATTTTAAGTAGACATTCAAATATTTGGGGATTTACAGATTGGGTATGAATCACTCTTGACTTTGGTTTTTTACATCATTTTTTAAAAAGATTATCGAGAAAAGTAAATTAATCTTTGAGTCCTTATTCTTGAAACCAACCTCACATTATATTTATGAATGAAATTTATACTTTAATCGTTTTTTTATCAAATGTACCTATTCACAATTATGGACTAGTATTCATAGTCAAATTGGGTTCTCTAGTATACAAAAATTCTTCATGATACTACATATGATATTTGGGTTCCTTTACAAATGGATAGAGAAACAATTATGATTCAATTTGGACACATTTTTTGGATTTTTGATGATAATGATGTTAGTGATTCTTGGATTGAAAAGTTAATTCTATGAAATATGAATGATGATATTATTTTAAAAATAGAGTACAAGGAAAATCCAAATTATTTTTTCTATTGAAAATTTTAGTGGTTAATTGATGGATGAGTGATAAAAAAATATTATTTATGGTGATTTGACTATGAAATGGCATTGGGATAATGGTTGAATGAAGATTATTTTATAGGCTTGTGTTTCTTTTTTGATTATATGTGGATCTTCTTGAGATGATGTTGCGATCCCTCCCAAGGAGTCTCTAAATAGGTAGGTTGATGTTCCTATACATGAGAAGATACTAGAAGAATCATCTCATGAGGCTTAAGGATATGATCAACCAGTAGTAGGGACAATTTTGGATAGAATACTAGAGAATTTTGGACTTAAAAAGGAGAAGGGGGATTCTGTAAGTGGAATTTATTCTTTTCTAGGTAATTATATTTCATAGTGGATGGCTCAAATTAAGGGGATGTGTGTGTGTATTTTATTGAAATCCAAATTACTTCATATATTAATGAGAAAATTAATTTGTACATGGTGACTAACAAAATATAAGGGCCATAAAATAATGTTGAATATGGGGTAGCATACATTAAGGATTCTATTTTTTGGAACATTGAGATGGATCATGATGATGATGACCATGAGGATACTGAGTATGAGTTGGATACATAAGATGATGTTGATTTTTGGCTGGTGTAGGAGAAATAGTTTTTATCTTTATATGATCATAATGAGAAGAATAATATTGTTCTTTATTCATCATTGAAACCAAATCCTAAGTGGGTATATTATATGGGAATGGTGATTGTGATTGTTGTATGTCCTATCTGTAGGAAACTGGAGTTAAAATTATTAGTTATTATATATGTAGCTTATAATTATGGTACTACATGTTCCAATTTATGGGAAATTATTTCTAGGGAGATAACATGAGTGTTTTATTTGTGATTATTCAGATTAATTCAAATGAAAATCCTACAAAATATATATAAATTTTCAATATACTACTAAGTACTTCTGATTGGCCTCAGGATAAGGAACATTCTAGTTGAAACACAAAATTATCAATTGATGATGTCAAAAACAAATCAATGGAAATTTTTTCAATATAGGAGGCATATTTTTTTTGAAAAAGATGTTTTTTCTTTGGTGATAGGTTATTATATCATGAAACTCCTTCCATTCAGGAGGTAATTCATAGTCAAATCTGGGATATTTTGATGCTCAAGGAAGTGAAAGGGGGGATTTTCCTGGAATTTTATTAGATAGAACTCCTTATGTGGCCTACTAAGTCCATACGTTGGGGACCATCATTAATGCAAATTCTAAGGATATTGACGATGCTAATTCTATGGTTTTAAATATAGAATCTATTATAAAATTTGAAATCCTATAAGGACAAGCTATAAAAATTCAACTGGTTTCCTCAACCACTGAACTGTCTTCAGATAATCATAATGAAAACACATGGAAAATAATTTTTTGAATGAGGTCATCACCAAATAATATGGAACTCAAGAGGTAAGATTCTTTTTTATAAAATGCGTATGATATTTAAATTCATTTTCATAATTAATATTATATTGATAACTAATTGAAATTGAAGTAGATGTTTTCTACTTATTGTTCTACGCTTGTTTTGACCTCCCAATGATACAAACTTTGATAGGGTTTTCTTTTTTCATTACATGGAATTTTTATTTTTGAAGATGTAGGTAGTATGATATGTCTATCCACACCCACTTATCTTGTATATATTTTCTTTTTTAATAAAATGGGGGTAGAGTCATTAAAATATAGTCTTTTTAAATTTAAATATTTGAATAATATGATATATATAGATTAAAAATATTATTTAAAAAATGTTTGGTGTAGTGGGAGAGTAGTGAAAGAAGTGCAATCCAATCATTATAATAAATAAATTAAAATTTGATTTTAATATATTAATATATAGATATAAATAACCATTATAATTTAAAATTTAATTTTTTAGTTAATATAAGAAGAATTAATAAATTATTAATAATTATAAATATTGGCATTAAATATATTTTTTTAAAAAACTATATTTATTTTAAAAAATATTTATTTGGTCATGTGTCTAGCCTCCATTTATACAATATTGGGTGTGGTGATTTTTTATAATGTATTTCACCTCTCCCTTAATAGAAAAAATTATAATTATTACTAGAAAATAGATAATTTTTTTTTATTTTTATATTACCATTTAATAATAATTTTTAAATTCCAAATATTTGTACCAATTAAATTTATTATATAATAAATGTGATTTTTTTCATTTTGATGAAAATGAATTTCATAGAGAAAATAAATATTCCATGAAACAACTCAATTCTTAATTTTCATGTTCATGTTTATTTTTAATTTCCTAATCCTAACTATATAATAATAAATTATAATTAATTAGTTGTATCCTAAAAATTTATCAGAAAAAATTAATTTTATACAATCAAATATATTTAAATTTGGATAAATTCCTTATTTTATTATGTTTGTTCTTAAATTATATATTTTGGATTATTTCTATAAAGATAAACTGCCATTACAATTTTTTATTATTATTTGACTAATTATAAAACTATTTTTTTAAAAATATAATTGAAATTTAATAATTTTTAACCATCACATAATTTTAAAATATCATATTTTGAAAAAAATATTGTGCTAAAAAACAAATTATATTTTTTAATATAAAAAATTAATTATTTTAAATAAGTTTTCATGTTATATTTAAACTATGATAAATGATTTGGGTTTTACCTATTTCTTATTTTACTAATATTTTATTATATTATTTTATTTTGTTTCTTTGATAATTTTGTTATTTGATTTTTTTCACAATAATTGTATTTATTACTTTCTAATTTTATTTTCATTTTTCTAAATCTTTTATTAAGGTCTTTAAGGTTATAATTAAAGTAAAAACATGCACCAATGAGCCAATAGGAAGAGACCACACCATTCCCCAATGGTTCACCCACTCTACAGGTGGCCAATTAATAATAATAATAATAATCAATAATAAAAAATTATAATAAGGTAATTGATAATAATCAATAATTCACATAATTTAAAAAAATAATGATTCTAATAAAAAATTAATAATTAATATTTGATTATATTATTATTTATTATTCATTAATAATATTTTTTAATTAATTTTTTATTTTAATTATTAATGAGAATTAATTAGAATGCTAATTATAATGTTAGTTAAATTATTATATACATCATTATTAATAATTATTTATTATTTATTTCATAATTATAAGTTTTTATTATTTTCATTATTATTAATTATATAATTCATAAGAAATGAGATCATGACCTAAAGGCCACATATTTTAAATAAAAAAATAGCTTCATAATTCCGAATCTATGATTTAAGCTAATCTCATTTTCATAAATACAATTTATGTTCGAGGGTACACCATAATGTAATGGAATTGAAAGAAACTACTTTATTCTCTCTAGAATTTTCCACAACATTAGATTCTCAAAAATATGAGTGACCTCAATTTCAATTACATTGGAATTAATAATTATTAAAAATAATTTTATTATTAGTAATTATTAGTCACATTATAAATATTTATTGACACTACATTTGTGGGGGTGGTTTGGACTGGGTAAGATTTGGGTGTATGTCCCAGGATTAAGCTTTTGGAAAGGCATATTTGTTTCATTTTCTCGTGTTTTAATCCCACGTTTAAAAATATTAACTATTTTAATTACATTTTTATCAATAATAATAATAATAATAATATTAATCGTTATTTTAATGGAGGTTATTACAACAACAAACCAAGCACACACGCAGACATCTCAACAGATCAAGCCTCATCGCTCCCCAATAGGATTTAAAGATACCCATATGACTTATTTTATTTCATATTGATGGCTATTTAAATCCTAGTAAGTTCAATACCTGAAGGCCCTATGGTATGTTTTGTCAAATTTCCTTTCTTTGGTCATGCCGTCATGCACCATGGTGACCATTATTAGATCATGGCTAATTACCCTGAGCCCAAGATCTATCCATGGTGTAGTTTCCCCTATTAGAATCTCCATGTTCAACAACACACCATCATGTGTTGTGGTTCCACATGAATTTCCTTATAAATCCCCCAATAAAGCTCCCAAAGGGGAACCAATATGGCCACGGAAACACTATTGTGCCGCATGTGGAAAACTAACGATGCCCTTATGGATCCCCTTGGAGCCCCTAATTATGAACCAAACCTCTCACCATCCATTGGGTTTTCACTTGGAGCACCCTATTGTGATCCTCAATTCCACTCCATTTATCACCACTACTTCAAATATCCCTGAATCAATTTAAGAATTTTGTAATGCGATGGTAAATCATTAATGACCATTTGTAAAAACCCATATTTTATTCCATTTAAATTATTTATTATGTATGCATGAAAATTTGGTTTAATTTTATTTTTTATTATCCTGCTCAATTTAGTTCACATTATTTATGTGTATTGAGCCACCATGTTTCCTCTGAAGAACATATCTTGGGATGGGCCATTTGGATAACCCTTATTACTATTTGGACCGTGGTTTATAATGCCTATTCCATGCTGGAGATCCTTACACACCTTCTCCGAGATGCCAATATTTGCACCACAATTTTAAACCAATCCATTCACATGTATGACTTATTACCCAAAAAATATTTTTTTTATATTCGGTAATGTAAGCATGGAACCATGTGATTAATCAGGGCTATTTAAAGGGACTACTATTTCTAGGGGGTTTCATTATCCCTTTGCCTCCATCACTTCAGCTCATTCACACTCATCCTTTACATTTATTTTGGTTTTCTTCTCATCCTGGTTTTGGAAACCCTATCCTTTGGTGTGTTTATCATCTTTGGTGATTGTACATTATTGTATGATATATTCTGTAAATATTGTTGGTTTGCAGTTCTTAGTGCTGTTTTGACTATAATCTTTATAGAAAAGAATTTTGGTTGTGTTCCCTTTCCATGAACCTCTTATCCCAACAAAGAGAGGCCATCCTTCAGTGTGATCTAAGAATGTAGAACCGGCTTCACGATACCGACTTCTGTAGAATTAGAAAACCAAACCCTTTTGTCCAAAATTGTGATATTTTTATTACCTTTACTTATATCATAAACTGAATGATTATAAATCCTCTATTATTGTTGTTTTCATTCAAGGCTAGTAATTTATAAATCATGCTTGTAACTTAATAAACTATGTGTGTTGGTGGTGTTCTTTCCATGCATGTAGGTCTAAAAGTAAACGAATCATGTTAAATCTCTTGTTCATATTTCCTTATTTGTTGTTTATATTTATGAAGCCATTTCTTGATTCAATTTTGGATTCTATTTTATTTATGTTCTCAAATCTCAACATAAATCCCCAATTCTCTTTTCTATTTATAATTAAAATCAATATAATGACAAACTTTTTTTTCCTAAATTTTTATACCTAATTAAATATATGTGTATATCCTTGGATCCTGTATATTTCTTGGGTATGTATACATAATGTTGTCAACAATATATTTTTAATGATATGAAATATATTGATTATTTTCAATACTCATATGTAATTCCAAAAATAAAAAAAAATATTTTTATTTTTATTTCCTAAAAAATCGATATCAATTCATAAAAATTGATATTTTGATTATGATTTTTACATAAAATTTTGTTTTTTGTGACTGTATTTGTGTAATTAATATTTCATTCTTTATATAAGATTAAACTGATTTATTTTATTAATTCATTTACATAATTTTAATTTTTTAAATAAAAATAATTACTTTTTTAAGAAAGATATTTAACTACAAAATACACTGCAAAATTTCCTAGAAAATTATATTTTAAAAATATAATTAAATATATAACTATAAAATATCACCAGTATTTTATATTTTCAAAATACATCTTAAATTTTATTAATAAATTACATAAAAATTATAATAATAAAATACTATGAGTTAAGATTTTCTCATTTTCATAAATACAATTTAAGTTCGGGGGTACATCATCATGTAATGGCATTTAAAGAAACTAATTTATTCACTCTAGCATCTGGCACAACATTGGATTCTCAAAGAATATGAGTGACCTCAATTTCAATTACATTGGTATTAATAATTATTAAAGAGTATTTTATTATTAATAATTATTAGTTAAATTATTAATATTTATTGACACTAAATTTGTGAGGGTGGTTTGGGTGTGGTGATATTTGGGTGTACGTTCCGGGATTAAGCTTTAGGCAAGGTATATTTGTTTCATTTTCCAAAGTTTTAATCCCACTTTTAAAAATATTAACTTTTTTAATTACATTTTTATCAATAATAATAATAATAATAATAAGAAGAATAATATTAATTGTTATTTTAATGGAGGGTATTACAACAACAAACCAAGCACACACATAGACATATTAGTGGATTAAGCCTCATATATCCCTCAAAGGATTTAAAGACACCCATAGGACTTATTTTATTTCATATTGATTGCTCTATAAATCCAAGTAAGTTGAATACCTGAAGGCCCTATGGTAAGTTTTGTCAAATTTCATTGCTTTGATCATTCCCTCATACACTATTTCTATCATTATTAGGTAATGGATAATTACCCTGGGCCCAATATCCTTCCTTGGTTTAGTGGACCATCTTAGCATCTCCATGCTCAACAAAACACCATCATGTGTTGCGGTTCCCCACAGATTTCCTTAGAAATTACCCAATGAATCTCCCAAAGGGGAACCACTATGGACATGGAAACACTATGGTTCTTCATGTGAAAACCTAATGATGCCCGTATGGCTCCCCTTGGAGCCCCCATTTATGAACCAAACCTCTCACCAGCCGTTAGGTTTTCACTTGGAGCACCCCATTATTCACCTTACTTACACTCCATCAATAACCATTAATTCTAATATCCTCGAATCGATTTAACAATGTCATAATGCGATGGTAAATCATTAATTACCATTTGTACCATCCCATATTTTATTCCATTTAAATTCTTCATTATGTAAGCATGATCTATATGCATTGAGCTACTATGTTTCCTCCTAAGAATGTGTCATGGGATGGGCTATTTAGCCTGCCTGGATTTCTCTTTGGAATGTGGTTTATATTTCTTATTCCATGATAGAGATCCTTACACACCTTCTCCAAGAGGCCAATATTTGTACCTCCCTTTCAAAACCATCCATTCACCTATATGCCTTTTTACCCTAAAAATATCTATTTTACATTCAGTAGTGTAAGTATGGAACCTTGTGATTCATCTGGGTTATTTCAAGGCACTGCTATTTCTTGGGGGTTTTATTATCCCTATGCCTCCATCACTTCAGCTCATTCACACTCATCCTTTAACTTTATTTTGGTTTTCCTCTCATCCTAGTTGTGGAAACCCTATCCTTTGGTGTGTTCATAATCATTTGTGAATGTACATTACTGTATGATATCCTCTGTAAATATTGTTGGTTTTCAGTTCCTAGTGGTGTTTTTACTACAATATTTATAGAAAATAATTGTGGTTGTTTTCCCTTTCCATGAACCTATGATCCCAACCAATAGAGTCTGTCCTTCTGTGTGATCCAAGAAAGAAGAACTAGCTTCACGATACGAGCTTCAATAAAATGGGAAAACCAAACCATTATGCCCAAAATTGTGATATTTTTATTCCCTTTACTTCTATCATAAACTGAATGATTTTAAAGTCTATATTCTTGTTGTTTTCATTCCAGGCTTGTACTTTGTAAATAATTTTTGAAACTTAATAAACTGTGTGTTTTGGTGGTGTTCTTTCCATGCATGTTGGTCTAAAAGTAAATGAATCATGTTAAGTCTCTTGTTCATTTTTACTTATTTCTCTTTTATATTTTTGAATCCATTTATTGATTCAATTTTTGATTCAATTTTATTTATGTTCTTCAATCTCAACAAAAATCCCCATTTTTCTTTTCTATTTATAGTTAAAATTAGTCTAACGACACCCATTTTTTTTTCTAATTTTTTATACCTAATTAAATATATGTCTATATCCTTAGATCTTGTCTATTTCTTGGGGGTGTATACTTAATGTTTTCCCCAATATATTATTAATTATATGAACTATATCAATTATGTTTAATACTCAGTAGTAATTCTTGATAAACAAAAAAAGAAATATTTTTATTTTTATTTCCTAAAAAATTGAAATCAATTCATAAAAATTGATATTATTATTATTATTATTACATAAAATTATGTTTTTTTTGTGACTTAGTTTGTGTAAGTAATTTATCATTCTTTATATAAGATTAAACAGATTCTTTAATTAATTTATTTACATATTATTAACTTTTTAAATAAAAATAATAACTTTTTAAGATAAAAACATTCAACTATAGAATACTTCTTTTAAATTCCACTATTAAATTTTAATTTAAATGTCAAAAAAAATATTTAAAACATAAATATTAAAATACCAGTGAAAATTTTGACTAGAAAATTACATTGGAAGATCCCACTAGAGGAAAATATTATTACCTACTTTATAGTTGGAAATTTAAAATAAAAAATACAATACAAAATTTCCTAGAAAATTATATTGTGAATATATAATTAAATATATAATTATAAAATCTCACCAGTATTTTATTTTTTAAAAATCCATCTTAGATTTTATTAATAAATTACATGAAAATGATAACAATAAAATACTATGAAATTTCACAAAAAATTACAGTGTAAAATTACTCTATAAAATTTTAGTGGAGAATTCAAATATAAAAATAAATCCAAAAATACATGGGAAAATATCCTAGAAAATATATAATGAAAAATTTCAATCTAAAATTTTAATGAAAAATTCCAAAAAAAACTTCATTAAGAAATAATGACTCACTAAGAAATTTAAATAAAAAATAAATTACAATTTAGATTTTAAAAATTACATAGTAAACTAGTAGTTGAATTACATTAAAAAATTTGACAATAAATCATCGAAGGAAAATCATGGTTAAAATATTCAAGCAAAATACTTGTAAAAAATATCATATGTTAATTATAATAAAAATTTAAGTAAAAAATATCAATAAAAAATATTTGGGAATATCTCACTAAAATATTATAACTAAAATTTACATTATAAAATTTTAGTGCAAAATTCTCCGAGAAAAAACTAGTAAAAAATTCAACCACACAATTATATTAGAAAATTTAATTAAAAAAAATTAAAAAATATTTTAAAAAATAAAGGAAAATTTATTTTGAAAAATAAAGAAAATATTTTCTATAAAAATGACATTGGAAAATTCCATAATAAAATTTAAGTGAATGATTAGATTAAAAACTACATTGGAAAATACCCTATAAATTTCATAATGAAAAATTCAAATGAAAAAAATACTAGTGTAGAATTTTAAATTAAGATTTCAATTATATTTTTACAATATATGTTTTTAATAAACTATTTTTATAAACTCTTTAAAATTTTAAAAAATATATATTTTTTAAAATCATTTTTTATTATTCAACTTATAAAAAAATGAATTTATATATAATTAAATTTCAAATATGAAATATATTTAATATATAAAACAAATTACATGAAAAGAAATTTTTATTCATTTTAAAAAATTAAATTCCATTAATCATATAATTAATAGAAAATTTGATATTATTTTTTTCAAATGACCGAAAAGTGAAATTTGATAATATGGAAAATATTTTTTTAACACATGGAAAAAATATTACTAAACATAAAATTTATTATTTCATTAAAAATAATTCGTTTTTTTCTAATGGATTTTAAAAAAATTGTATTCCTTTTACAAAATTATTTATCTTAGAAAATTGAATACGTATAATTATCCTTTTACAATTAATTAAGAATTACATTTATTTTAAAGATTGTTTTTTAAAATAAATCAAGAAATTATTTTTTATAAACATAAAAATATTATTTATGAAAATATAAGACATGATTAATTATGAATTAAATTATTGTATGTCTATAAAAATATATTATATTTTTGAATAAAAATAAAAAATATTTTTATTTTTGAAATGATAAAAAATTTAATTTTTCATAACATAGATTATTTTATTCTTTTCTTAAAATTCCATAAAAAACATTTTAATAAAACTAAATTTATTATTTATTTTGGTAATATATATTTTTTATATTCATTGAAATCACTATTTCTTAATACCCACAAACACACACACACACACACACACACACATATATATATAACAAAAAATTTGTACGTGGAGACCAAATAATGACAAAACAGAAAATATTTTTTGTAAAATTCATTTTTTTATAAAATATTTTCCCCATTAGTTAAATAAAAAATGTGTGTAGAAAATAGTTTTACAATATTATTGAAATTATACAAAATTTTATTTCATTGAAAACTTAACTAAAAAAAGAAAAAACCTGAAGTTAAGATACATTTATAAAAGTGGTATAGAACCCACCAACTTCAATATTTTTGAAGAAGAAAATGTCCATCAAAGTCATGAAATGAAATTTATTTGAAACACCTAATAACCCATAGATATTTTTTCTATAATCTATTCATTGAATTACAGGACTTCTATAAATCGTAGAATATATAATCACCTATCGAGAAATGTGATGACTCTGAAACTAACTATAATAGAGTGAGAATTGACATTATAGACATTAAATACCCATTACACCTTAACGCTATAATTATATTTGTGGAAACAAGTCTAAGAAAATGTGTTTACTTGAATAAAATATAGGTTAAAAAAATGATTGAATGATTTCATTCCTTTTTTTATAAGTTGTAATAATGAATTTATAATTAATAATATAATAAATAATAATAATATAATAAATAATAATAATATAATAATAATAATTAATAATAATAACAACATAATTTGTAATAATAAATCATAGTAATGTAGTTGATAAAAATTATAACAACCCACATATAAGAAATTGATAATTAAAAATTAAATATAAATTATTTTTAAACTTTTTAATTTCCCATGATAACTTAGGTTTAGTGTTTTAGATAATTTTGAAAATCATAACATTGAAAAAGATGAAATTTCCTATTAGTATATAATTTTTTTTTATAAAAATAGGATATTATGTTTCCACTATTGTTTTATTTATTACACATTGGATTCAATCCCAACCTCGCACCATTGAATTAGATAAAATTTGAAACACATCCATAGGAACCATTAAAAATAATTTATAACCCAGGATGGGAAAAATAACTCTCAATAAGTAATATAAAATTAATTTTAACTCATTGAGCCATTAAAAATCATGAAAACCCTGATTAAAGTTTCCCTTTTCATGTAACAAAAACCCAGATTAAAATAATCCCTTACATACATATTCATAGTACTCCAATGACCAATGTTTTATATAAAATAACTCGTAAGTAATAATAAAAAACTCAAAATCATGAGATTTCCATGAAAGACATGAAAACACATCCTTTAGATAAAAGTTTTTATCAAAAAGGCCATAAAATTTATTTAAATAATTCCATACCTTATGAAGTTAAAATATTTTAATAAAAACCCATTTTTTAGGATAAAATAAATGTGTAGATGTTGGGTATGGGGATTAAAAGAAATTACATGGACTATTTGTCTTAAATATCCCCCATAACTTCTATGTTTGAAATTGAGATATTCATGCAACTTAACCACCACACCAAGTCATACCCATATATAATTATATTCCTCTAATGTTTTTTATTTCGAGACACAATCAAAAGATAGAAAATTAATTTGAAAATAGAACACACATGACAGAAAAATGTATAAAAATATTCACAATAGTATTATATGGTCCAGAATGTAATTCTACATTTATAGTAGACAAAAACCATCACTTTAATTCAATGAGGAGAAACATCTATATTATAAGAATTCTCATCTTTTAAAACTCTATCGTGATCACCAGATGATGTGGAACCAACAGAATTTGATCATTATATCTTCCATATCTATCCTTCCAGTCTCTAACTTTTCAAGTCTCAACATAGATATTTAGATCTAGTTCTACAAGACTTTGTGTGCACCCTGGTTGGCTTCAATGAAAGGGGAGTGACCTCTACCTTTCTCAAGTACTACCATTTCTCAGTATTCATAATAACAAATTTCACCGCATCCATTTATATTGATTGTAGGTATATATCTCAAATTAATGAAGTCCACATTTGTTTTTCCAATAATTAATATTAAGAATTATTTCTCAATTAATGCTGATAGAATGTAATTTATTAATCTTGTTAATAATCTATCCATTAATATATTTTTATCTAGGTGATAAATGGTTTCGAACCAAATAAATTATGAACTGAGAATTATTTTTGTTGGTTCAGTGAAAAAATATCCAACTGAATTAATACTCTCACAATCACACCAATATAGTAATTAGTTTATCTCCCATTCACCATTAATATTTAATTACTTTATTTTTCTCAACTCTACCCTAATTTAATCACTTATGCCCACACTAAAAGTGTCCCTCTATATAATTCTAGTACCACGATCTATTCATTCCAGATACTCAATGATAATAATATAAATTTATATAATGGATAATTTATCCATTTAAATCACGAATAAGTCTTATCCACATATTTATTTGAAATTAAAAACAAAAATTTTCATCATGCACCATTTCGATTGAATTAATCTATCAGACAACCATTCATTCTTGAAGAAACCACAACCCTGATTTAGAACCACCAAAGTAATTTTTGGTTCATCAAAATCTGAAAAAACCATCCAAAAAAACCTTTATTTGGTAACCTTATCTTCTATGAAGTCTTATTTTATTGGAATAACATACCTACATTGAAACTTTCTTTAATGAAATAATGGAAACCCAATCCTTTTCTCCAACTTCTTCCATCCTTGTTCTAAATCTTTGAGATACCAACTTCATCATATGATGTTCATATTTTTTATAATGATCCTTTGAAAGATCATTTTCAAAGATTCATAAGCTAAAATATCTATTCTACACATATAATGTGAAATAGTAATGGTGTACCATCCAAATCATCCATTGACTTGAACCAACAACGAATTTCTTTTTTTAAAATATCCTCTCAGGAACCCAAGTCATCTATCACATTAATTAAAATAGAAAAAAAAATATTTTTGATTTTTTCCTGGTAATATAGTTCAGTTTACTTTGATAAGTTTAATATCCTTCCACCAAATTCCAAATAAAACCAAATTAATGGAATAAGCTCCATGACACCAGTGACCATGAAATCTTTGGATATTCTAGATTCTTTGATGATACCACTATCATATTCTGGTGAAATTATTCCAAAAAAATTAAATAAAATCTAAATAAGGAACCATAATTTTATTTCACTAGGCTCATAATATATTAAAAAAACATGGCTCATGATTCCATCTGGTTATTAAGACTTTCTATTTTCTATAAACACCTATTGTAATATGGTTTCCCTCTAGTAACATCCTACAAATTATTATAAATATGATAAAACAAATTATTTCCAATATGTTATGAAATAAAACACTTAAAAAATTCCTTATTATAGTATGTGTTGAGTAAAAAAACAAGAAGAAAAAATAGATAACATTACATAAGATGATCCCTAATTAAAAATAAACACAAATGAAAGAAAAATGTAAAAAACAATGCAAAATTAGAATACATGGTTCAAAATTTCTTCCAATATCCATGTATAATAACATAATCACTTTCATTAAATGAGGCATAACATATAGGTTATAATAGTTACTATGTTCTGTAAATCTACCTAAATCAGTGAAATATGTCCTACAAACACCTTTAAATTGTTTCATCTTCTTGATCCCTTATTTCGATTTACACACATGAAAGTTTCGAACTTTAACTTTGGATTTGGTTCCTCCAAAAAATTTATGGTTCCTAGGTTGGATTCCCTCAAAGGGTATCCAACATCACCTTTATTATTACCTATAAGTGCTCATCAGTCTTTCTCAAAAAATTTCAATACATACATTTACATAGACTTTAAGACCATATCTCAAATTAAGGAAATCAATATTCATTTTTCTATCTTTTAATATTTTTAAATAAATCTAAATTATTATTGAGATAATATAATAAATTAACAATATTAAAAACCTCTCCATTAATAAATTTATCCCCTATAAAAAATGTGTTGGCCCATAGTCAATTGTGAATTTAGATAAATTTGCATAGGTTAACTCCAATAGTTTCTACCATATGACATTATCCTCATATCACTCTTAAAATTAACCATAACATTCTTCATATGTGTAACTTATGAAAATTTATATTCATCCACATCATCAGTTTAACTTATAAACTATTTACCCTATCCAATTTATAAGAGTATTTTAAATAGTTTACTATGTACAAATTACCCAATGTATTAGAGGGATATAATGAACCCACCCATCATCATTAAAAATTTATCTGAATAATAAAATGAGTAAAAAAACTAAAAGTTTAAGTTTCTTAAAAAAAATCATATTAATTTTCATCTTAACCCATAAGAAAAAGAGAATTCAATTATCTCATAAAAATAAAATGAAATATATATTTTTGGATATTTTAATAACTATAAATTCCTAGAAAAAATGGAAATAATATATTCTTAGAAAATTATTATAATATAATATTTAAATCATGAGAATTAAAAAGGGATACGATGGAAGGGAATTTTTATCATCCCTTTAACATTAAATAAATATTCATTCTTAACTATTGTATATAATGTCATAAATAACAAGTAAGAATATCATTGAATGTATTCCATTCTAAACCACTAAAAATGAAGTAAAAATTATTTTAAACTATCTTTTAAGAATCTATTGACTTTTAAAGAATAATATTCTTAACATATTTTAGAAGAACACGGATAATAAAGAGATAAATTTCAAAACATTTAAGAGATGTTTTTAATGAATTGTTACTAATGACTTTTGATACATTTGAAAGAAAAGGAAATTAAATGGGGGAAGTTGAAATTGTAATTTAAACCAATTTTTTTTGTAAATGAATAATTAATGACTTTAATTTGGATGTTTTTGAAAAAAAACATGCTATGAAAATGGAATAATTCTCAAATAAAGGAAATTGAAATGAGAAATATCTTACCTTGGGTCCAGACTCAACACATATGTGTTTTACATTACTAATTAACAGTCTTATACTATTTTTCATTAATTATGAATGATTTTTACTCACATTATTTTATTAGTATATATTTTATTTAATTTTTATCATGTTCTATTTATTTATGAATTTAGATAAGTTTGTATCAGACAATTTTGGGTTAATCGGTCCAAAACAGATTCGGTGTGTTGATTTTGGTCAAAGGAGAAATAGTTACATCATCTACTGAGTCTCAAATATATTATAATTATCATGGTTTTATATTAAATTAAATTATAAAACCATTAATATTTGGAAATGATGAAATATGGTATACGTACTTCATGGAGGTGGTAGTTCACACAAACACATAAGTGAAATTTTCATTTTTCTAATGGATGAAAATTAAATAAATTTATAAAGGTTTACCTACACCAACATATAATAATGTAAAAAATATCATATTTATTCATTAAATCATTCCATAGGACCTTACCTATGTGGATGTAATGGAAAATGAAACACATCATTCATGGTTTTTCTAGTGCACACAAGCAACAATTTCATTTTCTAATGTGTGGGTAGGTAAGAAGGTAGATTATATCACATATTTCTAAAATCATAATTATTTCATAAATATCATATATATATACACCCATTAAATAATTATTTTTGACCTTTTTTGTGAGTCAGTGATGAGAAATGAAATGCATTACTTCGTGGAGGTGATAGCCCACATGTAAGCATGAGAAACATTTTATTTTTCATTGGATAGAAAATGGTATATTTTTTTCCCATATTTATAATAACATTTCAGTACTTTAAATATAATTATTTATTTATATTATTATGGTTTGAATATATTTAAAAGGGGTACTAGAATAATTAAACTTGAAATAATTTGGATAAGACTTATATCTCCCCCTTAGATATATTTATTTAGCGTACACTATAATACTTCAAGGATTGGTGTTTCGGGAATACATATAGATCCTGAACCTAGGTAGGGAATTTAGGAATTTATTTCGGTATATATTTCTTAAAAATTGTGTATAATTAAGGATAGGTAGTTCAATTTCAAAAGTAATAAGATTGTCACACATGTAAATATGTTTTTTAAAGTTAATATGTGATTTAATTAAAAGATCAAGGACCAGGAGATCCAAGAGATTGAAGATAATAAGGGAAATCCACCAACCATGCATGAGAACCATCAGAGAGACCACATGTTGTATAAAATGTAAAGCCATATTCCCATACCATCTAGTGAAATAGATACAAAGAGATAAAATATTTATGAAAATAAAACCAATCAATTAGAGACCAATATCAGAAGAAGATATAGCATTGATAATGGAAAGGAAATCCAAATCTAGAATGATAGAACTCTACACTATATCAAAAGAAAATTATAGGTAAACATGAATTTGTTGAGTATCTCCCACAAATGGCACCCAGTTTGTACTAAAGGACATTTGGAATGACATGAAAATTGACCTAAAAAAGTCACGAGTGAGAACAAGAAACTCAGAAAACCACCACTAGAGAGTGAAAAATACCCATCAATCTCAAAAATATCTACAGGAGGAGTGTTCCATACATAAGGAACACGTTTCCAATGTTATGATATCAAATTTCCTATCATAAAGATTCGAGGAATCTAACCAGTTGGTGTCCTAATCAACCAATAATGATAATTTTTTCTCTAGATGATTAATGATAAAAATATTTAATTAATTCCAAATCATCTAAGTAACTGTACAAAAGGAACCCTCATTTTGTGTGGGGAGGGATGAAGACCACTTCATCCATAGTATCACAAGGTTTGGTTTGGTATCCAAGAAGTTTACTAAATATACACTCTAGTTTCGAAAAATATCCCTAGACTAGAGAAAATGAATGATGGAATTTGAAAGAGACTCTTTTTCAGAAAAAATAGGCATGTTGGTTAATTGGTTTCATGGTGGAAAACAAAAAACTGATTCATAGGAAGGTCATATGGATAATCCTTCCACTAAAAACACCATTACCTGGGTGGGATTTAGTGGTTCAAAAAGTGTTTCCGTTAATCATCAACCCCCATGTTTGATGAATCAAAAGCCACTTAATAGCCAGACATGACTGAGTAGGTTTTGGGTCCTTCTTTATTCTAGAAAAGTTAATCTTGTCTGATATCACTCACACAATATATAATCTATATAATACTATTGTCTCCTTAATTTAACTGTGACTCTAGTTTCTTAGTTCAAAACCAATTACCATCCCATTTAAATAAATATTTCACCATTCCATTCCATTATACATCTTTTATTTATAATGATTATTTTCATGGAGTGAAAATTTTAATAAGAAACAATTTGATTGTAGAAGATAATTCCATTGGGAACAAAATCACTTTTATTCTAATAAATAATAGAGGGTATCTAAATGTGCAAGTGGATAAGTAGGATCATATAAAATATATTAAACATTACATTACAGAATCTAATTAGATTTAAATACTAATCAAAATAAATTTTTTTAATCTTATAATTGATGGTAATAAGAGTATTATTAATAGAATGTAAGTTATAATTACTTTTTGAAGGCTATTTTTTGGGACCCAATATATCAAGACTGATAAAGTGATGGGACACTTTTAAAAAATCAGTCCATCTAGGACCAGTGTGTTTGTTGTATAGATTTATTTGAGTTCTAGGTGAATTTTTTCACATCTGATATCATGTACAAGTAGGAAGTTCATCATATTTGTGACCACATGGATAATGAAAGATGTGACATATGAAGAGATGATAGAATCCCTTTTGGAATAAATATCTTGATAAAAATAAGAATTAAGATCATGGATATCCTCATTATTTGAAACTGGACTACCATTAAGATTAGTGAGGCAGGATAAGAGGTTATTGAGATGTCTCTTAGATTACTTTTAGGGAAATTAATGAGTATCAGACTCAGATTAATTAATATGTGCATTTCACGCTCATATATTTTATAAGAGCTAGTCGATTATGAGAGTTTTATACATCTTATCTTCCAAGTTCATGATTCTGGATATCACTATATTCAAGGGATTTAGTTGGAGTAATTTTTTATGGAACCAAATAATCAACATTGTGGACCGCAAGGAAATAGTATTATTAATGCTAAAATACCTCCTTTACCATCCCAAATGGATAAATTCATTAAATTCTTCCACATGGTCCAAAATCTTTTGCACCTAAAGGGTATTTCATTTATAGGAATTCTTCCATAATGAGAGACATCGATGTTGAGATGAGAGTGGTCTGAAATCCTAGGGGCATAGTGAGACACCGTGGAAATGTTATAGTGGCCAAATAATTCAGTCAAACCTAGAAACTTGTCTAAAAACTCCTCAATGTGTGTATTTTTGGATTTTCCTCCAAACCACATAGAAGTATTTCTTAACTATCCCTAGTCAAGGAGATCAACATTTTGGAGTTATAATATGAAATATAATATCAGAATACAAAGTCTGTAAGTATATCATCTTTTATTATTATGAAACATGATATCATTAATGTCCCTACAGAAAAGTGGAGTCCTATAAATACTCTGTTTTAAAGATCATAGAATCCATAAATATGTCAATTTATCATTTTAAATAGGCTACCCATAGAAACCAATGAGCACCCATGATAGAGTATTTGACTGATGGATAAAAGTTGTGATGTTATTTGATAAATAATAGCTGACTTTGAAAAATTGAACTTCCATCCAAAGAAGGAAAAGTACTCCAAAAATTTCTTTTCACAAAATCAAAATACACCATGAAGGAATACATTTTCCACAGTTCTACACATGTTCTTATGGCCCAACATGGCCCCAGATAGGAAAACCATGTCACTACCACTTTTAGAACTCCATTTATTTTGAATCCAAATTTTTGATGGATTTCTAGGAACATTATGGCTATAGATTAATATTTACATTAGGATAAGAAGGTTTGGATTATAACAGCCTCTGCATTTGAGAATTCAATTAAAATTCCATCTCCTACCACATTCAATGTTTTATAATAACACTCGACCCCCTACAGTAGGTAAATACATATTTTAGAGAAGTTAGGTTATTTATTATAAAGTTATTTTCTATGATCCCATAAAATTTTAATCATCCATATTATTTATTTTAATGTCTAGTAGTAATTTCCTTATATAAATTTTTTCATACCTATGTGGAGTGAAAAGGAGGGTTGACATGTGTGGAGAAATTCAGATTAAGAGGATTAGAGAAGGTCTGTTTTGGGATGGGTGGGAGTTTAGAAGTACCCATAAAAGATGAATGTGTGTATTATGAGTGATTATCTTCATAATATAACATATAATGAGATAAAAATTTCTTTCTAGGATACACCATAGACAAATTGAGGAACTAGATTCTCTAACTCCTTCTTTCACATATAAACTCAGTGATACCTTGGACTTTTTAAAGTGATAATTATAATATCCCCATAATTTCTCAAATCATCCACTAGAATGGGATGGTTTTAAAAAGTCCAAGGTATCCTCATAAAAACATTATGTTTCTATTTAAAAAATTAAAATATTATATTCATAGATCTAATTTCTCTTATAGTCACTCCATATAATCATAATTATATGGATTTATGGGTATTCCTCATGTAGAAAAATTGAATGGTTAATTGGTGATGAAATTTCCAATTGTGAGAAGAGTCATCCAGCACACGAAGAAGGTATCTTTATCCTTTTTCACAAAAATATAAAAGTTATCCTTTTTAATATGTGAGAGTTTCCACAATTGATTCATCATATCATTTTCCTTAGAAAAACTCATCTGAAAGAAAAAAATAGCATCATCATGAGAGAAATAGGATTTTCAATCATGATTGCAGCGTCAACACCATGAATTCTTCAAACCTAGGAAAAACCTAAGAAATACCAAATCCTAGAAAAAACTAGATATATTTTAAGATTTATATTTTAGTTTAACCCCCAACAACCCTTTTAACCGTTAGTGGGGTGAAAAACTTTTACAATGGTAAATATTCAATATGATTAAAAATGAAATGAATCTTATAATACAATTAGAATGTGATAATTCCAAATATGGAATCCAATTTCTAATATCCAACTTCCAAAAGTGTTAAAAAATAATTTAAATATAATTTCAATAAATGCATGTAAATCCACTTTAGAAAATTTCATTTTATTCATAATAAATATTTTACACCAAAACCATATATAATGTCAATTCCTTAAACTGACCTAATATTTCATTTCATATTCTCATTAATTAAATATGAATTTATTTTTTTTGTTTTTCAGACTATACCAAACTTAAATTTAAATCATTGATAAATTTGAATGTTAAATAAAAACGTTAAAAAAATTTCACTAAATTAATGAGTTTGAATTTGAGTATCAAAATTATGAAATATGGGTATAATGAAAAAAAATTATATTTTTAATACTAATGAAATTCATTTAGTAAAACTAAAACAATTAATAATATCATTTTATGAAGAGAAATATATTTTCCTAAAATTTTAATTTTATTTAAAGAAACTAAGTATATATTGATTTAAATATAATAAAATATAAAGATAATATGAATAAAATATTTCTAAAAAATTATTTTATAAAGTATAGGCAATAAAAATAATAAATAATTAACATTTTAAAAATATATTTTCCAATATGTTTTGTATTCCACTTTATTTTTTGAATTTATTTTAAAATTGAATTATAAAATTTTTGAAAATTAATTTGAAAAAATCAACATCATTTTTTGATTAATAATAATATAATCTTAATATGATTTTTTTGAATTTTCAAATTAATTTTCCTTGTAGTTTAATATTCCAATATTCTATTTTAGATAATTTTTTTATCTTTCGTGGCATTAGTAGTATATAAGTATGGATTATAAATTTATGTAACTTTTTATAACACAAGTTATTTTTCATATGTGACCTTATAATTTTGAAATCAATTATTTTAATTTACAAGACTATACATTTTGATCAATATGACTATAATACTGATTATGATAGTAAGAATATGTTCTTTATGGCTAAATTACATGATTGGGGGGGGGGTGAATTACACATTTAAAAATATATTTTAAAAGTATTAAATTAAAAAATCCCAAAGACTATTTAAGTATGTTTGTTGGACTTGGATCTTAGTACAATTAGAAAAGATAGTAATAAAAGATACCACGATTAAATCAGAGTGAAAAAAATAATCACAAAGGATCCGATTTATTAGCGTTAAAGATAAGATTCAAGATGAATCTGATTAATCTGATTATGTATCATAATCAAAGATAACACGATAAAACAATCAGAATAAAAATTTGAATAAGATGTTTCAATTACTAATAAATGATAAGTGTAAATATAAAACTACATGAAAAAATTAATAAGATAGCTATCGAATATAGGAATGTCTTATAAGCTATTAAAAGAATAACCTCTATTAACAATAAGAGTAATATAGTCTATGTGATAGACTAAAGATATCCACTATTTTATACTTATAGAAATGTTTGTATTTTCTTTCCAAGGAAATACCTCGATACGATGATCAAAATGGATCTATATTCCTATATGTGGAAGACGTGTGATCATATTTTCTGTCTACCTATAACCAACAACCTCCTATATGATGGATCATATTCTCCATCTTTCTATCCTTAGAAGCCCTTGATCATTATGATGATTGGATTCAGTCACCATTATAATAATGTTCATTAAAAGAAAACCAGACAAAATTTCATTAGAATGACTCTATATAAAGAATTAAAATAGACTAGGAACAAGCTTTTCATGCTAAGTATACTTTAGAAAAATTCAACAGTGAATGTAATCAACAATTGTTGCAACTTCTCCAAATGCTTTGAATGAACTGATGTCTGTATGTATTGTTCCAATGGTCATCTTGTTCTTAGAATAGTCATATTTACCCAAGTTTTTCATAATGAGTTGGACACCTAGGAATTTTCAGTTCATAATGATATGGAATAACTAATTATCTGACACACATTTATTTGCACTATTATAGTGTAAATGTTTTTCCTATGTTATAAACATGTCTTCCAAATATAATTATAAAATCAACTCACTCTGATGGACTTATGATTTTAATTATGTTAATTATTATGAGTATCAATCCTATATTTATCTGTACCTATATCAGTATGCTGTTTAATACTTTTTTAGTATGATAGAAAAGATATAAAATCTAACAATTTATACAATAAGGGTGAGTTTGATTAATCAGACACATACTCATTATGATAATTTGAATGAAGAATGTATTGTTATTTTATTAATTCATTAGAACTTATCATATATATGGTAAACGAATTTGTTTTCTGAAAAAAATTATCAAACACTTTGGTCATAAAATGTTTTTAAATAAGTTTTAAGAAATGTATTTGTGATTTCAAAAATAAAAATAATGGAAAAGTAATAATTAAAACTTCTGAATCAACACACATTTTACATTTTATAATTTGTGTTATATATATTTTTATATTGTTTTTAATAAATTATATACTTAATATTTTAAAATTAAATTATATCACTTTTAAGAATTGAATTGAAAATGGAATTAAAATTTGAAATCCTTAGGTCTATCTTATATAAAAAGTACCATTATATTCTTTATCTTAAAGAAAAAATTACATATGTAAAAACTATTTACCTTTGTGAAACTAAAATGGTAAAATTAAGTAAACATAAAGGTAAAGGTATTTAAATGTTTAAAAAATGTTTCTATATGAACAATTGAGGTGTTTATTTTCTATTTCTCTTAACTAATATATTATTTACCTAATTTCTAGCCACATTCATTGATAGTGACATACTTTTATTGAAAACTATTGTGTATTTTAAAAAATACACTCATTTTCACTAATAAAAGGGCACTCATCTTCTATCTTAACCTCTTCTATTCTCCCAAACTATACCCAACACTCTTCTCAACATGATTAGACACCATAATATATATTTTATTCATAAATGTCTATTAATTATAGTTTTAATCTCCTTTAAAAATTTTATAATCCCAAAAGTGTGGTATAAGTTTCTTACCTCTCTTACCCTTTTCCATTTCATTGTGTGGTTTTATTTTTCACTAAAATTAATTTTTATGATTTAATAATAATAAAATAAATATAATTAATATAATATTGTGTTATTTTAATGATGGTATAATAATTTACCACCCACCCCTTTTCCATTAAGATTAATTAAAATAAGAATTACGTGTTGTGTGTACCACTGTCTCCACAATGCAACATCTTTAATTTTCCTTTACCACCATAAAAAGATGGTAATAATAGTGAATTTAATATATAATTGTGAATTTTTTGAAATATTTTATATTCTTAAATGATAAATAATATTTATATTTTTCTCATTCGTTGGAAAATAAAATCAAAAACCATGAGTTCAAGTAGACTACCGCTTCCATAAAGCAATCAATTTACATTTCTCTTTTCTTCACTCCTTTAAATGGGTTGTTATGAGAATGAATTTAAAGAATAAATATGATTTTTTGATTATATTTAGGTTATGTTATGAGAAATTTTAGAACCTATTAATGATATGTTCAAGAGACATTAATCGAAAATTCAACCATTTATTACAAGAATACTTAGAGGAAAATCAATAATTAAAATATTTTTATATTCTCATATTCATTACTAAATCTTATAAATCCTTTATAATTATAATATATTTCAAAAATAAACACTAAATGATATATTTATTATATGGATAAAAATTATTAAAACTAAATCACCTCATTATCATCAATAATAATGGTATGCTAATGATTGGGTCTATTTGACTACTAACTTGAAAAATAATATGAAATTATATCATGGACGATTAAGAAAAAATAATTTCTATTAATATATGATATAAATGTTTAAATAATGATTTTTTAATTTTTTTTTTCAGGAAATGATAAATAAATATTTATCCAATTAATTAAGAAAACACCAATCATTGGTTGAAAATTTCTTAGGCATCATCATTACCGCCGCCTATATCACCACTATGGGTAATGTCCCTGAACTAATCGAAGAAGGTTGTAAGGTGATTGAGAATACTGAATGATAATTCTTTTCTATAAATAAAATTACCTTCCATCATAGTAAAAACTCAAAATCAAGATTTTGCACCAAGATAGACACAGCTCAACACTAGGTTTGTGGATTCATGAATATGAAAAAATAAACCAATTGATGAAATATATATAATCAATATTCATCTTCTCTATAATTTCTATTAAATCCACTACCCCTCTTATAGCCACAAAGGCTCTATTGTTAGGTCATCATGTCTTACAAAACTATGGTGGCTCTCAATTAGTTGGGATGTTTTATCTTTTATTTTTCTAAATTATTTTATAGAGTTTGAGATGAACATGAAAAGTTTTATAATATTTGTTTCGAGTTTTAATGTTATTTATACGCATGTTTTAATTTTTATTTGTTAATTGAAAATTTTAAATTGTTATTTTTAGATTTTAATAGTGGATAATGGTGATTTTGTAGCTAAAATTTTGTTATATAGTTCATACTTTAATTTTTTTTGATTATTTTTAATAAATTATATTTTTTATTATTTGAAAACAATACTAACTCAATTCATTAAAATTGGATAAAAAATTATGTAATTTTTTTTCAAATTATTTATTATATGAAAATTTATATTTCTATTATACATATAAACAATATTCTTTCAATTTATATCTCTATAGTAATTATTGAAAAATATAAAAGTTTTTGATTTATATTTTCAAAAATATATCTTAATCAATTCATAATGTTTTTTTATATTGATTATGATTATTAGAATTTTTTTTTTCATTGTGTGACTTTGATAGTGTACGAAATTTGAAATTCCTTATATAAGAGATAATCCATTTAAAAGTAGTTTTTTTGTTTATTAACATATTATATATATTTTTTAAAAAATTAGATGTTTTCTGTTATAAAAATTCAACAAGAAATTACTACTAAAAAATTCCATAATAAATGTTTTATTGAAAATTTCACTAAAATATTAAAAATATCCAATTTAAAATTATAATTAGAAATTATAGTCTAAAATCACACAAAAAATATATCCCTAATAAAATAACATTAAAATAATCGATTTTAATATACTATTAGAAAATATTAATATATATTTTATAGTGTGGAATTTGAAATTGAAAATATATTAGCCTTAGAACCACACTCTTGAATCCAATGAAGAAAACTTAATCACTAAATTTATGGCTTGATACCATTAAATTTGACCCAATTTTCAAAACAAAATTTATAAAAATAAATAGATATATTACAAATCAAACATATAAATGGAACATTTTTGTTTAAAGTTTTTAATAATTAAATAAAAAATATTAAAAAAATAATACCCATGAATTCAGGAGAATATTTTTCACAAAATACCTTGTTTTTCATATTCTATAATAGGTCATCAAGATCATCCATATAAAACACTTATATACAAAATTAATTTAATATAAATAATAGTAAACTTGGTAAAATGAAACCTAAAAAGGGTGAAATTAAATTCCTAGTAAAGTTAAACACATTAATAAAAAAATATATTTCATTAGTGAGAATAAAAGTGCATAAGGTATGATGACATAATCAAATTTAAGAGTATAACATAATAATATTCATAAACACCAACATCTGGATCTTCAAACATGAAAACATGTAATAAGGAATTAAATATAGAATGAGTTATTAGAATCAATAAAAATAATCTATGTGATATCAATCTTGATCAAATGAATAATTTATATCCCATAAAAAGCATAAAAAAACGTGTTTGAATCTTAGAAAATTTTATTCATAGCCCATGTTAAACCAATGTAATAAATAACTTGATCCTAGTTAAATATATATAAGAAACCTTTATATAACACACTCCTTCTTTCCCATTGGGTCAAGTAACATTTATCAATTCATTAAAGCGCTATTTGGTCACACCCATTATATAAGATATATCTGGCTTTACCAAGGGTATCTGGGCACATCCATCTTCTAAGCTATATCAGGCTCACCCATCATTAAAGGTATATTGAGATCATCCACGAGATATAATTGAGATCAAACCTTTATATAATAAGCATCAACATCAATTTTTTATCTTCCATAATGTCTAAGTACCATTCCTTAATGGATAATTTAGAATCCTTCATTTTTAATAATAACAACAATCGGTTTTATTTAATAGAATGATTAATCCATTGGAATGAAACAGGTTACCTGACAATATCAAAATCCTTGAAAAAAATAAGGATTGTATAAATTAAAAATATACACATTGGAGTGAAAGTAACATCAAGTGGGTTTTTATGTTGATAAATAGAAATACCATTAAAATATGAATAAAAACATTTTTGAGGAAACCAAGCATTTCACTTTCAAAAAAACTTTTAAACACTAAATATTCATAAAATATTTTTGAAAATAAAAATTGATACATGAAAAGTAATCTTTATAAAATTTTGGGCTTAATGGGGGGAAAATATGTTCAATATTGAGATGTTAAAAATAAATATTCTTTTTAAACATTTTTAAAGAGAGTCCAATGTGACCCATTTAGAAAATGTTAAGAAATTTATTTTTATTAAATTTTATTATAAGGTCAAATATATTGTTAAATTTATTTAGGGAATAATTTATTTATTTTTTAAATAAAAAATTTAAAACATTTTATAAAACATGGATTTGAATGAATAAGGATTTTTGACCAAAGGTACAAATGAAGTCGAATTTTATTAAATTTTTTTATCAATCATGTTAAGCACCAAAGAGAGGATTGAAAATTTCATGAATTGACATAAGAGAATAAATAAAAGTCTATTGTTAGGAAAAGATCAAATAATTTTAATAAATTTAAATTCAAGCATAAATAATCCCGATTCAAATGGAGGTTGAAACATAAAGCTTTCTTATCTTTAGTGAATCTTCAATAATAATCCGCATAAAAGAATGAATTAAAATGAAACATTAAATATCATTAAAATAATAAAATTCATGATATAACATATAAATTGGTAATTATATACACCTAAAAATATAACATAGGTGTATAACATAAGATATGTCTCAATGAAGATAATTTGAGACAAGAAAAACTTACAATAAAAATAACACTGAAGTGAGAATTAATAAATGAATTGATTATCTTTGTGAAATGAAAATACAAATAAAAAAAGTGTAATTAAAATATAAATTAACAACAATTCATTACATGCATAATCTTTTAATATCAACGAAAATACAAAAGTAATATTACCAAATGAAATGAAATTGAGTTATTAAATTATTTAACAATTGGTAATTTTCAAGTCAAATCACGTTGGATGAAATAATTAAAATTGAAACCTACATTACTATGAATTATTAAGGATTTGTGATATTTCATGTAAAATGGGTAGTATATATCCTATATAAATAAAATTAGGTGCATAATAATATAGTATGACTCAATGAAGGAAAATCGCAACAAAGTCCCTTAACTTAGGTCCAAAACCACCATATATATCCTTTAACTGATGTATAATAAGATTATATAAAGTATTTTATTTATTAATAAAAAATTTTAGGATTAAAACCCTATAAATAAAAAAATTATTTTATTTCTTTTAAATGTCTTATTTAAATATTTAATAGGTTAAGTCCAGGTCAGGTGTTTTGAGGATGCTCGGTTCATTGTTTCAAAATGAATTTGGTGTGTTGACCGTGCAAAAAGTGGTCATCATTTCAAAAAATCAAGAATAATAATCATAAAATATTTATCATATTAATATATTAATTTTAATTTTAAAACCAATATTAAATGATATATTGAAAAATGAACAATGTTTCAATCATGGAGACGATGGTTCGTACGCACAGAAAAGTAAAATTCCCATTTTCAATCCTCATTATGGAAAGTAATTAAATATATTTTTGGTCTTTAAATAATGACAATAATATCATAAATTCCATATTATTTCATTAAATAAACTTATAAATATCTTCCATGTGATGCGGTGATGAAAAAAGAATCATATCGCTTCATCGATGTTGTAGTCAGAACGTATGGACGATCAAGATTTTCATTTTTAATTGAGTGGAAAGGTAAGAATGATAATGATATATTATATTTTAAAAATTATAATCCTAAAAATTATATCATAATTATTTCATATATATCACATATATTCAATAAAATTATACTTATTACCTCACATGGAAAGCATTAGTGAAAAACACATCACATCACTTCTTGAGGTGGTAGTCCACTGTATAGATGATCGATGCTATATTATCCCCAAAAAATAGAAATTAAGAATTTATAAGTGATATATTAATTGAATAAGAATATTCATTTTTAAAAAATAATATATATACATTAAATCGTTTTTTATAATAATCCATGACAGGTGATGTTGAAAAATGAATGACACAGGTTCACAAGGTGGAAGTCCTCCATACACATAAATGATGATTTAATTTTCCTTTTAAAGGAAGTAAATATGATTATAGGTTATTAAATTAAATAAATAAAATCAGAGTATATATCATATTTTTTTACCTTAACCATATTAACTAATTTTTACTACTTTCACTGTAAATTGTGGTAAAAATTTATGTTTACCATATTAGATATTATAAATTAATATTATTCTGAATATCAAATCCATTTTTACAAATTAAAATCATCAAATTGGAAGAATATAATTTAAAATTAAACTTTCATATGTGACAATAAATTTGTTTTTTCAAGAAGTGTATATTCCATGTAAAATAAGATTTTATATTAACTCTATAACTTGTTATAATCATTATATTAATTTAAATAAAAATGTATTGATATATAATATCTAAATATCATATTTATCTTTCATCATACTGGGGTTTTTAATTAATTATTATGGATAAACTTTATGCACTTTAGAAACAAAATAAATAAATACCATTTTTAATCCAAAAAATAAACTTATAATAATATCAAATTTTAATTTGAATAAAAATTAATTATGTGGATTATATAATAATAATTAATATATATTTAACTTGAAATCATATTCAATATATAATAGTACTTATAAATTAATTAATTTATTGAAATGTAATGATAGTTTTAAAAAAATCGGCATCTTTTACTATTAACTATCAATATTTTCTAAAAAACCCCAAAATTTTACCCTAGTTTAATTTTGATTTGATGATTTTAAAAATGAATATAATTTTATCCAAAATTTTTTATAAAATATCCAGATAATAATTAAAATTTTTTCCCACTAAAATAAAATAAATCATTTTAAAAGAAAACATAGTGTTGATGAATAAAATTACATTACAAAAAATTAATTGATTATTTACTATAAATCTACCAATAAATTTATATTTATTTGGAAAAATATATATATTTCATAAATTACTTAATAATATTCATAAATTCCAATTTAACGGCTTGTTTATAAAAGTCCTATTTAAAATAATATTAATAGTATGTTACAGTTTGTTAAGATTAGGTGTTTCTTATTACACAATCTATCAAAGAATTTGAATTTATTTAAAAACAAATATATCATAATATATAAGGGAATTAATTTATTATCTATTATTATAATTGAATTTTATATTTGATATCAAACATAATGCTCTTATTTTAAAAATCTCAGGGTGTTACATTCTCCCCTCACTAATAAACCACATCTTAAAAATTTGAACTTTGTCTTGGTAATCAAAGGTTTGATATTTGAAAATACATTTACTATAAACCCACATCAAAAAAAGGATTAAAAAAAATTTAGTTTAAAAATACAGAAAGGGAAATATGATGGTCATCACCTTACGTGGTTTCCCTGTAGGATAACATTGGTTGAATGTGAATATATGGATATGGAAGAAAATCATAAATAATTATGGTGAGTGTTAAAGATCATTAATCTCAAGAAATTGAATTTTCAAGGTAATGTTAGTGACCTGAAAACCATAAATCTATGAGGAGTTATAAAGACCTTGATTCAACATAATGAAAGAAATTTGATAAATTTTTTTTTAATACCCTTTTCCCAGAGTTGATGGAATCATTCAGTATATAGACTATGATCAACTCCAATATACTTACTTGAAAAGTATACTTAAATGATTTTTTTCCACAATATCATATTTTCCCCAAAGGATGAGTATCCAAGATGAATCATTCTTTTATGAAGCACTAATATAAACTTTCAAAGGATTACAAAACTATAAAAGGGATAATAAGTTATTCCTCCTATCCTAAGGCATTTACCAAAAAAAATGATAGTAGTAGGTAATATAATTCCAAAAATAAATAAAAATATATATATTGAAATAATATATTGATATCCAAAATTCAAATAGAATACCTCATGTTCAGACTAAATCATTCCATAATCAAATGACCCTATATTCCAAATAACCTCAAAAACCTCAACATTAAATAGTGTTTTATCCTAGAATATTATCTCATACCTTTGTTATTACAATCCCAAAAGTATAGAAATGTTACACAAAAATAATATTAATAACTTAGTCAAAAAAATGGTTTGAAATACCGTTGTTATCTATACTATAAAACATGTGTTCCCCTAATTACCTCAACATCAAAGATATAATAATCCCAAAAGGTCACCAATATCATTAAACTTATTTCTACTATAGAAATTTTACTCCTCCTCAGATAATAATTCACCTTAAACCTAAGGGTTACATATACCTCAACCCAATAAAATGTCTCTTAAAAATTCCTTTTATGATATTAAGATTCGATTACTAAAAACATTCAAAGGGGTGTCTATGACATCAAATATATTATCAACATTATACCATTACCTTATGATGAAATCTATAACTCTTAAGGTAAAATCAGATTAAAAAAATCCTAATCTCCAAATTTATATAAAACCTTCTTCGATACCAACAATAATATCCCTATAAAAACACTCCTAGATATAACAATGATAACATAATATTTACATTTTTGGATTGATACCAATAAACATGACCCACATTTCTATAAAAAACATATAACAATAATAGTATATAATGGAACACATACATATCCATCAGCCTTTTAGATTTTTAGTTTTATATAATTATTATAAAATCATACATAAACAATACCTTTTAATTCAATAGAGTATTTTTTCCAAATTACATTGTTTTTCATATTCCATAATTGACACACAGAATCATACATGTGAAACCTTTCAAGGAATAATTCATTTAACAACGTTCTTGGTAACCTAAGGAAAAATAAAAAATAAATGTGTGACATAAAATTATCAACAACTGTAAGAAAAAATGGTACCAATTGATTGTCATTAGTGAGCATAAGAAGAGAATAAGGGTATTATTAATTAATAAGTGTGCATGTGTATAACCTATAAATATTAATACCCTTTAATTCCTAGATCTTAAAATATAAAGACAAGGTATAGGTCTTTAAAAATGGTAGGAGTCATCATAATATATAATAACAAGCCATTTGGTTTCAATTTTGATCAAAGAAAATATTTATATCACATAAAAAGCATAACACAAATGTGTTGGTATCTTGGAATTGTTTTTTCATAACCCTTGTTAAACCCGTGTTAGAAATAATTGGTACTTCCATAGGAAAAAAACTCAGGTAACTTCATCCTTCATTAAACATTATTAAATTGAAAATTATCGGATGTATTAGATTACTATATGTGTGCACTCCTTTTGTAGTATATATCGGGATTAACTGACGTTATTTGGGGGCACCTATCATATAATATATATCTGGCTCACCTGACTCTACATGGGTGACCTGATCATATAATATATATCAAGATAATCCATTAAATATAATTTGGATCAAACCATAATATAAGTTTTATATATGTCACCCATTCATCATAAACAATTTTCATGTACCATTAATTAATAAAACATTTAGAAGCCTTCACATTACAATCGTTGTAGTAATAAATGAACTTTTGTAGATCGATTAACACATAGAAATAAAAGAATTTCTATATAAATATCATAATTAATATTGAGAATGAATAAGGATTGAATCAATAAAACATATACCTTGTTTATTTTTTTTAACGTTAACTGTTTTTGACATTAATCAATGGAAATACTGTTAAAAGGTCATTTACAAGCTTCCTGAGGAAAATAACAATTTCACTTTGAAAATAACTCTTAAACAATAAAAATATATAAAATATTTTGAAAATAATTTTCATTGAAAACAAAATTATAATCTTAAACATGAATCTCTTCAACATTGTGTGGATATGATGGTGGTAAAATCCATTCATGTTTTGAAAGTTTAAAATAAACATTCTTTAAAAAAAATTAAGGCGAGTCAAAAGTGACTAATTTGGAAAAACTTTAAGAAATTTACTTATAAAACATTTTAAAATAATATTAAGATCTAGAAAAATATATTTAAGAAATTATTTATTTATTAAAAAATAATATTTTGAAAACATTTTATAAAACATTGATTTGGAAGAGGAAACATTTTTGACCATAGAGAGTAATGAACTCAGATTTTCTTAAAAACATTTTCTGAATCACATTAAGTTGAAAAGAGTGGAAAAATGGTACAATAACATAATAATCTCCTGAATGAATTTATTATTTGAAAATAAAATTGGTTTATTAGAAAATGATCATATTTATTCCTTTAATAAAAATTCAATCCTAAATAACCTTGGTTAAAATGGAGGTTATAGAAAAAATCCATTTCCACTTTGGTAACTCTTCAATAGTATTCCTCATAAAACAATAACATAAAATTAATCCTTAAATATAATTTATATATGGATATTCATGATGTGAAATATAAAAGTTGAAGTAGAAACACCTCATAAAATAATATATTTTTGTAAAATAAGATATGTCTCAGAGATGACAATTTGAGATGAGAAACCATTTCAATGAAAAAACATTAAAGTGAGAATTAATAAATGAGTATACTATGTCTATAAAATATAAATAAAAATAAAAAATTTGGAAGAAAATAATATAATTAAAACTAATTATCTAAATAATCTTTGAATATCAAGGACAATAAAAAAGTAATATAACCGAATGAAAATAAATTGAGTTATGAAATTATTTACCACTCAGTAATTTTTAAGTCAAATACTCTTGATTGATATAATGAAAATTGAAAACTAAAGTTTCATTATTTATTAAGTATCCATGATATTATAGGTACACGTTCCATAATATAAAAAATATAAAATAAATTATGTGCCGAAAGTTTCAATATTCCTCAATGAATGGAAATTGAGATGAAGTCACTTACCTAAAGCTCATACTCTCCATGTGTGACCTTTAACTCCGGTATAATAAGATTATATGAACTATTTTATTTATTAAGAACCCTTTTGCAAAATTTATACCTCATAGATAAATAAATAAATAAATTTATTGTTAATGACATATTTAAATATATGGTCAATCAAGTCGATGTCACGTGTTTTGTGGATGTTAAGTTTATTATTTCAAAATAGCTTCGGTGTATTGATATTGGAAAAAAGGTTAATTGTTTAAACATATAAAGAATAATAATAAAAAAATAGTTATAATATTAAAATTTCAATTTCACATTTTAATCCTATCATGAATTATTCGATGAATAATTCACAAAGTTACAATCTTGGAGAGGGTTAATCTTATGTACACACAAGTAATGTTTCCATATTTCAATGATCGGTATAGAAAAAATTATTTAATTTTTTATATTTAAATAATTATAATAATATAAAAAAACCATATTATTTCATTAAATATAATTATATATATCATCCATGTGATGTGGTGATGAAAAAAGAGTCACATCTCTTCATGGAGGCGGTCTCCATGCGTGCAAAAGAACAACATTATCATTTTTTAGTGACTCAAAAGGTAAGAAAGAAAAATATATTTTTTATGTGTAATAAAAAGGTAATTAATATCTTAATGATCTCATATATATTAAATATATTCATTAGATTTATCCTTATTACCTTTCCTAGAAAACATTATTGAAAAATATATCACATCACTTCACTAGGTGGAAGTCTATCATACACATCAATGACAATATCATATCCCAAATAGAATGGAATGTTAGAATAAATTTGTGATATATTAATTAAATAAGTAAAAATATATTACAAATTTAATAAATTTTATTTAAATACATCATTATTATAATTTGTGAGATGTTATGATGAAAAATGAATGACACCAGTTCCTGAGAAGGTTGTTTATCGTACACACAAATTAGGATTTTATTTTCCATTTGATTGAAGATGAGAATGTTTTTGGTTATTAAATTAACATAATAACATTGAATTTTGTTGTTGATACCTGTGTTACTCTATCATCATATATGAAAGAGATTTAAAATATGCGGAAAAAAATAAAATAAGGATTCTTAGTTAAGCCCAATATCTCTTCATTTGACAACATCCTTACCTAAGAACCTAATGGCTTCATAGGATGGATTTATGATAATACTGGGGGTATAGGTTGTGGAGGGGGGGGGGAATTAAGGAAGGTATTTTATGATTAAAATGGATTTGAATGTGTGAAATGTAGAGGAGAGTGTGTGGACATTTATAAGTCACGTGAGTGGTACACAATGGATTTTTTAAAACAAAAGGGTTTAGCCATGTTTTTTACATTCCAAAAGGATCTATAATGATTAATTATTGAGTATTAATCATAATAAAGTCTAAATATGTCCAATAAATATATTTTATACTAGTTTTTTATGTCATTCCAACCCTTATATTTTACTAGTATCCCCGTATTAACTGTTTTTACCATAACTGTAGTAATTAATTTTTAAGGTTTCAACTATTGACTATGGTTGAAAATTAATTTTTATTTATTATATAATTTAAATTAAAAATAATCATAAAATGGAATCCATTTTGAAAAATTTAATTCAAAAAATTTTAAGAATTTAATTTAAAATATAACCAATAGAGGTGATAAAAAGTAGTTTTTTAAGAAGTGTATTTTTTCAGTAAAAGTGGTTTATATATTCATTCATTGACTAGTAATTATCATCGAATGAATTTATATTGATATTTATTTATTTATATTATATAAATTTAATTTTAATAATTTATCTGTAGGTGTTGGTTTAATTAATTAAAAAGGAGAAACATTATGGACTTTAAAACAGTTTTCAGAAAAATCCCATTTTTATACCCATAAGTAAACTTAAACTAAAAATAAATATAAATATTATTCATAATAAATTAACTAGATTATATATAACTAAATAATAATTTTTTTTATTTAAATAATATTTTAAAAATAATGGTAATTATAAATTACTTATTTCATTGAAAGGAAATGATAGTTTTACAAAAAATCAATATTTTCACTGTTCATTGAAAAATCAATATTTTTCTAAAAAATCCAAAAATTTCACCCTATGTTTATTTAATTTTATTATTTAAAAAATGAAACTCATTTTTTAAATTTAAAATTATAACATCTCTAGGAATTAATTTTATTATTTTCTCATGAAAAGTAAAAAAAATCATTTTTTAGAAAACATAATTTGGATGAATAAAATTCTATTACTTAAAATTGATTGATTATATAATAAGTATATAAAAATAAAATTATATTATGTAAAAAATTTAAATATATATTTCATAAATTATTTAATAATATTCATACCCACCAATGTAATGGCTAGGTTGTAATGGTAATATTTGAAATATTATTACAAAATCCAATGGAGGGTGATTAAAAAAAATAAAGACAACTAAAAACACATATAAGTACTTAGGGATACTCAATCACGAGACCTCCCATGAGAACCCTAAAAGGAATAACCACTAGTCTACACCCCTAGTTGAGTTGATCATACTTAAAATAATATTAATTTTGTATAATGGTTTGTTAAAATTTTGTGGTGCATGTTATGTAAGTTATTGATGAAATTTAATTTTTAAAAAGAAACATATCATAATGTGTGAGGATGTTACATTCTCATATAAGATTGGTGTTTCATATCATATACACTATCAAACATAATTTTCATCTTTTAAACTCTCATGTTGTGATAGGATATACCATAATAAAATTTCCTGGGAAATTATATTAAAAATATTATATTAAAATTAAAGTGGAAAATATTATTTGAATTTAATAGTTCAAAAAATATATGATAAATTTTATTTTAAAACAACTTTATAAAGACTTTATAAAATAAAATAAAATTTTAGAAAACAATTACAGAGGGAAAATTAATTTTAAATGTTTAGTGGATAACTCTAATAAAAAAATACACTAAAAATACAAGGGATAATATCAAAAGAATTATAATTAAAAGTTCAACATAAAAATTTTAATTAAAATCTCCCTTAAGATCTGAATTAAAAATAAAATAAAATTTCACTATAATTTTATAATAATAAATTCTATTGTAACGTTGTAGTTGAAAATTCTATAATATTATACTAGTTGAATTACATTAGGAAATTTCACAATGAAATTTCTATTGAAAAGTACACTGTAAAATTTTATTTTAGAATCTCACAATAAAATAATAGTTAAAAATTTAAATATTTTTTTTGTAAAATAACACAATAAAATTTAAAAGTAAAATTCTATTAAAAAGTTTCACCAAAATATATTATAAAATACATCGTAGGGTAATTTAAATTGAAAAAAACATAGAGAAATTTCAATAAATATTTATTTTGGAAAAATAGATGAAATTAACATAAGAACATTAAATTGGAAAAATTCAAGAACAAAATTCTGTGGAAAATACTACAATAAAAATCAAGAAAAAGAATATATTTATTGAATATTGTTATGGGATGGTTCAAGATTAAAGAAATCTGGTTTTTTTTCCTGAGGTATAATTCTTGGGAGTGATGGGGCCTGAACCTATGGTTCCCTCTACAATCTTCAATATTTTTATGTTTTGATGTAGCATTGTACTGTTTATACTAGCTGAGGGGACTGTTTTTTCACTTGTGGGTGGTTGTGGTCTATCCTACCTATTATTCTGGCATTTTTTCTTGTTGAGGACATCCAGGACTTGAGGCTGCACTACCTCTAGTACCCATTTCCTGTTGTTACAGGTGAAGCCACTTCTAAAGCCGCTTGATAGTGTAGGCTAACCCAGAATATTGATGCTGTACTACCTCATTTTCAATCACAGGCCATGTTGGATGGTGTTTCTCAGTTTAGGACAACCTAGACTTCAATATTGCACCAAGACTACACCTTGAGGCATTGGAGCTTTCTCAGAGTTTCTGCACATTGGAATGATGTTATTTCTTATTTGAAGGCATGATGTTTTTGTTAGATCAATTCATTGTGGGTTTTTATTTGAGGTTTATTGATATATCTTAATGTATTGATCACATTTTATGTTGGTGTAAACACATTATACCTTGATGATGTATTGTAACACTCTTTTTTTAATAAATTTATTAGGGGCATGAATTGGGTGACCAATTCATGTCTCTGTTTGTGTTAAAAAAATATTTTAAAAAATAAAATGGGAAAATTTAATTAAAAAAATAATGTAAAAAATTTAAAGACAAATAGATTTGGTAAATTCTGTAGAGACATTTATGTGAAAGATTCTGTTATAAAATACATTAGAAAATTCCAATAAAAATAGGTAATGGGAAATTCCTGTAATGACTAGAAAATTACATGTAATTTTTTTATTTAAATAATATTATTTTGAGTCTATTAAAATTGACGGAATATGATTTCGAGGCCCGAAGAGCCCAGAAAGAATTTATGAACACTTTTTCCGGTACATTCAGTAAACGTAAGGGTGTGAATTTATATCATTTGAACCGATGCTCAGATTAAAAATATGAGGACACCGTTTGACTCGCAGCACGAGGTTTAGATTAAGGGAAGCTTAACCTTGTTCAAAAAATATTGGAGGGAATAATTAATTTTTTCATACTTTTGGAAAATAATAATAAAATAACTAAAGATTTTATTTTATTCTTTTTGAAAGTACATTGAAGAATGGTGGGACTACAATGCAACATCAAATATTAAATAAAATAATTTAAATGTCTTGAACCTCTAATTTGATGGGTTTTGTAACAACCACCCCTGCGTATTTAATTAACTCATTATTTACAGTTAATTAATGAATCCTAATATTAAAAACAACATGAAAGTTTTCTCTTATTTAAAAAATGCTTGGTCATAGTTTTTAGTTTCCCACAAGTGTAACCTCAAATGATGTTTTCAAGTCGTATTCCACCAATGTAGAATGGAGCTTCAACGATGGTTAGAGGATTCAAACAGAACAAGGACAGGTGACGACGAACACCTTCGAGCGCGGGTTTATCTACCTCATCTGCAACATATTCCAACAAGTTATAGGTAGGGGTTTTGTTTAATGTTTTTTTGTTTCATCTCATTTTTATTATGATGAATCGTTCCCTTGTTATGTTGCAAACACGAAGGGCACATGCCGAACCAAACAATGCCCAGACCCTCCGCCAAACTCGTTATTGATTTCATTCTTTGTGGGTGATCGGCCGATGGAACAGAAAGATGAAACCATGGGCCATTCAGTGATGGAAACGTTCCAAGAGGCCTGTTGGTGTAGCTGGAAAAGAAAACGGACCTCCAAAGCCTTAATGGTGGTCGGACAGAGCTTTCCCTTCACTGTGGTGCTGGCGACCGGAGGAGGCGGCAACCGGCTCTTACCTGCTGCAAGAAGGTGGTTGCACCTGAAGGTGCTGCAGCAAACAAGGGAGGCCAACCTTTGCTAGACACGTTGAAACCGGGTGGCGCACCATGGTATCACACTGCAGAAGAAGTGTCGTTGCTCCGAGCCGTAGAGGAGGGGGATGGGTGGACCCATACCCATGGGTCCCGCCGTTGACTAGTCCCCACGTACCGTTCAGGTCGAGCGGCGCCTTGCTCGTGACGTTGGTTGGCAAGCCGAATGCACTTTGTCCGTTTGGGAGGATAGCCGACCTCCACGCCCAGCCGGCGGGCTGCGCCTGTAGCCCATCCATCCTATCCGGCGGCCCATACCCTTCAAGCTAGGCCCAGAAAAAACGGGCCGAGCCCAGCCCCTACACGCCGGGCCCAGAGGTCCGGGTCGGGATGGTCTAACTGGGTTAGACCGGGCTCAGACCCACTTATGGCCTAGTTTTGATTAAAGGTCTATATTTATTAAACCAGATGTCTGTTTGAAGAACTATCGACGACGCTGGAAGCCATAGGATGTGGTGGTCCTTTTGAGATACCACACTTATGTTTTGGAGAAAGTTGGAGTATAGTTGGGATGGATCGAGCCCAAATCCAACCAGGACCTCGATAATAAAATTCCTAAAACTTACAGACCGGGCGTCTGGTTGACTCGACCTCTATTGTGTTGGAACCCTTATGACATGGAGGTTTATCTGGTTACTTCTTCATAAGAATTCGTGATGACTGAGGTACAACCAATGACTTGAGGAGAGGATCCTCTCGGAATCAAGCATGATAAGTACGAGAATCTAGTCATTAGATGTGACGTGATGAAGGAATAATGATCCTCCATGTGTCAGAACCTAGAGATCCTCTATGGGTCAGCACCCATCGATCCTATGTGGGTCAGAACATTGCGATCCTTTGTGGGTTAGCACCAATCTATCGTTTGTGGGTCAGCACCAATCGATCCTTTGTGGGTCAGCACGTAGCGATCCTCTGTGGGTCAATCTAGCGATCCTCTGCGGTTCATCCCCTAGAGATCCTATGTTGGTAAGCACCTAGAAATCCTCTAGGGGTCATCCCCTAGCGATCCTCTGTGGGTCAGCAGCTAGAGATCCTCTGTGGTTCCACACCTAGCGATCCTCTATGCATCAGTACCTAGCGATCCACTACGGGTAAGTAGGTTGAAATACTCTGTGGGTCATCACCTAGTGATCCTTTGTGGGTCAGTACCTAGCAACCTTGTGCGGTTCCATAGAAAAAGCCTCACGAAAGATTAAAATGATCTTTCTTTAAGACTAATCATCCTTATTCATTTTTTATGTAGTGTACCTGCTTTGAGCTGAGTATTCCCTTGTGATTTATGGTTGAGATCAAGCTTTTTGGTTTTTCCTTTGAGGGATTCTGGGAGACCATTGAGGGTCTTGGCGTCCCTATTGGGTATTGTTATACTCACCCCTTCACGGGATTTTCCCACACCTTTTCGTGTCTTTTGCAAACAACATACAACTTTGACCGAGGTTTGGGTGTTTGACCCAGATAGTGCATGAAAGTGACTGGTAGATGTAGAGAGCCGCAATGACGAGCTGTACCTACACTTTAGGTAGGACCCTTGGTGGACGTCCTCAAGAGTTGTATTTTTCTTTCCACTATATTTTTCTTTTAGTTGGGTTTTTATTCTGGCCCATTCTGCTTTAGTTCACACTTTTAATCTCTACAACTATACTACATGGTTGGTTCTTATTGGGTTCCCAGTCTGTGTGTTTGAAGGTTTTAAGGAAAGGCCATCCCATTTTAGGGATATGCCTTTTTGGTGCTAGTTTCCAACCCTTGGCCTATAAAATGCAGGCATAGGGTAGTCACGGTATGGGCCCTAGGGGACGGGTCGTGACAATTCCACTCAAAAAAAATCATTTTAGAAGTTTGTATTGTAATTTCTATTATATTTATTAAAATCTATTTTTAATATAATTTCTTGTGATTTTTTTTCAAAGAATTAAAAATTAATATTTTTCAGAAATGATTTATTTTATATTCTTTAAGTCATAAAATTATTTTTTTGGTACAAAAAAGTTATTAATATGTAATAAATTAAAAAATAGTAATTTTTACTTAAAAATAAATTCTTATTTATTTGAAGTGAATTATGCTCCAATAGAGATATAATTAACTGAATTTTTTTTATTTTTTAAAATGATTAGAATGTGTAATTGATAAAATAAACCAATGTTTTTTATAATTCTTATACAAAAGTTTTTTATAAACATAAAATTATTATTTCATTTTAAAGTATAATTGTATTTTCTTATGCTTTTTTTTAAAATCTAACTTTTACAGAGTTTTGTTTTTTTGAAATAAGAAGAAATTTAATTAGACTTTTGTTATTAATTAATAATTCTATTCTTTAAACATATTTTTTTTATAAAAATTAAATGAATCAATTTTTTTAACATAAAAAATATTATATATTTTCATAATAAAAATTGTACTTTTGTTAATTTAATAATTATATGGCTTTTAGAAATTTTTTAGATATTGAAATCAAAATAAAAATTAATATTATTTTTCAAGTGATAAAAATTATTATTTTTCAATATATTGAAAATTTTTTATCCATATTTTAAAATAAAATAAAGAAATTTTATTTTGAAATTAACGAATTATTTCATTTGGAATAATAATGATATAGTAATAGAATATAAGAAAAATTAGCATGATGCTTTGTTTTATTAGTGTGTGGTTTATATGTTGATGAGATCATAGATCAGAAACACAACATTATTTCATAATATTTAAATACATAAAAATTATTGTTTGGTTTTTTAAATATTATGAAATGTAAGAGTTTAAAAATGAATATTATATTTTGTACTAGAAGTTAGAATAACACACAAATTAAAGTATAATGTTGATGAACCATACTTTAAATATTTAAGATTCAATTCTTCACTAATTTGTACAACACCAATATACTATAGTTAATATTTTCAGTATCTAGAATTTGGTTGATAATATAACATGAATGAGGAAAACAATGGGAAAATGAAAAGAACAAAAAAAAGTGATCATCAATGGAATGAATTATTTTTATTATGTCAAGAAATATTGAAACCATTAAAATTATACCAATAGTGTAATGAAAATGTGTTATGAAATTGATTCTCCTCCCAGGTTCCTCCTTCAATATTACTCTATTTTCACTTTCTAGTTTCTTCACTCCTTCTCATCCCCACCATGTTCCCAATAAATCTACTATATCTTCCTCACACCCCTTCCATTAGCTCCATCGAAAACCCTATACATGTTACTTAGATTATTTTTTCACACTATTATTCCAAATAAATAAATTAATTTTTTTCTATATTTTCCACTATGATATTCGCTCATGTTAGTTTATACCATTTTTTTGAAAGTGTTTCCATTTAAATAACTATGGAATACACAAAGAAACCCACAAGGATATATAAGAAATCCATTCCAAATGTGAATCTTCATGTTTATCCATGAAATCTACTCATCTATAATCAATACCCCAAAAATGAATTATTTCCTCCATTATCAATTAATGTTTCCCTCATTCACCCTTTCATCATACCTAAACCCTTGGAGATTTACCATCTTCAGTCAAGGGAATGCATTTTTTGATTTTCTAGATTGGAGGCCATCTCTAGTTGTGGCCATATTTTTCTTATCAGTTGAACACCAACAGTAATTTTAAACCTCTTAATGTATTTTATTTAGATAATTCATCTTCCATTAGTTTTATATGTATTTAATTTTAGATCATATTTTACATAAAATTGCATCCACCTACCTCCTTCATAACAACTGACCTACCTTTTCAAATTATTATAATATTAAAAAATTGATCCCAATTCAAATTATCTGTATTCTTGGGGTTGTATATATATGAGGTAAAATTTATTTTATTCCTAGACATGTGATTATCCTCAGTAAATTAATTATTTACTAAAATAATTATTTATAATTCATTTATTATTTTTTTATTAAACTAATTTCAACTTTTATAAAAGATTTATCTCTATAATCTTAACTAAGAAACACTATATTAGGCAATCCCTCTGTTTCAGGTACTAATTCCACTTCTTCTCTATAACTATATTTAAAATGTTATTCTGATTTTTAATATTTTTTTCTCCATGCATTTTCATCCATTTTTGGTACTAATTTCCATTTATTATTTTTTGTATAATATTTTTTTTTTCTGTTTTAGGTTATTAGGTTGTTCTTGATTAATGATTAATCTAGAAGGGATTTAAAATTTCTCTTAGTGAGGGACCCTAAAGAACAATATCTCATCATTTTCAACTCCCCTATATATTTTTTATTTTTTATTTATATTTATTTCCTTTTCATTTATTCGTATTCATTTCAAAAAGATAAATATGTATATGAAGCTACTATTTTCAAAGTTGGATCTTATTTTAATTCATAGATTATACCACCTTTTCAAAGAAAATAAACTTGTTTATGTGTTTTATGATTTTATTTTATAATAATTTTCCTTACTATTTCCATATTTTTATTATATTATCGTAAATTGCTGATGTGGGAGATCATTTAAACTCTTATATTATGACATATAGTCAATGAAATTAAAATTATTTATCCCTTTTATATTTTTCATTCATATATTTTTCTCTGGTTGGTTAATAGTTTGTGAAGAATGAATGAATAATCAATAAGGGACATGAATGTTTTTTAGGGAGGTACCTAAAGGAACTAAATTTGGGTATTTTAAATCATCAAACATGGTTATTAAATTTCTTTTTATTCACCTATATAATAAATAGTAAAAGTTGGAGTACATTTCAATTCTTAGATTATGAAATTTGGTTGAATCGATTAAAATTATTTATTCCCTTTATTATTTTCTTCCATAAATTATATTACTTGATCTAAAATTAGTTTTTTAAGATTTAAATTGTTATTTTTTATGTTTATCTTTATAGTTAAGATGGAATCTGATGTGTAAAATAGTGGATGGTAATTAGACAATTCATTATACCCATGTTTAAATTTACCTTCAAAATGAGAATGCTTAGAAGCTTGAGGTGGAGGCTGATGTGAACATATGACCTATAATGAACCAAAAATGAAATAAGAAATCTCTTATTAAGATAATTATAATGGCCATAAAGATTTAATGACAACTATAGTGTCCTAAAATGAAGATTTATCAATCTTCTTTGAAACAAATTACTAAGCTATAGGAAAATGAAATACTATTACACTATAGTTTATTAAGCAATTGACTACGTATTCTTTTAATATAAATGTGGAAATAATTATGAATACATCACCACTAGAGAGTGATTATAATTTAGTTGAATGGTACAGTGATTTAATGGATTCCAGTAATTATTAAAAATTTATAATGGGTTATAAGGAAAATTTCATTGATGCTAAGGCAATAAGAGCTCTAAAGAATTTGTAAAACCCCTAGTTTTTGTGGACTTTTTTTTCAAATAAATTAATTTTAATTGATTTCATACATTTCATAGTACAATATTTAATGATTTAATTATGTTCTATAATACGATAAGCATGTTCTATATGCAACACCAACATGGCTTTCATTGCACACAACACCATGTTTCTATGATACATCATTTTATTGATATAATTATTTAAAAAATATAGTTATAACCTAACCATTAAAATTAGTAATATGAATAGTAATAACTAATTTTTAAACCTTTTTTAATTATAGTTTTATATAAATAAAATTTATTGATAATAAATCAAGTAATATTAGTAAATTCTCTATATGTTTGACAATATTACATTCTCAAATGAACTTCATTTTATATCCTTATATGAAAAATAATAAAATTAATTTTAGAAAATTTTAGAAATTTAATTTTATAAAATAAAGTTAATTTTTTATTTTATAATTATAAAAATATCTAGGGTAAAGTTTTGAGATTTTTTTTTAAAAATCATTTTATTATTAATAGTGAAAAATAATGAATTTTAATTCAAAATTTATTTTTCATGTAAAATATTTATATAGTTAAATTATATTTTAATTTGGTTTTAAAGTTTAATTAGTTAAATTTTAAATCAAATTATTCATTTAAGGTCATTGGAACCAATTTCACATTTAAAATGTATACAAAAACATCCCAAATATTTAATATTTTTTTTCTAAAAAAACCCGCGATTACGACACGTCTGTGAATTAATTTTAAATTAATTTCTAACTCCTATGTGATTATAATTTAGAAAAATTTACTCCATATTTAGAATCAAAATAATTTATAATATCTATTATATTTATCATTTTTTACCAAAAATATTAATGAAAGTGATTAAAATTAATTACTGTGTTTAAGAGAAAATTTAGTTTATGAAAGGACTAAACCTTAAAATTAAGGCGCAAAAAGGCATAGACACTTGTAATAAGTTGTAACAACCAGAATATTTATGAATAAAATTACTTTTATTTTATTTAATTAAATGTATTCTTTTATACATTTGGATTTAAACAAACGTTACATATAATTACCATTGATAGTATAACCATTGAATTGTGATCACATGATTTGTTTAAATATATGGTTTTAACAAACCAGTTTAACAAAGAAAAAGGAAGTGATAGAATCGACTAGTAGGATCAATCCCTATGATTCCCATTTATCAATTATTCTTAGGTAGATAAATTTTTTGGGCTTTTCCCTAGACCAATACCAATCCGAAATCCAATAACTTAAGCCTGAGCGAAACTGTTTATGGGAGAAGTTCAAACTCATTGAGATGATGACATAAACCATGTTCACTGAATGACCCCATGAAATCCACAAAATAGAAAAACATAATCTTAGGGTGTATGATGGGGTAATAAAGGTATATGCATCAAGACCCTAAAATTATGATTATGTAAATTATTTTTGTATAGAATTATGAATATGCTTTCAGTCTATTATTTTTACCTTGTAAATGATTTTTAGCACACAAATAATATTTTTGGTTAATTATAAAATATATTTTGATGAATTAATTGATATTTGAAATAAATTATGTTTTAATAAAATATTATTATGTAATTACATTTATCAAATATGAATGATCATATAATTTTTATGAATTCAAAATTATTTCTTATTATGATTTGAAAACTATTTTTTTGTCAAAACCTGTCAATTTACAATAAATGTATGTTTTTTATTTTAAAAATAAAAATTTACCTATTTATAAAAATATTTAGATAAAATGAATATTATTTTTGTAATGAGAACATTGAAATTATCCAATGGTGAATTTCTCATAATTTTCCGAGACAATCAATTTTCGTGTAAAAATTATATAACATATAAATATGTAGGGTGTTTTAGGACATCATAATGGAACAATAGTGAGGTAATAACTACTATAAAAGATATCATTGAACAAATATATGTTTTAAATTTAAAATAATGTGGTTTAATATTTTTTTGATTTAATTCAGAAAGCCTTGTTGTATCCTCCAAGGCATGTAAAGTAATTTAATATTTTAAAATATTCTTTTGAGAATGAGACTCACATATACATATGAAAATATAATATTTTAATATATTTGTCCCTGGGAATTATAATACAATGTTTTAGATGCCATTTTTCTAGAAACCATGGGAAAAAACATGGATCTGTTTTTGGTTTTTTATATTTTAGTGTGTAGTGTCCAAAACCAAAATAATAAAGAAGTCCCCCTCATTTCCTATATAAACCCACCCAAGAACCCATTACACTTCACTCAAACTATGTGAAGATTATCCAAAATCTTCTCTCTACTCTATATATTCCACCAAAGTATCCCCAAGATCCCAGTAAGCCTCTCCCATCCTTTTGGGATCACACATCCAAGTAAGGGTTCCTTCCTTTCTCATTTTGTCCAAGTTTCCTTATATTGCCACACCCTTTTATTTTCAATTACAAATGATGGGGTGTGTTTTACCACCTCCAACATATTACCATTACTGTTTTTGAATGATAATATAACCCTTTCACTCTCATTTATCCCTCCCATGTACACCCAATACCAAGAAAAAATTTTACAAGAGTTAATCAATTTCTTCTCTTTCTATAAGTTTATTTATTATGTTAAGACTTCTATTTCCAAATTCCATATGTTGTTACATGTATTTATATGACCCAATTACTATAAATTTCATTTATATAAATATATTGATATACCCGTTTCTCTATTATCAACCCTTTTTATGAATTTTTATGTCACACCTTTAGGTTGTCGAAATTGCACTGTGAATTTCCATTCTGAATCGATTGTGTAGTGAATACTGTACCCATTAACCATCAATCGTGTTCAATTTTATGAACATTTTACTTTTTTTGGAGGTATTAATTGTATTTATTACACATTCCTTGATTGTGCAATAAATTAAAATGATTAATAAATCCTTTTTTATGATCTATCCGGCACACTGAAGCATGAGATTAAAATGATTATGAAGGGTCCACCCTAATAACACACTAACGCATTGGGTGATGTTTAGGATGATGATATGTCATTTTGGGACAAGGTTTTATCTAATTATCTCATGGTAATTTGGTACACCATGAATTTTTTTCACTTTAGCTTTGACTTATGTTTATGATGCAATGTATTAAGTTGTTGCCACATTTCCATGTTATGAATACCAGGTTATATAATTCTTTTTGATTCATATTCCTTTATGCCTCATTAATATACCTTGACTAATGTATTATCTTTATATTATTCCATGTTTAATCCCTTACTAGTATTTATAGCTCAACAATTTGATTTATACATCCTTAGGTTATCCCATGTTGTGTTAAGTATGGATGAATTTTATAGTCATTTAAAAGAAGTTTTAAATAATTATATAGTATTTCATGTTTTAAGTGGTTATGTAATGTTCCAAATTTCCAATGAAACTAGAATTATTGATCCTTCAGTTTTTATTAATGTTAATTTTATTTAATTAAATTATTTATTAATGTAATAAAAAGAACATGGTAGTTATAGTAGGTATCAAAGGAATGTTTAGTTGTTTTCGGGATCAAGATTAGAAAACTCTAGTGAAAACCTTATGGATAAGGCTAAGTATAAGAAAAACATCCCTAAATTTTGGTGAGTATAGTGTAAGTGGTTTATTAATAATTTACATCCCTGTATGGATATGAAGAAGTTGATGTAGCTATTGAACAAATGTATCTAGGGTTAAAACCTTAAAAACACCTCTTTAAGCTAGAATCAAATGAAAACTGGTGCCCATCAGGGGGTCTTTCTGTACTCCTAGTTTGACACTCCCAGTGGATATTATTTGGTAAATTCATAATAATAGTATGAACCATTTTTAAGGGAACAAAACAAATACCATAATAATACATGTAAAGAAATAGATCATGGATAACATAGATGGTAGCCTAGAAATTCATAAATTAAATAAATAGATGTAATTTATAAGTTATTCCTTTAATTTCATTGGATTCACATTTATTGTATTAACAGTTTAAAATACTTACCCCTTGTTTTTCATTTTATTCTAGCCAATGGATAATAATAGGTGGAATCGGGCTGACAACTGATGTGAAGATCAATGTAATGAATTCCCTAATGAGATTCCCAATCCGATGGGAGAAGTAATTGAAACATTTTCACGATACTCGCTCAGTTAACACATGTTTTGAAAAGAAACATGGATCAAGGGGAATACCACCTTCTTTTCATATGATCCCTCAATCACCAAAAAATGGATCAACTCTATTGAGGATATTTTCTCAGTCCTTTAATGCTCAAAACAAGAGAAGGTTCTTCTGGATTCTTATCATATAGAGGGTGAAGATGATCAATGGTGGACATTGATAAAAAATAAATTCCCTAATGAAGAGATCTAGGTGATGGGATAAAAGGATTTCTAAAAAAAGTTTTTCAATTAATATTTTCCTCACACCCTCCGACATAAGAAATAAATAGACTTAATTTCCCTCTAGAAAAAAGAAATCAAGTTCATTGGAGAATATGAGGAAAATTTCACAAGGCTTGTATGATACAACTCTGACATTGTCGTTACCCCAAAAATGAAAGTTTGACCACATTTTGGTGGGTTAAAAGCTATCCTATAGAAATCCCAGGAGATTCGTGACTTTGATAGCTATAAGGAAATTTTACATTGTTCTCTCAATGTCGAAATGGAGATTAGAGACTCTCAGGGGTATCATAGTGATAAGAAGGTGGAGTCAAATTTTGGTTGTATGATAGAGAGATCTAATGGTTACAAGAAATTTCAACATCCCAATTTCCAATGGTGTTCAAATAAGTACCCTATAAATTTCCTGAAGGATATGGGGAAATACATTTAGTGTGGGGAATATGTGCACAAAACTAGTGATTTCTAGCAATAAAAACCTGCTACTTCATAATAGGGAATAAATGCTCCATTCGACCCTAAATGCATTGTTCATTGCTACAACTACATGGAACTAGGGAACTTTGAAAACCAGTGGCCAAATACTAGGGGTTTTTTAGGAAACCAACAACCTCCCAGGCAGCAAGGATAGATTTTTCCATCACTACTACTGAATTGAATCCCAAAAATGAATTGGTGATAGATATGCAAGTTATTAATTCTTGAATAGCTAACATAATTTTTGATTCTAGTTCCATGTATTTTTTTAAATCTTTAAATCTTTGTAGAACAATCCAAACACCACTAATAAGTATAGAAGTAGAGATGTTGGTGAAAATGGAAAATGTGGAAATTATATAATCCCATGTTTATAACTCCTCCCCTATCATAATTCTTCAATTGAACTTCCTAGTGAACATGATAATACTTCCCTTGGTGGATGTAATTCCTGGCATGAATTGGATTTCCCTATATAGATCCACCATAAATTTATCTAGGTGGTAAATCACTATCCATATGGTGAATTGACCTCCAATTCTATATATGTTCAAGGAGTAGGATGAATATTCTTCAACACCAACATCCCAAGATTGAATATTACTACCCTATGTGCACACGTATCTTGCTTAGATGATATATTATAAGAAACTAACCATCCTCGAAGACATTCCTATTGTGAGGGAATTACCTGATGTGTTTCCTGAGGAATTTCTTGGCCTTCCTCCTAGTAGAGATGTTGAGTTTTTGAGCAATTATTTACCTAAGTAATTTCCCTTATCAAAACGTCTATATAGGATGGATGTTGTAAAACATGAGGAGTTGAAGAATAAACTATAAGAGAATATAGATAAAAGTTTTATACAACTAGGTTCTTTACCATGGGGTGCACCAATCCTCTTCTTCAATGAGAATGATGAGTCACTGCATGTTTTCATTGATAATCGTGAGCTAAAAAAAATTCAAGATAAAGAAAAAGTATCATTTTACATGAATCAATGACTTATTTGATCAGTTACATGGAGGAAAATACTTCTCCATGGTTGATCTATGGCTGGGATATTACAAAGTAAGGGTTAATTGGTAGAATATACCCAAGACTACTTTTTGTATAAGGTAAGGGCACTATGAGTTCATTATAATGCCATTAGAACCCACTAATTCTCCAAAATTCTTCATGATATTAATGAATATAGTATTTAGATATTATCTCTACATGTTTATAGTTGTATTTATAGATTATATTCTAATATACTCCAAAAACAAGGAGGAGTAAAAGGTGAATCTAAACAATGTTCTTAAGACCTTACGAAAGGAGAAGCTCTATGAAATGTATAGAAAGTGTCTGTTCTAGTTCAAGGAAGTATCTTTCATGGGGAATATCATCAGAGGGAATGGGATATCTATAAACCCTTCAAAGATAAAAGAAATAAATGGATGGAAAAGAACAACATTTGTGATGGATATTTGTAGCTTCCTTGGATTAGCTCAATATTATTACCGTTTTGTTAGAAATTTCTCACGATTTTCAAACCCTATTACCAAGATAACTCGTTAGGGAGTAAATGTTTCTTGGAATGATGAATATGAAGAATTTTCCATGGAGTTGAAAAGGAGGTTTATCACTGTACCCATGCTCACATTACCCACAAGTAGGGATATTTTAATGGTATTCAGTGATTCTTCAAAGAACGGCCCGGTCTATGTGTTGATGAAAAATGACATCTCCATTGACCATGGATCATGAAAATTTAAAATTCATGGGAAAACGTATCCCACACATTATCTGTAATTGGATGCTATGATCTTTGAATTAAAAATCTAATAGTATCATCTCTTTGGGGAGAATTTTAAAATATATACGGATCAAAAAAGTCTCAAATATATATTCCCATAAAAATAGATGAATATAAACCAAAGAATATGGTTAGTTATCATCAAGGATTATGATTTATCAATATATTGACACTATGTGAGAGAAAAAAAGGTGGCAGATGATCTATGATGAAGTGTCACAACAATTCTATCATTAATAAGAATTAAATAGGATCCAATCATCTTAGATTTGAGAAGATAGGCATGGAAATCATAAATAAGGGAACATCATAAATCCTTTCAAAAATATTGCTCAATAATATCTTTTGGAATGTTTAATGGATGCTCAAAATAATGATTTTGGAATTCATAAGAAAGTGAAAACTATCAATAAAAAGTAAATCCTCAGAGATCAATTTTAATGAAGAATGAAGTGGTATATTTGGATCCAAAATATGTATTCCACAAAATTCTGAGTTTAAGAAAGGACTTTGGGATGATACACATTGTTATAATTTCTACATTTACCTAGGAAACATGGAAATGTATCAAGATCACTGATATCACAATTGGTGGAACAATATAAAGAAGGAGATCACATATTATACACCAAGATGTCTTCAATATCAGCAAGTGATGGCGGAATGGAAAAAATATAAGGGGATGTTGAAACCATTACCCATACCTAAATGGAAATGGGAAAACATCACCATAGAATTTTTAACCAGGATTCCAAAGACAATTAGAGGAAACAATACTACCTGGGTTGTGATGGATCTTCTTACAAAGACTGCACATTTTATTTCAATTTTAGAGGATTTCTCATTGGATCAACTAGCACGAAAATACATCAGATAGGTGGTGATGGTGAATGGAGTTCCACAATTGATTGTGTCTGATAAAGATCCAAGATTCACATATATGTTCTAGAAGAGACTCCAACAAAATCTAAATACTGAGTTGAACTTCATCACTACCTGTCACTCTCAAAATGATGTCCAATATGAGAGGACTATATATATTGTTGAGGAAATGTTTATAGAATTCCCAATAGATATTAAAGTAGGAAGGGATCAAAATATTCCTCCATTTGAGTTCTCTTACAAAATTAGTTTCTATAGGAGCATCAAGATGTCTCCCATTAAAGCCCTTTATGGGAAGCGGTGCAGAACACCAACATGTTGGGATGAAGTTAGGGAACAACTTCTAGTTCCGAAAATGGTCAGTAAAATGGTAGGGAAGGTTAAGACCATATTGAAGCACATCAATGATGCTTAGAGTCGAAGAAAGATCTATGCTGACACTTGTCGACATGTCCTAGAGTTTGATGTTGGGGACATTGTATTCCTCCACATATCTACATGTAATAGAGTGATGAGATTTTGGAATAAGAAAAATCGTAGTCTATTGTATATATGACTTTATGATATCCTTGATCACATCGGAGTAGTGGAATATATACTAGACCTCCAACTGAACCTATCTCAAGTACCTAATGTATTCCATGTATCACTCTTAGTGATGTACATACCAGACCCATCACATTGACTTAGTACAGAGGTGGTACAATTAGATAATGACCTCTCCTTTGAAGAGAATCTGGTGAAGATTTAAATCAAAGATAAAAATTTCTACGAAATAAGATGATTCCCCTCACCAAGATATTGTTGCACAACCCATGTTTGAATAAGCAACGTTGGAATCAGAGGATGTGATGAAACAAAATTACCCTTATCTATTTTAGTTTGAGAAAATGAACTTCCAAGGGTGAAATTCCTTAAGGGGGAAGGTTGCAACAACCTTAAAATTCATGAATAAAATTTCCTTTCTTTTATTTAATTGAATGTATTCTTTTATCTATTTTGATTTAAATGACTATTATGTATCATTACTATTTATAATATAGTCATTGAGTAGTTATCACAAGACTAGTATAAATATATGGTTTAACAAATCTGTTCGACACAGAAAAAGGATGTGATGGACTCGACTGGTATGATCGATCCCTATGAAGCCCATTTATCAGAACTTCTGGGGGATATAGAATTTTTGGGATCTTACATAGACCACACCCAAGTAAATTTCGAATAAATTAAGAATGACCAAAACCGTTTACTAGAGAAGTTCAAGCTCATTGAGATCACAACCCAAACCATGGTCACCGAATGACCCCATGAAATCCCCCCCATCGTTCACCTTACTCTTAGGGAGTATGCTGTGTTAATAAATGGATATGTATAAAGACACTAGAATTATGATTATGTCCATTAGTTTTGTAAATAATAATAAATATACTTTCATTCTATTAATATTACCTTGTAAATATTTTTAGCAAAAAAGTAGTATTTTTTAGATAATTAAGAAATCTAGTTTCATGAATTAATTTATTTTTGAAATTAATAATATTTTAATATAATATTATTATTTAATTATATTTATCAAATATAAATTATCATATAATTTCTATGATGTCAATATTAATTTTTTAATGTTTGAAAACTATTTTTTTTCCAAAACCTATCAACTTTTAATAAATGTATCTTCTTATTTTGAAAGTTAAAATAAAAATATTTATAATATTATTCAATAAAAATGAATATTATTTTCTTAATTAGTATGTTGTAATTATCCAATGGGTGTTTTTTCATAATTTTATGAGACAGACAAATTTTCAGGTAAAAACGAAATAACCTATAATTATATAGTGTGTTTTATGACATCATAATGGCCCAATAGTGATGTAATAAATACTATAAAAGGGATATTAGACCACATATATATATTATATTCAAAATAATGTTATTTTATATTTGTTTTATTTATTTAATAAAGCGTTAGTAAGTCCCCCAAGACTTGTAATTTTTTTATGATTTTAAAATAATTTCCATGAGAATGTGACTAAACTCCACATTAGAAAGGGAAATATTTTAATAAATTGTTCCCTTTTCCTTATAAAATAACGTTATACACTCCCCTTGGCCAGAAACCATGGGAAAAAACTATGGGTTGGTTTGTTGTTTTGAATATTTTAGTGTGTAGTGTCCAAAACCAAAAATAATAAATAAGTCCTACTTATTTCATATATAAACCCATACAAGAACCAATTAATATTTAGTAAAACTCCTTGAATCATATAAAAAATCTAACCTATACTACCTAGAGTCCTCCCAAGGCACCCGAAGTACCAAATAATCCTCTCCCAAGCCTTTGGGATCACAATCCAAATAAAGGTTTCTTCCTTTTTAATTTTTTTCCACTTTCTCTATATGTTACAACCATTTATTTTTAATTAAAAATGATGGGTAATGTTTTGAAACCTCCAACAAACTTCCCTTTAATATGTTTTAATTATTATATAACCCTTCCAATATAATTAATCCCTCCCATGTACACCCGTTACCTTGCCAAAATTTCGTAAGAGTTAATCCACTTCTTCTCTGTCTTCAAGTTTCTTTATTATGTTATTTCTTTTATATACAAATTCATTACATTGAGACATGTATTCATATAAAACTATTACTATTAATTTCATGTATATATTAGGAGATAAAACATTTTCTCTCATCAGATTTTTTTGAATTTTTATGTCATGCTGTTTTGTTGCTAATATTCCACTATGATTTTCCATTCCTAAACAATTGTGTAGTGAATACCGTACCCACTACCTATCAACATTGTTCACTTTTATTCTCATATTACTTTTTATTGAAGGAAAAGATATATGTATTACACAATCCTTGATCATAGAATAAATTATTATGATTTTTTAATCCATACTTTCTGATCTATTAGGAACACATAAGCTTGAGATTGAAATGATTATGAAGGGTGCACCATAATAGCACTCCAATGAAATGAGTAATGATAAGTATCATGATACTTCATATTGGGACATGGGTTTACCTGATTACTTTATTGGACATCGGTCCACCATGAAGTCTTTGATGATTATCTTTGATTTATGTTTATGATTATGTTTATTAAGATATTACCACATTTTCTTGTTATGAATATTATGTTATATCATTATTTTTGATTCATGTTCCTCTATGATTAATTTGTATGCATTTCCTAACATATTATATTCATGTTATTCCATGTTTACTCTCTTACTAGGCATTATTGCTCTACATTTCTTTTTTATATCCTCATGTTATGCCATGTAGTTATATGGACGAAGTAATGTTGTGGTCTTGTAAAATAAGTATTCTATAACGATGAAGTATTTCATGTATTAATTGGTTATGTAATGTTACTAATTTCTCAAGACACTATACTTATTGATCCTTTGGGTTATATTATGTAATTAAATCATGTATTATTGTTATAAAAGTAATAGGGGTTTTATAAAAATCTGTTGGATCTTAATAATTAGACCATATCAACACTTTTGATGGATTTGAACTATTATTGGAGAAACATGACATGGAAAAAATTTAGGGGGAATTCCCTTTACAAATATTTCTAAGAATTCCGCTTCTCCTCCACTATAAAATGGCAATCACCCCTCCCAGTTATTGACACCTATAAAGCCTTTTGGATCACCTAACATTGCTCAAATAAGATTCCAACATCCCTGTCCTCATCCTAGAATCATCACTCTGGGAATAAATCCATCCATGGAAGCCCTTTGGTACAAACTAAAAGGATTTACCCAAATAAGAGGTAACATCCTTCCTCATGCTCTTTTTTATTATTTTAAAATTACACTATCTTAATTATTTCTATTATATGTTTATATATTATTTTTACAGACTATGCCAAGATTCCATCTATCCTGATAGTTGAACCAGTCTAAGACATGGCCTCAAGGGAACTCCTGATCCCCACATGCTAGAAACTAGTGTCGGGAATCAAAATAAACCAATGGGAATGAATTTTCCCTATAAATAACCAGGATAAATAACCAAAATGAACATGCACCAAAACTAATAATAACTAAACATCAATAAATATACAAAACTAATTTAGATAAAATAGATGATAAAAAAAGATAACTTAATAAAAAACTAAAACCTAACCATTTAACATGATCTCAACATGACCTCTTGGTCATGACCAACCACAATACCATCCCACTCCAAAGACAAATAAAACTAGAAACTTGAACCTAAAAAATAACCCAAGTATACCAATTCCAAGTGGAAAATGTAGGGTATGAGGTTATATAAATATGTTGTTAATAACCACATATTCCATGCATTTATATTCCCTAAATAGTTTACTAACACTAGATTGAAATACATATGAAAATAAAATTTAATCATTTTAAAAATAAAAACACAACTTAATAAAAAAAATTTTCTTAGAAAAACCAAAATAACATTCCATATCAAAAATATTCACACTTTTCACAACATGGTTGAAAAAAAATCCCAAGAACAAATACATACCAGGTGATGAAAAAGGGAAATCGTGAATGTAAAGGAAACAAAAGTGGAAAGAACAAACTAGCATGACTAATAACCAACAAGAAGAAGAATAAAAAAAATCATACAAATAGATAATCACTGAAATTTCCTAAATATATCTAGATTAAATCCATATATAGTCTCAATTCAGGATCACCTGCTAGAATATGGTGCAACACCATAGAAAATAACCAACTGGTCACCCTAAACTATCCAATCCAATAGCGTATCCCACTTGGGCTCATAGTAAATCTATGGGGTAGAACCGATCTAATCATGGTTGAAAAGAAACTATCACTTGGACCTATATATGACACTGATGATTCCCATTATAATAGAACTTGGTTAAACACTATATAGTAAGCATAACCAACATTATCATCTTTCACAATCCACTAGAAGGGAACACATCCTAAGGCTAGCATTTCCCAAACATAAGCCAAAACCAACATAGTTCTCCTTCACAAGACACTAGAGGAGATTCCATCTAAATGTCTAGTGGTAAAAAATACAAGCTAAGTCATCATGAATACACATGAAAATACATTTCTCTCAAAATAAAATTCATCTAAAAATTAATGCTCATATGGAAACCACTATTTTTCATAATAAAAAAAATCCCAAACTTTATAAAATACCAACTGAACTTTCAATCCACCCAATCATTAAATCATTTTTATAAAACATGGCAAGATGAAAACTTGTCCTTCCCATCACTTCACATAAAAATTAAATTCCCAAGGCAACATAATGTTCCAACTAGGCCTTTAAAATTTCCAATCAATACATATTTATAAATCCATTTCCAAAATATTTCTATAATTCATATGAAACACCACTTTTATGTGAATAATGCTAAAGAAGACATTATATTTCCAATCCAATAACATTCCCAAGCTAAAGTAAAGACATTAAGTGATAAGAAAAGTTCCAAATATGCCAAGACATAAAAATAAAACTTTAAACTATATTTAAATTCACTCAAAGCATCAATGCCATTTGAAAAAAAATTTCACACCAGTTGCACAATTCATAAAACCCTTTAGGAAGCACAAAATATAAAACACACATGAAATTGACCCATTTCCATAGTAAAATACCCTTTCAAAACCATTCCCACAAAAAATTCATTTTAAAATAATATTTACCATACTTTTATAACTAATCTCACATATTTAAAAACAAAACAATAAATCTCACATGAAACAAACCCCGTTTTTTTTTGGAAAAACCGACATTCATCTATTTTACTTCTTAAAATACTTTTGAAATACATTTAGAAACATTTTCACAATCCATTTAACAAATTTATATATCCTAATATAGAGGAATACTTGAATAATAATCAATTTATTTGAGAAAACCGTTTCCAACACATGTGTATTTCAAAACACAATAAGAAAACTTTTTTTAAAGAACGTCACTATATTTTAAACCAACACAACATGCCATACATAAGTTTCACAGCCTAAAAGAAACTAATTTATGCATACAAAACACAACTCATAACCCAACTACATTTCCAAAACATATCCAAGGGAAAACCCCATCAAAATTATCCAATTTTGATTTATATGTTCAGTTGGCATTTTATCAAACACCTTTCTTTCATTTAAACATAGGCACAATTAAAGAAACCCTTATAAAAACCGTTTACCAGAAATTTTACATCATTAAAACACAAAAAATAAACATACTATTGCTCTATAAGAAATATTATAATATTTTTAAAGAATTAATGAAAAGATCAAGCATTAAAAGATTGTGTCGAAATGTAAATATATCGAAACACCTACCTCTACAGTGTTCGAATGTAGAAAAACTTTAGGGGAAAGAAGAATACACCACAAGGGAAAATCTATACACCCTAACAAAAAAAATCCATCATATCAACCCTTTCTTCAAGGTTTCGTCTAAGAGAGATCCCACTAAATAAAAACCAAGAAACTTGGGGAGGAGGAAAAATAGTAGATAAAATCGACTAAAAACTCATAGAATCATACCTAGGGACCTTCAAGAAGCATTAAAGGAGAAATGGGTGCATGGTATATGGGTTTTTTGGTGCCCCCTAGTGTTCCTAGGACAACAAGGGAGGAGAATCATGAAATAGTATTAAAAATAATAGGGGAAAAATTGAAATTTTACAAATTTAATGTCATGGGAAACTCTCATGGTGTGGCTGCACAGTTTGAAAAACTATGCACCAACCATGCTAAATGCCACTATCTAAATGAAGATACACCCACACAAATTCCTCATGGTTTTCTATTACTATGTGTAGGTCGTTCACTAGGGAATATAAACCTAAATAAAGACACAAAAGTTTCTTATGGACTCCCATGGTTTGGCAAAAATCCTAATCCAACCGTGAAATTTAAACTATGAAAAAAATAAAATGAACTAAAAATGACCATTGACTTAATAAGCCACATGATTAAGAGTTAAACTGTGCATAAAAACTTTGCATAGACCAGAAAGCCACTCATAAACTTTAAAACTCAATAACTGAAACCAGTAACTGAACCCAAACCCCATCCAAAAGAACCAGATCCAGGGAAATAATAAAATAAAAGAAAATGAAAGACTAGGGTGTAAAAATTCTCCCCACCACAAACATATTCTACCCCTATAAAGTCATTCAGAGACATGAAGAACAAAGCTAAATCCAAAATTAAAATGAAGTTTAGTGGATCTATAAACCTTGGGGGTGACCTTTCACTCCACAAGTAACACCTAATCTTTTATAAGAGAAACCAAAAAAGAAAAACCTTGAAATAGAGGTGGACTATTAGAAATATGATCTTTACCAATGCTTCTATACCAACGGTTTGTAAAAATCATTGTTATAGGTCCCCTTTCCCAATGGTTTGACCAAACCTTTGGAAAATCCCATTTTGAGGTCACTTTTGCAAACATTTTTCCAAAACCGTTGGGAAAGGATATGACTTTCCCAAAGGTTTGGCCAAAACATTGGGAAAGGGTATGGCTTTCCCAATGGTTTGGCCAAACCGTTGGGAAAATTACACTTTGAGGACACTCTTCCGAACGGTTTGGCCAAACCGTTGGGAACAGGTGGGTACCTATCCCAACGGTTCTCAAAACTATTGGGATAGGCCTTTACCAACAATTTTGAGAACTGTTCGGATAGGTTCCCTTATTTTTTATGAGTAAATTTTTCGAATATTGTCAAATAAATATATATATAAATTAAATATAAATAAATATATATATTTATCCAAATATATTCACAAAGGATAATCTAGGATAGTGGTAATGTCGTTGATATATAACGTGGAGGTTGTGGGTTCAAACCTCCACTGGACTTATTTTATATATTTACCTGTCCCAACAGTTTCCTCAAACCGTTGGGAAATACCTATACCAACGGTTTTCAGACCGTCGGGATAGGTCTTTCCCAATGGTTTTCTCCAAACTATTGGGATAGGTCTTTCCCCACGCCAAATCACCCAACGGCTCCCCAAACCGTTGGTATAGGCTAAACCATTGGTTTGGGGACCTCTACCAATGGTTCCAAACTATTGGTATAGGTAATTTTTCCATTAGTGGTGGGTTCTTCCCAATAAATGAACCTAACTACCACTATGACACTAATTTAGACCAGTCCAATATAGCCACTCCCAAAATAAGTTCACCGATACAAAAACTCACAATTCAAACCAAAGAACCCCATTGAAAGGGGAAAACCCACTTGAGGATTTAAAAACTAAACAAAAAACAAAATTATTTCTCATAAAATCCCCAAGACTTAAACATCTCCAAGGTGACCACAACCGAAAACCAGATCCAATATGCAAAAGTATAATCACACATAAGAAAGAACTACTAATTAAATAATCCCATTAAAAAGGCACAACCATGAGAATTCCCAAAGTAAAAAACCATAAAGATTCTAACAAAAAGGGAAGCTCACAATATGAGTGAAAATTACTACATATAATCTTCAACTATATCTAACCCCACATTGGAGAAAAAACTAGGCCAAGGTTCACACACCCCCAATAATTCTTAACTAAATTAAAAGATACACTCTGAGGCCTATGATTGGAGCCCTGTGTTTTTGAAGCATCTGCTGCCTCATAGTCAGGCCCCGATACCCTTTGATCATGGATTATTCTACAAGTAAAACATTATACAAAACATATAAAAATGAACTAAATAGAAACAAATAACAAAACACATGTGATGGATCATGAAAAGATAGTTTGGAATGCCCAAATAAACCACACTACAAACATAGAAATGAATGCTCGGACAAGTAGAAATACAGAAGTGATGGAAGATGAATTTCCTAAGTATTTTCAAATGAATCAGACCTCCTTCCATATAGGGAACCTTTAGGAATGCCGAGAAAGAGTAGATTACCAACCATCACTTACTACACCCAAAAATCCAACTCAGTTAACAATGAATCATCCACTAAATTATCAAAACAATGATCCTTAGATGTGAGGGCTCTCTCCTTGATCTTAAAATGAAGGACCCAAACAAAAATAGGAGCTTTCAACTGATCCTAAAATACTACCTCCAGAGAAAAGGAAACACATCCTTTATGTGATGAACATAAGACTTCATAATCCATTAGACTTGATGAATACTCATTAGCTATTCCAACTTCTTGTCCTCCCCCTCTTCAGCTACAAACCACCTGATGGATGTGGTCTTTAACACAACCCCTTTCTTCCTAACCTAAAGTAATGATAGATCAATCAACTTACACCGATGAAAATCCATACCCTCAATGAAACCCAGAATATCACATTCTATAACAGCTTCAAGATTTCATAATGATCTAAATACACTCTCCAATTCATCATTCCATTCCACTATCTCTAAATAACATCACTAACTGTGGAGGATAGGTAAAAATCTATATAAACTAGAAACTAGGAAAGGACCAATAGAATCTTTAGGGACCTTTCTAGATGGCATAATCTGAACAAAATAAAAAAATAGAACCAAAATAAAAATCAACCCAAAACAAAAGCAAAAATAAAATCACAATTTAGAACAGTAGGATCACAACCCAAACATAAAAAAAAACTAGAATCCTCTTTTCAATAACCACATTTTTTATTCCAATTCCTAACTAATTTCTTCCAAGGACACTTTTTAAATTCCAAGACCAATTTTTCCCAATACAACTCAACCATAAATTCCTCCTTTTATAACAAATCCCATGCCCAAAACATCATTTTCCCACTTGAAAAATACTTTCCCCAAAACCACTTCCCCTTTGAAAGACGCATTTTCCAAATACCATTTCTCTTTCAAAATCAACCAACACAAAAAACCAAACCAAAAAAAAACTCACACCAAAATCCCAGGATGAGGAATTAATGGAAATGAATCACCGAGTGAAATGGATAGTGGGCCATTGGCCGTGTAAGAATAAACAACTAAGAGGACCTCAAACTATGAACTCAGACTCCACATGGGTCTCTGCTCCATGTTACCTCATAACATGACATAAGATCATCTCCATTTTCATTCCCCATCCATAACACCAAACCAAAATGAATTGACTCAATTTATAAAATACCATTGGAAACTAATGGATCAGAATGATAAAAGGGCTCATGATGACATTCTTTTACCTACCTCTCAAGTCCCCAAAGTCTAAATCTCCAAAATACCAAAAAACCCAAATAAGAAGGGTCTCCTTTAATACCATTTTATCAGGAACTACCCATTAATTCCATTGAACCCAAAAAATGACCCAGTTCGAGAAATGGATCGAAGAGAATTCCCAATCCCCACAGACTAGAAACTAGTTTTGCGAATCAAAATAAACCAATAGGAATTATTTATCATAATAAATTACTAGGAAAAATAACCAAACTAAACACGTAGCGAAAAAAATAATACCTAAAAATAATTAAATTTATAAAACTAATCTCAATTTAATAGCTGATGAGTAGAAATATACTAAATACACAACTAAAATGGAACCACAGAACATGATATCCATGTGATGTCCTGGTCACCACAAAACACAAGACCAATCTTCTCCAATGGAAAATCGAACAAAAAATCTGAGCCTGCGAAACATATCAGGTTTACCAATGTCGAGTGGACATATAGGGTGTGATATTAAACATATAATTAATTTATCATCACAAATTCCAATGATTTACTTTCACAAAATACTCTATAAACAGTAGTTTTAAATACATGATAAAATAATATTTTTATCATTTTATGAAACCAAACACAAATTTCCACAAATTTTATTTTTTTAAATGACACACACAACATTGCTTTTCAAAATAGTTCAACTTTTCACAACCCAATTCAAAACTAAATCCCTAGTACAAATCCATACCAGGTGACAAAAAAGGGCTATGATGAAATTAAAGGAAAACTATTATAAGAAACAAACTAGAAGGAACAATAACCAACAAGAAACAAAATAAAAAAGAACATATAGATAGATAATCATGGGAGTTTCCTAAATATCATTAGAAAGAATCCCTGGACATACTAAAATCAGACTCACCCGCTAATAAATGGTGTATCTCCACAGATAATAACCAAATTTCTACTTTAAACTAGCCAAAATTGGGGCCTTCCCCACCTAGCCTCTCTGAAAATCCATGGGTACAACCCATCTAATCAGGATTGAAAGGTAGCCATCACTCAAACATTTAGGTGAATCCCAAGAATACCATGGTAATAATACTCGGTGAAATGTGATATAGAACCCATAAACTATAGAATCCTCATGCATGAGCCACCTGAGAATAACATATCCCAAGGTCTATCAGTTTCCAAACATAATTAAAAAATAACAGCATTCCCAAGCACAATCCACTGGAGGGGATCCCATCCCAAGGTCTAATAGTCTCTAATACAAGCCATGTCATTAAGAACACACATGAAAATCCAGTTCTTTGACAAATACATTCATCCAACAATTAAAGATCACATGGAAGACACCATTTTTCATAATAAAAACCAATTTACCAAAAATTATGAAATACAAACCGAGTTATAAATCAACCCAAGATTTCAATCATTTTTTTAAAACATGACAAGATACCATCTTTCACATCACATTACATCAAATTAAATTACCAAAGGAAAAAAAGTACCAAACAATCCTTTAACATTTATATTCAAGATAAATTTACAAATCCATTTCCAAACCATTTTTAATGTCCATATGAAACCCCACTTTTATGTGGAAAATTCTAAATGTGACTTTATATTTCAAATCTGAAACCACTTCCAATACAAAGTGAAAGAATTAAACAATTAAAAAAGTTCCATGTGGACCAATCATTTGAGATCACATTTTAAAACACATTTAAACTCACTCAAACCACCAAGTCCACATGGAAAAACATTTCAAACCACTTGCATAACTCCTAAAAAAATTCATAAGGAAAAAACCAAAACCAAAAATGTAATCTAACAATTTCTCTATGAAAATAACCTTTAAAAATAATTTTCACACCAAATACATTTTAAAAAATGCATAGAAATAATTTCACAATTAATATCACATATTTAAGACACATAACAAAGAATCTCACATGCAAAAAATCCCATTTATTTTGGAAAAAAAATCTTTCAACACTTTTTCATATTCCAATTCCATTAAAACACAATTTTCTCCTTTTAACACAATCCACTAACTATGTTTATAAAGAACAAAAAATTGAAATACTTGAAACACAATAAATTTATATTATAAAACCATCTTTTAACACATGAATATTTTAAAACACTTCTAGAATAATATTTTTATATAATATCACTGGATTTTAAACCAACAAAATAAGATACACATAAGAATCACAACATAAAATTCCCCAATTTACAGAAACGAAACCCAACTCGTAACCAAACCAAATCTTCAAAACAAAACCAATGGAAAACAACACCCAGATATATTAATTTCACTTTAAATGTTTTATTATAATTTTATCGAACACATTTCGTGCATTTAAACGCAGGCATAATTAAATAAACCCTTTGTAAATCCATTTCACATAAATTTTAAATCATTAAAATAATAAAAAAATTAAGATTAACCCCCTATATGAAATATTTTAACATTTTTAAATCATTAAATAAAATATTAAACATCAATAGGGTGTTCCAGAAATGAAATGTATAGAAACACCCACCTCAATGATGTGCGAATGAAAAAAAAAATTGGAAGAGGGAATAATACATCCCAAGGTACAGTACCAGCAACCTAAAATCAAATAAAAAAAACCCATATTGTTAAAACTTTCTTATAGGGTTCATCTAAGAGAGATCCCGCCAAAGAAAAACCAATAATTTGAGGGAGGAGGAAGAGGACAAGATGAAATTGTACAAAAAAATGAATCATACCTAGGGACCTACAAGAAGAATCCATGGAGGAAGGGGATCATTGGATATGGGTTTCTTAGAGCCCAATGGTGCATCTAGGATGAAAAATAAAGAATAATCCTAAAATATCCTTAACATAATGGAGGGTAAAAAGAGGAATATCACACATTTAATGACCTAGGAAACCTGAAAGTTTGGCCGCACCATTTGAAAAAACCAAATCCATCCCTGATAAAAGACACAATAAAAATGATGAGCCTCCAAAAATGATTTCACATGGATTATTCTAATCATTCGTAATCCATGCACCTAGGAATAGACACTTGAAGCAAGATGCATAGTTTTCACAAAACCTCACCCAGTTTATTCACAAAAATAGTCCAACCATGAAAGTCAAATAGTAAAAGAAAATAATTAATTAAAGACAAAATATTCCCTAAAAATACACACATTTAACCATTACAAATGAAAAAAAATCATGAGTAATCCAAAAAACCAACCAAAAACATCAAAACTCTAAAACGAAAATGGGGAACTCATCCCAAACCACACAAAAAAGAACCAATGTCAAGAAAAGAATAAAATAAAACAAATTCCATGATCAAGGTCTTATAAATATCCTCATTATCCTCAATATACTGATATGTTTTTATTCTAAGGATTCAACCCATAATTACACTCACTTCCTTCTAATGGGTAAAGACCATACCATTCTTCTGTACGATGATCTACCAGCCTGTGAAATGATGTTGTTAATTTTTCCTTTACCACCTCTCAGGGTTGGGAATTGTGATTAACATTTTATTTTTATACAATGTATTAAATATTTATGCCTCATTTATACGTTTGGTATTATTATATAACACATACCTTCTTTCTTTATTTCCATTTTGTGTGAATACGATAACTTCATTTCTGGACATGTGGACAATTGCCTCCTCAAAGTGATGTGATATGTTTACACATTAGATAGAATGAAATGAATAAAAGTTTAGTGAAACATTAGAATACATATGTAATAATAATTCTACTATAATGATATTATATATATTCATACATCTCTTTTAATTACTTTTTTTAACGTGACAATAAAACAAAACAACATTCATGCATACGTATGGCCTACCATCTCGATGAAAGGTATATTCCATTTCATATTTCTATATTTTATTGATTATAATAAATACATATATACAGATTATATAAGATATTTATATCATGTTTTATATTCTTTAAATAAGTAAATCATGATCTATGTAAGATGATCTGGAATAATATATCAAAACATGTACGAAGAACAAAGTATATTTGACATGAATAAAAAACATAACATGGAATTGTTAAATAGAAGTTAATATAAAGTCATAAACAAACCATATATTTCATTATATATAAGAATATGGTTCTATAAAATATTTATTATAAACTTTTATTTATTATATATTTGGTTTGTTTGAGTAATACGAGAGTTAATAAACTTTCATGTTCATTTTTATTTTCCTAATCCTAACTACATCATAATAAATTGGACTTAATTGGTTGGATCATAAAAAATTTATCCCAAAAAACTAATTTTATATAATCAAATATATTTAAATTTTGTTAAATTCCTTATTTGATAATGTTTTTTCCCCAATTCTATATTTTGGACTATTTCTATAAAGATAAATGGTCCACTAAAATTTTTTCTTACTGTTTGAATAATTATAAAACTATTTTGTTGATAAATACAATGGAAATTTAATAAATTTTAACCATCAAATCATTTTAAAATATCATATTTTAAAAAACTTATTGTGCTATAAAACAAATAATATTTTTTAATATAAAATATTAATTATTTTAAATGAGTTTTCATATTATATTTAAAATATGATAAATGATTTGGGTTTTCCTTTTTTTTATTTTACTAATATTTTATTACATTAATCTGTTTTTTTTCTTTGATAATTTTTTTATTTGATGTATTTCACAATAATTTTATTTATCACTTTCTAATTTTATTTTCATTATTACAAATATTTTATTTTTCAATATTTTTGTAATAGAAAATAATAATTTTCGGATTTTATTGTTTTTTAAATATATATTCATTTTCACATTGGTTTAAAATTTTTATATATTTTTTTGTGAATGATGTGAAATTATTCAACACATGTAAAACTTTTTATTTTTCATTGAAAGAGTAAAACTATTTAACCATTTTAGAATTTTTTACACTAAAAGACTAAACGATGTCACATTTTTGTTTTATTTTTTAAGTATAATTTTATAATTAATTTGTTAAGGTCTTGGAGGTTATAATTAAAGTAAAAACACACACCAATGAGCCAATAGGAACAAACTACACTATTCCCCAATGGTTTACCCACTCTAGAGGTGGCCAATTAATAATAATAATAATCAATATTAAAAAATTATAATGAGGTAATTGATAATAATCAATAATTCACATAATTTAAATAATAATGAATCTAATAATAAATTAATAATTAATTATTGATTATATTATTATTTATTTTTCATTAATAATATTATTTTTAAAGAGTTTTTTATTTTTATTATTAATGGGAATTACTTAGTATGCTAATTATAATATTAGTTAAATTATTATATACATCATTATTAATAATTATTTATTATTTATTCCATTATTCTAGGTTTTTATTATTTTCATTATTATTAATTATATAATTCATGAGAAATGAGATCATGACATAAAGCCCACATCTTTTAAATAAAACAATATCTTCCTAATTCTAAATCTATGAGTTAATCTTATCTCATTTTTATAAATAAAATTTGTGTTCACGGGTACACCATCATGTAATGGAATTGAAAGAAATTTATTCGCTCTAGCATCTTCCACAACATTGGATTCTCAAAAAAATATGAGTGACCTCAATTTCAATTACATTGGTTTTAATAATTATTAAAATATATTTTATTATTAATAATTATTAATTAAATTATTAATATTTATTGACACTACATTTGTGGGGGTGGTTTGGGCATGATGATATTTGGGTGTAAGTCCTGGGATTAAGCTTTAGGCAAGGTATATTTGTTTCATATTCATGATTTTTAATCCCACTTTTAAAAAAAATTACTATTTTAATCACATTTTTTTCAATAATAATAATAATAATAATAACAGTAATAATAATAATAATAAAAAATGTTTTTTAGTGGTGGGTATTACAATAATAGACCACGCACACACGCAGACATCTCACTGGATCAAGCCTCATCGCTCCCCAATAGGATTTAAAGACACCCATATGACTTATTTTTTTCCTTCATATTGATGGCTCTTTAAATCCTAGAAAGCTGAATACCTGAAGGCGCTATGGTAAGTTTGGTCAAATTTACTTTCTTTGGTCATTCCATCATGCACTATGGATATTATTATTAGATCATGGCTAATTACCCTGGGCCCAAGATCCATCCATAGTCTAGTGGCCCCTCTTAGTATCTCCATGCTCAACAACACACCATTGTGTGTTGTGGTTCCACATGGATTTCCTTATAAATTTCCCAATAAAGCTCCAAAAGGGGAATTAATATGGCCATGGAAATACTATGGTGCCTCATATAAAAAACTAACAATGCTCGTATGGCTCCCCTTGGAGCCCCGAGTTATGAACCAAACCTCTCACCATCTACATGGTTTTCACTTGGAGCACCCTATTGTGCACCTCACTTCCACTCCATCTATCACCACTACTTCTAATATCCGTGAATAAATTTAAGAATGTCATAATGAAATTGTAAATAATTGATGACCATTTGTAGAAACCCATATTTTATTCAATTTAAATTCTTCATTATGTATGCACAAAATTTTGGTTTAATTTTATTTGTTATTTTCCTGCTCAATTTAGTTCACATGATTTATGTGCATTGAGATACCATGTTTCCTATTAAGAATGTGTCTTGGGATGGGCCATTTGGCCTACCTTCGTTACTATTTGGACTGCGGTTTATAGTGCATATTTCATGTTGGATATCCTTACACACCTTCTCCAAGATGCCAATATTTGCACCACCCTCTTGAACCCATCTATTCACTTGTATGCCTTATTACCCAAAAAATATTTGTTTTACATTCAGTAGTGTAAGCATGGAACCATGTGATTCATTAGGGCTATTTCAAGGGGTTACTATTTATAGTGGGGTTCGTTATCCCTATGCCTCCATCACTTCATCTCATTCACTCTCATCATTCCCCTTTATTTTGGTTTTCCTCTCATCCTCGTTGTGGAAAACCTATCCTTCAGTGTGTTTAACATATTTTGTGATTGTACACTATTGTATGACATCCTCTGTAAATATTGTTGGTTTGGAGTTCTTAGTGGTGTTTTGACTACAATATTTATAGAAAAGAAATGTGGCTGTGTTCCCTTTCCATGAACATCATATCCCAACCAAGAGAGACCATCCTTCGGTGTGATCTAAGAAAGTAGAACTGGCTTTACGATACCATCTTGAATAGAATAGGAAAAACAAACCCTTTTGTCCAAAATTGTGATATTTTTATTCCCTTTACTTCTATAATAAACTGAATGATTATAAATCTTATTTTCTTGTTGTGATAATTCGAGGCTAGTACTTTATAAATCATTCTTGAAAGTTAATAAACTCTGTGTGTTTGTGGTGTTATTTCCATGCACGTAGGTTTAAAAGTAAATGAATCATGTTAAATCTCTTGTTCATATTTACTTATTTCTTTCTTATATTTATGAATCCATTTCTTTATTAAATGTTGAATTATATTTTATTTATGTTCTTGAATCTCAACTTAAATCCCCATCTCTCTTTTCTGTTTGTTATTAAAACCAATATAACAAAAAACCTTTTTTTTCTAAATTTTTATACCTAATTAAATATATGTGTATATCCTTGGATCCTATCAATTTCTTGGGGGTGTATACATAATGTTGTCCCAAATATATTGTTAACCATATGAAATATATTTATTATGTTTCATACTCAGTAGTAATTCTGGAAAATAAAAAAGAAATATTTTTTTTACTTCCTAAAAAATCGAAATCAATTCATAAAAATTGATATTTTGATTATGATTATAACATAAAATTATGTTTTTTTGTGGATTCATTTTTTTAATTAATATTTAATTATTTATATATGATTAAACTGATTTATTTTATTAATTTGAATTACATATTGTTAATTTTTTAAATAAATACAATTACTTTTTTAAGATAATAACATTCAGCTACAAAATACACTACAAAATTTCCTAGAAAATTATATTTTGAAAATATAATTAAATATATAACTATAAAATCTCACCAGTATTTCATATTTGAAAAATCTATGTTAAATTTTATTAATAAATTACATGAAAACGATAACAATAAAATAATATAAAATTTCACAATAAAATCACAGTGTAAAATTACTCAATAAAATTTTAGTGGATAATTCCAATATAAAAATAAATTGGAAAATACTTTGGAAAATCTCATAGAAAATATATAATGAAAAATTTCAGACTAAAATTTTAATGAGAAATTCCACAAAAAAACTCCATTAAAAAAATACCTTTTCACTATAAAATTTAAATAAAAAATATATTTCAATGTGGATATTAAAAATTCCATAGTAAACTAGTAGTTGAATTACATTAGAAAATTTGACTATAAATCATCAAAGGAAAACCCTGGTTATAATATTCAAGTAAAATACTTGTAAAAAATATCATATGTTAATTATAATTAAAAATTAAGTACAAACATCAATAAAAAATATTTGGGAATATCTCACTAAAATATTATAACTAACATTTACATTATAAAATTTATTTCAAAATTTTACTAGAAAAAACTAGTCAAAAATTCAACTATAGAACTATATTAGAAATTTTAATTAAAAATTATATTAAGAAAATATTTTAAAAAATAAAGGAAAATTTATTAGAAAAATAAAGGAAATATTTTCAATAAAAATGACACTGGAAAATTACACAGTAATATTTAAGTTAATGATAAGATTAAAAACTACATTAGAAAATACCCTGAAATTTCATAACGAAAAATTAAACTGAAAAAATAGCAGTGTAGAATTTTGAATTAAATTATCAATTATATTTCTACAATATATGTTTTAATAAAATATTTTTATAAACTCATTAAAAGTTTTAGAAAATATTTTTTCTAAAAAATAAATTTTTTATTCTTCAACTCATAAAATAGTGTATTTATATTTAAAAAAATTATAAATATGAAATATATTTAATATATAAAAAAATTACATGAATTTTTTTTTCATTAATTTTAAAAATATTACATTCCATTAATGATATAATTAATATAAAATTTGATATTATTTTTTCAAATGACTGAAATGTGAAATTTGATAATATGGGCAATGTCTTTTCAACACAAAGGAAAAAAAATACTAAACATACAATTTATTATTTCAATAAAAATAATAGGTTTTTTTCAAATGAATTTTAAAAAAATTGTATTCCTTTTAAAAAATTATTTATATTAGAAATTTGAATAAGGATAATTATCATTTTCCAATTAATTAAAAAATAAATTTATTATAAACATTGTTTTTTAAAATAAATCATGAATTTATTTTTCATAAACATAAAAATATTATTTATGAAAATTTAAATTATTCTTAATTATAAATTAAATTATTGTATGTCTATAAAAATATATTATATATTTGAATACAAATAAAAAATATTTTTATTTTTGAAATGATAAAAAATTTAATTTTTCCAAACAATAATTATTTTATTCTTTTCCTAAAATTCTATAATTTTTTTAATAAAACAAAATGTATTATATATTTCCGAAATATAATTGTTTTTTATATTCATTGAAATCAATATTTCTTAATATATACATATATAAATATATATATAACAAAAAATTAGTACTTGGAGATCAAATAATGAAAACATAGAAAAGCTTTATGGTGAAAATCAAATTTTTATAGAATATTTTCCCCATTATTTTAATAAAAAAAGTGAGTAAAAAAAATACTTTTCCATCTTAAATTTTAATTACCCTAATATATTTAAGAAACTAGAGAGGATATAAAACATCATTTTTCTTATAATGTACCACAATAAATTTAACCTAAAGTGATGATGTATCGAAACTCACCTCATGTGTGTTACCCCTTTATCACTTGAGGATTTTGAAAATTAGCTATGGATGAATATAAAAAATGGGGGATCTATTTCCCTCAAGTAAAAATTTATATATGATGGATTTTAAATTAAAAGTAAAATAATTTTTTTGTAAAAATATTCTTCAATGATATTGTCAATTTTATACAGAAAAATCATGACATCCAACACAAACCAATGAAACATAATAATAGATAAAATAAGGCTCATTAAAAAATGGTTAGCATCATCCATATAGTAACCTTAAACTATCATCGAGCTCTATGGGTTAATGCTTTCCCATCAAAATCAACACCTTAAAACATTTGGATGCATTATAACAAATCAAAAACATAATTAAATATATGTTAAACACCAATGGATTATTTGTTATACACCTCAGTATTATATATATATATATATATAATGATATTCCTATCATTATAGTTTGAAATATCGGTATGGAAAAAATATTTTTTATTTTTTAGGAAAACAAGAAACAATGAGATATTAAAATTAATTCTTTCATAAAAAAGTACCCAATCAGTACATGTTTATTTAAAAATATACAAGTAAATATTCTTATACATAAATTTAAAATAGAAATTTTTATCAATGTTTATATATAAACATCACTGGCTATACAATTAAAACTATACCATGGAATACCTATAGTGCTTACCCCAAACATATCAATCACTAACTATGTGAAATATACAATAGGTAGAGTCCCTCCAAACACAAGTTTAAGGCCCATAATGATGATAAAAAATATACATCATCCATTATCTATAGTTTTCCCCTGAATTAGCATTAGCCTTTGAAGGAATAAAAAAATGAAATCTATTGGACAGAATTTTACATTGCACTATCTTGGGCCCATCACGGGCTAACGATATACTAGGGAGAGTAACCTCAAAACCAAGAGTGGGTGGGTTTCCTAGGATTTTTACAATGTATATATGTTCCCAATGATTTTTTCCTAATTATGTGGTATGAACAATTATAAAATTAAATTTTAAAAATATCTTATTAATAGAAAATCCTTTAATCATTTACAAATATAATGTTTTTCCAATAAGGTATTCGCACAATCAAAATAGATATCATGTCTAGAAAAAATATTACATAATACCATTTCATTATCATGTACAATCATTTATTATGATTAAAAATCCTTACGTTAGTTTTTATTTACCTATGAAAGATAATATTAACTGCATATTCAACCGTATGATAAGAAATATTGATAATACATACACAACATTAATCTTTGAATTATTTTCTTAAAACATATTATTAATTAACTAAAACTAATATCTAACTATTCCACAACAAAATTCACATATTTTATAATAAAATATTTTTAAAATTTCCACAAACACCATGCATGTAAAATTAAAATAATTATAAAAGTAATTATTTCATAAGAGTTTAAATCGGTGGCACGATTTGAGTATGTGAAAAAAATCCAAATTTTATGATAACATAATTATAGAAATTTTATATAACTTTTATATCCTTGAAATCCTTACTAAAAGATAATGAACTGAAGGTAAGATCCATTTTAAAAAGTGGTATAGAACAAACTAACCTCAATATTTTTGGAAGAATAAAATGACCATCAAATTCAAGAAATGGAATTTATTTGAAACACCTAATAACACATAGATAATTTTTTCTGTAATATATCCAGTGAATTATAGGACTTCCATGAAGCGCATAATATATAATCACCTATCGAGAAATGTGACGACTCTGAAACTGACTAGAATAGAGTGTGAATTAACATTATAGGCATTCAATATCCATCACACCTTGACGCTATAATTATATTTGAGGTAACAAGGCTAATAAAATTTGTTTAGTTGAATAAAATATAGTTTACAAAAAATTACTGAATGACTTCATTCATTTTTATTAAAATTTGTAATAATACATTTATAATTAATAATATAAATATAATAATAATTTAATAATAATAATTAATAATAATAATAATATAATCTATAATAATAAATCACAGTAACATAGTTGATAATAATTATAACATCCTCATATAACAAATAGATAATTAAAAATTAAAGAAAAATTATTTTAACCTTCTTAATTTCTTATGATAGCATAGGTTTAGTGTTTTAGAGAATTAAGAAAATCATAACATTGAAAATGATGAAATTTCCTATTATTGTATAGTTTTTTCATAAAAATTGGTTTTTATGTTTCAACTGTTGTTTCATTCATTACACATTGGATTCCATCCCAACCTTCCACTATTAAATTAGATAAAATTTTAAACGCATCCATAATAACTAGGGAAAATATTTTATAACCTAGGATGAGAAATACAAATATCAATAAGTAATATAAAATTAAACTTAACTCATTAATCCATTAAAAATCTTGAAAACCCAGATTAATGTTTCCTATTTCATGTAATAAAACCTCTGCTGAAAATAATCCCTTACATACTTATAAAAAGTACCCCACTACCCAATGTTTTATATAAAACAACTCTTAAGTTATAATAAAAAACTTAAAATTTAGAGGTTTCCATGAAAAACATGAAAACATGACATGAAGATAATAGTTTTAATCGAAAAAGGCCATTGAATTTGTTTAAATAATTTCCTACCTTATGAAATCAAAATATTTTAATAAAAACACATTTTGAGCATAGAATAAATGTGTAGATGTTGGGTACAAGGATTAGATGATAAACATGGACTATTTTTCCTAAATATCCCCCATAACTTCTGTGTTTGGAATTGAGATATTCATGCACCTTAGCCACCACACCAAGTCATCCCAACATATAGTTCTAGTCCTATGAGTTTTTTTATTAAGAGAAACAATTAGATGTTTAAAAATTAATTTGAAAAGAGAAATCACATGAAAGGAAAATGTATAAAAAAATTCCCAACAGTATTATGTGGTCCAGAATTTTATTCTTCATTTACAGGATATAAATTCCATCACATTAATTTAATGAGCAGAAAAATCTATATTATAAGAATTTTAATATTTTAAAACTTTATCGAGATCACTAGAAGATGTGGCACCAATATAATTTGGTCATTATATCTTCAATATCCATCCATTCAGTATCTAACCTAGAAAGTCTCGACCTACTTCTTTGGCTCTCGTGCCACTAGAACTTTATGAGCACCCTGGTTGGATTCCATGTAAGGGGACTAACCTCTGCCTTTCTCAAGCATTGTCAATGGTCAATATTCATACTCAAAAATTGCACTGCATCCATTTATATCGATATTAGGTCTATATCTCAAATTAATGTAGTCAGCATTCATCTTTCAAATAATTAATATTAGTAATTATCTCTCAATTAATGCATATAGAAATTCATTTATTAATCTTGTGAATAATCTCTCCACTAATATATTTTTATCTCTATGATAAATTGTTTAGACCTAAATAAATTCTGAATTGAGAATTTTTTTTGTTGTTTGAGTCAAAAAATATCCCACCCATTGATTATTCTCATTCTCACACAAATATAGTAATCATTATATATACCATTCACCATTAATATTTATTTCATTTATTTTTCATAACTCTACCCTAATTCAATCACTTATGATCACACTAAAATATTCCCTCTATAATATTCTAGAACCATGATCTAATCCTTCCACAATCTCTATGAAAATCCTATAAATTTATATATTGTATAATTTATCCTATAAAGTCTTGAATAAGTCTTATCCACATATTTATTTGAAATTCTAAACAAAAATTTTCATTATTCACCATTTCTATTGAATAAATTTTTCAGACATCCATTCATTCTAGAAGAAACCACTACCATGATTTATAACAACCAAATTGATTATTGGAACATCAAACTCCAACAAAACAATCCAAAACAACCTCTATTCGGTAACCTTAAATTCTATAAAATCTTATTCTATTGGAATAACATATTCACATTGAAACTTCCTTCAACACAATAATGGAAACAAAATCCTTTTCTCCCACTTCTTCCATCCTGGTTCTAACTCCTTGAGAGATCAACTTCATCATATAATGTTCTTATTTTTTATAATTATACTTTGAAAGATACTTTAAAATATTAATAAGCTAAAAAATTATTTCCACATATATAATGTCATATAGAACTAGTGTAGCATCCAAATCATCCATTTACTTGAAACAAAAACTAATTTCTTCGTCTAAAATATATTTTTTTGGAACCCAAGTCATATATCATATGAATTAAAATAGAAAAAATATGTTTTTAATCTATTTAATGGTATTATAGTTTATTTTACATATATAATTTTAGTATCCTTCCACCAAACTCCAAATGAAACCAAATTAATGGAACATGCTGCATGAAACTGGTGACCATGAAGTCTATGGGTATTCTAGATTCATGGATGATACCACTATCATTTTCTGTTGAAATTATTACAAAAAATGAAATAAAATCTAACATAAGGATCCATAATTTTATTTCACTAGGTGAATAATATATTAAAAAAACACGACTCATGAATCCATATAGTTAATCAGACTTTCAATTTCCGAGAAACACCTCTTATAATACAATTTCCCTTCAGTAATATCCTATGAATCATTACAAATTTTCTACACCCAATTCTTTCCGATATGTTCTGAAATAAAACACTTAATAAATTCATTATTATATTATGTGTTGAGGAAAAACACTAGAATAAAAAATAGGAACATTACACCATATGATACCCAATGAAAAATAAACACAAATGAAAGAACAATGTAAACAAAAATGCAAAATGAGAATACATGGTTCAAAATTTCATCCAATATCCTTGGATAATGACATCATAACTTTAATTAAATGAGGAGTAACATATAGTTTATATGAATTAATATGTAATATAAATCTACCTAAATCAGTGAAAGATGTCCCACAAACACCAATCAATCATTTCATCTTCCAGATCCCTTCTTCCGATTTAAGCACAAGTATGTTTCGAAATATAACTTTGGATTTTCTACCTCCAAAACTTTTATTGTTCCTAGGTTGGATTCCCTAGAAGGGTATCCACCATAAAATTTATTATTACCTATAATCTCTCATTATCATTCCTTAAAAAATTTCAATACATCCATTTATATAGACTTGAAGACCATATCTCAAATTAAGTAAATCTATATTCTTATTTTGTATCTTTTAATTTTGTGAAATAAATCTACATTATTATTGAGATAATATCATCAATTAATGTTGAGAAAAAAAATCCCCATTAATAAATTTAACCCCTATAATAAATGTGTTGGCCCAAAATCAATTCTGACTTTAGAGATATTTTCATATGTTAAGTCCAACAATTGGTACAATAGGATATTATCCTCACATCACTCTTAAAATTAACCATAAAATTGAATAAAATTCCATTTCAATTATAGATTATTCATATTTGTAACTTATGAATAGTTATCTTTATCCACATCATAGGAGTAAATTTTAAACTGTTTACCGTGTCCACTTTATAAGAGTATTTTAAATAGTTAACTATGAACAAATTACACAATATATTAGAGGGATATAATGAACCCAACCATCAACATAAACAATTAATCTGAATAATTAAAGGAATAAAACACCTAAAAGTTTACATTTCTTACAAAAAATTCATATGAATTTTCATCTTAACCCATATGAAAAAGGGCATTCAGTTATCACATAAAAATAAAATGAAATATCTTTTTTTGAATTTTTTAATAACTATAAATTCCTAAAAAAAGGGTAATAATATATTCTTAGAAAACTATAATAATATAATATTTAAATCACGATAATTAAAAAAGGATACTATGGAAGTAATGTTTTATCATGCTGTAAACATTAAAGAAACATTCATTCTTAACTACTGTATATAATGTCATAAATAACAAGTACAAATATTATTGAAATATTTCATTTTGGACCACTATAAATGAAGTCAAATTTTTTTTAAATTTACATTTAGGAATCTATTTATGTATAAATAATAATATTCTTGGTATATTTTAGAATAATATAGAAAATAAAGGAAAAAATATCAAGAAATTTAATTCAAGGTTTTAAATAATAGTTACTAATGAAATTTGAAACATTTGAACTAAAAAGAAAATTAAATGGGGGAAATTGAAATTGAAATTTAAAACAACTTATTTCAGTAAATTAATAATTAATTAAATTAATTTGGATTAAAAAAAAACAAAACATGTTGTGAAAATGGAATAAGTCTCAAATAAAGGAAATTGAAATGAGAAATATCTTACCTTGTGTCCTGACTCAACACATATGTCTTTTAAATTACTGATTAATAGAATTATATTAATTTTTTATTAATTATGAAACATTTATTATCTTATTATTTTATTACTATACATTTTATTTCATTTTCATTATGTTCTCTTTATTTTCAAATTTAGATAGGTTTGTGTGAGACAATTTTGGGTTGTTCGTTCCAAAACAGCTTCGGTGTGTTGATTTTGGTCATAGGGGAAATAGTTCCATCAACTAATGAATCTGAAATATATTATAATAATCATGTTTTTATATTAACATAAATTATAAACCCATTAATACAATTCCATGATTAAATATGGTATACGTTCTTCATGGAGGTGGTAGTTCACACAAACACATGAGTGACATTTTAATTTTTCTAATGAATGAAAATAAAATAAATTTGATAAAGGTTTATCTACACCAACATATAATAATGTGAAAAATATCATATTTATTTATTAAATCCTTCCTTAGGACCTTCCCCGTTTAGATGTAATGAAAAATGAAACACATCATTCATGGTTTTTGTAGTGCGCATATGAAACAATTTCATTTTATAATATGTGGGTAGGTAAGAAGGTAGTTAATATCATATCTTTCTAGATTCAAAATTATTTCATAAATATCATTAATATATATATTTATATATCCATTAAAAAAATTATTTTTTACCTTCCATGTGAGTCAGTGATGAGAAATGAAATGCATTGCTTTTTGGAGGTGATTGCCCACAAGTAAGCACAAGCAACATTTTCATTATCCATTGGCTAGAAATGGGTACAATTTTTTCCATAATCATAATAAAATTTCAGTACATTAAATATACTTATTTATTTATATTTGGATGGTTTGAGTATATTTAAAATGGGTACTAGAAGAATTAAACTTGAAATAATTTGGTTAAGACTTATACCTCCCCTTTAGATATATTCCTTTAGAGTAGACTATAAAACTTATGGGATTGGTGTTTTTGGAATACATAGAGCTCTAAGACTTAGGGAAGGAATTAATGAATTGATTTTGGTAGATATTTCTTAAAAATTGTGTATGATTAAGAAGAGGTAGTTCACTTTCATAAGTGATAAGATTGTCAAACATGTAAATATATTTTTTAAAGTGATAATGTGATTTAATTAAAAGATCAATGATTAAGTTTTCCAAGAGATTGAAGATAATAAGGGAAATTACCAAACAACGTATGATAACCATCAGGGAGACAACATGTTGCAGCAGGTTTTCTGCCATATTCCCATACCTTCTATTGAAATAGAAATTTCTTGTAGAGAAATACATACAAAGAGATAAAATCTTCAAGAAAAGAAAAACAAATGGTTGGAGACCAATATCAGAAGAGGAGATAGCATTGATAATGTAAAGGCAATAAAAATCTAGAATTATCAAAATCCACCGTATATCAAAAGAAACTTATATCACAATAAAAATTTCTTGAGTCTCTTCCACAAATGGTACCCAGTTTGTAGTAATGGACTTCTAGAATGCCATAAATATTGAACTAAAAAAAGTCATTAGTGATAACAAGAAACTCATAAAAACCACCATTGGAGAGAAAAAAATCCATATTAATCTATAAAATATCTATAGAAGTATTTTTTAAAACCCAAGAAAAATGTTTCTATGTTAGGATATCATATTTCCTATCATAAATATTATATGAATCTAACCAGTTGTTGTTCTGATCAACCAGTAACTATAATGGTTTCTCTAGAATATTAATGATAAAAACATTTATTTGAGCCCAAATCATCTTGGCCACTATACAAAAGGAACCCACATTTTGTGTGGGGAGGGATGAAGACCAATTCATCCATAGTGTCTCAAGGTTGGGTTCTGTATCTAATAAGTTTACTAAATATACACTCTAGGTTAGACAAAAAGTCATAGACTAGTGAGATTTGATGATGGAATGTGAAAGGTACTCTTATGAGGATAAAACAAATTAGGCATGTTTGGTAACTTTTCTCATGGTGGAAAACAGAAAACAACTTTATAGGACGGTTATAAGGATAGTACTCCCACTAAAAAAACCATTACCTAGGTGGAATTTAATGGTTCAAAAAGACTTTCCATTAATCATCAACCCCCAAGTTCAATGAATCCAAAGACACCTTATATCCAGACATGACCGAGTATGTTTTGGATCTTTCTTTATTCTAGAAATGTAAATCTAGTATGTTATCACTCACACAAGGGATACTCTAGATGATCTTGTGGTATCTTTCATTGAACCATGAATCTAGTTTCTCAGTTCACAACCCTTTACCATCCTAGATAAATAAGGATTTACCATTCCTTTCCTTTATACATCTTTTATTTATATAGTGTATTTTCATTGAGTGAAAAATTTCATTATCAAAGATAATTCCTTTGGGAACAAAATCACTTTAATTCAAAGAAATAATTGAGGGTAGATAAATGTGTAGGTGGCTAACTAGAATCATATAAAATATATTAAACATAACATTACATAATCTAATTAGATTGAAATCCTAATAAAAAGTAGATTTTTTATTTTTATGATTGATGGTAATAATAGTATAATTAATAGAATGTAAGTTATAATTACCGTCTGAAGGATCTTTTTTGAGACCCAATATGTCATGCCTAATAATGTGATGTAACTGTTGGAAGAATAAGTCCATATAGTCCAAGTGTGTTTGTTGACTGGATTTGTTTGAGTTCTAGTTGAATTTTTTCATATGTGATATCATGTGTAAGTATGAATTTCATATATTTGTGACCACATGGATAATGAAAGATATGACATACGAGGCGATGATAGAATCATATTTGGTATAAATATCTAGAAAAATATAAGAAATAAGATCATTGATATCCTTTTAATTTGAAACCGGACCACCATCAAGATTATTGAGGCATGATAAGAGGTTCTTGAGATGTCTCCTAGATTCCTTTTAGTGAAATTAAAGAGTATTAGACTAATAATCATTGAAATGTTCATTTCATGCTCATATATATTATAAGAGCTACTTGATTATGAGAGTTGAAGATATCTTATCTTCGAGGTTCATGATTTTGCATACCACTACATTCGAAGGATTTGGATGGAGTAATTTTTTATGAACCCAAATATTCCACATTGAGGTCCCAAGGAAATATTATTATTAATGTTAAAATACCACCTTTTCCATCCCAAATGGATAACCTCATCAAATTCCTCCTCTGTGGTCCAAAATATTATGAACCTAATGGTTCTTTGATTCATAGGCCTTCTTCCATTATGATATAAATTGATGTTTATACGATATTGATCTGAATTACTTGGGGAATGACGAGCCACCACAAAAATGTTAAATTGGTCAAATCATTCAGTAAAACATAATAACTTGTCTAAATACTCTTCAATGTGGGTATTTTTAGATTTCTCATAAAACCACATAGAAATGTTTCTTAATTATCACTGGTTAAAGAGATCAATATTTTGGACTTTTAATATGAAACAAAATATTAGAATATAATGTATGTAAGAATATCCTCTTTTATCATTAGGAAACATGATATCACTAAAGTCCCCAAAGAAAAGTGGAGGCCCATAAATACTCTCTTTAAAAGATCATAGTAGTTCCAAATATGTTAATGTATCATTCTAAATAGGATACCCATATAAACCAATGAGAAAAAATTAAAGAGTATTCAACTGATGGATAAATTTTGTGATGTGACTTGATAAATAATAGTTAACATTGAAAACTAGATCTTCCATCCAAAGAAGAAAAACTACCACAACATAAAATTTTTAGGAAATAAAAATACACCATGAATGCATGATTTTTTCACAATTCCACTCATGTTCTTATGGACCAACATGGTTTCAGATAGGATAACCATGTCACGACCACTTTTAGAACTCAATTTCTATAGAATCCAAAATTTTCATGGATTTATTGGAAAACTATGGTTACATATTAATATTTACATTAGGTTAACAAGGTTTGGATCATACAATCCTCTGCATTTGAGAATTCAATTAACATTCCATCTCTCACCACTTTCCACCTTTTAGGATAACACTCTACCCCCTACGGTACATAAATACTTATTTTATAATTGTTAGGTTTTCTAGTAGAAAGTTATTTTCTATGATCCCCATAAATTTTAATCATCCATATATGCTATTTTAATGTCTAGTCATCATTTCCTCCTATAAATATTTTCATACCTTGGTGGAGTGCAAAGGAGGGTTGACACATGGGGAGAAATTTAGGTTAGAAGTATTAGAGAAGGTCTATTTTGAGATGGGTGGGAGTTTATAACTACCCATAAATGATGAATGTGTGTATTATGAGTGATTATCATTATAATATAACATATAATGAGATAAAAATGTCTTTCCCTAAGTCACCAAAGACATTTTGTAGAAATGTATTCTTCAACTCCTTCTATCGCACATAAACTCAGTGATTTGTAGAAAAATGTCATAGCCCCAAAATTGATGATCTTGTTTTGATAAATGATGTATTATACACATAGAGACTTATTGTTTTTATACTTATCCATGTACCTTTCTGAATACGATACAGAGTAAATCCCTAGTTTTTTTATTAATCCATGGACCATATTGCTTGAAAATATTACCTTTACCGACCACTACCTTAGAGGCAAATCCCTTCTCTGTGTGCCTAGTGAATACACAAAAGAATTATAATATAGATGTTTTTTAATATTAAAAATGAGATTTAGACATTTGAATCTTCCTTGGAATGAAACATACCCCTCATAAGATGAATAGAGAAATCAACCAAGACCCTTATCCTCACAAATCCCCCTAAAGAATAGGATCTGAGTGATCCCACTAAACAATTTTTCTGAAAAGGCCCCTAATATCATTCAAAATTTTTTGATGATCCACAGAAAAGTATTACTATAATCCAAACCCAAGAGGGTGTGTTGAGTAAGTTAATAATTTTAACACCCCCATAATTTCTCAAATCCTCAATTAGAATGATATGGTTTTAAAAAGTGAAAGGCCTCCTCTGAAAAAAATATGTTTCCCTTTTAAGATATGGATTTCTAGGTATTCTTCATGTAGAAAAAGTGAAGGGTTAATTGGTCATGAAATCTCCCACTGTGAAGAGATTCATCTGACACACCAAGAAGGAATCTTTATCCTTCATCACAATAATATGAAATTTATACTTGTTCGTATATGAGAGATTCATCCATTGATTGATCATATCATTTTCTATAGCACAACTCATCTGGATGAGAACAAACTAGCACCATTAGGAGAGAAATATGAACGATAATCATGATTGTAGTGTCAACACCATAGATTATTCAAATGTAGGAAAACCCTACTAAATACCAAATCCTAGGAAATCATAGATATATTTCAATATTTATATTTTAGTTTAACCCCCCAAGAACCCTTTTAACCATTACTGTAGTGAAAAAGTTTTACAATAGTAAATATTCATTATGATTAAAATGGAAATGAATCTTATTATATAATTGGAATGTGAGAATTCCAAATATGGAATCAAATTTCTAATATCCAACTTCCAAAATTGGTAAAAACTAATTTAAATATTATTTAACAAAATGCATTTAAATCTATTTTAAAAAATATCTTTTTATTCATAATAAATATTTTTCACCAAAATCATGTATAATGTCAATTCCTTATAATGAACTAATATTTAATTTCATATTATTATTAATTAAATACTATATTAAATTGTGTGTATTTCATACTACACTAAACTAAAATTTAAAACATTGATATATTTTGAATATTAAATAAAATTGTTAAAAAAATTCACTGAATTGATGAGTTTCAATTGGAGTAACAACATTATGAAATATTGGTATAATGAAAATAAATTCTATTTTTAATACTAATTAAATTCATTTTGTATAACCAAAATAACTAAGAATATCATATTCTAAAGAGAATTATATTTTCAAAAACATTTTATTTTATTTCATTAAACTAAGTATATATTAATAAATAGGTAATGAAATACAAAGATAATATAAATAAAATATTACTAAAATATTATTTAGTAAATTATAGGCCATAAAAATAAAGAATAATTAACATTTTAAAAATATTATTTCCAATATGTCTTTTATTCCCCTTTATTTTGGGATTTTAATTAAATATTGAATTCTAAAATTTTAGAAAATTAATTTTAAAAAATCATCATCATTTTTAGATTTATAATAATTTAATCTTAATATGATTTTTTACGCTTCTAAATAATTTTCCATATTTGGTGAATATTTCAATATACTGTTTTATATAATTTTGTAGCTTTTGTGGAATTATTAGTATATAATTATGGATTATAAATTTGAGTATATTTCTTATTTGACATGTTATTTTTTATATGTGATCTTATATTTTTAAAAATAATGATTTTAATTTATATGACTATAATATTGGATCAGTAAGACTATAATATTGATTATTATCACAAGAATATGATCTTTATGGCTAACATACAAGACAGGGGGTTGATTGTACATTTAAAAATATATTTTAAAGGTATTAAACTAAAAAAAACGAAAAACCTATTTAAGTATGTTTATTGGACTTTGCTATTAGTCTACCAAGAAAAGATCATAATAAAAAAGAGAACAATTAAATCAGAGTGAAAATCATAATCACAAAGGATCTAATTTATCATAGTTAAAGATCATATTCAAGATGGATCTAATTAATCTTAATATGTATCATAATAAACAATAATATAATAAAGTATTTAGAATAAAAATTTGAATAAGATGTTTCAATTCCTACTAAATGTGTAGTGTAAATATAAACCTACAAGAAATAAGTAATACGATAGATATTGAATATAGGAATGTCTTATAATATATTAAAAGAATAACCTATTTTAAACATAATAGTAATATAATATATAATCTGGACTAAAGGAATCCACTATTTTATACTTATATAAAAGTCTATATTTCCTTTCCAAGAAAATCTTGATAAAGAGATTGATGTGACGGGATAGAAGGATTTCTAGAAAATTCTTTTCAATAAATATTTTCCTCGCACCCTCCGACGTAACAAATAAAGGGACTTCATTACCCTCAAGAAAAACGAAGATGAATCCATTGGAGCATAGGAGGAAAATTTCACAAGGCTTGTATGATACACCTTTGCCATTGTCGTTACCCCCAAATGAAAGGTTTACCACTTTTTGGTGGGAGAAAACCCTACCTACGAGAATCCCTAGATATCCATGATTTTGATAGCTGTGAGGAAATTTTACAATGTTACCTAAATTTGAAATAGAGATTAGTGAATCTTAGGGGTATCACAGGGATAAGAAGTAAAAGGTAGAGTCAAATTTTGGTGGTCTGATAGAGATATATAATGGTACCATGAAATTTCAACATCCCACTTTCTGATAATGTTGAAAGAATCACACTAGAAATTTCATGAAGGAGATGAGGAAAGGAAATAGGTGCGGGGAATAGGGGCACCTAGCCAGCGATTTCTAGCAAGAAAACCCTACTACTTCATATGAGGAAATGAATGCTCTGTTCGGCCCTAAACACACAGTTCATGGAAAAAAATTCAAGAAACTATGGCACTTTTCAAACTAGTGTCTTAATCTTAGGGTTTTCAGGGGCATCCAACAACCTCCAAGGTAGCAAGGACAAGATTTTTCCATCACTAATTCTGAATTGAATCCCAATAATGAAGTGGTGATAGATATTAAAGTTGTTAATTCTTGAATAGATAACATAATTTTTTATTATAGTTCTATGTATTCTTTTACATCCCAAAAGTTTAGTATAATAATCCAAACAAAACCACAAATCATAGAAGTAGAGATTTTAGTGAAAATGGAAAATGGAGAAATTATATAATCCCATGTTTATGACTCCTCCCCTATCATAATTCATGGATTTATCTTCTCAGTGAACCTAATCATACTTCCCTTGGTGGAACTTGATGAAATTTGTGGCATTAATTGGATTTCCGTATATAGAGCCACCATAAATTTCTCTGAGAGGGAAATCACTATCCTTATGGTGAATCAACCTCCAATTTGATATTTGTGCAAGGAGGAGGATGAATATTATTCAACACCAAAATCCCAAGAATGGATATTACTGCCCTATGAGAATTCATATCTTGCTCAGAAGATGGAGTATATGAAATTAACCATCATCGAAGAAATTCCTATTGTGAGGAAAATCCCTAATGTGTTTCCCGAGGAATTTCCTCGCCTTCCTCCCAGTAGAGAGGTGGAGTTTTTGATCAATCCAATACCTAGTGAATTGATAATATCCAAGACTCCATACAGGATGGATGTTGTGGAACATGAGAATATAAAGAAGAAACTAAAGGAGAATCTAGAAAAAGGGTTTATACGCCCAAGTTCTTTACTATGGGGTGCACTGGTCCTTATCTTCAAGAATAAGGATGGGTCACTACACCTTTTCATTGATAACTGTGACCTCCAAAAAATCACAATAAAGAAAAATTATCCTTTTCCATATATCTATGACTTGTTCTATCAGTTACATGTCACAGAGTACTTCTCTAGGGTTGATCTACGGCCAGGATATTTCCATGTAAGGTTTAATAGGGAATATTTCCCCATGACTACTTTTTGTATAAGGTTAGGGCACTATGAGTTCATTATAATACCATTAGAACTTGCTAATTCTTCAGAAGTATTCATGGTCTTGATGAATATTGTCTTTAGAGATTATCTCTACAATTTTTTAGTTGTTTTTATATACGATATTATAATATAATACAAAAAAATGAGGATCAAGAGGAGCATCTAACCAATGTACTTAAGACATTATGAAAATAGAAGCTCTATGAAATGTATATCAAATGTGTGTTTTGGTTGGCATAAGTCTCATTCTTGGGGAATATGATCACAAGTAATGAGATATATATAGATCCTTTGAAGACAAAATCAATTGAGGGATGACAAAGACCAACATTTGTGATGGATATCTATATCTTCCTTGGGTTAGTTTGACTTTATCGCTAATTTGTTAGAAATATCCCATGATTTTCAAACCCTCTTACCAAGTAAACTCAGAAGGGAGTAAAGTTTTCTAGGAATAATGAATGTGAAGTAATTTCCATGGAGTTGAAAATGAGTCTTATCATTGAACCCATTCTCACACTACCTATAATTAGGGGGATTTTCATGGTATTTATTGAAGCTTTGAAGAAGGGACTAGGTTATCTGTTGATGCAAAATGAAAAATTCCTTTGCCATGCCTTAAGGTAGTTAAAAATTTAGGAGAAAAATTATCCCACACATTATCTGGAACTGGAACCTGTGATCGTTTAATTAAAAATATATCCGTATTATCTCTTTGAGTAGAAGTGTGAAATATATACAGATCACAAAAGTATTAAATATATATTCAAATAAAAAGAGTTGAATATGAACCAACAAATATGGTTAGTTCACATCAAGGATTTTGAATTCTCAATCCATTACCACTATGGGAAATAAAAATGGAAGATGCTCTAAGTAGAAGGGACACAATGATTCTATCATTGGTGATAATTGAAAAGGATCCAATATTCTTATATTTGATAAAGACGGACATGGGAATCATAAAGAATGGAATGTCATCAATTCTTTAAAAAATTATTGATCAACCAAATATTTTGTAAAGTTTAAAGGATTCTCAAAAAGAGGATTTTGTAAATCTGAAGAAAGTGGAGGCTATAAAAAAGGAAATACTTAGAGATTAATGTTAATGAAAATGGAAGTGGTATATTTGGATCAAGACTATGTATTCCATAAAATCCCAAGTTAAAGAAAGAAATTTGGGATGATACATAATGTTATAATTTCTATATTCACCTAGGAAACATGAAAATGTATCTAGATATCTAAGAGAAATATTAGTTTAACAATATCAATAATGAGATCATTGATTATGCCCTAAGATGTCTTGTATGTGAGAAAGTCAAGGAAGAAAGGAAAAAAATACAAGGGGATGATGAAACCATTATCCATACTTACATGGAAATGGGAAAACATCACCATGGACTTTTTCACCGGGCTTCCAATGACATTTATAAGAAACAATAATATATGGGTTGTGGTGGATCTTCTTATAAAGACTTCACACTTTATTGAAATTTTAGAGGATTTCTCACTGGATCAACTAGCATAGAAATACATCATAGAAGTGGTAGGGGTGGATGGATTACCAATGTTGATTATGTCCGACCGAGATCCAAGATTCAAATATATGTTCTGGAATAGTCTCCAATACATGTTTAATTCTCAGTTGAACTTCAGAACTATCTATCACCCTCAATCTGATATCCAATATGAGCGGACTATCCAGATAATTGAGGAAATGTTTAGAGCATGCCCAATAGATTTTAAAGGAGGAAGGGATCAAAATCTCCCTCTAGTTGAATTATCTTACAAAAATATTTTCTACATGAGCATCAATATGTCTCCCATTGAAGCCCTTTATGAGAATAGGTGCAGAACACCAACATGTGGGGATGCAGTTAGGGAATGAAAACTTCAAGGTCCTAAAATGGTCAAAAAAATGATGGAGAAGGTTATGACCGTCTAGCAGCACATCAATGATGCTTAGAGTCAATGAAAGATATACAATAATACTCATCGATGTGACATATATTTTGATGTTGGAGACATGGTATTACTCCACATATCTCCATGTAAGAGAGTTATGAGATTTGGGAAGAAGGGAAATCGTAGTCTATGGTATATATGCCTTTCTAAGATCCTTGATCGCATCATAGAAGTGGCCTATCAACGAGAACTCCTACTAAACCTATCTCAAGTACATGATTTATTCCATGTATTACTATTAAGGATTTACATACCAGAACCATCACATGTGCTCAATATAGAGGTGGTACCATTGGACAATGACCTCTCCTTTGAAGAGAATCCAGTGAGATCTGAAGCATAGATAAAAATTTCTATGAAATATGATGATTCCCCTAGTTAATGTATTGTTTCGAAAGAACAAGTTTGAAGAAGCATTGTGGGAACCAGAGGATGAGATGAAGTATAATTACCCTCATCAATTTTAGTTTGGGTAAAGAAAATTCAAAGGGTGATATTTCTTATGGGGAAAGGTTGTAACAACCTTGACATTTATGAATAAAATTTCATTTACTTTATTTAATTTAATGTATTTTTTACCCATTTTGATTTAAATGACTATTAAGTATCATTACTATTGAAAATATAGTCTTTGAGTAGTTATCACATGACTAGTATAAGTATAGGGTTTTAACAAATCCATTCGACACAGAAAAAGGATTTAACGAACTCAAATTGTAGGATCATTACCTATGAAGCCCATTTATCAGAACTTCTGGGGGATATGGAATTTGTGGGATTTTCCATACACCATGCCCATGTCAAGATCCAATAATTTAATAATGGCCAAAACCATTTATTGGAGAAGTTCAAGCTCATTGAGATCACAACCCAAACCATGGTCACTGAACGACCCCATGAAAGCCCCACCATCATGCATCTTAATATTAGGTCATATGATATGTTAATAAAAGGATACGTATAAATATTATAGAATTAGGTTTGTGTACATTATTTTTCTATATAATAATGAATATACTTCCATGTAATTAATGCTACCTTAAAAATAATTTTAACAATAAAATAGTATTTTTTAGATGATTAAGAAATCTATTTTGATTAAATAATTTATTTTAGAAAAAAAATATTTGAAAAAAATATTATTATTTAATTAAATTTATCAAATATAAATGATCATATAATTTTTATGAATTCAATATTAATTTTTTTAATGTTTGGAAACTATTTTTTTCAAAACCCGTCAACTTTTAATAAATGTCAGGTTTTTATTTTTAAAGTTAAAATTAAAATATTTATAAAATAAATTCGATAAAAATGAATATTTTTGTTTTGGAATTAGAATATCATAATTATCCAATAGTTAATTTTTCATAATTTTTTGAGACAGTCAAATTTTCGGGTTAAAATGAAATAACATATAAATATATAATGTGTTTTATGGCATGATAATGGCCCAATAGTGATGTAATATATACTATAAAAGCTATATTAGACCAAATATATATTTTACCTTTAAAATAATGTGATTTATATATTTGTTTTATTTATTTTATAAAGCCTTAGTGAATCCCCCAAGACATGTAATTTTTATAGGATTTTAAAATAATATCCTTGAGAATGTGACTAACATCCACAAAAGAAAAGGAATTATTTTAATAAATTATTCCCTTTTCCCTATGAAATATGGTTTTCCACTCCCCTTGTCTAGAAATAATTGATATAAACCATGGTTTGGTTTGTTGTTTTGAATATTTTAGTGTGTGGTGTCCAAAACCAAAATAATAAATAAGTCCCACTAATTTCCTATATGAACCCATCTGGGAACCCATTACTATTTAGTAAAACTCCTTGAATGTCATGAAAAATCTACTATATACTCCATATAGTCCCCCCAAGGCACCCCAATAACCTAAGAATCCTCTCCCAAGCCTTTTGGATCACAATCCAAGTTAATTTTTTTCCTTTTTTAATTTTTGTCCAAGTTTCCCTATATTGTTACACCCCTTTATTTTCAATTGAAAATGATGGGGAATGTTTTTTAACCTCCCATACTTCCCTTAATACATTTTAATTATTATATAACCATTTAAATCTAATTAATCCCTCCAATGTACACCTGTTACCATGCCAAAATTTAGTAAGAGTTAATCCGTTTCTTCTCTTTCTTCAGGTTTCATTATTATGTTAAACCTTATATTTAAAAATTATTTATAATGGGACATGTATTTATATAAACATATTACTATTAATTTCATGTATATATGATGATATACCGCTTTTTATCTTATAAAACCTTTTTTTTATTTTTATGTGACGTCGTTTAGCTACCAAAATTCCACCGTGATTTTCCATTCCAAAATAATTGTGTAGTGAATATCATACCCATTACCTATCAAGGGTGTTCACATTTATTCTCATATAATTTTTATGGAAGGAATAAAAGTATGTATTGTACACTCCTTGATCATGAAATAAATTATTATCATTAATGAATCCATATTTTTTGATCTATGTGGCACACATCACCATGAGATTGAAATGATTATGAAGGGTGCACCCATAGAGAGAACCATTGCATTACGTAATGATATGTATCGTGATACGACATGTTGGGACATGGGTTTACCTGATTCCTTTGTCGAACATTGGTCCACTATGAATTCTTTGATGTTTATCTTTGACTTATGTTTATGATTAAGTTTATTAAGCTGTTGCCACAATTCCTTGTTATGAATATCATGTTATATTATTCTTTTTTATTCATGTTCCCTTATGCTTCCTTGGTATTCCTTTCTTAACATAGTATCCTCATGTTATTCTATGTTTACTTTCGTACTAGGAATTATAGATCAACCATTTCTTTTGTATATCCTTATGTTATTCGAGATAGTTATATGGATGAAGGAATGTTGTTGTCATGTAAAAGAAGTTTCCAATAACGATGTATTATTTAATGTTTTATGTGGTTATGTAATGTTACTAATTTTTCAATACAATAGAATTATTGACCCTTAGGGTTATATTAAGTGTTATTTTATGTAATTAAATCATGTATTAATTTTATAAAAAGAATAATGTTTTTATAAAAATCTATTAGATATTAATATTTATACACTATCAACCCTTTTGATAGATTTGGACTATTATTGGAGAAACTTGACATGGAAAAAATGTACAAGTAATTCCCTTTTCAAATATTTCCAAGAATGATACTCCTACTCCATTATAAAAAGGCACTCTCCCCTCCCACATATTGACAACTCTCAAGCCTTTTGGACCACACAAACATTGTTCAAATAAGATTGTAACATCCCTCTCCTCATCCAAGAATCCTTTGGGAATAAATCCATCGAAGGAAGCCCTTTGGTACAAAACAAAATAATTTACCCAAATAAGAGGTAACATACTTCCTCAAGATCTTTTGTCTAATTCTAGAAATCCACCATCTTATTTATTTCTATTAAAAGATTATATATTATTTTCACAAACAATTCCGGGATTACATCTAACCTAAAACCCAACCCGGTCTGAGACATGGCCTCATGAGAATTCCTGATCCCCAGTGGCTGGAAACTAGTGCTAGGAATTAAAATAAACCAATGGGAATGATTTAGCCCAATAAATAACTTGGATAAATAAAAAAACTGAACATGTAATAAAACCAACAATAACTAAAAATTAATAAACACAAAAACTGATCCATATACAATAGCTGATGAACAAATATAACTGAATAAAAACTAAACCCTAACCATGCTACATGATCTCCACATGACCTCTTGGTCACCACCAACCACAAGACCATCCTACTCTAAAGGAAAATAAAACGTGAAACCTGAATCTAAAAAATAGCCCCAGTATACCACTTCCAAGTGGGAAAAGTAGGGTGCGAGGTTATATAAATATGTGGGTAATCAACACATATTACATGAATTCACTTTCCCTAAATAGTTCACTAACACAAGTTTGAAATACATATGAAAATAAGCATTACTGAATTTAAAAATCCAAAAACAACTTTCCAAAAATTTCTTCAAAAAACACAAATAAAATTCCATATAAAAAATAGTTCCAATTTTTAAAATGTGGTTAAAAACAAAATCCAAAGTACAAATACATACCAGGTGATGAAAAATGGGAATATTGAATGTAAAGTAAACAAAACAGGAAGGCATAAAAAAGCAGGGCTAATAACAAACAAGAAGCAGACTAAAAACCAAACAAAAAGATAGATAATCATTGAAATTTACTAAATACATCTAGATTAAATACCTATATAGTCTATAATTGGGATCAACTTATAGCATATGGTGAAACTCCCTAGAAAATAACCTACTAGGCACCCTGAATTATCTAATCCTACAACATATTCCACCTGGCCTCTTGGTAAATCTAGAGGGTAGAACCTATCTAATCGGGGTATATAAGAAACCATCACTTGGAACTATATATGACACAAAAAAATCCAACTATAATAGAATGTGGTGAACCATGATATATAAAGCATAACCCACATCATCATCATGCATGATCCACTAGAGGGGAACACATCCCAAGGATGGTGTTTCCCAAATACAAGCCAAAACCAACAGAGTTCCCCTTCACAAGACACTATAGGGGATTCCATCTAATGGTATAGGGGTCTCAAATACATTATTAGTCATCATGAAAACACATGAAAATCTATTTTCCTCAAAATTAATTTCATCTAAAAATTAAAGCTCACAAGTAAACCACTATTTTCCATAATCAAAACAATTTCCCAAACTTTATAAAATTCAAACCAAACCTTCAATCCACCGAAGCATTAAATAATTTTTCCGAAACATGGAAATATTACAACTAGTCCTTCCTATAAAATCACATAAAACTTACCTTTCCAAGGCAACCCGATGTTACTAATGTGCCTTTATCATTTCCAATCAAGATATATTTTCAAAATAATTTCCAAAATATTTCTATAATTCATACAAAACACCAATTTCATGTTAATAATCACAAACAAGCCTTTATATTTCAAATCCAATACCACTACCAAGAAAAAGCGAAATCATTAAGAAATAAGAAATGTTCGAAACATGCTAAACCTTAGAGAAAAAACATGAAACTATTTTTAAATTCACTTAAAGCACTAGGTCCACTTAAAAAAACATTTCACACCACTTACACAATTCATAAAACCATTTATGTTGCACAAAATAAAAAACACACATGAAATCCACCCATTTTCATTTGAAAATCCTCATTGAAAACGATTTGAACAACAAATACAATTTAAAACATTATTAACAATACATTGAAAACTCATAGAACATATTTAAAAATAAAACAATGAATCTCACATGAAACAAAACCCATTTCTTTTGGAAAAACTAACTTTGAACATTTTTACATCTTATAATCCCTTTGAAACACATTTAGAAAAATTTTCACAATACATTTAACAAATTTATAAAGCACAACAAAGAGGCTTACTTGAGAAATAATCAATTTTTTTTGAAAACCATCTTTTAACACATGTGCATTTAAAAATTCATTGAGAACAATTTTTTAAAGAAAATCACTTTCTTTTAAACCAACAAAACTATCCATACATAAGCGTCACAACCTAAAAGAAACTAATTTCCACATAGAAAACCCAAATCATAACCCAAATACATTTCCAAAACATAACCAAGGGAAAACACCAACAAAAGTATCCAATTTTGATTTAAAATTCAATTATAATTTTATCAAACACCTTGCATGAATTTAAATGTATGTATAATTAAACAAACCCTTAAAAAAACCATTTATCACACATTTTCCACCATTAAAACACAAAACAAAACATACTAATGATCTAGAAGAAAGATGATAATATGTTTGAAGAATTAATTGAATGATCAAGAATTAAAAGTTTGTGTAGGAAAGGAAATAGATAGAAACACCTACCTCTATAGTTTGAGAATGCAGAAAAAAATTTGAGGGAAAGAAGAATACACCCCAAGGGACAATCTAAACACCCTAACATTAAAAAAACCCAACATATCAACCCTTAATTCTATGTTTCATACAGGATAGATCCCACCAAATAAAAACCTAGAAACCAAGGGAGGAGGAATAGGAGTAGATAAAATTTACTAAAAACTCAAAGAATTTTACCTAGGGACCTTTAAAAAGCATTAAAGGAGAAATGCATGCAAGGTATAATGTTTTTTCAGTGCCCCCTAGTGTACATAGATGAAAAAGGGAGGAGAATCCTGAAATAGGGTTAAAAACTAAGAGGACGAAAATTGAAATTTAACACTTTTAATGTCCTAAGAAACTCGAATGGTGTAGCCGCACAGTTTGAAAAACCATGTGCCAAAAACACTAAATGCCACTATTTAAATAATGATACTCCCCACAAACATTCCGTATGGTTTTCTATAAATGTGTTTAGGTTGTGCACTAAGGAAAAGAGACCTAAAAAAGACACAAAATTTTCTATGGCCTCACAAGGTTTGGCCATAACCTTACTCCAACTGTGAAATTCAAACTATGAAAAAAATAAAATGAACTGAAAACAACCTATGACTTAATAGGCCACATTATTAAGCATTAAACAATGCAAATAAATTGTGCACTGACTGAAAATCCACTCAAAAACCTTAAAACTCAATAATTTAGACCGAGAAATGAACCTAAGCCCCATCCAGAAGAACAAAATCCATGAAAATAATAAAATAAAATAAATTGAAAGATCTAGGTGTGAAAATTCTCCCCACCCCAAACACATCCTACCACTATAAAGCTATTCATCCAAATTAGGAATACAGGTAAATCCAAAATATGAATGAATTTGAGTGTATCCACAAACCTTTTGGTGACCTTTCACTCCACAAGTAAAACCCAATATTCTCTAAGAGAAACCATAATGGAAAGAACCATGAAATAGAGGACGGTTCTTCCCAACACAATAACTTGACTAACACTATGACACTACTTCAGATCATCCCAATATGGGTACTCCCCAAAATAAGTTCACTGATACAGGAACTCCCAACTCAAACCAAAGCACCCCTTTAAAATTGGAAAACCCACATGAGGATTTCAAACTAAACAATGAACAAAACTATAGCTCATAAACTATCCAAGACATAAACATCTCCAAGGAAATCACAACTAAAATCCAGAACCAATCTACCAACGGATAATAACACATATGGAATAACTACTAAATAAATAATCCCATTAAAAGAGGTACCACCATGAGAATTACCAAAGTAAAAAACCTTCAAACTTCTAACAAAAAAGGGGAATTCATAAATGGAGTGAAAATTACTACATAGAATCTTCAACCATATCTACCCCCACATTGAAGAAAAAACTCAACCAAGGTTCCCACACCCCCAATAATTCTTGACTACATTAAAAGATACAGTATAAGGCCTATTATTGGAGCACTGAATTTTTGAAGCAAATGGTACCCCATAGTCAGTACTAGAGACCCTTTGATCAAGTCTTCTTCTACGGGAAACACATCATACAAAACTTATCCAGATGAACCAAACAGAAAAAATGACACGCATATGAAAAATTATGACAATATAGTTTTTAATGCCCAAAAAAACCACACTGAAAACATAGAAATGAATGATCCAACAAGTGAGAATCCAGAACAGATGAAAGAGGCATTTTAGAAACATTTTAATATGGAACAGACCTCCTAATATATGGGGAACCTTTATGAAAACTGAGAAATACTAGATTATCAACCATCACATTCTACACATCAAAATCCAATTCAGTTAAGAATTACTCATCCACTAAATTATCAAAACAATGATCCTTAGAGTTTGGTTCTCTCTCTTTGATCTCAAAATGAAGTCCCCAAACAGAAATATGATATTTCAACTGATCCTATGATACTACCTCCAGAGAAAAGGAAACACCTCCTTTAAGTGATCAACAGAAGACTTCACAATCCATTGAAATTGATGAATACTCATTAGATCTTCAAACTTCTTCACCTTCACCTCCTTAGGTACAGACCACTGGATGGATGTGGTCTTAAACACCTCCCATGTCATCATAACTTGAAACAATGACAGATCAATCACCTTCCACTAATGAAAATATGTACCCTCAATGAAAGCTTAAATAGAACGCACTCTTATAGTTTCAGGATTTCCTAATGATCTAAAGACACTCTCAAATTCATTATGTAATTCCACTATCTCTAACTAACCTCACTCACCATTGAAGATAAGTACAATCAAGAGAAACCAAAAACTAGGAAAGGACCACTAGAATCTTTGGGGACCTTTCTGGGTGGGAAACTCTGAACAAAATAATAATATAGGACCAAAATCAACATCAACAAAAAATATTCAAAAACAAGGTCACAAGTTACAAAAATAGGATCACAATCCAAACATCACAAAAAAACTAGAATCCTCTTTTCATTATCAAACTTTTTCATTCAAATTCCTAACAGATTTATTCAAATGCCACTTTTTAAATGCCAAGACCAATTTTTCCCAATACAGATCAATCATAATGTTCTCCTTTTATAACAAAACCCATGACAAAAAATTATTTTCCCATTTGAAAACCACTTTCCCTAAAACCATTTTCCCTTTGAAAGACTCATTTTCCAAATACCATTTCTCTTTCAAAACCAATGCACACTAACAAAAACCAAAACAAAACATAACCCACATAAAAAATACTAGGATGAGGAAATAATGGCGGTGCATAACCCAGTGAAATGGTTATTGGGCCTGTTCCCATGTAATAATAAACAACTAAGAGGACCTTAAACAATGAACTTATACTCCACATGGGTCACTAATCCTTGTTATATCACAACATGACATAGGATCACTTCCATTTTCATTCCTTATACACACCCATAAAATAAAATGAATGGACACAATTACTAAACTACCATTGGAAACTAACAGATCATAATGAGAAAAGGGCTCATGATTGTAGGTTCCGGGCGAAGCGGAAGCACGTTGGTGGGTTTGCCCAACTTTAATTTTAATGTTAAACAACGTTCAATCCGAGATCCGCCACGATATAAAACGCCGAATCTTCAGAATAGAACGTAGAATGAAAAGAAAAGAAGAGTCCCAGAACCCTTGAAGAGGATCATCATATGTTGATTATAATTAATTTAATTAATGCATAAGAATTACCTATTTGGAATTCTTTCTTCATTGATGTATCTGGTCATGATTCAGTGAACCATCGTTGTGTCGTAGAATCCAAGTGTAGGATTCCTCTAGTGGTGATGCACATGTGTTTCATGTATCTCTGGACATCACTGAAGGGATCTCCAGGTGCTAGCGTGGAAGAACCTTTGCTTGCGATGTCCGCCTTCGACCGCCTAGATCCGGTGGAGGATCTTGCTCTCGTAAAATGATGGCGTTCTTGGTGGAAAGGGAATTATCTCTTGGCTTGAGAGTATTTCCAAATCCGTTGTGCACAACAATGGATCTTCAAAATGTTGGGGTTACAAGGATATTTATAATCGGGTTTGAGGTTAATAGAGTTATGACAATAAATAAACGCGTTACACATTTTATTTACTTCATTAACTCTTATTGAAAACCCCCGTGTCGAATTATTAATTCCTTGACATGGCCCACGCTGATTATAATAAATATCATTTAATAAAATAATATTAAATCCTCAAAATCCCAACTGGAAAAACTACACGGTGTGTAGTAATTAATACATGGCGTGTACTTATTTTCCATAAAACTAAACGTCGTGTATATTTAATATACACGACGTGTACTTTTATTTTCCATTTTTCTCCACCAAATTTATTAGACCTTGAGCAATGAATATTTATTTCTTAAATAAATGTAACTACATTACTCGCTAATAAATATATTATTTCGTCCACAATATATTCTCTCGAATAACTAGTGTCAAAATAAATGGGATCAGACATCCTAAAATAATTATTAAACCACATTCGGGAATAATATTTATTTAACCTGTTAAATTAATTATTTAACTGAGATACATGGACACACTTAGTGTGTGACCCTCTAGGCCTCTTTCTCAGTGGCATTAGGCTGATCCTGCCTAAAGTCCAAGGTTAGCATCTAGCAACAAGCCAAGGCACCCATAGAGAAATAAGTTAACGCCGCAATGACGTGTCACCTCCTACGAATGCTTACCGTGTAATATAATCCCTTTCTCTCGATATCTCCAATCAAGAGGGTTGCATGCTAGTGACATCAACCCATGTGCTTGATTATTCTTTCTCTGACGTCCCAAAATTGAACTTTCCCATACCTTACTGTGGACATGGATTTATTTAGGCTATATCAATTCAATCAAAGGGCCTGAGATATCGACTTCCATTATGGAACGGAAGGGAAAAATCCTTTCTCGCATTATCTGTTAATGTGGTATTACTTGTGACTCACCCAACATATCCTACCTCGATGCGAATAGTGTGTCTTCACAGTTTTCTTCAATACATCTAAGTGTGAGAGTTGTAATACCCATTAATAATAATCTTAAAGTATAAGGAACAATACACACATCCGCAGATAGGAACATCCAATGACACTATGAAATGTGGATTTATTACTGGCGGGTTTCGTTCTCGTAATATTTTCCTGGATATTACCAAGGGTGTACACCAAGAGAAGGTGACTCAAAGTTTTATGAGTCCTCACCCCTAATGACATGCATTATTTGTTTCCCTCAAATAATATCATCCGGCCATAGAACATACATTCAAGAATAGTGTTATGGAACTTCCGGGTTCTCATCATAGCAGGGATCTGCTACGACCCTTTAATGAAACAGCTGTCCTTAGGACATTATCACATGAAATGTCACGTAGAAGAACAATCAAGATGTGATAAGGCTTTTATTTAAATGAATAAAGTACAAAGTATTTGGTTCTAGACCACCAACTCCAACAGACTCCCACTTGGACTAGAGCCAACTGCTAATCGCCTTTAACCCGCTAGCTCTCACATGATATTCATGCTTCTGGTGAGATAGGACTTTATTCATGGGGTCCGCTACATTCTCTTCTGTGGACACTCTGCTCAGTGCAACTTCTCCCCTTTGATAGAAATACCTCAAGAGGTGATATTTCCGGAGTATGTGCTTTTTCCGTTGATGTGACCTTGGTTCTTTTGCAAGAGCCATCGCTACAGTGTTATCACAATACAATGTAATGTGATCTTTACTGCTAGGCACCACATCAAGATCCTGGAAAACGTTCTGAATCCAGAGGACTTCCTTGGATGCATTAGAAGCTGCTATATACTCGGACTCTGCTGTATAATCGACGAAAACTGGCTGCTTTGAACTCTTCCAGCTCACATCTCCTCCATTGAGATAGAAAAAATATCCAGATTGTGACTTCAGATCATTATGATCTATTTGAAAACCAGCATCAGCATACCCTCTTATGACAAGCTACTCGTCTCCACCATACACCATGAACATATCCTTAGTTCTTCTCAGATACTTAAGGATAGTCTTAACAACAATCCAATGCTGTTCTCCTGGATCTGGTTGATATCTTCCTACCATGCTCAATGCATAGGCAACATCAAGCCTGGTACATAACATGGCATACATGATGGATCCTATAGCCGAAGCGTATGGGATCTTTCTCTTCCTATCTTTCTCCTGTTGTGTCTGGGGACACATTTTCTTAGAAAGATGTAAGCCATGTGACACTGGAACCAATACCCTCTTGGATTTTTCCATAATAAATCTTTTTAGTATCTGGTCAATTTATGTACCCCGACTAAGTCCAAGAAGCCTCTTGGATCTGTCACGAATGATCTCGATCCCTAGAATGTAGGCTGCTTCTCCTAAGTCCTTCATGGAGAAACACTTGTTCGACCAGTCCTTAACTGACTGTAAGGCTGGTACATCGTTTCCAATAATCAATATGTCATCAACATATACCACTAGGATGACGACCACATTCCCATTAAACCACTTATAAACACATGGATGACATTCATTCTTAATGAAACCAAATTCCTTTATGGCTTCATCAAATCGAATGTTCCATGACCTGGATGCTTTCTTCAATCCATAAATGGATTTCTGCAACTTGAAAACCCATTTGGCTTCACCTGCTGTCACAAATCCTTCTGGTTGTGTCATATAGACATCTTCCTGAAGGTTCCCATTAAGGAATGTTGTTTTGACATCCATCTACCAAATCTCGTAGTCATGGTAAGCTTCTACGACAAGTATGATTCTTATGGATTTAAACATGGAAACTGGCGAGAAGGTTTCTTCATAGTCAATTCATTGATGCTCTCTAAATCCTTTAGCCACTATCCTTGCTTTATAGGTGCTAACTTGACCTCCCATGTCCAGCTTTCTTTTGAATACCCATTTGCATCCAATAGGATTTACATCAACTGGCTCATCGACCAGAACCCAAACTTAGTTCTGATACATGGAATCTATCTCAGAATTCATAGCTTCTAGCCATATTGGAGCTCTTGAGCTTTCTACCACTTCCTTGTAGGAGAGAGGTTCATCATTGTCCAACAATAATGATTCACCATCCTCAATGACTAGGAAACCAAATCTCTCTGGTTCCCTTACCTCTCTTGAGCTCCTATGCAGTACTTGTGTTTCTGGAACCTCTTCAACGAGGACCTGTGGAACTTGTTATTGTACCAACTCCTGTGTATCTTGAGAATCAACTTCATCAAAGTCAATCTTGCTCCCACTATCCTTCTTGAGGATGTGCTCCCTCTCAAGAAAGACGGCTTGTCTAGAGACAATCACTTTCTAGTATTGAGGGTTATATAAGTTATATCCTTCCATTTCCTTAGGATATCCTATAAAGATACAATTCATGCCCCGGGGTGCTAATTTGTTTCCTGAGAAGGCCTTAACAAATGCCTCGCATCCCCATACACATGTGTGTGACAAAGTGGGTTTCCTTCCATTCCATAACTCGGATGGAATTCCATTTGTGGCCTTAGTTGGTACTCGGTTTAATGTGTATGCAACAGTTTGTAATGAATATCCCTAAAAGGATAATGGAAGATCCGCATGCCTCATCATCGACCTCACCATGTACAACAAGGCGCAGTTCCTCCTTTCACTAACACCATTCCACTGTGGTGTATAAGGAGGAGTGAGCTGAGATATAATCCCATACTCCCGTAGATGATTGATGAACTCTTGGTTCAGATATTCTACACCTCGATCTGATCGAAGCTTCTTTATCTTCTTACCAAGATGATTCTATACTTTATTCTTGAATTCCTAAATTTATCTAAGGACTCTAACTTATACCTCATTAAGTAGACATAGCCATATCTACTCAAAACATCAGTAAAAGTAATGAAGTAAGAATATCCACCTCTAGATTCTACTGGAAATGGTCCACACACATCCATGTGTACCAATCCTAGAAGCTCTGTGTCCCTTTCACCTTTTCCACCAAAAGCAGTCGTGGTCATTTTTCCTTGTAAACAAGCGTGACATCTATCAAGTGGTTTTAGATCAGTAGTGTCTAAATAACCATCTTGGATGAGCTTTGTCAAAGGCTTCTCATTCACATGACCAAGGTGGTGATGCCATAACTGGGTGATTTATGAGTCATGTGAGTTTGTTTCGTTATCGATTTCCAACACCTGATTTTCGTAATTCAATACACAGAAACCATTATTTAAATGTGCCATAACATAACATACATTGTTCTTTTAAAAGAGACAACCCTTATTTCCAAATTTGAAAAAAAATCCATCCACATCCAAAAAAGATATATAAATTATGTTTTTGGTAACACAAGGCACATAATAACAGTTATGTAAAACCAAAACCATCCCAGTTGGCAATGAGAGGTGGTAGTCGCCAATAGCCAAAGCAGCCAGCCTTGCGCCATTGGCAGCTCAAAGATCCACCTCTCCTCTGACGATCTTTCTAAATCTACTTAGTTCCTGCATTTGAATACATATGTGAGCCCCAAAATCTATATCTAATACCCAATGTGTAGAAATAGAAATATTGAAATCGATAAAAAACACACCTTTAGCGTCCCCACGCTTCTGGGTGTAGTTCCTCTTCCAGTGGCCCTGCTTGCCACATGAAAAACACACTGCCTCCCATTCCTTACCCTGCCTCTGGATCTTCCCCTTTTAGAGGGACGATGCTCGGGGGCTTCAGACCGTTTATAAGTCTTTGGCCCCTTTGCCTTGTCCTTCCTTTTCTTGTTCACCATAAGGAACGTGGGTTTGTCACACCCCATGTCCTTATCTACAAGGCAAATCAAGGTCAGAAGCTCCAATAGACTCTCTTCATTGCCGCTCATGTTATAGTTGACAATGAAGCTAGAGAAGGTCTTGGGCAGTGATGATAGGATGAGATCTGTACGCAACTCATCCGAAAATTTAATCCCTAAGATGTCCAAGTGTTCAATGTAGCCAATAAGCTTGACTACATGAAGCCTAGGTGGCACAGACTCTCCAAGATTCGTGGTAAACAAAGCATTGGAGATCTCATACCTCTCCTGTCTCTCATTCTCTTGGTAGAGATCTTTAAGGTGAGACATCATGCTATATGTGTCCATGTTTTCATGTTGCTTCAAGAGCTCATTAGACATGGCCGATAGCATGAAACACTGGACATCTGTGGCATCATCCATGTGTTTCATGTAGAGAGATAATTCCTCATCACTAGCCTCTTTCCCAGATGCAACTGGAATAAGCTCTTCGAGCACATATAATTTCCTTTCATGGAGAAGGACGACGCGTAAACGCCTCTGCCACTCTTGGAAATTGGTGCCGGTGAGAAGGTTTTCTTTTTCGAGTATGGTGTGCAATGATATGTTTGAAGTCATTTTCCTACCATTTCTAAAAATTAAGATGAGCAATGGTTTAGTACCTTATTACAAAATTTGAGACAAATAAATAAATTAATACTTATTAGTATCCCACTATTTTGTCGAAATCCAATAGCCCTCACCATTGAATTCAGAATATTCTATTGTGTGAATATTCTAGTGGAAAGGATCCATATTTCCCTTCGCATTACCCCAACTAGGGTTGGTCAAGCAACTTTAAGTGTTTTAGGTAGGCATTCCTAATTCCAACTGCATTAACTCGTAGCTCCTTGATCCGCTGAGTGGACTACCCAACCCTGAAGTCCTTTTTGGATTTCCTCAACCTTTGCCTCTTGGTCACACCAAGTCCTGCTGTGGCAGTCAACCCTTGATGCGAACCAACTAAAGTCAACCCAAAACCTTGAATTATAATTCCCCGAAAATTGATAGCACCCCAACTAGGTTTGGTCAAGCACTTTGAACTATGGTTATATTCTAACCAAGATTATGGAAGGCTATGTCGACATAATATTTATTTTGTGGGATTTTATCCTTATACATAAATTTCCATTTTATTATCTTTGATTACAGGCTTGTTAATATTATGTGGGATATACATAAGTGATTAACCATGTCTAAGATAATATTTACGTATAAGGTGATTTTATTTTAGTTCCATCTTGCATGCTCATTTAATTCATTAATTTTGTGATCGTGACAAAACAACCACAATAAATAAACCATGAAACTGACAGAAATAAAATAAATGGTATGATCATGATCTTTTCTATTGGTTAGTTTATCTAGCAGTTGATAAACTAACCCCAGACCTAGGGGAAAAACACCTTGAACCTTTCAGGTTCGTGTTTACAGCTTTCCACCTGTCCACCTTTTTATCTCCTTGGATTGGTTTCACCTTGGCTCCTGACATGAGCCGCCTCCACTAGCTTGGGAGCTCCATCCATTACATATGCATTTATCTCACACGCAGGTGAGGGGTAAAAGGGGTTTTTACATAAAATAATTCTTAGACACGCATGCCCTACATATTAATGAGGATATGGCTCGCAGGCCAACAAATTTAATTTAAATAAATAAATTAAAAGAAACCATTCACATAAAAAGGTCTCAGTCTAGCTCATGATCATCCATACATGCAACGGTATTTACGCATAAATAAAACTAGTATTCAATTTCATAATTGTTCTTGTTTAAGATAAATCACGCTCGAATCAATTAATTATCTTTAATTAATCAATCCTTTTATCTCAAATCCCTTTTTCTGAATTTCCTTGAGATTCTCATCCATCATAATTTTAAACAAATAAATTCATTTAAAATTATCCTTGTACGTAACTTATATCTTGGAGGCAACCCGGTGAATTCCCATTTATTACGCAGATGTTAAATTAAACACATAAAACACCTAACACGTGTTGTGCCTCAGATTTACGCCTGCACCATGGTACACGTCTCAAGGGTTTGTATAATATAATAATAAATTTTAATAAATCTGTATAATTTTGGTGATTACACGGCGTGTAGTTATGACTACACGACATGTAATTTTCTTCACCGTCCATCCGAAGTACACGCCCGGGGACATGGCGTGTTAATGTACTTCAGAAATTTCGGAGTACACGACATGTATAGTGGGACACACGCAGTGTAGTTTCCACGTTACTCGGTTTCCATCCGGGCAGGTCCTGTACGAAGTACACGACCCAACCCTAACCTGAGGGGACTACACGCTGTGTTCATTGGACCACACAACGTGTATTCCGGAAACCGTGTGCCACCTATTTCTGGTCAACACACAATTTCTTAAATTCTTAGAAAGAATCCAATACATGGCCTGATTTGGCGGATCAGTCAATGCATTGAACCAAGACTACACGATGTGTACATCCGAATACACGTCATGTATTCTGGTGTTATACGGCCAGAAACGTTTGACTCCTCCGGATGAGTTCCTCTATTTTATTTTAATCAAAATTAAAATAAAAAATCATTTTTTTGAGGTGAACGAGAAACGAGGGAGGAGGAATAGATATCGATATTCAGATTTCTAGAATGATTATACTTGAATTGAAATTACTAAATTATTAAATGCGTAAATTACCAATGAAAAACTAAATAATTATAATCAATGATATGACCCGCTTTGATACCACTTGTAAGTTCCGGGCGTAGTGGAAGCGCGTTGGTGGGTTTTCCCAACTATAATTTTAGCGTTAAACAACGTTCAAACCAAGATCCTTCACGATATAAAATTCTGAATCTTTAGAATAGAATGAAGAACAAAAATAAAAGAAGAGTCTTGGAAACCTTGAGGAGGATCATCATATGTTGATTATAATTAATTTAATTAATGCATAAGAATTACCTCATTGGAATTCTTTCTTCGTTGATGTGTCCGGTCATGATTTGGTGAACCGTTGTTGCGTCGTAGAATCCAAGTGTAGGATTCATCTAGTGGTGATCCACACGTGTGTCACGTATCTCCGGACGTCGCCAAAGGGATATCCGGGTGTTAGTGCGGAAGAACCTTCGTTTGCGATGTTCGCCTTCGATCGCCTTGATCCGGTGGAGGATCTTGCTCTCGTAACTTGAGGGCGTTCTTGGTGGAAAGGGAATTCTCTCTTGGCTTGAGGGTATTTCCAAATCCGTTGTGCACAGCAATGACTCTTCAAAATGTTGGGGTTGCGAGGATATTTATAATTGGGTTTGAGGTTAATAGAGTTATGAAAATAAATAAATGCGTTATGCGTTTTATTTATTTCATTAAATCTTATTGAAACCCCCCATATCGAATTATTAATTCTTTGACATGCGCCCACACTGATTATAATAAATATCATTTAATAGAACAATATTAAATCCTCAAAATCCCAACCAGAAAAACTACACGGCGTGTAATAATTAATAGATGGCATGTACTTGTTTTCCGTAAAACTACATGGCGTGCATATTTAATATACACGGCGTGTACTTTTATTTTCCATTTTTCTCCACCAAATTTATTAGACCTTGAGCAATGACTATTTATTTCTTAAATAAATGTAACTTCATTACTCGCTAATAAATATATTATTTCGTCCACAATATATTCTCTCGAATAACTAGTGTCAAAATAAATGAGATCATACATCCTTAAATAATTATTAAACCACAGTCGGGAATAATATTTATTTAACTTGTTAAATTAATATTTAACTGAGATACATGGACACACTTAGTGTGTGACCCTCTAGGCCTCTTTCTCAGTGGTATTAGGCTAAACCTACCTAAAGTCCAAGGTTAGTGTCTAGCAATACGCCAAGGCACCCATAGAGAAAGAAGTTAAGGCCGCAATGATGTGTCACCTCCTACGAATGCTTAACGTTTAATATAATCTCTTTGTCTCGATATATCCAATCAAGCGGGTTTCATGCTAGTACCATCAACCCATGTGCTTGATTATTCTTTCTTTGACTTCCTAGAATTGAAATTTCCCATACATTACCATGGACATGGATTTATATAGGCTATATCAATTCCATCAAAGGGCCTGAGATATCCACTTCCTTTATGGAACAGAAGGGACAAATCCTTTCTCATATTATCTATTAATGCAGTATTACTCGTGACGCACCCAACGTATCCTAACTCACTGCGAACAGTGTGTCATCATAGTTTTTGTCAATACATCTAAGTGCGTGATTTTTAATACCCATTAATAATAATCTTAATGTCTAAGGACCAATACACACGTCCACAGATAGGAACATCCAATGACACTATGAAATGTGGATTTCCTACTGGCGGGTCTCGTTCTCATAATATCCTCCCAGATATTACCAAGGGCGCACACCATGAGAAGGTGCCTTAATGTTCTATAAGTACTCACCCCTAATGACCTATATTATTTGCGTCCCCCAAATAATATCATCCGACCATAGAACATACATTCAAGAATAGTGTTATGGCACTTTCGGGTTCTCATCATAGTAGGGATCTGCTACGACCCTTTAATGCAACAACTGTACTTAGGACATTATCACATGACATGTCACGCAGAAGAATAATAAAGATGTTATAAGGCTTTTATTTAACTGAATAAAGTAAAATGTAGTTGGTTCTAGACCACCAACTCCAACAATGTTTACCTTCCCGTACTACCTCTCAAGTCCCAAAAGTCCAAATCTCCAATCTACCTAAAACCCTAAATAAGAAGGGCCTTCTCTAATACCATTGTTTCATGAACTACCCATGAATTCCATCACCCTAGAAAAATGAACCAGTTCAAGACTTGCCCCGAAGAGAATTCCCAAACCCTGTGGGCTAGAAACTAGTTTCAAGAATCAAAATAAACTAATGGGAATGACTTATCCTAATAAATAACTATGACCAATACCAAACTGAACACACAAAAAAACCAATAATAAATAAACATCGTTAAATTTACAAAACTGATCCAGATATAATAGATGTTGAAAAAAAGATACAAAATACACAACTAAAATGGAACCATACAACATGATATCCATGTGAGCTCCAGGTCACTACCAAACACAAGACCAGACATCTCCAAACAGAAACCAAACCTGAAAATTTAACCTGCTAAAAAAATCAGGTTTACCAATGTTCAGTGGATCATGTAGGGTGTGATATTAAACATATAAATATGTAATCATCATAGATTAAATTAAATTACTTTCACAAAATATTCCACAAACACTAGTTTGAAATACATTAGAAAATAATATTTTAATCATTTTATGAAACCAAACACAACTTTCCAGAAATTTCTGTTTTTAAATGACACAAACAATATTCCATTTCAAAATAGTTCAAATTTTCACAACCTAATTCCAAACGAAAGCCCGTGTTAAAATCCATACAAGGAGACGAAAAAGGGATATGTTGAATTTAAAGGAAAAAAGCTAGAAGGAACAAACTATAAGGGATAATAACCAACAAGCATTAGAATAAATATAGAGCATACAGACAGATAATCATGGTAGTTTCCTAAAAATCTTTAGAAAGAATACCAAGACACACTCAAATCATACTCAACTACCGAAATATGTTTTATCTCCATAGATAACAACCAAATGGCTGCTCTAAACTAACCAAAATTAGGGAATTCCCCACTTAGTTTCTCTGTAAATCCAAGGGTAAAACCCATCTAACCAGGATTGAAAAGTATCCATCACTTGAACCTATAAGTAAATCCTAGGAATACCATGATAATAGTACTCAGTGAAATGTTATATAGAAATCATAACCCGCAACATCCTCATGCATGAACTACTAGAGAAGAACATATCCCAATGTTTATCAGTTTCCAAAAATAATCCAAAACCAACAGTATTTCTGAGCACAAGACACTAGTGTGATCCCATCCCAAGGTTTAGTGGTCTCCAATGCAGTCCATGTCATTAAGAACACACATGAAAATCCACTTCTTCGAAAAATACATTTATCCAACAATTAAAGATCACTTGGAAGCCACCATTTTCCATAATAAAAACCACTTTCCCAAACATTCTAAAATATAAACAAATCCATCAATGCACCCAATATTTCAATCATTTTTTTAAAACCTGACAAGATGACAACTGATCCTTCACATCAAATCACATAAAATTAATTTCTTAAGGGAAAAAATTACCAGAAAAGCCATTAACATTTACAGTAAAGATAAAATTTTAAAATCCATTTCTAAACAATTTTTAATTTCCCTATGAAACACCACTTCCATGTGAAAAATTCTAAATGAGCCATTATATTTCATATTTGAAACAACATCCAAGACAAAGTGAAAGTGTTCAACAATACAAAAAGTTAAATATAAACCAATTATTTAGGATCACATTTAAAAACCCATTTAAACTCACTCAAACCACCAATTACACTGGGAAAAATAAATTTCAAACAACTTGTATAACTCATAAAAAAATTGCCACGGACAAAAAAAATGAACATGTTATATAATAATTTATATAGGAAAATACCATTTAAAACCCATTTTAAGACAAAATACATTTTAAAAAATGCATCAAAATACTTTCAAAATTAGTAGCACATATTTAATACACATAATAGAGAATATAACATGCAATAAATCTCATTTCTTTTGGAAAAACCAACTTTCAACACTTTCACAATTTCAAATTCTTTTAGAAAACATTTTTATCCATCAAAAAAATCCACTGAACAAATTTATAAATTAAAAATGTGACATACTTGAAACACAATAAATTTATATTATAAATCCATCTTTCAAGACATGCGTATTTTAAAAGACTTTTAGAGTACTATTTTTAAATAATATCACTTGATTTTAAACTAAAAAAACAAGATACGCATAAGAATCACGACATAAAATTCACTAATTTACAGATTCAAAACCCAAATCATAACCAAACCAAATATACAAATAATAATAAATAGAAAACAACACCAAAATCATTCAATTTCATTTTAAATGTTTTATTAGAATTTTATCGAACACATTGCATGCATTTAAACATAGGTATAATAAAACAAAACCTTTGTAAATACATTTCACACTAATTTTCCATCATTAAAATAATAAAACAATTTAGATTAACCCCCCCATAGGAAATATTTTAACTTTTTTAAATCATTAAAGTAAATAATAAACATCAAAAAAGTGTGCCATAAATGAAATGGAGAAAAGCACCTACTTCAATGACACGTGAATGAAAAAAAATTGGGAGAGTAAATAATACACCCCAAGGGACAATACGAGCACTCTAAAATCAAATAAACAAAACCCATCATATAAAACCTTTCTTATAGGGTTCATCTAAGAGAGAACCCACCAAAGAAAAACAAAGAATCTGAGGGAAGAGGAAGAGGAGAAGATGAAATCGACCAAAAACACAATGAATCTTACCTAGGGACCTTCCAGAAGCATCCATGGTGAAATGTGATAATTATATATGGGCTTCTTAGATCCCCTTTGTGTGTATAGGTTGAAAAAGAAAGGATAATATCAAAATAGCATTAAAATAGTAGATGGTCAAAAGCGGAATTTCACACATTTAATAAACTAAGAAACCTAAATATTCGCCACACAATTTTAGAAACCCTAATACGACCATGATAAAAGACACTATAAAAATTATGGGCCACCCCAAATTATTTTACAAGGATTTTTCTAATCATTTGTAAGACATGAACCTAGGAATAAACACTTGAAGCAAGCTGCATGGTTTTCCCAAAACCTCGCACGGTTTTGTCACACCAATGGTCCAACCATGTAATTCAAATAATAAAAGAAAAAAATTAACTGAAGGAAAAATCTTCCTTAACAATCCACACATTTTATCCTTAAAACATGAAAAAAAATCAAGCACAATCCAATTAGCCACTCAGAAAACATCAAAGCTAAAAAACTGAAATCCAGAACTCAACTCAAACCCCACCCAAAAGAACCAATGCCAAGAAAAGAATAGAATAAAACAAATTCCATGATAATGGTCTAAAAGATATCCTCAGTATCCTCAATATACTGATATATTGTTATTCTACGTATTTAACCTATAATTACACTCACTTCCTTTTAATGGGTGAAGACCTAACCATTATTTTGTACGATGAACTACCACCCCATGAAACGATGTTGTTCGTCTTTCCTTTACTACCTCTCAGGGTTTGTAATTATGGTGAAAAATCAATTTTTATATTATGTATGAAATATTTATTCCATATTTATAATTTTAGTTTTATTATATAACACATAACTTCTTTCTTTTTTTCCATTTTACGTGAATACGATAACTTCATTTCTGGACATGTGGAAAACCAGATCTTCAAAGCGATGTGATTCATTCACACTTTAGATATATTGAATTGAAGATACATTTATTGAAACATAAGGATATATATGAAATAATAATTCTACTCTATTGATATTATATATATACATTAATATATATTAATTACTTTCTTTTAACATGAAAATAAAACGGAAACAACACTCATGCGTAGGTATGACCTACCGTCTCCATGAAAGGTGTATTCCATTTCATCTTTCTATATTTTATTTATGATTATAAATACATATATACTGATCATATAAGATATTTATTTCATGTTTAACATTCTATAGATAAGTAAATTATGATCTATGTAAGATGATCAAGAATAAAATGTCAGAACATGTACAAAGAACAAAGTAGATATGAACTGAAGTGAAAACCTAGCATGGAATTGTTAAATAAAAGGTAATATAAAGTCATAATCAAAAAATATATTGTATTATATATAAGTATAAGGTTTTATAAAATATTTATAAAAAACTTTTTTTATTATATAGTTGGTTTGTATGAGTAATATGAGAGTTAATACATATGGTTTGGGGATTTCTAGAATCACTTTTATTTTTGTAAGATTTATACCTTATTCCCCATAAATTTATTTTGTGTGGTGTATATAATACCCGTTAATATATTATATGATTAATTTGCTTAAATCTATTAGTACTTACATATATCTATTATTATCTGTATTTTATGGGGTTTATGTTTCAAAAGTTTCCAAATTAGTAACGTAGTTTTGTCTCAATTTTACTTCTTTGAGACACAAGCCATGAATTTCATAAACCATGTTTTAAAAAATGTTTTTAAAGGTGGTATTTTAATTAAATTTTAAAGTTAATTAGATTTTAAAAATTCATAATTTTTTCCAAATAATCCTATATAGGTTTTCAACGTGTTTTCAAAGAAATGGTTTTCAAAACATTTTTAGGATTTCATTATATGTTTCAAAGTGTTTTTAATGAAATGGTTTTCAAAACATTTTTAAGCTTTATTTACAGGTTTTCAATTTATTTTTAGTGAAATGGTCACCAAAAAGTTTTAAGGATTTATTTTTAATTTTTCAATGTGTTTTCAATGAAATGATTTTCAAAACATTTTCATGATTTCATTATATGCTTTCAAAGTGATTTAAATGAAATGGGTTTCAAAATGTTTTCAAGATTTCTTTATAAGTTTTCACGTTTATTTTCAATGATTTTTTAAAAAAATATTTTTATTTTTTAAAAATAATATTTCAATGAAATAATATTTTACTAAATAAATATTTTTAAAAGAAATTTCAAAATTATTTTCCATTTAAAAAGGCATCCGTTTATATTACCTATGCCTTTCTGGGGAAATGATCCAATGGTTTCAGTCATCTTATTTATCTGAATGGTTTATGTTTTGACGGAATGATTTTTATGAAACCTATTTCTCTTTTATGGGTTACATGTTTAAGAAACCCATTTCTTCTTCATGTCTTGTATGTTTATAAAACCCACTTATTTTCATGGTTTATTCATTTAAAGTAATGATTATGAAACCTGTCTCATTTTCCACATTTTATGAAATGATTACATGTTTGTGATACCCATTTCATTTCATGGGTTATGATATGATTATTTAAGATCTTGTAAAACATTTATGTATAATTTCATTATGATATCAGCGGGACCAATATCTCTCTCAAATGCATTGGGTAAAGATTTATATCTCCGGAAATAATGATTGGATTCAAGTCTATGAGCTTGATCTACTATTGTATATGGGGAAACCTAATATACTATGGTAATATGGGGAAAACCAATCCAATATGTGAAGATAGGGAATCCCATTGTACTATGGGAATATGGGGAAACCCGATCCACAATGGGATGATGGAGAAACTCGATCCCTTAATAAGAAAGTACTAAGATTGGGGATGGTTGTGTGTTCTTCCCAGTTGGTGTAGTTACCATGAAGTGCCCTGATATGTTCTATAAATGTATCTTGACTTATATGGAATGATATTACAAGTTTATGTGTATGAAACGATTACATGTATTATTACATTGTTTAACATTCATGGATTATTCTCTTGATTCCCTTGTGATTCATGTATTATGAACTAATAATCGTTATTCCATGACTTATGTTTATGATCTTAGATATGTGGGGTATAATATTCATAAGTTATGATCATATCATCATACACTTATTCTCATGTTTATTCCTTCATATATCACATGTATACCTTTTCTTATCGATTGAGACCAACCATTATTTTGATACTTTCCCCATGTTATGATGATCTGTATTAATTATGATGTGTCTAAAAAGGGTACTAGTCATGGAGATCCTAGTGGGTGATATTGTCACTGATTTCTGTACTGGTGTTTATGATTCTATGATACCAAATGAACCAGGCTAATACGGTCTTTGGGTGATTATTTGTGGGATGTATTAAGTATTCTGTGAAAGTGATGTAATGTTTATATAGGAAATTAGAGGGTCACTATAGTTAGTATCCGAGAAAAAGTTCAGTTAGATTTTGGAAACTATCATGAGAAAACCATACTAAGAAAACTAAGGAAATGCCTAAGGTTAAGTCTAAGGATAATGACAAGTATAGTAAAATGTCCAAGAATTTTTGTAAAGGATAGAGCGGGTGGCTTACTAGAAATACATCACTATCTAAATACTAAAAGTGGATGTGGTTTTGGAATTGATGAAACTAAGAGTAACATATAGGGCAAGGTGAGTTGGGACTGACTCAAGCGTAACCTAGTACACAATAACATTATTTAATGGACACCTGGTTTGACACTTCAATGGGATATGCTTTGGTAATTCACAAAATCTTCAAAAACCATCATTAATGACATCAAAACAAGCTGGTAATGAATAAACCAGGATAAACCTTTGGTGTTATATATTAATAAAGAACATAATTTAGAAATCATGTAAGTGGTTTTCCATGATTATGTGGTTCCTCACTATTAAAACTATTTCTTACTCTATGATTTTTGGCTTTAGTCAACAGATGGAACTTGAAGGAACCATGTTAATATTGATTACAATTTAAAATTCTATGATTGTCCTCATGAACATCGAAATTCTATGGGAGATAGAATGTAAAATGTCATTTCTACACTCACACAACATTTTCAATATATGAATCATGATGAGCTTCCGAATAAGAAAAGAAGGGAACACCATTTTGTTGAGTTCTTAATAAGGAAACATCCACCCTTTTTCAATTCTTCTTCTTATTAACATACTAATGATAATTGGAATAGTACCAATGAAAATATATTCTTCCTTTTCTAGTGTTCGGAAGATGAGAAAGTAATTTTGGCTGTTTATCAGTTAGAAGGTGAAGCCGAATAATGGTGGAATCTAATCAAGAATACGATGAAGAAAGATGAAATTAAATCCACGAATTGGAATGATTTAAAGAACATATTATTCTCTAAGTAAATTCCTTATGTTATTCCTATAAGGATTTAAAATAAATTCCTTGAGTTAATGTAAAAGGATTATGAATCCATCGGTACCTATGAGGTTAGTTTCACAGGGATTTCGAGGTGTCATTCTTGAAATATTATCCAACCCAAAATTTAGATTGACAGGTTCTTCAGTGACTTAAATCCATGTCTTAGATGGGCGTTTTCTATTAGATGAAATAGTAGCTATGAAGAGATTAAGAGTTGTGAAATAAATGTTTAAATAGATGATATAGTTATGTAGAAATATCTTGGTTTTAACATGCAAAGGAATATTGAGTTCAAAGGAAAATCTAAAAACCATGGGGGGAAGAATATGAGATATCATTTCTGATATATGTGTGGAAATATTCCTTAAGGGATTTGTATGATGGGATATAATAAGTGTTTTATGTGATAAAGGGAAGGCCATTAGGAAATTTATTTATGCACTGATGGGAAGAAGTGGGATAATGAAGAAAATAGAGGAAATGATACAAGTAATACACCTACTAGACTTTAGTGATTTATGTGCAAGGAGGATAGTAATTATGATAATCAGTGAAAAAACCAAGGGTTTGGGATGATTATTATGTTTAGAAACCTCTTAAACTGATGGATAAGGGGATATATCATGTGATCAATCTTTTTAATTAGGGGTGTGATGATGATGTGTTGAAAGGAACAATTACCATCCACTCTAGAAATGATAATATATTATATGATTTTAGATCTACCAACTCATTCATATCTAAAGAATTTACCAAGGGAATTAAGATTCCACCAAAATGATTCGATGTAGAGTTAACAGTACAAACACCTAATGATATGATGATCACATCTCAAGATTATAATTCATCTCTAGTTGATGTTTGTGGGAATTAACTTCCTAAAAATCCTTTTATTCTTCCACTGGTTGAATTTGATGTTATCTTTGGCATGTGATAGCATTCTATGCATAAATCCCACATCAATTTTTGGGGATAGGAAGGTATGTTTGATATTTCAAACCAACCTATGACCATCTATCAGTGTGATGCTAAGTATGAGATTTCTCTCGAGATTACATAGAGTATATTGGTCTTAATTCACATTATAAAAGTGTGTTTCTCTCAAATAGATGGAAAGAAAATAAACATCAATGATATGGATATTTTTATGGAATTTGTGGTTGTGTTTTCAAAAGAGTTTCCTATAATTCTACCAAAACATGAATTTGTTTTCTCGATAGAACTCATAACTGGTTCTACAACTATTTTAAATAATCCCTATATAATAACCCAAATTGAGTTGTAATAATTGAATAAGAAACTACTAGAAACCATGATAATATATTGATTCGGACAAGTGTGTCACCTTTGGGTGAACCTATCCTCATTGTGAAAAGGAATGATGGATCAATGCGACTCGATATTGATAATTAAGAGTTGAACAAGATCACTATTAAGAACAAGTATCCTCTTCATCATTTTTAGGACATGTTTAATCCACTTCATGGAGCATAATAATTTTCCAAAATTGACCTTTATTCTCGATATCATCAGTTGAGTTCCAATAAAGAGTATATAACCAATATGACATTCCATAAAAGTTGTGTACAGTATGAATATATAGTGATCCATTTTGATCTTACCAATGACCCTTCTATCTTTATGGATTTGATGTATAGAGTATTTAGAGATTACCTCGATCAGTTTGTGGTTGCCTTTATAGATGATATTCTAATCTATTAAAATATAAAGGAAGATCATGAGAACCCCATGAGAATTTTACTAAACACCCTAAGGAAGGGGAATCTGTAGGAAAAATGTACAATGTTTAATTTTGGATTTAAAAGGATTCATTGTTATGTCACATAACCTCAAGAGATGGTATAACTCTAGATCCATGAATGAATAAGGCTACCAAATTATGTACTAGAAAAACTATAGTGAATAGATTCCATAGATTTCTTGGTTTAGATTGATATTATCAATGATTTGTGAATAATTTCTCATGGATATTTAATCCTATGACCAAGTTAACTCGGAAGGGTACCGAGTTCCTCTAGACATATGAATGTGGGGAAAATTTCATGGAACTGAAGATAACATTAGTTAGTGAACTTTCACTTACAATACCCTATTGTTATAGAATGGTTTTTAATCTATAGTGATGCATCCAATATGGGATTTGGATGTATTCTTATTCAGAAAAATATGGTTATAGCCTATTCCCTCCGATAGTTGAAGATTTATGAGAAAAATTACCCAACTCCTGATTTATAGTTAGCAACAATAATTTTTTCCATAAAGATATAGAGATATTATTTTTATGGATAAAGGTGTGATATATATACCAATCATAAAATTTTAATATATATATTCATAGAGAAGGTGTTGACCATACACTAGAGAAGATGGTTAGAGCAGAAAATAGATTATGACTTCTTAATACATTACCACCCTAGGAATGCAAACAAGGTGGATGATGCTTTGAGTCAAAAGGATTATACCAGATTATCCATGATGAGAATAACTAAAGATACAATATTTATGGATATTCAAAGGATGGATATAGAAATATTAAAATAAGGGGAGAGATATTATCTTACTAAATTGAATGTTCATCCCTATATCCAAGTAAAGATCAAAGAGGCATTGCAGGAAGATGTAGAGTTAGAAAAATGTTTGATATGTTTGAGAGTATAACCTTGATCATGAAGGAATGATAATGTTTAAGAACTGTGGACATGTTCCATCCATACCATATTTGAAGGAGATGTTATAGGTAGATCATAGTTCTTCACTCTTTAATCATATTTTAGGTACGAAGATGTATAGAGACATGAAAGATTACTTCTAGTAGGATGGCATGAAGTTGGATATCAATGAGTTTTTATCTCAATTCTTGGTATGACTACAAGATAATGCTAAAAGATTAAAGTCTAAGGAGATGTTGCAGAACCCGAGACTTGGCCCGGTTGGTGAGGACTCTCTAAGTGCATCCAAGAGACCCGAGATCAATTTTAGGTGGAAGAATATTTTTTGAGTTACTGTTTCAGCACTGTAGCAGGTCTTGGTCAGTACTATAGTAGCTAAAAATATTCATTTTTTTAATCCTTTGAGCCATTGGTTTGGTCCTTGGGTTCTGTAAGTCCTTTGGTCCACCCAAGGTCTTTTTTCCAGTATGTCTTTTAGGCCACCTTAAGGCCTTTAGGCCACCTCAAGGCCTTGAGACCACTCCAAGGCCTTCAAGACACCTCATGGTCATCGAGCCACATGTAATGGAGATGAAACCTGGTAGAATTCAAGGAACAAGGCTCCATATTAGGATTCAAGAGCAGGTGCATTCACTAGAGTAGAGATAACTAGAATTGGAAGAATTAGAGGGTATGACATTACAATTAGTACAGGGCATGTGCATCTCTATAGGAGATAGCTAGATGACCAACCTTGTTAAGGTAGAGATTTGACATCATGATATTTGTTGGGATGGTAAGTTTGAAGTAGTATTTTTGGGATGAAGTACTATGTGGCCTCCAAGTCACATAATGTGTCTCTAATCCTACAAGTCATGTATGTATCCCCCGAAACCCTTAAAATGGTGATTATCAAAAATCAAAAAAATTGACGGCCTTTAGACCATTTTGGCTGAGGGGATGTTGCAACTATTACCCATACTAGAATGGAAATGGGATAAAATCACTATTAATTTTGTTGTATGAATCCCCATGATCCTTAAAGGGTTTAACTCTATTTAGGTGGTAGTGAATTACCCTACTAAGTCAGAACACTTCATAACTATAAGAAAATACTTCTCTCTAGATCAAATTTCACGGATACGCATTAATGACTTGGTATTGTTTCACTGATTACCATTTTCTATTACATCTGATTTGGATCTGAGATTTACCTCAATGTATTGGTGAATTCATGAGTATTCACTTGATATGTAATTGAGTTTCAGTACGACTTATCATCCTATGAAGTATTTTTAGTCCGAATTCTTTATTCAAACCATAGAGTGTATGTTGAGATCTTGTTTGTTGGATTTCAATGGTTGTTTGGCTAAAAACCTTCCATTAGTTGAGTTTTCATAGAATAATAAATTTCACTCAATAATTAAAATGGTTCCTTATTAAGGAATTTATTGGAAGAAATGTAGAGATCCAATGTTCTCTGATGAATATGGAGAATGATAGCTATTGGGACCTTTGATTGCTAATTAAATTGATGAGAAGGTTAGAACCATTCATCATTATATAAAGGTAAAAAAAATCCTATATAAATGTTATGATGATAATTGTTAACATGATAAAAAATTTGATGTTGGTGAAGAAGGTATTTCTATAAATATCTCCCTGGAATAAGGCTAGGAGGTTTTCGTAAGAAAGGGAAACTAAGACCTAGGTATATCGGTCCCTTTGAGATTCATGATAATATCAGAAAGATATCCTATCACTTGGAACATCCTCCAAATACCTCGCAAATCCATAATGTGATCCATATGTCATTCATGAGGAGGTAAATACTTGTCCCTTCACATGTACTAAACTCAGAGGTCATACTACTGAATCATGACCTTTCTGTTGGGGAATAACCAATTGAAATTATGGATCGTATATAGAATGTTATGAGAAACATGAATGATCACTTAGAAATTTTCATGGGGGGAAATAACCATTTAGTGGATGCTACATAGGAAATTGATTATATTATGAGGTAAAAATATCCCAATTTTTTTGTATCATAATGACGTATTTCTTGGTTGAAATTTATTTTAAGGGGAGTAGAATGTAAGACCTGGAGTTTTTGTGAACCTTTTACAATACATTTATTTTCTTTAACGTCATATGATTCAAACTATCCTAAGTCAAACATTCAATATAAGCTACACTAAGACAATATTATGCAATATGCAAGATCGACTAGGCTTGAATTATAAGAAACACTAAGTTTCAACAAAACATCATTTTTTGCGATAATGATTTAAACGAGATAGTTATAGAATATCCATTAAACATTGTAATATGAATAGTAATGACTATTTTTTAAACATTATTTATAATGTTTTTGTATAAATAAAACATATTGATAATAAAATATGTAATATTGGTATGTTCTTTATCTGATTGAAAATACCACTTTCTCAAATGAACTGCTTTTTATGTCCTTATGTGAAAAATAATAAAATGAATTTTATAAAATTTTATAAATCTAATTTGATAAAATAATTTTTATTTATGAATATAAAAATGTTAAAATTATTTCATGGTAAATTTTGTAGATTTTTCTAAAAATAATCATTTTTGGATGAATAGTAAAAAATACCGAATTTTAATTCAAAACTTCTTTTTTGTATAAATTATTTATAAAAATAATTTTATTTTTAATTTAGTTTTAAAATATAATTAATTAATTTTTATATAAATTGACCCAATTTAGGTAATGTGAACCAATTTCACATATATATTAGAGATTAAAACATCCCAAACCTTGAATAATTTTCTGTCAAAAACCCACTATCGTAACAGGTTTGCAGGATTAATTTTAAATTAATTTCTACCAATTATGAGATTATAATTTTTAAAAATGGATTCTATATTTATAATAATCATAATTTATAATATCTAATATGGTCAACTTAGAGTTTTACCAAAATTATTAGTGAATGTGATTGAAATTAATTCTAATGATTAAGACAAATATTAGCTTAACAAAGGACTAAACCTTATCCTTAAGGCCAAAAAAACCTATATACTTTTAATAAATCAATTATATATTCATATTTATACCCTATAATAAGCTTTATTGTATTTTTACCATTATTGGAGCCACATGACATGGGAAAATATAGGCAGAATTCTCTTTCCAAAAATTTACAAGAGTACCACTCCTCCACTATAAAAAGGCACTAACCCCTCCTACTTATTCACTCCTATAAAGACCATTGGATTGAAAAAAATATAGTTAAATAATATCGAATCATCACTCCACTTATACTATATCCTCTCTTTGGGTAGAAATCAGTCCAAGGAATCCCTTTGGTGAAAGCTAAAAGGAGTTACCCAAAGAAGAGGCAAGATCCTTCATCAAGATCTTTTGACTTATTATCATTCTCCACCACCAAAATTATTCCTATCACATGGTTTTATAATTAACTTAGTATCCTAAATATACTAGGATGTTTTTATTTTCAGGATTTGACATACAATTTAACATAATTTTATCTAAAGGTAATGAACTTACAATTCTTGTGTTTGGCGAACTACCGCCTAACAAAATAATATTTTTCATTTTTCCTTTTCCACCTATAATGGTTGGTAATTATGAAGGAAAATATGTTTTTATATTATTTATGTGATATTTATGATGTATTTATACTTATTGAATTTTTATATAACACATAAGATCATTAATTCAATTTTGTCAAAATAAGATAACTTCGTTTCTGGATATGTTGACTACCGCCTCCTCAAAATGATGTGATTAGTTAATACAATATATGGAACGAATTAAGGATGTGTTTAGTGAAATTATATGATATATATAACATAATAATTATATTTTAATTATATATATTATATATATATATATATAAATATAATACATATAAAATCATTCTTTCAATATCTTAATAAAACAGAAACAACATTCATATGAATGGATGTCCTACCATATTTATGAAAAGTGTATCACATTTTATCTTTATATAATTAAAATATTTTTATAAATAGATATATATTGAATATATATGATATTTATATCATTTTTTAAATTCCTTAAATAATTATTTCAATATATAAATTATATGATCAAGAATAATAAGTCAAAACACGTATGAAAAACAAATCCGATATTACCCCAAGCAAAACCTAAACATGGAATTGTTAATAAGTGGGAAATATAAAGTCATAATCAAGAAATATATGTTATTATATAAAATAATGTGGTTTTTAAAAAAATGTGTAATAAAATTATATTTTTTATACAGGTGATTTTTATGAGTATGACAAGAGTAAAGTCAAAAGGTAAGGGGATTTCTAGTCTCACTTTTATTTCTATTGGATTTTTTCTCTATTCACCCATAATTTATTTCATGTGCTGTATATATTTACCACGAATATATTCTTTGATTATAATAATTAAATATATTGGTATTTACATATCTATTTTATGATATCTGTTTCATGGGGTTGATGTTTGGAAAGTTATCAAATCGATATAGTAGTTTTTCTCATTTTTCCTTCTTTGAGACACATGCCACGAATTTCAAAAACCATGTTTTAACAAATTTTATAAAAAATAATATTAAAGGTGAAATTTTAAGATCATTTTTAAGGAAATATATTTTTTAAAATATTTTATATGTTTCAAAGATTCATCTATAAGTTTTTAAAGTGATTTCAATGAAATGGTTTTCAATGTGTTTTCAAAGAAATGGTTTTCGAAAAGTTTTCACGATTTCATTATATGAATACATTGTGTTTACAAAGAAATAGTTTTCAAAAGTTTTGAAATATTTCTTTATATGTTTTCAATGTGTTTAGTAATAGTTTTTTGAATTTTTTTTCAACATTTCATTATATTTTTTCAAAGAAAGGTTTTAAATAATTTTTCATCATTTAATTATAAGTCTCCAAGTATATTTTCAGAAAAAATGGTTTTTAAAAATGGTTATTTGTTTTAAAAAAAATTTCTCAAAGAAGAAAATAAATTTTACTTGAGAAGTATTTTTTAAAGATATTTCAAAAATATTTTCCTTTTGAGATGAGAACCTTTGGTGTCACTCATGCCTTTTTAGGGAAGTGATCTCGAGACCCCATTCATATTCTTTCCAGAATGGATTATATTTTTATTGAATGACATTTAAGAAAAAAATTTATATTTCATAGGTTACATATTTATAAACCCCTTTTCTTATTCATTGGTTATATATTTATGAAACCCACTTCTTTTCATGGGTTATTATTTTGATTAAATGATTATGAAACCTATCTATTTTTCCATAGGATATGAAATGATTACATATTTATGATACCCATTTCTTTTAATGGGTCATGATATGATTTTTTATGATCATGTGGCACATGCATCTATTATTTACATATTACATGGATGGGATCTATATAACCCTTCTTTTCATTGGGTAAATATTTATACCTGATGAGATAAGGATGGGATTCCAGTCATTGGACTTGATCCACTAAGGAATAAGGGGAAAACCGATCCGCATTGGGATGATGGGGAAACATGATCCACTATGGGAAGATGAAGAAACATGATCCATTATAAGGAAAGGGATATGACTGGGGATAGTGGTGTTTCTGACCTAATAGGTGAAGTCCCTATGATGTTCCTTGATAAGTTCAAGTAATGCATATTGAATTATAAGGAATTATTTTAAATGTTTATGTGTATGGAACAATTACATATATAATTCCTATGTTTTTCTTTAAGGGGTTATTCTCTTGTTTCCCTTATAATTAATGTATTATCAATTGAAAATATTTGTTTAATAATTTATATTTATGATATTTTATATGTAGGGTATGATATTCTAATGTTATGATCACATTCTTGTACCCTTATTCTCATGTTTATGCTTACATATCTCCATTTATTAACCTTATTGAGCATATAATATCATCAATTTTTATGTTTCCGACCTCGAGATAGGAATATGTGTATTAAATATGATGTTTCTTAGAAGGGAGATATTAGCGAAGGGTTTTCTATAAGGATTTATAGTTACTTATGAAAATACCTAAAACATGGTACATAAGATATATACATAATGATTCCTATATGATTAAAAACTTTTAGTTTATATGTAAAATGATGCACTACAGTACACCACATAAATGGTTATTGATAATTTATGTTAATAAATTGATTTCCTAGAGTTTATTTTAATTTAAAATGATTTAATTTAAAATGTTGAAATTTTATTATATATACTCTTCACTGAATCATTAATACTTTTTCATTTTTTTCATAAAAACTAGGTAATGGATGTGAGATAAATGTTGTTTTATTTTATCTATTTACCATAATACTCATTTTATTGATGATACCATCCTATATTACCATGTATGTTTGTACACCATCACAATTGAATTACCAAAATTATCATGCTTATATGAATTATTGACAATATGCTTGTATTAAAAATGGAAAAAGCCTATAGGATATCTTGAAAACATGCTAGAGAACATCTAATGGAACCTTGGAAGCATTAATTCAAGTGAATATTGGTCATCGAAGAATATAAAAAGATAACATGGAAGAAAAAATTAAATAGGTTATTTGTTTTTTATAATATATCTAATTATATCTTGGAAGCAACAATTCAAGTGGATTTTTTATTCCTTTTCTTCTAGAAAGTCCATAATTTCATCAAAAATTCAATGGCGGGGTTTCAAATTTGGTTTATTCTACATTTCTTTTGTATTAAGAAACAATTTCTTATTGATAAAACTATATACCTACCTTTGGTTGTCATCAATGGTATTCGTCGATTCTATTGGGGACCGTCATGAAAAATTATTTCAGAAGAATGTCCAATATACATATTAATTTTTTTACTTTTTGAAACATTAAGATGAGAAAAATCATAAATGTGATAGGGGATCCATGTATATAGGTTATAGAATTTTGTTAACTATGTATTGGTTTTTATAGGCTTTAAAATCTATTAAACAATAATCATCATGAATTGATCCATCTATGTTACAAAAGAATTTCCAATTAACCACAATTTTGTAATGAAAGATGAAAATTTTATTATTTAAAGTGCAGTTTTTTATGAAGGATGTTTCACCATTTTTTTATTTTTAAGATGTTTTTTCTAAATTAATTTTCAAAATTACACCTCAACCATATCTTCAATGCATGTTATGAATATACATACTTTTCTAGAGTTGATATCATCATTATTATTTCCTCAATACTTAGTAATATGCCTGTTGCTAAAGTATCATAACTTTTTTCAAAACATCAAAGAACATTGTCCATTTACAATAATTATTTTTTTGATAAAACATGTATAATATTTATTTGTTAATTTTTTACTTATAGTTGAATGGAATTTTGATATGAAAAATACATTTTGTATGTATTTGGGAATTTTTTTTTGGGAAAAAATATTTTTATTAAACTTATTTTTTTATTATTCTTGAAAATTTTATGATTTTGGAATTGGTATAATTATTAAATATTAAAAATAAAACATTATATCAGAATATTTTTGTCTCACTAAAGATGATAAAGAAAAAAATATATGGATAACTTTGTTCCATTTTTAATTGAGGGTAATTAAAAGACCTATGAGATTTTTTATTGAAATCTATTATATATACTAATAGAAATACCTCCCTTTCCAGATGACTCCATTTATACTATATGTGTATATGTTTCAACATTACCATGATCTCAAAATTCCCCTCCCCTACTTCCATTACCATATCACTTTTTAAACACTTATCCTCGCTTCCTTCACCGTGGAAAGCATAGAAAATGGTGCTACTATACACTACTTCTATTCAAATTGATCCATCACCCCAATCATTTTCCTATAAAAATACCTCTCCCCAACGGAATAATATCCAATTATATTCCTATAATAAATCTCTTAGACCCATCATTAGGAATGATTTTCAATTGTTACCGGAATCCCTACATGATACCTACCTCAAATTCTATATTGTTGATTCATCCTCACACATAGAACGGATTCATCCACTTCCCCACATCTCTTCCATTATTGCAATATTGTCATCTCCGCCTCTACCTCAATTCCATCTTATCCCCACTACAAACTCACTATCACTTCCTTAGAATTTTCCTGTTCACATCATCTCCATGAGTCCCCACCTGCACAACCCATCCGTACTTTTCTGCTTCATTGCCACACATCCATTCCTCTTCCACACCTCTACAACTCTATATCAACAAGCAACCATAAACCTCCAAATCTTCCTTGCTTCCTTCTCCATTATACATCCAGCCCCTCCTCACATTCCCCTCACCTGTTTCTTCTCACCCCTTATGTTTTCTCATCATCCTCCCCCATAGATCCATTTCCATCTATCCATATAGGGTTCCATATACCTATGATCTCCTCCATTCCCCACCCCCACAATAAACTTATAACAACCTACTTCAAAGAATCAACAATATTGTGACCTATAATCAAAATCTTAATTTTTATATTTCATATCATATACATCAAAATTGTTCTATATTTTATATATTTTCTTTGCCCAATTTTTTTCATTATCACCAATATAGGATCTACAACCATGCACCACTCATTTTTATCATCCCAATAATTACCTAATCATGTTTCATGAACCTAAACTAATTTTTATGTAAAATGAAACTCTATATGTTACTCATCAATTATTCACTAGGAAAGAGAATATTTATAAATTTAATCATATTATAATTTATATATTTATAAATTTTTTCATAATTATAACCTAGTATTCTTCACTAGTCATGTTTTTTTTTCTGCAGTGACATGTATCAAACTACCATAAAAACAGGTTTCCACAATACCGCCCTTTAACAATGAAAAAATAGCAATGATAAAGGGGGTACCTTTATCAATCCTAAAAAATCTCTCATAAAGGGTACATTTAATAGTGCTAAAAAATTGCTGTTAAAAGTAAAAATCTTTCAACATTTTCTTAGCGCACATAAAGGTATCCCATTTATCATCGTTTTTAATACTCTCAAAGGGACCCCCTTTATGAGCACCTTTTTTAGTAGTACTCATTAAGGGGTGTCTTTATCAACATTTTTTTACTAGCATTTATAATGTGTTATTTTCAAAAAGAACATCAAAATAATATATGAATATATGAATATATTTATATATTTATACCTATATAAATATAATATATATACTTTAAATATGTTTTAGATAATTATAAATATACATTTACACATGATCTGAAAGGTATTTTGTGAGAATGGATTATAGAATATTTTAAAAATATTAAAAATTAATAATATCATCACTATTATTGAGTAAAAATGATTTAATAAAAATTTCAAGATAAAAAATAACAAAATTAATAAAAGATCTAAAATAAGTTGAAAACATAAATAAAAATTCAAACGGCCATAACTTTGGCCCTAGGTGTCTGTTTCAACAATTCCATATATCAAATCGAAGCATGCGATGAGCTATATTCCCACAGTGATACATAAAAACCTATTTCATATATTTTTAGGCAACAAATAACCATAGGTTCTTTAAAAATGAGTTTTTAATCGGGGTACGACAATTTTTTAACATTCAATGGATTTGCATCTGCGTTTTAGGAGGTATTTTGGACCTTTTTCAGTGGGGACTAAATTTATTCCTAGGTCTTACATTCATATTGATATTATGGATATTAAATTTTATCATTTTTCATAATGTAATTCTATTTATAATCAAATATATTAGAAGACATACATATTTTTTATATATTCACACATAAAAATTTATTTTTATAAATAAATAAATAAACATATTTATGTATAAAATATATCACTAAATTTATAAGCCTTATCTAAATAAAAACAAGTATCAATTTTATTTAAAATATAAATATATGAATATTTATATACCTATATAGTGTGTGTTTGTGTGCGTGTATATATTAGCGTGTGTGTACCAACAAACTGATATATATTATCTATATATTCTGACATATTAATTTACATTTTAGAATATAAAATATGTATATTTATAAATATTTATAATTATTTATAATTATACATATAGATACACACATATAATATATATATATACATGTGAATGTATGTTGTATATATGTATGTATTTATTTACTTATAAACACACACAGAAAAACATATTTTGCAAATGTTTTTAAAAAAAAATCATATAAATATATATTAATTTACGTATATATATATATATTAATATAAATATATATAAATATATGAATAGATATAACTAAATATAGATAAATAAATAGATAAATCATTAAATGTCGAATAAAACAAGTTGGACAAGTGGTAAAGGTGAAGGCGCGCAATGGAGGGGTCTCAGGTTTGAATCCAACTGGAGGCAGAGGTGTGAGGGTGTGTGGAGGGGGATGGAGCTGTTAAAGGGTGGGTGGAAGCATGCCTAGTCCTATTAAAGGGGTGATGAGAGTTTGTGTGTGTGGAACTTCCAAGTTCTCTTGAAAGGGGAGGTCAAATCCTATTAAAAGTGGTACCCTCTAATTTATATATTTTATTTTTTCATTTTTACTATTTTTTATTTGACTTTTATTAGTGATTTTAAAAAATATATGATAAAATACCCTTTTATCAGCCCTTTTTTCAATAATAATAAAAAGTATTATTTTATCTGTGTTTTTTTATGCTGATGAGATGGGACCTTATCAATTCATTTCCTAGCACTGATAAGCATTTATAAAAAGATCCTTTATTATCACTTTTCATTGCTCTGATAAAAGGGACCACCTTTTAATAGGGACTTGATTATTAGTGAATTTTAGTGCTGACAATTTATTTTTCAGTGCTGATAAAAATCTATTTTGTATTAGGGGATTTACATTTGTTATATTTTTATTCATGCAATTCATCATTTTTGTTTATGAATTTTGTCTAAAAGTACCGATGTTAATTATTCTCCAATTTTTATAATTTGTGTTGATTCTAATTGTCATCATCACATTAGATTATTCCTTCCTATTGATAATGAAGTATATTTTTGAATTAAGATGAAGTGGAAAATAATAACCATCCTCTAAGATGAAAATATACAAGTCAAATTATATAATTACCATTTCCATATTATTTAAATTTTTTCAGAATCTGTACTTATTTTTGAACTAATATGCGATGTATGATTGATGGGTGAGTATTGGAGAAGGTACATAAAGAGATAAACAAACAAGTCTATTTAGTATTTTATATTCATATGGAAACTACATGAATACAATTTTACAGAACTATGCAGTGAATTTTGGTTTTTTCATATATGATTAATTTTTTTGGCATTAATCTAATATTATATTTTTCAATTTTATTTTTCTCTAATTTTAAATTTTTTATTTATAAAAAAATGAATCATTTTTTATTTCCAATACTTTCCCACTTCTATATTTCTATCCATGGATAAACTCATTCTTTATTCCAGGCATTTCTAACTAAAAATTCCAAGAACTAAATTAGTTTTTGAGGTGGATATTGTTGTATTTCCACCTTTGAGATATTTAAAGTTTCTATAGAAAAACATTGAAAATGAATTCCTAAAATTAATATGTATTTATCAAGATCCACTACTTTTGTGTTTTCATAAAAACATTTTTAGAGTATCCTTGTCACATAATAATCATATATGATAGCTAATCTACTATGATTATTTTTTTCAAATTCAATTACAAATAGAAATAATTCAAAATATTTGATTCATAATATATTATATTTTCCATCACAATTATAACTAATTTCCCTTTTTTATGAAATGATACTGTATAATAATATATTCTATAATATTTGTTATATACTTTTAAAAGAACATACTACATAAGACACACATACTTTTGTGATATACCATAAAGCTATAATATTTTCATGGATGTTTCAATTTTTTGAGTTTGTATGATTACATTTGAATAAAATATAAAGATTAATATAAAAAATATTTTTATATAGAACATGTGTTTAAAATCACCATGCTTATTATTTTTATAGTGTTATTATGTCTTTGATGACATATCTTATTTATTTCATTAGTATACTCTTACTTGAAAATTATTATAAAAAATTTCAGTACACGATTGGTATATTTTTAATGATTCCAACATTATTTTGAGAAAATATGTATAATTTATTTCATTAATACACAATTGTTTTCTCCATTTTCCATTTGTTTTCAGAATTCATGGTTGATTTGATACTAACTTATTGATACAGAAAATTCTAATAACGTTATGTTGGTTTTATAAAATTAGGTGAAGATGTGATTTTGAAAACATTAGAGTACATGAAATATACTATATAATTAATTTTAATGGTGTTTTATCTTCATATCATAAATGGATTATTTTATTCCAATATATTACATCTAGAAAAAATTTGATATACAATAAAATAATTTCTATATATTTGTTTAAAAAAATAGTGTGGTGTTCTAGATTCATGTTCTAGAAATAATATAAGAAATAACAAGTGGTTTTGAAAAAAACCTATGTGAATTAATTTGTATACTTTGAAATATTATCAAGTCAATACATTATTTTATTTTTTGGATATATTACATATAATGAAGCAATTGTGAAATCATCCAAATTACATTAAATGTTTTTAATTATATACCTAAATAAATATACATATTTTAAAATTTTGAATCTTTTGAAGATCATATATTAATAATTTGGATGCACATATACTAATAAATTTAAATCTCATATACACTGTTTTTTTAAGATAATATGACATGAGATGAAAATATGACATCGAATGCTCATATGTTAAGAATTTAAAAGATTCTTGTGTCTTCAAAAGTTAGTATTTTGGTAAGAGATAATTAGGTGGATGCTCATATACTTTGTAATTATTTAATAAAATAGTAAATGAGTAGATTAAACTCTTTTTCTATAATATATGTTTAATTATAAAATAATATTTGATTATTTTTTTACAATATAAGACTCAAATCTTTTTTCTTATAATATATGGTTCATATTATATTTTTATAATAATTTTATTATTATAATATGATACAAAATTCTACTTTTATACAATATGGCTTTGTAGAATTATTTTTTTTATAATATATGGTATTTTGAAACATTTTTTTGGACTTCCCATAGTACATTGTACACATTAAAAAAGATATTCGATTCTACATATAGGATTTTATTTTAATAAAATATTTTCAAATCTATTAAATAAAATTTGATGTTAAATTTTGAAACACATTGATGGATATGAAAGAGGAATTTGAGACTTTTTAATATTTATCTCCTTTTAGTGAATGAAAATTTTCAAAAATTTTAATTAGAATATTATTTGATGGTATATATAGAACATTATTTTGATCAATAAATATTTAATGTAGGTGAGTATTCCAACACTAAATTTTGAAGAAATGTTCTACTTGAGAGGGTGTTAGAAATAAATTTATTAAATATCAATGAATGATTAATAGAAAAATGAAATAGACCTACAAAAATACTTTTACTATGTTGAATTGTTTACTATAAATTTAATAGGTTAGTATATATAAAAATGGTTCTATTTTTTTATATATAAATTATTATTTATTTTTATGATTTTTTGTCATCCTATATTGTGTCTAACTAATGGATTTATATAATAAAATAATCTACTATATAATTTCTCATCAACATGACCATTGGCCCCTATTAAATCATTTAATTACTATATCATATTCTAATAAACAATGTATTGATTATGAAAATTTTAGATACAAGAAAAATATTAAATAAACTTTTTATTATTATGGTCGTGAATACCATAAGAAATAAATTGTGTGTGAAAATTTTGAATATAATTTTATGTTCATATTTATATAAGTTTTAGTAACTCAAAACTATTTAAAAATTGATTTTTTTAGCATTTATGTTGTCTATTTTTCCTGCCGAATGATTGTGTGTGAAAAAATGATTTGATAAAAAAATGAGTACCATAAAATATTTAGATTCTTGCCAGTGGATACTCTATTATCTTTAAATTTGGAGGTAATATTATGGATTTTGATTGAATTAAAATTTTATATTGTGGAAAATGAAATTATGCATGTTGAAATGGCCTAAGGAGCAGTAACCAACACTATAGTGTATGAAATCAGGAAGAAAAGGGAATGTGGAAAAAATGGAACAATTTTTTGTAATTATATACGGTATTATCGGGAATTATAGGGTATTAGGTGAGAGGAACATGGAATTGAGAATTTGGGGGAACAACACAACCAAGAAATCAACTAAAAGTTTTTAAAACAAAACATTCAATTGTTATGGACGAATGAAAGTTAAGCTGTTGTAACTGAATAAAAACAACATGACATGAATTATAATAATCCACATGTAATATAATAACTCGGTGTTCTAGTTATTTATTAGTAGATTAAATAAAATAAATTTTAAAGTAGAACTGTGAAATAAAATTAAATCCCATTAGAAAATAAGATATCTATATAAAACTAAATTGAAGTTAAAATAAAATTAAAATCCAAGGTCAATGGAGAATAAACATTAGAAAACATTAATCACAAAAACTCAAAGGCAGCCAAACATTTTCACAACAAATAATAATATTGATTCATTTCCACTACATATCACCATTAACCGCTCAATTAATTAATGAAATTATAATAAATTAACCACACATCATGAAAGATTTATTAGTGTGTTGTAATTTCATAAAATTTTCAGTGATCTAACAATATTCAAATAATTATTCTAGGTTATCTAAAAGAAATTTAATATGAATAAAAAATACATGTAAATATTTAATTTATAGGGAATTTTTTTTAATTAAAAATTAACAAAAAATGTACCACTTTCTGGGATGTTAAATTCATGCAACACTAACAATGAGAAATTATAGCATAAGAATATTTTGAAATGGGTTAAAAAAAATTATATAAAAAAGGAATGATGCTAATAATGTTATAAACCATGATAAAGGGTAAAAAAATAACATCAAGGATATTGATGAAAATAAGGTCTGGAGCCAAATATAATTTAATGGAATATAATTTAAAAATGGGATTGATATTCAAATATTATTATAAAACCATTAATATGAAATTGGGAATGAATGATTATACTTCTCAATTTTTATAATAATATTAAAATATTATTGGATGAAATTTAGGAAAATGAAAATGGAAATGAATTATTTTTTATAAATTAATGAAATATAAATCCATGGTGAAGAAACATATGTTTAACACTGGTACATTGATGACATTTTCAGATGTTGGTTTAATGAAAAAACCTTGATAAAATTCGTTTTCCTGAATTATTTGTATTTATCTCAATTCCAACATACCAGAATGAAACTTATATATTTTTCACTAAATCCTTAATGTACTTGAAAACCTACCAATATGTCAATCCCATATCACCTATATAAACTATTTATTCTAAGTGAGGATTAATTTTTATTTATAAAAAGTAATAATTAATATGTGCCTTATTATATAATGAAATAATATAAACTTATCGTAAATGATAAAAAACAACACATCTAATACCGGTGATAGAAATAAAAAATATTTTTTTTTTCAGAAAATATAAATACTTTGGAAAGTATTGGCTATATAGACCGATTTCATATAGAACATTTGGTTAGGTATTTAATCTTTAATTTTTTAAGGCACTAACAAGAGAGAAAAATGAAATTATTATTTTAATTAAAAGTACATTATGAAAAATAATTTTTTTAAATTCAAGAATATTTTGTTTGAGAAGGTGTTGAGAATTGATAAAATCTCATAAGACAGTTTAAAATAAATCACCAAATTGATGAAGTGATCAACCTGAAAATTTGGATTCAAAAATTCAACTATAAAGGAAATGGGAAATAATAAAATAAGATATAAATTATCTCAATGGGATAAGGAGAAATATGGGAAACTAATATTCAATTAATTAATCTTTCATATATATTTATGCATGAATATAATTACCTTATTACAAATATCCTTCCCAATGGGTATGTTTTTAGACCTTTCCTTTAATAAGTACTAAATTTGAGATTTACACACAAACCTCAGAGGATGATCATGTATACAAGGATAATCATTATCAAAATTTGGGAAAACCCAATTCTAACTATATTATTTATTTTTCACTACATCAAAAAAGAGATTATAAACCCAACTATAGGACCTTATAAACAAGAGTTAGACAGAATGTAATGTTCACAAGAGCACATTTGTTTTAAAAAAACTATAATTACAAATTTTATCATTTATATAAATTATTTGTATAAAAATATCAAATAATATATAAAATAATGATATATTTTATCATGATAAAAATTTTATAAAATGTTTCTATAATATAATAATCTCTATAATAATTCATTTCAATATGAAATGTTTTATAATAGAAATATTATATTTATTGGATAATGATTACCTTCAATCAGAAGGTATCATTTTTATTTTTTTTGATAAAATTGATTGTCTAGATATTTTTTTTGATTTGGATGAAATTATAATCAATTTTTCTAAATCTAATATAATAGTTCTTGAAGAGAGATGAATTCATTTTCAAAAAATGTTAAATATGGAAAATATTTTAAAAAAGACACTAACCTTTGGAGTATAATATTTTTTAGACTTCTCAAAATGTTAATATTCTCTATTTTTCACACCGAAAAATGGAATTGAAACAAAAATAAATTAAAAAACACAAAACTATAAAATAAATTATAAAAAATTTAATAAGTCATATAAAATATCTGGATAAATGTTAAATTTGGAAAAGAAACTTGTATGAACCAAAAATTATGAAAAAAGAAGAAAAAAATGTTTATGAATGAATACAAATATATAAAAAATGCACAATTTTGAACCCATGTATTGTATCAAAAATTAAAAACAAAAAGTGGAAAAAAATTAAAATTAAAATTTCATTTCTTATACTTATAGTTCATAAGGTTGAATAAAATTAGTAGAAAATATATACAAATATCTCAATCATGGAAGTTTTCATATTAAACCAATGATTATATAACCCTAATCTTACCAGTTTTCTATAAATAGCCTAGATGAGGTTGAAATAAAATGAATTTTTTTTATTATATGGGTGAATATAAAGGAAATACAGAATAAAGTATATGTCTTATTAGGGAAATAATAGTGTAATTATTTTTCAAGGATAGAGGAATAATGCATATTAGGATTTGAAATAGATTTAACTAGGGATTATAGAAAAAAAGAAATATGTATATGAAAAGTGTGAATGTTCCTAAAATTTGAGAATCATGAAAGAATAAATGATAAAAAATAAAGGTTTAGTGGAAACTGGAAAGAATGATGAAAATAAGTTAATGAACATGGAGGTAGAGTGTGGAATTAGGGATTTAGATTTTGAATAGAAAACTAATCAAGGTTAAATGGATTACGCGGAGTATTAATGACATGGGACAAAGATAAACCTCTAGGAATTTAGTCCCATTAAACATTTTATGACATTGATAATGTGTAAAATTGTAAAATATGAATCACCATCATCATCCATCATAATATTATAGAAAATTATTGAAAGTGATAGGGGAGGAGATGGTAAGATTATGATCAGTTCGATGACGTCAATGGTGGGAAGGAACCTATTTGATGGTAATGAAAAAATTTGGGAAAAAAATATAAAATATTTAATGTTTTTGATTATTATGATATGAAATTTTCAAAATTGGATGTATATGTGAGGATAAAAACATTTAAAGCATTAAATTAGGATTACGTCAACTGATTATGGGGGTAAGGGAAATAGAGGGAGAAATAAAAGAGATTTGAAACCCTAAATGGGGAGAATTAGATGATACCATAGGTATGAATATGACAAAGAACAAGGGATGGAAAGTAGGAAGTGATGTGGAAGTGGAGAATGAGGTGGAATTTGTGATGGTATAGCAAAGGTTGTGAGGTAGAGGTACAAGAGAGGGAGGTGATGGAGAGACATTAGTAAAATCACTAAGTCAGAGGGGAAGATCATGAGGTAGTGGCGATGATATGTGGAAATTGGGGTATCGATTATACGTGAAAGAAAATATTAAGGGAAAGGAATAGAAGATGGGTATTTTGAGGGGATACTAGAAATTGGGGAAACTTGGTTGTACAGATGGACTGATGAGAATATTTTGAGAGGAATGGATGATGTGATTCCCTATAGATATTTATTTAGGAAGATTATAATTGAGGAAATATTCGATGTGGTACCATTGAAGGATAATGGGTTTCAAGAGAATTTATATTTATTGAGGAAAATTAGGATTGGGAAGAATGTTTAAGATAACATAATGTATAGAGATACATAAAGAGAGGGGCAGACAGGTATGATAAAAATGATATGGTGGAGCCATGTGTTCTTAAGTGGGACTATTTATTTTATATATAATTGATATAAAATATGTATTGTAATAAAAAGTTATGAAACAACATAAAATATTTATGACAATGACCAATTTTTTTGTAGAAAAATTTGTCTCCCTATTTTAATCCCTAATATGTGTAAGAAAGATACGTGGAATCATCTATAAATTTTAATTGAACCTAATATATTTATGAAAATACATTGGTTATAAAACATTATTGTTATTTTAATAAATCTCTATAGAATTACTTTTCTGTGAAGATATATTTCCACTAAAATTAAGCTTATTCCTCTTAATTTCAAGGGTTATTTGACAAGAAATGATGGATGAACATAGAATGTGGGGGAAATGTTTCCCTCATGTAATAAAATACATATGATGTATTTTTATAAAGAAGTAAAATAATTATTTTAAAAAGTTTTCGTAGATTATAATGTAAATTCTATATAAATAATTCCAAAAATTTAACAAAAACCAATAAAACAAAATAATAGATAAAATAAAACTGGTGGATTAAACGGTTGGTGTCATCCACCGACAACTATCAAACAGTCTCTGAGCTCCATGTACTAATGAATTCCCAAGAAAACCTATCCCTCAAACCATATTGATTCATCACTTGAAAACAAATACATGAATACATATATGTTATGCACTAAATTTCCCATGAAAAAATGTGTATAGACTTACCTAGTAGAAATTTTCCCAATGGATTCTATGAGAATTCAATAAAATGGTAAAAATATGATGTTAGTTTGAAATAAATATTAAAAATAACATTTTTTTATTGAAAACAAGAAAAAAATTTATATTTGAATTAATTATTAAATATTAATGTAATCAAAGCACCAAAAATTATTTAAAAATATATAAGAACATATTTTTGTACATTAATGAAAAATAGAAATTAATATCAATGTTCCTATCTAAACTCAAAGGATATACCTTTATGAATAAGGAAGGGAATCATCATATTCCTCTAACTTTATATATAGATTACTAACTTTGAGTAGAATCTAGTAGGTGGAGTCCCACTATTCACTAGGATGAATCCCATATAGATGAAAATAAAATAGCTATCATCCATTATCTATTGTTTCTCGATGAACTGTCATATGATTATGGAGAGATAAAAAAAGTGACATCCACTTTTCTTAATATTAATTTGAAATAACATGGAACTATAATAGGATAACCATATTATAAGGAGAGTGAAATCAAAATCTAGAACCTGTATATGTACTAGGTTTAATCTTATGATTCTAGGTTCCTTCTTTTTTCCTAAAAATGGGCATAATTTATTCCAAAATAAAATTTTTAAAATAACATATTAATAATAATCCAATAATAATTTACCATCAAAAGTGCTCAAAAGATTTTTAACAATAGTTTTATGCTTTTTTATGTCAGTAGTTATCCTCAGTTATTAAAGGCAACATTGTAAATATGGATTTAATAGTAGTTAAAAAAAATGAGCATTGTAAATTTAGCATGGAACTAGTTTTTTAAGTTAGTTATTTAATAATTGATATAAAAAATAGTCTTCCATATTTGTTCCAACATAACCAATGTTTAAAAGATTATCCATGAAGGGATTTTTACATCAATGATTGAATAACAGATGAAAAAAAAACCTATTTCACAATGATTACAACATAACCAATGTAAAAATACTTCAATAGGAAGGGGTTTTTACATTAGTAATTTTATAACCGATTTAAAAAACTATTTACCATGATGGTTTCAAAATAACCTATGTGAAAACCCATAAATTTATATAATTAATTTAAGTTATAAAATAACCTATGCGGAACATTTTTTTAAATATTTCATTTAAAAATTCCCATCCACTACTGACCAAAACAACAAATAAACATAAACAAGAAGAAACAAAAAAATAGAAAAAAACTAGACAATAAAAATTTACAATTACAACATTCAAAATTACAATATTGACTAAAATGAATCTAAAATCCAACCAAAACTACTATAAAATAAACATTTACAATTACAACATTCATAATTACAATATTAAATAAAGAAAAACTAAAATATAACTAAACATATAAAATGATATTCCCATTCCACTTGTAAGTGTGTGATCTCTTGTGCACTATAAGGGAGAGAGTCATAAAAAAAGAAAAAAATTAAAATAAATTTTTTTAACATGTATTATTAGTAAAACCAATGAAATATTGAAAAATAATTTATAAAGTAATTTTATATAGTTGAACTTTTTAACTATTCCATTTTTAATTATTTCGTAACAAAATTGTAAAACTGAATATCCAAATTCTTTGATGTCATATTTTTTATGAAAATTATTTTTAAATGAGTTTTTCAATTCAAAATAACATTTTTATGTAATATATCAAAAATATATTAATTATAAATGAAAATTCACCTTTACTTTTACATATTTGATCTTAGAGCCATTTTTATTTCTCGTCTCTTGAAATACAACCCTTTTCCAGTCAGAAAGCATTTATAAAGAAATAAATTTAAAATTAAAAAATCAAACTAATAATTTTTATAAATCCTTAATTTTTTTTGCACTTCACTATAAAGAGATTATAACTAGTAAAGTCTATTATCCTTTAAAAAATCACCTAACATCCACTTTCCACTCATATAAACCAAAATTTAATGTTAGCGATTAATATGTCAAAAAAATATATAAAACTTTTTGAGATAAATTTATCTTACTCTTGAAGATATGTAAACATCCATAACTAAATAATTACATTCTTTTGAAATATTTTAGCAATATAAATTATTATTTTTTATTCAGTCATCTTCCTCACTAAATGTGAAATGAATTGTGGGTCCATAAATCCATAAACATCCATATTTTCATTCTCCTTACACATTGTATAAAGATAACTAATACAAAAAAAAACAAATGTATAAATTTTATTTAAATTAAATGCATGGAACGATTTATGTTAAGACTTACTAGGAAAAAAATTTCATCATGTTTATGCCAAATATATCTCCAGTTACAACCTCCATGATATCATTTTTTATAATGTCCATAATCATTGGACACCCACAAACATCAGCTTCCATTGGAATGCCAAAGAACCCGACAAAAATTTTGAATATATTGACAATCCATCAAGACTAATAGAATGTGTATATGAAGTCATAAACATTTTTATTTGTTATTGGATATACAAAATTTCATTTCATTTAATGTATTCATGTAAATAAATATTTAAATATATTAAAATTATAATTATAAAACCAATTTAAAATAAAAATAAAATAAAAGATTAAATATACATGTACTTCTACGGTAATATGTTTCATAATTCTAGATAGACAAACTGAAAAGTAGTTGACACATTTTACAACTATCCTCACCTCATCTTTAGTTAATAATAATTCAACTGATATATCTATAATATCATATATAGTGAACCTATGATTCTCTATCTCTAATTATTCATGATGAATGGTATCTCCAAAATAATATATCATTCTATATGAAATAATATGATACTGAGGATCATCAACATATAACTCACAGTAAATAGGATACTATTGAGGATGGGGTGTATGAGTATGAAAAAAATTAGGGTCTATAGGCAATGGTGAAGGAGTGGGAGCTACTGGTGGAGGTGGAGGAGAAGGAGTTGTCATATGAAATTGTCTTCTCATATCTACCAACATGGACAATACAAACACTTTGATCTTTTCCTCCATCATCACATTAATATTCTGATCTTTAGCTTCTGAAGATTCTGTGTTTTATAAATACCTTCCACTACAAAATATGAATAATGTGGAAACAATTTTCTCACTGATACACCTTCTGGGTATCCTCATATAGGACCTGGGTGTTTGGGCATTCCCAATCCTGTAGATAAAATATTTTACCTCCACATAGCTATATAGATCCCATATGTTCACTTCTGCTCAAGATAATCCACTATGAATTATTTGAAAAATTATGTAATGATTCAAAATATATAAAGAATTTAACAAAAATAAATAAATTGATAAATAAAATAAACATCTTAGAATCATCTTAGTTAGAAGATTTGATTCTTCTGTAAAATATTTCCCTTTTTATCTAATCTAATCCCTCTACCATTTTTCATGTCTAGCTGAGGGGATGAAGGGGAAACCTCTCCAGAGCATGAATACTCAGCTCTAAGTTTTTGAAATTATTCATAAATAATATTCTATTAGAATAAATTATATTTTCCCCAAGATAAACTATGAGGGTATCAATTTCTATATTGGATCTCTTAATGACATCTCCTTGATTTATATAATTTAAGAATAATAAATCATTAATAAGATAATTAATATAAGAAAACATCTAAATGTTTACATTTCACTTATAAAAAATTCTTATTGTCTTCTCATTTCTAAAAATTGTTTCCATATTTTTTTATCTATAAAAGGATATATATCACATAAAATATGATGATTACTATTCCAAAAAACGTAATTAGATGTGAGGGTTGATTTTAAATCCCTTCATCTACTAACATCCATTGATAAAAATTTCCACATAATTCCTCCAATGTTAGGTATATCATATGTCATCTAATAAAAAGAGGGACAACATATGTTACTATAAAATTTAAAAATTAGTAAAAAAATAACAAATGTGCTTACCAAAATGGTCTCTAACAACCAAGATAATGTTAATTTGTCAATACCTATCCAAACATTAAACAAAATAACTACTTTTTATTTTACCATAAGCGGATACAGAAATATGGATTTTTTTTTGTATTAGGACGACTTGGAATATTATTATCCCAAAATTATACCACTATCCTCTAGTCTAGATGTTAGAAACAAATAATTTTGGGTAAATGTGTGTTTCAATGTTTACCAAACCTTGAACTCTTCTTTGGATCTATGAGAGTATTTGAATATTGCAAAAAGGATGGGGATCATCAAAAGGAGCATGTGCACCCTACCAAGTGGTATGACTATAGCCATCTCTAGAAGTATGTGTTTGATTAGTTGATTGATGTGTCAATATTCTTTAATTCAAATCATCAAGTAATTAGTAAAAAAACAAACAAATTAAAATATTACAAGAATAATATCAATAAAATTTGAAAAATTCTGAAACAAAAAAGTAAAATAAAACGTAACACATTAATTTTCATATTTTTTATAGTTCAATAAAATTAAAAAATCGTAATGATATATGAAATGTCATGTAAATTAATGAAAAGAAATAAAAAAATGATGTTGGAATATTAAAAATTTTCTAACATAATAAATCATATTTTTTCACAAGAATGAATATTTTTTCAATATACTCTTATATTTTGTTTTTTTATTTAACATTTTAGATTTTAAAGAATTTTATTTTAGTAAAATAAATAAACACATAATTTATATATCAGTAAACATGGTAATCTAATGAAACTAAAATAATATAAAAAAATGTTTTGACTTATTATTTTTAGTACATGTTTTAATAAAGAAAAAATAACATATCTAACATTTTAAGAAATTTTTAAAATAAACAATAAATAAATTTTTTTTACGTGAAATATTTGGAATATACTAAATTATTTTCCCCCGAATTACTTTTTTATGATAATTCCTTATGGCACAAACCATGTCTATGACATTATCTTAATTATTATCTTTTAATCTTTCTATGGTAGTAGGGATCTCAAATAAATCATCAGATTCATCAAGTTGATCATCACCAATATATTATTGTTTTCCATGCAAGACAATAGACTGCTACATATCGGATTGATCAAGAACATAGAATATTGTTTTTTCTTGTGTTTTTCTTATAAAAGGTTCAGTTGTGTCTTCTAATCTATTTAGAATAACAAGTGTCCTTCCAAATTCATCATATCTAACACTATTGTTAATGATATAACATTTATAGTTAAACACCAGAACATTAAATTTAATATAATCAACTTCCCATATCACATAAATGAATCCATAATATGCACTTTATGTATAAATTCGTGTTTTTTCGTTAGAACTCAAAAAATGAATTTCTTCTATGAACACCAAAACACCACTATTCTGAACTATATTTCTATTGTACTGATCAATCATATGAAATGTAAATCCACTAATGTCATACCTAGACTATGTTATCACTTTTAAATATGGACAACCCTCTATCCATCTTAATTTTTCTGATGCATCTAATCTACCAAGAACAAATTTTTTAAACTATGGTATTTTTTTGTTATGATCATTCAAAATCCACATATCTTTCTCCTTTGGATGACATTGTTTTAACACATTAATATGAAATGTTATATATGGTTGATCATATTCTATGTTATTCAAGATATATAAGTTTACTTTCTTAATCTGTTCACCTAACAAAGATTTTACTTCTAAGAATTGAATCCCCTTTCTCCCAAAATTAACTCATTCATTGCGAGGTAGAGGCAAAACAATGTGCTCCACTGTAGAAAAGTAGATTATATAAAACACTAAAACCTACTTAGAAATATACTATTCAACAACGGAGGATTTAGGTCAGTATGGATTTCTAACATACCCCTTTAATATCTTCATAGAACATTTCAATGGATATATCCAACGTAGACATATAAGTTTGAAAACATTTATTTATCAAACCAAATTAACCATTAATTGAACCATTATTTCAAAAATGATAGAGTAAAATACATTTCCAATTTAAAAAGTATATAAATTGCTTCATTTTCCAAAATGTTCAAACCATTAATATTAATCACCTTTACTAAAAATTGAAATGAAAAAATAACACAACATTATTATAGTCATTTTGGTATTCATTGGAAATATTCAATACAATTAAACTAGTCGAACTTGTTGCGTCATGAATTTAAAATTATGATATTTCATATATGTAAACTTAAAATCCTTTATAGTCAAATATTTCGTTAAATTCAAAAATTAACCTTGTGATACTTTGATGTCTGGAAGACACTAAAAAAGATAATTATCCCTATCTTCGATAAAGTATGAAAAGAAGGGGGAAGAAATGTTATCCATCAATCAAGAGTGGGAGAAAAATACAAATGTATTCCCATTGACATTAAGTACAATCTTGCATTCAACACATATTTATTATTTTATTTAATATCTAACAATGTTGCAGTCAATATTTCATATATATTCTTCTGTACATGAATGAAATCAATGTTATGTTTCACCTCATAATATATCCAATATAGTATCTCAAAAAATATTGACATTCTATTCATAATATTTATATCATTACCAAATTCATGTGTTTTTTCAAATAATGCATCTATGTTTTTTACCCTCTAAAAATACTGATCAGTGGATAATTATTTTGGAGAAATATAAATTTCTGGTGAGCCATTTAAATCCTTATTTGATCTTCTATAAGAGTGATCCATAGAAAAAAACATTCAATGACTCATGTATACTATTTTTCTACAATGATTAATTTGATAATATATTGTCTTTTGTTTGAAAACTGTTCACTCTTTATTACCTTTAACACTGTATCATGAAAAATTTCAATATCCTAAGAAGTCATTTATAGTGAACATAATCATTTCATGTAGTTAAAAACATTCCTTTTTTATAAAAAGTATACACCCGAATACCATACTCCCATAAGAGTTTCAAATCCTAAATTAATGGTGAAAAGAAAGCATCAATATCATTTCCAAGTTGTCTTGGTCAAAATATCATTAAACAAAACATGAAATATTTCTACTTTATACAAAAATTTAACAAAAAAAATTTAAATTACAAATAAAATAGTCAATGAACTGTGTGTACTAATAAGTATTTGATATGGATTCATTCCATCCATGCACATTCCAAGTATGATATTTCTAACTTCATTTTTTAATGTATGAAATTAGTGACCAATTTTCGTACACTGTGGATAATAGATGGAGGGAATATTTCTTTCATCACATGGCTGCTCATTATCTTTCCATCTTAACCTTTTTTGCATCATGTGAATTATCAAAAAAACATTTCAAATGATAAATTATAGAAAGATTCAAAAATAACATGGAAGGGTTCTCTGTAACCTCAAAATCATCATGTGATTATTATTTAAACATTTATCACGATGTCCCATATTTAAGACACTCTAAAAAAATCTTTTTTCTTCCTATATAGCACACATTCATTCAGGAACACATGTATTTTTTATACCCTAATCCCATAGGGATTAGTATTTTTTTCACTCTTTATTGTGAATCAAGAAAATCATTGTCTTTAGGAAGAATATCTTTTAACAATTGTATAAAATAAGTAATTTTTTTCACTCTAACTGTCTTTCACATTCAAGTAAATTAATCTTAAAACCATCAATAAAGTTGTAAATTATGTACAAACAAGAAACAATAGGTTTTCGTCATCACCATATAGATGCTAAATTGTATATTCTTTCTCAATTTCCTCAACATTAATATAATTAATCATTTCTTCAATTTCATAAGGGTTACCATCTTGAAAAGCATCATTATCAATTAATTAGAAAATCTACCTAGATTCACTATGCGCAATCCATGATTTGTAACTCATTTAAAAACCATGAAAAAATAAATTAACTTTGACCTCTCTCATTTTCAACTTCTTCATTTTTAATAATAACAAGAATGGATATAAAAACATGTCATTTCTTGAAACATTTTGTTTAGAATATTCCAAAAAACCATAAACACCTTTCCCATATTCCTCACTCATTAAAAGTTCCATCATCCATCTTTTACTCATTATTACCTATAAAAAACAAAAAAAAATATCTTGTTACGATAAGACAATTTTATATTTATACAAAATAATCCATATTTTTAATGTAACACAAGTTTCAAATATAATACAAATATATGCGTATTTGAAAAATATAATTCTAAATTCTATAAAATAATAGATGATAAATTTAAATATAAATGGTATATCATAAAAAGATACACATGGAAATAATTTAAAATAAAAAATATAGATAGAATGATTTTTTTCACCTAATATACCCACTAATTGGGATATTAGATATGCAGATACATCAAGGTTTTGAGTTGTTTTGTTGACAATGGATTAGGTTAGGGAACTATATGTAATGAAAATGAAAAAAGTATGGGGATAGAAAATATATGCCAATTCTCATGAATTTAATGATATTTTCCTAACTCAACCAATTAATTATAATAATTCACTCAAATTTTAATGATATAGTTTTTGAGCAATAAGATAGAAAAACACTATATAAAAAAATAACCATCCATTAGTGGGATGTATTTCTAACCCATCACAAATTTTTTGTGTCAATGTAACTCATAGAAAAATCAATACCTTAGAATTAAACCCTTGAATCTATATAATAATTCACTAAAATTTTATGTCACAATATAGTTTAACATACTTTTATGAGATGTGGTATTGGAATAATTTCCAAGGATTCCACAATGAAATACAATTCTATAATTTATCATTACAATAGTCAAAGATATGGATTCCGTGGGGTTAGGAACCATACTCAATGAAACAAAAATTAAAAATAATGAATTTGGCCATATGATACAATATAAATATATCCCGTAGGTATAAAATAGTTTTTTGGAGTATTTGTGAACATTTTATATGAAATAACTATAGTTTATAAGACATTATATTGTAAATGAAAAATGATAATATAACACTTTGAAATATATTGGGTGTATTTATAAATATACATAATAGAACTCATCAAATTTAATGAAAATACTATGAAACTAGAGAAATAAATATGAGATTGTATGAACAATAAAATTGTAAAAAATTAATTCCCTAATACAAAATTAAAACTAAAATTTATTTCTTAATGATAACTTATATCATAAAACATATAAAACCCATAATTGTTCATCAATGAAACAATTATCAAGGAGGGTTCATAGAAATTCATAATTACAATAGAATATTATTGCAGCTTTTAGGAGGAGAAAATGATGTTATTTTATGGAGACAATTAAATGTTCTAGCTAGAGATTCAATTTGATAACATGTCGATATTAAACAAGATGGTAATGTGATATTTTTTGTAAACAAAAAAAAATCAATAGTTAGGGTATCCACAAAATTGAACAACTAAATGTTAGGCATGTGAGGATTACTTGAGAGTTGAGAGTCAATAAGATAGAACGTGCTGATGAAAAATAGGATCAATGATGCTGGAAAATGGGGTTGGAGACTACTAGATCAAAGAAAGGATCTAAGGGTTTTCACAGAGTAGAGAACCGAGTTTTCCTTCGCCCGGTCAAGAACACCATAATGACTCAAAATGGGAATTCATAAAATTTTAAATGATTTATCACTTCGGTTATATAATAACCCATGTGATTAACATTTTTTAATAAGATTTATCATGATGGTTTCTATATAATTGATGGTAAATTGATTCTCCACATCAGTTTTTTTTGTAACCAGATTTATAAAGCAATGAGGCTTTCCATCTCACACCTGTTATTCAATAACTGACATGAAACACACGTTTTATCATGTCGGTTATAGAATACATGAATGATAATGATGGAGAGTTCATTTATAACATTGGTTATTATATAACCAATTTGATTAGGAGGGATACTTCATTTATCAGGTTAGTTATATAATAACTGATGTGATAAATCAATATACACTACTTTTCATGTTGTTTATATATAACCTATGTGAAACGGAAAATGTGATAAATACTTTTATTACTAGTGAAATAAACATTTTTTCCTATATGAAATTCCCATAATCAAAATAGAACTCATATGTAAGAAAAATAATACATAAAACTATTCCTCTTTCATGTATCGTCATTTTAATGATTAAAAATAAAAAATTAATGGTTTCATTAAAATAGGTACATAATTTCTAGTCTATATTCAACCATATGATAAGCACTATTGATAATACAAACACCAAATTAATCCTAAAAATATTTTTTCAAATTATATCATCAATTAATAATGATTTAAATATTATTATTCCTTTGAAAAATCACTCACTTAACTCACAATAAAACAATAATGACTTGTATATAATCACCTTGAATGAATCAGTAACACAAGTAAAAAAAGTATATAATGAGACTCTCACTCAATTCCATTTCATAAATTTGTGAAAAAAATACAATTATTTTCCAAACATTATTATAGAAATAATATAAAACTTTCAAAAAATTGTAAACCTAAGTAAAAAAATAATCAATATAGTTTATATCAATTTATAGATAATCTATCAGATCCAAAACCATGATATGTAGATGGAAGAAGATGAAAAAAAAAATTGGAAAAAGAAATAAATTAAACACACCCAATAATGAATAAATTTTTTACTATATTATATTCAAAGAATTAAAGGTATTCTATTCAGTGCTGAGTGTATAATTACCTACATGGAAATGGGGGGATTATGAATCCAAAGTTAATAATGCATGAATTCAGTCTTGTGTAATTCAATATCCATCACCCCTCAATGTCTTAATTATATCCAAGTGAGAAAGACCTAGAATTTTTTTTGAGTGAAAAAAGATTTTACACAAACAAACTAAACAATCTGCCTCTTTTATTTCATCAAAAAATTTTATCATAACATATTAATAATTAGTAATATAAAAAATAATAATATAATTAATAATAAAAATAATAATTATTTAATTGATTATAATTGAAATAACTGATATATATCCAAACCCATAAATATATGAATAATATAAATTATTATTAAAAATATTACATTCCTATGGTATTTTTGGTTTAGAGTTATAGAGAATTTGGAAAATAATAACATAAAAAAAGATGAAATTTACTCATAGTGTGAATTGCTTCCACAAAAAAATGATGCATATGTTTAAAATCTAATTTCATTCACAAAGAGTTTTCTTTATTTAAAATGGGTAACCATTGAACTTGGTATAACTTTCTAAGCATCCTCAAGCCCAATGATAAACATATGAAAATGTTGTATGAGAATAAAAATATCAATATGTGATATAAAATGAAATGAAACATATGAGTCTATTAAAAACATAAAAACCCATATGAATTTTTACCTTTTTATATATGAAAAATGGAAATAAAATTAACCACTAATATATAAAATGAATTATATTTCCAAATTATTTCATAAAAAATTAAGGAAGTGCCACGAATCGACTTTTTCAAGATGAGGTATAGGAGGTATAGTGCTAGGACCATCATTCGTCAAGATGAGGGAGAGATAATGACCCCTGAGCCCCACCCCTAATAGGACCAAGGGTTGCGACTAGCACCAATGGTAGGTAAAAATTCTCACATGGATGGGAGGCACTACATTTTTTGACAAAAAATACTTGGAGATAAGATGAATTATACCAAAAAACTCCAAATATTTTACATAAAAAGGAAAAAAATCCAACCCACATGCATGTTTGAATCAAAATTGATACAATGTATAAAAAAACCAAAGTATGTACCAAATTAAACAAGCTAAGCAGCGACACAACAATAGTCCATACATTTGAGCTATTAAGGTTCAACACAGTCTGCATAATCTCCCTAGAAACCTAAAAAAAGTTATATATACATAGGTTGAGCATACAAGTATACTCAGTAGGAAAAATCCAATGTCTCTCATAAATAAGTGGGATAATCATACGAAATCACTTGTGAAAATAGTAGAAACCAACATAACCTATCAAGGAATACTATACACTACATCCTCACCACAGAACACTCAACAAATGACAAAAATCATGTAAAATAATAGTATAATCACATAGATGATAGGGTACCTTGCACCACCTCTGACTGGTTAACTTCTCATCCCTAACGTAAAATTTCCTAACACTACCATGATCTTACACAAGACCCACTATCACAACCCGCCCACACACTCCTGGTCTACTAACCATACCTCATCATACCCACAAACACGTGGGCCACACACATAACACATCCTACCCAAAAACACCTGGGATTCATCTTGAAGACACCTAGGAAAGTAACACAAATCTCATCCTCAAGACCCCTGAGAAATCACACATTGCCTGTAGACACTTGGGCCTATCAGTGGCACCACAAACTTCTTGAAGAGTCTTGGGATACGAATGCCTAGAAGAGGGAGTAGATCAGAGATAATAACCTACCATCCATCCTCCTACAAAGATGTTGGGAAGAGACCGTCCCCTGTAATAGTGGGAATGTATGACATGTACTTCTCAACACAGGTGGGGTCTACATAGAAATCAAAAGGAACTACAGATATATATATATATATGTATCAAACACTCTGCCAAACTTGTGGGCTTTTCAAAAAACAACCATCCCACATGAAACCGCCCTCGCTGCTACCCCTACATGCACAACCACACCACAAGACACATATCTAGTTCGCAACCCCAACCAATTCATTTACCAAATTTTCATTTCTTTCCAAACAATCCATTTGTTTATTCCATTAATACCTAGGAAAATAACAACCACATCACACAATCAGTCACACAAGAAATCCAAACTAAGGAATAAATCTACAATAAATCCACCCACAATACCACTACCATAATCTTTCTTGAATGCGAAACTACCCAATCCTTCCTCCAAAATGGAATGACTACCAACACACAACCACACCTACTAACACATCACACCACATCCATCCCTAGAAGCCCTGCTACAAGAACGCCATACCCCTAAAACATAACACAACCCATATGCAGTCCCACTACTCAAAAAGTTCATTCATTACACCATAAAAGAATCTCTCAAACATAGATTCATGTACACCACCTACAACACCCCATACACATAGGAATAAAAACCATATCCAAATATGAAACCCCATTGAAAAAACATACCACACCATACCCACATAGCGAACCCCCTGTCAACCCCTGTACCCACAACCTTGCTTCCACTCGCAACACCATACAACCAATACAAGGAACCAAAACTGAACAGAACCATACACAACACACAACAAAACATATCAAATAGAACATATTCATATTTGACAAATAATATTATTTAATTCCACTTTGATAATATAGGGGTGATCAGAGCACAAGTTTAATCGTAGGGAAGCCATTTATTTAATCGAGTATACATGATTAACTAGATTTCATATTTGCAAGGATAATTAAAAAGTATAGAGCATCACTAGTTCACAAGTAAATACCACCAATATACATGAATTTCAAAAGTCCTATATTCCAAAAAAAATTAACAACATGGATAAAAGATAAAAGATAAAACAGAACAAACATCATCATCATATTCCCAGTTATCATAATAGGTCCTATTATCTATGCCATCATCATAACCCCCCCTCATTTATTACATCATTTAAAATTGTATCTAACCGTATTCAAATGGTGACATGAGCATAACCACCCCACATGATACACAAAAAAATAAGGATAAATGAATCCCTACTTGGAGTAACGAGTGACCAAAGTTTCTCAGTTACACTAAAACTGAGGGTCATGCAAGTAGCAAGAATGACTTCAATTGAAAGCACAACCAACATCTATAGTATAGATGTGAATCCTTACAGAAGAAAGGTTTTGGGTGCACCAAGAGAAAACATAAGGGATTAATGAAAGGAATATTTCAACATTAAAAATGTTCCAGATTCTATATCAATGGAAGGGATATTATTTCACAGTAATTATAATTTTTATTGTTGTCAATACCATGTGGATTGTCCATTTCAATGTTTAGGGGATGTTCGGATATCCATGATATAATTATTCTCCTTGGAGATGGTGGAAACAGGTTCAGGAATGGAAAAACATGATAGGTTACTCATTTAACATCAAATAAAACATAATAGAGGTGAAAATATAAATATTAGGAAATGATGGAAATGTCTCAAAAATTAGTGAGTCATTGATGTCACTCGCCCAAAAAACTCACCAATAGCAACTCCCCAACATCGAATCACTGATAGCAAGTTACCAACATGACACACCGACTCCTGACTCACTGATTCTTGACCTACCGATGCCCGACCTACTAACACAGACCTAACACTAGACAGCTATATGTTTTTTGGAAAACTCTTATAAAGAGATACTGTGACCTCACTAAACACCAAAAGAAGTAGTTTTCACAAAAGAATTTACCAGAGAGGTTGTAACACCCGAGACTTTTATGTTATATAAATCATCAAAGGAATCTTTTTCTACACAACACTTGCTTGGCTTGCTTTACACGCAATCGCGACCTTCCTCGATAGCTTGCGTCGTACGCAATACCGAGTTTCACTAAACAACAATATGCTATTAAAACTAGCCATTATGAATAGTAATAACCACTTTTTGAAATTTTATAAATTTTATTTTTCAAAATGGACTTCATTTTTGGACTCAGAATATCGAAATTAGCCTAGGGTGAAATTTTGGTATTTTTCTGAAAACTTTCAATTTTTGATGAATAGTGAAACCACTAAGTGGTAGGTTAAAAACTGAATTTTGCATAAAACTTAATTTTACCGCTTCTGTGAATGGAATTTCAAAAATCCGAGAGACACGGTTAATATCAAGGACTAAAATGTGGTTCAATGAGATGAAAATAATTTTTTGGTGAATAGTAACTTTTTACTATTTTTACCGCGGTTAATAGTAAATAGGGTAACTAAGGGTAAATATGATATTAATATTACCCTAACACATGTCCTAATTCTATTGGAAAAGTGTAATTCGACCAAAAACAAACTTAGGAATAAAATATGACCATTTAGGCCCACTTGGATTAGATTAGGACATTTATTATTAATTTATTTAAAGAAGGGTTAAAATAGTTAAAATCAAAGTTTAATAAGTAAATCATTTTTAATATAGGGTTATACATAAGATAAATTCGATTGTAAATATTCATTAGAAAGCTAAAAATATTTCCTACATGATGGTATTTTATTTGTAATTTTTAGACATCAAATAATTTAATTTATTTATGACACAAAGATGATGCAGTAATTATCTTATTAATGAAATATTGACAAAATTGATAGTATAAATACCAAAATAAATGTAATTTGAGACTTTTTATGAATTCCACTAATTTACTAGGTTACTATGATATATTAGTATTGATTTAATCAACTTGGTTTGAACATATAATTCTGTTATGACTTTCACAAAAATCATATATCAAATAGTGTCAAAATTGACACAAAATAGTTTTTAAATAAAATATTATATTATTAATTGTTATTTTATTCCTAAAAATCTAAGGTTCGGCCAAATGACTTAGATAAGGATATATATATTAATAATAAACAATTTGGGGTTCGTTTGTCATGTTATAGTAAGTGTATTAACCATATAGTGAAAGAAAACAAAAAGACACGGTAAAAGTTAAATTAATTAACTTAGAGTTAAATCTAATTGATAAGGTTAAAATAATACCCTAAACTTGTCTAAATCCTATTGGTTGATAGGATTTAGACCCATCCCCACTTTAGCTTCGAAATAAGACCCTTTGGAACCATTATAAACCGATTTTGACTTTAATATAAAATAATATTTTGAGATATTCCTAAGGTGCCCCTCTCCTCCCTTATAAAAGGGCACCTCCTCCCCCTCCTCCTCACACCAATTTGAGCACTCAAGCTCGGCCAACCCCTGCCATTTTCTCTTCTCCACTTCCCTAGAATAATCCTAGAGGTCCTGGTCTTCTCCAAAGACCAATCTTAGTTCCTTAAGTGGAGGATTCAAAAAGGCGTTCCAAAGAAGAGGTAATATCCATTACCGATCTTTTCAATTTCTTTCTTCTTCAAATTCTTCTTCTTTAGTTTTTTCATGATAAAGTAATAACATCAGTATTACTTACATACTGATATGTTATTATAAATATGAAACAACCCTAATTCACCTTCTATCCATCCTACGGAAAAATGAAATCACCGCGCGTGCGTACGTACGGAATACCGTCTCCACGTCGTGGTGTAATCTATTTTCCACCATCACCTTACAAGGATGGGTATAATGGTGTAATCAGTAACTATATATGATTATTATTAAGTAATATTGATACTGAAATAATATATATATATACTCCAATACAATTCCACGATCATAGGAACGATATCATCACTCGTGCGTACGTACGGAATACCGTCTCCACGATGTGATGCGACTCGTTCTACATGATCTTCATTTCATAATGATTATATAAATGAATTGAATGAATGAATATGGTATATACTACACTAATACCATTCTGGACATGAATTATCTATAACCTAAAGATAAGAATAAGAATTTATTCGACAAAACACGCATAAGAACAAAAAGTTATAAAGACCCGAGTAACAAGTAACAATGAAATATTACTAACAAGAAGCTAATAATATGACCATATATGATCTCATATCAATATGTATGATTCTGGAATAAGTCAATAACATTATTTAAACCATTATACAGGAGCTTCGGACACGAACAAAGCAAATCGGACCTAAGGTAAGGGAAATATCACAATCTCATTTTTATCCGAGATTGCTTATTCGTAAGTATTTACTGGGGTGTATTTTATCATCCACATCCATGTTCCCTCAATATGTAATATTGTTTCCATCCACTTGAAATAGTTTAAATCCAATTTTACCCTTAGGTGAGTTTTTAGTAAAGAATATGAAAGGAATCTTTTGTTGTTTTTCCGTACGAGGTACTTTTTGACTTTTCCGACAAAAGTACGAAGAATGTTTTTTTAACTTATACGGCATGAATGGATTTTTAAAACATTACTTCAAAGAAGCTTCCTTTACAAGTTTTCAAGTTTATTTTTAATCAACTTCTTTTATTTTAAAGTTGTATGACATGTTATGAAAGGAAAAATGTTTTTGAAGAAGAAAGGATATTTTCCTCAAGAATTCAATTCAAGTGTTTTATCAAAATTATTTTCCATCTAAGATAATAAAGGGTTCTGTTTCTATCCATATTTTTACATTGGTTTGACTATGTTGTGATGGAATTATGTTTATGAATTCCTGTATCATATATGAATTGATTTATGATGTCATGATGTTTCAAGAATCCCATTTTTGTTATGCGATGATGTATGTTTTATGATTATGTGGCACACATAAGAAAGGATTCATTATAAGATGGGTGGGACCTATATCTCCCTCCAATGCATTGGGTAATGATTTTATATCTCATGAGATAGACATGGCTGGAACAGAAGGTTATTTCGGTTCAGTGATACAGGACTGAAACGAGGAGTGAACTCGGTTCAGAAAGGGACTTTGTCCACTAAGATAGTCTTGGCAATGAGTCATGACTAACAAGAAATGATTTTCCATGATTATGTGTGCATGCCACAAAGATTCAAGTTTTATGTTATGATTATGGGGATCTAATTTTCACTTCTATGATTTATTCCATGTTAAGATATTATGATCTCTTTTGCAGGTTTTAATTTTCAAAAAGATATGATATGATTTTTATTTCCTTTATTTGCCCTTGCTGAGCATTTGAGCTCACCCTTTTATGTTTTCTTTTCCCCAGGCCAGGAAGATGGATATTAAGTAGAATATGCTAAAAGGGACCCTAGATATGATGAAATAAATGGGAGACACTGTAGAAGATTTATGAACCAGTTGTTTATGTTTCCCAGTTTCTAAAGACACTATACCTATACGGTCCTTTGTGGTTTTGTCATATGTTGTAATAAGTGTGATTCAATTTTGAAGTATTAACAATGTATGTAAAGTGTGGGTCGTTACAGTTGGTATCAGAGGAAAGGTATAGTCAACCTTTGGAAACTAGGATGTGAAAGCCTTAGTAAGAACCCTAAGGATAAGTCTAAGCATAGAACACAATCTTAGAAATGGCCATGAATAACCCAGGATAAGACCATAAGCATGAAAATTTTATTCTTGAATTATGTGGTTTCCTATTATAATTAGTGTTGCTCACACTATTCTTCTTGGTTTTAGTCAATGGCTGGAACCCGAAGGAACCGTGTTAATGCGGAATGCGATGGGCAATGCAATGATTGTCCCCCTGAGCAACCAAACGATATGGGAGCTGGAATGCAAAATCTTGTAGCCATGCTCACACAACTTTCTCAAGCTATGAATCATGCAGGATTTCCAAACGAACAAAGGAGGGAGAAACATTCTGTTGAATCCTTCATGAGGCAGCGTCCACCATCTTTCAGCGGGTCTACTGATCCATTAGTTGCTGAACAATGGATTAGTACTACTGAAAAGATATTTTCAGTTCTTCAATGTTCTGAGCATGATAAAGTCATCCTAGCAGTGTATCGTTTGGAAGGAGATGCTGATCAATGGTGGAATCTTGTTAAGAATACAAGGCAAAGGGATGAAATTGAGTCTATGGAATGGGACGAGTTCAAGAACTTATTTTTCAATAAGTACTTCCCTCGTATTCTCCGAACAAAGATGGAGAAAGAGTTCCTTGAACTGAAGCAAAGGGATGATGAATCTGTTGGTACCTATGAAGCAAATTTTACCAGACTTGAAAGGTACGCTTCTGGTATTATTATCCAACCTGAGAGTAAGATCGATCGATTCTATAGTGGCTTAAAACCAAGTCTTCGAAGGGCGTTAGCCATAAGGGACTTCAATAGCTACGAGGAAATCGTTCGATGTGCTCTCAAAGTCGAGATGGAGATTGGAGTAACCCATCAGTCACATGGGTTTGATAAGAAGAGGAAGATGGAATTCAAAGAAAAATCTAAAGAGCACACGGAAAAGAAGATGAACTTTCCCTTATGATCAAAGTGTGGAAAGAAACATGGAGGGAGTTGTCTTAAAGTGACAAGTAAATGTTTTAAATGTGGAAAGGAAGGTCATCGGGCATTTGAATGCCGTGATAATGGGAAGAAGATGTCTAATGATACAAACAAAGGAAGGGATACACAGAATGAACCTGCTACACTTCAATGTTTCAAGTGGAAGGAGATGGGGCATTATGCCAATCAATGCCCAAATCCAAGGGTTGATGATGATGGTCGACGTCAACAAACTCTTAAGGCTAAAGAAAAAGGAAAGTCACATGCAATTTCTATCAGCGATGTGGAGTACGATAACGATGTGGTGAAAGGTACACTTACCATCCACTCTAAAGTAGCAAATGTTTTATTTGATTCTGGATCCACCCACTCTTTTATTTCTGAAAAATTTTCTAAGGGTATCACCGTATTACCTCAACAATTAGATGTTGAGTTAGCTGTGACAACACCTAATGGCACATCAATCGCATCAGAAGTTTATAATTCTTCTCCGATCGAAGTTTGTGGGAAAGTGCTTCCTGCAAATCTTGTGATCCTTCCTTTAGTGGAATTTTATGTGATTCTTGGCATGGATTGGCTTTCTCTACATGGATCTCATATCAATTGCCAAAGAAGGGAAGTCACATTTCATATTCCAGATCAACCTACGATCGTCTATCAATGCAAGGATGAACATAACCTTCCAGTGGAAATTTCTTCCATCTTATGGGTATTGATTCCACTAAATGAAGGTTATTTATCTCAAATAGTTGGTGAGAAACTCACGATTAAGAATATGCCCATTGTACGGGAGTTTGATGATGTCTTTCCGGAGGAATTACCGGGTCTTCCACCAAATCGTGAAGTTGAGTTTTCAATAGAACTCGTACCGGGTGCTTTGCCTATTTCAAAGACACCTTATAGAATGGCCCCAATTGAGTTGCAGGAATTGAAGAAGCAACTCCAAGAGAATCTTGATAAGGGATTCATACGCCCTAGTGCGTCACCTTGGGGAGCACCTGTTCTATTTGTTAAGAAGAAATATGGATCAATGAGACTTTGCATTGATTATCGAGAACTTAACAAGATCACTATCAAGAACAAATATCCTCTCCCACGCATTGATGACTTATTTGACCAACTACGCGGAGCTCAATACTTTTCCAAGATTGATCTTCGTTCAGGGTATCATCAATTAAGGGTCAAAAGGGAGGATATACCAAAGACGGCTTTCCGTACAAGGTATGGACACTATGAATTTATAGTGATGCCATTTGGTCTTACTAATGCCCCTGCTATCTTCATGGATCTAATGAATAGAGTCTTTAGAGACTATCTTGATCAATTTGTGGTAGTCTTTATAGACTATTTTCTTGTCTATTCAAAGAGCAAGGAAGAGCATGAAGATCACTTGAGAATTATATTGAAGACCCTGAGAAAAGAGAAGCTTTATGCCAAATTTACCAAGTGTGAATTTTGGCTTCAAAAAGTTGCATTTTTGGGTCATATAATCTCAAAAGAGGGGATATCTGTGGATCCAGCAAAAACAGAGGTTATCGAAAGATGGTCAAGACCAACAACAGTAACTGAGATCCGAAGTTTTCTTGGTTTGGCTGGATATTATCGACGTTTTGTAAAAGATTTTTCACGATTATCTAATCCACTCACCAAGTTGACTCGGAAAGGAGTTAAGTTTGTCTGGACAGAGGAATGTGAAGAGAATTTCAAAGAGTTGAAAAGAAGGTTATCCAGTGCACCTGTGCTCACAATGCCTTATAGTGGAGAAAGGTTTGTGATCTATAGTGATGCATCCAAGAAGGGATTGGGGTGTGTTCTTATGCAAAATGATATAGTGATAGCTTATGCCTCACGACAGTTGAAAATCCATGAGAAAAATTACCCAACACATGATTTGGAGTTGGCTGCGGTAATCTTTGCATTAAATATTTGGAGGCATTACCTTTATGGTGAAAGGTGTGATATTTATACTGATCATAAAAGTTTAAAGTATATTTTCACACAAAAGGATCTGAATATGCGCCAAAGAAGATGGTTGGAGCTGATTAAGGATTATGACTGCTCAATCCATTACCACCCTGGGAAAGCAAACAAGGTGGCAGATGCATTAAGTCGACAAGACCATGCTAGTTTATCCATGATGAGGATCACAAAAGATCCAACATTTATGGATTTACAAAGGATGGATCTTGGAATTATAATGGAAGGGGAAAAATCTTATCTTTCTCAAATGAATGTTCAACCATCTATACATGTGAAGATTAAAGAGGCACAGAAAGAAGATGTCGAGTTACAAAAGAAGGTGAGAAATGTTCCTGAATTCAACCTTGATTGTGATGGGATAATAAAGTTCAGGAATCGGGTTTGTGTTCCTCCCATCCCCGAATTAAAGAAAGAGCTGCTGGATGAGGCTCATAGTTCTTCATTCTCTATTCATCATGGAAGCACGAAGATGTATAGGGACCTGAAAGAGTACTTCTGGTGGGATGGCATGAAAAGAGATGTTGCTGAATATGTCTCTCGATGCTTGGTTTGTCAACAAGTTAAAGCTGAGAGACAGAAGTCTAAGGGGATGTTACAACCATTACCCATACCCGAATGGAAATGGGAAAACATCACTATGGACTTTGTCACAGGACTTCCTAAAACATCCAAAGGCAATAATGCTATCTGGGTCATAGTTGATCGTCTTACAAAGTCTGCACACTTCATTGCTATTAGAGAGGATTTCTCTCTAGATCAGCTTGCCAGGATATATGTAAAGGAAGTGGTAAGATTGCATGGAGTACCACTTTCTATTATATCTGATCGAGATCCGAGATTTACCTCGAAGTTTTGGCGAAGTCTTCAGCATACTCTAGATACAGAGTTGAGTTTCAGCACTGCTTATCATCCCCAGACAGACGGTCAGTCTGAGAGAACAATTCAAACCCTAGAAGATATGTTGAGAGCTTGCTCTATGGATTTCAAAGGAGGTTGGGATCAACACCTACCTTTGGTGGAATTTTCTTATAATAATAGCTTTCACTCCAGTATTCAGATGGCTCCTTATGAAGCTCTCTATGGAAAGAAATGCAGGACTCCAACTTGCTGGGATGAAGTTGGGGAAAGAAAGCTATTAGGACCTGATCTCGTTGATGAAATGGCAGAAAAGGTCAGATCTATTCAACAACACATAAGAGCAGCTCAGAGTCGACAGAAAAGTTATGCCGACAACCGAAGAAAAGACCTAGAGTTTGAAGTGGGTGATAAAGTGTTCTTACGAATATCTCCCTGGAAGAGGGTTATGAGATTTGGAAAGAAGGGGAAGTTGAGCCCTAGATATATCGGTCCTTTTGAAATACTGGATCGTGTTGGGAAGGTAGCTTACCGATTGGCGCTTCCACCGAATCTCTCTCAAGTTCACGATGTGTTCCATGTATCTCTCCTGAGAAAGTACATACCAGATCCTTCACATGTACTCAGCTCAGAAGTTGTACCGCTGGAGCAAGATCTTTCTTATGAAGAACAGCCGATAGAGATTCTGGATCGTAGCGAAAAAGTCCTACGAAACAAGACCACTCGCTTGGTGAAAGTTTTATGGAGAAACCACCAACTTGAAGAAGCTACATGGGAGCTTGAGGATATGATGAGGGAGAAGTATCCTCATTTGTTTGTTGCAAAGTGACGAATTTCGAGGGCGAAATTCTTTTTAAGGGGGGTAGAATGTAACACCCGAGACTTTTATGTTATATAAATCATCAAAGGAATCTTTTTCTACACAACACTTGCTTGGCTTGCTTTACACGCAATCACGACCTTCCTCGATAGCTTGCGTCGTACGCAATACCGAGTTTCACTAAACAACAATATGCTATTAAAACTAGCCGTTATGAATAGTAATAACCACTTTTTGAAATTTTATAAATTTTATTTTTCAAAATGGACTTCATTTTTGGACTCAGAATATCAAAATTAGCCTAGGGTGAAATTTTGGTATTTTTCTGAAAACTTTCAATTTTTGATGAATAGTGAAACCACTAAGTGGTAGGTTAAAAACTGAATTTTGCATAAAACTTAATTTTACCGCTTCGGTGAATGGAATTTCAAAAATCCGAGAGACACGGTTAATATCAAGGACTAAAATGTGGTTCAGTGAGATGAAAATAATTTTTTGGTGAATAGTAACTTTTTACTATTTTTACCGCGGTTAATAGTAAATAGGGTAACTAAGGGTAAATATGATATTAATATTACCCTAACACATGTCCTAATTCTATTGGACAAGTGTAATTCGACCAAAAACAAACTTAGGAATAAAATATGACCATTTAGGCCCACTTGGATTAGATTAGGACATTTATTATTAATTTATTTAAAGAAGGGTTAAAATAGTTAAAATCAAAGTTTAATAAGTAAATCATTTTTAATATAGGGTTATACATAAGATAAATTCGATTGTAAATATTCATTAGAAAGATAAAAAGATTTCCTACATGATGGTATTTTATTTGTAATTTTTAGAGATCAAATAATTTAATTTATTTATGACACAAAGATGATGCAGTAATTATCTTATTAATGAAATATTGACAAAATTGATAATATAAATACCAAAATAAATGTAATTTGAGACTTTTTATGAATTCCACTAATTTTATAGGTTACTATGATATATTAGTATTGATTTAATCAACTTGGTTCGAACATATAATTCTGTTATGACTTTCACAAAAATCATATATCAAATAGTGTCAAAATTGACACAAAATAGTTTTTAAATCAAATATTATATTATTAATTGTTATTTTATTCCTAAAAATCTAAGGTAAGGCCAAATGACTTAGATAAGGATATATATATTAATAATAAACAATTTGGGGTTCGTTTGGCATGTTATAGTAAGTGTATTAACCATATAGTGAAAGAAAACAAAAAGACACGGTAAAAGTTAAATTAATTAACTTAGAGTTAAATCTAATTGATAAGGTTAAAATAATACCCTAAACTTGTCTAAATCCTATTGGTTGATAGGATTTAGACCCATCCCCACTTTAGCTTCGAAATAATACCCTTTGGAACCATTATAAACCGATTTTGACTTTAATATAAAATAATATTTTGAGATATTCCTAAGGTGCCCCTCTCCTCCCTTATAAAAGGGCACCTCCTCCCCCTCCTCCTCACACCAATTTGAGCACTCAAGCTCGGCCAACCCCTGCCATTTTCCCTTCTCCACTTCCCTAGAATAATCCTAGAGGTCCTGGTCTTCTCCAAAGACCAATCTTAGTTCCTTAAGTGGAGGATTCAAAAAGGCGTTCCAAAGAAGAGGTAATATCCATTACCGATCTTTTCAATTTCTTTCTTCTTCAACTTCTTCTTCTTTAGTTGTTTCATGATAAAGTAATAACATCAGTATTACTTACATACTGATATGTTATTATAAATATGAAACAACCCTAATTCACCTTCTATCCATCCTACGGAAAAATGAAATCACCGCGCGTGCGTACGTACGGAATACCGTCTCCACACCGTGGTGTAATCTATTTTCCACCATCACCTTACAAGGATGGGTATAATGGTGTAATCAGTAACTATATATGATTATTATTAAGTAATATTGATACTGAAATAATATATATATATATACTCCAATACAATTCCACGATCATAGGAACGATATCATCACTCGTGCGTACGTACGGAATACCGTCTCCACGATGTGATGCGACTCGTTCTACATGATCTTCATTTCATAATGATTATATAAATGAATTGAATGAATGAATATGGTATATACTACACTAATACCATTATGGACATGAATTATCTATAACCTAAAGATAAGAATAATAATTTATTCGACAAAACACACATAAGAACAAAAAGTTATAAAGACCCGAGTAACAAGTAACAATGAAATATTACTAACAAGAAGCTAATAATATGACCATATATGATCTCATATCAATATGTATGATTCTGGAATAAGTCAATAACATTATTTAAACCATTATACAGGAGCTTCGGACACGAACAAAGCAAATCGGACCTAAGGTAAGGGAAATATCACAATCTCATTTTTATCCGAGATTGTTTATTCGTAAGTATTTACTGGGGTGTATTTTATCATCCACATCCATGTTCCCTCAATATGTAATATTGTTTCCATCCACTTGAAATAGTTTAAATCCAATTTTACCCTTAGGTGAGTTTTTAGTAAAGAATATGAAAGGAATCTTTTGTTGTTTTTCCGTACGAGGTACTTTTTGACTTTTCCGACAAAAGTACGAAGAATGTTTTTTTAACTTATACGGCATGAATGGATTTTTAAAACATTACTTCAAAGAAGCTTACTTTACAAGTTTTCAAGTTTATTTTTAATCAACTTCTTTTATTTTAAAGTTGTATGACATGTTATGAAAGGAAAAATGTTTTTGAAGAAGAAAGGATATTTTCCTCAAGAATTCAATTCAAGTGTTTTATCAAAATTATTTTCCATCTAAAATAATAAAGGGTTCTGTTTCTATCCATATTTTTACATTGGTTTGACTATGTTGTGATGGAATTATGTTTATAAATTCCTTTATCATATATGAATTGATTTATGATGTCATGATGTTTCATGAATCCCATTTTTGTTATGCGATGATGTATGTTTTATGATTATGTGGCACACATAAGAAAGGATTCATTATAAGATGGGTGAGACCTATATCTCCCTCCAATGCATTGGGTAATGATTTTATATCTCATGAGATAGACATGGCTGGAACGGAAGGTTATTTCGGTTCAGTGATACAGGACTGAAACGAGGAGTGAACTCGGTTCAGAAAGGGACTTTGTCCACTAAGATAGTCTTGGCAATGAGTCATGACTAACAAGAAATGATTTTCCATGATTATGTGTGCATGCCACAAAGATTCAAGTTTTATGTTATGATTATGGGGATATCATTTTCACTTCTATGATTTATTCCATGTTAAGATATTATGATCTCTTTTGCAGGTTTTAATTTTCAAAAAGATATGATATGATTTTTATTTCCTTTATTTGCCCTTGCTGAGCATTTGAGCTCACCCTTTTATGTTTTCTTTTCCCCAGGTCAGGAAGATGGATATTAAGTAGAATATGCTAAAAGGGACCCTAGATATGATGAAATAAATGGGAGACACTGTAGAAGATTTATGAACCAGTTGTTTATGTTTCCCAGTTTCTAAAGACACTATACCTATACGGTCCTTTGTGGTTTTGTCATATGTTGTAATAAGTGTGATTCAATTTTGAAGTATTAACAATGTATGTAAAGTGTGGGTCGTTACAGAGGTCTAAGCCATTACATCAAATACCACTCAAACTATTCTCACCCTAGAGAATAAAAAACCAAACCTAGATGAATGAGGGCTCCGAACAACCAACCCATAAGATACCTATAAAGGATACATCACTTTGTGTTGTTTGAAAGATGATGTGAAACCTTGACATCCAGGAACACATACTCTAATAACCACTACCCAACTCACCATAAGACACAACACACAAGAACCAAAACCACATTATCTGAACACATGAATCATAGAGTTCCTTCCTCTATGTTGAGATACTATCTACTCTGGGAAGCACATACTCACCCTCATGGGTTTAATCATATCTCAATTAATTCATCTCGATTAGGAATTGGGTACTCCCCTCTTCATGGTACTGAATTTATCACAAATTATAGAGTAAGGAAACAACTCATCTTATAGAAAATATGTTTCCAATATTACATCATAAAGAAAAGTTCTCAATTAGAACTCCAAACAGCTCCACATACTAGGAATTTATCAACACTTCTTTCTCCCATGAACTCTCCTCTAGGACCCCATGCCTCCACATCACACAGTCCAAGGGAATGGTCCAACCAGGAAGCACCTTCTCTCGATAATCATGGATATCTACTGGTTGCTCCCTGAACATTGCATCATTCACGATATCCATCTCTACCCATTCAATGACATGGGAGTCATTGTGTAGATACCAACAAATCTGACGGACGTGGAAGAGATCGTGGATCCTCTCCAAATTTGGTGGCAATGAAAGATGATTTTCTACCTCACAAACTTTCCCCAACACCTTTAATGGTCCAATGAACCTAGGAGAAATAATAATTCGCTTACCTAACCTCTGTAACCCAAATTGAGGGGAAACATTTAGGAACACATGGTGTCCGACCTTAAACCCCATGGACCTCCTCCTAAGATCATCATATGAATTATGTCGGTCCTACATTGCCTTCATCATTTCTTGAACTAGCTGGACCTTATATATCATGCTCTGTACTAACTCCAAACCAAGATGAGCTGCCTCCCTAGCCCTTGTCCAGCAAAAGGGTGAACGACATGGTCTCCCGTATCAATCCTTTAATGGATCCATTCTAATGGTAGTGTGATATATATTTTTGTAGGAAAACCATACCCATGGAAAGTGTCATACCCAAGATTATTCAAAGCCTAGAACAAATGCTCACAACATATCCTCTAGAATATGGATTTTACAATCTATCTGACCATCCATATCCGGGTGGAAAGCAATGATAAGCCATAACTGAGTTCTAAAAGAATGAAGCAATACCCTCTAAACTCATGAGGTAATATGTAAATCCCGATCTGAGACTATGTATCATGGAACCCCATGAAACTACAAAACCTCATCCACATACCATATCACTAAGGAATACATTGTTATTGCCTCTTTAATCACTAAAATTTTAGATAATTTCTTCAGATGATCTACCACTAACCAGAAAACATCACAGCCTCCCTAAGACCTAGGCAGTTCTATGATGAAATCTATTGAGATGTCATCACAATTCCACTCAGGGACATCTAAGGGTTGCGACAAACCGCTGGGAACATATTTCTTAGCCTTCACCTAGATGCACACAGTGGAATGGGCCAAAAAATCTTCCACTACCAACTTCATCCCAAGCCACCAAAACTATTCCCTCAAGCCGGAGTACATCTTGGAAACTACTGGGTGTACCACCAAGAATGAGCTATGAAACTAACCAAGAACTCCATCACACATCACCATTGGAAAAAAACTTCCCATGGAAGAACATATGATTCTCACCATCATCCGAAAATTCTTCCAGAGCTTTAACCTAGTCAACGCAATCACACATCACGTCTACCTCTGAGTCTCACCCCTGAGACTCCTCCACCTACCCAATTCGAGATGAATGCACTATCATTAGAAACAGATATCCGTTGCCACCATCAACTCCTAAATCTTGGTTCAAGATAGCCAACTCATCTATCACCTTCCAAGAGTCTTCTGATTATCAAACTACCTCCCTTTATGGCTTCCTAAATAAGGAATCAACCACGACGTTTCAATTTCCTGATGTGTAAGAGATCTCAAATTCATAATCCTGGAGAAACTCCATCCATAGCCACTGTTTTATGTTTAGATATCACTGGGAAAAGATATACCTCAATCTCTTTTGATCAATGAAGACCAAAAAGCACTACCCAATGAGTTAATATCGCCAAAACTTTAGAGAAAACACAACCACTGTATTCTCTAGATCATTGGTGTCAGAGTTACATTTGTGGGGACATAACTTCCTAGACCCATAAGAGATCACCAATCACTACTTCATCATCACACATCCCATGAAAAGACCATATGAGTCACAAAACGCCTCAAACATCACCCCTTCTTCTAGAGCCTTAGAAATGGAGCATTGACCAACTTCCCCTTCAGATAACTAAAAGTTTCCTAACAAAACTCACTCCACCCAAAGGCCATGTATTTATTAGTAAAATCCATCAATGGAGTTACAAATTGAGAGATTTTTGTTAAAAATCTCCAGTAATATCCTTCCAGACTAAGAAAGCTGCAAACCTCCACCCCATTCTTCACTGCTTCCTAAGAAATAACCACATTGACCTTCAATGGGTCCCCTGATACTCCCTACTAAGGCACCAAATGTCCATGGAAGTGCATGTATCTTGTCCAGAACATACACTCCAAAAACATCCCATAGAGATCATGGTGTTGAAGATCCTCTAAGAAGGTCATGAGATGTTTGGAATGCTTCTATAATGCCTTCGAGTAGATCATTTTTGTGTGGATGAACACAATAACAAACCCATCCAAGAACTCATGGAAGACATATTTCATGAGCCCCATGAACATGACTGGTGAATTCATAACATTTAATTTCATGACTACGAACTCAAAATTCCTATACCTTCACCTGAAAGCAATATTTATGATCTCAACCTCCTTAACCCTCAACTTGTGATATCTTGAACATAGATCGATCATTGAGAATCAACTTTTTCACCTCAACTAGTTGAAAAGTTCATCTATCCTTGGAAGAGGGTAATAGTTTTTGGATATCACTAGATTCATCCTCCGTTAGTCTATGAATAGTCTCATCCCACCATCTACCTTTTTCATTAACAAAACTGGATCACCCCATAGTGAAATGCTGGGTGTGATAAAGACCTTATTTATAAGATCATCAATCTGAATCCACAGCTCACGCAACTCAAAAGGTTCCATGTGATAGGGATCCATCGACATTAGACAGTCACCCAACTGTAAGTCTTTCCTAATCACCATGTAATGTTGAGAAGGTAGAGTCAAAACATACTTAGGGAAAACATCTTGGAACTATCCAAAAAATATGGGAACCTTCACAATCTTATCATCCACTAACCCCACTGGCTGCCCATCCAACAAGGAAAGAAGATGCTCCACATGCTAGCTACCCACCTAAAAAATCCACTCACCAAATAATACTACACACTATCCATTCACAAATGAGAAAATGACTATATTTTAGAATAAATTGATGAAATCATGTAAGGAAAAAACTAGTCAATGTGAAGGATGACATCATATAGCTGTATGGGACTGATGTAACTACAACATCAGTCTAGATCCTTGGAAAACATCAATCAATATGGTATGATATCCCACTGGTGTATTCAACACTAGTGGAATATAAAGCTTCTCTATGTATATCCAAAAATCATGGGATAGATTGGGTGAAACGAAGGAGTGAAAATCTCTCGAATCAAAAAAAGAACAAGGAAGAGTAATGAAGAAACTGATAATTCCTCGAATGATCTATGGACCTGATGGAACTGATGCCTCTATGTCATGAAACTTTTCATGCCCAACTCATTTTCCCCTTTTTTGAAGACCAAATCCTTGATCAAACATGGTTTTAGGTCCCTCAGGAGGACCCTGAGGTCGACCTCCATCTGCAAAGTCTCCCGTTGGTGGAGCAGGAGTCTGTTGTCCCTCTTACTGGAATGACCAAGCTAGAAACTATTCTGAGGCAAGCGCCAAAGATTCCCACCTCCACTATACTATGATTAAAATGGTAAGTGACTCTAAATGTGACAATGAAATCCACAATAGAAACAACTCAGTCTCAAGATGAAGAAAAAAGGTCGAGGACCTGGGAGCAGAAACAAGAACTCTTGAGGTTGACTCCCCTCTGGATGAAACCTAGAATGACATAGCCCATGAGATATGATGCTGGTAGCATTCACTTTAAAGAGATAGGATAAATACACTCTCATTTTAAACACATCATTATCGAATCCTCTCAACTACCCCATCGTTCCTCAAAACCAATATGTATGTCGGTAAGGTGAAGGGAGTAATTGTATACTTGAGAGAAGGACGAAGTTCCTCTTTTAAGATTCTCACATATGACTCCTCATTCAGAAATAGATCCAAATTAAAATGAAGGAGATCTTTGAACTTTATCCCCAGATCTCGCACTAAAATACTCTCCTGTTGAAGGGAGAGTTACTCCTGCCTCTTATCAATCTTCATATTCGAAGAAAGGAATTCTGCCCATAATTACTTCTCAAAATCGACCCATATAACGTCAGTCTCCTTCCACTCCTCAAGGTAAATCATCCACCACTGATACACAACTCCCTTCGTATGTATAAGGCCCCCGCCTTAAACCTTAATTAATATTGAATTAAATGAATAATTCACATTGAGGATATTTTCATGTTTTAGAGTTTTAGAGAATTAGATCATAACTGTTACATCTCAAAAGATTACACAGTAGATGTAACATCCCAGGTAAATAAAGAAAAATAAATTTTCATATTTAATAATATTTTCGAATTAAATATTAATTTTACTTTAAAGGGGTTGCTATGTTTCATAGCATTCCCAATACGCACCAACATGTTTCTTTGAAATCATACGTTGCACACTAGTAGTATAATAATATTTTTATTAAACGGTAGTTAACACGTAGCCATTGTATTGGAGGGAATGAATAGAAATAACTAAAATATGATTATATATGTTTTTTAAATGTTTTTACAGTTATGAAATAAAAGATAAAGGCTTAAAATAAGAAAAGAATTCAATTTTTGGCATAGATACTCTAATATTCACTAAAAGATCGAACTATCGCCTATTGATGGTGAACCCTCATTAAATATAGTTTTGGTCACTCTTATACATTAATTGGACCAAATAAAACTGTTCTTTAGAATCAGGACATCAGAATTTACTTTGTGTAAATTTTTGGTATTTTTCCGATAAAGTTCATTTTTTAATGAATAGTGAAAAATGTTGTATTTTAATTCAAAACCACTTTTTAATATAATTTATTTATATGATTAGATTATATTTTGAATTTGTTTTAAAGTAAAATCAGAATATATTTTTACCATTTAATCCAATTTTGGCCATTGGAGTTAATTTCACCTTGAAATTGGACTTAAACTAGTGTCAATCTTTTGATACATATTGTTCCATAAAAACACGCTTTTTGTTTTGACAGCGGGAATTAATTATTAAATTAATTAATGCAACTTATATGTTATGAATTTTGTAAAATATAAATCAGTTTTGAATTCGTAATATCAAATATAGCTTAGGGTAAATTTTTGATATTTTTCTGAAAAACTTCAATTTTTGATGAATAGTGAAACCACTAAGTGGTAGTTAAAAAACTGATTTTTTGTTTAAATGAAACTTTACCACTTCTGTGTTTTGATTTTCAAAATTCCGACATATAGTATTTTCATTAGGAAGTAATATGTGGTTCAATGGGATTAAAATAATTTATGGTGAATAGTAACTTTTAAGTTTATTAATCACGATTAGAGGAAATTAGTGTAATTTAAGGAAAAAATAATGTTTTAATAATATTAAATGACCTAGAAACATGTAATACCCTTATTGGATGTGTCATGGGCGACCAATATAATCCATGGGTCAACTTGGGGACCCCATGGAGCCACATTGGTAGGAAAATGACATTAATAACTTTTTATTTAAAGTTAAAATAAAAATGTCACAAACATGTATTGTTTTTCTAAAAAAAATTTTACATGGGGTTATACAAGTCATAATTTTGACTATAAATATTCATTGGAAAGATAAAAAGATTTAATACATAATGATATATTTTTTTTATAAATTTTATACATTAAATAAATTAAATTATTTATGACACCAGGATGATGCAACGATTGCCTCATTATTTAACGATTTAAAGAAAATGAAAAGATAATATAAATTATAAGACCTAAACTTGTCAAAAACCTATTGTATGTGTGGATTTAGAACCCTTATCACCTTATACTCGAAATTTATAATTGTGGGACCTTTTTTATCTGAAAATCATTTTATAATAAAGTATCTTTTCTAAACTTTCCAAGAGTGCCCCTCCTCTCCTCTTATAAAAGGCCCCCACCTCTACCTCCTTACCCACACCTCTCAAGCCTTTGGTTCGGCCAAGATCTGCTCATTTTATCTCTAAACATCCCTCCCTTCATCCTTGAAGCCTTACCTTGGTCAGAAATCTCTTCAAGGAACCCTTTTGGTTCAAACCAAGAAGAGTTACCCGATTTTAAGGTAATGTCTTCACTTGTGTTCTTTTGTGTTATTTTTCTTCTACAACCCTATAAACTCTTTTGATTACTTTATATTGTAACAAAAACAGTATCTTAAATATACTAGTATGTTTTTATGAGAAGGATTTGAGCTACACTTACACACACCTCCGTCTAATGGTTAAAGAACATATTGTTTCTGTGGTTGGCGAATTTCTGCCTCACGAAACGATGATTGTTCAATCTTTTTTAACACCTTTAATGGTGTCCATTAAGATATCACTCTATTTATATATGATATATATTATGTTTATGTTTTCCTTATGCTTCTGTATTTTTCATTTGTGTCATACCTTTATGGTTTCCATTATGGGTAAACACGATAATTTCATTTTAGGAAGTGCGGACTACCTCCCCCTCAAAGTGATTTGATTCGTTAATACCATATGTGGTACATATAAAAGATAGATTTAATGATATTATATATGATATTATACTGGAATTATAATATACCTTTATATCATTATGATTTCACTCCATTAAGTAAGAAATATAAATGAAAGTAGCGTTCATGCGTACGTACGGCTTACCATCTCCCTGAATGGTGCATTTCATTTCTTACCTCTAAATGTTATGTAATATTATAAATTCATGTATATACTGGATATATATGATATACATGATATCTACATCATGAATATAATTCTGGATATAATGGACATTTTACCCCATGAACAACTTGTAATTATAAAAAGTTTATTTTTTACTCAAGTACCAATGATCGACACAACGACCATTATTAACATAAATAATTACATAGTGTTCATAACATGGTAATAAGTAACATAAAAGGAATAATGAACATGAAAAAAGGTTCTTATGTAATTTGAAATTAACTCAAGTTTATTATTCAGGAGATTAAAGAGCGATCAAGTCATATCAGACCCAAGGTATGGGACTTCGTCTGAATCGCCTTTCATTGAGGCATATTTTGTTTTATACACAACTTTCTTTTATGCGGTGTATAAACCCTTTTGAAATTTACGTTTATTCAAAAGAAATATTTTTTATACGAAGTGTTTTACTAAACGACAAAAGGAATATTTTTTTGTCGTACGTATGCGGCGACAACGACTTCTCCGCCATCGTGACCATTATTTGAGTTTCGGCTTCCTCTACAAGCCATAATTTTTTTAAATGAAAAATAAATATCAAGTTTAATTTTATTTTATTTTGGTATTGAAAATGGTTTTCATAATGTTTTTATTATATCAATGTGTTGTATTGATATCTTGTGATTGAAATGTGGAAATGTTATGTTTACTTTATGCATGTTTTATGTAATATGATTATGTTATGGTTCTTGGGCATTGTTTATGAAGATGGGTGGCTCCAGGATAAACTAAGGGAAGGTGAGCCCGATATAGGTCTCCAATGCATTGTGTAACACGAAGGAGTTAAACGTTAAGGATTCTTCAAATAGATTTAGGGAATATACTGTGATGGGTATTCCAAACGTAACCAAGAGGGTTACTCCCTACGTAATAATGTTATGAATGCCTCAAGTTTCCTTTATGTCTTATTATTTATATGATTTATTCATGATTTGATGAGGTATGTTAAAATGCTTATGTTTTATGAGTAAAGTATGATTTCATACATGGACTGATGTTTTCATTTCGTACTTTTATATCCCTTACAGAGCTTTTTATTCTCACCCAAAGTTTTTTTGAATTGTTTTTCATAGGAAATAATGTGGAATAGGGTCAAGGATGGGATCAGGGAAGATTCATGCTGTCTTAAACATGGAATTATACATGAATTTTTTTTAGAGTCCATGTTTTTTAAAAAAAAGTGACTTTGTAGAAGTGTCTACTGTGTAATATTTTGAGATGTAATAGTTATGATCTAATTCTCTAAAACTCTAAAACATGAAAATATTCTCAGTGTGAATTATTCATTTAATTCAATATTAAGTAAGGTTTAAGGACAGGGCCTTATAGTTGGTATCAGAGGTCGGTTTAGATAACTTTAGGAGTTAGAATTCTATTAAATTATTATCCACAAATATATTTTTTTATGGCCAAATTGAAATGATGTAGCATTTGAAGATTACCATGTTGCTTCACCTAAGACCTGTTTGTTCAGAATGGTTTTCCGCAGAGGAAATAGGGAAGAAGTGCTAGGAAGGAATACATAAAGAAATGACCTTCCAAATCAGTATCCTGAGATGGTCGGAATTGGAACTGAACAGTTTGTTGCAGTAATGGTGCAGTTGACTCAAGTGATAAATGGTGGTGGTATCCATGCACGAGATCAGCCAGATCAATGGTAGAGGAACATGTTAGTGGTAGAAAATTTCATGAGGCAACATCCACCACCATTCAGAGGATCATTTGACCCTGTGCTAGCTGAAGGGTGGATTAAAGCACTGGAGAAGATTTTCGATGTCATGGGGTGTTCAGAAAATCAAAAGGTTAGTATTTCTATTTACCGTTTGGAGGGTGAAGTAGATCCGTGGTGGTAGATGGTTAAAAATATCATGGACGCTGATGAGATTGATGCTCTCGACTAGGATGAATTCAAAGGTATGTTTCTTGAGAAGTATATTCCTAAGGCTGTTCGACATAGGATGGAAAAACAATTCCTGGAATTGAGGCAAGAGGAAGACTCAGTGGCTGCATATGAAGAAAGGTTCACTCGATTGGAAAGGTATGCTCCAAATTTTATCCGAAACCTTGATAGTAAAATCAATCATTTTTACTCAGGATTAAAGCCAAAAATATCGAAGGGAATTAGCTTCTCGTGAGTTCAAGAGTTATGAAAATCTTGTTTGATGTGCTGAGAAGGTGGAAATTGAGTTTGCTGATGATCAAGTGTTCTATAACAACTAGTATAAGAAGAGACCGAGGTCGCAGGAGAAAGGAAAGAATTCTTCAAAAAGCTCTGACGGTATGAATACTAAGTTTCCATTTTGTGATAAATGCGGTAAAAGGAATGATGGGGAATGTCTTCTGAATTCTGGAAAGTGCTACTGATCTCGTAAGATGGGATATAAGGATCACGATTGCACTGAAAACGATCAGGGTGATGGTAAGACCAAATTTGATTTACAGTTAATGAAATGTTTTAAGTGCAATGAGATGGGTCGTTATGCAAACGAGTGTCCGACAAAGAGCTCGAGTGATGGGAAGTAGTTAGACTACAAGCAGAAATGGGTGGTGAAATCCTTTGCAACTACTTCCGCAGATGTTGGGCCATCAAATGAAGTTGTATCAGGTACTTTGTTTGTTTTTTCAGATTATGCTAGTGTGTTGTTTGATTCGGGGTCTACACATTCTTTTATCTATGAAAACATTTCTTGAAAACTGGGAATAACATCTCAAGAAATGACACCTGAACTTGTGGTAAAAACACCTGGGGGAAATATTGGGGAAAAAATAATTTATATGAATCTTCCTATCCTTATCTGTGGAAAGAAACTACTTGAAAACATTATTGTTTTACCTATAGTATAGTTTGATGTTATCCTGGGTATGGATTGGCTCTCTATTTTACATATTAAGATTGATTGTAGAGCTAAAGAAGTTTCTTTTCAGAAAGACTTTCAGTTTGTGTACAAGAAGGATCCCTTACTATTGATAACATTTCAAGAGGCTAAGAAACTTGTAAAATATGGAAACTAATGTTACCTTGCACATATTGTTGAAAACAAAGGAACTATTCAGATTAATGATGTGCCAGTGGTAAATGTGTATCCTGATGTTTTTTCTGAGGAGTTTCCTAGAATAATAATATATCAGGAAGTTGAGTTTATTGTTGACTTAATTCCTGATGCTAAGCCAATTTCAAAACCCCCTTATCGAATGGCTCAAATTGAACTTTTAGAGTTGAAGGAGAAATTGTAAGATTTATTAGAGAAAGGTTTCATTCGTCTTAGCACATCACCATGGGAGAGCTATATCGGGCTCACCCTCCCTTAGTTTATCATGGAACCACCTGTCATCATAAACAATGCCCAAGAACCATAACATAATCGTATCACATAAAACATGCATAAAAGAAACATAACATTTCCACATTTCAATCACAAGATATAAATACAACACATGGATATAATAAAAACATTATGAAAACCATTTTCAATACCAAAATAAAATAAAATTAAAACTTGGTATTTATTTTTCATTTAAAAAAAGTTATGGCTTGTAGAGGAAGTCGAAACTCACATAATCGTCAGGCGGCGGAGAAGTCGTTGTCGCCACATACGTAGGATAAAAAAATATTCCTTTTGTCGTCTAGTAAAATAATTCATATAAAAAATATTTCTTTTGAATAAACGTAAATGTCAAATGGGTTTATACACCGCATAAAAGAATGTTGTGTATAAAACAAAATATTCCTCAATGAATGGAGATTGAGACGAAGTCCCATTCTTCGGGTCCGACATGACTCGATCGCTCTTTAATCTCCTGAATAATAAACTTGAGTTAATTTCTACTTGCTTAAGAACCTTTTTACAAGATCATTATTCATTTTATATCACTTATTACCATGTTATGAAAACTATGTAATTATTTATGTTAATAATGGTCGTTTTGTCGATCATTGGTACTTGAGTCAAAAATCAACTCTTTATAATTACAAGTTATTCATGGGGTAAAATATACATTATATCCAGAATTATATTCATGATGTAGATATCATATATATCATATATATCGAGTATATACATTCATTTATAATATTACATAACATTTAGAGGTAAGAAATTAAATGCACCATTCAGGGTGTCGGTAAGCCGTACCCAAAGAGTCTTGGGTTACCAATTCCTAGAAGAGGGAGCATGGAAGAGCCAACAACAATCCATCCATCCTCCCACAGAGATGTTGGGAAGACACCCTCCCCAATAACAATGGGGGTGTTTTGAAAATATTGATCAGCACGGGTGGGGTGAATATAGAAATCACAAGTAACTATGTGTATATGTATATATTTGTTTCAAACTCTGAGCCCCGCCTATGGGTTCTCCAAACAACAACCATCCCACATGAAACTACCCTCACTACTACCCCTACATGCACACTCGTACCAAAACCCAAAAATCTAGTCCATAACCCCATATAATTCATTTTACCAATTATCATTCCTTTTCAAACCATTAATTTATTTATTTCATTCCTACCCAAGAAACTAACAACTTCAAAACACAACCCTCCACATAGCAAAACCAAATAGAGGATGAAATCTACGTTAAAGAAACCCACACAACCACTGCCACCATAATTATTCCATGTAAACCCACCCAATCCATGCTCCAATATGGGATGACCACCATGTCACAATACCACCAACTAAAAAATCACACCAAAACCATCCCCAGTATCCCCATTGAAATAAAACTACACCTACAAAACATAACAGTACATTGATTCAGTCCCACTGCTCAACAAGTTCATCCATTCCATGATCATGAAATTTCTCAACCTGAGATTCAATTACACCATCTTAACCACCCTATACACACAAACACAAAAAAAATAAAACAAATACACATCGTCACTACACAAACACACCACACCATACCCACAGATCCAACCCCTCTATCCAACCTTGTACCCAAAACTGTGATTCAACCCATAACACCAAACAACCCACACAAGGAACCAAAAATGAATAGAACCATGAACAACACACAAACAAACCTATCAAAAAGATTTTATTAATATTTGAAAAAAATTATTCTTTAATTCCACTTTGATAATTCAAGGTTCATAAAATCACAAGTTTAATCATTGGGCATCCATTTGTTAAAAAATGTATATGTGATTAGCCAGATTTCACATTTTCAAGGATCAAAAAAAATTATAGAGAATCACTGGTTCATATGAAAAGATCACAAAAACCCATGATTTTAAGAATGATTAGAGACCATATAGTTTAAAATATGGATATAATATAATAGAAAGAACAACACAATAACCATCATCAAATTTCTACCTATCAAAATAGGTCTGATTATATTTATCATCACTATCTCCCCCTAATTTATTACCGTTTTAAAAATTGGATCTAACTCTATTTACAAGGTGAAATAAGAATACCCACATGAATGACATAAAAATAAAAGTGAGATGAAGAAATACCTACATAGAACAAAAAGCGTCCAATGATTCCCTGTTGCACCAAAATAGAGGGCCACACAAGCAATAGTATAAACATCAATGGTAAACTCGACCAATGTCTACAACAGATATGAGACTCCTCACGGAAGAAAGGTTCCAGGTGTAGCAAGATAAAATGAAATAGTTCATGGAAGAGATGATATCAGTTTTTCAAAAGGACACGATTTTATATCAATGGATGGGAGATGATTTCATGGTATATAAAATTTTAATCATGGTCGAAACCATGTGGCATGTCTGTTTAAAAGTTTAGGGGGAATTAGGATATTAAAGATATAATTAATCTCCTCACATATGGTGGTAAAGGCTTTCAAAATAGTCAATAATGATAGGTTACTCATTTAACATCAAATAAATCATAAGATGAGTGGAAATGGAAAAACCAATGAAAGATGGAAATGACTTAGGGATGGGTGAATCACCAATGTGAGTAACTGATGCCACCTATAGTGGCCTGAATCATAGACGTGATTCACTAATGTGACTCAACGATGAAACTCACTAACCACACTCACCGAAAAAAACTCACCGATGCCACTCACCGATAGCGACTCAATAACAACATGTCAACAATGTGACCCACCAACGCCCAAATCACCAATGACTGGCCTAATAACACCTGACCTATAGATTCTTGATCTACTGATGCCCAAACCACCCTTGGAAAAGTTTATTTTTGGAAAAATCTTGGAAGGATCCACCATGACCTCCCTAAGCACCTCAAGCACAATATTTTAACAAATAAATGAACTGGAGAGGTCTGGGCCATTACAATAATAAAGAAGAAAAGAAAAATCACAACTATGATAATTTCATGAAAATAAATAATTTTCCCTCAAATAAAACCTTTAATCTATAAATGCCATTTAATATATTTAAATCACCTTCAAACATCATGAAATAAAAATATTTCAACAAAAATCCATTTTCAAGCACAGAATAAACAAGTCAGCACATTGACACATTATCTTTATATCACTCATATTATCACCCTTATAATTGACTTACTTGGATAATTCCAAATTATTTATTACAGTAACATAAAAATATTTAACTTCTACTTTATTAGAGTAACATATATAAATAAAACCCCATCCACTCAATAGGATATCAAAAATAGTTAACTATATCTAAATTACCAAATTCATTATTGGGATGCACCAAACCCAATAATCATCCAAAACAGTGTACAAGGAAAATAATATTAATGAAACACATAATTTTTTTTTCACTTTCTTCATATAATTTAAATTAATTGTTATTTTAGCCTATAAGAAAAAATCAATATTGGTTATCTCATAAAAAATAAGAAATATATTTTTCTTTTGAAAATAATTTAATGACTAATAAACCTAGAATAATCGGAATAAGATCTTATTTGAAAAATAGTAGAGACTTGTAGAGGATTATTGATAATGAATAATATCCATGATTGTAAAAAAATTTCAACATGTGGTAATCATTAAATGAATTCTTTTCTTCACTTTTTCTAGGAAATACATAAATAAACCTTAAAAATAACATTGAAAATATAACTTTTTAAAACTTTTTAATGAATGTATAACATTTTTAAAATATCCTTTAACAATCTTATGTGTTATATATTCATATAGTTTTGGATCCTTGAAAAAGAACCCAGACATGGAAGATAAAGAGTTTAAAATATTTAAAATAAGGATTTAAGGAAAAATCTCTTATAGATTTTGTAATTATTGAATCAAAAGGAAATTGAATGAGGCAAATACTTTTTTTTAAACCTTATTAATTAAAATAAATTTTTAATGAATGAAATTCATATGTAAATTTTTACACATTCCAGAACAAAACATGTGGTGAAAAAATGCATAAATCTAAAAGAAAGGAAATTGAGATGAGAAATTTCATACCCTATGTCTCGATATTCTATATATGTGTTTTACTTTCATGAATAATAAAATCATATAAATTATATACATGATTAATATAATTTTAATTATTTATTACATTATACTTATTCTTTTTATTTTAATTATATTCATGATATATTTATTTATAAAATCGGTGAAGTTCATGTCAAACGTTGTGCCATCATTCAGTCAAAAATAGATTTGCTGTTTCGAATGTGTTCCAAGGATATAGAGTTTCATAATCTTAAGGGTTTTAAATATATTATAATTATAATTTTTATATATTAAAAAAACTATCAATAACATCCATATAAGGTAGTGATGAAAAATATGATACATTGTTCATGGTGGCGGTTTTCTGAATTTACACATTATTGGAATTATCATTTTTCTCGTGGATAAAAAAAAATAATATCTTTTTTACCATTATATATTTATAATATTATAATAAATATCAAAATTATTTATTAAATCTATCCACATTAACTTACTTGTGATAGGGCAATGAAAAATCAAATACATAAAGAAAGAAATAATATCTTTTTTACCATTATATATTTATAATATTGTTATAAATATCAAAATTATTCATAAAATATATCCAAATTAACTTACTTGTGACAGGGTAATGAAAAATAAAATACATAATTCACAATAGTGGTAGTCCGCGTGAGAAACATTTTTATTCTCCAATTGTTTGGAGGGTAAGAACGTTGAAAACAAATTATGATTATAAAATCATAATAATTCCATTAATATAAATTAAATCTATTAAAACCTTATTTATAAATATCCATGTGAGGAATTTATGAAATATTAAATACAACACTTTGTGGAGGTTATAGTCCCCTGTAAGTAAGTGTGATTTTTTCATTTTCAATTCGACGAAAAAAATATTGAATTATTTTTTCTATAAACATAACCACCTTTAATATATTACTGATACTAATTAAATTATATTTTTTCCATTAGAATATATTTTAATGGGGTATATGAAGAAATAAAAATTAATGAATTTTGTTATGGAATATACTTCCTCCATGGATATCATCATGCATCTTTCTTCTTAAGATTTATAAGATTTGTCTTTTGGGAGGAGCATAAGCCACAAGAAATGGGGAGGTTATTTTAGAAGTTATTGGGAAGGAATAAGTCGATCATGGATGTTTAATATCCATGGGTGGGTGCAGGGGGGGTTCCCTTTTATAATTTATATGAGTCATACCCCTGTAAATAATATGAAATTTATAATATAAAAAATATATTTTTCACATAATTTATCTCAAATTTAATATTATTTATTAATATTTGGAATAATGGATATGGTTTATTCTCAATCAACTAAATCATTCACATTTATCAAATAATTATAGATATTTGGATCTTAATTTTTTCTATTTTCCATATTCTTATCCCTTTTATCCATTAATGTTGTAATTTTTTTTAATAGAGTTATTAATCATTATGAAAAAATGAAGTGATTTTTTAAAGAATTTTAATATTAGAATTATGATTATGGAATCCACTATCTATGATCTAGTTTTTAAATGTGGTAAAAATCACTTTCAAAATTAATTTTCAAAACACCATGAACATATTTTTTTGAAAATACCTTTCTAATTACAATGTTTATTCAATAAAATAATAGAATTATTTTATAAAAGTATAATTATTTTAATTTAAAACCAAACCAAAAAAAAATGATCCTATTGAATACCTGATTTTTATAGTAGAACCAAAATAATCTTTTATTTGAAAAAAATATTACCCATGTTTCAAAAAGGTCAAACATTGAATTATATGTTCAAAGTTATATTTTTAAATTAATTATATTAATTTACATAAATATATTTTTTCTACAAAAATTTTCATAAACATTCGTGTCACTATCATAGAATCATAATATCAAAAAATTTATAGTATTATTATTATTAGTAATTTTCACAATTCGATGAAAAAACAAAATTTTCAGAAAAATACACAAAATTAATCCTCATAAAATTTATACATGGTAAATTAAAAAATTAAGTAAATTTCATAAAATAAAAAATAAAAAAAATCCAATATTTTTAGTTAAAATGAAAAAATATACTAAAAAACATATATTATTTAAAAATGAACCGTACAAAACAAAAGTTGTTCTTAAAAATATTTCATATAATTTAACAAGGAGTTTTAGTTTATTTTTTCACACATTATATATTCATAGTGAATGGATATTTAAATTTAATTTTAATAATTTATTACTACCTTTATTTTAGTGTTTTTAATATCATACGCTATTCAATAGGATATTTAATTAAAGAAATACATAATAAAATATTAGGGTGTTTCAGTCTCCACCTTTAATGAAATTGAGTCCTTTTAATATTTATTTCATGTATGATGGAGTAGGGTTTAATGAATTTTTAAAATTTATTCCATGTAGTGGAATATTACTTTGAAAAAAATTAATTGAAAAGTCTCACTAATAATGGACCATTAAATGATACTAAATTAGAAAAAAGTGGATTCAACGATAAATATACATAAGTGGAAAGAAGTAAAATTGAATCCACATTTATTACATTTCCATTTTATTGATATTTTATGACAATTCTAAGAATATGAATCTTATCATATCCAAAATATTTCTTAAACTATGTGTTTTCTAAGATGATATTTTACTTCTAATTTTGTTTCAAAAACAATACCTTGGATACTGAGAGTCATTTTCCATTTAATACTTAATATATTTATCTTCCTCTTACTTTATTTGTGGAATTATTTTACCATCATGATAGAGGAAAAGTGAACATATACTTACAAGATTTCCATCAATACTATAAGAATAGTTTCATCCTTTGGTTTTGTGATTTTTCATTTTTCACCTCTGACAAATTTTACACTACAACGATGAATAAAAGGGATTATTTTTTCAATCTTGATGAATTAAAATAATAATATAATTGATCTTGAGATCTATATAATTATTTAAATTATTTTTTCATATTTCTCTCCATTTAATAAAGACCCAATGTGTAGAATAATTATGAATAAATTATTATATTAAGAAACAATAATCGAAGCATCAAAACCTTATCAATAAAAAAAATTCAAATCTACCCATTCAGTAATTTAGGTATCCTAAATGTATTTTAAATATGTTGGACCAAATTTGAAACCCATATTTTTAATTAATTTGATCACATATTGTTCCAAATTCAATATAGCATTAAATTCTAAAAGACTTCAATCACTCATAAAGTCACATATAAAAATTTTATCTAGCCAAATCATAAATTTTCAGAAATATTCTTATATTTCAAAAAACTAACATGAATATTCATTAAATATTAACAAAATAAAGTCATATATAATTGAAAAAGGCAACTCAATATTTATTCACCATAAAATAACAACTATTATTAAACAAATCCCATCCATGAAAAAATATTGAATTATATTAATTATATATTGTACCCAATGTAATGAAATTGTTAAAAAATATATTTAATAACTAAGTCATAAAATTACGCTTCAATCCCCACATTTATCTATATATCTTTAATAACTATCCATATCATTTTTAAAAAATATATATAAATCGTAATACAAATTATATCCTAAGATTAATCATATCTCAATTTAATCATGTTTTCTACTTTAAACAAAATAAAAATATATTAAAATAATTCAAACATTTTTTATCCTATTTATAAATTATTCATCTTTAGTATAATAACTTTCTAAATAATTATTCTTTTGATATTGATAATCCTCTTTATGATCCTTCCTCACAGAAGATCAATTTTCATAATTACCATAATCCCACATTTATAAAACTCAATTTATAAATTATGAATACACTTATTCCCCTATATTGTGTGGATTTTGGCCTTCATTTTTTATTGGAAGAGTATTTCTCTATGCGATCTTTTTCCACATATATACATTTTCATGTTCTATTAAGACATTTCTCTTAGTGCTTATTCCCAAATTCTCGACATGTATAAAGTTTATCTTTTAACCATCAAGATATTTATTTCATAAAAATCCTTAAAACTCTAATTTTCTATTATTTGGTGTGATAGGAAATTTAGCTGGGCTCTTTTTGAGAATCACAATATGAGATAGTTAGTTAGAAAAAACATTAAGATTTTCCATTACAGTTGCAATCCCATTTTGTTGCTTGTTTACACAACCACCACATTATCCTTTATAGTTATGATTAACATTTTCCTACCCAGTTCCATCGATTTCGTAAAAACATGTAGTGTGTGGGTACATTAAAGAATCATAATAAATTTTCTTTTAAATAGTAATATATCACTCACTATTTCACATGATACTCAAATCATTCAATTCCAAAAAAAATAATGACAATTCTCTATAACATACAAGACATTATGGTTATATAATACTTCTAAAACATGTTCCCATACCAACATATAAGCCCCTTTGATTTTCTTAATATTTTATATTATTCCCATCAAACAACATCCTAACCTATAAATTTACTTGAAATCTCTCTTTGATTAAAACTATTTAATCCATACATAACAAACCCATATTTATGATATTATTACAATGGAGTTTTACCTTATTACACTAAAATGATTTTTATATTTATAGTTTTAGATAATTAGGACCTCAATTACATAACATAGCTTAAATATGTATAAAGTGTACACTTTTTCCACAAAAAAAGTTCTTATGTTTACAATAATATTTCATTTTGGGTAATTTTTATTCATTCAAGATGTGTAATGATTGGACATGAAAACAATTTAATACACAATCATAGGGTATTTGATTTTTCTTGAAAATATGGTATGAGAAAAAGAAAGCTCATTGATGGATATAAATGTTAGAGTAACTGGTTCTCCAAAACAAACTACCCTTATACTTTTGATATCATTGATTATTTATGGTGTTTGAATATAATATAATTTCTTATCACATTATAATTTTTTATTGTAATGATAGTTTATTTGATAATATCCCAAGGGTAATTTTCATGTCAAATGTATATAACAGTTTCACTCTATGATGAGATACATTAGATGCTATGAATGTATTCATTAATACCATGTTAAATGGAAGAATGATATTGTATGGTGGAAATAGAATATTTTGTTTATCAGGGGTATGAGTCTTATAATAAATTGATACACCTTATCATGTTGTCCTCTCATGGTAATATCCAAGATGGGATGTTCAGATAGTGGAACTACCAATTATAAGTCCAAATGTTTCATCTGTCATTAGATATTCCAACCAGTAGGCCTATGTAATGATCCTTTTACACTAGATTATTATTAATGTGTGTTATGAGAGACATTATTAGATTCATTTCCTAAAAAATAATGACTATTTTAAATGTTTTGCTGGATATTCTTGGTGTGTCACGAGTAGAATATCGTTAATGAATAATGTGAGAGAGGATTTTCTCTTCTATTAGAAGTTAATTCCTTAGGTCCTTTAATGGAAAAAAATAGAAAGATTATGTTAATTCCCATGTATGTTTATCAATTTGAATAGTTTTTAATGTTAATAAAAGAGAATCAATCGAATACATTGATAACATAAGCTATGAACTCTATTTGACAACATATATTTTCAATAAGGGATTTCATTCGATGGTAAGGGTTCATAGGAGATTCACTATCAATGGTACATTAAATATTTTTTTCTATGGATTCCATGGAGTGTTAATATATTCTTACTTCGGAAATTCAGATTATTGGCCTAATTCAATTAATAAAAGGTACTGGAGGGTTTGAAGCCAACTATATATAAGAACCCTAGATAAATTCTATATGAGTTTTACAAGTAGATTAGAATATTATTATCAAGTATAAGGAATAATATATAATAGCATTTATTGGTTTATTATAAGTATTTATTTATATATTTAAAATTTATTAATATTTTTTAAATAAATAAATAGAAGATATACTTGGTTTAGTAAATAATGAATTTGAAAAGATAACCAAGTTATAATCTAGTGAGAAATGAATATTATTTGATAAAATATCAAATTATTTGTTCAAGAGATGTAATAATTAATTATTATCAAATTTATTCACATGTCAAGTAAATAAAAATAAAAATAATAATTATATATATATATGGGGGTTGATAAGGGTTAAGAGAAAAATAAATCTGATTTTCTTGAAATAATATTCTAACCAACTCTGTCTAAATACCAGACAATATAATTCCCAAAAAATATATGGGTTTGGCCTAATAATCATTGTGCACAATATTTGGACCTCTTGGTATTTCTATCATCCTAGAGAAATTATAAAGAATTGTCCATGTTCTGTGAGAATTGGAGATCCTCCTTCTTCCTATCCAATTATATTAAAACTAAGATAATCCAATGTTTGATTTTGGAATTATAAGGTGTGGTCAATAATGAATCAATTAAGGCATAAAAACTCATGCAAAAGAATTATAAGAACCCCAATGTAATTTTAAAATAATCCATGTGTACATGTGGGTCACTGCTAGGGGGGATATACCCTTGATTCCTCCCTTGTAATTACATTTTATCCTGTGGGTTCAACCACATTCGAAAATGTTTAAAAAACTTAAGAGATTAGGTAATTATTAATTTGTCTAATTGTATTACCCTAAATGAAACTGATAAGTATATTCCCAAGGTACCACATGGCCTCATACTCACTTCCCCATATGATAATGTTTTTCAAATAGTGGAAAGGGTCAAAAAAATGGCGTGGGTAAACTATTCCCTCTATATAAGGTGAATATCAGAGTATATAAATTGAGTGACAAATATAATAAATAAATATATAATAAAATAATAAAAATTAATATAATCATATTTAAAAACATAACCCTTGCATTGAAAGTATGTAATGACAGATAAAAACCCTAAATCGAACAAAAATTATCCAAAGTAAGGCAATCTAGAAATATAAATGTTGATGCTACAGACATCGAGTCTATACTCTATCCAACAACATCAACATTGTCATACATACTTTCTCAACCATCCACCATAGGGCCCTTGTCCTTCACAAAACTTCTAGGCCCAAAATCTATATACATACAAAAACTATTGAGTAGTATGTGATTACAAGACAAAGTAGGACACAAAAAATAAACCTTAAAATTTTTCATAACATATAAAAGTGAAGGACATGAAATTATAAAGAATAAAAAAGTCACAATTTTATGTGACACAATTTATTTTGGGTCTTCAATGATTCACTATACTAACTTTGACTCCATTCCGGAAGGAATATCAGTCATCCACCTGACAAATCCACCATCTTAAGCATAAATAGTCCAAAAAATGGGTTACACACCCCTTCTTTAGGGGATTTTCTAGTTTATTTCAATCCCATGACTAACATATCCTTCTTGAGGGATTATCCACTAGGTTTGACCCGCATGGTAATCTATAGAGGACAACATAAACATATAAAATACAAGATTTAAATGGAAAACATAAAATCAGTTCATGTCAATTAATATCATTATTATAATAATCCATAAGAAATAAACACAATCACAGGTCATGGATACACATTCATACCTCATGTCATCGAGAATTGGACACAGGTTTCCAAAAGTGAAATACACACTCCAAAAATCATGTCGATAACCCTTATAAGACAAATGAAAAGGATAATTGATTCTAACATTAGTATCAAGAATTATGATTAGGTAAAGGTTCAGAGTAAATGTATATAGAAACCACCATAAAATGGATCCAATCTTTATTTGAAATATCTTGAACTCTTGTATTGATGTATAAAAGTCACCACACCCAATATCCCATGAGATCAAAGTGCCTAAAATAAGAAAAATAATTTAATTTAGATTTTGAAATCTATCCATGATCATTAAATTATTATAATTCCAAGGCACAATCCACATATTTTTTTTCCTGAAATTGAATTTATAATTTATTTTAATCAAGGAAAAAATGAATGAATTGATCATTATTGATGAATAAAATAATGGATTTTATGAACAAGATCAAATAGGAATTCAAAGTTCAAAGAGAGGTGTTAAAATGGCATAAGAGACATTATAATATCATAGAGGGAGACTAGGGATTATAGATTCATGAATGGAGACAAATGATAAAATACAAGGGCAAGAGGTCATTAACATTTCAATGACTTTGAATAGTTATTACAGGAATTGAGGATTCAAATATATAATTCTCATGAAAAAAGCACACTAAAAAACACATCATCCAAATTAAAATCTCAAATCTCCATTCATAAAATCAATTAAAATTTACATTGTTAATTTATTTCATATTATAAATTGTAGGTTCATGGATTACATCAAGAATGAACTCATTTTGTGAATATTCACTCATGGTTTTAGCAGCTCTTATAGAAAAAATTTACCGCTTTTGGGAAATTTAATTCTCAGAACACCCTTAACATGCTTTAATTAATTTAAATAAAACCTTAAATAATGAACAAACAATAAAATAAATATACCTTGAAATTGAGGATGTTAAAAATATCACCCTCTACTCACTTCTCATCCTCAATAAGTGTCCCACGTGGGATCTTTAAAGCACATGGGAACTACTCCAGAATGTGTATCTCCATCTCTGATGTTTCATTCTAAAAATATAATGCAGATATTCAACATGAACCATAGGAATGGTATTTACACATAACACCCCATTACAATAGTCCTATATAGATCATACCATTCCATGATTGTTGAATCTAGTGAACTCTCAACATCCTTACAGTCGAGAACATTCACAATATCCATTCACATAATCCAAATATTTTGTCTTGAAATTGAAATTAGAATTAATTTTGATCAATGAGAAAAGAAATGAATTGATAATTATTGATGAATAAAATAATGAATTTTGTGCACAAGATCAAATAGGAATTCATACTTCAAAGAGAGGTGTTAAAATGGGAGAGAATACATAATAAAATCATAGAGAGAGACTAGGGATTAGAGATTCATGAATGTAGATGGATGATAAAATACAAAGTAATGAGGTCATTAAAATATCTATAACTTGGTATAGTCATTACATGAATTAAGGATTCACATGTTGAATTCTCGAGAAAAAATACCCTAAAAAACACATCACCCCAAATTAAAATCTCAAATCTCCATTCACATGATCAATTTAAAATTTACATTGTTAATGTATTTCATATTATAAACTATAATTACATGGATCAAACCAAGAATGAACTAATTTTGTGAATATTCATTCATGATTTGAGCTGGTCCTATAGAAAAAATTTACAACTTTTGGGAAATTTTATTCTTGGAACACCCTTATCACGCCTCAATTCATTTAATTAAAACCTTAAATAATGATAAAACATAAAAATAAAATTACCTTAAAATTGGGGATGTTAAAAAAATCACCCTCTACTTACTTATCATCCCCAATAAGTGTCCCATATGGGATATTTAATGCACATGGGGAACAACTCTTGAAAGTCTATCTCCCTCTCCAATGTTTCATTCTGAAAATTTAATACTGATATTCAACATGAACCAGAGGAATGGTATTTACACATAACACCCCATTACTTAAGTCCTATATAGAGGATACCATTCCATGATAGTTGAATCTAGTGAACACCCAACATCCTTATAGTTGAGAACATACACAATATCAGGCTCATATTTCTGAAGTTGTTATACAAGGAATACATTATGCCTAAATTGATATGTCAGTGAAAGTTCAGACAAATATCCCATCATTGAGATAAAATAAATGATCTCAAATGGCCTAAAGTACTATAGAATCTACTTATCTCACCTTATTAGTCATCTATTCCTCAACTAAGGGATCACCCATAAGAAAAAAATTGTTGATTACAATGAACTCCAAGGGTCATATCCTTTGGTGGGAATTAGACTAATTCCTATTTTGAACTATAACAAAAAATTATGGAGTCAAATCCACCCACTCTAAGGGATTCTATAACATAATCATCCCAACATCAAAATTCCCACCTAACTCATACCAATAGAGAGGTGAATAAAAATTCCATCTATAGATAGACTCAAACAGTGCTATATGAATCGAAGAATAATTATTTTTATTGTAGGTGAAATCTACCAAAGAAAAGTATTCATCCCTAGGAAATCTAAAATCCTGAAATCATGATGCAATCATATCCACTAAGGTTTAGATCATTCTTTCTGACATCCTTTCTGTCCATGGATCAAATTCAATGCTTAACATCAAATTGGTAAACATCCCATTATATAAGGATTTACCATAATAGAAGTTAGACCAGGTGTCTCTATTATATACCATGATCAAATGAACATTTTGAATCCCTATCATCTCCCAAAAAGATAACATGAATAGATTATCCACCGATTTCATCTCCTGGTAAGATAGAATGTGTTCTACTATAGTCATCCAATCAACAACCACGAAAACTACATGTCAACCTCTTAGAGTGGTGGGAAAACCTATCATGATGTATTTTCCACAACATCCAACTTCCATATAGTTTAACCCTCTAGGTCACTAATACATGACCTTCATTTATTGACTAGTCAGTAAATGGGAAACAAAGCGTGCAATGTTTCCTACTCATTGTCTGATGTCAAGCATACTACCCCCTATGAATCAAGAAACTCCCTCAAGAACTCATATCTCAAGAATTATTGAACAATCACCCTAAAATAAAACATAATTACACCCCATATTTTCAATATGAAACCTAAAACAAATCCACTTGACTCTGAATACTCATGTATTATGATACCCTAATGATTATGTTATTGACTAGTCTTTAGTCATTCTACTAATGAGGACCTAATTACTTTGGTTTCAAAAATTTATACCCCTAAATCCTTTTCTATGCCCACCTTCCAATCTACCAAAAAATCCATGATCATCTATCCCACTTCTAACATAAATTATCTAGCTTCTTGTATTTTCCTACTCATTGCATCTATAATAAAATTTACCTTTCAAGTAGAATACTCTATCTCAAAGTAGAATGTTTTCAAATACAATACCCAACACCTTTAATGAATATTCAGGTCACACTAGGATAATCAATACCAGAGAATATTTTGTTCTATATAAAAAAAATCAATGAACATAGAGGTAATGTCACCATCATTTCATTGTATAGACCACAAGAACTAAATCAAATTCTGAAGTATGGAAGTTCTTCTCATTGAGTCCCATCTAGGAATATTAATTAGTTAGTACCTTATAACCTTTCATCTAAACATCTCCCATGATAAGACTATACATGTTATAATACACTAAATTTCCAAATCTATTCTGGATAAGGGTTAGGATTGGGGCTGAAGTCATCTAATCATTAGCTCTAAGAAAACATACTACCAGTTGTCTCATAATTCGAACTGGAGTCAGTTTTTGGTATATATGTTCATGTGTGTTTCTTGGATAGAAATTCCTAAATGAATCATCTTAAGTACCTAACCAATCGATGAAAATAGTGAATCTCATATAAATTCCCTAATCATGCACAATACAAAGCTACATAAACATTCCATAGATCAAATGACATTGTTGGTTAAGAAACAACAAGTCTAAGAATGTTTGAATCCTATATCTAGAAGTGACATATCTACCAAATGGTGTAAATTCAATCTGTCTAAATCATACTCAACACTATATCTAGGTGGCTAGTATGTAATTTCAAAATCATGGTATATATAATGATGTCATCAATGAATAGAAAAAAGGATACGCAAATAGAAAGAGGTATTTTCTTTTATAATAAAATGAGGCCTCAACACCAAATTTAAAATAAAATAACATCAATGAAATCCATGTATGGGGGAATGATATTTTTATGTGATCCATGAACACTGTTGGAGAATTCTTCAATCCAAAAAGAATAAATTGTTACTCCTAAACCTATATCAACTCCTAAAAAATATCTTTTGGATGCATTCCTCTTTAACCCAAAGCTCATGGTAGAAAGAATAAAGATCAATATTATAAAACTAATAGGATCCCCTCAAGGGATAAAAAAATTCTAGTTACCCAATATTTGTTAGTAATATTTTATTCTTGAATAAATGTGTGTTGTATTATATTATATAATATTACACACATAAAAAATATAGAGAAACCCCAAAAAAATTATCTAATTAAAAAAGATCATTACATTATTTATATATAAAACTAATTAAAATTACAAACATTACAATTGGAAAAAATATATAAAATAGAAATGATAATATGGGAAAATATGGATTTCTCCAATCTGTCTAGGATCATCACCCTAACAACCGACACTATATAAATGAAGAAAAATATTAGTATACCAATCAAAATCATTGTAAGTGAAAATATACAATATTGGAAGGGTTTTTAGGGAATATTTAGGGAAATAATTATGTGGCATATATAAGAGGTAGTGTTACCATTGGTATAGAAATGTGACTATTAGAGTAGTATCTTAACCATTAGGACTAGTAATCAAATCATTTGGAATAATAACATGATAGTTTGAATCATAATTTTAACTCAAAATAATAAATTGTGATATAAATAATATTTATCATGATTAATTTATGTGAATATAAATATTATAATTCTAAAAAAAATATCATGAATAAAACACTGCAAGGAAACAAAATCACATTTTTAATAAAATCTATTTTAACATATTTTGTAAAAAAACCTATTTTTTATTTTAATAATTAAAATTAAATATGTTATAAATATGTTTTTATGAAATTAATAAATTATTTGGAATAATCACATTAAAATTTTATAAGGGTGTTTTTTTGGATATTTTTGAAAATATTGCAATTTTCTAATGAATAGTAAAAATACAATTTTTTCACATAACTGATGTATTGTAAATTACCTCCCTCATGATATAATAATGACATAATAATTCCTAGAACTTTTGGTTCTTCCTAGATATATTTAATTTCATAAAATGGTTCTTATATTAATATAATAATAAATCCCAAACTAAAAAATCATTTTTCAAAACCTAATGTCAAAATTTATTCCTTAAAAGAACGATTTTTATTTTTTCCACTCTAATTTATAATAATCTAATTAATTTGAATTATATATACTATTAAATTCTGAATTTTTTTTATTATATTTATATATGATTTGTAGTTTAAAAAATTCAATATTATGACTTTTACCTTAGATAGAATTTTTAAAATTTTATTCTAAAAATACCCCATTCCTCATATATAAATAACCCCACTCGCTCCCTGTGGAAAACCACTCATTGCCCACTATCCAAATCCTATAATATTCCAAAATCCTTCCACTCAAGCCCTATATAATCCTTAGGGTAATTTGGGAGTAATCCAATACATCAAGGAAATATTATTGTCTTATAATAGAAGATACATCAAGAATTAAGTTAGTTTCAATTAACTATTCTATTTTTCTTCTTATGTTTATTTTTTAACACCCATTCAAAAAAAAAACATATAATATTCATTAGTAATTATTTTAATATTTTATTAATGATTTTAAGCAACTATAATTATCATATATACTATATATATTTCTAAATTATCTTCCATCCTCTTTTGGCAATGTCCAGTCAATCATTACTTAGCCACCTACATAGAAATTTCCAAGTCAATGTTTATAACCACCATAATGGATGGATAGTTTTAATTGTGTATAATATATAATTATGTTATTAAATTTATTCTAAATATTCTAGATTTAATTACACTTATGTTTAAACAGTATTGAATGAAAATAGTGAAATCAAAACAAAACAGGAAAATTTAATGAAAAAATGATATAAAAAACCATGTTTAACAAAGAGTGTTATAAATTAGAATAAAATAATTATAATGGAAAACCAGTGGAAAAATGAACATAATTCACTTCTATAACTATGTTTTAGTAATTATTATTTTATTATTCAGATGGCAGAAAAGCAACAAAACAAAGTGGGATTTAAGGTAAGGGGATTCTCAAACCCGGTTCCAATCTTTGGGTTATATTTTCTTCAATATTATGAATGTTCATATTATTTCTTTAATATTTCATATCCATTTTTAGAGATATATATTTTTCCACCAAGTCATTTTTTTCAAAGTAAATACTTTTCCCAAAGTGAAATCAATTTCCAAAACATCGTATTTTACTCATCTTGAAATGCATCTTACCCACTCAAGAATAATGATGCTTTTTGTCAAAGTAGGATTTCCCTTATTCATTAGTGATCCAAAATTTTTATTCATTAATTTATGATTTAAGATATCCTTATGAAACCCATTATATTTATTGATCTTAGTTCATAAATAAAATTATTAACCGTTCCATGAGGCAGACATGGTTATGATCATTTATGATGTGATGGGTGTGCCTAGGTTCTTACTTACCTACTATGCATTGGGTATTGTGATGTATCTTATGAGATTATGTTAAATATGTGAGAACATGATGCTAAATGTTTCCAAAATAATGATGTTATGATTTATCCTTGTACTTTATGTGTGAACATGATGCCAAATTTGTTCACTACTATGTATTATATTTGAATCATAAGACCTGATGTCTCATTTTATTAATATGCGACATTCCATTAAATTTTGAAATGGTTCCTCGTGATTATGATGATGATAGTATTATTATGATATGATTATGTTAAACCATTTAATTACGATCCCATACCATTATTTACCCCATGTAATACCTATCTTTACTAGGCTTTTAGCTCACTCCCTTCCGTGAGGTACTTCTTTAGGTGATTACTTGTATTAAGGAGAATGTGAAGGATGCTATGAGGATAGAGAAGAATGAATTAAATAAAGTATCAGTTTTGTTGTGTAAAGTTAATGTTTGTACCTAACTTACCTATAATACTAAACCTTTGTCTCCTAGATTATATTGTTATAATTTTGTTTATCTTAAAAATGATGTAATAGTTATATAATTAAAAATTCAGGTCACTATAGGTGGAATATGAGAACAATTTATTAAATTTAGGAATTAGGATTAGAAAAAGTTAATAGAAAAGACTAAGGATATTTCTAATTATAACTTAATATCCTCTGTTTTAGTAAAGTAGAATAGTTCTTGTTTTACCTAAAATGAAATGCCTATCTAAACACTAAAGTAGATGTGGCTCTGTAACAGATGTTCACATGGGCAACAAACCCAAACAAATTTATTGAGCTAGAGTAAATTGGGAACTAGTGCATGGAAACAAGATCCTCCACACACCTAGTATGACACTCTAAGTCGTTATGCTTCGGCTAGTCTCAAACTCTATTTAAAAAAATTATAAAAGATATATAGGTAAAGTAATTATTTATTTTTAATGATAGAAAAATATAAAATTACAAGATAAAGTAAGTATCATTTAGTGAAATATTTAATCCTTGGTATCCCATAATAAATTCATTTATAATTAATTAAAAAAAAGAATAAATTGTTAATTATTTTTTGACTTATGTTCAAACTTTTTCAATTTTATAAAATGGTTGAAACTTGTTAAAAACTAGATAAGTAGTTGTGAGATGGAAAATGAAATGATTTCCCAAATAAAACACCCAATTAAATGGGATGTGGAGTTAAATTCATAGTGATGATTATTAACTTTCTATCTCAGTATATGAATAATATTAAAAACGATATGGAATATACACCTTCCTCAAATAAAGAGAAACTAGATATCAAATTGTTTATGTGGAAGGGCCACTAATGTTTAGTTGATCTTTCGATCCACTTATTACTAAACTATAGGTTAACTCAAAAGAGAGGATTCATTCTGTTCTCCCTTATTCTAATAAATATAAGGTTAATCCAGCCTTATATCATTTATATGGAGAGGCTGATCAATGGTGGGATTTGATAAGGAATACTAATATGAAGGATGAAATAGAATAAATATAGTGGGATGAATTTAAGATGTGATTTCATAAAAAGTATTTACCTCAAACTCTTTTAATAATGATGAAGAGATAGGGAGTTCCTAGTGATTGAGAAAAAGGATGGAGAATCTATAACTTATTACGAGGTAACTTTTACTAGGACTATAATATATTCCATTGTTTATTTATCAAAAATGATAGAAAAAATGATAGATTATTTACAGCTAAAAACCACACCTCTGAAAGGATGTAGCTATCCCTGACATTGGGTATGATGAAGAGATTTCTTAATGTGATATCAAATTAAAGATGTATTTTGAAGAATTATCCCATGGATTTGGAGATAAGAAACAATTATAGAGTTTCATGATGAGAATATGATGAAAAAGTTATAAAGATGGCTCAACCACCCACAAGTAAATAAATGTGGTAAAAAGAATTATAGGAACTACCCCAATGGGTCAATGAAATGTTACATGTGTGGGAGAGAAGGAAACCATGATCATGAATATTGAAGAGACATTAAGAATCTGACCAATGTGATAAAGGAAATGAAAACACCACCCATGGATTACTTCCTCAATTGTTTGGATCAAGGGCACTATGCAAGTTAGTTCACTAAACCATGGGTCCTTAAGGGTTATCATAATTAGGAAAGAAAAAATACCAAAGAGATGGGGGAATATTATTCCATAAAAAACACTAAAGTGAATCATGAAATTGAATTCACACATGGTACACTTTACATTCTGTCATGAATGGATTGATTTTTATTTGATTCTAGTTCTACACATTCTTTTATATCTTGAACGTTTTCTAGAACCATTGGATGAAAAACCTAATGCCTTTGTGTATTGATACCCATAAAAACACACAGTGGTGTGATCAATGTTACCCATGTGTTGAAATATTACTATTAGCATATGTTCAATGTTTCTTCAGGAGAATCGTATAATCCTTCCGTTGGTGGATTTTACACTATACTGGGCAAAGATTGGATCCCATTATATAGAGTGCACATAAACTGTCAGTAAAAAGAATTATTTTTCTATATTACAAACCATTCCATGCTCTAGTAAAAATTCAAGTAATGTCATGAATCTACTTTCTAAAATCACTTAATGGTGTGGGGGATGATACCCTATGAACAAGAATACCTTTCTTAAGTGGTTGAGTAGTAGCAAAGTACCAACCATTAAAAAATTCCCATTATGAGGGAATAAAGAAATGTATTTCCCAACAATTTACCTACAGTTCCCCCAGAACATGAGGTAGAGTTCTCAATAGAACATAATACCAATGTCACTCCTATCTCCAAATGATCCTACAGGATGACCCCAATTGAATTGGTGGAGTTAGAGGAACCACTGTATGTGTATTTGGACAGACAGTTCATATGACCTAGTGCATCCCGTTGGGGCGAGTTAGTGATCTTTGTCAAGAATAAGGATGGATCAATGTGACTATGTATCAAATATCATAATCTCAACAAGATCACCATAATGAATAACTATCCTCTACCAAGGATTTATGACTTTTTGATTAAATGCATGGAGTTTAGTTTTTCTGAATGGTGGATCTTTGTTATGGATATCATCAATTGATGGTGAATAAGGAATATATTCAAAAGATATCCTTCCATACATTCTACAAACACTATGAGTTCTTACTGATATACTTTAGAATGAATAATAACCATGAAATATTCATGGAATTGATGAATAAACTTTTTAGATACTATCTCGACAAACTGGTGGTAGTTTTTATAGAGAATATTCTCAACTAACCCAAGAGTACATAGGAACATGAATAGAATATAAGGATTGTGATAGAAACATTAAGTAAGGAAAAAATGTATTCTATATTCCTCAAGTGTGACTTTTGTATATATTGGGACACTTTCTTGGTAAATGTGATCATATGTTAGAGAATTTCTATAGACCCTTAAAAATCAATGGCAATTGAGTAATGGTCAAGATCCACTAGTGTCATGGAAATCCCTAGTTTTCTTATATTAGAATGGTACTCTTGATGTTTTTAAGTAATTTCTCATGATTTTCTAGCCTTATAACTAATTTACCATGGAAAGGGGTAAATTAATTATAGATAAAAGAATGTGATGAAATCATTATGGATCTCGTGAAGATGATAATCACTATAATGATACTCACATTACCAAAATATGGATATTTTTTTGAATACAATGATGATTCAAATAAAGGATTGGGTTGAGTACTATTTATGAATGATATAGTGATATCTTATACCTCATGACAGTTCAGGATCGATGTGTTGAACTACCCAATGCTTGATATGGAGTTAGCAACTATGACCATTTCTTTGATGATTTGGATATAATAACTCTATGGTGAAATGTGTGATATATATACCAATTACGGGAGTTTAAAGCATATATTCACACATATATAATCTCATCATGAATCAATGCAGATATTTAGAGCTGATTAGTGACGACATATTCTCTATTCACTACAATCTGGTGAAGGTGAATAAAGTAGTTGATGCTCTTAGTATAAAATAACTTTCTACTCTATCCGAGATACATATTGAGAAGGACCCTATATTTGTGGATATTATATGGTAGGATTCAGAAATAATAATGGAATTGAATATATCATACCTTTACCAAATGGTTGCATAACATTATATCTAATAAAATTCTAAGGAGCCATAAAATTAAGATATGGAGATTCCAATGAATGTGAAAGTAGTAAAGGAAAGATTCATGAGTTACACATTGATGAGGATGGGGTAATTATATTTAGAAATAGAATTTGTGTGCCTATATCATTGGAGATCAATAAATAGCTATTGTAAAATGTAAAAAGACAATCTTATTCCATCCATCTTGGAAGCACTAAGATATGCTGGGATCTTTGAGATAACTTTTGGTGAAAAAACATAAATAATGTGATCGTTTGGTTGACCTAAAAGTTGTTGATATTCCATAAAGTTAAAGTATTGTGTTATAAGTTCAACGGTATGATGAAACCAATCCCTATAACCATATCAAAATGGTATAACATTATAATGTACTTTTTCCCTAGTCTCCTCGAGAGAAATAAATGAAACAATGCGATATGGGTTTTTGTGGATTGACACTCTCTGAATTCCCACATAATATCTATTTCTGAAGATTTTTTACTTTATCAACTTGAAAAAATATATTTAAAGTAATTTTTGAAGATGCATGGAGTTCCCCTTCCGATCATTTCTGATCATGATCTATGATTCATATCAAAATTTTAAAGATGTGTCCAATAAGATTGGAGTAATGAACTAAATTTTAGTAATAAATATCTTGCCCAAATGAGGGAATATCTAAAAGTAATATTCAGATTCTCTTGGACATGATAAGATCATGATCCATAGAATTTAATGGATGATGGGATCAACATCGCACATTAGTTGGTTTCTCGTACAACAACAACTTCAACCAAAATTTTCAAATTGAACTATATGAATCTTTATATGGGAAGAGATATAGTACTCATAATTTTTGGAAAAAACATGGGGAATGAAAGATATTTAGACCTGATATTTTTTAAGAGATAGAAGAGAAGGTTCAAGCCATAATGTAATTTATAAAAGTTGCTCAGTGTTAGAAAAAGGGATAACCTGATAATCATAACAGGGACTTGGAGATTGATTTGGGAAAAAATGTTTTCCATTGAATATCATCATGGAAGAGGGTCATGCAGTTTGAAAGTAAGGGAAATTATATCCCAAAGTACATTGTCACTTATGGGATCGTTGATCACATATGATCTGTGGCCTATTAGCTAACACTTCTACCAAATATGGCTCAATTTCATGTTGTGTTCTTCACATGTGTCATGAGGAAGTACATACCCAATTGATCACATGTATTGAATATAGAGGCTGGTGAAACTAGAGAATAAACTATCTTATGAGGGGAATATAGTGATAATAATAGACCATAGAGATAATATTTAATGTAATAAGACAACTCACCTCGTGAAAGTGTTGTGGACGAACCATATGCATGTAGAGGCAATGTTGAAACCAGAAGAAGAAATAATACTGAAGTTCTCCCATCTATTCTCAAACAATGATATTAGTTGAAATTTTGGGGATGATATTTCTAAAGGGGGAAAAATGTAACGACCAAGTTTTTATTATTTTTCTAGAATAAATATGTGTTGAAATATATTATATATTGTTATACACATATAGAGAAACCAATAAAAACTATATCTCCATAATAAATATCATTACTTTAATTAGGTACAAGAAAAATTAAAATTCCAAACAATAAAATTACACAAAAAATATAAAATAGAAAAGATAAAATAGGAAAATATGGATCTCCCCAATCTACTATGATCATCGCCTCAATGATCATCACTACAGATATGATGCATAATATTTGTAAACCAATCAAAATCTTACAAAATGAAAATATATAATATTAAGAGGACTTATAGTGAATATTGAGTGAAATAATGAGTTGATATATATATATATATATAAGATAATGTGACTGGTTTAATAATAAAGTGATCATTAGAATAGTAACCTGACCATTGGGAATAGTAAAATGACTATTTTAATAGTTTTTAACTCAAAATAATAATTTTTACATATATAATATTTATCATGATTAATTTATGTAAATATAAATATTATAATTCCCATAAAATATAAATATGATGATTGAAAAACTCATATAAAACTAGTGCATCTTAAATTTCATCACATTGAAATTTTATAAAGGTGATTTTTTGGTAATTTCTTGAAATTCTTTAATTTCTTGGTGAATTGTAATTATATAGTTTTTTCAGAAAACAAGTGCATCTTAAATTACATCATTCATGATTTAATAATTATCTAATACTTTATATAAAATTATGTTAATAAATGATATATTTAATTTCATAAATGATTCATGAAAATAAAATAAACTTTAATTCGAAACGAAATAGTATTTTCCAATACATAAAGTCAAAAGCAATCCCCTAAAATGAAATTTTTTGTTTCTTTGCACATTCCTTTTTAGTAAAATGAATGAATTATATTTATAAGTTGGTTTATAGTATTCAAAAACATTATATTATATTCATATATGATTTATATTTTCAAAAATCCACTATTACATGTTTTACCTAGGATATATTATTATATTTAATATTTTATTCTAAAAATGATCCTCTCATCATGTATAAATTACCCCAATCACTCCATTTGAAAAAACAATCATACAACACTTAAAAAATCCTATCCATTATATTAATAATTCCTCTAAGGTACATTATAATCCTTATGGATGTTATTGATTAATCTAACTCAAAACATAAAGGAAATTTTAGGGTCATAAAATAGAAGCTACATTGAGGATTAAGTAAGTTTCAATTAACTCTTCATTTTTTTCTTATTATCAATCTTTTTTCAGAAATTATTTAAAATCCAAACCTTATAAAATTAATTAGGATGTTATTTAATACTATTAATGATTTTCACATACTATAAGTTTCATATTTACTGTATATATAAATTTCTGAATTCTCCTTCCCGCCCTTTTGACAATTTCTATTCAAATGTATGTTAACCACCTATAGAGAAATTTACAATTCAATTATTCTAATAACCCTCATGTATGAACAATATTAAATATATATAACATATAATAATTTGATTACATGTATTATAAATACTTTGGAGTAAATTATACTTATGTATAAATGAATTTGAATAAAAATATTGAAATTAAAACAAAATGGGAGAATTTAATGAAAACATGATATTATAATTATTCAAATTTAATAATGAATTTTATAACATAGAATCCAATAATTATAATGGATATATTGTTGAAAAAATGAAAATAATCCACATTTGGAACTATATATTAAAATCCAATTTTTTTATTCAGGACACAAAAAAGAAAAAAGTAGAGAGGGGGATTTAAGGTAAAGAGATTTGCAAACCCAATTCCATTTATTAGGTTATCTTTTCCTCCATAGTATTAATTTATATATTACGTCACTTAAATGATTTTTCCCTTTTATTTTAAGTTTATACATGTTCCAAACATATCAAAATGTTTTATTGAAACACCTTTTTTTAAAGTGACATCAATTTAAAAAATATCATATTTTACTCCTCTTGAAATGATTCTTTTCCACTCTTGCATAATAATGTTGTTTATCCAAATATAATTTCCCTTCTTAATTTTAGAAACAAAATTTTTATTCTTGAAAGTATGATTTATGAAATCCTTATGAAACTCATTCTATTTATTGGGTTTCATTTATAACTATGATTACTATACCTTCTATATGGCATGCGTGATTTGGGGCATTTATGGAATGATGGGTGTTCCTAGATTAATATATCACTCTGGTGCATTGGTTAATTTGATGTGTATCAAGATATTATGTGAAATACGCATGTACATGATGCTAATTTTTTTTCATAATGATGGTGTTATGATTTATGCACATATGTTATGAGTGAACATGATGCTAGATTCATTCAAAACTATGTGTTGTATTTTATCACTAAGAGATGATGTTTCATTTTATGCATATGAAAAAATCCATGACTTTGAAGTTTTTTCCTCGTGATTATGATGATAATACAATTATAATTATTTGATTATTCCCACCCATGTACTTTGGATCCATTTCCTTTATTTACCTCATGTTATACACCCCCTTACTAAAATTTTATTCCACCCGTTTAATTGATGTATATCCTTGTGTTATTACTGTTACTAAGAAGAAGGGTCGACCAATAAGAGTATAGATAAGCAAGAATTAAATAACATTTATGTTTTTTTTGTAAAAGATATGTTTGTGCCCAATTGACCTGAGATACAAAACATTTGGATCCTAGATTATACCGTGATTATAGTTTTTATCTTAAAAATGATGTAATAATTATTTAAGGAAAAATGAAGGTCTCTATAGAAGTCCTCTATTCTATATAGGGATTTTATTAAACATGTGATAGTTCCAAAAAATACAATCATGAACATTCTTCTTCTCGATGAGGAACACCTAAACACCTCAAAGATATGTTCTCGTTCTAATAGATCAATTTACTTCCATATCATCCAGTCGCACCATCAAAACTTTCAACAAACCCACGTCTAGGTGAGATGGTGGAATATATATGGTTTGTGCTGTAGATACCTAATCAATCACAAATTCAACTCCCCTATAAGGTAGTAACCGTGATAAATCCCTTGTAATGAAATTTCGAAAGAGGTTAACCACCAAAGTTAAAGTGGAGGGAGTCACTGCTTGATCCACTCTATAGATCATTCTAATCAACAATAGTGAAATGACTATTCTCTAAAAAGGTTATAGTCCCACAATTCCTTCATCAATGTCCCACTAAATAGAAAAAAAACTATTCTCCATTATTCAATGAGAAGTTCACACTTTTCCGATAACAATGGATGTTTGTATAGAAACATGTATACCAGTCCACACTATGTATCATGTCAAAAACTATCATAACTAGAATTATGAATCTCTAAACATGATTAAATATATAAAAAATTGTTTTGAAGTATAGATGGATATGAATACGATCCACTTTAGTTACTAGGGGGGTATTGATAGATAGTATCTCAAAAAATTATTTTACCGGTATATCTATTCCAATAAAAATTTTGGGAAGATTTGAACAAATGGGTTTCTCTTGTGTCAAACAAAGAAAAAAATAGAGTTGAAGAGATCTGGAATATACCATAAACTATTTAATTTCTCTCTCTACCATCACCTAAATCCTGAAAAACCATCTATTCCATACCATACACCTAACCATGATAGCCTAGAGGATCGCGAGTTACCTAGTTTACTAACCCTTTTTTGGGTTTTACCTACTTCTAAGGTCCTGTACATGACATATATAAGAAGGTCAATGAATCCATTCCATAGAACTACTTTAGATTATTTTTTAGGCCCCATTACTGAAAATCCATGAGAGACATAGTGTAGTTCTAAATGATGTTTCTTTTCCTCCCACAATTATAAAACGTAGCAGAGTCTCTCCCTATAAATGAAGTAAAAAAATATCATCTCAACTATTAATTTATACCACTACCTTAGTGTATTTCCTATTACATCTCCTTAAATTAAAAAATATCACAATTCTATTGAAGTAACCTATAAATCCTATGATAGTATGATATGACCAAAAAATATATCTTCATCAATTCCGTTATCTATCATCAATGCCTAATAAATCACTTCAGCATATGTATCTTTATAAATGTTGTGTACCTATCACTTCATCTATAGAATAATTCCAATATCAAACATCCTAGATTTGTAGACCATGTTTCCCACTAGGAGTAGAGTAAATAGAATCAACTAAGTGATGTATACCTAAAAAGAATACACAATCATTAACCCCTGTTGGAGATCTATGAACTTCTTAGAATGCTGTATCATCAGTGAATTAGTGATGATATCGAAAGAAAAAAGGTTTTTCATGGGTTCTCGTGTCATAACATCCCATATACTATCCTATAACATGACATGCCACCAACATTATACTAATCCTTAATGGATTATGGTTCAAAGCTAAACCTTCCAATCCTCGGGGGTCTCTGTAATATTGAATATCATATCAAAATGAGGAAAAGAGGAGGGAAAAATATCCTATTTACCCTATCCCAAATCCAGTAAAAGAGGATAAAAAAGATAGTGAACCTATTATAATAACACAATATTTTGACACCCCTACCCAAACCACCAGTTCTATGTTGGGGTTTCCACATGAACTAATGCATTCCTCCCCATACCAGAGATGATTTTCAATAGTAGTGAGGTTATATATAACAACATGGGGAGACTATATCCTCGATACTAGGTGACCATTAGAATTTATAAATAGAATTATAAAAAGAATCAATAAAAAAATAATAAAACAATAGACATTTGAATAGTATTATATATAATTATAACCCATATAGAATAATTATCATATACTCGATACAAAAACCAAAACTAACAAAAAGGATCCAAATAACGATAAGCTATAAAAATATAATCTTCAGCTTTAAACATAAATTATAAACTCAATCTAGTATAATTTGTATCTTCATACCTACCTACTCCAAAATCCATGACATGAATCTTTCACGCCATTCTATATATGAATTTTTTGTAACATATTATCACATGTGTATTAATAATTCATTATTTGAATCACATTTCCCGGTGATAATTGCATTATTTTTAATGCATGATTTTCTCAGTAGTCTTGGTATTAAAAAATTTATCATGGTCAAATAATCTAAAGAATATTATAAAATACATTAATTCCATATATACATATTATATATATATTGAGTTATCAAATAGAGGTAGAGAAAAAATAAATTAATTAAACCATTCACAGAGACATTTTCTTGAATGTACGAATGATCATTGTAACCATTTTTGATGTATTTAATGAAATACAGTTAAAAAATAATTCACATTTATAAAATCATAATAATATTATATATATATATATATACATGTTAAATACATAATTATTACTAATCTTGAGGGGTGGTGATTGAAAATGAATTTCATCGGTTCATGAGGTGGAAGTCTTCCATAAAAATGAATGATAATTTTTTTCCAAATTGATAGAAGAGGAGGTGGAAATAGGTAATGAAATAAACATAAAAAAAATATTATTATAAGGTTTATAATGGTTTTATTATTTCATATTTTTTGAATAATATTTGAATGATGTTAAATAAGAAATAAAATGAAAACATTTTGTAAAAGACTATACCTATTCCTCAGACAACATTCCTTTCTTTACACCTTAAAACCTCAATGATTGGTATTCCACAATGAAAAGTACACCAAAATTTGGAGATGGATGTTATGTTGGAATTTGGGTAGTTCTTTTTATGAAAAAATAGGCTTTTATTGTGTGATGAAAATATTATAGGAGGTACTCTATTGTAAGCGATGGGAGGGGTACCCATAGAATTACATAAAATATTAAATTAATATAAATTAATTTTTAGGGAATAAATGATCCTAATTGGAATAATTAAAATTTAGGATGATGATAGGTTCAAATGAAATTATAAATTTAATATTTTACAGGTTTATATTATTTATTTACCCATATCTCTTTTTTAAACCCATGTTATCCCTTTTTAATAATTACCAGAATAATGATGTTTTTATTCATCAGGGGTTAATAAATTTAATATAAATAGAAAATTGATATTTAAATGGACAATACATCATATTTATAAAAATTTAACAATCAATGGTATAGTGATATGATTTTTTGGGACATTAAATCATATAAAAAAATTTTATTTATTTTTAAATTACATCAAAGTCATTTTTGGAACAATTCATTTAATTGGACAATGAAAAAAACATGAAAACAAAGAAATTCGAATCTAATCCATTAATGCATCTATAATATGTTATTTTTTTTAAATTCACGGGACACTATAATTTACAGAAATTAAATTACTTTATCATTTTTAAAATCATTTATTTTATTTTTATATTAATTGAATATTTTTTTGTTGTTGTTTCTTAAGAATTTTATATAATTATATCATTACTAAATATTAATATTAAATTAAGATGTTAAAAATAATTTAACTTTGAATTAAATATTCCTAATCATACACATGGTCTCTTTTTCTCAACCCCAAAATATTAATGATAATAATAGTAATAATGTGACATTTTTTACTTATAATTCACACAAATTTTATAAAGATCAAAATAAAAGTATTGTAGAACCTAGAATATATATATTATAAAAATGAATGTAAATGGATGAAATAATATCAATAGTTTTTAACCACTGGAATCGAGTTGACATAAAAGTTCATACTATTGGGATAAAGCTATCCCAATGGTTTGGAACCATTTGAAGAGGCTTATGCTAATGGTTCATTGTGAACCTCTGACAGAACGGTTGAGATATATATATTAGAATTGGTTTAAAACATTATATTAAAGGAAAATACATGGTTCAACACATATTAATAAAGCTATCCCAACGGTTTGAAACCATGGGGATACCCCTTTTCCAACGGTTCACTTTGAACCATTGGTATAGGGAAGTGGACTGATGTATACCAATAATTATGGAACTATTGGAAAAGACCCCCACTTCCTTTCTAGTAGAATCCCACTCCACTACAGCATCCCACCAACAATAAAATACAATCAAATTTGCAACATCCCACACAAAACACTCCACTACCCACACAAAACAATCCACACACAAGATTCCACCTACAATTAAAAACATGCATCCCACCTACAATAAAAAATAGACAACATTTCCGCATCCCACCTGCAATAAAAAACACACACAATAAAAATTCCCACTCCACTAAAATATACCACGATAATGGAAAACAAACAACCTACACCACCAGTGCACAAAAATAACCAACCAAAAACAACCTTCTCCTATAATGCATAGAATGAACCTGCACGGAGGAATAAAACAAAAAATAGAATGAATGACCTACATAGAACACTTTGACAAGAAATACACACTCTTATTGGAATACTGAACATATAAAAACACCAATAAAAGAGAAATCAATTTATTTATTTAATAATTATACAAAAATATAAAATATCACATATATTCATCCTCACCATATCATCAAACTATAAATGTTATAAATTAGTCAAAATTTTAACAGATTAATATTTCTCTCATCCTAATCACCCCATCGTCCTTAGATACATCATTAGTCTCATCCTCATCCCTATCCCTATCCTCATACTCATCTTCATCCTTATCCTCATCCTCATCCTCGAGCCTACGTTCTTCCTCTCTATCATCCCTACGCTCTTCCACACCCTTACCCCCACCCTCTTCCTCATGGTCATACATTCCATCACCATCAATATGAATATCATCTTCCAAACCACCACAATTAATAATACCCAGTGCACTATAAAACAAACACACTGTTAACATATTTACCTCACAATCCATGATAGTATCTAGTGGAAGAGATGGACGTAATACATCCATTGGTTCCAAAAATTCAGCATTCGCCATTTGAGCCCATTATTACACTTTTATAGCCATTTTCATCATTTTTACCTTTTCTTAATCCTATAGTACTCATTCTAAATTAGTCTTAATTGAACCAGGACTTAATGTGGGCTAATAACTCTTCAGGACAATACTCTTCCTGGGTCAGCAGCATAGTCCGCTATGGTGATAATCTACCAAAACTAGATATAAATGATCATTTGGGATAAATATTTAGGTTCTTTAGCATTAATTTACTACAAATAAGGCTATTTAAAATATTAACAGACTATTAAAATTAAAAATAGATATAAAAAATTGAAATCAACAAACTAAGTCTTACAGTTCACTGCTGTGTCTATTTTTTTATCGAGCTTCCATCTATTTTATTTCTTCTTGAGAAAAATAGTTTTAACCAAGGCAAAAATCTTTCAATATTTAAAATAACCCTCTATAAGGACATTATTATTATACTTTTAATCCTTAAAAAAATCAAATGTCCAATTATAATAAATATAATAAAAAATTATTTAATAGTGAAAACCTAATCACTAGACCATCGTAGTATTAATAAGGGATAATCATGAAATATGAAAATTACATGATTTAATCATGATTAAAGTGAACCATAATTATATTAATAGAAAAATATCATTTCTTAATTTAAAAAACTGAATCATTGTGTATCTATTTTCAAAGATTCAAGAGATACAAAACCCAACCATCCGAAAATTATATTCTCTCGAAAAATATATAATCAAATGAAAAGAAACAACATATTATAATTTATAAGATTCCATAATTTTCATTATATATGTAACATTATTCATTTTTTATTATTTAGAATCAAATAAAAAAAAGTAGTTTAGGCCCAACAATGATTATTAAACCAGATATGATACTTATTATATGCATTTTCAAAATACTAAATAATGTGGTAAATATATTATGTTTAATGTTATATGGTCCATTTAAACATATTGGTAACATGGATTCTATATATTTATTTAATAAAAATTTAATTATGATGTTTTAATCACTGAGGAACAACAATAGAGTCTTGTGAATTAATGCCATCATAATATTCATTTTTTTGAAACTTGTTTTTTCACCATGAAAAATGTCAAAAACATACTAATTGTTAATGTACTATGTTGGGAATATATATGATTATGCTAATTGAATAAAAATTATGATATGATTACTGTGTCTAAAAAATATACATTAATCATTTTAAATAATTAATATCATACATTTAATGTGAGGATGTTTTTGTGTTACTTTTTGTTTTCGATCTCACCTTCTTGTTTTACTTTTAGTATGACCAAAAAATAATTATGGTTTATGGTTATAGTATTAATATCATTATGTTTTTTAATCATTTTGGGTGTTTTTTTAATTTTTAATCTATTTTATAAGGGTTGTCAAGATTCACCATAGAACATGTGTTTTTCATTCTTATAGGTTGTTTTTAGTATTTGTTTTATAGAACCAGTTCAAAATATGGTGTGTATGAGGAGGATATACCTATTGAGAGGATTACATATCTTTAAATCAAAGTAGAAAAATATTTGAATAAATTTCTCATTTATGTGATCAATACATTTTAGGTAATACCCTTAGAATCTATCCAACTAGATGTTCTTTTTTGGAAAGGGAATTTTTATATCGATTAACCCATTATTTTCCTGAGATATAAAAAATTAATTACATATATGTGTTGTACCTGCTTCCCCTAAGGGTTTGACTTCATAGTCCACCCCAAAGTTTTGATTTATGTCGTAGCATACTTGTTTTTAAATTTTTATTGATGATTACAAAAAAAATACAATAATAAAATGTAAGTATTAATTAAAATCATGTTAATTATCATTTAAAAAACTCTAATTTGATTAATACCTTGAACTCAACACTCATCCAATGAGTAAACATTTCCAAATAATATTTTACCTTTAAGTCATACATAACAAGTGTGGCCTCTAAATCCATTCCTACTCTATAATGCTAGCCACTATACATTTTATGCATAAAGCCTCTCCAAATCTCACCAAATTTCTTAATCCATGCTAGTCTCATAGCCTCTACATCCTGAAAATTAAATCAAAGATGAAACCAAAATATTAATTCAAATAAATACATAAATTATTTCACATTAAATACAACTAATTTTTTACATACTTTTTCCACAGCATTATCCTTTATTTCATTTGGCAGGTGTCGCCCAAAGAGAGGATAAACATGAATGATATTGGAGTATTTAAAAAGAATTTCCAAAAAACTCCTACATTCCTGTCATGTTTTTCCAACCATTTGATTATGTTCATTATACTCCTCCATCAACTACGTGTAATGGTTTCACACTACACATATGTGTGTACGCCCATAGCGTTTATTAGTATATCCAACTGTTAATGAAGAAAAACAAGTATTATATCAATACATATTATATTGAAAATAAATCATGATAAATGTTTTTACTAGCGTTATATAAATTTACCTGAGTGAGTATGATCTTTTGGAATAAATGGATCTCCAGGTACAGAATGAACATCAACCTATACAGATGTAGTATGTCAAGGTGTATGATTCACAGAGTCAGAAGGTGTCGGAGCAGCAGTTGAAGAAGATGGACTGTATTACCCTGAGGACAAGGAAGTAGGAGGAATATAATACTGTATATATGGCTGTGAGAATGCATAATAAGGTGGAGGAGTATTAATCTTATGTGGATATGGGAAAGAGAGGTGAGGAGGCTCATATAGAAATGGAGGTGCAAAAATAGGTGGCATAAATATCCCAGATGACTGTAACGACACCGCTAGATTAGGAAATGAGGTAGATAGTACATCTGGGGGATGTATTGGGTGTGATCAGGCCTACCAACCCAACCACCTTGCTGTAGTACCACCCCCTCAAATCACTATCTTAAGCAATGAAACCACTAGGCTGGTCGAAAAACAACTGACACCATGGTGGTGGATATTGATTAAAATTTAAAAGAAAAATTAACTATATAACATTATTTTTTATTGATATATATTTATGAAATAAAATGTTCCAAACAGGCACTAGATGAGGGATACCCATCTCACTCATTGAGCGATTTATATCTTCCGTCTTTTTACTTTATTTCTCTCGACTGTTTTCTATATCCTGGATTTGAAAAAATGTAATTAATTAGAAATCCATAACTAGTGTGTAACCTAAATAAGAAATAAGATGAAAAATTACTTAATTGTGGATTAAAACTTGTCAAATCAAATACCAAAAATATAGTGATATAATAGAAAAATTCTAAATCTATTGAAAATAATATCAAAACAGAAAACATGTTATAGAAAAAAAATACATTCAGATTTACATGTTTAGGAAAGGATGTGAGATATTTGTAAAACATGATGATAGTAATTAATTGGGTAAAAAAATAATCAAGAGTTATGGAATTACAATTCCATAAATTTCTCAATGTTTTAAGGTTGTTTTCCAGCTTCATTATATGCATGTTTTAGTTAAATTTAGTAATTAAATAGTAGATATTCCTTTTTTGGTTTGTTGGGGAATAAGAGTAAAATATTGATCATTTATGATGTGATTTTTTTAATTAGATTTATTTTTTAAAATCAAATTAATTTGGGATAATTATAAAAATATATCAATTTGATTAATGTAGGGAATTGGAGATATATATCAAATAATTAGAAACATAATTAGTAAACTGATGACAATTTTATATACACCATAATTCTTGGAGTTATTATTATAATCTTGAAAATTTTTACGTTAAAGCTCAAGGAAGTGTCAAAATTCCAATATATCATCTACAACTACAAAGAGAATAATCCAGGACAATATTTCCCTATGTTCACACTAAATAGAGCTAAAACACTTGCATATTCTTTAATATTAAATCTTTTTGAGTAAGAATGCTTTATGAATCAATGTTTTGAGACAAAATTATACACAATTATAAATAGTGAAAATAAAATGGATAGAGAAGTGACCAACACTAGATGTGTAAGAAAAAACAACACAATTAAAAAATCTAATGTTTTCCACACATTCATAGCCACCAAATTGAATAGAAGATCCAATATAATTTCAAAATTATTTTATTACTTATGAAATAAATATTAGTACATAACATAAATTATGATGATCTATTTTTATTTTATTTCATTTCTAATGAATAAGATTTGTAAATAGTCATCTTTGTTTGAAAAAATGATTTCATGTATGATTTGTATTGAAGATGAGTTTTTATATCATTATTTTCATTGGTTTTGATTTTCATATCAATTAGTTTAATATATCTAATTCAGTTCATCTTATCTATTTAAAACTTAACAGTTTCAGTTTTTTAGGTCTGGTATGTTTGAATACAGTTAAATTCATTCTTAGAAAATGAAAATCAATGAAAAATACAACTAGTCAATATAAAAAATGCGCATGAAGTTCTAGTAGGATTCAAAATATTTATAATCAATCGAATGTCCATTTGTATAGAACCAACCCCAATAAATCAAGTACATCTAATCCAAAGGAATAGAGAACATTGAAGGACGATTCTATATATTTACCACAATAATCTTAGGTTTACATTCAACTCTAACAATTAATGTATTGGAGTCATCATAAGTAATAAATGGACTAGGGCCAATGGGATCAGGGACGGTTTCAATTTCGTCATCACCACTATAGAAAATAGGTCTAGGGATTACATCAATAATGACACCAAATTTAGGTTGAAGATGTTCTTTGACATTAAAAATATGTTTCTCCATTGATTCCAATACATGTGATTCATTAGTAGTAAGAGTGAGAGTAATTTTAATAAATTAAAATCCAAAATCATAAATAACTATTCCATGCCTTCTCATCAAATCAAAACCAGGAAATTTCATTAGAGCGACCCTACCATGAGAGTAATAATATAATATTAGTATTTTCTCATGGCCTCCATAATAAGATATATTTTAAAATTTAGGTCTACTATCTATTTCACTAGAATAATATTCTATTGTGGAATTTAACATAACACCCTCATGTTGTTTTCTATTGTTATTTTCTCTTTGTGTGATAATAAATCTATTCCCATTGATCTCAATTGGTTTTCATTCACAAAACAAAGAATTTGGACCAGAAGACAATGCTCTCACTTCATTAAAGGCTAAGCCATCAGGAAAACTCAATACCTGAAATATAAATGAAAACTAAACATAAATATATATTTATTTTATTAATTTATTAAAGTAATTTTTCTACCTTCAATTTCTACCAAGCATAAAACTATTTTCATTGAAAATTATCTATCCTTCTCAATGGTAAAGAATTATTCTTTCTATTTATCATTTGTTTCTTTTAACTACCTGAAAGATGAAAAAAATAAACATATATGTAAAATTACATTAGATGAAATAATATATACATGTTCAATTTAAATACTTTATGTAGTCATGGAACAAATCTTAGATAAAAACAATTGCGTGATTTGATATCTCCTTCCCTTTAAGGCTTACTATCATCAATGTATATGATTGGGGAGTAACTATTATTTGGGGAAGTGATAGAAAACCAAGTTCATTTATATCATACCATTCTTCTTCAATTATTATAGTTCTATTATGTAGCAAAGTAAAATAAAAAAAATATGTTGAATAGAAATCCATACAATCTTGATCCAAGTATCCTTTGACGATAGAACCATCTGGATGATTTATGTTCCAAACATAGGAATTCAATGGGAAAATGTTTCTTTCACTAGGAAAAATCCAACAATAAGTAATATGACAATGAGAATTATTTTGGTTGGAATATAGATATTTAGATAAATCATTCTTGTCAAAAATAGAGGAGGAAATATTTTTTCTAACTCACACAAAATTAATTCTGTCGCTATAAAATCAATTTGCAAGAAATTATTTAAAAATTTCTTTTCACAAAGATATCAAAATAAAAGGAACAAAAAAATAGATGACACCCATATATTATTGTATAGAAGATGAAAGATTTATATTGGAATCAACTCCTGCAAAAATATGGGACAATCAGGAGTATTCAATGATTTTATTATCAACTATTTTCTCTTGACTCATTTTGATATGTTTCTTGAATTACCATAATGAATTTTAATAGTCTATAGTATTTCCAAAAATCATTTTTTTGAAGTTTCACCATATATAAAGCACATGAAACTTTCCATTTATTTTGACTGATACACATTGGATGCAATTCTGGTCTGTTTCCCCAATCCACCAAGTCACACCAAGATTGTAAATCATCTTTTATATTTCCAATGACATGTAGAATAATTGAGAGAAACATTTAAAATATATTATTTTCAATGTGAATTACATCAAAGAAAAGAATCCAAAAATTGGTTGACCAATAACAGAACTTGGAGAAGATACTATTCTTCTTCCAATTGTAATGGGTTTTAGTGGAAACATTCTTCAACTTTCTAGATTTTATCTAACCCTTACTGAATGAAAAATTCAAATCTTTTAATTCATTAAGAATATCAGTTTCACACATATGCTGTGGTGGATTGTCGGTCTCTATGGTATTGTCAAATATTTGAAGATTATTTCTATATCGATTGTCTGTTGGAAGGAATTTCCGATGTACCATAAAGCTTAAACTATGATGATATTTAAGTCTTTTGGATCATGTATTCTTTATACAAATAAGACTTGATTGTTTTCCCTTCATTATCCTACTATACATCATTTAATAAGAATTTAAATCATTGATGGTCCACATAAGCACATCATTCATATGAAATATATCTTTCAAACATGCATTGTATGTGCAGAGACACACATTTCAATGATGATTATACTCTTTAATTAAAGGTTTAATGTATACATACATATCATTTTCAGGATCAAAAGGTTCAGATATGAGTATAATGATGAAATTGATTGGTTTTTTCATGAACATCCATGGAAGAAGGTTATAAATGTCTATGAAAACTGCTTATTTTGTATGTGAAGTAAGAATCTACCTGAACAGATTAAAACAATCACATGAAAGATACATCATCAGATTATTCATGTCAGTTGTGAAATTATGATATCAATAATCAAATTCCTTCCATGTAAATCTATCTGTATGGTAAACCAAATCATCATTAATCTTCTTTATCTCGGTTTCATTCCCTTGAATTGTTATTGTTATATTTTTAGACAAGAATATATTTTGGAGTCTGGTGATCAATGGAATGTTCTGCATTACATTATATGGCATAGATGATGGTGTCTGATATTTCTTTCGATTCCATTAGGATGTCACACATTTTATCTAATCATTTTTTTGTTAGTTTCCTCTAACAAAGGCTTCAATCTTTCAGATATGCATGAATTTTTTGTTTTTTTAAAATCTACGTTCCTCAACTAATATTTATTCCTTATAGTGGTTTGAGGTAATATCTTTATCATATGGAAGAAAGTTCTTAATAAATTTTATAATATAATAGATGGAAGTATTAAATATCCCACACATTGTTTTCCCATGAAATAGTCACATAAAGAATTCCAGATTTTTCATTTTTCTACACTTTCAATAAACAGGAGTGATAGAAGCATGATTATATTTTTCCATCCAAAACAATATCATTTTAATTAGTTGCGTCATGTGTGTTCATTTAGATATACTCTTATGAAGAAATCACTTCCTTCTCTTGATGATGAATAAATGAAAAATAGTCATCTAACAAATTCCCCAATCCAGTCCACTCATTTAGATCACAAGAATTTTGAGATTTCATTTTCTCCCAATTATAATACAATACATTGTAGTTTGTTATAAAATCATATCTTCTTATATGGTATCTAACTTCTTCACTACTCAACCAAGGTCATCCAATACAATTATTACATGGGGATTTTTTGTGGCCACTATCTAAAGAGTTGTAAAATGAAAAATTGAAAAATCTATCCAACTGGTTTTCAAAATTTCATGACATCTAATTAGTTTCATAAATCCATCTTCTATCCATTCTATAAAAAAATTGTTCATGTCATTTCACAAAATAAATTAAATAATATTTTGGTTTAATCGGAAAAATATTTCAGGAAATGATAAATCTTCAACTTCTATGAAAATATAATTGAAACTCTAGTCTATATCAGAATCATAATATAAAAGACAACAAAATACCATATATATAACAAAATACTATAAATATATAACCATGATATTGAATTAGAATGTATCAATGTGTAATAATGTGTCAAATCCATTAAAGTTTAAGTATTTAAAAATTAAAATTTTTCTCATGGAATATAAATAAGTATGGGTGTTATTTTAATGAGGTTTTTAATATATAAAAACATCAAAAAACACTTTTAATGATAGCCACAACAAAAAGACGAGATAATCTATCAAAATATCCAAATTTGACTAACGAAACTCCAAATACCATGTCCCTCACCTTATCTAGTAAATTTATATTACATTGTACTCATATAAAAGGATGTTTACATATCTTGAATATTCCAATGAGTAATTTGAGTATATTATGTTTACACATCTTATATATTAATATTATATAAATTTTTTTATATCATAATTACATGATTTCTATGGACATATTACATTTTGTGTACATAAAAATAATTACATATGATACATTATTGACATATTTTTGGAATATCATGTTGATAAAAATGTTTTTAAGGTTGTGAAGTTTTACTCAAAAAACAAAACATCCTTTATATCATAATGTGTCATGTAGGTATATATTCAATTTATTTACCTAACACACCTCCTTGACCATTCAAAATATTTCATAGATTCTTTGTCCTATGGAACGATAAATTTTATGAATTGATGATCTTATAGACAACTCAGTTATATATGTGTTGGTTTTCTAATTAAATCAATTAATTATTACATAGGTTTCTTAGATATCATTTTTAATGGAAGAAAATATGATGAAATTTATATCTTCACATCATATTTGTTATTTATTGGCTTGTGTTTCACCAGTTCTTTTATATATCTACAAATGTCTAGTTTCTATCACCACCGGTTATTAAAAATTAATAAATAAAGGTGCTCCTAGGAAAGTAAAGACAACTCTAGAACACATAAAGATGAAGCCATCCAATGAGAATACACTGGTTAATGGTGTAATTATGTAACTCTGCCATTACACTAGCTAGTGGTGTAATTTCCAATGGTTCTAGAGTCAATTTACCATCTACTCAATAAACTGATTATGAGTGACATCTCATAGTGATGAAACAATTTTATTTTATATTATATTATGTATACCTATTTATTTAAGGGATACATTTTAATTTAAAAATTATTAAATAATGATTTTATATATACTAAAATTGAAAATAATATAAACTAACCTGATTATAAGTAAATTTTATTATCAATACATGGTTAATTAATGTTGGTCAATACCTAAATCAATATGAATTTAAAATAGAAATATAGAGATTACACTAACTCGAAGCAAAATGAAGTAGAAAAAAACAATAATGAACCAATCCAAAATTTAATATAACTTTCCCAAACCAAAAAAAAGTGATATAAACTAATGGAAAAAGATATGAATGAAATATAAAAAATCCTAATTCAAACCACATAATCAAAATAAATTAAATTCCAACAAAACATAAAATTTGGGGGTGGTGTTTTAGACAAAAAATAAAAACATTCATGGTTGATATAATACCTCTATGATTTAGAGACCACTGATTTGATTTAATATAGAAGATTACTGAAATGAAATCATGTAATAGATGGATTGATTTGATGGGAAGATAGGAATGAACTTACAAATGGAATTCGAGGATAGATCTAGAACAGAGGAGGGAGACGCTCATGAAGCGGCTAGATCAAGATTAAATCTAAATGGGGGTGGTGATAGGACTCAGATGAATGAGAAACACATGCCACAACTAGTTCTGAAGGGAGGAGGGGAGTTGTAAACACACAGTTCCTCATTCCAAAGGGAGTAGGGGAGACCTGAAAAAGTAGTTTATCATTACAGAGGGAGGAGGGGAGACCCACACAAGATACTTCTAATTCTAGAGCAAGGAGGGGAGATGTGAACTCCGTTAGGGATAGATAAACTAGAATGGTTGATAAGAGGGATCATGATGGGATGAGTGAAGTCATGTTTCAATCCCAATGAGGAGGGGAGTAATAATAGGTCCATGATTTTGAGGGAGGATTTCTTAATGATTTGTAAAAACTCATGGGACAGTTTTTTTCCCAAATGTTTGTTTTAAATATGTTGGGAAACCCTCAGTTATAATTGATTATGAACTATTTTAGAAAACCTTTGGGATAAGTGTTTTAATATAGCCAATTATTCTAGTAGTGTATCAACTCAAAATTTCAACAACCACCATGGTGTATTTCCTTTTATTTATCATATAATGAAAAAATATCATAATTCTATAGAAGGAAAATATCCATCCTCTCATAGTACAATGAAGACAAAAAAATATGTCTTCCTCAATTCAATTATATATCATTAGTTTATAGTAAATAAATTCAGCATTGGTATCTAGATCAATGTTGTGTACCTATGACTTCTTCTTCAAGAGAATTCCAATATCAAACCTCCAAGATTTCTACACCAGGTTTCCCACCCTAAGTTTATTAAAGAGATTCACCTAAGTAAATCATGCGTAATAAGAAGACCGAATCATTGACTACTATTGGATCTCCATAACCTCTTAAAAATTGTCTATCTTTGGTTCATCAGTAATGATTTCCCCAATGAAGAGGTTTTTGATTGTTCTCATGTCATCCATTCTTATATACTAGCCTATAATGTGAAATACCACCATCATCATTTTATTCCTTGAAGAATGAACGTTTGAAGCTTAAAAATACAATCATATGGGCTCTCTACAATGTCAAATATCATATCAAAATGAGGAAAATATGAGGGAAGAAGTTCTTTTTTACCCTATCCCAATTCGATTAAAGTTGGATAAAAAAGTTAGTGAACTTGGTACAATAATACAATATTTTGACACCCCTACCCAATCCACCAGTTCTATGTTGGGGTTTCAACATGACCTAATGAATTCCTTCCCATATGAATGAGTATTCCGACTACCAGTGAGGGAAGATAGAATAACATGGGATGACTATGTCCTTAACACCCACTGAACATTATAATTTTTAAATATAATTAGATAAATAATCAATAAATAAAGAATAAAACAATACCTATATGAATAGAATCATATAGAATTATAAACCATATAGTTTTATTATCATATACTATATACAAAAATCAAAACTAACAAAAAAGGATCCAAAGAGTGACATGCCTGAGAAATATAATCTGCAGCTATAGACATCTAGTTTAAACTCCATATAGAATCATATGTATCCTCCTACCTACCTACTTGAAAATACACAACATGTAACTTTCCATTCATAAAATATATTTATTTATTATGATATCTTACAACATGTTTACTAATGATCCATTATTTTAATCATTTTTCTCGGTGAAAATTGATTCATTTTTCATGTATGATTCGGATCGGTAGTCTCAGTATTTATAAATTGATCATAGTTAAATAATTTAATTATTGTTAAAAATTAAATTAATATAATATAAATTAATTATATATATATATATATATATTTGGAGTTATCCATTAAGGGTATAGAATAGTAAATTAATTACACTATTCATAGAGATGTTAGGTTGAACATACAAATGATTGTTGTTTCCATTTTTGATAGGTTGAATGAAATAGTTGAAAAAATAGCATTTATAGAATCATAATAATATCACATATATATATATATTAAATCCACCATTATTACGTTATTTGATGGGTTGTGATGGGAAATGAATTACATCGGTTGGTGATGTGGAAGTCTGCCCTATATACAAATACTGATTTTGTTTCCCATTGGATGGAAGTAGAGAAGAATGTAGTTCATGAAATTAACATAACAAATTCTTAGTATAAGGTCGATATTTTTTTTTATTATTTCAATTTTTTTAATAATATTTACATTTTGTGAAAGAATAAATAAAAATAAAACATTCAATTAAATTTTATACCTCTTATTAAGAAAACATCCATTTCTTTACACCTTAAATCCTCAATGTTTGGAATTGCACCCAAAAAAGACCACCCAAATCTAGAGAGGGATGTTATGTAGGAAGTTGGGAAAATTATTTTTAAAATAATAGGATTTTTAAGTGTGAAGAAAATATGATAGGATGTTATCTATTATAAGTGATGGGAGGGGTACTCCAGTAATTTCTTAAAATATTAAATTAATCAAAATTAATTTTTAGGGAAAAAAGCATCCTAAAAAGAATAATTAAAATGGCAAATGAGTATAGAATGAAACAATATTATCCATTAAATTATTTACATGTTTATATTTTGTATTTAAAATTATCTATTTTTTAACCAGTACTAACCCTTTTTAGCAATTGTCACAATAACAACATTTTTACTCATCAAGGGTTAATAAAGATGATATAAAGAGAAAATTTATCTTTAGATGGAGAATAGTTGATATTTACCAAAGTTTAAAAATCGATTATATTAATATAGTATTCTTAGGATGTCTAAATTGGTTAATAAAAAATTATTTATTATAAAAAAAATTAATATCATTTTTGGAGCTATTCATTTAATTTGACATTGAAAACAAAATGAAAAAAGGAATTGGAGTATAATCAATTAATACATCTATAATATGTTATTATCATATAAAAAATTTTGGTGGCAGAATAATTCACTCAAATTATGTTACTTTATAAATATTCAAATCATTTATTTTATTTTCATATTAATTGAATAAATTTTTTGTTTGTCTTTCTTAAGAATTTAATATAATAATATCATCAATAAAAATTAAAAAGTAATTAAATTGTTAAAAATAATTTACATTTAAAATAAATTTTTATAATCATACATAATTTTTATGTTTCCCTCTCACAAAAAATATTTGATATTAAAAGTTATAAAGTGAATTTTTTTACTTATCTTTTACATAAATATTATATTGATAAAAATCAAAGACATATGACACATAGTTTTCATATTTTTTAAACATGGATAGATATGGATGAAATAAGCTCATCAAGTTGAACAAAGGATTGTTTTCCATGAATTAATTTATATTAGTGTTAGAACTTAATTTAATATAAAAATAAAAAACACAGTGAATTTTTTTAAGAGAAATTCATTCTAATAATACAACTGTTTTTATACCAAATTCAAGTATAAAATTCAAAAAAGGACATAATCAGAATATATCTAATGAAAATTAACTAATATAATTTCAAAACATACCACAAATATAATTTTATAAGATAATTACAAAAACTTTTAATATAAATTTATATTGATCACTATTCAGTGAAAAAGAATCCAATTAATAGAAATCTCAAAAAATTAAACATATGATATTTTTATAAGATTTAAAAAAAAATTAAATTCATTTTTTGATATAATTTTTATAAAATTTCTATGAAGTAATTATAACACTTTCTTAAAAAAATTATTTAAATCATTTTTAAATAAAACATATTTTTTTAGAATAAAATTTCCTTACTAAAATTTAGTATTTATTTTTAATGAATTAATCAACACATTTTCATTGATCTAGACACACACACACAAATATATATATATATATATATATAATAATTTTTTTATCGTATTCATACAAACTAATTCACTAGATGGGATATACTATAATATTATTTAATGGTTCATTTATGATCAATGTTGTGTATTATATATGTTACCAAACATAATGTTCTTTTTAAATCTGAGAGTACTACATTCTCCCCCCATCAAAAAATTTTCACCTGAAATTTTATATATCATAATATGTTTAAAAAAATTATGTGTACTAATTATCCATTTCTTCCTCTAGTCCCCATGTTCCCCCATTATATTTTGGGTTTCACCATAGTACTCTGATTAGGTTAGTTGTTTTGTTGTGTATGTCCTTATCTATTCAATAAAAGATCTTCACCAGCTCCTCCTCATAAGAGGGATCATTTTAAAGCTATAAATCCTCTTAATTTAGTATATTTTAGGGATCTAGTATCTATATTCTCAATTGGGATACATGGAATATATCATGTACTTGAGATATGGTTTGTGGGAGTATTAGTTGATAGGCCATTGTTTCAATGTGGTGGAGAATATCAAAGGAGATGATGTACTAAGGACTTGTCTTACAATTATTTCCAATTCCCATGACTCCATTCCATCAATATATATTGAGAATCACATTATCTTTGACCCAAAACTATAAGTCACGTCAATTATTATCTTCTTTGTAAATCTATTGACATTGAGTTTCTCTGATGTGTTATTGGATGGACTTGACAATTTATTCCAAACCATTAATAATTTAAGGTACCAATATCTCATTTTCACCAAATTCATCTGAACACATTGGTGTTAAATATCTCTTCCCATAAAGAGATTCATAAGGAGCTACCATATTATTGATTGAATAATATTACTATATGTGAACTCATTCATAGGAAGATATTGATCACATACTCTATTTATTTACATTATGATTTTTTACAATATCTCCTCCAATGTCTTAATAACCTACTTTAATTGGCGATCATTTTTATAGTGATAAAACATATTGATATTCAAATCATTATTTAGAGCATGTTGGAGACTCTTCAATAACATGGAGTTAAATATCATATTTTAGTCTGATATGATAAATAGTGTTCTACCATGAATCCTCATAACCTCTCAAATGTATATCCATGAATGTTGATGGAGTGATAAGTCCTCTAAAATTCAAATTATGTGAGATTTCCATATAAGTTAGTGTATCAAAATCCATATAAAATCATTTGTCATGATCTATTTAAATGACTCCTGACAAATTATATGTTGATATTCTCACATTTTATTTTTGGTATATGTAATGGTTTCATCACCCACTTATACCTTATCATTTTATCATTCACTTTCTAATGTAATAGACACATTGAAGTACATTTCTCTTTCTTCTTCTACATATTATCCTAACCATAATTCTATCAGATATCTTGATACATATTTTTACTCCCTAGGTGGATAGAGAAGGTTGATCTATGTATATCATTCAATAGATCAATATTTATATTAGGATAAAATGGTACACATTTCTATGACCCCAATCTTACAAATCATTTTTCCACAATTTTCAAATCTATGGATTTCCCTTTCCATTTAGCTTTCAACTTCTTTTGAATTTCATCCTAATATATTCAAGTATCTTCTATCTTCAATAGATTGTATGATTGAGAAATAGTTTGAGAAAAGAATGATTATATTTATTTCTTTATAATTTCCACGACCATCATGTTCATGTCTGTGAAGATCGATTCCTTCTATATTAACATCAATGATAATTTTGTCAGATCCTTTCTATATAGATCATCTTCTACTTTGTTCTCATTCCATGGATGGTAATGGATTGAGAACTCATAGTCCTCAATAATCTCTAACCATCGTATCTGGAAAATATTTATATCCTTCATTATAAATATATAATTGAGGCCCTTATGCACTATATATGCTTCACACATCTCCGATATCCATATATAGAATCCAAATTTTCAATTAAAATAATTATGTATCCAACTCTAGAGAATGTGTTGGAATTTTTTTCACATGAACATTCAACTATCTTGAGGCGTAGGATATCACTTTTTCGTTCTTCATTAGAATGAATCCCAAAACATTTATTGAAGAATCCTATTATACAATGACTAGTTCCCCAATTGAGGGAATATGGAATACTAATGAGTTGATAAGCCTTATATACACTTCCATGAATCTCTCTCGACATTCATTGGTCAATAAAAACCTTACTCGCTTCAGAGTAATCATGTTTATATTGTTTGAAAATGATGATAATTTTCTCACAAATCATTGGCAATACCAAGTTAGTCTAGGGAAACTATTGATCTCTTAAAAAATTAGATCTAGTCTAATCCCCAATTTCCATTTTGATATAATGCTAAAAAAATATACCTTTTTTGGTGATATCATTCACCATGAATGATGTTTACATCATCATAAACTCACATTTAATGTATTTTGAATACATATTCTAATTTAAAAATTTAATTATCTTTGTAGTCAATTACATATCATAATCCTCCATATTTTTGGATTATATCCTAATATCATCCTTAATGACTACCAATAATTTGTTAAGATATATTATAAGAACCCTAATCATTATACCCATAAATATTTTTGGTGCAATATAAAGTCTGAAGGAAATCACTATGAACTCAATCATCTATGGCTTATTCAAAAGGTAGTTTTTTGAATATATTCCTTCCACACCATTAATTGGTAATATCCTTACCAATGTTCCACCAAATTGAAATATTGGGGCCTGAGTAGTTTATAAAAAAATTCATCTATTCTTTTGAGTTGATGCATTATTTTTATCAAGTTTTTAGGTTCATAATAATAAATTTATTGGATCTTTGATCCATCCTTCTTCTTGATGATGAATACTAGTGCACCCCATAGTGAAAAAATTGTACATATAAAACCCTTATATAGATTTTTTTGTAACTTATTTTTCATTCATTCCAACTCAATGGTGACCATTCTTTTAAGAGTTTTGGATATGGGTAGAGATCCAGGTATAATGTATATTTATAATTCAACATCTTGGTCAAGAGGAAGACCAAGAAAATATTCATGGAATATATTAGTATAATCCCTCACAATTGGAATATCTTAAACACGATTCTACCCTTTTTAATTGTAATTTAAGCTAGATATGATTGCTCAAAATGAAATAATATCCACACATGAAAAAATATTCCAATAGAGATTCATCAACCTCATTACACTTGTATAAAATCAGAGGATGACTTAGGATGTAAAGAGTGATCTCCCTCTCCTTATAGTTGATGTTATATTTTATAAGTATATCCAATCTATACAAAATATAGCAACAAACTCCAATAAATTAATAGAGATGAAATTTTAATGGAGATTCAGTCTAAAGACATTAATAGGTGTAGAATTATATAATTTGAATGTAACAATTACTTAGTTTTCTATTATCATAAATTTCTCAATGCCAATGTTTTGAGATGTTGTTTGAATATTTTAACTAAACATTCCTGATATAATTGAATGTATAGAACCACAGTCAAATAGTTTGTTCACTATTCTTGAACGAATAACTAGGATACCTATCACCATATCATTGTTGAGATCCACCTCACTAGTAGTGATAGAATATTCCCTTCGTTTATCTCTATAAATTAGTGGTTATTATGGATGAACTCTAACAATCCTTTACATAGGGAATTCAATTTCATAATTTTTTTTATTTCTTGAAGTTGAAACAAAATATTATAGGTTGAGTGTTTATATGAACCTTCATTTCCTCCGTTTCATTATGAAACTTCATCATATTTTGAAGAAATTAATTATCCTAACTCACATCATTTAAAATCTTGAACAATCTATCAGTTACCTTTAGAAAGTTTCTACGAGGTTTCTTCCAACAATATAAAAACATGGAATGTATGGTTTTTGTTCCTCCATGAGATTTATTTTTTAATTCATCCAATGAGAAAAAAAATTTATATGTATTATCATTAGGAACAAGACACAACTGAGAGTGTATAATCTCTATCTCAACCTTGAGGGAATATAAGACAATCAATTTATAGATATAAATGTCATTAATCAAAAAATAGATTTTTATAAATGGGTTTAATACACTAAAGATATTGTGCAACATACTTTTTACATTGAGGACAAATCCAGATGCATAACACCCATGAATTCTGATGTTTTCCTCATATAATGCAATAGAAACATCTTACTTTTTCTTTTTCCTAAGGAACACCATCTCTATTTTATAATAATTATTTCATGGAAAATATTTGTTGTATTTTTTACATAAATTATTCCCATTCAATTGAATAAATTTCCTCTTTTTACATCATTGTATTAATCTATTTCCACTCTCTATTAGCTTCCCTCTCCATGAAACAAAAATTGCACACAACATTATCTTATTTTGAGCATTATAGGTAATATATTAAAATCTCAATGTTGTGGATCCTTTGGTACATGATGACAGGATCAAAAGATACACTAAATATTGGATGATTTTTTCATATAAAATTCTCATCCACATATTTTTATTTCATAGGAGAAGGATGTAATTCCACATGATTAATGTTACTATTCATAGAATGATTTATCTGAGCTAGTACAACCATTAGGATCCTAGCTCCAAATCTCACAGACATAGCTATATAATTCTAGAAATCATCATATTTACTATCACATTTTTTATTCGAATGAGTAATAATATTTCTCATCACTAGCTAAAAAATGAAAAACACTATGGGAATACATTATCAAATAATCATTCTAAAGGGAAACATATTCACTTAGAAGGAAAAATATATAAATGATAAATATATCATAATATATGAGTCTCTTAGTTTCAGTCTATGTTATCGATGGTAAATTTTGGATTATGTTTTATATAATAATACTCTATTATAATCCTTCCAAAATTTTCATAGTGATTGTTTGAATTTGTCAAAGCATATTTCCAAATAATATCAAACCAAGTATACTATAGGGACTCTTTTTCAAAGATCATGAGTTGATCTATTTAATACCCCATGGGCACTTTTTAAGTTATTACACCATGGTACAACTACTAAAGAGCCACATTCACTTTTTGTATCCAATTAGCATTGTAATTACTTATATTCCACTCCATCTATACTTCAAAAAAATTAAAAAATATTTTCCTATACTAAGACTTATCAGTTGGGTTCTCACTAAATTATTGTAGTCCTAATCCTAAAAAAATTACCATACCTTCCCCTAATACCAATAATAGTGATACACAATTTTTTATAAATATTTTTACGTGATTTTTAACATAAATATACATTTAATAGAAATAAAAGATAAGAAATAATAGCTTATTTGGAATAAAGGGTAAATACGACTTTAACATTAATATAAAAAATCATTATTTAAATCTCCATAATGAGATCTTAAAACCGTATAAGATAATTAGTGGAATAAAAAGGCATACAAGGTGAGGTAAAATAAAAAAATGAGAATAAAAATGACAAGTAAGATCAAATTGTGATTAAAACATAAAAAAGATATTAAAAAATGGTTCATGAGTAATCACATTGGAGCCTAAAATATTTTAAATATTATATTAATATGATGGAAACATAGGAAATGTTGTTGAAAAATAAAACATGAAGGAGGAATATGTAAATGATAAATTCCAAGAAAATATCACATTTTTGGATTGAGTTACCTCATGGATTTGGTTAACTACCTAATCCCATACATAAAATCAATTGAGACAAAGCTTTACCCAATTCCTTGAAGCACTATCTTGGTAGACCAGTCATAACATGTTCATGATTATGTGCTTACAAATAGAAATAAATCATAAGGAATAATCCAAAAAAATATCCAAGAAATGAAATAATGGGAATAATTATTACTTATATCATAAACACAAGAAATTTTTTAAATATTACAATCAGAAGAAGTAATTAATTATTAAATATGTTTATATTTATTTATATAATCATAGTTTAAAAAAAAATTCTTTTAGGAATAAAAAATATAAAGGATTGTTATATACAAGGATTATAGGATAATAAGTTCCCCTTAATTGGGTTGGATTTTCAATTACTAATTATATAAATTATCTTCTGGAATTTACGAACTCTTAAATTTAAAGGAGATTTATATGTATAATTCTCATAACCTAAAGAAGAAGGGCGGTTTAGGGAGATCCCTTGACTTATATCATGTCTTTCTTCTTATAGAGTTGATGATACTTCATAATATATGTAGTTATTATAAATTAATTATATAATATTAATCATATATACAATACCTTATATTATAGTATTATAAATCTTATTGGCCTCTTATTTATAATTTTTCATTTAAATTACTATTCTTGGTGGCAATTGCTTTATTTTTCAAGAATGTTTTGGTTCAACAGTATTAGTATTTATACATTGATCCTGGATCCATCATCTAAATAATGTTAACCATGATATTAATATCATATATATATATATATTCAACCATTGAAGGTTGCGAAAAAAATTTAATTATGCTATTCTTGGAGAGGGTAGGCAATACATATGCATGAAAACTATTTCCAATCTCAATATATAGAATGATAGAAAGATAAAAAACGATAAACCATTATAAAATAATAATAATATCATAAATAATATATATAATTACTAAATACAACATCATAACTAGTCATGAGGTATAATGATATAAAAATAATTACATTGGTTTGTGATGTGGTAGTCTGTCGTTCAAATAAACGATTATTTTATTTCCTATTGCTTGGAAGGGGAGATGGGTGTAGGTGATAAAATTAACCTAAAAAAAATATAAATATGTGTTATATATTTTTGTTTTTATTTCACCATGGTTTAATAATATTTTATTGAGTTAGAATAAGAAATAAAATTAAAACATTTCGTTATAAACTAAACCTCTTCTTTAGACAACCTTTATTTATATACACATTAAACGCTCAATGGATGGTATTATAACCAATATATGTCCTATAAATGATGTAATGTGATGTTTTTAATGGATTTGGGTAGGTTTTAGAGAACATAATTCCATTTTAAAGGTGAATAAAAGAGAATTGGTGGTTCCCATATATAAGTGAAGGGAGAGGTACTCCTGGAATTCCAAAAAAAGAAATTTAATATAAATAAATATGCTTTGAAAAAATAATCCAAATTGATATATTTCAAATATAGTATTGTTATCAATGAAAATAATATCATATAAAAATTAATTATAAATTTTTCTAACAAAAATAATAAAATAATTTTCAAAGGGAATGTGTTTTTTGAAAAAAATGACATTACTAAAAAAATCAGTGTTAATATCCTAATAATTAGTCAATAAATGTTTTTGAAAAAAATGAAAAGTTTATATAAATTTCATTATATGGTTAATATTATTCTTATACACAAATTTAATGGATCAGTTATACTATAATGATATTTCATTGTCTGTTTAAGCTTGATGTTTCTTGTTGTATACGCTATTAAATATAGTGTTGCTTTAATTTAATGAAGTGTTATAAGGTGATTATCGAGTCGATACCAAATATTCCATTTTAATGGTTAATACCCATAGGCATAACTATTCCAAAAATACCTCCACTTACAGTATACAAACATGTTTGTAATTATTTAGAAACCACTATCTCTATACTTCACCAAAATATTAGAATATTTTCCAATAGGTGGATTTATCAATAGGTTTATCAACAGTTTGTTTCTAGTAATAATCATAAAAAATAACTATACCTTCCTAAAATACATAAATATTGTGACCCAATCCATTTACTGATATTATTACATGATTTTTTGGGAAAAATATTACAAAAAATAAAAAATGATCTAGATGCCAATTTTATTTTGAAGACTATGTACATAAAACAAAAACACGGAGATAAAATGAATCATATTTATCATAATATCCATAATGAGATCCTAAATATATTTGATATACAAAAACTAATTTGGATAAATTGGTGAATACATAGAAAAAAGGGGCGATCTAAAAAACCATTGAAAGAAAAAACCTGAAAACTAGGCCTTTCACGTGAGTCAGAATGAAGGACATGATATAATAATAGAAAAGGAGCATGAATAATAATATGGGATAATATCATAAAAATAATGGAATAATAAGATAATTTATGCTTAATAAAGTGGAATAAATATAACTCATGGCATAAGCCTAAGTCAAGGCTATCTACCAAGACAACATCACATGGTTTTCATAGCGCCATCATAGATAATTTTTACTCCGAATTTCCAAATATACATTATCATGAAAAATTGATAATAAAATTTTCAGTGGAGCACTGTTTGGGTAGACCCATCATAAAACTTTCATTCTAATATTTGAAAAATATTGAATTAAATCATAGGATTAAAACATATGAGTTTACAGTGGAATAAAATGTGTTGAATAATCATTCCATATATCAAAATAAATGTAGTTTCAAAATGAATCCAAATAAAAGAAGAAATTAAATATTCGAGATATTTTAAAAATAATTATGAATCTATCTGAAAATATGATTTTTATTTTCTAAAATCATTATTATAAATGGTATATAATTGGATATATAAATGAAATTTCAAAATATTGTTTTTAAAACCATTAAATGATTTTTGGAGAAAGAAATAAAATGAAATTTTTATTTAATATCATAGTTATAATAGAATAGTTATAAATAAAATATTATTTATTTAATGAAATTATGAATTTAAATAAATAATTTAAATAATCATTAAATAAAAGGTTTATGGGAAATAAAAGATCCCCAATATCTGGTTCAATTTTAAAGAATACATTTGATAAATGAATTTAAGGCATGAATTACCCAATAAAATTAAAGGATAATAAGATAGGTATATATATAATATAAATTAATAATATAAATTAAAATAATTCCATAACATCAAATAGAGATAGAATGTGTGTTATAGAGATAATGGACATAACCAAAAGAAAAAAGGTGGCTCATAGATTTCCAATACATTTGGTTCCAAAATCATCATATACATTCAATTAATGACTTAGATAATAATAGCTGACAAATATATTACATAATTACAACCCATTAATATTTATACATTATTTAAGACATTTATATTATGTTCATTTAGAACCATTTCAATTATATATAACGTTATATTTTGTTTTGTTGTGGGTGTTTGGTTCAGGGTTCCACTCTTAGATCAGTTATAGATTATTATTGATATAAAATTAAAATATGAATTAAAAAATAAAAGTTAAATGAAATGGTATTAATATATTTTAATAAATATAATTATTCAAAAATATAATATTATGTTCTGATAGAGGGATAGTTCAGATATTAAAAATGAAAACTTTTTGTTGTTAACTCATTTAGATGGTTTTACAGACCATCATGAACTAGTTTAATTTTATTTGAAGAAGTGATTATTAATAAAATTAAATAACATTAAATTAGTTATATAATAATTATTAAAAAAATATTTATCCATATTATTGTTTTAATATGAATATGGGAAGGTGGTGGAGAAAAATGTAGTACATTGTTTATGGAGGCGGTGAACCAGTCATATTTTGAACAATGTTTTCATTTTATAAAAAAATAAAAGTACAGTATATTATTGATATTACACCATAATAATTACATATAAATATATTTAGCATACTTATGTTACTATTTTTAGGTTTATGGAGATCATATGCTATGGTAGAAGAGAAATAAATTGAGAATAAATTTTATTTAGGGTTAAGCTCTCCATTTGCTTTTCTCTTTTTAGGGTACTCTACAATGATCCTTAGAATTTTTTTTCTCATAGTAGAAGAAATAGGACATGAATACATGATTGGTATGTGAATTGGGAAAAAATTGGGCATTCTCCCAGGCTTAGAATTTTGGAGTAGATGGGTTGGTGTATGGTGGTATTTATAAGGGGGGATATGGGTGATTTTTAATATTCTCACCGTTAGATTACCTTTTTGGATCAATTATAAAAATTTTATTGATTATTTTGAATATAATCATAAATAGTTTATTTTATTTTTAAATACTAAGCTCTAACATCATTCATGACTAAAAAATTCATGTATTTAACTTATAATATTAATTACAATATTTTAACGTATTTCACTGTTATCCAAAAAGATAATATTTTATAAAAATATAAAAAACTAAACATATACAAATATAATGATGTATATTCCAAATATTAAATATTTTTTTTTAAATATGATAAATTTATATTTTAAACAAAATCCTCATTTATTTGAAAAATATAAATTTTAACAAGATTGTAATTTTCAGACCATTTGAAATATAACTTGATGTCTCCTAAAATTATATTATCATTATAATAAAATTTAATATTTATCTATAAAACCATTTTATGAAAATTATCATAATTAAAAAAAATATATTATAAATATGAAAATAAAATAATTATGTTTTATAAAAATATAAAAAATTATTTTATCACATTAAACATTTACTGTAATACCGCAAAATTATATATGACTACTTTTTATTGGATAGGGTGTATGAAATGGATCACCATGTGAATAAGGGATTATATTATTTTGATACTTTATAATATATTTACTATTTAAAATAGATTATATATATTTCAATGCTTCTAACACCGAGTTAGTGCGCGTTAGACACAAGATAGACCATCTTCGATGGCTTACATTACACGTAAGACTGAGTTTTACCAAACAATATATTATATAAAATATTATTAACTAACTTATGAAAATATAATGTTTTTATAAATATAAAATCATTTAATTATTTACCAACAAATGAGAAACGAAAATAAGAACTAATTAGATATAAAAAGAAAAATTATTATTTTTTAAACATACAAAGGAGGTTTGTCTTAATAAACAAAATTAACTCTAAATTATTTAATTATTTTAATAAAATAAACATGTAATAAATTCCATATTTTTTTTGATATTCATCTATTATTTTTAACATGAATATGATAAGTACAAACCATATTTTACACATAAAAACCAATATTTTTATAAAGGCTATTTTACCACCTTTTAAAGGAGAACCCATATTAAATCTGTATTTTGAAACATTAATTGATTTAATAAATCAAAATGAACTTCATATTTGAAATAGAAACATAAAAATTAGTTTGGTTTATTTTTTGATATTTTTTAGAAACAAACCATTTTACATACAATGTATACATAGATAGTTATTTGATTATTTGGGGTAATATTGATAAATACGTCTACCACATTGAATACAAATATTCAATATTTAACATTGTGTATTAGACATGTGGAAAGGTTTGGAAATGAAATAGATGTGTTGGTGATTGTTTAAGGAAAGCCCTATGGGTTGGGGATCGGTTAATGAAAGCCCCTCGATGCATCGATTGTCTAATGGGATGAATTAGTTGTCAAAATTGGAATAGGTAAATTTCATCTTGATGGTAATTGTTCTATGTACCAAGGAAATATGGAATCCAATATTTAAGCATTTTTCCTAATTTATTTTAAGTTATTATTCATCCATGATAATTTTCAGGGACATATCTATAGATTTATTTAATTTAATGTTATTTATATGGTTTTTATTTCTGTTTCTGACCTTCCCATATTTATTTTTCCTTATCTTGTTATTTTAACAACATGTGTTTCATGTTATTAAAATATCGTTTTTTGTACACTTACATTATGTTTATTTATTAATTGACTTGTGTGTTCATTTATTTACCTTTCCACATTGACTATTATCATCGTTTCATTATTTATTCTGCTATATTATCCCCTTATTTAGCATCCGGGCTCACCATTTTTATGTTTCTCTCCACAGGAATCCAAGAAGCATACTATGAATGATATTCATGTATTTAAAATAAGGAATAAAGTTATCCTTGAAGTAATTTTTTATAAATAATAAAACAAATATGTTGTAATAAAGGTATTAATTTGTAATAAAAGACTTTTTTATGTATATAATATACCAAGAATACTAAAATCTTGGTCCCTCGGGATTTGATTATTTGTAATCATGCGAATTTAATTGATACTAGTCACTAACTCCGGGATATCAGGGGTCCATTCACTACAGTTGATATCAGAGCTAGGTATTGATCCTAGGACCTGTGGGTTAGAGAAAAAACCCTAAGGTAGTTTTTTAGGATAAGTATAGAAGAAAACCATATAGTTTTGGTAAAGTTTGGATTATGTGGTTATTTCAAGAAAAAATTTCATGTATCAATACTAACAGTGGATGTGGTTGTGACACAAATGTACCTAGGAGTAATAACTCTGATAATATAATCCGATCCTATCTCCAGTTAGTCGGGTTCATGACAATGAGCCTTACAGAACACTTATTTTGAAACACATGGGGGATATTATTAGGATAAAACACATTTTCTTTAAAAACTATTATGAATAATTTGGATACATAATAAGTAACATAGGTTAAAACTATGGTGTTTTATATTGAATGTACGGTGTCATGTTTTAAAAATATAAGAGTTTATATTTTGGTTAAAACTTATTCTATAGAATTACCAATTCTGATGATGTATTTTTGGGATTCAATAACTATATTTTAAAAGTATCTTAACAGTAATATTTTAGATATAAGAATCCCGAAATGCCTAAGGAATATACATGATTTTAGAATAATATTTTTTATAAGAAAGTGTTATTTGGGGAATAATGTTATTACATTTATATAAATGAAATTTTAAAGAAATTTATAATATTTTGGGTTCATATTATTACAAATAAAAATATACAAATATTCAAATAAGATTATAAGACGTTATAGATAAATGGTTGTACTGAAAACCTTAGTGAAGAGTATATTTAATGATTAAATTTCAAGGATTCACATTAAGTTTATTTCAGAAATTATATTAATATGGTTTTATAAAAAGACAACCAATATGTTGTGTGAAAACCTAACAAGTTTGGAAAGTCTCCAGCTCTTAAACCTATTACAGAAGCACAGTAAGGGTTTCACTCCAACTACTAACCTACGCAATGTACTGGTTAATATTTAATTATTTTTAGTAATAATATATGATGAATGAATTTTAATGATGAAATATTAGTATATGTTTTATGATTAGAGATTAAACTATTAACCATATTTGTTTGGGAAGAGTTTTTAAGACAAATAGTTATACATTACCCTCTTTTATTGGAATTACAATCCTGTAAATGTTTCTTTTAGTGATTCAGGCATAAAAAAATTCATTATTGGTAATTATTTTATAGTATTAAAGGCAGTAATTAGAAATTGTTAAAATAAAACCAAAAAGTTATTATTTTTCAAATGAAATTTAATCCTATCATGTAAGAATATTTCATCATATTGCTAGACCATAAAATAATTACCCAACTTTAGGAAAATGAATTCGAAATAAAATGATGTCCTTATACCATTATTTCAATTGATACCATGGTGTTCTAAATCTTCAAATATTTATGGAATTCAGTCCATCAATATTCCATTCATAATTAAATTGTTTGTGATTATTGACCTCAATTACTCTCTATAAAAATTTACACTTTTCCTCCATGTATATATAAGTTTGTATCTCTACATTCGACTAATGTTCTCTTTCTTAGATATATAGTTATATGTTATTATATGTGACACTTATATTTCCCATTATCTATTTTCTAGTTGATGTTTTTGGAACCCTTATCAAAATTTTGGATTTCAATATAGGAAATATCAAACAATTTATTACCAAGAACAAGTTGAAATTGTGAGGACACAATTTAATTAAGGTGGAAACAATCTAACACCATGAAAGGATAATGTAAACCATTTAATTCGATATCATGGATGGAAAAAATCACCAATAATGTAAGATAATATAATATCGGGATACTTTATAAAATATTTACTATTTAAAATATATTGTGTATATTTCAATACTTACAACACCGAGTGAGCTTACATTAAATTAAAGAGCACTACTATTCGATGGCTGGCGTTACACGTAAGACAAAGTTTTAACATAAAAAAAACATAATTAAAATTATTATTAACTAATTTATGAAAACATATGGTTAATATAAATAAAAAATTAATTCATTTGTTACCAATTAATGAGAAATGAATATAAGATCCAAATGATTATAAAAATATATATTATTATTTTTAAATTTTCAAATGAGTTATGCCTTAATAAACATAAGTAATTTCAATTAGTTAATTATTTTAATGAAATGTATATTTAATATATTCTATAAAATATTTTTTATATTCATTATTTAAGGTTGATATACATGAGATAATAACAAACCCAATTATACACATAAAAGCCTATATTTTTATAAAGGAAATTTTATCACCTTTTAATGGATAACACATATTAAACCTGATTTTTGACACTTTAATTGATTTAATATTCCAAAATAAAATTCACATTTGAAATAAAAACATAAAAATTAGGATTTTTTTTTGATATTTTTTTGAAACATATCGTTTTTAATGAATAGTTAAAAATACAGAATTTTAGTTCAAAACTGTTTTTTCATATCATTTATTTGTATTATTAAATTATAATTATAATTGGTTTGAAATATTAATTTGATAATTTTTTTAAATAAATACAATCTATGTTATTTTAATCAATTTACATTTGAAATTGAGTTTAAAAAAATAGAAAACTTTCGTACGTTTTTTACATTAAAAACTTACTTTGTCTTCCCACCCACATGATGATTTTTTATTGAACTTCTTCCACATACATGATTTTAATTTGAAAAAGAAGATTTAATAATTGGAATCAGAATAATTTATAATTTCAAATAATTACAAATTTGTTTTAGATCAAAAATATTACTAAAAGTGATAAAAATTAATTACAATAATTAAAGTTAAATTAAGCTTAATAAGGGACTAAACGATAACCTTCAGGCCCAAAAACACCTATAAACAAATCCAAGATCTATTGTATGAATATATATATATATCATATCCTATCTTTTATCAATTTTTTTCCATTATTAGGCCCACTTGAAACATGAAAAACTTGGCAATAATTCTTATGTCAAAATATAACAACTGTGCAACTCCTCCTCCACTATAAAAACCACCACTTATCCCCATTACCAACACATCTTAATCCACTTTTCCTTTCCCAAGATCTGAAATAATTTCTTCCCAACATCCTGAACACAATCATTGAATCCACACTTTGTACATAAATCATTCTAAGGAATCCCTTTGGTATACACCAAAAGGAGTTACACAATTTTTAATGTAATTCTTTCCAACGACCACTTTTCTTTAATTTACATATCCTCCACATCAAATATTATTCTTCATTGATTATATTATAATAATAATATCCTAAATATATTCTTATTTTTTATTATTATTTCTTTTACCTAAAATAATACACACTTCCATATAATGGGTTTGGAAAATACTATTTCTGTATACGATAAACTACAACCTCATGAAATAATGATAGTTCATTTTTCTTTCACCAAGATTCATGGATGGAAATTATGATTTAAAATATTTATATATATGTTATATTTTAAATTTATTATTTCTTTATACTTATTTAATCTTTTTATAACACATACAGTTAATACTTCCCAATTTGTGTTAATATGATAACATCATTTGAGAAAGTGTGCATACTGCCCTCTCAAATTGATATGATTCGTTCAAAATAATCATGGAATGTATTAAGAATAATTTTAATAAAAATAAATGAAATATATTGCCTATATAAGTTAATATATGTATAATATACGTGTATATACATATAATATAAATTTCATTCTCTTAAAATATGACGATGAAATGTAGGTAGCTTTCATGTGTACTTACAAACTACTATCTCAATGGACAATGCATTTTATTTGTTATTTCCAAATATTATAAATAATTATTGACACATATATAATTTATGAATATGATATTAAAATCATGGTTGAAATTATTGATATGATTAAACCAGGATATATTTAATAATAAAAACAAATAATAAGTTAAAATGTATTCGACAAACTAGGCAATTAGCAATCGAAATAGTTAAAATAATTAAAGGTTATTAAAAAACAAGTAATATGATATTATAATTGGATCATATAAGATATAAAGAATACTAATATGGTTCTTTTATATGTTATTAACGTTTTTAATTCCATTATAATGGAGGTTAAAGGATGTTCACTCGAAAGGAAATGTAAGGTAAAGGATTTTCGACTCAATTTAGATTTCGTTGAGACTTAATTGTTATTAGACACATAGTTTCTTTTATATGGTGTATATATTTATATTGAAATTTTATATCATGAATTAATTATTCTTAGTATATTATAAGTTTAATTTAATATTATTCCATTATGAGTCATATAATTTTATATGTTTCAATGTCGTATCGGACACTTTGGGATGTGGAAAGATTATTTACCTCAAGACTAATAATAATTATATTTCAATGGAATTTCCATTCAAAGGAATTGTGTAAGAATATTCAATAAAACATTTTATTTTCCTAATCCCCGGTTATTCATAACCATTTTCATGGATATGTTTTCTTTTTTCACTCTTTGGTACTCAAAATTTTTTAAAATGGTTTTTAAGAAAACCAGTCATTTTTTTACTCTTTAGTAGGAGACCCCATTTTCTTTTTAGAAAAATGTTTTATTAAAATGGTCTGAAAAATTATTTAAAAATTATTTTTTTTGCAGGATATAGCTTGTTTAAAGGCCTAACGGGTTAACCTGATCAGAGGGGATGCCTTTGGCCTTTATCATTTTAGAACTCCCTAGGTTTTTTTGTTTCTATTGTGTTTGTTGGTGTTAGTTGTTGGCTTGGGGTTCTTGTTTCTTTATCTTTAATTAAAAAAGTAAATTTGGATGGATCAACAAAAAGACCTTATTTTTAATCAACATGGGATATATTGAATTTATACCATCATTAATCTTTTTCTATATGGTTTAAGATTGTTTTGACCATGGGTAGAAATCACATTCAATTCCTTTATTAATTTTTCAATTCCCTCAAATTATTCAATGTCTTATGATCATTGAACCTTGAATTTCCCCTAAATTATCCATTTAATTAATAATGGACATTAATCATTCTTAAAATGTGTTTAATTTTACATACAATGTCTACTTTGATTGTTATTTTATTATATGGGGAAATATTGACAAGTCTATATACCTCATTCAATACAGATTTTTGATAAGGAATATTGTATATTCGAAATTAGTAATGATTTAGACATGCAATACACAGGTAGTGTACCGTCTAAGGAGAGACCTATGGGTTGGGGACTGGTTACTGAATTCCCCTAGTTGCATCGGTAGTCTAATTGGATGATTTAGTTCTAAAATTAGAATAGGTAAAAAGTTACTTGGTGGTAATTGTTCCATGTAACTAGGAAACATGGTGTCCAATAGTTAATATAATACTCATTTACTTTTAGTTATTATTAATCCATAAGATTTTACATTGACATATCTATGGATACATTTAATTTTCAGTTATTTAGATGGAATGTATTTCTATTTCATACCTTTCCATATTTATTTTTTCTTATCTAGTTATATTAATGAAATTTGTTTCTAGTTATTTACTTTACGTATTGTTTATGCACTTCTATTTAGTTTATTTCTTACAAAGAATTTGTGTTCAGTTATCCACCTTCCCATATTAACTATTTTCATTAATTAATTATTTTTTTGGCTATATAAATCCCTTATAGAGCATTTGATATCACCCTTATAATGTTTCCTTCCCCAGGATTCCAAGAAGTGTACTATGAAATATTTGAAAGGATATACTAGAATGAGTAATGTTATATTAAAAGTTATTTATTTAAAAAGAAAGAATAAATAATATTTTAATTTGTAAATTCATTTGAAAAAAAAAATATATTTTATTTATTTGGTTTACAAGGAATTTAAGATATGATTCCTTGTAATCATTCCAATTGAATTGATAGTAAACACCATCTCTGAGCTATCTAGTGTGGGGTCATTATAGTTGGTATCATAGCCAGGTATCGATCCTTGGACCTGTGGGTTGGAGATCATAACCATAAGGTAGATTTTTTAGATAAGTATAGTAGAAAACCATATAATTTTGTTAAATTATAGATTATGTGGGTCTTCTTAGAAAGAAAATCCATTTCTCAATAATAAGATTCGATGTGGTTTTGGAAAATATGTACCTAGGAGTAATAACTTCGATAAGCTGTTTTGAACCTGAATTGGGATAACCTTGTTCATGAAAATGGGCCTTACTGTGCATCTGGTTTAACACTCCTCCAAGATATGATTAGGATAATCCACATTTTTTACTAAAAATTATGAAGAATTTGGATATATAACAAGTAACTTAGGTTAAATTTAAGATGTTTAAATTAAATGTATGGTTCCATGATTTAGAAATTCAAAAGATGATATTATGGGCAACCATTAGACTATGGAAGGATACATTTTGATGAATCATTTTTTGTATTGAAAAACTAAATTGTAGAAGTATTTTTCCATTGGAATTTTGGATATAAGAATCTTGAAAAATCTAAGGGATATACTTCATTTTCAAAGTATATGTTTTAGAGGAAAAGTTTAATTGAGGAATAATGTATTTATATTTATATAGATGAAAATTTTAAGGTATTAATATACATTAGGGTTCATTTGACCAGTAATAAAATTGTTTTAATAGTCAAATATGATTATGAGACATTATAAAAAAATGGTTGTATTGAAAACTGTATTTAATAGTATATTTATTGATTGAATTTCAAGTATTTAGATTATATTTATCTTAAAAATTATATTAATATGGTTTTAGAAAAGGATAACCTGTATCCCATGGGGCATCCTATAATGTCAAGAAAAGATACAAGTATTGAACCAATGGCTGAAGGACAATAAGGGTTTCACCCCAACCATTGACCTATAAAATATCTTGGTTATTTATTAAATGTTTTAGTTAAAAAATTTGATTAATTAATGTTAATCATGAACCATTATTATATCTTTTATGGATTATTGATTAATCTATTAATCACAATGTTATTTGATGATAGTTAAAGACACATTTCTAGACTTCTCACATATTAATAGGATTTACAATCCTTTAAAAGTTTCTTTTAGAGATTTAGGCATATTTTTTTTTCATTTTACATAATTAATTTCTGGTAGTAAAGTTATGAATTAGAATTTTATCGTAGCACAACCAAAAGTTAGGATTGTTCATATGAAATTGAATCTTATGATGTAAGATTATTTCATTATATTATTGGTCAATAAAAGAATTACCCAACATTAAAAAAATGACATTGAAATAAAATGTTGCCATAATACCTTAATTTATATCGAACCGATGGTCTTATAAATCAATAATGATTTATGGATTATAGTCCCTTAACTTTCTATTGATCATTCACCTGTTTGTGATTTATGACCTCAATCACTCCCTATAAAAATTTACATTTTCCTCCAAGAATGTATCTCTACAAACCACATATGTTCTCCAACTTAGAGACCTAGTTATATGTTACTCCTTGGGACCCTTGTAATTCCAACTTCATCATTTCTAGAGGATTTTTTCTGAACGTTTTTCATGATATTGGATTTCAATGTAGGAAATATCAAACAATCTATTAAAAATATTGAGTTCAAATTGCAAGGACACAATTTCATCAAGGTGGGGAGAATGTAACACCATGGAATTATAATGTAAAACATTGTATTATATTGTGTGTATAAAACACATCCCCAAGAGTGTAATGGAATATAATATTTGGAAACATTATAATATATTAACCACATAAAATAGATTATATATATTTCAATGCAAGATAGAGTCAGTATGCATTACAAGTAAGAACAACCATCTTTGATGGATTGGGTTACATAAAAGACCGAGTTTTACCAAAAAATAAAATATTATTTAAAATGATATTAACTAATTTATAAAAATAAATGGTTTATATTTATATAAAATTAATTCATTAGTTTCCAGTTAATGAGAAAAGAAAAATAAGAACCAATTGGATATAAAAGGAAATAATAATATTTTTAAAATTTTAAATAAGTTTGGTTTTAATAAAAATAATTAATTATAAATAATTAATTATTTTAATGAAATATATATGTTATTTATTCAATTAAATATTTTTTATATTCAACCCTTAGGTTTTATATGCATAAGACAAGAATAAACTATATTTTACACATAAAAACTTGTATATTTATAAAGGGAATTATACAGCCTTTTAATGGAGAACCCATATTGAATATGAATTTTGACACACTAATTGATTAAATATATCAAAATAAATTTCATATTAGAAATATAAACATGAAAATTAGGTTAGGTTGATAATTTTCTATTTATTGGAAATATATCATTTTTAAAGAATTGTTAAAAATAAAAAATTTTAGTCCAAAACATCTTATTCATATAATTTATTTATAAGGTTAAATTATTGTTTTAATTTTATTTAATGTTTAATTACATAATATCTTTATCAATTATAACAATTCATTTAATTTTAATCAATTTCACTTGGAAATTGATTATAAAAACATAGAGAACATTCAGGTGTTTTTACATTAAAAACCTGTATTGTCATCTCACATACAGGATGAATTTTAAATTAATTTCTTCCACTAATATGATTAGAATTTGGGAAAATGGATTCGATAACATCAAATAGAATAATTTTCAACGTATAATAATAACAAACATTTTTGAACAAAAATAATAGTAAAATTGATTAAAATTAATTATATTGATTAAGTTGATATTAAGATTAATAAGGGAGTAAAACTGAACCTTATGTCCCAAAATGAACTATAAAATTCTCCAATTGATATTGGATGTTAATTTATAGACCTTATAATTTCTTGTATCTAATTGTATCCAATATTTTAGCCACATGAATCCTGAAAAATGTGGGAAAAATTCCTTTGTCAAAATATTACAAGAGTACCCCACCACTTCTTCCCATTCCCCACACAACTCATACAACATATGTTTGGACAATATATTCCCAAATAAATTCCCAAAATACTGCCCTTTGAACTTGAAGCCCCCTTTTGGAAGAAATAATTCCAATAAAACCCTTTGGTATACACCAAAAGGAGTTACCCAATTTTCACAGTAACGTTTTCCAACTATAACATTTCATTTATTTAATTTTCCACCACCAAAAATATTATTATTCCATGTTCCTACAATAATATAAATATCATTAATATTCTATGATGCTTTTTTATTAATGGTTCGACCTACAATAACACAAACATCCATCCAATGGGTAATGAACATACTGTTTCTGTGTATGGTAAAGTACTACCTCATGAAATGGTGATTGTTAATTATTCCTTTACCAGATTTCATGTTTGGAAAATATGATTGATACACTATTTATATATGTTATATATGATATTTATTATTTCTTTATAAATCTATATTCCAATTATAATAGACACAATTAATACTTTCCATTTAGTGTTAATACATTGACATCTTTTGAGGAAGTGTGCACTACCGCCCCCTCATAGAAATGTGATTTGTTCACACTAAAAATGGAACGTATTAAGGAATATTTTATTTGAAACATATGAAATATATTACCTAAATATGTTACTATAATTAATATATATATGTATATACATATCATTAACTTTTTATTTTTTTAAAATACAAAAATGAAATGAAGGGCGCGTTCATATACATATATATACTAGATATATAAGTTACTAACATCATTGTTCAAATTATTGAGATGATTAATACATAATATATTAAATAATTGAAACAAATAACATATTAAAATATACTCATCAAACTTGGAAATTGACACCTGAAATAGTTAAAATATTTAGTAGTTACTAACAAATAGGTAACAAGATTTAATATGTGGATCATATATGATATCAAAAATATTTATACAGTAATTTTCTAAGTTATTAACTTGTTTAAACCCGTTACAAAAGAAGTCAATGGAATTTTACCTCAAAGAAAACAAATGGTACGACATATTTTTCTCAATTTACAATCTATTGAGACTTATTTGTTATTATGCGGCTAGTTTCTTTTATATTGTGTGTATATTTAAATTGACATGTTACATCATGAATCCATTTATTTTCACAATATAATAAGTTTATTTTAATATTATTTATTCATGAGGATTATTGTTTAAAATGTTTTAATGTGGTATTAGACACCTTGGGATGTTTGTGGATTATTTTCTTCAAGACTAATACTAATGATATTTCAATAGAATTTATAATCTATTAAATTATATATAAATTATTAAATAAAACATGTAATTTTCCTTTCAACTGGTTATTAATGACCATTTTCATGTATTTGTTCTATTTTTCCACACTTTGGAACTCAAAATGTTTTGAAATTGTTTTTATGAAAACCTATCTTTATTTCTCTATTTAGTCGGAGAACCCATTTTCTACTAAAAACATTCTTTATTAAAATGTTTTAAAAAATATATATAAAATGATTTAGTAAAGATATTTTTACTATTTTTTCCTTTAACCAATGTTTTTAAAGTTATCATCTTGTCTCTTTCCAAACAAATAATTTTTCAAAACATTTTATCATCAAAAAAGAAAGTTCTTTTACCCCATATGACTAATACAGATTTACCCTCCATCATTTCATTGAAGCTTCTTTTTCATATTGAAAAGGTTACTTTTAAGGAAAATATTTTAAAAAGTGATTTTAATGGAAATGGTTTTTCAAATTTTTTTCCATGATAAAAGGATATTTTTCTCAAGAATGTTTTTAATGATCATTTTATAGTATTTTTATTCATTAATGACAACAATACTTATTTTTATTATACTTGGGTATTGTTGTATTGAAACCATCCTTAATATTCCTTTAGATGATTTAAGATTATTTTTTCCACGAGTAATATTCACATTAACTTCCTTAATTCATTTTTCAGTCCCCTTATCATATTCATTATCTTACGATCAATTAATATTGAATTTACCCCAAATTATCCATTTCATTTATCATGAAAAATATTATTCCCTAAACAATATATCACTTTACATATGGTGTCGATATTGACAATTGTTTGATTATTGAGGCAAAAATTGAAAAATCATTATACCTCATTAAATATTTATATTTGATAAATAATATTGTCTATTAGATATGAGAAATGCCGAGGAAATTAAATACATGAGTTGGGGACCGTTTATGGAAATCCATACGAGTTTGGGACCAGTTAATGAGAGATACTCAATGCATTTGTATCCTTATGGGATAAATTTTTCGAAAAAATTGTAATAGGTGAACTGTATCTTGATTTGAATAGTTGAATGTCCCCAAGACACATGACATCCAATATTTAATCATTATTTATCTTTTCGTTTATGTTATTATTCATCCATGATATTTTACATTGACATATCTCTAGACACATTATATTTTCTATTATTTAGATGAAATGTGTTTTTATTTCTCACATTTCCATATTTATTTTTCATTATCTAGTTTTTAGAATGGTATTTTATTCCAATTATTAAATTGACATATTGTTTACTCACTTTTATTTAGTTTATTGATTACATGGAATGTGTTTTATGTTATGTATATTTTTATATATACTATTCTCATTGGTTCCTTAATTATTTCACTATATTTTTCCCATAATGAGAATTTGAGATCATAGTTATTATGTTTTTTTCCTCTAGAATCCAAGAAGTATATTATGAATGATATGAAGTGATATATTAGAAGGAATAAAGTTATCCTCAAATTTATTTATTTATAAAGAATAATAAAATATGTTGTAATTAGTGTATTCTTTTTTAATACAATACTTTTTTATGTATCTGGTTTACCAAGCCTACAAAACTCTTAGTCCTTTAGGATTTTATTCCTTCTAATCATGCCAATGTAATTGATAGTAGTCACCTGCTCTGGGTATCTGGGGTAAGATAGATACATTTATTTACTTGTGTCATGATATAAATATTATATATTCTAATATTATTTGATAACTAAATATTATTTTAGATTTTTTAGGTTAGGTTTTTTATGAAGGTCCTCTTTGTAGCGTCCTATTCTGTGTTTCACTCAATAATTCCCCAAGAGGGTGGATAAAATAACCACAATCCCACCTCTCTGAATGGAAGATACTTCCGACTTGAAGAGAGGGCCTAATTTGTGTATGTGGGGAGACTATTCCCTCGTATATCAGTGTAAGAAAATTGGTAAAAAATAGATAATAATTAGTAGAAGCATTAAAATAGATATAAAATAGTTGAAATGAAAGAAATAAACCATGTAATATAAATATATATCTAGAAGAAGTTGAACAAAAATAGTAGATACAAAATGTTGATCAAGATGTGTTGTGTCTGTAAAAAAATTGGAGCATAGGGAAAGAGGGTATACAAAGAATATAATACATGATGTACAAGAAAAAATTCAAAATAGCCAAAAAACTACTACACAACATCTAAATAATAAGTTCAGTCCTATACCCCCAACTACATCCTATGTATAAAATCAATCAAGCATTAGCAGCCACACTCTTCCCTTTATCCATACTTGTGATTATAAAGTCTACTCGAGTACCAATAAATGATTGAGTAGAGTGTGAGATATAATATTAGTAGGTCAGTAACCATAGTGTCTAGGATGATTCATACCATTCAATAGGTACATAATCACGCTCCATATATAAATAAAATAAGTGTAATAACCAAATAAAATGTTACAACCTCAGTCTGGGTTCCAAAAAGGACACCCAAACGACACCACCTACTTTGGCCTAATCCGTATGCATCACAAAATGTACCTATGGAAGGCATAATATATATATATATATATATATATATATATTGAAAATAAGTAAACAAGGAAACCCAATAATGCATACACAAAATCTTATGCCTCATCTTGGGGTATAATTTACACATCATTATCAAAGATCTCATGTTAATGATAATTAAAAAGATGCATCACATGTGACATGAGCAATTTAGAAAATCCATCAATTCCCATTTCAAAGTCTGAGCCTATCAAAGTAAAACTAAATAGAATCCCAAGGGTCACTACAGAACATCTAATATAACCAATGTCATGAGTCTATCCATGGAAACCCATATGATGTACATTGTATCACAAATAACATGATGACCCTATGTTCATACCAAGTATCTCACATAAGGGACCAGGTATCACTCGAGGATTGGGGTATCCATATTTCCGATGGGTCCATCATCATTTGATCCCCTAGGGAACTAGTTTTACTCCTGAGTATTAGTAAATCTACCTGATGATCCTGTACTTGGAAATAAAAATTATCATACCCAACAATTCATGTAGATCCATCTAGGCTCTATGAGTCCATCAATGTCATCCTTAAATAATAAAAAATGTTCTCTCTTGGCCCATATCATGTGAGCCACATTAAACAAGGAACATCATAAGGAAAAATATTTATATAACTTCATTCCATTTAATAAACATCTCATTCCAAAATCTAATGCTCTATTCATGTATCAAAATTCATCTATAAAAAGGAATAAGGCATTATGAACCTGAATAATCTATAATCCCCAATATACGATCACTAGGTAACATGAATTAAGCAAAAGTAATGGAATACTAGAATAGAACAAGTCATTAACATGCCTCTAATAACATGTCATCAATTACATCTCAATATTCCAAGCTATCAAGCTTGAACAAGTATAAAATATGATTCAAGAAAACAATTTTCTTCACAAGAAACAATCATAAAAAATGAATAGGCACAAGGCACATAGATTAAAATAAATGTAAGAAAATCATATCACTTAAAAAAGGTATTTATCCAAGTTGAAATGAAAAATTAAATGTGAGGCATATAGAATTTAAAGAATAGTATAAACATACTTTTAAATACAATTGGCGAGGAATAAAGAATAAGTCCATCCTTATAATCCCATTTAATTTATGTAATTTGGGAACTTAATTAAGGAGCCAATCACCCTTGGTGATTTATCCATTTAAAATCATGGGGAAATGTACATTAATGGAGGGAACAACCAAAGGGGATGCCAAATAGGAGCTTAATGACACTTGGATGGGTTATTCTATAAGGTAAGGTTACATATGAAATCAAATACCACATTAAATAATTAATTTAGAAATAATAATGCATAATCAGATGATTTTTGGGGAGAGACACAATGACATGACAACTAAAACATGAAAAAATGATGGGAAGATCATAAACACCCTACCTCGATGTAATAGTGCTCCACCTACCCATTATTAAGAATTGATTCGCAGTAAAATGGAAGAAATCAATGAATTTTTCCAAAACAAAAAAATAGGGAATAAACGATCACACTAAAATAGTGAAATGGATGGGAGAGGAAACTAGAAATAGAGATGTGGAGAAAGAAGAGATTACTGATAACTTTCTATTTATTCCAATGATGAAAGACTTGGACACCAGATAAAAGAGATAACTCTAAGACACATAGAAGAGGTAGGAGGAAGCCACACGCCAATGGAGGTGCAGAAATCATGCTATAAAGAGGAGGGAAGATAATAAAGCGGGTTAAAAAAATTTCATTATGTGAAAAAATGGAATTGCACCATCAGAAAAATAGTGTGCATGGTTTGGAATCACAATTTGTCCAAATTGCATCCCAAATGTGTGCCTTCTACTACTTCAAGGTGCATACTGAATAGTTTGGTGAATGGTTTAACTACAAGTGTGAAAACTATGTGATACCCATATATCTAAAAATTAGAGGTGGTCACATGGACATACACCATGGGTTTAAAAATTGCAGAAAATCCTTCTAGCCCCAAGGTTCCCACTTCTAGTTACCACATGATTTGATGAAACCACTTGGGTTGGCCTACATGGTTGCCACTAACCATGTAGCCCAAACTGCTTCCTCCCATTTCTAAGATTCGAGTTTTAAATAATCCCTAAACAAACTCGATACCTCTATATACATATTGAGAATCATGATAAGGTCTATTTAAAATAATTGAAGGAAAAAAAACTAAGAGTATTTACCTTTTAGAAAATCCAAGCCGTTACAAACTCTCCTCCTTATGAGAAATCATCCTTGAGTTTCTCTCATATGGGTGGTACAATGTTATCAGAGCATAGTACTTCACAATATGCATGTACATCAACCTCCCACTCTCACATCTCATCCTGTACTTGTCTATATTGCTATAATACCAGGGAAAAAAGAACAGACCTTCCTTGGAGAACCTTTATGCTACAATCAATGATACAAATTGGATTCTCCCCAAAGGATGCATCCAAGTCGAGATTGATATCATCGAGATAAAACAAATGATATAGATCTGGATGATTCTATCGAATTTGAGATATGTGAAAAAATTATTAATGGCATGATACCTCTACAGTAATATCAACTGATAGGTTACCAACCCAACTCTCTCCAATATCTCAAAGGGCCTGATATATCTTGATGATAACATTCCCTGTGTCCTAATTTTTTTTCCTAACCATGTAAATACATGAAAGAAGACTCAATGTCCCACCTTGATATATAGAGGTCTATAACGAAAATTAGTATATGACTTTTTTCTCGATAGAGAAGTATCTATATAATTTTTAATTAGCCAGACTTGCTCTCAAGTCTCCCAAACTAGGAGAGGACCCATTAGAGACGCCTCACCTTCCTCTAACCAACAAAAAGTTGAAAGAAACAATCGATTATACAGATCCTCATACAAAGTCATTTTAATTGTTTACTAAAAGATATTATTTTAGGAATACCTTACCAGAGGAATATTATTTTCTCAATAACCTCAAAAATCATGGATACTAGATCACCACATATCCTCTAACACCTATATGGCCTGATTAGACATCCCATTTGTCTGAGGGTGCTATGTAGGGATCAAGAGAACCTATAAACCTAGTGCCTTTTGCAACCCTTTCCAGAACTATGATGTGAATCATGAATCTCATTATGAAATGATAGAACATGGAACACCATGGATTCACACTATCTCCTATATGTAATTCCTTCAAACCTCATAAAAATATTGTTTCTCCCAAATCAGTAAAAATTGCAGGATAATAGTCATCCTATCGATGATCACCCATACTGCATCACCTCTATGAGGGGATCACTAAAATACTATAAGAAAACCCCGTGTTATTTCATTCCATTTCCACTCAATAATAGAGAGAGGTTATATAAGTCTAATAGGTCATTGCTGCTCTACCTTCACATACTGATAGGTGGATCATCGAGTTATGAAACCTCCTATCTGCCTCTTCAAAGCACCCCACCAATACTAAAGACGCATATATCTATATATCTTGGTAAACCCAAGATGAAAATCCCAAATAGAGGCATGTGATTCCTTCCTCAACTCTTCCATTATATCTGTAGGTACCCATACAGAACCCTGATAGAGTAATGTATTGATTCCATCAATAACCCAACCAGGAGTTGGGTTATCTCCTGTTACACTCCCCCTCAGAAAGAGGCCATTAAAATCTGATAACTGCCTCATTCAAACCAAATCAAGAAGATAAGATTTCATAGATAGATATTCTAGATCTGTTTACCCGTGCTTCCTTAATCGTTAATATGCATCTCATAGAATACATTCATTATCTTCTAATCACTTATGGACACCTGAAAAGCTTTCATATGAGTTTTTTGGCTAAATTCATTGGCCACATCATTACACTTACCATGGGTATAACAAATATCAAATTATAACAACTGTAGGTATTCCATCCACCATCACTGCCTCAGATTCACGTCTTTCATAGTGGATATGTATTTGAAAATTTTATTGTCTATGTAAAAAATGAACCTCATTTACAACAAATAGTGACTCCAATAGTGTATATAATGAACCATTACCTCTATCTCAAGATCATTAATATAATATTTCCACTCATAAAGAATCAATTGGAGGCATCCATATGCCACTAAATGATCACCCTATATCATAACAACACCTCGAATGATCTGAGAAGAATAAAAAACACTATATAACTCTTTTGTGGGTCAGGAAGAATCTGAATTGTCACTAAGGTGAGTCACCCCATTAAATTTTGAAAATATTTCTCACAAGATACAGACCATTGGAACTTAAAACCCTTCTTAGTCAGGGTCATTAGGGGCATTGGTAAGCGAGAGAAGTCCTGGATGAATCACCTATCATAGTCATCTTGTCTTAAAAATCTATGTATGTTGAACACATTATGGGTCTACTACCAAGAAACCACAATGATCACCTTATCTAGATCAACTAATATGCCTGTCTCAAATATGATATGACCCATGATGTGAACCTTACAGATCCAGAAGTTGCATTTATTGAGTTTGTTTTATAGTTGGTTCCCTCTTAGTGTACTTAGGACAATATCAAGATGATTGGTATGTTTATCTCTGGTGGGAGAGTACATTAAGATGTTGTATATGAAAAATATAAATAAGCAATCAAGACATGAGTGAAAAAACCAATTCGCTCATTCCATAATGATAAATGACACATTTTTCAGACCGACCGACATAACAATTTTCTCCTATAAGAAGTTCTTTCTTTTGAACATTGTATGTTGTATATATTATGTACTCATATGAACATATTTGTATCCCGAACGTAGATCCATCATAGATAAAACAATTTCTCCTTGCTGCTGGTCGAATATGTCATCTATATTGGGAAGTGGATTCTGGATCTTCAAAGTATGGTTGTTTAGTCAACGGTAATCCACAGGAAATCTGATGGTACTAGATTCCTTCTTGGCGAAAAGGATAGGTGATTCCCATAGAGATGTTCTATATTAGATAAAACCCTTAACCTATAAATATTCATGATGATTCCTGACTTCCTAGAGGTTAGTAGTTTCCATCCTATAAGGAGGAATAGACTATGATGCTTCACCTAGAACTAGATCTATTGTAAACTCAATATATCTCTATAGAGGTAATCTAGAGAAATTGTTTTGGAAAACAACCCTGAAATGATCAACAACATGAAAGAAATCTACTAACTACATTCCCTGATCACTCATAAATAGACTCTCCAACTGAGCTATCATTTTTCCAATCTTAGTTTCCTTGGGTTAACCTCAAATTTCCTAGATATCCCATTCACCTTTTTGTATATATGTGCTTCCCTCTGGTGATGTGAAGGATACTCATCGATGATAGAATTGCAATTGGGTGGGATAAGTTATTAAATAATCAATATTTAGAATGACATCGAATCTAGTCATCTTGAGGAAGAAGAAACTACAGAATAAATGAAACCAACCTATCTTTACGGGGGAATCCTAACATTAGAGTATTACCTCTATTTTGACCCCTAATAGTGTGTTAAAGAATATGATGCCACAAGATTACTCTATTTAAAGACCAAGGCTATCTATACACATAGTAGATTTGAAACAGTGCGATGCACCAGTATCAAAAATTGGGGAAACTAAAGTATAGGTCACTAGAATACTACCTCTGACCATAGATATCCCTAGAATATTTTCCTCTAGAATTGGGTGCACTCAATACACGTGGCATGTATCTCGACCCTAAGATGCTACCTGACTAACCTGAGAAGATCCACTGTACTAATGCTGATGCTTTGGGCCTTGACTGCCTTGGCCACGACCAAAACTACCTTTGCCTTCTGATCGAGTAGAAGACAAACTCTTAGCCTATCATGGAATAAAATGTCATGTACCTTATAGAGGTGTTGGTATGGATACCCTACCACTGGATTCTAGAGGAAAACAATGGATGAAGTTCTGAAGTTGACCCATCCTTGCCACATGCTTAACATTCGATCGAGTTCCACATGCATTGAGGCTTCTTATGTCATATCCTACCAGACCAATGGCACATGATACATAATTCAATATATTCCATCTATATGGAACCTCCCCCACATGGACCCTCATGTCAGTGCTTCCAACTAACAGAAGAACCATAACCCTATCTTGAAACTGGACAACCATGGAAAACATTTCCCACTTCTCAAAGATTTTATTCCATAATAAGGGCGTGGTTCACTATCTATGTAACATTTTTCAATAAAAAGAAGTTCACTTACAAGAATTCAAATTTCCCCAATCTATTATCAAATAACCTCAATGTCAACAACTCATCACTAATCAGAGATTGAGAAAAATACCAATGCTTGGTAAAGCAAGAAGAATAATCGAGCATAGTCATGGAGACCTGATGAATATGCATGAACTCCCATGATCAATCCATACTTAGGGACTTTTGAAAAAGTGGTCTTAGAAATATATATGTAAGTCTTCCTAGATCATGCCTTAGTAATGCTCCAACTAAGAAACAACAACCCACCAACTCCGAGTGGAGTCACATAGCATATAGGTTGAGAGCTTGACCCTCTACTATGGAGGAATCTCTATATGGTCATAGATAGTCACCATATCCTATAACCATGATTCTATCGCATGAGGACCACTATCCCTGGAGAATGAGGGTGCATACTACTTCTGAAAGTCCCATGATAGCTCGGTAATAGTAGGGGTTGGATAAGGAGCATTCTGAACATACTACATAAACTAGAGAAAGATCTCACAGAACTGAGCATCACTACACACAAAAGGATCAGATAGAATAGTATTAGGTGGCACTATACGAGGTAATCTAGGGGATTAGGGACCACTGCCTCCAGAGTATTCTCATTTCCACTCACTTGATGTACATCACAAGGAAGTCGTAGTGGAATAACTCTAAAATTTACAAACACACACCTCAATAAATATTTATAAAAGATATACTAAGGAGATTAAAAAAACGATAAGAGAAGGGTAGGTTCAAGGGATCCTAAAAACACAACACAACCATAAGACTTCTCCTGGATCTAGTTCTAGGTGACAAGAAAGCAAGAAATGATTACTAAGAACACGGGAAGAAAATCCTGCTACCCATTACTAATGTTAAGTTGGATCAATGTTTTAGAATACTTATATATAAAGGAAATTTCATTTTTTAATTTAGTAATCATTTTAAATTCCCTCACATATTTAATCCCATTTACTTTTTCTGAATTAGGAAGATGAGAATCCAAATTCCTAATGGCCCATACAACTCATGAGTTGAAATTATGGTCCACATAATCCAAACCATAACATATATTGGAAATTAAAATTGGCAGAATTCTATAATATTAGAAAAAAATGCACTACAGGGCTTAACAGAACATGGAAAAACAATAATTACCCAAAAAATTGGAAATGCATGCTGAATACAGATATGGAATGGAAAAATTCATGACATTTAAAGCCCTCTGATTCATTGTATGATTTATGTTTTAAATATTCCCTCATCTTATTGGGATAAGTAATTTAGACCATCATTCCAATAATACCAACATGATAACATCAAAAAATAAGTGCGTCAACCAATGGTGAAGTGTTATCAATTGTAAATGGCATAATCAATGGCTACAATATTCCATCCGAGGTAATTTGGGTTTCCCTTATACATGGGTTAGTTCTGTCCAAGCACAATTTAAATTCAAAATTCCAATGACATTGCCTATTATTAAAACTAAAATAGTAAGATAAATGGAAAAGAATTCCATCATACCACTTTTTAGCATCCCCCTCCGGTGCCACTAAATAGTGCCCTGAGATAGTGGACCACATGACCTCAAGAACACCTACCTAAACACAATATTCTCCCAACTAGAATAGAAGACCTAGGGTGTGTCTGTGGGGAGACTATGACCTCATAGATTAGTGTAAGCATAGAGATAAAACATAGATATTAAATAGTGGAAGCATCAGAATAGATAGACAACAACATAAATATAGGAAATAAACAAAGAAATAAAAATAAATAATTAACGGAGGATTATTAGAAATAATAGATACAAAATGATGATCCTGATTTCATGTGTCTGTACAAAAAATATGAGCATAGGTAAATGAGGGATAAAAAAAATATACTACATTATATAAAAAAACTATAAAATAAAAAAACCCCTACATAGTATCTTAAACATAGGCTCAATCCTCTATCCCCTACTCTATCAGAAGAAAAAATCAATCATGATTCAGAAGCCACACTCTTCCCTTTATCCATACCTATTATCGTAAACTCTATTAATGTAAAAATAGGAACCCAATAAGTGTGTGACATATAATCTAAGTAGGAAGACACCCATGGTGGTTAGGCCAATCCATTCCATGAAATAAGTATATAAGCAGTGTTCCATATATAAATAAAGGTAGATAAATGAAAAAAAATAAAAAGTGACCACCTCGGTCGAGGTTCCAAAAAAGACACCCAACAAATACCACCTACTTTGGCCTACGTTGAATGTCTAAAAATAAGTATATTTTTTAGGAGAAATTATTATAAAAGGCCAAAGTAGACATGGATTCCCAATAATGGGTACCCCCAATCATGAAATTCGGCATGGGGCATACAACATAGTTTTTCACACAATTTAACTAAACATGTGAAGACTATGAGAAAAAACCTCTATGAAAAACCTATAAGAGGTTGGATAGTTGCAGAAAAATCCATCTGGCCCCTAGGTTCCCACTGCCAGTTGCCACACGGTTTTTGGAAACCATGCCGGTTAGGCTACATGGTTTCCCTTAATTGTACCACCTAATATGCTTCCCCCCATTTCGGTGATCCAGGCTTCAAAAGATCCCCAGATTCACTAGAGATATCCATTATCTTATTAAGAATCATTATAAGTGCCATTTAATTAAATTTTAACCAAAAAATTAACTATCTATATCTTTAAAATAATTTATATCATTACAATGTTACTATTTATAATGACTATATTACAATTCTAATAGAGATATTTCTATTCAAATAGGTAGATTTGGGATCCCTAGAATATATAAATACCTTATTTTTAATTCATTATTAATTTACAACAATTTTAACTCAACATTATGTATATATTTTTTATATTAATAACGAATATTATATTACTAATATTCTTCTTCATTTATAATGTGCTGTCTGTTAGTATGATTATTTTGGGGGATCAACTCGATCAACCTTTTCTAATTATTGTTATCTTATTTTCTATTTTTTTTATAAAATTATAAAAATATATATTATTATGACCATATTTATTCTAAATATAATGTTTAAATAAATATTATAAAATTTATTTTTTTAACAATTGGTGTGTATTCATTATATAATTTTTTATTACTAAATATGACTTAATTATATATTCAAAAGGGAAATTCCATTAATAATTTTTTGGGTCGTTACAAAAAATGAAGATTTATTACCAATATAAACCGATGGAATTTTGTTTTACATTTGTTTGAATAACATTATTCAAATAGAGGAAACACATCCTTAAGTATGATAGTTGTAGAAAGAGTGAATTTAATGAATTGGATGCTCATGATACGTAGGAGTTGGAAGAGGAGAAACATCCAACAATCCAAATGGAATAATTTGTTCTTGTGGTATAACTACTATGTAGGAGAACTCATGTCGAAAAATAATCAGTGTGTTATTATTTTATATTCACTTTAGATGGTAACACATTATAGTTGGACAATGATGATCCAATTTCACAGAAAGATTATGTATAGAGAAAAAAGTTATTTCAAAAATAAAAGACATGATTTCTAAGACTCTTTCCATGTATTAGAATAATTTTTGGGTTTATGGGTCCCTAATTTGATGAAATGAAGCCAATTTAAATGGTATTCAAGAGAAAAATGATCCTGGATATTAAAGTGATTACCTATAATGAATGGCTTATGGGAAATGATTTTAAGCCCTACCATGGAGTTGACTATTATGAAGCATTTTCCAAATTTTACACATTAAAATCCATCAATATTCTACATTATATAGAAGTATTATATGACTTTTAAATTTTTGAGTTGAATGAAAAACATCATTCTGTAATTTATTGTTTCATAAAGATGACTATATGACACAACCAAAAGGTTATATGAATCGAAATAGACCCACAAAGGTATACGAGATCTCATAATCCATTTATGGGTTAAATTAAGAATCCATGATATGGAATATTAATTTTATGAATCCATATAAGAGACTTATTTTTCTATAAATTAAAAAGAGGCATGTATTAATCAATGGTTAAATTAAGGTGTGATCATTTTCGAGGTAGTATATGTTTATAACATATCAGTTTTTTGAAATGAGGTACCCTCCTTGTAGATAGTTAATGAATTTTAAAAAAAGTATTTCCTCATGATGAATACAGGTTAAATGGACTATATAATTGAGATCACTATTCATTGGTATAGAAGAAAATGTTTTCTTGTAATATTTTCAGGTATATGTTGGAACCAAGGCTGTTCGTTTCTAATAATGGAGTTTGGATTGTGTTTGTTGTCAGTCTGCACATGAATGATTATGGGGTTGGCAAGGAATGAGGTCATATGTTTGAGGCTGAAATCTGTATTGAAGGTGGAGAAATTTCCCTGGGTTTGAAAAAATTTTGGGCCTCAATATCGGGGGTTTGGTGTGGGAAAAAAGGGGTTTCAGATTGGAGTGAATGGTATGAGGAATGACAAAGAAAATCAAAAAATAAGTGAACCACATTACTCAGAACATGGATAATGTATCATATTCAAGGAATGGTTTGCGACCGTATTCTAGGCAGCGGGAGCGGTGCATGGAGCGGTGCGCGGAGCAGTGCACGGATTGGTGTGTGAAACTGAAAAGAGTTCACAACAATGGTATGAAGTGAAGGCATGTAGTATGCAGAATGATGAAGGAAGAAACAAAAATTGGTTCACAGTGATGGTATTTAGTGAAGGCATATAGTATACAGAGTACCGAAGGTTGGCAGATTGCTGCCATTCGCAAAGCAGGAGTGGTACGTAGTGGAGGCTGATAGTATGCAGATGGAGTTCAGTTTACAGTATAAGTAATCCCACATTGAAAATTTGAGTAAATTAGATTACTGAAATTTGCAGATATATGTTCATATTTAAGGAACAATAATCCTCTTTGTTTGTGATGAGATTTAAGATTAAAATTTTGGGAAGAAATTATATGAAGTCCGATGTGGTACGTGATGGAGGAGAATGTACGTAGAGAGAATCATCCACATAAGGAACACAGAACAGAGAAGACAGTGTGCTTCGCACTAGTAGTCCTCACTGTACATGACAGATTGAGGCAGTACTTAGAGCAGGACGGTATATAGCGGAGTGTAGAAGTACGTGGAGCTGGGTAGTGTGCCGAGAAGGGTAGTTGTGGAGGAGATAGATGGTAAGAAGAGGAGATGAACGGTATGTAAAAAAAACATCGGTACGCAGAAACAACAGCAGTACGTAAAACACCCAATGAAGCCAGTTAATTTACCAAATTAGTTTTCAAAATTAATTTCCATAATATATCAGTGCACGAGAAAATAGATTACATATGTGGGTTATTATAGGACTTCAACAGAGCATCTGTTTATAGTTGAGGATGCATGATTCTATTCTAAACTCTTGAATAGACCTTCAAGTCGTTAAACTGAGTGAAGATTCTTCAAACGCAGTGGGCAAGGGGGAGTCATTGGAAGTGATGTGAGGGACACATTGTGCTATCCCTGAAACCATATAAATGTAGTGCACGTGGCTTAGAGTGGCTGTGATAATCAATTTTAATCCACAACTTGTAATGTTTAGTGGTTTTGGTACAACTAACACATTGTTGGCATATAATCCTTGGATGTATAACTTAGCGGTGAACCAAGTAAAATTTTCATGTCGTTGCTATACATGTGATTTTTTTTCTACACATCCTCTTTAGACAGGTTTAATAGGTTCCGAAAAATGTGGGAACATGATCAATTAGTTTAATAGAAAAATTTGACACCCTAATTCAACCCTCCCCTATCTGGGTGTTCTGGGGTCCTTCAAGTGGTATCAAAGCATAAAGTTTGCTGGTGTGGAATCTATCTTCTACTTTCAAGGATAATCCAGTCATCGTTTGGGAGTCCCCGTCTTCGATGGAAGTTATTTTCAAATATGGAAAAAATAGGATGAGATCTCACCTAAGATCTATTTGAATAGAAGTCTTATTTTCTGTTACGCAGAGAATACAAGTCACTGATCCGAAAAGACTATCGATGATAGATACATACAGGAAATTTATTGAGGATGTTGCAAAAGCACAAAATGCTATCACTGTATCCCTTTATGATTAGAATTATCAAAATTTATTGACTTTTACATCTACCATGTAAATGTGGGATAAAATGAAAAATATTTATGAAGGAGATAGAAAATAAAAGGAAGCAAAACATCATGTTCTACACAACATGTTTGACGATCTGAAGATGCACCCTAATGAGAATACATACTCCTTTTTCAATTGAATTACTGAAGTTGTAGGAGAAATCCGAGGTCTAGGAAAATAAATCAAATACATTGACATAGTGAAGAAAATATTGGGAATAATTCCACCCATTTACAATGCAAACGTGTCAGCCCTTGAAGAAGGAGTTCTCTCCAAAATCTCTGTGGATGATCTTCTTAGAAATATATCATCTTATGAAATGATAATTAAACTAGACAAAGTTATGAATCATGTGAACATAGAAATGGAATTCAAATCCATGGAAACACTAAAAGTTTTAGGATACAACAGTGATAGAGATGATGAGGGAAAATATATCATTTCTCTCATTGCTAAGAAGATCAAGAAGGGAATATGGAAATTTGAAGGCTAGATACCTATGGATTTTTTTTCACTATAGAAGATATGGGCACATTTCCTCCCAGTTCTCAAAAAAAATTGATGATGAAGAAAGTGAATTTGAAATCACAGTGAATCCTCTAAAAAGATTCTTCAAAAAGGTAAACATCAAATTTGAATGGAATTTATAGAAGACGAGTTTTTTCTGTGTGGAGGAAGATGATGATAATGAATTATGTGAGGAAGACGAACCAGAATTTTAGACTAGAAACCATGCCTCCATGATGGATACCATTGAAAAGTCAGAACCATTGAAAGATAAATCTAGAGATAGTTAGTTGAATACTAATGCTAATCCCACGTTGCAACATAAGGATGATTTTGGAAAGTTTGACCTTAAAAGTAAGATATGTAAGAATTGGAAAGAAATGGTGGATGAATCATCAGAATATATTGATCTGTTGGAAGTGGAAATTGAACGACTGGAAGAACTGGTGAATGTTCAATCATCAATCCTTGAAATCACTGATGTTGTTGTGGAAATAAAACATATAATTGAAGAACAAGTTAAGGTCATCAATGAACTTACCTTGAGACCATAGGAGAAGTCCCAGATAATTGAAGGACCCTATAGAGAAGTTGTTACTCTAAGAAGTATACTTGAAGTGAATAAATATCAAAAGAAGCAAAGAAGAGAAGACAATTTGGAATTTTCATAGATGGTGAGATGCTAGAGAGAGAAAATTGTGGGTTTGATGGATTTGAAAAGGTCTTGAGTGATCAAAGACCAAAATTCATTGGAAATAGTGGAATTGGTTGTGATGCCAAAAAATAATATGATATAAATAATGTGAACCAGAATAAAGGGAAGATTAAAGTAGATAATGTTAAAAAGCCCCCAAAAGTGTTGAAAAATATACCCTTAAATCAAACTGAAAGGAGAAATCAAGATTATCCTTTACTCTATAGAAACTATAGGGAGTCAAAATATTTTTCTAAGGAATAAGGCATGAGGAGAAATAGTAGTGAAAAGACATTTCCTTTAATGAAGTGTCAGTTTTGTGGCCATCTTGGCCATACCGTGTCACACTATGAAGATGAAGGAGCTATAAGAATGGGGAAGAGTTAGGAGTTCAACAAAAGAGAAAATATTGGAATCCTACTTATTATAGAAGAAATAATTTCTATGGATATTGTTTTCACTATTTAATCTTTGGGCATAAAGCTTTGTATTGTAGGCACATATACGACATGGGGAATTATTTCAATGATCAGAGATGAGTCAATTCACATCAACCAGACTGTGTTTCTATTTCTAATAGGTCTTCTTCTCTAGAAGAGGAATTTGAATATGACAAACCCATGTACATGGAAGAGATAATTGAAAGGAAATCAGCATCTTACACTCAATCCAATATATCATTGCAAGAAAAGAGGAAAATTGAAAATCCCAATATTGTATAACTATCCCTCAAAGTTACATGAATAAAAGCACTAGAATTCTTGATAGTGGATGTTCATCCCACATGACAGGAAATGAAGACCTTCTAACAAATTTCAAGAAAAAGGTTGATGGAATAGTGAGGTTTGGAAACAATGGTGTTTTGAAGATAAAAGCCAGTGGATGTACTATGCTCGATAATGGAGAGTGGAATAAATTTGAAGTCCTTTATGTGGATGATCTGTGTCACAATTTTCTTAGTGTGACTCAACTCTGTGAATATGGCCTTATTGTGACATTCAATCAGAATGGATGTACTATAAGAGGAATGTCTGGGAATTTGCTCATGAAACGCTATGGAACAGATGGAATCTTATATCAAGTTGACATCAATGAGAACATTTTATACATATCAGTTGAAGAGGAAAATAACTTATGGAATCCAATATTAGGGAACATCAATCAAAAAGACATGGAAAAGATATGTAGGATAAAGATAGTCATGTGTATCCCTAATCTAAAGTGTGAACGAGAAATGATCTATGATGCGTGTGTGCAAGGGAAACAGGTCTGCTGTTCCTACCAAAAAACTAATAAAAGAGAATAAAATCTCCATGACATCATCCATACATATGTATGTGTCCCAATAAATGTTTCTGGATCACATGGAGAAAGGCAATTTGTTCTTCTCATAGATGATTATAGTAGGATGGTATGCATGACTATTTGACACAGGAAGTGACAATTGCTTGGTTTCATGAAAACCTATAGTTGAATCACAGATAATGATACTAGATGGAAGATAAAAGTCTTGTAGTCTGAAAATGGAGTGGTATAGACATCCATTGAATGTGAAAATTACTTAGAGAATAATGGGATACAACATGAGGTAGCTTCTATGAGAAACCCACAGAAAAATAGAGTTGTTGAGTGCATGAATCGGCAGGTAAACAACATGGCCAAAACTATGATGATCGAGAGTCATATTCCTCAAAATTAATGAAAATAGGTAGTACAAAACAAATGGAAGGAATCCCTCTTTGAAATATTTTCGTGTTTTCAGAAGAAAATGTTTTATCTGCAACAAAGAAGGGAATCAAGAGAAGTATGGATACAATGTAGATGAAGGAAAATTTCTTGGATACTCAATGAATAGAAAATCTTGCAAATTTTTCAATAATCACTTGGAAAGAATTGTGGAAATAAGTGATGTAAATATATTTGAAAAGAAAAAGAAAAATGCTTCATGGAATTCCTAAACTGATGTGATAGAAGATGATGAAGGATGTGAACATGGAAAAATGTTATTAAAGAGGTAGAGGAAGGTGTGAAAAAAATCTTAGGTGTCACATCATGATGTTGACTCTGAAGAAGAATCAGAAGAGGAAGCCATAGCTGGAGAGAATTCGGTTAAAATGCAAAGGAGAAATCGAAGATTAGAGATTGGTTAGTCCAATATTATCAGGGAACAAAATACACCTACACAGACAAGGATAATGAGGAATAATATACATTATATACTTCTATCAGTTTTATAACCATACTCATTTTAATAGGCTGGAAAGGATGATTCATGGGTAAAAGCAGTGAATGAAGAGTTAGATTAGATTGACAAAAATCAGACTTGGGATCTTGTAAAAATACCTGAAGGTCACAATGTGATGTGTACAATGTGGATTTTCATGAAAAAATTCATGAGCACGGAAATGTGATCAGAAATAAGGCACACTTGGCCTGTAAAGGATATTCACAAATTGATGGCGTTGATTTTGAGTAGACATTTTCTCCCATAGCATGACTAGATTCAATCAAGCTATTTCATACCATGACAATCAAAATAAGTTTTAAAGTATATCAAATGGATGTCAAGACAACATTCTTAAATAGGGTATTAGAATAAGAAGTCTACGTTGAACAACCTATAGGGTTATTTCTTGGAAATGATGAACTGGAAGTTTGAAAATTAAAAAAATCTCTTTATGGCCTGAATGCAGCACCAAGGGCGTGGTCCTCACGGCTGAAATCTTATCTTAGAAACTGTGAGTTTAAAATAGGATTTGATTACAATATCAATCTAAAAAATTAAAAATGTATGAATTCATAGTATTGATATACATGGATGATGTTATTTTAACTAGAATCTGGCATGGATAAGTGGATAAATTTTCTAATCACATGAAATCATAATTTGAAATTTCCATTATTGGTGAACTCACATACTTTTTAAGGTCGCCGGTGATTCAGGAGAAGGATTGAACTTTCATTTCTCTGGAAATTTATGCAAGAGTTATTCTAAATAAATTCAATATCCATTATTCCAAACCAATTTCGAATCCGATTGTGGTTGGAACAAAGATCAAGAAGCATGAGAATATGACTTCTGTGGATCCCACCATGTAAAGAAGAATCATTGGAATCCTACTGTAACTGACGATGACACAACTCGATATTGTCATTGCTACTTTCCTTATGGTTATCTTTCAGATTAATTTGATTGAAGAACATATGGAGGTAGTGAAAAAATCATGAGATACATTCAAGGTACACATAATTATGAGATATAATTTGATGAAGGAAGAGGTAGTGAACTGTTCACTTTTTCTGATGCTGAATGGGTAGGAGATGTAGTGGACATAAAGTCTTCCTGTGGGGAAGCATTATATATTGGGAAGAAATGTGTGGGATAGTTAAGCATGAAACAACAAAGTACTTCTCATTGTACTGCTAAAGCTGAATATATATCTGATACCAAGTCTTCCACTCGGTTACTTTGGATGAAGCAGCAGCTGACTGACATAGGTGATGAGGTGAAACAACTAATGGTTATTTACTGTGATAACATGAGTGTAATTGATCTTATGAAAAATCCTGTTCAGAATTCTAATATGAAACAAATTGAGATTAGATATCACTTCATCAAGGAAAAAGTTAATTAAATCATGGTCAAAATGGACTATTTGGGAACTGATAAGCAAGTGGCTAAGATTATGACCAATCCACTATCAACGGCTGTGTTGGAGAAACATCAGTTAAACCATGGTGTTCAGCCTCCACCTAGTGCATAAGGAGGTTACGAATTTCCCTTCTACCCAAATATTTTAATTGTGTTAATCTGTTTGTCGAAGTGTTGCAGGTTATAGGGGAGATACGATCCCGGGGGAGTTTTTTATGAGCTCAAAAACGTTTAAATAACAATTTTTTGGGTTAATTTCTTGTGGTGGAGAATGGATAAATTCAATGGAGAGTAATAATAGATATTTCCAACTAACCCAAATGGGGATATTGTTGGAACCAAGACCGTTCATTTCTAATAATGGATCTTGGTTTGTGTTTTTTGTTAATATACTCATGAATGACTTTGGAGTTTGCATGGAATGAGGTCATACATTTGTGGCAGAAAGCAGTATTGAAGGTGGAGTAGTTTCCCAATATTTTGAATATTTTTAGGCCTCAATATTGGGAGTTTTGGGTTTGAAAACTAAGTGTTTTTAGATAGGATTGATTGGTATGAGGAACAAAAAAGAAAATCAAAAAAATAAGGGAATTGCATACCTCAGAGCATTGACCGCGTAACATGTTCCAGGAATGGTTCACATCCACATTCCAGGAAGAGGGAGAAGTGCACCGAGTGGTGCACGGAGCGGTGTGTGGAGAGGTGCGTGGAGCTGAAAACAGTTCGCAACAATGATACATAGTGAAGGCATGCGGTATGTGTAATGAAGGAAGAAGAAATGAAAAACAATTTTCAGCGTCGATACGTGGTGAATGAATGTAGTATGCTGGGTGACAAAGTTTGGAAGGGTTGCTGCGGTTCTCAAAAAAGGAGTGGTACATAGTAGAGCTTAAAAGTACGCAGATAGATTTTAGTTTACAGCAGCTGTAATCCCACATGGAAAATTTTGGTAAATTAGATTACCAAAATTTTTAGATTTATGTGCCAATTTATGGAACAAAAATCCTCTTTTTTGGGTGATGAGATTGAAGAATAAAATATTGGCAAGAAATTTGGTGAAGTACGAAGTGGTACATGATGGAGGAGATATTACATGGAGAGAATCATCCACATAAGTAAAACAATATGTGGAAGAGAGTATGGTTCGTACACGTAGCCCTCACAGTATGCAGAAGAGAAAGGCAGTACCCGAAGCAGGAAGGTATGCAGAGGAATAGAGAAGTATACAGAGTAGGGCCATACGCTGAGAAGGGCAGTTCATAGAGGAGATGGATGGTAAAGAGAGGGGATGAATGGTATGAGAAAATAGTAGTGGTATGCAGAAACAACATCAGTATGAAGATCACCCTAGGAAGCCTAAAAATTGACCAAATCAGTTTGAAAAATTAACTTCCATAATTTATCAGTGTGTGGGAAAATAAATTACATCTGTGGGTGATTACATGACTTCAACAGAGCATCCATTTAAAGTTGATGATGCATGATTTCATGATAAACCATTAAATATACCTTCAAGTCATCAAAATGAGTGATGATTCTTCCAACACAGTGTGCAAGGGAGAGTCAACAGAAGTGATCTAAGGTACGCAGTGTGTTAACCCTAAAACCTTGTAAAGTTAGTGTGCCTACAATAGAGTGACTGTGCTAAATACTTTTAATCCATAAATTGTGATGGTTAGTAGTTTTGGTATGACCGACACACTGTCGGTGAATTCTCATTAGACGTGGCCCTTAATGGTGATCCAAGTAAATTTTTTTGTGTCATTGCTTTGAATGTGATTGTTTATTTTTGGCACAGACTCTTTTTAATATGTTTAATAGGTTCCTACCAATGAGTGAACAAGATCCATCAGTTTAAATGAAATCTTTAACACAATGATTCACCCCTCCCCTATCAGGGAGTTCTAGGGTCCTTTAATATATACACTGATTAGATACTGAAGATATTTAGTATGTAACCTTCTAAGAGGGTATTAGTTCTACCATCACATGAAATTCATCTCTCCATGAAATAATGTCTTTATACACAATCGGCGTGACATAGGATAAGTAGTATTCTTTACGGTTGGGATAAATCCCTTTTGATGTTCCTATGCTATTTTTGTTGAAAAAATAAAGCAGGATGTGTCCACTATGTAGTCCAGAGACTATAACACAACCTTGTTTGTTGTTCTATAAAAAATAAGACCGACCATGGGCTATCCATCTAAGACATATCATCCAAAAACATGTGGAAGCATGCTCAACCAGGAAGTCTAGATATCCATTCAATATAGGTACCAATGGAACCAGGAAGGAATTTGAGAGTGCATGTTGGTCGGTATGTGCATAGAGTAGTGGTGTACATAGTAGGGTGGATGTTGGAAAATCTTGGTCCATGGTGTAGGACATCATTATAGAGGAAGAAAGTAGTGGACCCCATTACACCCTTTTGTCTAGTCAAAGGAAGTATTTAACATATATTATTTGAAATGACTAAAATAATTTCCAATGTGGATATAAGGACTTCAAAATATATTCCATACAAGATCAGCATGACAAAATGAGTGGTTAACAGAATTTCTGTGCTAATGGAATAATTGAGGTGTCCACGCTATAGAAAATGGCTTTGTCAAATCCTCAAAGAGCCATAAGAAAAATCGAGGTTCTTATTACATATAATAAAGACTATTCAATAGCCTCTAAGTGATACTAGGAAAATGGATATGTCTAAACCATAATATAAAGGCTATGTCATAGCCTCTATAGAAATCATTTCAATCCATTTCATAGGCAGGGATTTTGTTTTAGAGTTTACAAATTTGAAAAAATATGAACTTTTTCATTTTAATTCTTATAGGGTGGTGCATTGAAAGAGATAAGTCTATGACATAGCTAGTTTGGTGTGAAGAGAAATTATAATGAGTCTATTCCAAATAACCTATGGACTTATCAGAATTTAATTATCCTATGTAGGGGGATCTGGTTAAATGGGTATCTCTACAACAAAGTAAAAGTTATCAGGGAATAGTTTATGTATTTTGGGTGATAATACACCATATTTAAAAGGAAAATTCCAAAGATAGGGTGTCTCTACACTGTGGTATTCCTGTCCATGCAGCAATATTTGAATTATAATTTTTAAATTAAATGATGTTTTGGGTTAGAATTCAAATCATTTAATTCTCAGTTTGTTGTGGATGAAATCCAGAATTAATTTTAGGGACAATAGGTATAGTACTATCCATATATATATTCTTTTGAGTTAGTGGGTAATTATGAAAAGGAAAGAACATTCTATTATAGAAAATCATACATTGAAAGAAAAAAGTTAAAGGGATTGTTATTATGGTAAAGGGTATATAGTTGTTGTTCCAGATCTTATCAAGAAGTATGGAGGTCGAACATTGATTCATTATAAGTGTCTCATTCTCTCTATATTTTTTCATTATTATGCCGAAGAGAAAGTGAATTTGGAATTCATTTTCTTGTGAAGAAGGAAGATCCAACAAGAAGATATGGTACTGCACTCTTTAGGAGGGTTATGACATCAGGGTTTCCACATTTGCAACTACCCCAACTAGGAATTGTCTCTTTGATCTAGCATCGAATTCATCTTCAGGTGGTTCTCTCTTTGTCGGTTTCTTACGATTCGCCTCCAGATCATATACACACTTCTGCAATGGTCTTCTCTTATCCCTTCACCATCTATTAGATGAATTTTTAATCATTTATTTGATGTGCAGCTCTCGCATCCTAAGCCTGGATGATGGTTCTCCAAATAGGTTCGATTCTCTATCGGCTTGACCTATTTCCGGGGACTTGCAGGTGGCATTCACCTTTCAGAAGACCGTGTTTCATATCTACCTCCAGATCTAACTCCAGATCTGGGAACCATTGAGCTTTTTCTGGGTGTATTTCTTCAAGAGGCATCTCCAATATTCCTCTACACAACATTGTCTAAATCCATTTGTGATTAGGTTCCTTTGAGTGATGGGTTCAGATGGATTGGTGGTGGGTTGTAGACTCTGATTTGTAGGGGTGTCAGTTTCTTCATCCCTTTCCATGATGCCTTTGTTGCTACCTTCTCGGGATGTGCTGATGGTTCTACTTCTTGGTGACATTTTTTCCATATATGGTTTTGGTTTTGGGAGAATATTTCACTGCAAAATCATGTTGGAACGAGTTTTGGCTTGGGATTTTCCAGCACTTTTGTTGTGTTTTGGTTTCTCCTTTGTTGGTTTTCAAATGTTTTTCTCTTCATTGGGCTGATTTTTTTTCTGCATGCTGCGTTGGATCTGAAGGCTAGATAAGATAAAGATGTTTCTATGAGAATTGGTTAACATATCTTTTCATTTGGCACACGTTTCTATTTCTTGTAAATGGCGTCGGGTGGGTGACCTCGAAAGAGTTATCGGTGGGATTACACCCATCATTCTGATGTCTATCCTCATTTGGACATTTGGGTACTTTGTTGGTTTCTGCATGGTGTTTTTTTTTCTGGTGGTGCACTGCATCAGATTGACAGTGCAATGATTTTCTTTCTTGTATCATTGGGTAGGTGGCTCCCAATGGAGATAGGTATACTGGCATCTATTTTCCAATCATCTTCTTACATTACATTTTGAGATGGAAGAGTGCCTTACCTTGAATGTGTTTCCAGCATGAAAAATTTCATAGCAAGTGGGTGCCACATCATATTTGACTGATTTCGTTGTTGTAGGTTCAGATAGGGGGCGAAAAGAACCTTGCCTTGTTCTTATTTTGATGTTTTTTTATTTTTCATTTGTGTCCATGTAAATCCGTCATGTCCTGTTGGTTTTTTTGTTCTAATTTAGTCCTTTTAATGGATTCTTTCTTTTCTCAGTCTTTAAATAGAGATATTTATTTTCTGTTCAATAAATGGGGTTTTCCCCTCACCTCTTAAAATAAAAAAGGATGACTCAACAAGTGGAGATATGATTTACTTATTGATGGAGAGAAGTGAGTTCTCTATTTATTTATGGTATTGAACTATAAGTTTTAGTCTTCCTTCTCAAAATTGTAATTTATGAAATGATGTTTTTGATAATTTTGTGGAAAGGAAACTATCCATACATGTTTCATAGATATAACATTATGTTGGTGAACTATGTAAAATATGACGTGTCATTAACAACAATTTTCAATCATTGTGGGGAAAGATAGCGAGAAATAAAAGAGTTACTTCTAGTGAGAGAACAAGATCCTAATTTGAGAAATAATTACATATACATTGATTTACCCCATGCCAAGTTGAAATAATCTATATGATTCTAAGAAGTTGTATCGAAGGGATGTTAAGTATTCTACCCTCTTATATGTATGTGAAACCTTGAAAACCATAAAGAAATTCCCATATTCTTGGGAATTTTTTTCAAGCTATGGAAAAAAAGAATGAAAAAATATTTTAGATCCTTTTCCATTTATGTTCGTTCTATGGAACTCTATATAATGACTATAATTATTGAAATAATATCCTTGTTGAAATTAGATCATCATAAATTTTATTTTAAATCCAAATTCATGAATTTTTGATGGATTATTCTTTCTAATAACATCATCACCAAGGTAATTTCATGAAAAATCCTATCATTCTATGTGGGAAAAAATATTAATTTTTATGAAGGGGGTTCAAATGTTCAAGATTCCAATACATAGGTCTTGTGGAATAAGTTTTCTAAATTGATATTGAATTAAAATTATATGGTTGATGCTTTCTTTGGTCATAAAAGTTTTATTATTGAAGATATGTGTGGTCTTGGTGGGGATCTCAAAGATAAAAATATTATGAAGAGAATCATTAGAAGACTACCTTCTCATTTCACTGTAATTGTATTAGTTCTTAAAGATAACGATCTGAAATAGATTTCCCTTAATGGTTTTCGTATAAATTTAGTGGACTATGAAATTATAATAAAAGAAAATGATTTATGAATTAAGGTAAGAACACAAGAGGAGGAATTTAATTACATGAATAATATCTAAATCATAGGAAAATTAGATGTTAAGGAAGTTTCTAAAGTGAAGAAATTCTTTTCCTCTAATATTTGAAGAGAAATATGGTGGTTTAGGGTTGTGATTACCATTTTTTTGCTTCATGTATGGAAAATTAGAACATCATTCACCTAAATATCCCAAAAACATTCAATAAGATGATGGTGAACCAGTCATGAGAATGAAAAGGATATTGTTCAAATAATTCTTAATGGAATTCTTTCAACAAAAGAAATATTTTTTAAAAAGTAATAATATAGTTCAAGGTAATATGATTTAAACGTGGGGGAAAAAGAATGTTGAATGTGCGCCAGTGAATATTAAAAATAATTCATTAAATGATGATAGTGGTAATGAGAATGATAAATATATGGGTATGTTTAATCTAAAAATATAACTTAAGGTAGGCCTTGGATAACTTTAAATTTATTGATCAATTTACAGTAAAAGAAATTTATTGGTATATGATTACAAGATCTACATTAACCAAAAAAATAAGAATGACTAAAGCTAATGTCTTAAATTAAAAATATCATAACATGAAATTGAAAAACTCAGGGAAGGTTGTTGAGTTAAAACTCAAGATTGAATAAAAATATAAATCTTTTTTGGGTTGGATAGGACTACGAATGATAGAATTTAGAGGATTGAAAAGGTGGAGGAAGAAGATATGAACTAGCGATGAATGCATAGAGATCCATATGACTAGTAAGAAAAATAATGTTGATCATAAATACCCAATAATAAATATCATGTAAATCCAAGGAATTTTTATAGGAGGAATATATTCCAATCCCTTGAGTTAGAATATTCAACAAAAAATTTGGGGTAAAACAACAAGAACCAATTCCTATGAGGAAGCTATATATTCACAACACCAAACATTTATCAAACTATGTGGCCGCAGAACATTCTAATGCCTAAATAATGAGATTTTTTTTCTAAATAATACTGGGACACAATTTTCATGTGTGATCTATAGCTCAATTTTCCATCTAGGAATGACATCATTCAAATCATTCAAGAAGAATTTATAATAATTATTTTTACGTCATTGAATATTTTTTGGTCTATGAAGGATTTTGACACAAATTAGTTTTTATTCATTAAAAAGAAAACAAATCTCATATATAATACCAACAAATAGAAGAATTAAGAAGGAAAAATCATCAAAAAAAGTATAGAGACTAGGAAAGAAATTTTTGTTATGGAGGAAGAAGATTAAATCTTGGAATAAGCTGTGAAAATAGTACACTTCTCCCAAACATGGGTGATTAAGGGGAATTCCAAGAAAGATAATGCTTTTAAAATTTTCTCAAGATTAATAAACAAGTTAGTTTTGGGGATTTTGGATAGTGGATTCTTGTATTTTGTGACTATAAATAAATACCATATTGTTAACATCAAGCATAATAAATATGGAAAGATTCATTTTCAGAATTCCTAGGGTCTTAAGATTATTTGTTTATTAAAATCAAATTTTTTAATAAATGATATTAAGAAAACATATATTATATTGGTTGACGGTATGATTCATAATTTTCATACTGTCAACCAATTCAATTACCTTGAAAATGTGTTAGAGTTAAATAAATATAATGTTAATGTCAATGATAAATATATTACACTAATTATCCAACGATATAGAACCAATCGAAACCTATATCATGTGGGAGATTAAAATTTATGTATTTATTCCAAAGAGGAAAATAAAATCTTATAGCAATGAATCGTTAACCATCTTGGAAAAATATATCTAGAAATATAGGTTAGAAAAAATGGTTCTCATGACATTACCTATATTACATATAATCACAATAACACATGTGATTCATGTCAATAGATGAAGATTATCTGAACATCCTATAAGATAAATAAATTGAATGCATAAACATTTCTAGAGCTTCTTCACATGGATGTTTATGGGATAATATTACCCAAAACAACATATGGAAGTAGGTATTATGTGTTTATTATACATTACTATAGCAAAATGGAATAGAATATACCTATCACCCAGAACACTGAACAATATATGTGTATCACATTATATATCTGTAGGGCTCATTAAATTCTTGGAATAATAAACATGAAGTTTTTTAAAAAAAAGCTACCAAATTTAAAAATCATTAGGTTATTGATTATCCAAAAAAACATTGAAATCAACATCAAGTATCATCTTTTTGGACACACAAACCAAATGTTGTTATAAAAAGGTGATATTTTATAGTAAAAAATATAGGATAAACAATATTGATGGAAAAATATATTCTTGAAATAAATTGGAAATAAGTGGTTCTTTTAACATTATATATATCTAATAGTTATTTTTTATGTGAAAAATAACAATGATATCCATATCTATTGTGGTATAGAAAGACAAATTCTCTCAAAAACATATTAGTGCTTAGATGAAAATGTTTTATTCTTAATAAGGAAAAGTGAAAAAAATTTGAAGATAAAGGAGATGAAGTAATATTTCTGGGATACTCATTTAATATAAAATCTTACAAATTTAAATACAAAATTTTTGGATTTTTTTTGAAAATAATATTGATTTGGTGTTTGAAGATGGATAAAACATTAAAAAACTACTTTACCAAAAAAAATTATTGACAGACAATATAAATTTCAGTAAAAATGAAAAATTCAAATAGTTAATAAGTTTTATTGGAATTAATTTTTGATTCCAACAGTTCTTTTTACCAACAAATATATCTGTTGATATTAATCACTCAATACCAAAATATTTTTTACCCAGAGATGAACCTATTACTTTATCATAATAATACCAATTTTTTTTAATAACATGTGAATCTATTATTAATAAAGTTACTACTAATAAATATTTTGACATTGATAAAAAATAATACAATAAACAGTTCAACAAAACTAATATTTTCTCAATAACAAATTAAGAGAAGAATATTATATATTTATATATAATATTTTTATGATCAAATTCAAAATTGTTTCCCAGAGAATTATTAAAAACATCTCACAATTGTTTTTAATTTTCATCTTTCTCAAAATATTAAATGTTTTTATATTTTTCAATACCATTTATTCAATTTTCATGAAATATTAACTATTTTGATATTTTTCAATATTATTTTTTAAAAAAATATTTAGAAAATATTTATCCAAAAACACCAGTAAAACCCTAATTGGGACTCCACCCCAACCCCTATCATTGTTCGGCACTGCCCTGCCTCACATTCTTCCCTACCCTACACCAACGTCACACAACTTTACTTTATCTTCACAACCTACAGCCCCTACCTACCCTAATTCATCCTTATATACCTCCCCCACCTCACATCCTTCCTCTCCAACCTTCCTTACATCAACCTCACTTCCCTCCTCCTTGCTTCATATCCCACCAGCCTCCCTATTTTACATCGATGCCAAAATACCACTTCTCCACCTCACATCTAATAGTTATTCCCATCTCAACACCATGTCATATCCTTTCATCAAATTCAATGTCATCACAAGTAGTTTTATATAGATGGAGGATGATGTTTAGATACTAATTAGGGAAAATGTGTGGTTTACTAGTCTTCTCAACAAGAAAACAAAAGAGCTATTGGCTATAAATGAGTAGCGAAAGGCCTTATTGTTCATGACACATTCGTTCTAGATCATTGGTCATAGATTGAATTTTACTTCAATATTTTCCTTTTAATGTGCTATTGGGATGTGTTGGTGGATTTTGTGATGTAATAATTATTGTTATTTCTTTTCCATTTTATTCTCTAACTATACTATAATTACTCTATTTTTGTGTTTTGGTGAGTCCTTTTTTGTTTTCTTTACTGAATATATATTTTTCTTGTACGGGTATTTTTATGATCTTTGAATATCATTTCTATGTCTCTTATTATGACTGTGAGTTTTCAAATGAGGATAAATACCAATTTTGTGTGCCAAGGTGATGATGACTCGTGGTTTCTCAAAAGGTGTTATTTCAACTTTTTGGTAATCTCCTTTCAAAATCGTTTCTTTGTTCAATTTTCTGAGAGAATCCACTCCAAGGATTATGATGATTTTGTCTGAACCTTGTTAAATCATTGTGTTCTTTCACATTTTCTTTATATTCAGCTACAGATTTTCTAATTTGTGCTTCTTTTTTGGTTCTATCTTTTGTTGTTCTGTTCGATCATGTATATTTTATTTGATATATATACTAAATTTCAATTATATTTTGAACATCAAAATGATATTTTTATATGATTATAAACCAATGGTCATTCAAGTTAATGGATCATACTTTATTTTTGTATTTAAAATGAATTACCAAATGTGATATTTGAATGTTAGCTTCTTTGTTAAAATTAAATTGTTACTTTTTATTAATTATTTAGAAATTTTATACTCATTATATCTCATAAACAAAATTAATTTCTACACAATATGATTTAGTTTCTTTTTTAATTTACACTTATGACTTTTTGATAATTTTTTATCATTATTACACTCTTTCAGAATAATGAGTTTCTACTCAACCTGCATATTTATTTTGGGTTCATTGATGTAAAAACATTTATGAAGAAAAAATGACAGGATCAATATATTTTTCTAGATATGTGTTCAAGATGACTTACATGGAGGGTAACACTCAATCTCACTCATAAAAAAACATCATTTTTTACTCAATTTTGAGATTTTATAGGGTACTTGTAATCTTCATGTCATGGATGTGGATCTAATATTTTGGGTGTGCTCTATATATTTTTTCAATCACAACGCCCAATAGTTGGTATGATTATGATTTTTTTATATTTGGTAATACATTTTTTAATTAAAAATCATTGTGGTAATTATTTATAACTTTTTTTTAAAAAAATTGTCATTTTCAATGTTTGATGAAAAATCCATCAGAAAAAATTTGTTTTAAATGGGATTTTGTTAATGGTTTTAGGTTTTGTGGGTTTTACTTTTATGCTAACATAATTTTTGGAATATTTTGGATCATCAAACCACTTTAAAAATATCATGTAACTAAATTTATCTTAACTAGAGCCAACCTGACATCACATTTTTCTACATCGATGGTTACATAAATGTTAAAAAATGAATCTTTAGCTCCCTTTAGCCTTCTATATCGGCTATTTGATGGCTCAAATTGGATAATTTCCCATTCTGGAGGAAATAATGACATTTTTAGTTTAATTATAATTAAATAACATGTAAATATTCAATGTTATTTGTAGTTAATTTGTATATGGTGGGTGTATATTTTTTTATCTCAAAATGATTTGAAGTCCCCTATTAGGGGGTGTAATCAAATTGAGTCGATTGAAGTAAATAAATGATACTTCTTTAGCCCAACATGACTCTCATATAAAACTAGATTGAATAATGGATTTTAAGATTGAACATTAATCAAATTTTAAACTCGGTTATTCGAGCTCACATGCTGATGCGTGATTAGTTAAATAATAAATAAAATCATATAAAAAATTGTAAATACAGAAAAACAATTATATAGCGACTTTAAATTTATTCCAACTAAAAAATATGTATTAAAATTAATTTATATCTTAAAATATCAGATCATCAATTATGTTGATGACTTTCTCAATTATTTAAGTTCAACATGATGAATTTCTTGAGTATCTCAAGATGAATCCCAATAATAATTGAGCCTAAAATCTTTCATGTGTTCTAAACTAAAGTGTCCTGTGAGTATCACTATAACCATTTACATCCCTGCTCAAAATTTGGCTATTTTGAATACTTACTAGTGATGTTCTCTTTCAATCTTGTGGTATTTTCAAGCTCAATTCCCATTTTTCAGAGGATAATATTACATTCATGATACGAGATCATTCAATATCAAAAGTACTATGTTGGGTTACATGTTTATATCTTTGTGAGTGAGTCATTATAAGGTGGGCGTATATGTTGATATCTGAAACTTATGTTAACTGTGAGCCTGTAATTTGTCAAAAACTCTGTCATTGAATGTTTTCATTGTTAGTCCCATGTTATCATATCTATTATTTCATTTTACTTGAACTGGTTATTCTTCAATTTGTGTTTTAGAATTGGAATTGTGATAATGATGATTTTGTTTGATGCCACAAACTATTTTGTAATTGAAACTTCTATATTGTTTAATCACTGCATTTTGTTTATTTAATTGTAACAATTTTGATATTGTTGTGAATATTTTCATTAATTAAAAATTATGTGTTCAATTTTGGTTTTTATACTATGAATCTATATTTCACATTTTTTTATTTTATATTGAAACTAAATTATAATTTTAGTTTAGTATTCCCTGTTTATCGTTTCGATTATATGGAATGTAATAAGTTATCGATTTGTTGCTGATTATTTATATTCTGAATTGTAAAGTGATATTAATAAATGATTTAGATATTCAATATTTTTGGGGTTTATTGAATCATTGATATAATCATTGTCTCTTGATTATTGAGTGATTACTTGAAAATATTAAGTATGTTTTATTAATATGGATGTTTTATTCATTAATTTTTTGTTTAAACATTTTTCTTGGAAGTTGTTCATCATGTTTTTTTTGGTTCACATTTTTTGTGTTCTTCATATTTAGGTAGAATATTTGATCACTTGCCTTGTGATCTTTACTTTTGATACTGGTAGTTTAATGAAAAATTGGATTTTCATAGTATAGCTTTTCATTTACTAATTGTTTCAAACCATATAAGTAATTTCCTTTGATAAATAGCCAATGAGGCACCTATTAGTCATGTTTTTGTTTTTAGGGTTTTTGATAGATGGTGTTTTCATTTATTTTCTTGTTCTATTTCTGTATTGAGGGTTCATTTCAAGGTTTCTTAGGTGTACATTGGATTTCAAGAATGATTCTTCATGGTGTTATGTAGAGATTATGGTGGGTCTATAGCACTAGATTCATAGTGGTTATTAATGGGTAGGTGGTACTAGAGGTATTACTATTATTTGGAGTGTTCATTAGTGTTGGGTTCATTGATGTGGTGCAGTGTGGAAACAAGTGGCAGGGATTCTAAATCCATGTGATGATATGGGAAAAGAAAGTGAGAGTAATATGTTTTACATCTGGGACGTGGGTGTTTTATCATCACTATAATAGGGAATCCTATGGTGGATATTTCATTTGTCAATGCTTTGGGTCTCTATTTGAAGACAGTGTTTTCTACATCAATATCTCATTTGGACGCACCATTGAACCAATTCATGTCATGGTATTGTGGGATATTTCCTTCTTTTACATTACTAATTAAATTCAACAAGGTTTTTAGGATTAAACTCAATTTTATCTTATTTCATTGATTAACTAATATTAATGATTCCCAACTCTGAGTACCGTATTATCATCTTGAATTTTTTTCCCAATTTTGATCTTTTAGGAGATGTGCGGGGTGATTTTTCTAGAATGTTGATTGTATTTTGTAACTATTTCATTCAATGTTTTTGTAATTCATTGTTGATATAATTATATGCATATAGATGGTGGAAAAGTGTTTAATAGTCTTTTGATGATAAGGATTGAAGTAAGATACTGGTTGTCCATTATGTTCTTTGTTGAAATTTTTAATGATTCTATTGCAATGTTTTGGTGTCTCAGAATTGGAATATTTCAATCTTCAGTTCACTATACTCATCTTGGTTAGCATTTCATTCTTCATGTCTGGAAGATTTTTTTATCTATCACCTAGTTTTTAAAAATTTTTCCTTGTAAAAAATAATAGATAATGTAAAGATTTTTTCTCTCTTGGTAGAGTATGTTTCACTTGCAGGTATTTCAACCCTTACAAAAATTTAAATATGTAAATGAAATTAGGTTTTTATTGAATTCTAATACCCCATTGGTATATTGATTTCTATAGTTGGAAAGAGTTAAGGTAATGTTACTAGAAGTTTGAGAGAAATAGATATCCTATTTGAATAACTGTAGCGATAACTAATGTTGGAAGATCATGGATGGGTGCTATAGGAGTATTATATGCAACATAAGTTTATTTTTTTAACAGGTAGAGCTTCTGTTTCAAATTTACATCCTTTAGTATTTCTTTAGTTTCTATTTTTCCTTTTTTTTCTTGATTATAAGTAGGAGAAATAATTCTTTTCTGATGAATTATTAATCATATAGGTAGATGTCAGATGGCTATGTATAGATTATAGTGTATGACAAGTAGTTTGGGCCTTGTATCATGGTTGTGGATTAGGATGTGTATGAAACTATACCAAAACCTCCTTTATTTAAATTCAATTTTTAAATTGGATTTTATTTTGAGTTTTTCAATAGATCTTGAGATGACTATATGCCATGGATTGTGTGTTGGAATGGTTGGGAGTTAGAGATGGAACTGACTAGATGGCATGGATCGGTCGATGGCACGTTTGGGGTGCTGGAGCTAGAGCTGACTTGATGGCATGGATGGGTCACCTGGAGGTGTGGTAGACCCTATTTGGGGATCCATCATGGGATGGGGGGGGGAATGGGGTGATCTAGTGTTTTGTATAAAATATTTCATTATTAATATTAGGAGATTTTTCATTTTGTATAAAATATTTCATTCTTAATTTAATTTTTTTTCTAAGTTTGAACATGTTTTGAAATCATATTTTAAGTATTATATACCAAAAATAATAAATATAATATGAAATTTTATTAGAAATAAAAATATATAATTTTTATTTGAATATAATTTATAAACAAATATATAATATTTGTTTGTAATATTATTACAAAAAGATTCATTTTTCACCATAACGTCTTGCTAAACACTTTAACAAAAATATATATTATCTATTGGTATAATCATAGTTGAAGTAAAATTATTTTTTCAGTTTCAAAAAAATAGGAACATAGTTTTTGCCAAATACTTTATGACAGAGACATATATGTTGGTAAAACGTTTTACTAATATAAAATGCACTTTTACAAAGAGATATGTCCCAGTTGAAAAAAGTGAAATATTGTGTAATGAAAGGAAGTAAAACATGAGCATATTTTTCATGAAAATGAAAACATTATCAAATATAAATGTGATAATGAGAAACAATCCTTAGGGGTAGATATGAATAATTTATAGAACTCCAAAAACGATTCAGTTTTTTGTAAAAACCCATTAATTATAGCAGGCTCTCATAGGAAGACATGTATGGCTAAAATCAACAAAGAAAACATTCTTGGGGGACATACTACTCCATTCAAAACTGTAAGATTCAATAATCAGAAGTAGGTATCCTTCTTATCAAAATTAGAACCAAATAAGTATAAATAGGCTACTGTTGATGAGTGTTGGGTCAATTATATTAATAATTAGCATTAAATTTTAGAGGAACAAATGCATGAATTTTTTTTAAAGGGCAAGCAAAAAAATTTCATTATAACCAAGTGGGTGTTTTGGAATAAATTAAATGAATATGGAATGGTGATTAAGAATAATGAATGAATTTTGGGAAAATTTTATTCAAAATTTTAAACCATTTCTTTCAATTATACATTTTCACCTATTACATGAACATATACCATTTGATTGTTTTATTCCATTGAAATTTAGAAGTGGTTCAAAATTTATCAATTAGACATTAATTTTTTGTTTTTTAATGGTGGATATAATTAGGAAGTGTATATTGTGAAACCAGTTGGGTTTCTCAATGATGATGATGAAGGAAATGATTTTCAACTAAATAAGGTGTTTTATAAACTTGATAAAGGATCAAGAGTATGGTATTCTATATTAGACCAATTTCGGAAGAATCACGTTTTTCATAAAGTATGAGTTTTTCATAATCATTATATAAAGAAGGAAAATGAATAGTGGTTTATGGTTCTTTTCTATATTAATGATATTATTTTTTTAATCTTTAATAAAAACCCATGCAATAAATTTTTATAACCCATGAGGTGCAAATTCCTGTTGTTTATAAATGGCGAAATTCAATTTTTTTTATCTTGTAGTTCACTCAGTGGTTGAATGTGGTATTTATGTCAAAAACAAAATATTACAAGGATTCCTTAGGAATATTCTATATGGATGGATCCAGAACCATGAAGACTCTCATATAATGAAGGATGTAAGCATCAATAAGATTATTCAAGGAACAAAGATAATGTGGTCTTGCATCAACATATTATTAGGATATTTCACTTCTTGATAGCCACACAACTATAAATATTATTTTCTAAATGTCAAGACAGTTGTTTTCAAATTTTTCCTAAGGAAATTCACATTATATTTTTGAGAATAATTATTATTTATATTCATCTTTTAAAATAATATGTTCTTTTCTATCATTATTTTACATAGAAGAATATGGTGGGATTTACTTATATGAATTGGGATTCTTCAATTTACGGTATAAAATAAACATCTGGTGTATTTTTATCTTCAATGTTCATTTATCTCATGTGATTAAAAAAATTAGTATTTTAGATCATTGAGCATCATAGAGGCTGAATATTTTCATTCTAGTTAAGAACACACCGAATTATTATGGATGAAGTAATAACTTGATGGTGTGGCTATTAGGGTTACTTACACCATTCCAATTATGTGTGACAATTCAAGTGAAATAAATATTAATAAAATAATCTCTAAATTTTTTGGATAAATCACATTGAGATTTAGTATCTTTTCAAATTGGACAAATTGGTAAAAAGAGATATAACATTGGAGTATGTCTCAACAAATGATCATGTGGCTGACATCATGATAATGGCACTACCCAAAGTTACATTTGAGAAGCATTAGTTGGAACTTGGAGTTTATCCACCTTGGTCCATTTAAATAACATGGAATGAAACACCACTCCCCATTTTAGTCACTTATTGGAAAACTTAGTGGTTAGAGTGCTTGAAGGATTGTAAACAAACCAAAAAGAGGATATTGATGGACTAAATTATTTTTTGAGGGTTGTGTGTTGCTTTTTATGGTAAAATAGAGGATGTGAAAATTCTATAGTATAGTGTCTATGCTAAAACCTTTTTCAATATGTAGTAAAATATAAAGCCAAATAGGAGATAGAAAAAAAATCCACCTCATCCCCACACAAGTGGGAGAATTATAAACCACATAGAGGAACTAGATAGGCTAGCTAGCCACCAGATAAACTATGATCGTATGAAAGGGTGCATGCGGGTTGGTGTGAACATGGAGGAGTAGTTGGAACTTTACGAAGTTTTCATATAGATCCCAGTATATAGAATCATACAACACCCTAAAAGAGGCTATGTTTAGACCCTATTAGTCACTTTTTTTCTAGTCTATGTAATAGTTTAACTTATACACTATGATAAGAGTAGAATAAATTCCATTATGGGACAAGGATACATCACACTATATGTAACCAAGATCACAATAGAAAAGTGAGTGGTTGATATAATTTTAGTTCCTATACAATAATTATGTGGTCTAATTGATAATATAAGGTCAACAAATAATCCTGAAAGTGGAACAAGAAAACATAATGTGTCCATACTATAATACAAAGGATACACCACATAGTCCAAGTTCTAGTGACAAAATTTAGGTGACCATGGAATAATATAAATGTTACGTCATATCCTCAGTGGTTATCCATTGTAACCAACTAGAAACCATTAATTATAATAAAGAGTGTCCAAATTTAGCCAAAGCTGTGTTTTGGATTTTTTATACCTATCGGTGACTATTCCACTAGATCTATTTCCACAATGTATCCACCTCATTTTGAGAAGCAGCTAGGAGGAGTACACATAACATAATGTATGGGGTCATGAGGATATAATTACCCTAAAAAGTTACTTGTTTAAATATGTATCTCCATTCCATAATCAATGTTTTAACTATATAGTTAATGTAATTAGGTTGATATAATGCATAAGTGGTGAGGAACACGCTTTGAATAAGGTCTCTCTATGATAAAAAAATTCACTCCACGACACCAAATTCTAGTTATAGGTTCAAAATTAAAGCATGATATGGGATGAAATAATGATCAGTTAATTTTAAATTTATGAAGGATAAATATAGAAATTAATATATGGAAAACTTGGAATAATTCTATCCATAGATAGAATCATCTTATCCGGTTTTTTATTCTAAAATGGAAAGTACATGAAGGTTTAAAATTATAGACATTGATAGAAAATGAATAGTGAAAGGAAGCGTTATTCCGGGGAAGATGTCCAGAATATTTGTTCAGATTAGATCTGTATATTTGGAGGTTTAATAATGATTAATTATAAAAGTTTCATTCTATCTAGAGATCATAAATTTTTATTTTAAGAGAAATTAAATTTTTAATTCATTTAAAAATGAAAAAGGAAGATCCCTTGACTAAAGTAGTGAGTTTTCGTTATTGGGAAAATATTTAGTTCTGTATTTGTTTGTGGTGGTGATCTCAGAGGGTTAGTAAGGTCAAAACAATCTATAATTTGAGAGATGAAATTCAAGTGAATTTTGTGCATATGTTCATTTTCATGCATTCAACCAAGAGAAAGACCAATGCAGGTGATCCTTGTAAAAACCTCTATGTAATTTGCTTCATTTATTTATGAATATGGGAAAAAAGAGAGAGAAATCAAAGTGTTCTTCAATGTGAGATAAAAGATACTAATTCTATAGATAATTAACTAAACCTAGGTATATCATGTCTTAGGGTGTTATCATCTATAGGATTATAAAAATTATGAATCTTTGATAGGATTAAATAAGTATGCCATGTTAGGTAACACAATTGGTGATACATATGACCTAAATATAGAATTAAGATATCTCGTAGATCTTGGAGAATAAAATTATAATTCTATTTTGACTATACTTAAGTATTTAAGGTATAATATGGATATGTTCCAAATATATATTGAATAGGAGAATCTAGTCCTTAGGGAAAAAAACAATTCTTGTTTCTATAATAATTAAGTTGACATGAGATCAGGATTTGGATATGTATTAAAACTCAATATAGGAGATACAAACTAGAAGAGCTCAAAGAACCTCAATTTGAATGATTCTAAAATTAGTTATGATTATATTGATACTTTCTATATATCTAGGGAAATATATTTGATCCGAAAATTATTCTATGATCTTTATATGGTGCATGGATGTTTAGACCCCATAAATTTTTTTTTCTGATAAAATTTTAGAGATGGATCTAAAAAATGAACCACATTATCTCCAGAATATAAATAAAATACTTATGATGTTTCATCACTTCATGTTTTTTTCTTAATGATTTTAATTGACCGTGAGAATATTATCTGTGAAGAAGAATGTGGTAGAACCCCTAAATAATGACTTATTAGAAAATAATCACGAATATCATGTGAGAGATAGTATGATTATTTTGATATTAGCTCTATTTAGCATAGGTGTTAGTATAATAGAGTAAGTGGTTTCACAAAAAACTATTTCCTTATATTTATATTAAATATAATATTCATCAGGTTTTAATATTATATAATTCCTTATAATAACCTATTTTGTATATTTTAAAATAGTGTATATGATAATTTACTAATGGTACATTCGACATAAAAAGTATATAGAGTTTCCCCAGTGTAATGAGATACATTAGATGGAATGAAAATATTACTTAAAGTCATGTTCTATGGATATATTATATTTTTTATGTGACATAGAAAATACATTCTATCAGGGGTAGGAGGCTCATAAGACACCAATACACCTTCTATGTTGTTCCCCCATGGTAAACTCTAAGAAAGTAAGTAATGGAAATAGGGATATCAATAAGAATTATACATAATTAAAGTGTCATTAGATATTAATATAATCATAACTATGTGGTGATCCTTTGACTTGAATATTGTTATTAACGTGTGACATGACTCAAGGGCTTAGATTTATTTTAATAACCACGAAGATAATAGTTCATGGAAGAGTTTAATATGTTTGGTGCATCACTAGTGGAACATAATTAATGAATAATTTGAGAGGGAAATAGACTCACTAATATGTGGTGAATATCTTAGAACCACTGATAGAATAGAACATATTGATTAATTCCTTGTCTATGGAGGTTTATTAGTGTGTTCAGTTACAAGAATTCAAAGAAAGATTGTTGATCATATAAGATGAAAAAAAATATTCAACATATTTAACTATAGATGTCAGGAAAAAAATTATATTACATGGTACATGTTTTCTATAGGTTAAAGTCCATTAATAAATAAAAAATTTCTCTAACGGTTCCATAGATTGTTTCAAGATACAAAACAAAGAATTTAGGCTGTCTAGTCTAATTCCACTGAGAAAAGGGCCCAGTGGGTCATAAACTAAGTGTAGCCAAGAACCTTGGTTACATTATATATTAATTAAACTTGTAGATTTTAATATTATGTTGCATTTTGAGAAATAATATTTAATCTGGGTTATTGATTGATAATAAGTATTTATTTATCCGCATATAAAATAGTTATAATTAATTAATTAATTAATTAGACATTATACTTGGCCAGGTGAATAATAAAGAGGATGAGCCAACTCAGTTATGGTTTGGTGGCAATAAAGATTTATTTTAATAAATATTAATTAATTTATTTAAGATAAATAATATAAAATTAGTCTATATTTTATGCACATGTCATGTAAAATAATAATAATATTATCATAATTTAAACATGGTTTATGCTCAAGGTTAACATAATATTGACGGATCATTATGAAAATGGTAATCGAGACATAGAACCATAAATAACTAAATATAAAATTTTCAAAAAATATAAATGAGATTTTCAAAATAATTATTGTGCAAAACATTTCATTCCTGGAATAATTCTCTTATATGAGAGATATTATCCTGAAATATCCAACTTCTATGAGAATTAGAGATCCTACTCCTTCCTCTCTAGCAGTGAGAGAACCAGTAGAATCTAACATGCCTAAATTGGGATTCAATGAGTTGATCAATATTAAATTGTTCAATTTATAAGTATATTCACATTAAATTTTTAGGAACCCTATAGAAATGTCTCTATATTTTTTGGTGCTAATGTGAATCTCTACTATAGAGAATATACAATTTATTGTTCCTTCACAAAGAAAATTCTATAATAAGGGTAAAAATAATTAAAAAATATGAAATAATTAAAATACCAGGTAATTATTTATTAATCTAAATTAATTATAAATTACTTGTCGAATACTACCTTTTTGAATTCTTAGAACGAGTTTCCATGTAGAAATCCCAAGAAGTTAACGAAACAATCAACTTTTTCACATGCCCAACTTCATGCGTTTTGCCATAAATGATTTTAATAATAAAAATTGAAACCCATTAGTACTTTAGAGAACATAAGAAACTATTTTAAACATTTTTGTTTCAATTTATAAATCTTGAGAAACATATAGTCAATTACTAACCCATAAAAATAAATTTGTTCCCCAATATTTTTCAAAAAACATCTTAATATAATACATAAATGAAAAATGAAAATCATGAGGTTTTTAGAAAATACATGAATACATTTCTATTAAAAAATAATTTTATCTAAAAATGTTATAATAACTCTTTAACTCATTTAAAATATGTATCGAATAAAAATATTTCTACCGAAACCCATTTCCATGCATGGAATATACATGCTGGTACCTTGGGACATTATCTTCATATCACTCTAACAGTTGATCTTAAAATGAATGAACCTACCCAACTCTTTAAAAATTATTCATAGGATTAAATAATTAATAATAAACTACATCAATTTTATTGAGGTATCTTATAAATAATTTTATTTTTTAAAATTAATAGGGGTCACTTATAATTATTTTACTCTATCTACATTACATAACACATTGGAGGGATAAAACATACCAACCTGTCATGGAAATAAGTAATCAAGTATCATAACATGAATTAAATAAAAAAATATTTCATTTTAATCGTAAAATTAAAATGAAAATTCATTTAATTATCATAATATAAATCAATTTCAGTTATCTCAAATAAATATGAAGAATTATCCTTCTAATTTGAATAAATTTTAAAAGAAAAATATTCCTAGGAAAATAAAAATAAGATATTCACTGAAAATATTTAGAGAATTATTTCTTAATCATGATAATAGATAACATCTATTATTTTTGAAAAATTTTCCATGTGGTAAATTCTAAAACATTTGTTTATCCATTTTTTTAGAAAGTATAAAATGACCATACATAAAACTATTAAAATATTTTTTAATGCATTGTAAGTAATGTAAAAATTAGTTAATAATGACAAATAATTATTTTTTAAATTATAAATAGTAACATTTTTGGAATCCTTAATAAGAAATGGATTTATATAAGGAAGTGATTAAAATATTTAAAATACTATTTTAATTAAAAATAACTTATGACTTTAGTATCTTTTGATTCAAAGAGAAATTAAATGAAAGATTATGAAATGGCTTTCTAAAAAACAATAATTTATTAAAATTCATGATAAAATAAATTAATTAGATATATTATAAATTAAAAATAGTATAACTGGTTAAAATTGAATAAGTTTCATTGAAAGTAAAGAGAGATAAAAAATCTCTTACATTGAGTCCCGACTGGCCAGATACATCTTTTACAATCCTAAACAATAAAAATATAATAATAAATTAATTTCCTAAGATAAATTTTCATTTTATTCCATAATAATTATTCCTATTATGTCATTTATTATCTTTATTTATTTAGTCATGAAGTCAATTATGTTCACATTGAATTTTTTGGGGTCATTCAATCCAAAACGGATTCTCTAAGTCCAATATGGTAAAATGAGTGATATTTCTAAAATCTACAAAATCATAAAATTGTTATTATAATCAATTTTTTATATTAATCATAATTTTAAATACCTATATGTTATTTTTGGATGCCAAATGATTAACATCATTCATTGAGGCCGTAAATAGTACGTACACATGAGTGACGTTTTCATTTTTCTAATTGATGAAGTGGAAATAAATTAAATAGAGGATTAAAATTAAGGATTTATAATCATATTATTAATATTATATTTACTGATTAAATTGATAATAATGATCATCCACACGATATTATAATAAAAAATGAGATGTGGTGTTCATGGTGGGGAGAGTATGCACTTAGACACGTGTGACATTATCATATTCAAACAGATGAGTGGGTCAAGAACGAATATAACATATTATATTTATAGAATAATTTTTTTCCCTAAATATCATACATACATACATACATACATACAAATATATATATATATTTATATATATATATAATAATTTCATCTTTTTAAATATCCCTTTTTTATGGGATGAAAAAACAAATGCATCAGTTAATGGAGGTGGTAGTCTGCACAGACACATAACTAGTGTTTTAATTTCTATTTTATTGAAAGGTGACAAAAAATAGATGTTACATCAATGTAGAAACATTTTTCTATAGTAAAAACACTTATATAATTATATAATTATTTTTTAATATATTTAATGACTTTATAATAAGAAATATACAAGAAATAGATTGGTTAAGGATGATTCTTTCACCTTAGATATAATCCTTTGTCCATCAACATACATATTCTAGGATTAGTCTTTTAAAAATCCCAATAACACTAGGAAATGACAGGGAAATTTATGAAGTTATTTTGGTAGGTATTAGTTGATATAGGGTGCTTATAGAGTTTTGAGGAGTGAGTATAGAATGTTCTATTTTATAAGTGGGTGGAGTGTTAACCACGTATGTAATAACCCAAAATTTTGAATGATATTTGTTTCTAAAAAATGTGCATTGTATTAAATTACCCAAAAAATCTACATCAATAAAAATGAATTGAGTATATTTTGAAACGTGACCATCAATTTTCAAGTATTATATGACCATTGGTCAGTATGATCATTGTAGAATATACTCTAAATAATAAATTTAATGTTATATTTATTATTTATAAGTGAAAATGAAAAAGGAAAATTAATATAGAAAGAATATTTTAAGGCCTCATACAATAGAGTTGTGCCGTAAGAATGCAATTTATCAGACCTTATGAAGGAGGTAAAATCACTAGGATTTTATTTTAACCTATTACAAGCTGAGATTCCACACGTTATGCTTGAACGAAATCACATACCGGAAAAGTTTATGTTATTGAACATTACCACTTGGGCAATGTTATCTGAGAAAACTAAAGAGTTTATCACCATGACACACATTTCCCTAAGGATGTATTTGGGGTTTATAAGGGAATATGTGTCGAGTCCCTTGTCACATAAAATGTAATCAATTTTTTTAAATTAATTTGTTAGTATATCATTTCTATTTTAAGAATAGTTTTTCTTAAAAATTGAGATGGAATTTGATAAATTGATTTTTCAGGTAAAAATTGTTCATTTTATAGAGATATAAATTATTATATTAAAATAAGGTTTTAATTATTTTTATTATAATTTAATAGTATAATCAAAACACTCTTATTTAATTACAAATGATAAAATAATATTAAAATTATCAAGTGTAGGAAATTTTACTATGCATTTTTCTAAGCATTTTTGGTCGACTATTATTTTTAATTATTATTTATTTTTAGAAATAAAAGTTAATTTTCTAATATTTAAAACATTATTATGATGGAATAAATTTCATTTTTAAAACCATAAGATTGATACAAAGTTACAGTAAATTTATGTGAATTTTCTAAAATATTTTATTTTTCTCTAAATAATAAAAATACAGTTTTGTGTTTCTTGTATGCTTAATGACATCAAAATGATTTAATATGTAATAAAAATTTCTTCTTGACATATTTGAATTAAAATTCTATAATATTTCTCCGAAGTTTCCAATACCATGGGAAAGGCCTTGGTTTTTCAAATACCACAATCGAGGTGTCCAAGGAAATTAATAAAAAAACACTCTCATTTTTCTCTAAATACCCACCCATTTATTCATTTACATCCAATTTAAATTCATCCTCCACAAAGATAAGATATTTTTACCTACCACAGAGTCCTCCCCAGTTGTTCTCAATCCCCCATGCTCCTGATCATTGAATTTTTATGAGTCACTCTTCAATGTAAGGGGAACATCAACTTCTCTTTTCCATTTAAGTTATCTATTTATGTGGTATGTCTTTTAAATTTCCATAAAATTTTTCTATATCCATTTTATTCTACACCTTTAATGTTTTACTATTATTTTATTAATGTGATACCCTTTTCCTCTCTGTTTTTAATGTTTTCTAAAACCATATTTTATACTCATAGTGTTGCAGAATTTAATTCTCAAATTTTTTCTCTTTTTCTTAAGAAATTATTTTATTTTCTTTTGTGAATACCAAAACCACTTTATTCCCTAGGGTTATTCAAGTATATGTAAAAATTATTTATTTTATTCCAAAATTGACATGCATAAAACCCTAATTCCTTTTTCGTGGGTAATAAATAAGATAATGGTCATGTGTTTATTCCCTTTTTAAAACACAATGATTTATGTATATAACCCATTTCTTTTATTCTCCACCGGTTATTTCAGAAATGGTTTTTTATTATCTACATTTATATAATTAACTGATATCTATTAATGGTACTCCATGATATCTATTCAATGCATAGGGAAAATAATTCAATCTCTAGGGATAACATGTTTTACAATACCTTGGTGAATAACCTTGATAATTTTTATAGCACCTCAGTGAAAAACCATTTTGATATGCTTATAAAATTTTAATGTAAATGATGTTGCCAAATTTACAAGTTATGGTTCATGTTTTTATTGTTATGATATGCCTATTGATCTTTCCTTTATGAATGTCCTCATGTTCTTATTCATATTCATCTAGATCACAAGTAAACTCTTTCTCTTTTCCCCCTTACTAAGAAATATTCTCACACATCCCTTTGATATATGTACCTAGGTTATAAGATTCAATAAATGTACATAGTATGATCCTTAAAGAGTCCTTTTATGTCTAATAGAAGAATGTTTTATGTTTTCATATATTATGTTTCTTTTTTCTGAGAAAGAAAACATTAAAAGATCATCTATTTTGTACAATATAATGAAAATTAATGTAAAAAATGGTGGGATTCCATAGATAGTATCAAGGGACAGTTTAGTTTTTTGTGGAAATTAATATTTGAAAACATTAGGAAAAACTCTTTAGAAAAGTTTAAATATTTTAAAATTTCTTGGTATTTTAGTGAAATCTTAAGTATGTTATTTTTGATTGAATAAAATCCCTCTATAGACTAGAAAAAATGGACATGGGTCTGGAATATGTATCCCTAGGGGTAACAACTCCGATAAGGGGCATCATCCCAAACTCGATGTAACATGGTACAAGAAAATGGGCCTTACTGCATTCTTAGTTTGATACTCCTAAGGGATATGATTGGTTAATAAAAATATTTTTATAAACCATTATAATGGTTTCATAGAAAATGAAATTATCATTAATGAATAAAATGTTTAAGCAATATGTTATATGACATAAAATTTACCTTTAAATTATAAGATTATTAAATGAAAAATTTATCTCAATAAGGTTTTCTTCTTTTATAAAATCTTGGGAAGTAGGAAAAACCACATAAACAGTGAGCATAATAGACAAGGCATTGATGAAATTTTGATGGAATCTGGAATTTAAAACATCGTGAGATTAATGAATCAACTAATTTGAGTTATGAAGAAAAAATTGAATCAAGATAAGAGACCAGATTCACCTTAAAGGGAATAGATTCATGTTGAGTCCTTTATTTTTTAGTGGCTTCCAACATTCACTTGATACAATGAACCCTTAATTTATGAAAATTGGATAACTTCAATAAAAAAGACTTCTTCTATACTCTATTATTTAGAACAAGAGAATGTCACCCTTTATATTTACCACTTATAGGGAGAATCTTATTAGTGGTGGGAGATTATTAAAAATACGAATCCCAGAGATGAGATTGAAGCTATGGAGTGGGAGAAGTTTAGGGGAAAATTTTAAAAAAATTATTTCCCATGTTTAATGAAAATTAAAATGAAGACGGAATTCCAAGAACTGAAACATAATAAAAATGAATATATGGGAAGATATGTGATGAACTTTATAATAATTTCCTATAACAACTCTAGATTTTTCATGGATTCTAATGGGAAGTATGCTATATTATTTGGTGGGACAAGACCTCCTATATATGAAAATAAGAAAGACATCATGAGGAGTGATATGAAAGGTGAACAAGAGTATGGTGAGATGTAGTGGTGTCACAAATCGAATAAAAAGAATAGATATTGAGAGCCAAACATGGGGCTATATTTGACCAATGGAAAATATAAAAGAAAGTGATACTTTCCACTTGTAATAAATGTAGGTAGAAGAATTTATGGAATTTATTTCTTGGGAGAAGGAAGTGTAACTTGTGTGGAAGAGATGAAAATATCACTCAGAACTATCATAGCGAAGTGAGGCCTCGGTATCTGAAAACTTATGATAAAGGGAAGATATTTTAGGCTTTTCCGAAAGTCCAATGCTTCACATATTTATAGAACGTCGATTTTTCCAATCACTTTCCGAATACATGAATAGTGGTGGGGAATCACTATCAACCTTATCATATGACAATGGAGTAAGGCCACAATTCTTCTATGAGGATGACTAAAGTTGATTCACCAAATGATGTGGTGGAAAGTACTCTCATTTTTATCTCAAATATACAAAATTACTTTGTTTGATTCTAGTTTTATGAATTAAATTATTTCCTCCATGTTTTCAAAGAATGTAGAATTCAACCCTAGACATCGTGAAGTATAGTTATTAGTCAAGAATCCCAGAGGGATTATCCATGAATTATTAGTGTATAGATACTCTAATATTTACATTGGTGAGTATAATCACATCAGATATATATTAGTCATTTCCATGTTGGAATTCGACATTTTACAAGGGTTGTACTAGATCTCAATTTATAATACTAAGATCAAATAAAGAACTACTTAAATCTTAGTTGTCTGGAATGAAAAGCCTATAGTTGTTCTCAATGGAGAGATATCTTGACCTCAGATTTGTCTAGAAGCACCTACCATATCATTGTTAATGGAAATTATTAGTAAAGATGAATAAGGAATTGAATAAATATGAATAGAGTATGTCCCCATCATTTTGGAATACACAGATATCTTCTATAAAGAGTTACCTAGACATCCCCTAGAAAGAGAGGTGGACTTCTCCATTTATCTCATGACTGGTTCGAAGGAAATTTCAAAGAACCCATATAGAATGGAAAATATTGAGCTAGAGGAATTTCATAAATAACTCCATGATCTTTTGGAGAAGGGTTTATCTGAACATGTGTGTCTCCATAGAGAGTATCTATTCTCTTTGTGAAGTAGAAGGATGGACCAATGCAACTATAATTGACTATAAAGATCTTCATGGGATCATATTGAAGAAGAGGTACCTTATTCATAGAATTATAATTTATCTGACCAGATTCACGGGGGTCAATTCTTCTCCAAGATTGATCATAGATATAGTTATCACCAATTGGGGGTGAATAAGGAAGATATTCTGAAAACTGCCTTCAAATTAAGATATTTTCATAGTGAGTTTGATGTTATTCCCCTAGGCTTGAGTAATTATCCTACTATTTTTATAGATTTGATGAATATAGTTTTAAGTGCTACCATGATTTCTTTGTGGTAGTTTTTATAGACCATATTATGATATATTCCAAAATTCTCAACGATCATGAGGATTATCCAAGGGTTATATTGATAACACTTAGGAAGGAAATGTTAATTGAAAATTTCAGAATATGGGAACATTGGTAATAAAAATATTCATTGTTGGGGAACATTGTAACCAATGATAGAATCCCAATTGACCCTATAATGACAAAGGTTGGGGAGGATTGGAATCATCCAATAATAGTAAATGAGATTCAAAGTTTCCTTTTTTTAATAGAATATTATAAGAGGTTTGTGAAAAAAAATTAAGGAATTTATAATCTAATAACCAAGTTAACTTGCAAAGGGATCATGTTAATCTCGATAATAGGGTGTGATGAATGTTTCGAAGAGGTGAAGAAGATATTGGTTACTACAACCATGTTAAATTTACCCTCCAGTAGAGAAGGCTTTACTATTTTTAATGATTAATATCATAAATGGATTTACTGTATCCTCATGTTAAATGAGAAGGTGATTGCTTATGCATCTCAAATATTGAATCCTAATTAGCTAAACTATCATCTTATTGACTTGGAACTAGCTTTAGTTTTTTAATTGAATATATGGAGGTAGTATCTTTATGGGGAGAAATTTGATATATAAATGTACCATTAATGTTTGAAGTATATTTCCACATAAAATGAATTGAACATGAGATAGAAGAGATGGTTGGAACTTCATAGTGACTATTATTGTTAAATTAATTATATCCATGGTAGAGGAAACAAAGTTGTTAATGTATGAAGTATGAAGTAACCTATTGTTCTATAAATGATGGGGATTCAAGGATATCCTTTGATCAACAAACTAGTAAAATTTGAAATTGGAATTATAAGGGAATGAACACTATAAACCCTACCCCAAATGATTTCTAAACCTTCATTACTAGATAATATCAAGATACCACAAATGGAAGATCCTTTATTACAAACAAAGATAGAGGATACGAATATTTAGATGTTTCTTGAGTTCAATATTGATTAATAAGGATCAATAAAATCAAATACAAGTGTAGGTGTTCTATCGATTCCATAAATAAAGAAGGAGATGAGGGATGAAGTTCATAGCTCCAGTTACTCTACACATCCTTGAATCATGAAAATGTTTAGCGACCTTTGTTATTGTTATTGATGGGATGTCATGAAAAGGGAGATTTCTGACAACACTATATGGTTTCTGGTTTATCAATAAGTGAAGGAAGATCACTAAATTTTTACAGGGATACTTCATCCACTACCCATACCAGAATGAATGTGGGTAATATCAGTATGTACTTTGTCACTAGTCTCATAAAAAAATCCAAAGGAAACAATGTGATATGGGTTATAGTGGACCATCTCCCCAAGATTTCCTATTTTATCTATATTCAGAAAGATTTATATCTTGAACAACTATGGATGATTTACATGAAGGAAGTGGCGAGGCTGCATGGGGTACCATTTGATATCAGTTCAGATCATGCTCCAAGGATCATATAGAAATTAATGAAGAAGTCTTCATAATTAATTGAATACTTAATTGAATTTTAGTATGGCCTATCACCCTCAAACTGATGGCCAATCTAAATTGACTATTCAAACAAACGAGGAAATTTTGAGAACATGCTCATTGGAATTTAAAGGTGGATAAGATCAACATCACCCATTATCTGAGTTCTCATACAACAACAACTTACATTAGATAATTCAAATGGAACCCTATGATACTCTATGTGGTAAGAGATGTATAAATCTAGATTTTTTTTATGAATCTGGTGATAGAATTCTTGTTGGGCCTGATCCCATGAAATATATGACAAAAAATGTTAATTCCATTCAACAACACATTTTGGATGCTCAGAGACGGAAGAAGAGCTGTACTGAAAAACATAAAAGGGTATTGGAATTTGTTGTTGGAGATAAATTATTCCTTCTAATTTAACATTGGAAGATATTCATGTGGTTTGGGAAGAAAGGGAAGCTTATCCCTAGGTACATTGTTCCCTTTTAAATCCTTGATTGCCTAGAAGAAATGGCCAAGTAACTTGCACATCCTCCAAATATATATCAAGTTTATGATGTATTGAACATGTCACTCTTAAGGAAGTACATACCTAACCCAAAACATGTATTGAATCCTTAGGTGGTACAACTTGAACACGTACTCTCTTATGAAGAGAAGCTGATGGAGATATTGGATCATATGAACAAGTTTCTACGAAACTAGGCTACCCACCTTGTCAAAGTGTTGTGGAGAAACCAAAAATATAAAAAAGCCACATGGGATCTATAAGAAACAATGAGTGATAAATACCATCAAATTTTCTCAACCAAGGTAACAATATGAATGTTTGGGGACAAAATATTTTAAGGTGGGAAGAATGCAAGGACTAGAACATTTTGAATGATATTTGTTTCCTAAAAATGGGATTTATATTATATTAAACAAAAAAATATATCTCATTATTAATGAAGTGAGTTTATTCTGAAATTTGACCATTGATTTTTAACCATTATATGATCATTGGTAAAATTATAACCATTGGTCAATTTGATGAATGGAAAATATAATCTAAGTAATAATTTTAATATTAAAATTATTATTTTTATTACAAATTATAATGGAAAATTAATGCAAAAATAAGAATCAATGACCTTATCCATTAGAGTAGTGGTGTATAAAGCCCATTTTTTTAGATTATGAAGGAGGTGGAATCACTATGATTTAGATCTCCACTATTCCCTAGTCGATCATCAATATGTTAGTCTTGATCAAAATCGTATACGAGATACCCTAGTTACATAAAATCTAATCCATTTTCTTAAATAAAATTGTTATTTCCTCATTTACGTTTTAAGAACAGTTTTTTTTTATTAAAATAGAGATTGAATTTGATAAGTTGATTTTTTTGGAAAGAAATTGTACTTTTTATAGACATATAAACTATTATAATAAAATATGGGTTTATTAATTTTTATTATATTAAAATATTATTATCCAGACAATATAATATAATTATAAATGATAATATAATTTTATTTTTTTCATGTGTCCAAAATTTAACATTGGTTATTACTATGAATTTTCTATCTATATTATTTTTTTAAAAAAGTAGATTTATATTTAAAAGTAAAATTCACCATATTTAGGGACTTATTATGATAAAATAAATGTTATTTTTGAAATCAGATCAATGATATTAGGTTACGGTTAACAAATGACAATTTTCTAAAATATTTTGTTTTTCGTCGAATGATAAAAATATTGTTATGAGTTTTAGGATATTTTAATGATATCATAAGGAATTAATACATAATAAAAATTTTGGTTGAATAATTTGAATAAAATAACATAATATGTGTCCCATGTTGCTGATACCATGGGCAAGACCATGGTATTTCAAATACCAATACCAAGGTATCCAAAGAAACTAATAAAAAACTTCCTCACATTTTCTATAAATACCAAACCATTTTTTCATTTTCGTTGAATAATAATTCATCATAAATGAATTTATTATACTTTTAACATAGATGGAGAGCCACCAAGGTGTCAACAATCCTCCATAGTCCGAATATTCAAGATTTAGGAGTGACTCTTCAAGGTAAGGAAAATCTCATTTTCCATTTCCATTTTAAATTCTAATTTTATGTTGAATTAATTATAAATATCTATACCGTGTTCTTCTATGAATTTTAATCTATCAGCTAAATATATTATGAGTCTTTTATTAATGAGATACCCCTTTCTCTACTCATTTTAATGTTTTCGAAAACAGTATTTCATAACTGTTTGGTTGTAGAATTTTCTTCTAAAAATTTCTCTCTTCTTCTCAAGAAATTATTTTATTTTATTTTTTGAATACCCAAACTTCTATCTTCTCTAGGGGTATTAAAATATATGTAAATATGATTTATTTTATACTGGAATTGACACACATAAAAATATAATTTTCTTTCTATGGGTTATAAAAGAAAAAATGATCATAATTTTTAAGCACTTTTTAAAACACCATGATTTATATATAAACCTCATTTCTTTTATTGTCCACCAGTTAATTTTGAAATGTTTTGTTATCAACTACATGGGTTACATTAATTATATCATATGAATTATGCTCCATGAAAGCATAACATAGTATTGGTTAAAAAATTTAATCTCTAGAGATGACATGTTTTATGATACCTTGGTGAATAACCTTGGTAATTTTTATAACAATTCAGTGAAAAAACATGGTGATATTCTTATGAATGTAAAAAGTTAATGTTGTAGAAAAATTTATTTTTTATGATTGATGTTCTAATTATTTTGATATGATCATTGATCATGCATTTATGTATTTCCTCAAGTTCATATTGAATTTTTCAAGATCACAAGTAAACTATTTCCCTTGTTTTCCCTTACTAGGCCTTATGAACACCCTTTCCTTTGATGTGCATCCCCATATTATTAAATGAAATAAATGTAATTAGGATGAACCTTAAAGAATACTTTCATGTGGAATAGAAATATATTTTAATTTTTCATTTAATATGTACCTTTTTACTATGAAAATAAGGATTAAAAGATCCTCTGTTTTTTACAGTGTAATGAAATGTTTTGTAATAAAAAAGAGGGATTCGAAAATGTATATATAAATAGGATATAAATATATTAAATTTATTTCTCCTATAATGTGGATAAAATTTAGTCTAATATAAATTATCGGATAATTTATGGTAAAAAAATACACAAATATTCAATTCAGATATATATTTTATGTGCTATCTTTTAGTTTCACCTGCTCTTTGACCATTTCAATCATTAACATGGTGGAAACATTTTACCATGGGTTTTATTATTTATGAATAAAAATAAATTGAACAAGTTACACTATTTGAATATTCAGATTCCACATGTTGAATCAATTTTAAACTTCTTAAATTTTTCATGAGGTGAATATAACATCTAATATAATTTCACAAAATGCAACCAAGAACTATTTTTAGAAAGATTATTTTTTAGCATAAAAATTATTTTACACTAAAATCAAGTATAATTTTGATCATCAATGAATTATTGATATTATATCTAATGATATGATTGTTATCATATATTTAAAAGAAATATAATCCAAATGTAACATTGTGAATACATGATTATAAGTAAATAAAAAAATAATTTTATTTGAATAAAACATTACTTTGATTTACAAAATATCAAACATAGTAAAGAACAATAAGAAATTTTTAAAAGAATTTTATTACTTGATAAATATATCTTTGGTCTATAAAATTTGTTCTATAAATGTCCAAGTAATTCTATAAAGTAATAATATCACAAAATTTATATTATTTTTCAAATTGAAATTTTTCACTAGTAATCCAAAATAGACCAAGTTCAAAAAATATCAAAAAGTCACCCTATGAAAATTCTGACATGGGGAATTCGAAATGAAATTTTTCTCATTAAATTGATAATATAAAAATATAAAACTTATCTTTTATATGAAAATATGAATATATTGAAAAACCAATTATATAATAAAATTTTCCATTTAAATGTTATGTGCTTTTAACATTATTTAATATCATTTTCCAAATAGTGTTAATTTGTTTCCATAAAAAAGTATTTTCAAAATGTATTAATGTATAAATTTAATTTTGAAAATTTAATAATCTATTTAGTTCATCATTTTATATAGTACACACTATTCAACAAGATATTTACGTAATGAAATACAAACTAAATTCTTATGATGGTACAACAATCTATAATAAAAATAATGAAAATAATAATACAGTAAATATTGAATTAATACTATTATTAATAATTTTTTATGTATTTGTGTTTTATTAATTATCTTATTCTTTTACATTTTTAATTTTTATTAATTATATTACTAATTACACTAGAGTGGATCAAGATAAATAAATATAAATTAGACGACATGGATTACATAATTAATCAAATAATTATAATTAATTGTAATTTAAATATTTTCACATAGAAATTAAAATTATATAATCTATTTTATTTATATTTATATTTGAAAAATATACCAATAATATATATTTTATAATATATAAATATTATTTAAATAAATAATTAATTAAAATTAAAAATTACATTTTTATAATAAAATAAATTTAGTTAAAAACATAAAATATAACAATAACAATAATAATATTATTAATATTGAAAGCAATATTTTATAATTGGAATGTGGTTCTGGATATGGGTTCTCTTGCGATATTAGGGTGATAGTAATGAGAAGCCTAATTTTTGGGATCATCATTTTCAACTACATTTTCATGTGATATTATATTTAACATTTAAGAAGTGATTATTAGTGTAATTGGTTGACCAAATAATAAGACTTTAGTAGAATAAAACGATAAGAAGGCATGGTGGGAGAGTAAGATAGAACATGGGACGTCGTTGGTTTCTTTTAGGGATTAATCTACATAGTGGATTGTCAAGTAGGGATTGTTGAATAATGGGGAAGATAACATTGATGTGATTACATAACATCTGGAATTATGTAAGAATTGTTTTGGGGATTGTCTTTCCCATTCAAAATGTGATAATCCAAGGCAATATTATGATATAGTGGGAAGAATTTCTAAGACATTGGGATTTTATTATAAGATATGCATCTCTCCCGAGAGTGGTATTTTAAAGCATCATTTCTCTTCAAAGAAATATAAATAATGGAATTTTAAGTTTAGGTAATTGTGATTTTGACCATATCACATTACATTCCTAAATGATCTTTAATCATTAATCATTCATATGTTAAAACTATATATATGTTGGTATGGAGCATGATTCATTGTTTGAATTGTGTTCTCTAGCACCCAAAAACTTAACATGATATTTCTTCTTTAGTTGGGGTTATTACCAAATTGTTAATGAAGCAAGGATGACCAATCTGGGAAATATTTCAAGGATTCTGGATGAGATTGACCTAAGTGATACCTTGAGGAATGGGTTAATCCAATCTAATCAGAATAATTATATTAATCTAAAAATATTATGAGAATCTTCCAAATTTTTTTTTTCAGATTTTTTTGTTATTTTTCATTCAAGGGATCAATTAAAATTCAACAGAATTTACGGATCCTACTATATAAATGTCACTGTGATTAGGTTATCAAGAGGAAGCCTTTACATGATTATTTTTCTTTGTAAAATATTTGTGGATTTTCTAGGGGTGAGAATTTGGATGCAACCTATGAGTATTTAGACAAAGAGTTTTGTTTTCCAAAGAATGAACATGGACTTGAAGAATCAGGTTCTAAGGATCCATGATAGTGTCAAATTATAGTTGGGACTATTTTGGATGGAATAATGGACAATGTTGTACATGGATAAGAGATGGGTGTTTCTATAATATGAAATGACTATGTGATCGATATTGACATTCCTTTGGATGTGGTTTGCAATTGGTAAATGAGCATGATTACATTATTGTGATCCCCATTTATTCCCATATTTTTGAGAAAATCAATTTATAAATGGATAGTAATAGAATCTATTTACCATGGTAAGGAAATTAAGATAGGGGGACTTCTTTTAAGGATTCAAATTTCAGGATAATTGAGATAAAGGGTAATGGGGATGATCATGAGGAGACTGACTGTGAGTTAGATGCATAAGTTGGTGGCTCATTTTTTAGATAATAAAGAAAAAGAATATATTAAATTCATGTGATTGTAAATGGTGTAAGATAACATGTATATTCAGTGAAATGAATATTAATTTGAATATCTTATTATAAATAATTCAATGTTCTATGTAGATTCAGTTTACTAATGCTATAATGTATATGTCACATTAAAAGGGAATAATATTTCCTCTCTATGGTTAGAACCTTGAAATTTCAGGATAATTTTCATAAAATACTATTCTATGGATGGGGTATGTTCAATGTTGACTATCATGTGAGAATACCCATATGTAGATGAGACATTGTCACATGATGTTCACAATTTTTTTTCTCTAGGATGAGATATTAGAAGAACAAACCCAAGAGAAAGAATTTAACATGATTATATATAATTGGATATTCCGCTCTGTGAGTGTGTGTAATGATCCTTTGAAATTAATATTATTTTAAATTCACTCCATTAATTTCACCATTAGATGTGTTTATGTAAACCCAAGTTAAACATGTTCATAGTGAATCTTGGTATGTTTAGTGCATCATGAATCTGTTGTTATTAATGAATAATTTAGTTAAGGGTATTTCGCATCTATCATTATATAATGTGAAATATCAATAAATTGGTTGAAAAAGAATTATTACATTAATTTCCATGGAAATTGTGTAACAATGAGTTCATTTAACATAGTAAAACAATGGTATATTAAGAAAATAGTTTGATGAAATGGGTATTTTGATTTCCAAATGATATATCATAAACAAGGTATTATATTACACACTAAATTATTTTGTGTAGTTCTCAACATTACGATATTAAGTTATTTATTTTGGTTACCTTGACATATTTCTAGATAGTATAAAGGGAATTTAGTTAATCCTACAAAATGAAAATGAAAAATAATCATAGTGGGTAACAAAATAATTTTTTCTATTGATGTGAATTAAATTCTATGTGATGATAATTATTATAATAAATATTATTCTCAATTGTGAGGAATGATTTTATTTATATTCAATTGATCACATAAATTATAAAAATATTTATTCATAGGGTAATTAATAATTATGTATATATATAATACTTATTTATATAACTTGAGGATAACTAATAGACAAAAATTATGTGTAGGGATAAATATTAATTTGAAATCTATAACACATATATTTCTTTTTACGCTACTAAGTGAATGCCGGGAAATAATAAAAGTATTATTATTACACTATAAGGGGTTAAATGAGCTAATTATATTATTTTAGAACCATTTTAAAATTACGAAATATTTAACCCTAAATTTATATCTATAAGTGGATGATTATGTCTATAATGGAGAGGTTGATTGAAATTGAGAATCCTTATGTACAATGAAAATCTAGATTTCTCTATCATGTTTAAAGAACACTCTAGAGATTCTTCTTCCTCCATGATCGTCTGAAGAACAAAAATAAAACACTAATTATTAATGACTAAAGGAATCACCACAATGATCCAAAATTACACTACATGGTGATTGATCTATCAAACAAGAACAAAAAAAATTCATCGATATGTGTTTGAGGATCAAAAGTTGTTTTGTCATACATTTTCACAAGGATTCTACACTTGGATCTTGCAAACATAGTGAATTCTATCCTAATGTGTTTTAGATGACCAAAATCATCATCCAAGAAACATCTCAGGACTGGGGAATATTTCATCCTATTTTTTTGTTATTTATATCTTTTATATGAAAAGGTATTATCTTGGTTCTAGTGACAATCTCAGTCAATATCCTTTAGAAAAATTTCGTTTTTCATGATATTAATTTCTATTACAATATGTTAATGATATATCAAATTTGATAATTAAAGAGTTAGTATTAGACCCAATTAGTGCTTACAATTCTCCTTGAACCAACATGTTGTATCAAATGGGTAACATTAAAATATATAATTATTTATTTGTTTTACAGATCATTACACATTTAAATATAAAATTTCATTTATTTTTTTAAATAATTCTAGATGCATAATAAAAATATTTTCTTCCAATAATTCATTTATCTCACACATAACCTAGTTCAGTTAACAATTAATGAATACCACATCAGAAGAACCAATAATCTGGTTCCAAAATCTTTTTTGGATAATACAAGATTACATGGTGTGTAATACTTTATCACATATCCCTTTCCATTTCATTATGACACCCATGTGGACTCTGAGTCATCATGTAATAAATACATGCCACCTATATTATATGAACCTTATGTTGACTAGATTACATGGTGGAAGGATTTTCCAGACTATATTCTATTTAGATTTCCTACACACTGTGTAGTCCATGTGATTTTGTGTTAGAAATTGAAGGGTTAAGATGTGTCATATAATTAATACACTTTTTGTATTTAATACGTGATGCATACATGTTAGAAGAAATGTAAGATGAAGTACACATTATGTATAATTTCAACACATCATATAATTCATAGATGTATGTAAATAGATCACGCTCAGTCTATATACATGTACTGAAGATATATAGTGATGTGATCTACATTCCATATGGATAACTTACACATGCTGTGTAATTTACCAATCTATAGTAAAATATTAAATTTAATTAATTAATCCATTACAACTCATAAACCAGATATTCTCAAGTCATTATATTCATTGTAAATTATTGTTAATATATTTTATATTATATTAAATTTTTAATGATATCTGTAATAATTGAAACTATAAATCCTTTATGGTCATTCTATACTGAAGACTCAATGCATTAAATTTTACGAAAAATATAATATTCATGTATTCCATGTTTAAAAAATTTGGATGAACACACCAAGAAATTACAAAAAGATCCATGTTTGCAATATGGTGTAAGAGTTCATTATATACAATAAGATCCACACTGATGATTTTAGTCTGGTACTCACCTAGTTGATTACATATAAAATGATATGTACTATTTTGTTAGTTTTTAAAGAAATTAAAATTATTAATTTTTTTTATAATATCATTATAATTTAATTTTAGGATGATTGGATGGAATATGTTAAATTTAATTAATTGATTAATAAAGCAATTAATCGTATTAATTCAAGCACATTATATGTTATCTAAGAATAAAGTGATATGAATGATATAAATTAATTTTAAATGTGTAATTGTTTAATGTGTATGAATTATCATGATCTTTAAACAACCATCTTTATGTTTTTGTTTTATTTTATTTAATTTTATTCATTTGTTGGAAAATATTTTTTATTAAATTAAATATGATGGTATGTGTGTCATAAATTCCCCTTTATTATATAGGACCATTGTGCCTAATGTATTTTTATGAAATTATCCATAACCAATCTTTTGGTTCCCACCACCAATGTGATTATTATAAAAGATTTGTAATAAAATGAGAATCCAATGTTTCGTTGATTTAGTTCTAGGAGGATCCAAAGTGGAGGTTGTTCAAGATGAAACAAAGATGAAACTGAAAAGAGTGATACATTGGTGGATATGTTTAATGTTGTAGCTCATGCGAAGAAAAACTGAAGGCGTTTTCCCCTAGGTTCATAAGTTGGTTTATTTACCACTCAATAAATAAACCATTATATAATATCATGATCAAATAATTTGTTTTCTCATTTTGTTTCTATCTTATTAATGATTTTATTTTTGGTTATAATACCACAATAAAGAAATTAAAAGGACTTATAAGAAATGAAGAAACTAATATACTTTTCTTGTTAGTAAATGTTCTATATAAACATTTTTAATATCAAATGTACAATCCAAATTATAATAAAATGACATATAAATGATAAAACATAAAATATTTATGAATAATAAAAAAACTCATCATGTTAATATTTATTCATTTACACTTACGTCTTCTGTAATAGGGTGAAACCATAAGTAATGTGTTGGTTCAGCCTCTATGAGGGAAATTTTTATTTTTTTTTAAGTATTAAAAATTGTAGTGTGTTCACATAACTGAATCTGTATTGGGTGTAATGGAATATGTCATTATAATAAAAATTTAGTGGAATATGTTGAGAAAATCCGAGTAAGGATTTATAAATATTGGAATCCACTCAACGGTTAAAAGAGATAACAGTTTATAGTTTTGAAAACATCTAACCTATACATTTTTATATAATTATCATGGTCTTAATCTAGATTATTATAATAGAAACTTGGATCCTTTCAACAAGAATGTATATATGATTTGGAATTCTTAGTTTAATGATGAGGGTTATTGTGAATTGATAAAATAATGGGAGATGTAACCAAAAATTATTATATATCACATAAATTTTCATCAAGTGATGTATAAATAACAATTGGTTTTATTCTATAATAATGATATTTTCATCAATTACATTATCATTATGATTAATTTAAGATAAATACCATCAACATTCTATAAGTAACATCAATTAATTATTTAGAAATATTTTGGTAGTGTTTCAGCAAGGAAGAAAATCCTATGTACTGAAATCCCCAAATCATAGAAGGCATATAGTGGAGGTGAGTTATTAAGATTAGACTTTCTATGATAATAATTTTAGTGTTTTTGGATAGCGATAAGTATTTAATGCTTTTATCCATGTCTAATAAAATCATAAATTCACATGGGGGTATGGATTCTTATAGCATGATCTAAAATATCCACTATATTTATCAAGACTATCGATGATAGTTACAGTGTGAGATATCAATGATCATCTATCAGATAAACCATAGATATGGGAATCATAAATAAAAGCGTATTTGTTATATTGAGTTCATAGAGTTTCTAGAGTTAAAATTGTAGGAAATACTACACATATATCTAATTTTTTCATCACTATTTTAGATATTATCTATATTCGAATAATATTTCCATATGAAAAATGTAGAGAATAATCTCCAAGATCTTCTCACTCTACATCATGAATTTAAATAGGATATGAAACCTAAAATCCATCTGACCTTATGGTAAATAAATGGAAAGGCTAAGAGAATACCTCTACGATATACTACAAGTGTAAATATTCTTAAAAAAACCCTTCTAAGAAGGGAAGAATCATGGGATAGGAAAGGAAACATGATGTTATCTTTTATTAATGTGGTGGGAAGGGAATTTATTGTCATGTGTAATTTATCAATTTGGAAAAAATTAAATATTAGGTACAACATGCTATCCTCACATATGTATAAAAATAATGGAATCATGTTGTTCGTAGAATATTTACTTTGTGATTTAGATCTCTGAGAAAATAAATAATAAATACTTTTTTACTTTTTCTATTAGAAAAAACTGATATATTTCTATCCTGAGTGAACTTGGTTATAAAAGATTATTTTCCATAAGTTTCCAAAAAAAAATTCCTATATCCAAAATCATAATTTTATTTTAAATTTGGGAACAAATATTTTTTCTCATATAAGGAAATCATTGTTTGATAATGATTATTTAAATAATGGAATTTAAATAATGGATTACATAAGACAAGAAATGATAATTGATAAAAAAATAATTCACACGATTTATATCACATTAAAATAAATAATCTACTACTAGGTCATATAAAATAAAAATGATTGACCACGTTACACCAAGTAGAATATTAGGATTATTTTGAACTAAAAGCCATTTGTGTATATCTTGACTGTTTATAAGGAATATTGACCAAAGATCCATTTATGGAAAATGTAAAAGGGATAATGATCTTGGTGAGTTGGTTTATTCTGATATCTATTTTTCAGTTGAATCTATGGGTGGGTAAATACACACCATAATTTATAATGATGACTTTTTATATGTGGATTTTTATTCTTAATGAGTTATAAATGTGATTAAATTAATATAATCAAGGAATATAATAATGATGTTGGGAACTAGCTTTTAAAAGATACTTAGAAACTCCACTAAAATCATGGTGGAGAATATATTAATCAAGATATCATTGATTATTTATAGGTGTTTGTAATTCAATTCCAAGTCAATTCTCTTTATACACCATAATGGAATAGTTTTTGTGAATGGTGAAACCACACACATTTACACAAGATGAGGTCAATGATGAGTTATCTGAGTTATCCATTATCCTTGTGGGTATCTCATTATAGATTACCTCAAACATTATAAATCGTTTTATAACTAATGTGGAAAGATATATTTCATATGATTTTTTTGGAAATAAACCTGTGTTGTCAGATGTATGAGTGTGGGGAAGTGGAGTGTTTATTTAGGTATTTAATGGAAATATACATTCATCCGGAGGCACTATATTTATAATTTTATGATATCCTAAATAAATAATGTGATATTACATATAAATAATTTTAGTTAAAAAGGTTGGCGTTAACAAACATCCCATATTCCTTTAGAGAGATCATATATCAAAAGAGATATTTGGATCGAGATTGACATTGATAATGTCTAGGCACAAGATACACAAGAGTTAGTATAAGAAGAGATTCCAAAAATCCCTATGTAAGATAATATTCCATATACAGAAGTATTATGTAAGAGTACAAGAGGCAAATAGAACCCATAAGATATGATTTTCTTATCATTGTGGATTTTGTCACATTAATATTTGATAATAATGATGTGGTATCATACAATAAAACATTAATTGGAACAAATGTTTCCATGTGGAAAAAAGATTGTAATTACGCAACAGATTCTATATATAAAAACCATGTTTGGATTTTTTAGACCATCCATTGGATGTAATGGTTGTCGTTTCTGAATTTGTATTGATGAAGAAATATGACATAGTAGGATAAGTCAACACATATAAGGCACTACCAGTTTTAAAAGTGTTCCAAAAATGTCTTGTCATAGAATTTAATGAAAACTTTTGATCAGGTTATATGCCAAAATTTATCCAAATTATAAATTGTGTAGCATCTTAACATGACTATGATAATTGGAAGATGGTTTTAAAAATAATATTCTATAATGGGATCCTTCATGAAGATCTCAATATGAGGCAACCTGATGGGTTTATGGCTCTATAGGATTCCAATAACGTACCCAAGTTCTAAATATACATTTATGAATTAGAGAAAGAATCTAGGTCCTAGGAAATTAATTTTTATGAATCCAGAATATTATTTGGTTTCATCATTAATGAATACAAAGATTCTATCTATAAAGGGTTTAATGGGAGTGTGTTTTTTTTATAAATTTCTCATGTCAATACATACTAAATATTGGAAACCAAATACCATTCTTATATTCTGTTATGGAATTATCTAATAAATGATACTCATGAAGGACTTATGTGAAGAATCATATATACAAGGTAACAAGTTTTATCATGTTAAATAAAAGAGGATAGTCGGTATATGTAAAAGTTAATATATTGAAAAGATGTTGAATATATTATGAATGGAACAATACATATGTGTATTGTTTCAAGTGTCCTATGACATTCATCTTTCCATGAAAATGTGTTCTCAAACACATGAGTAGTGATAGAAGATTTCAAGGATACCATATGCTTCAGTGATTGGGTCTTTCATGTATTTTATTTTTTGTACAAGGATATATCTTTCTTATGGATTATGTGTTTTAGTAAGATTTCATGTATTTCTAGGCAACCTCCATTGGTTTACTGTCAAAACTATCTATATGTATATGAGGAAAAATAATTTTATGTTCATGGTATATTGAGGATATATGAAACAATTAAGAAAAGAATATGTATATTCCTATTTCTAAATAGATTACAAAAGTATAAAATCACATTCGGGATAAATACTCACTCTCAATAGATATGGTGTAAGATGAAAGAGCTCAAAAAAAGGCTATGGTCACAAATTTTAAAGTAGGGTGTGTGTATATTATGGATTTTTTGGTAGGTAAAGAAGTAGTTTGGAAATACATATTTTTCCAAGATCTTTATGTTATTGTTTACATTAATGCATCTATCACACTCTTCTGTGATAATACTGTAATAGTGGAACATGTTAAAAAGTCAAGATTACATCAATAGAGAAAGAACATACTTCAAAGATATCATATATAGAGGAAGTTTTCTCATATAGGTGAAGTCATAGTGAGTAGAGTCTCTATGGAAGAAAAAATGGAGTCCCACTTAACTATATAATTACCTTATTAGAAACACAATCAAAATGTGGGAGCTAGTGGGAAAAAATTCATTGCAATTCGGCTTAAGTCCATGTTGGAGTTTATTAGAGTTAGTGTTATAAATGTAACTATTTATGATATAGATTACCTGTATATTCAAAGAGGATTATATTAATTTATATCTATTATAATATATCATTCACTATTCTAGATTAATTTAATGTAATAATATTCTAGAGTATTTGTCATATTAAAAGAAAATATTGGTTTCCCAAGTTGATGAGAACATTGAAATTACATGATGATGTCCATAAGACCTTTTTAAATGGTCAAATAACATTCTATAAGTGGGTACATAGTATCTTCATCATCCTGTGTGGTTACTCATAAGACTAAGAGAATTTATCTCAATATTTTTTCACATGGTAGTCTCTAAGATGAGGGATTATAAGAAAATACCCGGTTGTAGGAATTAAACTTCTTTTTTGTGTCATTTGATATTCCTATCTATGAGAATGTGTTATGATCCTTAGCTATAATGATTATTATTAATTTTGGTGATGAACTTTTAAATTATAATTATTAATGTAAACCATTATGATACAAATTCATGGAGATGTTGAGTATGTTGGGTTCATCATTACTGAAATGTTATTAATGAATATGTAGAGGATGTATTTGTCCCTTTTATATTAATGCATGTTGATATATCAAACCAGTGATTAAAATAAAAAAGTCACATTAAATTCCATATCTATGGTGTGAAAATAAGTTTATCTTATATAGTAACATAAGTTCATATGAATCATATATTTTGATGATAATATAGTGAAACTAACTTGGGGAGATATCATGGATATTGGATTATATTACACTACAAGTTCTTGTGTTTCATCGTGGACATTATGAAATAAACTTCATTATCTTGGGACCCCTGATGCATTTGTAGGTTTTAATATTTATCTTTAGAAAATCCCACCTAATTCCATTAAGAAATAATCCTAGAGAGTCATACACACTAAATGATTCTACTGATCTGATTTAAATTCTATTTGAATTCAATTATTGGAGTTAATATTAATATCATCTGTGAGGAATAATTTTATTTAGGATTTATAGATCCAGTAAATTATATAAATATATTCATTCAAAAGGTATTTATTTATTATGTAGATATAATATATTTATTAATTAATATAGAGGTGAAAAAGAGTATCTGGATTGTGTCCAGTGGTAAATATTAATTTTCAAGATAGAAAAAACTGTTTATTATTACACCAGTTAGAACACTCCATTATAAAATATGGTTATTACTATTTTTAAATGGAATTGGGTCATATATGATATATTGTATTAGTTATGTTTCATTTTGATATTAATTAATACATAACTCTTTCCCTATCCCTATAAATACATGATTATGACAATTGTTAGAAGGTTTATCAAAATTTAGAATTTTTTTTTCAAAACAAATACATAGATCTCCATATTAAGACTGAATATGAATATGGTGATTCTCTATTATCATTGATCATATTAAGAATGAGATCTTAAGTAAGATTCTTCAAGACTAAAGCAATAATTGTATCAATAAGGATGAACACCACAATATTATATATCTTCCACTTTAGAAACCAAAAATCCATTTTTGTTGTTTTGAGATGAAAGGAGAATGTGTTGGTTACAAATTGAATGATTCTATACTTTTATCATATAAACATAATAATGGTTGAAAAAAAGGGATTAAAATTATATGCATCATCATAATAGAATGAACTCATGAACATTGTGTTATATCTTCTAATTTATTTAATATAATAATAAATTTAATAGAAAATGTTATTTTCTTATATCCAAAGACCCTCTTTGTCAATATTATTTAGAAAACATTCATTGGTCCTGATGTTTACATATTGAAAAATTTGTGAATGATCTATTGAATCAATAAATAGTTTAGTTAGGATCTCCAGTGATAAGATCATATATTACACCAAAAAACAAGATATTATTCATTGAAATCATATCATAGGGGGTGATCTATTATGGGATTGATACCTTTAGATGTTTTTCCTCTTATATTTATGATACTGGAGTCATCTATGTTAGTTATGTATTATGAATATTTTTGTTATATTACTACTTGTATCAATTTTTGTAGATAATTTATTTAATGGAGATAATATGAGTGAAATGTGTGTGAATAATAGGCACACTACTACTAAAAATCCATATGAGGAAGTCTAACTTATGGATCTCTAGCTAGGTTCTTATGGGTATGATCGTAATGCCTATATTTATTATGAAAATAGTGAATAATGTGATGATTATGTTAATAAAAATCCAAATAAAATTCTATGATATAGAAGGTGGCGGTAGGGATCAGTAGTTTGTTTCTTTAGTGAAAGGGGATCACCTCATAAAATTTCTTTTATCCAGAAGTATAATTTATAATCAAAGAATACATATTTTTCAACCAAGGGAAATTAAATTGAAACTCATCCTGGACCTTTCTCAGATTGATCTTCTAATGTGTCCAAGAAATCACTAACTATGAGGATCATCATGATATCCACTTCTAGGGATATTGAGGTTGTGGTTTCAGATATAAAATATGAAAGAAAAGAGTAAATAGTAAAATTAAAAAAAAATGAAGAAATACATCAGGTTTTTTTAACCATCAATATGTCCTTAGATGACCATAATGAGAATCATTTTCAAAGTCTCCCTTAGATGTAGGGTTATCACCCAAGAGGATGACACTTAAAAGGTATGATTCTTTTTCACATCATGAGTACAAGAACTAAATTAATTTTATTATGTTATCTTATATTTGATGAAAAATTGAAATTATTTTAGATGGTTTCTAGTAAACATTCTGGACTTGTTTGGAACAAGTGGAGATATGCATTTTGACCTATTCTTCTTTTCCCTCTATTCGAGTTGGTTCTTTTTGGAAGATGAAGGTTGTGTGTAATGTCTTCCCGTATCCTCATCTATTTAACTAATTTTTCTTTTTAATAAAATGGGGCTCTTCTGTTTGAACTCTTGATTTTCTTGATTGGATTTTATATTATATATATATATATATTAAAACATAAATTTGAAATATATTAAGAGTATTAGGAAGGTAGTGAATGAAGTGTAATCCTGTCACTACGACCACTATAATTAATTTTAATTTTAATATGATTAGTTATAGTTATAAATTTTTATAATTATTTGAAATATGATTTTAAGTTTTTTGATTATTTTATAATGTGTTTCTCCACTCTATAGATTAAATAAATTAATATTATTAGGAAAAATGAAATTAATTATTGTTTTATATTAAAATTTATTAGTTATTTTTTTATTCTAATGAATTCTCAAAATTAAATAGTTTATAGAATGAATATCAATTTGGGCATTTTTTGAAAATGAGTAAAATAGAAAAATTATATATTTTAGAAAATAATTAAATTATTATTTTTTATTTCTATTTTTTATTTTTCTTCATTAAATTCCATCATACCAAATTGGTCATATTTGGTTGTATCTTAAGAGTGTTTAACCAAAAACAATAATTTAATGCAATCTAATATTTATAAATTTTTTATAAATTACACATTTTATAATGTTTCTTTCTCTATAATGTATGTTGGATTGTTTCGATAAATATAAAAAATATATTTGATAAATATTTTATTATTTTACTAATTATAAACGAATTTGTTCAAAAATAGAATATATATTTTTAATTTTTCAAAATTCACATAATTTTAAATTTTCTTTGTTAAAATTATCTATTGAACTATAAAAAATTCTATTTTTATATGAAATATTTTTTATTTTAAATAAGATTTTATGTGGGACTGCAACTATTAAAAACATTGATCTTTTTCCTATTTTTTTTCTAATATTTTATTAAATTATTTGTTTTTGTTTCATTGATAAAAAATATTTCATTGTTATTTTTTATATTTCGTCCTTGTTTTTTATTACATTTTCATTTCATTTTCATGTAACTAAATATTTCATTTTATTCCACCATATTGTAATCTGTAAATTGGTAATTTATTTTTTTTAATTTTTTTAGAAAAATAATTATTAATTATGGTATAGGTTAAAAATAATTATCTAATTATTTTTTAAAAATAAATGAAATTATTTACCACTATTCAAATACTTCATTTTATGCTAAAAGCGTCAGAATATTTCATGTTTTTAGCATTTTGTTTGTATATAAGGATAAATAATTTCACTATTTAGTTTTATAATTTTAATGTATAAATTTATTTTTTCACTAAGGTCACAAAGGTTACAAGAGAAGAAACACACACCCATGATCCATCAATAACATGACACACCTTCATCCAAGGGGTTTCCCAATCCATTGGAATCCAATTAATAATAAAAATAAATAATAAAAATAAATCATAGTAATGTAATTGATAATAATAAATAATAAATAAATAATTTATTAATGTAAGTCATATTGAATTTACAGAATTTAATTCAATCCTATTATTGTAACTGACCGAATTTATACGTGGAAATTAGATACCCATCATGGGGACAAGTCTCCAATTGGGTATAATTTCCTCCATTGAATGAGTTGTAATTATATATTGAATAATATTTACTGTTATTGATTATATTTTTACTAATATTATTATTATTTTTTAATCTCGGTATAGGAGATGAAAATATAAAAGAAAACGCACACACACATGTGAAACTCAATTGATAAAAACTCACCCTCCCCATATGGATTATTAGTCACTCATTGGAGTTTGTTTTACATATTTATGGCCCATAGAGGACAAGGAAACTGAAGACATAATGGGTTGTAGTTACAAATTATACATGGATGGATCTATAAGGTTTAGTTTGGGTTAGGACCTGGTCAGTCCAACACATATGTTGAAAAAGTAATTAATCATCCCAACACAACCAACATAACAAATCCTTAATTTATTTCCTATGGGGGTAGTCACTCCACATCTCTTTTATAATCCCACCGAAAAAACAATCCTTCAATGATAATCTAACAATTTTAATTCTTTTGGTTGATAAAAATATTTGTGGAATCTGTTTTCATGCATTTATATTTGAATATATTCTTTTATCTGTTGATTGACACAGATTATATTTCAGTTCATAGGTCATGTATACTTTTTTAGACATATCAGTATTTATTTCATGGTCATTAGAAATGGATTGTTTTTTCTCCATGTAATTTTATATTTCATTGATTTGTTAAGATTTTTTATTTGAGATTTTGAATTTATGTTATTGGGTATTTTTCATGTTTTTTATTTGGACTATTTTATATGTTCTAAATATGATTTATTTTAATCTAATAAAAGGTTTTTTTTTCAATTTTTAGTATAATTTTTATTTACTTGACACAATCGAACATCCGAAACCCACCTGATTGACCAAGGTTTAGGATCAGTTATGTCGTTATAAAATAATATCAATGACCGAAACCAACCCAACCCGACCAAATTTGTTTGGGTTGCATGAGAAATTTATGAAAACTGAACTCAACCTGACCCATGAAAACCGATAGTCCTAGTATAGTGTCTTCTAAGGGCATCATCATGCTCAGAATCACACAACATGATGTGTTGTGGTTCCACAAGGATGACCCTATAAAGCTCCAAGTTAAACACATAGAGGGGTTCCACCATGCCAATGTAAATGATGAGGTACCTTGCTTACTGACTTGTTGATGCTTGTATGACTCCTTATGGATCTTTTGATGATTAACCAAGCCTTGTGATTTTGATGAGGGATTCAAAATAAATTTTCTTTGGTTAGTAAAGTTCCATGAAATAAAGTACTCTTCCAACTAACACCATGACTCTAGTTCTAGTGGAATAAGTAAATGGTATGAAAACCTTAACATGTAATTTTTCAGTATGTATGAAGGTTACAACAATCCCCCATGGTCTTGAAACAATATGTAGACCATTAATGATATAAAAATGTCTATTTAGTATTCATGATATTTCTATTAATCACGCCATTCATTACGTGATGCTGGTGAGAGTGATCCATGAAAATGTTCTGAATTTAATATGAAACAACTACTTAGAGTGGAATATAGGAAAAAAAAATATGATGATTGTTACAACTCACATTCCTCGAATCCTCCCTTATATTAATTTTTAGGTAATAGAACATCATGACTTACATCAACATCATGAAACTCCATTAGTTGGGGGTTGGTTTCATGTAATTAATGGAACTATTAATCAATTTGATGTTCAACATGAAATTGTTTATAAAATATTTTTTTGGGTTTTTCTTATTTTTTATAATTTGTTTCTATTTTTATAAGAGAATTGATAATTTTCAATCATTAAATAGGAAATTTTACTAGTGGATTATAGATGTTTTTTTCTCACACTTCATTGGATAGTTTATATTTATAATTAGGTACTAATTTTTGATGATTTAAAAAATATTATATGTGTTTATATTTTAAATTTTTTAACTCAATTCAAAAAAATTAGAAGAGAATTTTATTTTAAACAAAATAAAAAATAATTTTTATAAAATAATTTTTATTATCTATATATGTAATATTTTTAAAATTTATAACTCAGTTTTGATTCTTGAAATTGAATTGTGATATTTGGATCTATATTTAAACAAATATATAAATTACTTCAAAAAATTGATATGTTGATCATGATTATTATATAAAATTATGCTTTTTTTAAATTAATATCTTTTAAAAATGTCATTATTTATATAATAGAAAACCCATTTATGAAATATTTTTTAATTTTTTACATATTTTAATATTTATAATATAAAAAGAATATATTTTTTAAAAACATTGTAAGCATTAAACTATAAAATAAAAATAATAAAGTAAAATATAAAATTTTAATGGAAAATTCAACTTAAATATTGAAAACATCAACTCTAAAATACTAGTGGGAAATTCCCCTGGATAAGTAATGTTAAAAATACCATTAAAAATATAATCATTATAAAAAATTAATAAAAACACAATGTAAATTGAAATTGGAAAATCATAATAGATATTTGTTTGTGGATAATTTTAAATAAAAAATATAAAGGCAATGTTTCCAATAAATTTATTTTAGTAAAATATAAAATTAAAAATTTCATTGGAAAATTTCACTATAATTTTATATTTAATAAATCCGTTGTAAATTTTATTCTTGAATTTTATGAAAATAAAATGATTAAATAATATAAAATGTTTGAAAAAATATAAAGTGTAATTTCAACATATTAAACATTACTGGAATGTTCCCTAGAAAAATTGACTGCAAAATTCTTGGAAAATGTCATTGGAAATTTATAAAGAAAAACCTTTCCTTAAAATTTAGAAGAAAAATTACACCCCCTAAATAATGATGATTTATAATAAAATTATAGTAAAATATTATACTTTAATGTTACTATTAAAAATTAAACTATATTATGATAGTGAAGGTACATTATAAATTTTCATTGTAAAAGTTTTGGGGAAAATTACCTTGGGAAATTATTTTTTTAATTACATCTGTATAAAAATATTTGAGAATTTCATTAAAAATTTATTCTGGAAAAATTTACTAATAAATTTTATAAAGAAAATGTGGTAAAATGTATCACCAAAAAAAAACAATCACAAAAAATATCATATGAAAATTACAGCTAAAAACTACATACAAGAATCTCTATATGAATTTCATTCGTGAAATACCAGTGGAAAATCTAATTTTTGAATTACATTGAAAAAATAAATTATCATTTTTTTGAAAGATTCTACCACAAGAATCAGGGGGAAGAAATCACTAAAAATGTAAAATTAAAATTTTCATTAAAAAAAATATTTTTTTAAAATATTTTATAAAATGTTTACAAAAAACAACAATTAAGATAGAGTTGAAATTCAATTTGAAATATACACAAATCATTAATTAAAAAATACCAAAATAAAATTTAATTAGAAAAATACATAAAAAATTTTCATTAGAAATCACATCACAGAACTCTATGTAATATTTATGTGAACGATTCTATTAAATCCTGCATTTCAAAAATCATCTAAAAAGTCCTAATGACTAATTCTAGTGACAGAAAAGTATTGTAAAATTCTCCATTCGAATTTCCATTATATTTTTAGTTTATAATGTATTAATATAATATTTATAGAATTTTTTTTCAAAGGATTTGAAAATATATTTTTTCAAAATATTATTTATTTTTTATTCTTTAAGTCTAATTTTTTTATTTAGATATAAAATAAATATATATATGTAATAAATTTGAAAAATTTAATTATTTTACATAATATATAATTCTTATATATTTAAAAAATTATATCCATTATAGATATAGTTTTCCAAATATTTATTTATTTTATCAAGTGATTAAAAAGTTTAATATGATTAAAACTATATTTTTTTAAAATTAATATACATGTTTTTTAGTAAACATAAAAATATTTTTTAAATTATATTTTCATCTTATGCATTTTAGAAAAATGATTTCTCTTATAAGATAATTGTTTTAATACAATGATTTTTATTTAGAATTTTCCAATTAGTTAAATATTATTTATTTTTTAATTATATTTCTATTGTAAAATGATACATTATATTTCTTAAAAATAAAAAAATATTGTTTCTTTTAAAAATAATTTTTTTTTTATTTTTTTAAAAAATAATAATTTAAGGCTATAATTATTATATTAGATATTGAAATTCAAATAGATAGTTTTAGTATTCTTTAATTGATAAAATTCTATTTTTTCAACAAATAAATTGTTTTTCTTTTTTTTAAAAAAAAAAATTCATTTTACTAATTTTTTTTAAAAAAAGTATTTATATATTTTAAAAATAATATTTTCTTAAGAAATAATTTAACTATTTTTTCAATATATAATACAAAAATTAGTATTAAAATAAAAAATTATGACACTGATTGAATATTTCTCCCAACATTCTATTTTTTGTACACAAATTCTTCTCCATAATTTAATTCTCGATGTATGTAAAAGATACATTTTCAATAATCTTAAAATCGTAAATGGCCTAACATATTTAAGAAACTATATATGATGATAACATCAATTTTGGTCCTGTAATGAACCACCATAGATTTACCTTGATAAGAAGATGGCTTTCCACTCAGCTCATGTGTGTTCCCTATAATCGATAAAGGTTTTTTGAAAAATGGAAATGAATGAACATATATTAGGGGGGAACTATTTTCCTTAAGTAAAAATTAATATAACGGATATTCATAAAACTGTAATTTTTTTAAAAAAATATTAATTAATTCTAATGTCACTATCGTGGAAGAAAATCATTACATCCAACATTACCCAATACCAATCAAAAATAGAAAAATTAAATATAATAGACTAAAATGATAATTCCATCAAGAGACAGCCATCAAAGCATATTTGATATCCATGTGGTTATGATTTCCCATAAATACCAAGGCCTCAAGCCCTATAGATTAATTATCTATAAAACATGAAGGCATATATTTTATATAATGAAGTCAATATGTTCTGGTTGATTATAGACAAAACCATTGTGAGTTTATCTAATATATTCTATATAAATTCAATAGAATTATATTTGTATCATGATATTTTTATATACATGTATGATAATAATAGTTTTTTATGAAAATATGAAGCAATGATATTTTTCAATTAATTCATTAATTTAAAAGTAAAAATTCCAATCAAGTTTATTTTATAAAATAAAAGTACGTCTCTATATACATAAATGTAAAATTGAAATTTATATCAAGGATCCCATCTAAAAATCATGCGATATACATTTAGGGTTAAGAGAGGGAATATATAGAGTCATCTCACTAAACAAACATAAAACTAAGAGTATGAGAAGTCAACTGGCAGAAATCCCACCATGAACATGTGTGAGGCCCATAACGAGGATAAAATAATAGACATCATTCATTTTCCATTTTTCTCTATTAACTAGAATAGAAAAAATAAGGGATGAAAAAATTTACATCAATAGTATGTAATTTTATTGTGCGCTAGGATCGGCCAATGAAGAACAAATGATCTACTAGGGATAGAGACCTCAATACCTAGAATTGGTACATGTTCTGGGGTTTTTCCTATATATCAATGTTCTCTATATAGTTTTTCATAACCAAGGGGTGTAAGTAATTTCAATTATAAATAAAAAAAATATTATTAATAGAAATCAAAAAAATATTTAATATTAGTCATTTTTTTGATAAAGCATTCCCATAATCAAAATAGTCATCATATTTATAAACGACAATATAAAAGACCATTAATTTACATGTATCATCATTTATTATTTTTAAAAATCAATATGTAAGTGTTTCAGCACAAATGGAACATGACTTATAGTATATATTAAACTATATGATAGTCATTATTGATAATACAAACACAACATTAATAATAATAAAAATTTCTAAAAATATATTACCAATTCGTTATTCCTTATATAAAATCATTTCATGGAAAAAAGATCACATTTATCCTAATAAAACCCTTGTGAAATTTCAATAAACACTATCCATGCATAGTTAATTCATGTAAGAAAATAATTATTTCATAATATATAAATGACTTGAATATATATAAAAATTACATATATTTCCACAACCTGATTATATATATATTATATGTATTTTTAACATTGAAAAACTAACTAAAAAACAATCATCAAAGCTAACATCAATTTATAGAAGAGGTATATAATACCCCACATTAATATGATAATATAAGAAAATGAAAATACAAATCACGGAATTGATATTATTAAAGACACAAAATAATGAATAAATAATTATTACTATAGTCTGGACAATGATTTAATGGGATTCTATCAAGATCTAAGTGTATAATTTTAATTAGTGCAATATAGAGACTCCAAAACTGAAGGAAATGTATATTAAATCAACTATAGGGTTATTCTATTGACATAAATACTCAAAGACTTAATAAAATTTGATTAAACTCGAACAAAAAAGTTTATTGAGTTGAAAAACTTCATTGTTTATACAGAGTGATTGGACCATTTTCCTTATTTTTTGTCCATCATTGTAATAATTACTTACTTATAATTAATTATATAAAAAATAATAATTATATTATAATAACAAATAATAAATAATATTTATATAATTTATAATAATTATAAAGACCCATATAAACCTAAACTATTATTATGTGTTTATTATAATTATCATTGACCTTATAACATTCTGATGATCATTTTGGTTTAGATTTTCTAATATTGTGGAAATACATTACATAAAAAATTTGTCATTTCCTCACAATGTACAATTTTTTCCTCAAAAATAATTTCTTATGTTATCAATTTTATTTAATTTATAACACTTTTTCTTTGTTCAAGATGTGTCACCATTTACCTTTCTAAAATTCCATGTACATCAATAGACCATATGATTTTTTATGAAAACATTTCATGAGAATAAAATATCTCAATAAGAGATACAAAAATAAAGGATCCCCATACATAAAGGCGTGTGAAAATAGGAAATCCATATACTCTAATTTTTTAGATGATAACCATCAATTTTTGCAAGCCCATACTAAAGAGTGTTATTCAATCATGAACATTATCCCAGTTTTTGAACATTAATTAGAGAAAATGGGTTAATTTTGTGATGTAGAAAATATCATTTCAAGAGGGAGTTAATCAACCCAGGAGGGAATAACTATAATGGATTTTTCGGGATCTAATGTTTTAAAAACATTAGAGTTATCTCAGGCACACTATAGTCATTATAAGTTCAAAACAGATGATATTTTATTCTATTATGGAAAGAATTGATAATACAATTAATATTTTTTCATGCCTGATGATGTATAAAGAAGGTAACTAGGTCCTCTTCATGTTCATTTCTTAATCCATCTCTTAATTTTTCATGTAATTAAATTTATTCTTGAACACCCTTAAACACCATCATCACTCATTCTTTTCAATATTTTGGTAGGAAGCATAAGAAGGGAAACATAAAAAGAATTGGTTTTGGGGGGAAATAAGATGCTTCTTAAATGAGTGTGTTGTATCTGTTTTTTGGGATATGGGAAATTTAAATGACAACCATCTATAAAATAAAGTGTAGTAGCTAGTTTATTTCCTTTATTCGATATTTGAAAGTGTTTTCCATGCAATATACGCCCCTCATTTAGATTCCTTACATTATTATCCCCATGTTAACGATTACTCTAGATGATTTTATGGTTTCATAGATTTCTCCTTGATAATGGACTTTGTTAGATCAATGGTAATGACAATGATGTGTCACTAAAGAATGATCCATGGTAAGAAAACTTGTTGGGGAAGAGAGCTTCCTTAATGATTATTCCGGGGAATGTTTTCCAACATAGTGGAAAAATAAAAAAAATAAAATCCAAATATAGGTAAAATTTAAAACTATTTCCCAGTAAATTGATGGATCCTGAGGGTATTGGAAATATTGTTTTGGTGATATCTAAGAAAACACACTATTAACAAATATCTCAATGAAGACACTATCCCAGGAAATTCCTTCTTTACATGTCGTCTAAAGAAGGTATAACTTAGGATATCACATTTTTAGATGTTTTTTACAGAAGGAACGCTCTTGAAAATTTATCACTCATTTATTTTTTAATTAATATATATAAACCATAAAATATATTAAATTAAATATATTTTAACTATTTTTATATTTAACATTTGGTTAAGAAAAGTATTCAAAAAATATTATATACAGTCTAATCCAACCTCGCCTTTTATAAGGGTGTGGTACTCGACATCATTTCAATGTTATTGATGTTGGATTCATGCATCAATTTTTTATTATTTAATGAATAATATGTTAATTATAAATAAACATTAATTCCATTTATTTATTTATCAGAACATATTTTTTTATAAATAGTTATTTTTAATAATTAAATAATGAGTAACTAATAAAATCATAATAATTATTATTAATAATGCTGTTATTGTTTTTAAAAATATAATTAAAAATAACAATTATTTTTATTTTATATGATTAATAATGTTATTACTAATAAAAATTTATTTATTAATAGTTTCAAATGCTTAAAAATGAGTGGGAATGGTGAATTAGAAATACATAATAAGTTATAATTCCAATTATAAAAATCATGATTTATAATATAATTAAATTAAAATAATAAAACAAATAGTAAAAATTATTAATATATATTTTTTGAATTTTTATTAATGTAAATTATTATTTTTATTATATTTATGAAAATTCAACAAGAAAATGTGAACATTTCATTTGAAAAACAAAATCCACATTTCTGGGAAAAATTTATTACATATAAAAGCAAGCATGTAAAACATAAAATAGTAGGAAATACATGAAAAAATAGAAAAACACAATCTATGTTAAAATAATGTATGGTGATAACAACTATCAAACCCAATGATGTTGTAGATCATTTGAAATCCCCATAAAGAATGTTAAAGAAAATTTCTTGTACATCTAGTGATCATTGAATCTGTTCTAATCCAAACACCCGAAAAACCTCCCAAAATTAGCCATGCATTAACCTACACAAAAGAGTTTGTAGAAAAAAATAATGAAAATAAAAATAGCTTGAATGAAGTTGATGACTTGACAAAAACAATACATATTCAATAATAAAGGTATAACATTCAACTTCATTCCATAAAAAAAGGATTCATCCTAAAACATTCCATCAAAATCTAGACATAGATGTGTATAGAATTGTAGAATCTACCCTTGGGAGACAATGTGATGTTTGATGAATGATAATTTATAGTAGTGTTGAATGTTGCTGCCAAAAAAATTTCATGAAGGGGAATACATCACAGATTATTGTGAACTGGGATGATATTATTCAATGTAATAATGATTCCAAAAAATATATTATTGCACAATTCATCATTATAAAGGATTTAATTCATGAAACTTGGATGATTTATCATGGATATTATCGACTGTGTGGGGTTTCTGTATTTGGAAGATAACAACGATACTGTGTGATTTAATTTATATCATATTTCCACAAGTTTTTTGGAAGTGGATAACATGATATTATGGATTAGCTATACTGAAACTGATTATGATTCTTATTTAATAATGGTATACTTATTTTAACCCATATCAATAAGGAAACTCATTTTCATAGGGCATGTTTAAAATTTGGGGACATGGTTGGATTTTTTGGAATCTGTTAATTCTATGAGATGTAGCTTTATCCATTGGGACAATGATAATTATGGATAGGGAGACTAATAGAGCTACATTCCTAAATTCCACTCATATTTTAGTACAAGACGATTTATCATTATACTTTGTTTAACAAGTAATCCTATCAACTACAGATTAAAACATTAATTTAATCTTAGAGAATGAGGAAGTTCATTCTTTTTGTGTTGTATGTAATTTTTTCGGCCCTCGGTTAACATGCATCGAAGGAATAGAGGCAGTATGCCTTCTTTTAGTTGTCTTTCAGACATAAGAAATATGATTATAGAAAGACAACAAATATTTTGAAAATCAAATGAATAAAATTTCATGGAAATGATGATATATTTTGAGTAAAAAAACCTTGGATGAGAAAAGGGCTGTTGGGGGATCTGATGTTGACCCATCTTATTGTATTTCTCCATGGGTGAGGATTTACCCAGATTTTTGGTATCAAAATGAGAAATGGAATTATATGGTCCCTGTATTTGTTTTGGGAAATCTAGGGACACATATGGATGTTGAGAGAAAGGACACTATGACCCTGGATGAGGGGGATACATTGAGGGACCAATTGGAATGCCTTTATAATGTTTCTTAAGATTGTGATGATCAATAAAAATTTACGGCCAATTTGGAGAATACAGATAATCCTGATGGAAATGATCATTGGTGAGACAATGATAATCGTTATTATTATAATTATATAGAGGATAATTATTATAGATCTATGGCTAGTGTGGGTGAGAATAAAATAGTATATTAGAGAGTTTTTTATTCATTGCAATAAAAGAAATCTAAGACAAGAGGGGATTATTCAAATTTTAAAAGATCTATGGTTATATGATCTTCTATTTTTGGGGGAGAATATTCCCAAATATTATTATTGAGGATGTAATATGGGTAATTAATAGGGTTGTTAATCTATGAGATGATATCCTTAAGGACATTGATCAATGATTTCTTGAATATGGCAGATCCAATTATAAATATATGAAAAGGGTTTAATCAGCATTGACACCAATTGTGAAACATGGGAACATATGGACTCCATCATTAAGGAAAAGGTTGGATATAATCCAAATATGGATTTTAGGGCCCTTTAGTGGGAATGCTAATGCCTTTATCTGGAACGGGGTCTTTAAAATTTCATTGGTTTCTATTTACCGACTTCTGTTTAGTGTTAGTTTTCTTCAATGTGATTTCCCTCTTTAATTTATTTTTGAATATTAATAATGATAATGATTAAAATAATAATGATTATGTATATAACAATATTAAATATTATTCTTACAAATAAAAAAATAAAATAAAAATATGAAAACATTATTATTAAATATGATTTTTTTATTTTTATTAAAACAATTCATATTTTTTTCTTCATTATCAAATGTATCACTATAATAATAATGTTAAATATTATTATTATAAATAAATAATAATTATGTGCACAAATTCATTTTTGACTTATTGATTTTTTATTATTAATACCATTTTTATTTATATTATTCTTTTGTATTATTAAATAATAAGTAATTATATTATATGCCACATTTAGAATAATTATTTATTACATTATTATCAAAATATTAATTATACTACTATTATAATTATTATAAGTTATTATTAATAATAGAAATAATTTTTAATAATTAAATTATTATTATTAATAGTATTTTTAATGATAAAATTTTAATTAATATTAATTTTTAAATAATATAATTATATATTTTATTAGTTAAATTTATTATTGTATTGTTTCATCAATATTCGTATTTATTATTTTAATTAATTTATATATTTAATAATATATTTAATATTTCAAAATAATTTTGTTCACAATATTTAATAATAATAAACTAATTAATAGAACTGTATAATAATTTATTTAATACAATAATAATAAATACGAAATATTTTTATAATTGTTTTTAAATTATAAATGTTATTTTTGTAAACCAAAAGTTTGTATTATGAAAATTATTATTTTTATTATATTTATGCAATTATTTGTAATTTCCATTATTATTTATATGTATAGTTAATATGAAAAAATGAATTAATATTGTGTTTATAAATTTTAATTTAAACACCTTCAAAATATTATACTTTAATTGTAATAATTCTCCACATAGTTGACATTGAAGGCCTATAAATTATAACGTATAAATAAATTATAAATAAAATTTGACACACTAATGAAACATATAAAAAAGAAATGAAAATTCAAATATTTTAATAAAGAAATTTAATGAAAAATAATTTTATTGGAAAAATAGTAATGGTTCAAAACATAAAATGTGTACCTCTAACATTTATTTTGCAGTTAATATTTTTTATAAATTACGAATTTTTATTTATTTATTTTTTTGAATTCTAATCATTTTTAGTTAATTTTTACTTTGACAATCAATGTTTGAAATTTCATTTAAATTATATTTATACAAAATTTTAAATGTATAATTTTTTGTAAGTGTAAATGTTTTGTTTTTAATTAATAATGTTTTTTCATGTAAATTAATTATGGTATATTGATGTTATATATATTTTTTTATTTTCAACTTTTTTTTAATGTTTAATTCTCCTTTTAAAATTTATTTACATTTCCCTTATATTTTAAATTTTATAATCATTCAAAGTTACTAATTTGACTATTTTTATGTTTCTAGTTTTCAATTTAAAAACATTGGAATATTATAAAGTGTAATAAATAAGTAAAATCTATGTAAAAGATAAAATATTTTAAAAAATTAAAAGATTTGAAAATAAAAAAATTCCTTCCAAATAATATATAGACAATAATATAGTTGATACAAAACAATGTTTCTTAAAAACATAACATTTAAGCATAAAGATATGTCGTAAACTTTAAATGATTATAAAATATAAAATATACTTATATTCTAAAATAAATTTATGAAATTCACATAAAAAATAAAATAACATAGAGTAAGAATAACTTCATAAAAAGAATAAATTGAAAAATAATAATTACTAATAAGAATAGATAAAATAAATAAACAATTCTACAAACTCAATAATCATATAAAAAATAATTGAAAATAAAGATAATTTAATAAAATACAAAATTAAAAATAATTTCAATGCCAAAAAATATTTTTGTTTCAATAGAAATATTTTTTACTTATTAATTGTTTTTTTTTCGAGTAGTAATTTGTGCATAAATTATTTTTTAATTTTTTCTAGAGTTCTATTAAATTTCCATAAATTTTTATTTGTGCAATCAACGATTTAAATTTTCTTTAGATATTATATATAATATATTTCTTGCACAGTAAGTTTTTTAAGTTTAAATTTTTTGTTTTTAATAATGAATGTTTAAGTTATGTAATCTAGTTTCTATTTATTATATTCATAGAAAATTTTTTATTTCAATTTTTTTATTTTCATAGTCCATGTTCCAATTATATTTTAGATTGTATTTATAATTTTTAATATTACACCATTAAAATATCCTTCTAGAAATATAATAGTGTATCAAATTGGTTACAGTGAAGGACTACAAATTATAAAATAGATGTAAAATCTAAATGAACATTTAAACACACACATAAAATATAATAAATAATTTAATATAAAAATAATATCATAAAAATAATTAATGAGATGAATTTCAATGTAATAAAATGTTGTTGTTAAAAAACATAACATTAATGCGATTAAATTTTTTATAGCGATAACATTTTTATGTAAATTATATTTTTTAATTTTTTGGAATTCCATTTTTTTCTTTAATGTTTTTTATAATCAGTGTTTTATATTTATGTTGATTTCATTTAGACTCTATTTTATGCACACAAATTTTTGGAAGTAAAAATATTATTTTTTAAACAATATTGTTTCTTCCATGTGAATTAATTATAGTTTATAATTAATGATTTCTTAAATATTATTTATATGTTTAATCCATGTATTATATTTTATTTTGGTTTCACTTATTTTAGATTTTCTAGTAGATTTCATAGTTACATACTTGAATCTTATTAGTTTTTCTGGGTTTCATGTTGGGGGCATTGAATGATTTTATGATATAAAATATATATACAATCAAATTAAAAAATAAATAATAGACAAAAAATATTAATAATAGTTTAAAATGAAATGTATTCCCTACAAATATTAAAAAGATAATAATATAGATGATGAAAAGTAATCATGTTTCAAAACATAACATTTACTCTTAAAGAGAAATATGTCACATTAGCCACTTCAACAATTGCGTAGTGGTGTAGGGTTGTGGGCCATTGAAATGGTGTTCGGTGAGGTATGATGTTTGATTACTGGGATCCCACCATTTGGGAAATTTATACCTTTCATGCACCGCTCACCCTTCGAGGTCACCCGATATCTCATCGGGTGGGTAGAAAGTCGAATCCCACCCAACTGACAGATTTATATGTCCACCCATCACTGATCAAGCTGTTACTCCATTGGATCTCTTCCATCTTGACAGGCAATAGATCCTTCCTGGATGGGGCTTCTCCCAATGACCTCTTCATGGGGAGGGGTTTCCTAGGTTTTGGGGGTTCCAAAAGGCCACTCTCGAGGATTCCCTTTATAAGAAGAGAAATAGGTATCGTTAGAAGATTAACAAATATATTTTATAAATGATAAAAGATTTATCCTTGGATCTAAATGATGAACCAAAGAAGGCCCACAACTCCTCATCCATGTTTTTCAATGATTTTCAAATTGGTTCCTTATCTTTTGGGATGATTAGAAAAAATTTCATTCCAATAGTCATAAAATAAAATCTCCCAAATATCTTATAATATGTTGCTCTATGAAAAAATATAAATATTACTAGGTTGGTGATCTAATAAAGTTCCAAACCATGGATGATTAAGGTCCCATATGATCCTATAATTTATTTATAGTCTTTGGGATATGGAAAATCACATAACAAGGTGTTGTATTTAACTAAATTATATTTCCATGGATTGATTTGATGGTTACATAATGTGAAATGGGTTTTTTCTCTATAAAACCTAAATTTATGAGAATACAACACCAGGATCCTTATTTTAATCTAGCATTGGGTGAAAAAATCTACCACTCAGGTATGGGTTCTTGTTTTTTGAATTCTATGGAATCTATGGAACCCTTGAATTTTATAGGACATCGAAAGTATAGTTGGGATCTATATCAAGTTCTGCAAGGAAATAGAACACGAAAGGGTTGGGATTTTTTTTCCAATTCTTAATTAGATTGATATGAATTTGACTATCACTAATGCAGTACTACCTGTTGACGATGATAAAAGATCTGAATTTCATATTGAAGTTGAAAATCAACCAGAATTCTATCATAATTTCCCCAACATTAAGGAAATATGTTGAAAAAATCTATAACGGATTTCACTTTGATATCTGTAAAAAATTTGTACAAGTAATTGATCAATGTAAGTCTATGCTTCTATTTAAAGGTTCTGTGACTGAATAATGAAATCCATGTAACGTTGGAACAATATCAGAATAATGTACATCAATGACTCTGGTAGTGTGGATTCTCAGTCACCTATGAAGGATATGGAGGATGATTCTTATCATCCTTCTAATAAGGTCATGATGTTATAAAGTAGATTTTCATTTGATTAATTTATATATGTGGTCACTAGCACTAACATGAGTAGTAATTCTTGAAAGCTAAAGGTATATGGTATATTGAATATCATGTATGGGGGATAGGTTTTCTATTCCTCGAATCAAGTGGGGGATTCATATGATTGTAGGACTTTGGGACACCCTGTGAAGAGAGGGGCGAATTAGGTTATCAACTTTTTCTTCTAATGTGATGGATAATATTCCCACATTGGTAGGAACTCGTTAAATATGTATCATGGATATGATATCTATCAAACATTAAAATTAAAAGAGATGACCCAACACTTTTCCTTATTTCACCACTAAGGGATATATCTAAGGAGTATACGCCGAAAGTGTGTCAGTCATACCAAAATACACCAATTTTCACTAGCTATGGAAAACAGAGGTTTTTTCATAGTCACTATGTTCCAGGATCACTACCTTAATATATTTCAGGGATAGCTTATTATATCCCTCTAAATACTTATATCGACTCCCCCTAGATACCTACCTTCAGATAAGTCTAAATTTTTCAATTTACTTGAAGGAATCTTCAATTTATTTGCATTTTAGTATTTGTATCTGTCTAGCATGAGACTCTTCTTTCATCGAAATCCCATGTTGATGCACAATAAAAAATTTTGTCTATTAAAAACTGATAATCAAAACCACCATTTCACAAATTTTATTCACGAAGCTCCTTTATGAATCTCACTCATTTGTAGAGATCTCTCCTCTTAGTGATAACTACATCACAAAGAACACTACGTTGAAAATCTCCAAAGCCTTTGTGGAACAACCTACCGTCGCAAGGCACACTGCCTACATGGATCAACTTTCTTTCGCGAAGCCTACTATGTCACGACCCACCCTCGGGGTCCGTGCCGTGACTACCCCAAGCCCGCCTTCCATAGGCCAGGGGCTGGCGACTAGCACAAAGGTGTAAATCCCGGTAAAAAGCGAAGGCATTGCCTTTGAAAAGTAACAAACACCACAGAGTAAGCAAGCGGAAAGTAAACACTAAACAAAGCAGAGTACAACTGAAAGTGCGGAAAAGTAAATGGGCCAGAATACAAACCCAAACTAAAAGTAAAGTACAACTCGAAAGGGAAAACAACAACTGAAAAGTAAAAGCCGCTACACCGAGCTGTCCACTGAAAATCCCACCTGAAGGGTGGGTACAGATAGCTCCTCTGCTCCACGGGTCCCGCCGTCCGCTCCGTGCACGTCCCGTCCAGTGGTCCACCTCCGGGTACCGTCCCGCTCTGCAAGCCTCATCTAAGGTCAACGCTGTCCGTCGTCTGCAACCAACACAACGTAGTGCGGGCAAAGCCCGTGCAGGGGTGAGTATAAGCTACTCAGTAGGGACCCCGAGACCCCTGAAGGTCTCTCAAATCCACAAAGGATAAACCACAAAGAAAAGTAACAATCACGAAGTAATAACCGACTCTGCTTAGGTATATGCCCATACATATACCTAAGTCATCAATTCAAATACGCTCTAACCTCCAAGCCCAAGTACAACTCAGTCCACACAGGAAAGTAAACGTATTCCACACAAGAAAGCAAAACGTAATCCACACAGGATTGCACAACACAATCCACACAGGAAAGCAATAGGATTCAGCTCACAAAGGTATACTTCTTCAGAGGACGATAAAGATGATCACTGATCCATCTAAGTCGTCGGACCCACGAAGGATCGATAGGTAACTAACCCCCGCAATGACCCACACAGGATCGGGCCCACACAGGACCTGTAGGCGCTGGCTCACACAGAACCGCTGAGCGCAAGGACCCACACAGGATCGGGCCCACACAGGACCTGTAGCACTGATCCACGTAGGATCGCTGATTGCTGAAGTCGTCGTCGTCGAATCCACACAGGATCTCTGTACTGTCGTCGTCGCAGTCACAGTAGCAGTAGTAGTCGTAGTAGTAGAACAGTCGCAGCCAGCACTAGGGTTCCCGCACATAGCAAGCTCGTTCGGAGGGTCCGCTCCACGAGCCGAGAGGCTGATACATCAACTGTCACGAAGACTAGAGTTGATGTATCCAAAAGTTCCGTATCGTCAACAGGAACTCAACGCAACAGACGGCGCGTCGATCGGACGCCCGGTCTGAGAGTTATTAGCATTTTCGTCTCCGGGGCCCGGTTGGTTTTTTAGGCAAAACCAACTCGACCGTACTCCACCTGCGTCCAAACCTCAGGCGGAGTGTTCCAAAAGATTCGTCTCACTAAGAGGGACACAACACAGCTGACGACACGACAATCGGACGTCCGTAGCTCAAGATATGAGCGTTTCCGCTCCGAAGGCCCGGTTGGTTTCGTGAACGAACCAACCTGGCCGAACTCAAAGTAAACCGAAACCTTGAGTGCGATATACCGAAACGACCGCCTCGATACAAGGATCGCGTTGCCGCAGACGGTTCGTCATTTGGAGGTCCGAGGCTCAAGATATGGCCAAAAGACCGGAACTGGTTCGAAACGGGGGGGTCCGGGTCCGGGCCGACCCGGCCCGACCCCCCCCTGGGGCGGCCCGGCGGCGCGGCGGCGCGGCGGCGCGGCGGCCGCGGCGGCCTGGCGCCTGGCGCCGCACGAGGTGGGCACGCGGGGGGCTAAGCCCCCGCTGATTGAGAGGCGGCGCGGCCTTTGTGCCGCGCCTTTGCAACAAAACGGCCCCCACGTGGGGGCCGGTTTTGGAGAAGTAAACCGGGGGGCTGCTGCCCCCCCCCCTTCATGGAACCGCCACCCTCTAAAAGAGGGGGGTTTTATACGCTGGCCGGGGGATTAATTCCCCCGGTTTAATGTCATCCGGCCGGCCAGCTGGCCGGCCGGTTTTCTCCAACGGGACCGGAAATTCCGGTCCCCTCTTCGGCTTCCGACGCCGGCGGCCCGGCCGCCGGTCTTCCCATCCCGCCGCGGCCCGGAACCGGCCGCGGTCTCCTCGTCCCGCCGCGGCCCGGAACCGGCCGTGGTGTTCGTCGTCCGGCACGGTGCGACAACACCGCACCCCTTCGCCATGCATTGATTCCTTTTAACGTGGCGCGACAGCGTCGCGTTCTTGAAGATTCTTCCTCGGCGTGGCGCGATGGCGCCGCGCAAAATATTTGCACGATTATCCGCGTGGTGCGATGGCACCACGCCACTTGCTTCCACCCGCAAGAATAAACAAGAACGATGGAGGGGGTTCGGCCGTGTTCGTGCGGTCCGCCCCCCTCACGTTAAAATAATAATGCAACTTTAAATAATTCAAAGCCACACGTTAGACTTGCTAAATTCACGATCAAGAATAAAATAATTAAACCAAAAAGAAATCAACAACCCCTACCTTGGTATAAGGTTCGAAGATTTGTCTACGTTCCGCGGAAGACGACGTCGCAGAGGTCGGGCGTCGCGGTCGTCGTTCGTCAAATCCGTTGACGAAGGGATGCGTCCGATGCGATACGTCGTTGGCGAAACTTCTCAAGTCGACGAAGGAAAACCGAGGAGGAAGCGGTGTCTCCCTTTCTTTGACGTGGAGAGAAGATAGAACGGCGTGTCGGTGTTCTTCGCGTTCTTCAAGGAGGAAGATGAAGTTCTTCAAAGTGTAGAACTCTTCTTCTCTCAAATCTCCACACAACACAGCAACTCCCAAAATAAAATAAGCTACACCTTATTTTATTTTCACTTTGCCAATCTTTCAAAATTCAAAAGTTGAATTCATTACATTAATTAAAATCTAGAGTTGTCAAAAAATTAAATGAAGAGATAAGTTGGCAAGAATTAATGTAGGGGAGAGCCACATAATTTAAGAGGGGGTTTAGAGGGGTTAGGGATTTTGAAAAGGTGGGGGCTCGTGTGGGCCCCACCTCCCTCATAACCACACATGGGAAGTTGGGTGGTTGTGGGCCCCACCAACAACTTCCCATGAGAGAGTCTAACCACCACGAATAAAATAAAATTCACACACAATTTTATTTTACTTATCTTTTAATCCCCAAAACTAACTTTCAACCCGCAACAAACGCAACTTCCGAAAAGGTCTCAATTAGTGAATTTCGGCGCTGCGAGTTCATCGGTGCCCTCAGATTTCAATTCCGAGCACCGGATCAAAAGTTAGGAAAACCCGCTCATTCGTTCACTGAACGTACCCAAGCCAAACTTCAGAAATTGATTCCGGGAACTCTGGGCCTCAGAATCAGGTTCCGTCTGAAACCGCGCTCTTGTAAAATTCTAAAGAAAATTAAGAAAAAATTTCCCTTGAATTTTACGGGTCTTTACATACTAAGCCAATTCAGAACATCCCATCTTTGAGAAGCACTCAATACAAATAATAATTGAATTCATTCAAGACTATAATAGTATTTTTTTTGAATATAAATCCCTCAATGAATCCCAGCTTCATGGAGAATGTATAGCTTCATGAAATCAGTGTGTTTTTGGATTTTATATAATTTTTTTTCATAACAAATAAATAGTTGTATCCTCTTATTTACAGGTCTGTCCGATATCAAAGCTCGACTACCTCTAACTCATTTTTCAGATTAGTAAAAAATGTCTTCACGATGCTCCTCCCTTTTTAAAGCACCACTAAAATTTAATTTTTTTAATGCTCTCTATCAAACCCTTTGCACCACCACAATGATCCAAATCTCGTAGTCATTTGTGATATTCATCGTAACTATAGATCACATCATAAAAACTCATTAATCCTATGAAAAACACAATTCATGAAACCAATATTCAGGAAGATCATGAATTTTCCAGATTTTTATAAGGCCTTCAATAAGAAAAACTTTTCGAAATGCTTTCCATTATCCAAATTTTGGACCCCAAAGATTTGATGAAAACTGGGAAACAATGGACCCTTCAAAAATGATTATAGATTGAACTATATGATCCCTTTCCTTGTAATGTACCTGATTATCCATGAGATGATTGAAAAAAAAACACAAACCAATCTCTATTTCTAGTAAGGAACAACCCTAGTTCCATCAATGATTATGGAGATGTGATGGATTTTTCTAATGTTATTGGGGATGATAATCGAAATGATTCTAATTAAAAGGGAATGAATTCTCTTCCTATTAGTCCTCAGAAAATTATTAAGTCTTATAAATCTACCACCTCTACACTTCAATGTAATGTTGATATATTTTCTATTATACTATGTATGGGAAGTGATCATACTAGGGGAAATTCCAATCCACATGGGGTAGCTATCATGGTGGTAGGTGATCAGCCTAGAATTATTCCAGGTTGAACAATCTCTATGACTTATTTTGAGGACTAAAAGGATTCACTTGATAGAAATTTTGAGGATGTACTGGCAATGACGATATACCGAATGCTGGGGATCAGATTGATGTTTAGACACATGTATTGTCTCTAAGACCCATGATATGGGCATTAAAGTAGGTAGAGACATGAATCCACATTCCTCTTTCTATAGTAAAAAATATTTTATCCTAGTTGACATCTTTAAAAGATCTTATTACATTGTGGTTTTCCAAGAGTAATTTGTAAATACTCAAGGATTGACCCATGCATAAGGAAAATCATCATATAGGAATACTATAAAGGTAAGGAGAGACTCAAATAATATATTACCAGGGGGCTCAGGTCAAGTTAGAATATAGGATCCCCTACCCTAGTGGTTCTCAACTAGTCAGAAGACAACTATAATGACATGACAAGGAAAAATCCCAAAACCTGGAATGGTGGCCATCACTCAAGAGATATGGGTGGTGGCCAATTTTAGATAAAAAGATGAATTGTAATATATTTTTTTCTTTGAATTTATATTCTTTTATTTTAGGTAGTGATTTGTCACTATTTTTCACAAGCCGTCTCTATTTGTATATTGTACTTGATAATATTCAATAAGGTTTGAACGCATGGGATAAAACCCACGGTTCTCTCCATTTTGAATAATTTTCAAGACATAAGTATGTTTTATTTTTTTGGCCCTTTTGATATTGGATAATAACATTAATAATAATAATATTGTTATCATGAATTTATTGTCATGAATTTATTAACATGATTTTCTTTATAATGAATTATATACCAAGACTTTGTTATTATCATGATGTTATTAGCCTCACTATATTATTCCTAGTAAAGTCATTAAATCTGTTTATTATCTTTGTATCTTAATTCATATGTGACCATATATAATTAATAATATAAATCAAAATGTTATTAATATATAAAATAAAAAAAGAATATACATGGTGGGATTTTTTTTAAAGAACTAATATTATAATATAATAATATTTATTTTGGATTGTTATTATATTGTAATAATAACAAAATTATTATTTATTAGTTACACTATTAATATTAAAATTATCAATAACTATATCTATTATTATATTTAATATTATTATGAATTAGATTATTAATTGTAACTAATTATTTTTAAATATCACAATAATTATATTATTAATTACACATAATTCCATTGTTAAATGAATATTAATTATTAATAATTAGTTATTACTAATTATTTTTATCATTAATTTATTATCTATTTATTGCTATAGAATAAGTGTTTTTATCCCACATTAAAAATCTATAAAATATTTGAACAAGCGAACCCTTATAAATGGGTTTCTTTAGTGAGATTTTGTTTAATATTTTTTTAATGCTTGAATTAATAGTTATAACAAAATTTAATCAGTTAAATTATGTTTTATTATATATATATATAATAAAAACAAATTTTTTTTATTAAAACACATATAATGGAGGGAATTTTTATAGAATACAACTTCCTTTTAATAGTTTTCTAGAAGGATATTTATAAGAAATATCCTTATATATATAAAATATTATTAAGGCATTGTGAAAGATAACACCCACCATTATATGCCGGGAAATTTGAAAACATCCCTAGATTGGGAAATTGAATACCAATTATGTTATTTTGAAGAAAATATTTTTCCCTATTTTATGGGGTGGAAACCCATTGTTTCGTTCATTGAGAATGCTCAAGTTTGATATGTTACTAATGATCTAATATATTCTTGGTATTTTTGTATAAAAATCAAGTGATATATTGAATTGGATAGGAGGATCATCCTTTATATCCCACTCACCTATGGAGTTTGAGATAATTAACTCTCATAGCATCGAGAAATAAATGTACTTTATTCTACTTGATCCAGTTTTAAAAATTTATTTATTAGGATTTAAAGAACCCATTTTTTTATTTTTGGCTAGATATTTTATTTTTTTTATTCCAAAAAATGAAAAATTCTTTTTCTGGTAAGTGTCTCTTCGATTTCATCCAACATGGGAGTTGCTTACCACTTGCTATCTTTTAAAAGATATGATCTTCCCCTATAGTTTGAATGCTTTGGAATCATCAATATATGTTATCTTGATTTATCTCTTTAGAATAGGGGTCGAGATATTATGGATGATAGACTACATGATATCTTATTTTATCCTTCGGTGGGGGGGGGGGTTATATAAGATGGACTATAATGAGTACATTTAACCCTCAATTGTTCTTTCCCAATATTATTTAAAATGGGTTTCAATTTAAGAATTTTGGGTAGTGGGTCCAATTTTAATTATTAATTGGATGGTGTAGGACATATAAAATGACTAGGTGCTTCAAAATTCATCAACTAGTGATCCGGTTTGGTATGGTTGGGCTGTAGAAAGGAATACTCTATAGACATAATGTGATCGAAGATCTAGGGTTATGAGAGATAGGATGGTGAACTTTGGTTTGGTTACCATTCAATAAGGGTTATCTAGAATTACTATAGATGCATAGATGGGTATTAGATCAAAATTAGGGATAGAGAATGCTGTTTGGAATGACATGGGGAATTGAGAGCTACCCTCAATAATAATATTAGTTGTTTTTGTGAACCTCAAATAATAAATAACCTATTTCTCTCCAATGTTTATTCATATAATGACCTTTTGGATGGGATAATATTATTTAAAAATCATATTTAATTATAGTTATATATGATATTTGGGATTGAGGTAATTAATTCAATCCTCATGGTCTATTACTCAAGAAAATGATGGGCCTTGTTATATTGTTCTTCTTGTTTCATATTTTTGTTTACTAAGAAGATAAGGAATCGTCTAGATCATAGTTTAACTATGATTCTAATGGTGTCTGAGGATCTCTCAGGGGGTGATAATTTTCTAAAATATATTTTTATTTTGGTTTTATGTGATTTTCAATATATATAATAATGGTCTTAACTTTAAAAAATTAATAGAAATCCATTAATCATTTCAAAAAAATGGAAAATCATATAAATATTTTTTTTGTCATAAAAAATTTCGAATCAGTATAATTATTTATATATTTAAAACATCACTACTAATGTTTTTTCATAAAACAAATCTTAATATAACAAAAAATAAGAAATATAATATTAATATTTTTTTTAAAACCTAGACACTGTTTATTTTAATGAGAAATTTTGATATAAAGAGGTCTAAACTTTTCTTTAAATCATTTTATTTACTTATAAAATCATCATATTTCAATATAAAACCATTTTAAGAATAGAAAAAATATATAGGTATTAAAAGACATTATCTTCACATCACTCTTATAATCACCCTTATTTTGGAATAAACTACATGTTTAATTCCATATTCATTATAGGACTAAAAATAAATAGTTAACTCTATCAACGTTATTGGAGATATTTATAAACATGTGTCCTAGTTCACTTTAATGAAATATCATAAATGGTAAACTATGACTAAATAACCCAATGGATTGGAAGGATTTAATGGACCCAATGATCAACATAAACAATATCTATGAATAATAAAATGAATTATTGATATTTTTTCCCGTTTCCTTCATCAAAATCAAAACAATTGAAATTTTATAGAAATAGAAAAATAATATTCAATTATCTCATTAAAAACAAAATAAATATATTTTTCTATTCAAAATAGGTTAAGAACAAAAAATTATAGAAAAAATGGGAATAAGAAGTTCATTGAAATCTAATTATATTGTGTTTTTTAAAATATATGATTAAATGTGTGTTCGTAAAATTATTTTTATATTATAGGTAGAGGGGTTTAAAACCAACAATCGATACACACATCCTTGGAAACCCATTGGTTCATGTGTCATCCCTACCCACACAGAATGACAAGCATCCTCTGCACCTTTATTATTAAAAATTAATGAACAAAAGGCGCAGCTAAATGAGTCACAAAGTCCCTTGACATATATGAATTTATTTATATAAGAGTAAATATGTGATATTTTGAGTTACCATTCTTTAATTTCTCATCGCCCCTCCAACCAACATTATCATTCCATGTCCCTCAACCATGCCATGACATGTCACCCCTCTTTCCCACATTATAAACCATAGTGTATAAAGGGTTGGTTGATAGGTTATAATACACTCACCAGATGTTAAACCCTCCCACCCAGGTATTGGACACACTTATGTTGATTTATATTTACCAATATTTCATTTGATTTGATTCTGAAAAAATCTCCCTATGCTTTACTGATGAATTTTCAATAAGTTATATTAGGATAATAAATTACCTTTATTTAATATTATTTCATTATAATTTCCTACATAATTATATGATATTTTATTTTCGAAATAATGTTTTATGAGGAATATATTATTTAAGAAAATAAAAATCATATGAGTTGTCAACCAAGATAATTTCTTTCACAACGAAAACTTCCTATGACCATTCAAATTATCATATGCAATAAAATTATATTACAAGAAGAATCTAGAAATAAAAATTATTATGATGTAAAATATCATTCAAGAGTCTCTTATAGGTGAATTAGAACAGAATGAATGGAGAAATATCCAATGAACGAAAAACTACCTATGGGAATTATCATGTGAAAATAAAATAAAATTGGTGATTATATATGTTGTAAATTATTTTACACAATGTGAAAATATACTATTACATGATTTGTTTTCATAAATTCCATTATCATAGGAATAAGAACATTTATATGTGTTCTCTAATTATATCATCACCATAGAAAACATCTTAAAAAATACTATTTATATAATACTTCTTAAAGATCTAATATCATACATCATAGAATATAATATGTATCTAAATAATTATTTAAAGATAGAAATCTAAATTGAGACTGAAGATATAATTGAATGGAAAATTTTTTATATGATGAATAATCAGTTATTTCTATGAAAAAATACATATTATGTGTTTAATTATCCTTCTAAACTCAAAAGTATTAAAATAAATAAAAAATCCATATGATCAAAAGTATTATGAAAGTAGTCCTCAAAAGATGATGACATTTGATGTTGTGTATTTTTAAAATATTTAATTGGATTATTGAAGATGTTATTTCAATTATAGTATTTTAAAAAAAATACTACATGCACCGTTAACAATTTCCAATATAGAGTTACTGAATGAGGATAATGTGAATTAAAAAATGTTTCTAATTCAAGAAAACCTATAGTTCTAAGGAATATGGAAGTTAAAGTAAATGGATACATTTTGGTTTTCTATGTTTAGTGATAGTAACATTCAAGGTCAGCCTAAATTAATTATAAAACTATATATATATATATATATATATGTTCTAAATCATCTGAAAAGAGTATAATTTGTGTTCATATATAATTATTGACTATATTAATATGATACAATTCTTTCTCACAAAACAAATGCTCTATTTTTGAAAATATATTCTTGTTTCATGATAGAAATTGGACATATTTTAATTTTTTTATTCAATATTATTTTATATAGTAGAAGAACCGTTTGAGCTATACTTTGAAGTTAAATAATATCACAACATACATTCTTCTTTATCATTTAGTTTATTTTTTAAAATATTTATCAAAACCACAATACTTTATTCATCTATTTATTTGTAAAATTTTTACTATTTATTTGAGTGTATAGTGACCATGGATAGTTCTTGTGAACCAAGTGGCCTGTAAAATAGATAGGAACCCTTATAACTAGTTGTATCCACTTGAAAGAAAAAAAACAGGACCAATATAAAAAGGATTTTTGAAGTTAATTACCCAAGATTAAAGAGATAATGTTGGTAGAGATTACCAGGGGATCTATATTTTCCATCCATGACTAATATCAAGTGTTAGATTTCATTAATTTTATTTTTTTTGTAAAATCAATTTGAGTAGACTGGTATAGGTTCAAATAGTTTTCAATGTAGTATTTTTATTTGGAGTTAAATTTTTATAAACTCAATTCAATACAATCTTGAGCTATTGTATGACCCTCCTTGAATGATAATTGGAATTAATGAATGTGAAATTTGAGTTCTCAACCATTATAATATTATGTCTACATATCTGTTTCCAAGTCGGTATAATGGATGGATCTGAATAAGGGATGTATATATCTAAATGATCTCACATGAATAGAGAAACATATGGTTGCTGGAAAGCCTTTATTAACATTTTCCTAGAAACATGGATTTAATGGAGTTATAAAAGTTTATAACATATATGCAGTTCATAAGGCAGATTTATATTCTCGTGATTCTAAAATTGATGCAAAATTTCGTCTCAAATAAAAATTATTTAATACTATAATTTTCAAATTAGTTCCTGATGAGTTCAACCATGTTTCAAAATTTTTAATGATTAATATATGTGGTATTTTATTACTATTATTTTAGATGGTATTGGAAATTTCATTGAAGAATGGTAAAATACTATCATGGTTAAATTTGATACCTTCTAAGCATGAGGTAGGAAAAATGACTCCCATGAATGAAAAGATTATAGAGATAGTATTTGAAGTTATTTCTTTTTTAACTCTCTTTCATGAACTATTCCATGCGTGAAATATTCTATGTGTATTAGAATTTATTTGGAGTGTAATCGATACTTGCATCAGATAATCAAAACTTGTTAGGGATGTGGAGTTGAATGGATATATTAACCCTCTTGTGATGTATGATTCAAAGAGAAAATAAGAGAATAATGATAAAAATATAATCAATAATAGGAATAATTCTTTGAATGTATAAATATATAATAATGAGATAAAACAAAAGAGTAAATCACTATCTAACTGATTTGATGAAACAGATTCAAGTAGATTTGAAACAATGATGAATATCCTAATATTTCACAGAAATTCTACTTTTTTTAAAGTATAGAAGAGGATTCGAGATATCTGTTAAGAATATTTATAAGATTTTGGGTAACAAAAATAATACAGTTATGAAAAAATTAATGCGCAATATTTTATGTCCTAACTTAGAATATGATATGTAAAATAAAAATTCTAATATGTGATTCATTTTTTTGGAAGAATAAGTTCACACTGTATTTGATTCTTCTTCAGAATTAAAATCTAAAACAAAAAAATACAGTTATGAAAAAATTAATGTGCAATATTTTATCTTTTATGGTCATTATGAATTAATATTTGAAATGAAATATACTATGTGGAAATAATACATTGTAGTAAATAATGAAAATCATGTTTTCACATAAATGATTTTTTAACTAAAAGTCAATATTGATTTTTCCAATTCTAGATATGATATTTTTGACAACATGATAAAGAAATTACTGGTTGAAGCAATATATTTAAAATATGTTTCTAGATTATTTACCGTGATGTAGAATTATTATAATAAAATTCATGGTAATAATAAATTAAATAATGCTAAATAAGGTATAGGAATAAATAGAGAAGAACCTAATCTATATTGGAATTGTTTAATACGCAATTCCCAAAATAAAAACAAGCCCAACATTAGTTATTTTCATTGCAATAAATAATCATAATGATAATGATTAATATTTAAAAAATCCATATATATATATATGGTGTAACTAAGGAATATATTTCTACAAATTTATGTATGTTGAAATATAAAAATTCAGGATATTTTAGAAAGAGTGGATAGATTAGGGTTAAAAAAACAATCATAGCTAAAACTACAGGACCAATGATAATTATGTACTGATGAAATTTATTATAATTTTTTTTTATAAAAACACTATATGAATCCAAATTTAATGTTTTTAATGGACTTTAGTTGTTTAGGACATATGATTTGATAATTTTCCAACATTTATAACTGTCAAAGTTTGATGGAGGCTATTTTATAGTTGGTAACAATGCTAGAGGAAGGATTATTGGAGTTTGATATATTAAAGAACAATATTTTGTCTTCATAAACAATGTAATTCCCAATGAAGGATTACATAACAAATTTATATGTATTTCTCAACTCCATAATGATGAATTTTCATTTACTTTTTCTAAATTAAATGTATTATTTTTTCCGATAAAATGAAATAATTTTGAGTTCCAAGATCATAGAATGTATACACTCTATATCTTCAATCATTATATAAAAAATGTGAAATGTTTAAATAATAAAATAAATGAATATTTTTTTAATATAAGGCTTGGGAATCTGAATATTTATTCCCTAAGATAATTTTATTAAAGAATTTTATTTTTTTATTTTTTTTAAAATAAATTAATGAAAGAAACAACGTTATGTATTCCAAATAGTAAATTGAAAAAAATCATATTTTAAATCAATTAAAGAGGATCCAACATCTAAACCACACGAACTTATTCATATGGATATGTTTGGACCCTCTATAGTTGTCACGAACCAAATCTGGTCTCCATTAAAACTAGCACTCAACCCGGCTCATGGAAAGGCCCGAAGGGTGTTTCCAATTCGAAAAGGCTAGTACAAGTACTGAAGTATCATAAAAACAAAATTTTTGAATTATTTAGCTATTTTTGTAACCATAAATCAATAAAAAAATGCAATAAAATAAATAAGGAATTTTCAAACAAAATTATCTTTCACAAAATTCCAAAATTGAGTTACAAAATTTAATATAATACTCAAACACTATCAAAAGGTAAAAAAACCAAAAGGATATCCCAATAACCTCCTCATGGAAAGAAGCACCATGATCAAGCCATCTCTATGACACATCACCAAAAACGACCACTAGGAACCCAAACCATTGGAAGTAAAATAAATACCCAAACCTACAACAAAATAACTGAGTCAACTTACACCCAATTGTGTGAGCAGGATGTCAGAAAAATCCCATAAGGATGCCACCACTATAAAATTCCATGTGATAATCATTATAAGAAAAAAATATTGAATGTTTTATAAACAAGAAATGCTAATAACAATTTCTAAAAAAATCAACTAACATAAAAACAATTTTCAAGTGTGATAATTTAAAGAATGAACAATTTTAAATAAAACGAACAAGTTACCAAATTTATCCATCCAAAATCAGCATATACTGTGGATAAGTGTAAATTACCTAATGAGCACTATTAATGGGAAATACCCCTAGTCACTAGCTCACTATGGGTCCTAGGTACCTCGTATCTTGGTTAAAGAATGCGTAATAAATATTTGTTCTACTACACATGAGCCACTATTAAGGAGGATTCCCACAACCAAGTGGTCCCACAATATCATCATCATAGTTTAGTTAGTTTTTTACCTTAAATATTTCTACATGAAAAAGGGTCTAAACCCTACCGGATCACTAGCATACTGGTACACGTCCACCCACCTAGATTCCTGGTGTTTCCCCTTGTTCTCAAAAAATTTTCACATCATATAATGTTCCATTTCCACTTAGAAATTCCATTTAAAAATAAAAAAAACACGAAATATACCTCATTTAAATCACAAAAGTCCCATAATCCCCTTTTTTAGTCAAATTATTTTTAAAATCATAGTCACACGAAAATATCCTACAACACATTTCACATCTCTTTCACACTTCAATAAATCCTTTACTTTTCTTTATAAAACTATTCAAAGATAGAAAGAATCACACAACAACCCATTCACCTTAAAATATACTATTTCAAATGTACACTCATACCAAAACATTTTTGCAACGTATTTTCACCTCTTACATTGAACAAGAATCCAATTTAAACTTTCATGAAATAATTCGAAGGAGCGTAACCTAGTTTTGCACATACAATTCTTCAAGAAATACTTTTTTGAGACCAAGGGTATTTTAATATAACATAATACCAGAATATTCAGCACTAAAGCATATAACAAAACCATTTACAGAACCTCGGAACAACCCCACTTGATACAATATGAAACAAATATGACAGAAACTCATTTTTTCCGCAAGTTTCCATGTAAAAATCAACTGCTTAACAAATTCTACCAAATATAATTTTTTCATAAAAAAATATAAGAGAATTATTTTAAAAATACAAATCATGAAAAACTAACTAATTCCATAATTCTTACACATGTAATCACCTACAATTTGTTCCAAAAACCCAAAACCGTTGTGCAGAACTTCATCCACACCACCTCCGTAACACAAGGGAGTGAAATTGAACCCTAATCCACAAGATTTCACCAAAAAGACACAAGGTTAAACCGTAGGTACTAACCCTAGATTCCAAAAATTGGTAATATCAAGAAAACATGGATAACACCAAGATTTAACCAAAATGACTCAGGGTTAAACCCTAGGTCTTATTGCGAGCTTTTGAAAATTACGAACTTCATGAAAACATGGAAAAAACGTTATGAAAAAGGAGGAAATCCTAAGCATATGGGAAGAGGATGGAAGGAAACTCACAAACATGAGGGATCTTTAAGAAATAAAACCAAATCCAAAAATAGTTGAATATTAAAGAAAAAAATGGTAGGTAGGCCCTAATATGTATTAGTATAATATGTGGTGACTAAAATGGGGGAAAAGGTTGAATATTAAAGGAGTTTCGAAGGAATCATTTTTACCTCTTCAAATATGGATGATTTGAGAATGAAAAATAATCATTTCCCTAATCTACTAGGTAGATGAGCTCAAAATTAGAAAACTAGATAAATGGGGGTGATATAGGGTTTATACTTATAGTGGGAGGTAGAATCAGTGAAAAAAGTAAAAAATGAAAGATATAGTAAAAATTTAAAAAATAATTTAATGTAGGAAATGGGCATACAGGCTGGCCCAATACCTTAATAAAAAACCAAAATCCATATTTATTATGAATTTTTATGGGGTCCAAATTAATATTATGGTTTTAAAATACTAGTGTATGACAATTGGGAAGTTGAATGGGTGTAAAATGAGGAGAAATAAAGGAGTAAAAAAGAAACAAAATTTATTTTTAAATCTAGAAATGCACTCATGGATTTGGCCAAAATTGGAAAACACACCATTTCGACCAAAATGCTTGGAAAACTCCCATAAAAAAATAATAATGGAAATTAAATAAAAAATACAATTAAAATATGTCAGGTATGTGAAAATTCTCCCCACTATAAAAAATTCCTCTCAAAGAAAGCCAGAACAAGGCCAAAAGTAGAAACTAAATCCCACCGAAAGGCCAAAATAAACTCCTTTTCTAAGTTTCACATGTCCCCAAAAGGTCAGAACACGTCCAATTGATCAATAAAATAAGAAATACTTTCACTAACCAAAACATAAATCACTTCCATAAATGATCATGCATATTCAAACTAAATCCCAAAACAAAACACCTTAAACACTATCTGAACAATTCTCAATAATCTTGTCTAGAAAGAACAACGGAAAAATGAGGTCACCATAGTCTTACATAAAAAAAATTGGGCACACTCCAATCCAAATGTTTACTCAAGGAGGAAGTTTTCGATTAAATAACTTCGAATGATACTACCTATTTACTTGACCAACACTTGGGAAAGAACCATGTTACCTATATGGGGAGACACAAAAAGGCTCCCCACCATAAGGGAAAACTCAATATTTTTTTGAGATAGAATCAAGACACTAAGAGGGGGAGGCCTAAATGGACTCCCCATATACGGGGTGTACATTTATTATAATTTTTCAAAATAACATACATGAGACTCATAGTGGTTCTCCCCACCATAAGAACCAACCATCTTAATCGAATCTAGTCCCATAAAAACTGACACATCCCCTGGCCTATAGAAAGGACTAAAGGGAGTTACCAATCCCCACGGTCTGGAAAAAGTTCTTAGGTATCATAAAAATGAAATTTGGCAATGATTTACCTGATTTTATAACCATAAAACAACAAAAAAATCCAACAAAAAATCTATATTTTTCATATCAAAATAACTTTAAAAAAATTCCATAATTGATTTACACAATTTAAAATAATACTCTAACACCATAGAAAGGGAAAAAACCAAATGGACAGGCCAAGAACCTCATCATGGCAATAGAACCACCCTCAAGCCATCTCCATGACACTACACAAAGATGGGCCGCTGGAAACCCAAAACATTGGCACTAAAAGATATACCCAAACCCGTGAAAAAATAACCAAGTCTACTTACACCCAAAGGTGTAAGTGGGGTGTGAGAAAAATCTCAGTAGGATTCCACAGATAAAATATTCCATGTTATTATCATTATAATAATTTTTTTCATGTTTTGTAAATATGAAATTCTAGTATCAATTTCTAAAAGATGCAACTAACATAAAGAAGCCTGGAAGTCTTCTATTCTAAAGAATGTAGACTTTTAAATAAAATACACAAGCTACTGAATTTATCTATATAAAAACATCATATTCCAAAGGTATGTTTAAATTATCTAATTAGAACAAGCATTGGGAAATACCCCTAGGTACAAGCTCTTTGTGGGTCCCAAGTACCTCGTATCTCGGTGAAAGTATCCATAACAAATATTTATTCTCGTGAAAATGAGCCACTAATATGAAGCATACCCATAACCTAGTGGTCATGCAATATTATCGTCAGAGTTTAGTAAATTTTTTCACATAAATATTACTATGTTACTCTAGGTCCAAACCCTACCGGATGACTAGAATACTAGTACACGTCTATACACATTGATACATGGGTTATCCTCCTTGTGCTCAAACAAGTTACACATCATATAAATTTCCATTTCCACTTAAAAATTCCATTTAAAAATAACACACACACACACCAAACAACTCTCATGTATATCAAACGACTCACATAATCCCATTTTCTTTAATATTCATTTTGAAATCACACTCATACCAAAACAACCCACAACACTTTTCACATCTCTTTCACACTTCAATAAATCCATTATTTTTTTTACAAAACATTTCCAAGATATAACACATCACAGAACAATATTTTCTGATTAAAATAGACCATTTCAAAAGTAAAATCCTACCAAAATAGTTTTCAAACATAGTTGCGCTTCTTACATTGATCATGAAACCACTTAAAACGTTCATGAATCAATTCCATTAAGCGTAACCATGTTTTAAACATAAAATCCTTCTAAAAACACACTTTTTAGACCAAGGGATTGACAATATAACCTAAAAACAGAATTTTTATCCTAAAACTTATATAATAAAACCATTTCATGAACCTTGGAACAACCCCACTTGATAAAATATGAAAAACATATGACAAACACTCAAAATTTCACAAAGTTGGCACTTAAAAATCAGCCGCTTAACAAATGATACCAAATATAATTTATTCCCCAAACACAGTAGAGGAGAATCATTCTAAAAATATAATTCATGCAAAAATAAATCATCCCATAATGATCACGAATGGAATCACCAACCATTTTACCCAAAAACCCCAAACCGGTGTGTGGAACTTCCACCGCACCTCCACCAAACTATAAGGGAGTAAAATCGAGCTATAATCCACAAGATTTTACAAAAAAAGACACAAGGTTAAACCCTAGGTACAAAACCTAGCTTCTAGAAATTAGTAACACTGAGAAAACATGGATTAAACCCTAAGAAAAAGAAAGAAACCCTAAGAAAATGGGAGGAGGATGGAATGAAACCCACTTACTTGAAGGATCTTTAAGAAATTGGACAAAATCCAAAAAATTTTGAATCTTGAAGTTGCCAAAATTTGTAGTGAGCCTCTAATAAGTCATAGTAGTTCAAGTGGGGACTAAAATGGGGGGAAAATGGTGGAAATTGAAGGATTTATGAATGAATCATTTTACCTCATCAAATTTGTACGATTTAATAAATACTAAGAATTATTCCTCTAATATGATTGGAGATGAGTTCAAAAGAGATAAAATTAATAATGGGTGTAATATTTATGGTTTTGGATTCTAGTGGGAGGTGGAATAAGAAAACAGTAAAAAATGAATGACATATTAAACAATTAAAAAAATATTTTTTAAATTAGGAAATGAGCTTATGGGATAGCCCAATACATTAATAAAAAACCCAAATCCATCATTATTATGGATTCCTATGGGGTCCAAATTGATATGGTGGTTTTAATATATCGGGGGATGCCAATTGGAATGTGTAATGGGCGTTAAATGTTGAAAAATGAAGGAGTCATAAAAGAAACAGAATATATTTTTAAATCTGGAAATTGACTCCCAGGTTGGTCCAAATTTTGAAAACCCACAATTTCCACCAAATATATTGAAAACCCCCAAAACAAATAAATAATGGAAATTAAAAATGAAAAGGATTCTAAAATTTCCACTATTGATGTGAAAATATCGATGTTTTTTAGAATCATTAAATGAATTCATTGTTCTCAAAACAAGAAATGAAACATATCTTATGTAATGTAAAGACACTTCAACCAAATAGTGTTAAACAAAGGAGGAAAATGATGTTTCATGAAATTTCATAGAAACGTTATGTGAATATATTATTCCCAATTTTTTTAATGAAGTGATTAACAAAAAATTATATTCTTTAAAAAACGTTCTTATAATTCCCATCATTAATAAAAAAACCCATTTATGTTATGGATCAATAAGATACCAAATGTTATAAACTGTATTGTTTATGGATTTAAATTTTATATATTTAATACAAAGTATAATTTTTCTATGATTTGTCAAAAGATAATGAAGGAAAAAATATAGGGTATTTTTTTACTTCTATATCTTTTATAATTTCTAATAAGGAGACAAATATTGTTAAATAATCAACTAATTCCATGTTTGTTGAAGATGACCCCTTTAATAAAAAAAGTATTCAAACATATTATTTATGTGATTATATAGATAATTAGTTACTTGAAAATCATTTTAATGAAAAAAGGATAACAATATAGACCATGATCAAGTAAAATATAATCCTAAAATAATTTAATCTAATGAACGAGAAGGTTTTATTCTTAAAAATATTAGAAAATTATAAAACCATCCTTCAAGGACTATATATTAATACATAGGTAATAGAGTATGAACTATAAAATATGCAAGAAAAAATTATGAATATTAGGCTTTTTTTATCCCAGCTAGGATATAATACAATAGAAGAATACCTTAGTGATGATAGATGACTGTATTCAATGAACATAGTAGAGTTTGAATATATGAACAATCTGTGAGACTTATTTGATAAAAACATTGATTATCCTGTTATATGAACTATGTGGGTATCTTGAAATAAATATGATGATTGGGGTTTGTTAACTAGAAATAAAGGGTAACTAGTTACTTCTGTTTATGGACACCATGAAGAATGAATGGATTATAATGTAAACATTGCTCTTATATGCTGACTAGAAATTATTAGAATCAATATTGAATATGCATCTTATATGAATTTTAAATTATTTTAGATGGGAAAAAAACTTTTTTTCTAAATGTATATTTAATGAAGGCCATTAATGTTTACTAACTTCATAGTTTCAAAAACCCCAATTTCATTGATTTTGTTTTAAAACATTCTAAAGAATTGTGTGTCTTTAAATAAGCACATAGATCTTAGTATGAAAGGGAAAGTTCATTTATTTATTCAACATGGTTTACTTTAGGTTTTTATTACCCAACTCTCTTTATGAAAACCTCACCAAAAAATATTTTTTTTATTTCAATTTTTGATGATATAAATTTTATTCTAGAAACTAAAATATGTTTAATTATTTTAAAATGCTTGTGAAAATGGAATTTTAAATTAATATAAATGAGAAATGAATTTTATTTTGGGATTTCATAAATTTCAAAAATATTGCAGAAATGCCTTAAATAAAATTTAATACAATCATGATTTACTTGAATGATTGTATTTGTAAACAGTAATGTGTATGAAATCCCATGAGTTCCAATATAAAAATTAACCTATATAAAACTATTAATCTAGTTGATTTTTTTTATAGAGTAATTATTGGATTCATTTTATTTTTATCTCATTTTTGGAAAGACATTATGTTTTTTTATGTTAATGATATTGATTTATTGAAAATCCTAAAGAATCAAATTTCTGTGATATAGACTAGATTTTATGATATTTCAAAAGATCTATTTCATTATGGGTTTTTAATAATTTTTAATTAGATTTAGTTTCATATTCTAATTCTAACTTTTTAGGTTATATGTTATATAATAAGAGTACCTCAAGAATTAGCCACTTTGTTGAAAAAATATTGCATTCATGGATAAGTAAATGGAAACAGTTATTTTCAGTTTTAACTGTAGATGTTGTGTACATTACCGATAGTAGTTATATTTCTTAGTTGTTGAATATATAAAACACCTTTAGGGATTTAGGTTTTAATTTTGATCAGGTTCCAACTAAATATGATAAAACTTTTGTTTTTCAACATTTACCAAAATAAAATAATCCATTCTATAAAAAACACATAGATCGAAAGTATATTTTCTTAAGAGATCATTTAAACAAATTGAAATACCATTTTGAAAAAAAAATTATATGGAATGAAAAATCACATATAAATTTATAGTTATTTTATTAGAAAAAATATTATATATTGTTAAAATTATGTTGGGATTTTTTTATTTGAAATTATTCTATACTATTTGAGAATTTTTTTCATGTATTAATTTCTATTATTTAATTATTATGTATTTACCAATATGAAATAATAAATGGCCCAGTTTCCCTAATTTTATTAGTTATTTATTTACATAAACTATGTTTTATTTCATAATGTGATGCATATTTTATTCATTTATAGAATATTATTTTCAATATCAGGTCACTCTCAGTGACTCTTAATATTCTATACAAGAGAATGGTTTTTTTGTTTTCTCACAATTTGGAACTCCTTTAACTCTCAGAGTGTCATTAATTTTGAATATTAACCATTTATTTCATAACCCAACACATAGAATTTCAAAACAAATTCTCATTATCTATAATTTTAAAATTAAAAACAAAAGATGGTAATTAGTCTTGAGGCTACAATAGGGATAAGGTGTCATAAAAGGTGATGACTATATAAGTGATTGACTTCTAGTGGTTTGAATAAAAATATTTTGATCTGAGGAATGTTTCTAACATTTGAGGATGGTGGTTTTGTTTTAGTGAGAAAAAGACAAATTTATATAATAGAAAAGAGGTCTAAGAATATTTTTTATAATTTTATGTTTAGATTTGATGATATTAAAAATTAGTGGCCAGGATAGTGAATGATAAGAACTTCTAATATCTTAGGTTGAGATAGTTATAGTTTTTCTGTTTACCCATGAATGAAGTTATTATTTTATCATCTATTTGATTAGTTTTGATGATTTAAACACTACTGAGATAATGTTATATCTGTTCAAAAATCCATTTTTTAGGTAAGAATACCATTAGTAAAACGTTGGTTAATGAAAAACTTTAGTAATGTATATCAGGGCCGGTACATCCTAGAGAAATTGTATGTATGAGAAATTTTTGTTTCATGACGTCAATCTACTCTCTAAAAAGTTAACCAATAAGAAAATTAATCTGACCGGGTACATTATGAGGTATATGAACCATGAAAATAATAAATTATGGATCTTCAATACTTTTAGAAGAATTATCACTGTCATAAGTTAAATTATGTTACATAATCATTTTCCCATTTCTTGAAAATATTTAGATCTTTAATCCCTATGATTATTGGATACTTTAACAATTTTTTAATGAAGAATATTATTCCCAATGGTGATTAATGTGAATATGTAGTGAGACCTATTAATTTCATGGGAGTTAATTTTTAGATTTGTTGTTATTAAAAGGTCTAATTTTGGAACTTCAGTTGTTAACGAAGAAGATATATCAGTAGATAAAATAGAAAATATTTTTTTTCAAAATAATTATGAAATATTTTAATATGATATATTGTTACATCACTTATTGTTAGAACTATAGTGGTTTAATACGAACTAGTTGATAAAGACCCAATCATTGAAGATGAAGAACCTTATATGGTATAACTAGTTGTTGTTTCTTATGTTTTAAATGTTTGTTAATCAAGATGGCATCCATGTACTATTTGGTGATTTTACTACACCCTTGGAGAATGAAGTGGAAATGAATGTTGATAATTCTCTTTATTTTTGGTTTACATTTTCAGACTTTGGCTTCGGAAAGAGCTCTTGTTTGATATGACTTATGTCTGAATATTGGGAAGACTTGTTATTGTAGATGTTTGAGAGAAAAGTACTAATAAATTTTTCAATGGTTCGATTTTTTTTTAGATTTCATTTAGATAAGATTGTTTTATGTATGATTTGTGGGCCTTCTAAATAAAATAGAGTTCTAGATGAGAATATTTATTTTGTCAGTACAATGATTGTTGGACCAGAAGAGGAAAATGATGAAGAAATTCCCCTATTAAGGTTAATGGTTACTAATGAATCATCTAATAAATAATAAATAGATGAAAAGTAACAAATATATCCACTAACATATGGTTCTATATTCACAAAACTGAATAGTTATGTTCAATCCTTTTGGACATGGATATTTTTTGAGTTTGATCTGTTGATAGAATAATTGGATGGTTGAAATCTGATATTCAAGAATATTGGGAGGAGATTAAATCCCTAAAGGTTTATATATATTCCTAGGAATGTTTTTAGTACATAAAAAATTATTATTTATCAATTTGAGTACATCATGATAATCCTAAATTCCCAAAAAAATAATGTGGAAACTCTTTTGATATATTCATCAGGGAAATCATCAATATCAATATTAATATATTATATGATAGTGGATGGTTCATAAGATCTTTATTAATTGACCTCAAGGATATCCTCCATTTCTTGATAATTTTTTTAGAAACATTTCATGATTTCCAAATGGATTTAATCACTCAAATTTGGGATGTTAAAGATTAGGTTTTTGAGGGAGTTCATATTACCAGATGTTTATCTAATAATCATAGTGATTTTGTGATGGAAGTCATTTTATCACTGAAGGAGACATCAGAAAAGGACCCTTATGTTTCATAGTTCATTCTAGGAGGAATAAAGAAGACACATATTCCAATTGATGAGAATTTTATGATCATGTATAATTATTTTAATTGACTATGACAAACTCTTGGGGAATATCCATCTTCCAATCATAAGGAATATTTTGTGTTTTAAAATGAGTAAAACGTTCAAATATGTTATGTCTATTCAAAATGGAAATAAGTGGTTTTTCATAGTATCCCATTTCAAATTGTTATATCACATGTAGTCTCTTATATTTTTTTGAAACTCAATATGAAGTGTTTTATAATCTATGATCTATTGGATAATTTTCTAGCATCTCACATAACTTTTAGTCTCAATGCACAGTAAGGCAATACATTAATTATTTAAATTTCCATACATGAAATAATAAAACATGCATATATGTGTGTATATGAACAATTTTATATGGAAAAAAGAAAAACTATTGAGGTTTATATTCATAAAAAGTATCATTACTCTAATAATGACATCCAAGATGTTGTGGATCCTTCTACATTTTGTAATAACACAAATTAGAAGTCTGCTAAGAATGAAATAGCTGGTGATATACCCAACCATTAATCCAAACACTCCTATTATAACTCATATAAGTATATTCAGACTAAGGCTATATAAATGTGAAAATGAAACATGGTAGGTATTGAAAAGAACCTTGGGTGAGATAGAGATGGTGTTAGAGGATATTTTAGTTTAAAACTCATAATTGTAAAGATTCATTCTATGGATTATTCATTCTTGGATAGTCTTCTATAAAAACCTTGCTTCCCAATTTGTTGGATGGAACCACCTCTTAAACCAATTTACATATTGTCTCAGCGATACAGAAATCCTAACCACAATACAATAGAATAAAATATCAGTTTATAAACATTTTTATTAATTCGAATGAAAATTTTATATTCTCAATTTGACTACTTTATTCTGTTTTTCATTTTTATCATTGTTTTTTTGCTGTTAATTATTAATTTATTGATAAGATTATGATTTTCATCTATCCTTTTAATTTAATTCTATATCATTATTTATTTTAGTCTTCATTATTCCCTCTATTTACATATACCCTATTCAATATGAAATCAAATTTACATAAATCCTTCAATTATTATTTTTGATATCCCAATAAGGGGGTGATGTCTTTTTACACATAAAATTTTATCTAAATTCTCAGAAGATATATGTCACAAGTTGTTTAACTTATTATAAGATTTTTTTCAAGAAAAGAGGGGGATATTCTTGGAAATAATTTGTTTTTCATGTAAATCCTTATATTTAATATATTTTTATTAACACAATATCCCCATTTTTACTGATGAATTTATCATAATTAATTTTAGATGAATAACTTATATTTCTCAAATATTATTTTATTTTATGGTTTTAGTTAAATATTTGAACTTAATTGTGTTGAATAATTTTTTCAAGGAAAATATCATTTGACCATGTAAATATTGTATTAGCAATAAATTTAAATATTTCTCTCCCAATGATAGTATCATCCAACCAATCATATTATACTATGGTTAAAAATTATCTTAAGAATATGCTATAAAAATCTAAAATATAGTAAAGTAAAATAAAATACTAGGTTATCATGTTAGTATATTATCATATGATAGATTAATAAATATAATATGATATAAATTCACTCTATAAGAATTTTCCAAAAAAATATAAAAATACATAAGCACTGGAAATGTGATAAAAAATTTACCCTTCAAATAATAAATGTTTTCTACTATGTTTTAGACCATGTAAGTTAATATATTAAGACCAAATATCGTACGAATCCAATAATTAACCAATTCGAAGAGAAAGATATTCTGAAATATTATTTTTATATTATTTCATGAAGTCCAAATAACACACAATCCAACACATCCTATGATGTTGAAGTATTATTTTACCGGTGAAAATTAATATATGACTAAAAATATTATTGAAAGGAAAAATTATCCAAAAATGTAGAATTATTATTTACTATGTAAAACATAATAAAAACTTTTAATATATCATACAAAATTATGAATTCTTATTTTTAGATGAAAAGACCTATGATAAATATTTTTACAATGAAAGTCCTTTTGAAGATGACCTATGAAGTTGAGTATTTTTCAGATATTTAATTTTATTTTTGAGGAGCATATTACAATTTAATTATTCAAATTAGTGTACATAAATAAAATTTTAATTATCAAAATATTTAGTGTAAAATTAATAAAGGTTTAATTAATTAATGTTTATAATTAAAAGAATATGAATAGTTACGTGCTAGACCGATTTTATAGTCAATAACTACCTATGAGTTTGGTATTTTTAATGATGGTCACATAGAAAGGAAATATTTTTTTTATGAAAGAATATACATATATATATTATCTGGACCATTTTAAGGAAGAAGAGACTACATTTATATATAAGTGGAGTTGCTATTAATATTTCAACAACTCACTCTCGTTAAGGGGTTTCTCTATTTCATTTAATCTATTCATGCTGCTAGACTAAAAAAACACATTATGTTGTTGTGCATTAATAATTATTTTCTATAGTGTAAGATCCTTTGGAAGTAAATTTTTATGTTATATTATATTTTTTTGACATTCTTCATCATCTTTTAATTTCTACTGTCAATTAATTGCTTAACTATTAATAAATTGATATACTTTGGAATATAGGTCCCACCTATCTCATAATGAAAAAAGGACATGGTTATATCATGAGATATATTGATATAGGTCCTAACTATGATAAATATTTTTAAAATGAAAGTACATTATATTCATTTCTATATCATGAGATATAAATCATTACCTAATGAATTGGAGGAAGATATAGGTCCCACCTATCTCATAATGAAATTAACCTTACATGCGCACAAATTCATAAATCATTCATCATTGCAAAACCCATGAAATAAAATGGGATTCTTAAAAATAATTTCATCATAACATAATCTATATAAGCCAAATGGAATTCATAAAAATAATTACATCCTAAAAATAATAAAATAAAAGTAATAATAGGGATACAAACATAACCCTTTGGCATCTTAGATGGAAAATAATTTTGATAAAACACATGAACTTAATTCCTGAAGAAAATATCCATTCATATTTAAAAACATTATCTTTTATCAAAATGTTTTCAAATTTTAAATGAAAACAAATTAATTGAAAAAAATGAAATATTATAAAGCAATCATCATGTAAATAGGGAATTATAAAGATTTAAAAATCTTTTCAGGTCATATAAGTTAAAAAGAACATTCCCCTTATACTTTTATCAGAGAAGTCAAAAAGTAACTTATATGGTAAATGAAATAAATATTCCTTCCAAACCATGTAGTAAAATTAAAAATTGTTAAAAATGACTTTTAAAATAGATAGAAGGATATAGAAATTTAGTCAAAAAAAATTTAGAAAACATGGACATAATGATTAAATATATCCCCAGTAATTAGTTACGTATAAAGAATCTTGGATAAAAATGAGATTGCAAAATTATCCCTTACCTTAGGACTAATTTCTTCCGTACGTGTTAGAAAATCTTGTATAGTGGGTTAAAACATATTATTAACTTGTATGAAAACCAAAATAATACTTATTATATCATATATGATTCACTTACGAATTTATATTACATGTTCCTTATTCAATTCCCCGTTTAATCAACTTTTTGGGTAATAATCGTTTCATTTATCATACATGGTTTCAATTGTTATTCTTCATGTTATTAATTATATCATGAATTACATAGTTCATGAATTTAAAAAATGTTTTATATATTATATATATTCTATATAAATATATATATAAATAAAATAGAATACACCATTCATGGAGACGGTAGACCATATGTAAATAGGAACATAGTTTTTGATTCCTTATTAAATTAAATTGAAGTAAGTAAATGAAACATATATATACATAAATATAGTTGCATTATTATGTAATATATTTCATTATTGTTTATTATATATACTTTATAATCATTATTTAATGGTTAATGTGGAGACTGTATCTCATTGCGACGTGGAGACAATAAGTCGTACGTACGCACAAGCGACGATATCATTCCCATAATTGCTGAATGGTATTGAATTGGATGGTGTATAATAACCCAGAATTAGTATAATGTTATAATAATCATATATTGTTTTTATTTTCACCATTATACCCATCCTTGTAATGTGGTGGTGAAAAATAGTTTATACGATGATGTGGAGATGGTAGGCCATACATACACACACACACACAGTGATTTCGTTTTACATAGGATGGATAGAAGGTAAAATAGGGTAGTTTTATATTTATAATCTCATATCATAATATTAGTGATACTTATTTTATTAAATTATAATGAAACAAATGATGAAGGGGAACTAGAAGAAGAATGAAACTTTAATGAATCGGTAGAACATATTACCTCTTCCTCGACGTGCCTCCTTTAAATTTCCTCTCAGGGCACTGAAGTTAGTATTTTGAGAAGACGATATCCTCTATAATGTAACTAGGTAATTTTAGAAGAGAAATGGGAAGGATTTTGATGATCATGTTGGCTAAAAATGGAGTGATGTGGGGATGGAGGAGGTGACCTTTTATAAGAGACGAGAGGTACACTTTAAGAAACTCTCAAGATATTAATTTTGTATAAATCCAATTTCGATTAAAAATAGGAAAAAATTTATTTAATTCGAATATAATATTATTTCTGTTCGAATAAAAATCATCCATTAATTTTTTTCCAGGTTTTTAATATTTTTGTACCCTTGGTTTAACCCTTATTTCGCCCTCTTTAATTTTACCGTGATATCATGTTTTTAACACATTGTGGGCTAATGTAATTACTATATAGTGTCAAATGACCCAAAAAAGTTATTTATGACATATATGGACTTATACTAACAATTTTTTCTAATATTGTATTTTTATGAATTTAATATCATTAATAAACAATATTATGCTTTAAGTTATGAATTTTGTCAATTTTGGACACTATTCCTACTAAACTTTTTAGAAAATTCATAACAACAACATTCCATCAAACCAAAGGCCTTAACTCATACATAATTTGTAAATTTAATATATCAAATTCTTTGATGAAATAAAACTATAAAAATTAAAGTTATTTTAAAATTTATAAATTAATTTATTTGAATCTTTCATTAATGAGTTAATTACTACATTTAAATTATGTTATAAGTAGATTTATTTATTTGGTGTCTAATAATTATAAATAAAATTCCATGATCAAGGAAATAAGTTTATATTTCTATGGAAAATTTATATACATATAGACCAGTTTCATAACCCTATATTAAAATTGATTTAGTAAAAGATATACGTTTAGGCTATAATTATATTAACTTCAAACTAATTCTTATAAGTTGTCATTTTCACATCCAATTGAATCTATGGGTCCAAAAATATACCCATGGATTTCCACATTCAGAAATATATCATCCAATAGGATTATGACATGTATTAAAGTAGTTTCATATCATTATAATATTATTTTTCTCTATTATTTACTAGATTTACCCTTTAACCATGGTAAATAAAATAATTACTGAAGTCACTATTCATAATGTCCAAAAATAAAAGGTAACTATTTAAAAAATTTGAACCTTATGATTCCAAATATGGGCTCCATTATTATAAATTGAAAATACGTATGTTCGAGTAATTAATTTAAAATTAATTTCTCTTGTCTAAACCAAAAAGTGGGTTTTTAAGAAGTAATAACTATTAGATGATTTCCATGTGTTTATATCCAATTTAAAAGTAAAATTACTTCCAATGAAAAAAATTGGATAAAAAGATAAAAATAAAATCCAATTACACTTTAAAACCAATTAAAAAGAAAACCTAACAACATAAATAAATTAGATAAAAAGGTTGTTTCGAATTAAAATGTAGTATTTTAACTATTTACTAAAATTTCAATTTTATTAGAAAAATACAAAAATCCAAAAAAAATTAATATTTATGTCCATTTTCCACAAAATAAGTTTATTTTGTCATATTTAACTTATAAAATTATCAAAAACTATATTTAAAATGGGTGCACCATCCAAAGGCGTTAAAACATAATTTTTTTTTAAAAAATACTTATTTTATCTGAAAAATTGATTTTGTTCTCATATATCTTTCTAGAATGTGTAAGATGAAATATAATGTTATAATTCAAATTGTGGTTACTGTTATTCATAATAGCTATTTTATATCAAATTAAATAATAATATTTTAATAATATATCATTGTTTAGTGAAACTCGGTATCACGTACAACACAAGCTATCGAGGGAGATCACTCTTGCGTGTAACCCAATTAATGCCACTGTTGTGTGTAGTGAAATCTTCCTTTGGTGTTTCGTATAGAATTATGCAAACCTAGTTCAGTTATACATTGATCAAAATATGTACTTAGTGTTTCATGAATTAAATTATATCAGAAGAACATGAAATTGTGCGAAACATAAGCCAAGAATAGTGTTGCTTATACTGCAAGATAAAATGATGTTACGTATAGCGCATGATAACCTTGTGGTATCATACAACACAATATATAAAGGAAATTAAAAATAATTTAGCTCATAAAATATCATGGTGTTACAGGGCCTCCCCAAGGCCTTCGAGCCAAATGAATATGCAGATGCACAAGTTATAATACAAGGGACAAGGATCCAGATAAGGAATCTGAGCAGACACATTCACGAGGGAAGAGATAACTGGAATTGGAATAACGAGAGTGTATGGAATTTCCATTAATATTGGGCCAATGCAGATCTTCAAGGGATAACTATCCGACTATCCTTGTGAAGGTGGAGTGCTGATATCATGACATTTGATGGGGAGGAGTAGTTATAAGTTCACTTTTCAAGGTTATTTCCTATAAGACATATGTGTCATGTAATGGTCTCTAATCCATCGAGCCTTGTATGGGTTCCACCTTCCCCCTTTAAAGGGGTATTATCAGAAATAATAAAAAAATGAAGGCCTTCAGACCATTAATTTTGTCTTAATTGCATTCCCATTGTGGCATCATCTTTTATATTCTTGGATTTTAATTTCCAACAAGAAGATATTTCATTGTTTGTTCAAAAAGGAACAATAATTATTTGTGGTTATGGAAATAATAATAATAATAATAATTCATATTTCATGGTATTATTTAATTATATTTTAAAATTAAGGGGGTGGTTCATGGAAATAAATTGTGAGGATTATGGAAAATATAAAGAAAAGTGGGAAAGGGATATTATATATTAAAATTATGTAGAGAAATTGTTATTAGAATGAACGAGGAAATATTATATTGAAAATAAGCTATATAAGGGAAAATAAAAAAATATTTTGAATGAAAAAACATATCAGATTTAACCTCGTACAAGTATATGTTATTGAGAAATAATATCCTAAATTTACAAGTATATTAATTAATTAATTAATTAACCACAATAATACTATATATATTTATAATTAAAAGAGAAATTTTTATAATTTTCTATAATAATATTTTCATGACAAAATTAATCTTTTATAAATAATTTTTAATTCATAAATTTATTAAAATTAAAATTAAAAAATTGTATTTATTAATTTATAAATATAATTTAATTATAATTTTAATTTATATTAAAAATTACCATATATATAAGTATATAAATATATTCAGTAACATTGAATATAATAATATTAGTAATAATATTTCTGTAATATATATATGTGTGTATATATTTATATATTTTAAATTAAATTAAAAATGTAATAGAAGTACTCAAAGATAAATAAGTATGGGTAAGATCATCATTATAATTATTTTATTTATTTATTTATTATTATCAAATTAGATATAATAATTAAATTATTTTTAATAATATGTAAGATATAATTATATTGTTAATTCAATTATTCTAAAATACAATCATTTCATAGTTATTATTATAAATTTTTAAAATTATTTTTTAGAAAAAATACTGGATTATAAAAATTCATGGTGGTCTTGTGTTCAGACCACCATTATATTTTAATAAGAACAATTTTTTACTCATGAATATAACACTATTAATTTTTTAATTTTTCATATTATTATTTATACATATTTTATATTCATAGAGAGGTGCATGGAAAAACATTCAGAGGATTATTTAAAATATTAATGAGAGAAAAAAAGATTCTAGAATTATATTTGTATGTAATATATATATATATATATATATAAGGAATCAACAATTATTAATTGATCATTATCCAAGTTAAGAGGAAGAAACCAATAAAAAAAATCCATGAAACCAAGAATGGGTAGAGCCCGATAGACCATGAGCTGCAATATAATTCACCACCATATTTGCAACTATATGAGTAAGTGGAAAATTGGAAGATATAAAAGAGTGGAACAAGGAATTAATCACCCAAATGAGTAACCGATCCATTTTCAGGTCATCTTCTGATAATAAGATTGAATTGATAAGAACCGAACAATCAGACTAAAGAATATTGTAATTCCACCCCTTCCCAAGTATTGGCCCCAAGTAAAAAAGAATAGTGTTAGACTCATCCACTGAGGGAGTCACATTGGGAGATGAAAAACCCTAGATAATATTATGGTAAAATTTAATGGAGTTTTAAAAAATTAGGAGAAAATCAATCCTATAAAAATACGAAGAAGTTTCGAAGAAATAATTTTTTTAAAAAAAATATAATATGGGAAGAGAAAACTATGAATGCTAGGGGAGATGCTGATATAGGTGTGAAAACACAGCTTATAATTCCATTTAGACATCCAATACTCTGCACACATAGTCCAAAAAACATAGTTTCAAAACATTTCTGAAGCTGAAATCATTTATTTAATTCCAGATCATCCAAGCCACCATACATGATTTACACACCAACTCCATGTGCAGGGATAGTGACAATTCATTTAGTAAGAAATATAGATCCCTCACAGACTCAATTATGAAATTAAAATTATCTCACCACGTGCACCAAACCCCTCTTGTTCATTGGATGTGACAAATAGTGTGATATTAAAACTTGATAGAAGTGAAATAGAGTGGATATGTGGTGTTATCAGAATCATGGTGACAAAACAAGAACCCCTTCATATGGAGAGAACCTGTATATACTTTACACTATAAAAAATAGGTATGTGGTGATATTGGGAGATGTTGGGACTGAAATTTATGGCTCCACTAGTGAATGAATAATAGTGAGATGAAATTAAATGAAAAAAATATGGAAATAAATGTCTAGAGAGGAATTTCTGAAAAACCTAAAAAATAAAATAGGTAAAAAACATTTGAAAAATAGAAGCATCATTATATGGTAATATTAAGTACATAGTCCCTTATAATTACATAGATAATATCCCTCATAACTATCTCTCTTAAATACCTAATGAAATAACCTCACACTAATAATGATCAGATTACATGTTCCAGTGAAGTTGATGTGGAATTCTTTAGGTGGGGGGTACCCTATTATAGTATCGCTCCTCCCTCTTCCTTCTCTTCTCTATTATATGGGTTAATGGATTTTGAACACCCACCATACAACCATTCCTACCATAATTGAATATTTAAAGAGGATACACCATTCAAAAAAAATATTGTTGACATATCTCTCAGTTGGAGAATTGATTAGGAACTAATTTCATCTCCCTAAATCCTTTCTAAATTCCAGATCCTGCTTCTCAAATCTCTGTAATGACACTCCGATATCTTTACCATATTAATTTATTAGATTCAGTCACATTTATAATGAAATATTCTATATTTTATTTGGTATTAATTTTCTACATATCTACTCTTCCTTCCCCAACAAATTTTTGACAAAGTGATATTGTACCTCAATGTGCTTCCTCATAGAGTGAATATATGGGATCCTTGAAATGTAGAAGGAGATATACCTATAATAAAGCAATAAAATATAATCCTGTTTATGATGAAACTCCTCCACTAATATTTCTCATTTAAAAAATCTCATTGAAAGCCTATGTAGCTACCATGTACTCTACCTCAATCATGGTTAAATCCAAAATAGAAAATAACATTGAAATCTAGCTAATAAATCCTCATATAATAAGAATCACATAACAATTAGTGGATCTAATCTAGTCATAATGTTCTGCTAAATATGTATCAACAAATCATGTGATAGTAAAATTTTATCCCCCAAAAGATAATTCAACATCAGAGTTATCCTTGATGTATGTATGAATCCTCATCATTGTGTTCCAATTCTCCCATCCTGGATTCTCTATGCACCAACTAACTACTTCCATCTCATGTGACATGTATGGTCTAGTACAATACATAGATAACAACTGACTCTAAACTAACAATGTATATGTTACTTGAGACGTCTGCATCCTCTCTTGTCCACATATAGAAATAATCATAGATGATGATATGAAATTAACGAGATGTGGGGTAGATATTATCTTACATTTTTAGGCTGAGTTTTCAATTAATTGTACAAGTGACTCTTTTGTGATTTAAAAATCTTCCCATTATTTTGATATCTTTAAATATCCACCCGATGAATCTTTTCTAATAGTAAAATTTCAATTATATCATACTCCATAACCAGCAATTTCATAGTATCTGGGATCTAATAGTTTTTTGGATCTATATCCATCATTTATTACACATACAATAGACAAATTATGGAATAATTAACATGTGAACACTTAAAATATACACATGGAAAACAATGATTTTTCTATATCCATGGCTCACAATATTTGGATCAAATCTCTTATACCAATACCTTAGAAACTACAAGAAATTATGAATATATTTTCTCAACCTGAAAACCACATTCTATTTTCCTTATTATTCAAAACCCTATAGTTTGAGAGTATAAATTTCATGTTCAAGATCACCATAATGAAAATATGTATTTCTATCGAGATTTTCTAGTGAAAAATTTATATAGAAAACATCACAATATCTATCTTTACCACCATCACTCTAATAATAATTGAATACATTTCATTGAAATAATAACTTTTTTGGAGAATATATTAATACCACCATTCATTCATGATATCTTTCCATAGGGTTCATTCCATACCACATAATATTAATGTTTCATGTGATGTCAACAACAATCCTTTCACGAGGGCATGAAACAAGATCCAATGCATATTTATTATATAGGGATTCATGTTCCTCCAACATCATCATCATCATCCATGGGGATTCGTATGGTCTACGAGATGCCTCCAAAACATATATATCTCTCTGTCATCCTACAACAAGAAATAAAAAATATTTCTCTCAAATATATAGTCTTAGTCTCATACTTTTTCTATTTTCACATGAGTTGACCATCATGGTACAGACTCCTTCGGTTATTGATCTTTATTGTCTAGTAATTCCATAGAGGAAATTGGTTCTTCCTTGAAATTTTCCTCCAACATGATTGTTTCTGTTTCTATTTTAATTTTATCCAGTTGAACACAAATTACCATCTTCACAGTCTCTTCTACAAATAATTATTCTCTATTAATTATATGTTTGTGGGTTTTGGGGTATCAAAAATGATAACCCATAATACCGTCATCATATCCCACGAAGATAAATTTTATGTATATTGAATCCTACATTGAAATTTCTTAATCATTAAACAATTTATATATAGGACATTCAAATGTATATATCCAAGAATATTCTATGGGTTTCACAGTCCATATCTGCATTGATTTCTTCAGATCAGTGACCATTGATGGAGATCTGTTGATCACATAATAGTTGATATTAACTACATTTACCAAAAATGTTTTTGAAAATTCAAGTAGTCTTAAACATCGACATTGTTCTATATAAATTTTTATATTTTTTCTCAATGAAAATCCATTATAATAAGGATTTTTCTCTACCACGAATATCCAATATATTGCTTCTTACTATCAAAATGTTTTAGAATAATAAAGTGTACATTATCTACCATTATCAGCTCTAAAAAACATGACCTTGAATAAAAATTATAGTTCCTTTCTACTATTAATGTTTTGTAGAGACAAAAAACATCATCTTTCATCTTGGTAGGATTCTCCTAGCATATCAAGTAAAAATAAATAATGTAGGAAACAATGTACATTATTCTTCCCATAGATATAAATGAATCTTTGGAAATATCAGAATAGACAAACACGAAGATATATTTTCTTATCACTGGTTACATCCTAAACAATACCATGTGTTTCTTGAAAAAAAATTCCTATAAGATGGAAATGATACCATCATAGGATTAATTAGCAGCTTCTGTTAAATAAGAATCTTTAGGCCCTTTTTAGTCATATGGTGGAATTTTTTATGGCATAATGTCATATACACTTATATCGAGGTTATTTATGTAGAAACTATATCTAGCTCCTTTTATGTTTCACCCATAATCACATAATGTTTCTTTGATATATCCTGCATATTCATCTCCGGAAGTTAACCTTTCACAATTATAATCACCCATTTCTCATTGCAGTCCCTGCATTTGATATCATCAAATTTTCCCAATGAAAATATTTTATTCTTCACGCCATTTACATAGTTTACTCTTTATACTGTTCAAAAAATACCATCACACATCTTCAATTTCATTGTATTGACTCTAATGATCATAATTTTGAGATCATACCCATTTAGAAATGTCATTTCATGATAATTTTATACTAATAGAACCATTTCTTTCATGGATTCAGGTTCCATGATTCTCCCAAGTTGATTATCTAGGAATCTTTAAGGTACTGTTTTTATCCAGTATTTTTCACTACTTTACTGACTAGAATGTCTTTATTCTCAGAAGTAATAAACACATTTTCATCAATGAAATGATTCTATCTCCCACTAGAACTACTCTCTATCATCACAACTTCCTTCTTTTGTTAATACTTTATAGGTAATTATCCTTCTTCATAACTACATGAAACCTCATTTTCCATGATATACAATTATTCCCATTGATATTAATTATTCTTAATTTCACCATGATCTGGATACACCATTATTTAAGAACATAAAATATTTGAAAATTGTGTATTTAATAATCTCAATATTTTTTTGATATTTATGATTAACTAAATTTGTAATCAACTTGTATAATGTTATTTAAGAGAACTATTAATAATTAAAAATGTGAATAACATTGGGACAAGACCATCTTATAATGGAAAATATTGGGACAATAAATGACTAAAGAATAATTGAAACTCTAATTGTGAGTTAAAATAAATTGAAAAAAATAAAAAAAAATAACACTAGATTTAATGTGGAAAACTACCAAAATGGAAGGGGTAAAATCAATAAGAAAATATAATGCTCGTAATATTATTAACATGGGGTAGACACTCCCCCAAAATTACAATGTGTATTTCCATCATAATTTTATCTGAAGAATATATTGGTATACTACCTCACAAAATAATTAAGGGATAAAATGTTCTAGTGTTTTTGATGATGATCAAACTGGGGGTGATCCACTTTTATAGTCTCTCCTACCCCATAATTACCTTCTATTCAAGATGTGTGTGTGGGGTTTGACCACACACAAAATATTAATTACCACCCACTTGAAACATCAAGGGGAAATACCATGAAAGAAAATTATTATAGACCTGAGATTTCATAGATTGTTCTATAACCATTATAAAACTATGAATGAATCCTCACTTCATAGCTTATAACCCAGCATTATAGTATAATAAATTGATTATTCAACACTTTAACATAATATATCAGCACCATCCCACCGAACTACATTCATGTTGAGGATAATTATCTTGTACTTCTAATTTAAATATGAAAATGGACTTAAAAAACAAATTCCATTACACCATAGTAAATATAGATTTCACTAAATCATATTTCATACCTATGATAATAGGTGAAGATTCCTTTAGACCATTATCATTTACTGACCATTGATAATTACATTTTTTTTCATGACATCCCATTCTAAAATATAAACCCTTACACATCAACTCATGAGACCCTAGTAATACCTCTAAATAAAGTGTGGGCAAGGACACAAATGCATCTGGTAGAAGTCTGAAAAGAGAAAGTACATCACTCAAACAACATGGGTTGATAGAGAATAAGGATTATGACCAAGAAAATACCCCTATTTGGCTAGAAAATAAATATTTAACCAATATATACTTCCGAATCCCCAAACCCACATTCTTTTTTCCATTATGTGATTCTCATAAGTAACACAAATGGATTTATAAATTCTATTAGAAACACAAGACTATATACTCCTAAAACATGACTAGATTTGGTCTATATGATCCCTAGTGATATTCAAGGGTGATATTATTTAATAAGGGTTAATGTGAGCCACTAAATTAATGAGTTATTACTTTCAATAATTTTAAATCCTTATATGTGGCTACAATTAGATTTTCTTAAAAACCCTATCTATTATGGTATAGATTACCTCCTATTTTGATCATTAAAAAATGTCATGAACATAAGATACATTATATTCTTATCAATCACATTAACACTAGATGTGTAGTGCAACTCCTGCCACCATTAAAGAAAAACATCTAAACTGAATGAGATTTCATATTACAATGTACTACGAAAAATGATGTTGAATAGAATAAATATTTAATAAATATAAAATAGTTTATGAATGAAAACCATTATTTTTCAACCTGATTTACATATATATTAATTAATGAATAAAATTATAAATTAATGAAGTAAATATTTAATGAAAGTGTAATAATTAATGAAATAATTAATTTTACTTATAATTTATATGTTTATATTTTAATGTGTAATTATTTTAAATACTTTTAAAATTTGAAAAATATATCAATAAAAAATAAATTATAATTTTAAAATAAAATTTAATTTAAAATATAATTAAGGTTTGATAATTTAAATTTAAATTTTTATAAATATAGCTACAAACATTAAATAAAAAAATATTTGTATGTAGTTGGGTGCTAACATAATTGGGAAAGTCACCCCAAAAATATACATTTTACAAATGGATTAAATCCTAAAAAACCATCTAGGGTGGAGTTATCTATCCATTTATAGAATTAAAATGTGTCCCATATTATGGTTAGGATCTTTGTGTCTATACAGTATCATAAAATAGGATGACACATTGAGACCAGGTGAATAGTGTGATGTGCCTAGCTAGGCATCACGTTAGGGAAATACATTGGCGTCACCGAGTGGAATTATCAAAAGACTAATGATGGAATTTCACCCATAATATGGACCCATACCCAATCAGATTTCTAATTTTTGATTGGGGGTTCCATCCCCCATAATGATAGAGGGAGTCATGACATGAAAGATGGGTTTAGGGGGAATTATAGCATTATAATTAGTCATAAAGGCTACCCGTCAGATATTAAATATGGCGTTGAGTGACTATAAAGTAAATAAAAAAGGTGCAATAAAGGCATCATTAGGCCAAAATCTCAAAAGGGAGATGTGTATGTTGGACCTTATCAGTTGATCCATTACCCACACAAATTTCCAATGTGCGATGGATGATTATTTTACCACAGTGTGTTAATAGGAAACATAGTGTGACCTTTATCACAGGGGGTGATGTGGTGTAATTACTAGTGAGAAATCATGACAAAATGCCTCTTATATTAGATATTATATAATTTTATATAAGGGATTCCATTCCCAATTTAGTTGGTTCCTTTGGCCATCATGATATTTTGATTTTGGGCTACTAATATGTTGTAAAATATATCATTATGGTTTCTATATATCCTTGTGAGGAGGGATGAGGCTTTAACTTATTGAATGTCTTGGTAAGTGTGTATTTATATTATATAGTGCCTTTTACCTAATATACATTATTTTAGAAAAATAAACATTATAATTATTATAAATATAATTAAAAATAATTATTATACTAGGAGAGCTATGAAGGTTGGGTTATTATATCATTATAATCATTGAATTTAATTTTAAATATAATATAATTAGTTATAGATACAAATAATTGTTATTAATTATATGATATTTTATTGTATGATTAATATATGTAAAATAACTTTATAAAATAATATAAAATATAAAAAGTAATAAAATAATAAAATGTAAAAAAATTACATTTTAAAATAACATTTAGTTATTCTGAAAGGAAAAAACATTAAATGTTATTGCATTAGTGATAATAAATAGTATAAATCTAAAAATTAAGAATTTTTTTTAAAAAAATCTTTATCAGACCCTAAAGATCCTATTCATGATCCATATTATTTCCTAATACATTGAAAAAACAAAAAAACAAAAAATGGACTCCAAAAAGATCCAAATTCCCTGATCATCTAGGGAAAAGGTTTGTATCAAAACAGAAATCATAAAAAGAGAAATAATGACTCCTAATAATTAGATTCAATGAATATGGAATTCCAACCAAACTCAACAACCATAAAAACATTGTAGTGGGTAGAAAAATCCTCTACCACTAGAGGACTCTAATTATCCCCAACCAACCAATGACGGGCCAAAATAAGATCACCTAAATGACCATGGGAATCAATTTTGATGCCTTTTGACACACTAAATACAAGATAAGCATAGGTATTTGCCTTTACTATACCCTAAAATAGTAGATTTCAAAAATGAAAAATCATGGCTTTACTAACAAAAGATGGTGATGAGGGATCTGATCACCAATCCAAATCCCACATTGTAGATATTGTATCATAGATGATGGATTTACAACATGAATACTTTAAGATAATATCATTACTCTTGGTTAAAATGATCCCAGTAATTGAACAAAAATATTTTTCCAATTTTTGAAGAAGGGTGTAAAACCACATACAAATTATTTAAGATAAATCAAAAGAACTATCCAATAACAAAACATAATTAGGATTCTATTTCAATAAGATAAAAAATTAATAAAATAAATGTATTGTAAAATTGTTATAGGATTCCACACTATTAATGAAGATATATAACCTCCAATCACTATCCACAAGCCTCATAGAAATAACTTTTATTAGGATAGATGTTATAATAAATATTCCACAAAAAATCAGATCATTGTTAATGATATGATGGTTCCTATACCACTTCTAGGGTGATGAGAAGGAAGAGATAAAACATATGAAGTGAGTCTCTACCATGAATTCACTGAATAAATAGCTAAATCCTCTTGACCCCATCAAATTTGATCTAGTTTAGATTCAAACTACCACAGGATGCAAAAGATAAAACTATGATCCTTGGAATTAATAAAAGAAGTGAGTTTATCCTGATACTATCCATCAATTGAGTAATTAAAAAAATAAAAGGCATGAAATTAGACAAATCATGAATGAATGGTGATGTAATAATAGTACACAAATTATCATGAAGTTAGGGGTCATCAATGATCTTCATCTAAACATAATTACTAAACCTCTAGATGATGCATGAATTAAGTATTCGAAGAGAATCATAATGAATTCACTAGACTAAACATGTCCACAGACCAAAAGAGGAAAATAGATAATTGGGGACATATGTTTCTCAAAAAACTATTCCCAAAAAATAATATAATGATTAAGTGAGGTGATTAAATTGATTAGATATCATTTCACCATTAAATATACTAATATCATGAAAGACAATGTTTCCACCAACCTTAGGTCTTTTTATCCTTTTACAAGACACCCTAATGGCCCTTCACTTTCCATTATATTTACCCCACCAAAACAATTCAATATGGAATGGAAATGAATAATTAGCACATTTGGTAATTTGAAAAGGGATACAAAATATGTACGAATTGATTGAGAAAAAACCTCTTTAATAACATCATTTATTGTCATAAAACATTAAGAGAATTAAAATTTGTACTTTTTATAAATCGTATCAATGATGTATGGGAAAACATCCTTTTTTAATGGCCAATGACAATGAGTAGGTCCAAATATTTTTGATTATAATCAAATGCACATATTCCTCTTGAAATATGATGTTATTATTTTTTCCCCTACTACTCCGTAACTAATGGACACTTTAAACATGAAAATATTTAATGAAAAATTAAAAAAGTATTTATAACATTTGATTAAAATGTTAATCCAACTATGATCCTCAATAGTGACTCATGATAAACTTAAGATATATTATATAAATAAGCAATGTAAAATTGGAGGGGGTGATGAAAAACTATTTCACTATAGATGAATTTTATAGTGTATACATTAGATAAAAACAAGGAGAAAAAATCAGCAATAAAAAAATGAATATGGATGAGGGCATCACATTTCAAGAGGCCATGAAAAAAATGAAAAAGGGAACCCATGATCTAGATCCTTTATGAAATTTTAGAAACATGATGCATGATTATATGACCCCATTTTTTTGTAAAAACCATTTTTAGAAGAAAAATGAAAAAGAAGGACACTCCGCCCTATGAAAATTCTTGACCATGTAAAATTTTCAAGGAATCACACCACACCACGAGGATTAATGTGTTTTAAAAGAATTAAATAAATATCTGATTAACAATAATGTAATTATTTTAAAATACTATAGTCAGCATAAAAGAAGATTGATTCTCAAAAACTATAATAGATAAACAACACTACATCTAAATAACCATGATTTTATATTTTTTTCAAATATAATTAGGACAGATAATTGGGTAAAAATATATACACATAGTGTGTTTTTAATTTTTTGGATCAATTTGATTATAGTTTCATTGATGGAACCTAAACCATCCATGATATTTAAAATTTAATTCACAAGGTTTCACAAATCAGGTCTAAAAATGCACTAATAATTCTTAAAGAAAAAAATAATGAATCCTATCAGGACTAGCAGCCTCTCTAGGATGTATCTTTTGATGTGTAGTCTAATTTTTAATCAATGGAATATCCCTAGAAATTGTGTCATACCGGAAATCCATAATAACATGAAATATATAGGAGGATACTACATGAGAAATATATGTGAACCATTACTAGATTTTATCTGATGGAAATGAAAAAAATCACTCTTTTATTCTCAACCTCATCTTGTACGATCTCCACATCATGATCCTCCATAAAATAACTATAACTATACCCTTTTCTACTAGAATATTTCTGATGAATGAAAGTGGGATTCTGGTCACCCTATAATATGTTTGATTAATGATCACTCATAAACTAAAGACTTTATTTTTTATAGAGATACATAACAAGAACAATTTCATTAGAATAAATCCATGAGAGAAAAGAAAAAAATACTAGAACTTAATTATATGAAATGAAAATATTCATGATACTGTCAATGGATTATAAAAATTACTTAAATTATATTATCTCTCATAGGATAATCTATCAATGATAAAACAAAGAAGAAGAAAAAATACATGTGAATAGTAATTCTCTCTAGATTGGATATCCAATTCTCAGATGACATTCATCAAATGAAACATATCAAAAATAATTATATGGTAACTCCTTCCTATAATCCTTTAATCCTCCACCATAAAGATAGGAAAATGATCAAAAGATACAGGCAGATAATAAAAAACATAAATTAATGATAAAATGTAATTATCATTATTAAAATGAATAATACCATTATGAAAATATGAAAAGATAATATTTAATATTCTTACTATAAACCCAGTAAAGTGACAACCAGTGAATCCCAATTCTGGGAGGCCTACATATTGAGAGCCTGTCTAAAAATTACCATCACCAAAGGAGATCAAAATGAACACCAAATATAATCCTTTGAGTAGTGTATTTCTTAAAATCCCATCTACACAAAAAAGATCCCTGAAATTTTCACCACACATGTTCAAGAAGATCCTTAATGAACTATTTCTATCATTGGGTTGTCCATCAATAATGGCCCAAAAAAGACCATGAAGTATTTTCCAATTGAAAAATATTCACTTACATATGATTATTAGAGATTTTTTAGTAGGAACATTAGAATCCTCATTCAATAATAGAAAAATATGTTCCATAAGGACAAACATGCCAAACATGCCAACATTTAAAAACCACTTTTCTATCCAATTCTAAAATATACTTGTTATTTAAGAAACATTTTCACATGAAAATTTTAATACAAAAAACATTGATTATTAGTGGAGAAAAGAATGAACGGTATGGGGGTTTCTTAGACCCCTATAATTCAAACATTATTATTTTATGTCTATAGGTGTGGTTGGGGCATTCCGATCACAACTTCTTAAGAATTTTGTGTCATAGGTTCACAATGAATTTTAATTATTTAACAACTCAAATAATCAACCCCTAATGAATTCTTCATAAGTTATTTTCTAAGAGTCTATATTTCGTTAGTGGTGTTCGATAAATGTTTACAATTCCTCTTTCAGTTATTTTTGTTGGTGGGTTTTTGATTAAATTATATAAAATATTATGAGGAGATCACCGCACCAGTGTTCTTGTGACCATTATCTAAATGCGATGGTCATGGTATAAGAGTAGATATCTGTGCATATATTAGAGATTGAGACTCAAACAAAAAACATAGATGAAATGTGGAATTCATGGGGGGTAAATAATTTTGAAAAAGAAATTTCATTTTTTGAAGAACATTTGAGATTGACTAGATTGATGAAATAAGTTTCTAACAACCTCATAAATCCATTTGAGATTTATCAGAAAAAGGACCCTTATCATTCATGAAGTTTTCTAGAAGATCTAGAGGCACCACCTTTTTAGTCTTATAGTCAGTAAGAACCTCATCACCAATATGTTTTATGAGACACATTTTTTTTATTTTTCATCTTAATTTTTGTAGATAAATATTTACCTCCCATCATTTTCTTGAAGACATAATCCAAATTAGAGAACAAACCTTCCATCCTTATCGGATATCATGGATAATAAATTTTTCTCCATGTTACAAACAATACCACATAAGAAACAAAAGAAAGGTCACTATTCATATTCAATGCCAAAATGAATATTTTGAATCACAATATATAAAATGGATACATTATTCAAAAGGCATTTTTTAATAATTCAAAAACTTACCTGATAAAGGGAATATAATTTCAAAGATTTTGTTATCAAATTCTTTAATGAAACTTCTTTCATTTTAAAATTTTCCATCTCAAAATAATGTCAATTTTTTAATGTAATACCCATCAAATATATCTATAATTTAGAGAAATATAAATATATATAAATTTGAAATCCCACAAGTTTTAGTTAAATGACAACAACAATCCTATAATGTGGTGAAAGAAACATATTCATGAGAATCCTTGCTTCCACATCTCTAATAACTGCATCATACATCAATAAAAATACTATTAAATTAATGTGTTATTGATGGCTCCCATTTTATGGTTTCTATCCCCAATCACAATCATGTAGAGAATGAGGGATACTGATGACTTTAAATTTCATCCTCTATTATTGGGATCATTAAATGCCTAATCTTTATCCATAATAAAGAGTGAATGATTTTGATATTGGGAGACATGATTTCCTTCCTTGGAAATAAATATAAAAAACATTGGTGGAGAAACATAGTGAAAATCAAATATGATAATTGTCCTGAAGAATTCTAGAAATAGGTTTGTGAGGTTTTAAGAAGTAGACCAATAAAAAAGAAAAAACTCATAGCCATAATATCAAGAAAACCCAGAGAAAAGATGGAATGAATAGAGACCTATAAATGGACCAGACCTAACCTCTAGGTCTAACACGTTAATAAAAAATCATGTTGGACATGTGTTTGAGACTCCATTTTTACATTTGGGAATCCATTTATGATTTTCCTCTAAATTTCACTGTTATATTAATATAGTAGATTAAAATTATTGTTAAAAATTATATATATATGATTTCATAATATTTCTATCAATCAATTATTTCTTATAAAAAAGTAATAATTTCTCGTTTTTTTGATTTTTTAAGTGGATGATTATGTCTATAATGGAGAGGTTGATTGAAATTGAGAATCCTTATGTACAATGAAAATCTAGATTTCTCTATCATGTTTAAAGAACACTCTAGAGATTCTTCTTCCTCCATGATCGTCTGAAGAACAAAAATAAAACACTAATTATTAATGACTAAAGGAATCACCACAATGATCCAAAATTACACTACATGGTGATTGATCTATCAAACAAGAACAAAAAAAATTCATCGATATGTGTTTGAGGATCAAAAGTTGTTTTGTCATACATTTTCACAAGGATTCTACACTTGGATCTTGCAAACATAGTGAATTCTATCCTAATGTGTTTTAGATGACCAAAATCATCATCCAAGAAACATCTCAGGACTGGGGAATATTTCATCCTATTTTTTTGTTATTTATATCTTTTATATGAAAAGGTATTATCTTGGTTCTAGTGACAATCTCAGTCAATATCCTTTAGAAAAATTTCGTTTTTCATGATATTAATTTCTATTACAATATGTTAATGATATATCAAATTTGATAATTAAAGAGTTGGTATTAGACCCAATTAGTGCTTACAATTCTCCTTGAACCAACATGTTGTATCAAATGGGTAACATTAAAATATATAATTATTTATTTGTTTTACAGATCATTACACATTTAAATATAAAATTTCATTTATTTTTTTAAATAATTCTAGATGCATAATAAAAATATTTTCTTCCAATAATTCATTTATCTCACACATAACCTAGTTCAGTTAACAATTAATGAATACCACATCAGAAGAACCAATAATCTGGTTCCAAAATCTTTTTTGGATAATACAAGATTACATGGTGTGTAATACTTTATCACATATCCCTTTCCATTTCATTATGACACCCATGTGGACTCTGAGTCATCATGTAATAAATACATGCCACCTATATTATATGAACCTTATGTTGACTAGATTACATGGTGGAAGGATTTTCCAGACTATATTCTATTTAGATTTCCTACACACTGTGTAGTCCATGTGATTTTGTGTTAGAAATTGAAGGGTTAAGATGTGTCATATAATTAATACACTTTTTGTATTTAATACGTGATGCATACATGTTAGAAGAAATGTAAGATGAAGTACACATTATGTATAATTTCAACACATCATATAATTCATAGATGTATGTAAATAGATCACGCTCAGTCTATATACATGTACTGAAGATATATAGTGATGTGATCTACATTCCATATGGATAACTTACACATGCTGTGTAATTTACCAATCTATAGTAAAATATTAAATTTAATTAATTAATCCATTACAACTCATAAACCAGATATTCTCAAGTCATTATATTCATTGTAAATTATTGTTAATATATTTTATATTATATTAAATTTTTAATGATATCTGTAATAATTGAAACTATAAATCCTTTATGGTCATTCTATACTGAAGACTCAATGCATTAAATTTTACGAAAAATATAATATTCATGTATTCCATGTTTAAAAAATTTGGATGAACACACCAAGAAATTACAAAAAGATCCATGTTTGCAATATGGTGTAAGAGTTCATTATATACAATAAGATCCACACTGATGATTTTAGTCTGGTACTCACCTAGTTGATTACATATAAAATGATATGTACTATTTTGTTAGTTTTTAAAGAAATTAAAATTATTAATTTTTTTTATAATATCATTATAATTTAATTTTAGGATGATTGGATGGAATATGTTAAATTTAATTAATTGATTAATAAAGCAATTAATCGTATTAATTCAAGCACATTATATGTTATCTAAGAATAAAGTGATATGAATGATATAAATTAATTTTAAATGTGTAATTGTTTAATGTGTATGAATTATCATGATCTTTAAACAACCATCTTTATGTTTTTGTTTTATTTTATTTAATTTTATTCATTTGTTGGAAAATATTTTTTATTAAATTAAATATGATGGTATGTGTGTCATAAATTCCCCTTTATTATATAGGACCATTGTGCCTAATGTATTTTTATGAAATTATCCATAACCAATCTTTTGGTTCCCACCACCAATGTGATTATTATAAAAGATTTGTAATAAAATGAGAATCCAATGTTTCGTTGATTTAGTTCTAGGAGGATCCAAAGTGGAGGTTGTTCAAGATGAAACAAAGATGAAACTGAAAAGAGTGATACATTGGTGGATATGTTTAATGTTGTAGCTCATGCGAAGAAAAACTGAAGGCGTTTTCCCCTAGGTTCATAAGTTGGTTTATTTACCACTCAATAAATAAACCATTATATAATATCATGATCAAATAATTTGTTTTCTCATTTTGTTTCTATCTTATTAATGATTTTATTTTTGGTTATAATACCACAATAAAGAAATTAAAAGGACTTATAAGAAATGAAGAAACTAATATACTTTTCTTGTTAGTAAATGTTCTATATAAACATTTTTAATATCAAATGTACAATCCAAATTATAATAAAATGACATATAAATGATAAAACATAAAATATTTATGAATAATAAAAAAACTCATCATGTTAATATTTATTCATTTACACTTACGTCTTCTGTAATAGGGTGAAACCATAAGTAATGTGTTGGTTCAGCCTCTATGAGGGAAATTTTTATTTTTTTTTAAGTATTAAAAATTGTAGTGTGTTCACATAACTGAATCTGTATTGGGTGTAATGGAATATGTCATTATAATAAAAATTTAGTGGAATATGTTGAGAAAATCCGAGTAAGGATTTATAAATATTGGAATCCACTCAACGGTTAAAAGAGATAACAGTTTATAGTTTTGAAAACATCTAACCTATACATTTTTATATAATTATCATGGTCTTAATCTAGATTATTATAATAGAAACTTGGATCCTTTCAACAAGAATGTATATATGATTTGGAATTCTTAGTTTAATGATGAGGGTTATTGTGAATTGATAAAATAATGGGAGATGTAACCAAAAATTATTATATATCACATAAATTTTCATCAAGTGATGTATAAATAACAATTGGTTTTATTCTATAATAATGATATTTTCATCAATTACATTATCATTATGATTAATTTAAGATAAATACCATCAACATTCTATAAGTAACATCAATTAATTATTTAGAAATATTTTGGTAGTGTTTCAGCAAGGAAGAAAATCCTATGTACTGAAATCCCCAAATCATAGAAGGCATATAGTGGAGGTGAGTTATTAAGATTAGACTTTCTATGATAATAATTTTAGTGTTTTTGGATAGCGATAAGTATTTAATGCTTTTATCCATGTCTAATAAAATCATAAATTCACATGGGGGTATGGATTCTTATAGCATGATCTAAAATATCCACTATATTTATCAAGACTATCGATGATAGTTACAGTGTGAGATATCAATGATCATCTATCAGATAAACCATAGATATGGGAATCATAAATAAAAGCGTATTTGTTATATTGAGTTCATAGAGTTTCTAGAGTTAAAATTGTAGGAAATACTACACATATATCTAATTTTTTCATCACTATTTTAGATATTATCTATATTCGAATAATATTTCCATATGAAAAATGTAGAGAATAATCTCCAAGATCTTCTCACTCTACATCATGAATTTAAATAGGATATGAAACCTAAAATCCATCTGACCTTATGGTAAATAAATGGAAAGGCTAAGAGAATACCTCTACGATATACTACAAGTGTAAATATTCTTAAAAAAACCCTTCTAAGAAGGGAAGAATCATGGGATAGGAAAGGAAACATGATGTTATCTTTTATTAATGTGGTGGGAAGGGAATTTATTGTCATGTGTAATTTATCAATTTGGAAAAAATTAAATATTAGGTACAACATGCTATCCTCACATATGTATAAAAATAATGGAATCATGTTGTTCGTAGAATATTTACTTTGTGATTTAGATCTCTGAGAAAATAAATAATAAATACTTTTTTACTTTTTCTATTAGAAAAAACTGATATATTTCTATCCTGAGTGAACTTGGTTATAAAAGATTATTTTCCATAAGTTTCCAAAAAAAAATTCCTATATCCAAAATCATAATTTTATTTTAAATTTGGGAACAAATATTTTTTCTCATATAAGGAAATCATTGTTTGATAATGATTATTTAAATAATGGAATTTAAATAATGGATTACATAAGACAAGAAATGATAATTGATAAAAAAATAATTCACACGATTTATATCACATTAAAATAAATAATCTACTACTAGGTCATATAAAATAAAAATGATTGACCACGTTACACCAAGTAGAATATTAGGATTATTTTGAACTAAAAGCCATTTGTGTATATCTTGACTGTTTATAAGGAATATTGACCAAAGATCCATTTATGGAAAATGTAAAAGGGATAATGATCTTGGTGAGTTGGTTTATTCTGATATCTATTTTTCAGTTGAATCTATGGGTGGGTAAATACACACCATAATTTATAATGATGACTTTTTATATGTGGATTTTTATTCTTAATGAGTTATAAATGTGATTAAATTAATATAATCAAGGAATATAATAATGATGTTGGGAACTAGCTTTTAAAAGATACTTAGAAACTCCACTAAAATCATGGTGGAGAATATATTAATCAAGATATCATTGATTATTTATAGGTGTTTGTAATTCAATTCCAAGTCAATTCTCTTTATACACCATAATGGAATAGTTTTTGTGAATGGTGAAACCACACACATTTACACAAGATGAGGTCAATGATGAGTTATCTGAGTTATCCATTATCCTTGTGGGTATCTCATTATAGATTACCTCAAACATTATAAATCGTTTTATAACTAATGTGGAAAGATATATTTCATATGATTTTTTTGGAAATAAACCTGTGTTGTCAGATGTATGAGTGTGGGGAAGTGGAGTGTTTATTTAGGTATTTAATGGAAATATACATTCATCCGGAGGCACTATATTTATAATTTTATGATATCCTAAATAAATAATGTGATATTACATATAAATAATTTTAGTTAAAAAGGTTGGCGTTAACAAACATCCCATATTCCTTTAGAGAGATCATATATCAAAAGAGATATTTGGATCGAGATTGACATTGATAATGTCTAGGCACAAGATACACAAGAGTTAGTATAAGAAGAGATTCCAAAAATCCCTATGTAAGATAATATTCCATATACAGAAGTATTATGTAAGAGTACAAGAGGCAAATAGAACCCATAAGATATGATTTTCTTATCATTGTGGATTTTGTCACATTAATATTTGATAATAATGATGTGGTATCATACAATAAAACATTAATTGGAACAAATGTTTCCATGTGGAAAAAAGATTGTAATTACGCAACAGATTCTATATATAAAAACCATGTTTGGATTTTTTAGACCATCCATTGGATGTAATGGTTGTCGTTTCTGAATTTGTATTGATGAAGAAATATGACATAGTAGGATAAGTCAACACATATAAGGCACTACCAGTTTTAAAAGTGTTCCAAAAATGTCTTGTCATAGAATTTAATGAAAACTTTTGATCAGGTTATATGCCAAAATTTATCCAAATTATAAATTGTGTAGCATCTTAACATGACTATGATAATTGGAAGATGGTTTTAAAAATAATATTCTATAATGGGATCCTTCATGAAGATCTCAATATGAGGCAACCTGATGGGTTTATGGCTCTATAGGATTCCAATAACGTACCCAAGTTCTAAATATACATTTATGAATTAGAGAAAGAATCTAGGTCCTAGGAAATTAATTTTTATGAATCCAGAATATTATTTGGTTTCATCATTAATGAATACAAAGATTCTATCTATAAAGGGTTTAATGGGAGTGTGTTTTTTTTATAAATTTCTCATGTCAATACATACTAAATATTGGAAACCAAATACCATTCTTATATTCTGTTATGGAATTATCTAATAAATGATACTCATGAAGGACTTATGTGAAGAATCATATATACAAGGTAACAAGTTTTATCATGTTAAATAAAAGAGGATAGTCGGTATATGTAAAAGTTAATATATTGAAAAGATGTTGAATATATTATGAATGGAACAATACATATGTGTATTGTTTCAAGTGTCCTATGACATTCATCTTTCCATGAAAATGTGTTCTCAAACACATGAGTAGTGATAGAAGATTTCAAGGATACCATATGCTTCAGTGATTGGGTCTTTCATGTATTTTATTTTTTGTACAAGGATATATCTTTCTTATGGATTATGTGTTTTAGTAAGATTTCATGTATTTCTAGGCAACCTCCATTGGTTTACTGTCAAAACTATCTATATGTATATGAGGAAAAATAATTTTATGTTCATGGTATATTGAGGATATATGAAACAATTAAGAAAAGAATATGTATATTCCTATTTCTAAATAGATTACAAAAGTATAAAATCACATTCGGGATAAATACTCACTCTCAATAGATATGGTGTAAGATGAAAGAGCTCAAAAAAAGGCTATGGTCACAAATTTTAAAGTAGGGTGTGTGTATATTATGGATTTTTTGGTAGGTAAAGAAGTAGTTTGGAAATACATATTTTTCCAAGATCTTTATGTTATTGTTTACATTAATGCATCTATCACACTCTTCTGTGATAATACTGTAATAGTGGAACATGTTAAAAAGTCAAGATTACATCAATAGAGAAAGAACATACTTCAAAGATATCATATATAGAGGAAGTTTTCTCATATAGGTGAAGTCATAGTGAGTAGAGTCTCTATGGAAGAAAAAATGGAGTCCCACTTAACTATATAATTACCTTATTAGAAACACAATCAAAATGTGGGAGCTAGTGGGAAAAAATTCATTGCAATTCGGCTTAAGTCCATGTTGGAGTTTATTAGAGTTAGTGTTATAAATGTAACTATTTATGATATAGATTACCTGTATATTCAAAGAGGATTATATTAATTTATATCTATTATAATATATCATTCACTATTCTAGATTAATTTAATGTAATAATATTCTAGAGTATTTGTCATATTAAAAGAAAATATTGGTTTCCCAAGTTGATGAGAACATTGAAATTACATGATGATGTCCATAAGACCTTTTTAAATGGTCAAATAACATTCTATAAGTGGGTACATAGTATCTTCATCATCCTGTGTGGTTACTCATAAGACTAAGAGAATTTATCTCAATATTTTTTCACATGGTAGTCTCTAAGATGAGGGATTATAAGAAAATACCCGGTTGTAGGAATTAAACTTCTTTTTTGTGTCATTTGATATTCCTATCTATGAGAATGTGTTATGATCCTTAGCTATAATGATTATTATTAATTTTGGTGATGAACTTTTAAATTATAATTATTAATGTAAACCATTATGATACAAATTCATGGAGATGTTGAGTATGTTGGGTTCATCATTACTGAAATGTTATTAATGAATATGTAGAGGATGTATTTGTCCCTTTTATATTAATGCATGTTGATATATCAAACCAGTGATTAAAATAAAAAAGTCACATTAAATTCCATATCTATGGTGTGAAAATAAGTTTATCTTATATAGTAACATAAGTTCATATGAATCATATATTTTGATGATAATATAGTGAAACTAACTTGGGGAGATATCATGGATATTGGATTATATTACACTACAAGTTCTTGTGTTTCATCGTGGACATTATGAAATAAACTTCATTATCTTGGGACCCCTGATGCATTTGTAGGTTTTAATATTTATCTTTAGAAAATCCCACCTAATTCCATTAAGAAATAATCCTAGAGAGTCATACACACTAAATGATTCTACTGATCTGATTTAAATTCTATTTGAATTCAATTATTGGAGTTAATATTAATATCATCTGTGAGGAATAATTTTATTTAGGATTTATAGATCCAGTAAATTATATAAATATATTCATTCAAAAGGTATTTATTTATTATGTAGATATAATATATTTATTAATTAATATAGAGGTGAAAAAGAGTATCTGGATTGTGTCCAGTGGTAAATATTAATTTTCAAGATAGAAAAAACTGTTTATTATTACACCAGTTAGAACACTCCATTATAAAATATGGTTATTACTATTTTTAAATGGAATTGGGTCATATATGATATATTGTATTAGTTATGTTTCATTTTGATATTAATTAATACATAACTCTTTCCCTATCCCTATAAATACATGATTATGACAATTGTTAGAAGGTTTATCAAAATTTAGAATTTTTTTTTCAAAACAAATACATAGATCTCCATATTAAGACTGAATATGAATATGGTGATTCTCTATTATCATTGATCATATTAAGAATGAGATCTTAAGTAAGATTCTTCAAGACTAAAGCAATAATTGTATCAATAAGGATGAACACCACAATATTATATATCTTCCACTTTAGAAACCAAAAATCCATTTTTGTTGTTTTGAGATGAAAGGAGAATGTGTTGGTTACAAATTGAATGATTCTATACTTTTATCATATAAACATAATAATGGTTGAAAAAAAGGGATTAAAATTATATGCATCATCATAATAGAATGAACTCATGAACATTGTGTTATATCTTCTAATTTATTTAATATAATAATAAATTTAATAGAAAATGTTATTTTCTTATATCCAAAGACCCTCTTTGTCAATATTATTTAGAAAACATTCATTGGTCCTGATGTTTACATATTGAAAAATTTGTGAATGATCTATTGAATCAATAAATAGTTTAGTTAGGATCTCCAGTGATAAGATCATATATTACACCAAAAAACAAGATATTATTCATTGAAATCATATCATAGGGGGTGATCTATTATGGGATTGATACCTTTAGATGTTTTTCCTCTTATATTTATGATACTGGAGTCATCTATGTTAGTTATGTATTATGAATATTTTTGTTATATTACTACTTGTATCAATTTTTGTAGATAATTTATTTAATGGAGATAATATGAGTGAAATGTGTGTGAATAATAGGCACACTACTACTAAAAATCCATATGAGGAAGTCTAACTTATGGATCTCTAGCTAGGTTCTTATGGGTATGATCGTAATGCCTATATTTATTATGAAAATAGTGAATAATGTGATGATTATGTTAATAAAAATCCAAATAAAATTCTATGATATAGAAGGTGGCGGTAGGGATCAGTAGTTTGTTTCTTTAGTGAAAGGGGATCACCTCATAAAATTTCTTTTATCCAGAAGTATAATTTATAATCAAAGAATACATATTTTTCAACCAAGGGAAATTAAATTGAAACTCATCCTGGACCTTTCTCAGATTGATCTTCTAATGTGTCCAAGAAATCACTAACTATGAGGATCATCATGATATCCACTTCTAGGGATATTGAGGTTGTGGTTTCAGATATAAAATATGAAAGAAAAGAGTAAATAGTAAAATTAAAAAAAAATGAAGAAATACATCAGGTTTTTTTAACCATCAATATGTCCTTAGATGACCATAATGAGAATCATTTTCAAAGTCTCCCTTAGATGTAGGGTTATCACCCAAGAGGATGACACTTAAAAGGTATGATTCTTTTTCACATCATGAGTACAAGAACTAAATTAATTTTATTATGTTATCTTATATTTGATGAAAAATTGAAATTATTTTAGATGGTTTCTAGTAAACATTCTGGACTTGTTTGGAACAAGTGGAGATATGCATTTTGACCTATTCTTCTTTTCCCTCTATTCGAGTTGGTTCTTTTTGGAAGATGAAGGTTGTGTGTAATGTCTTCCCGTATCCTCATCTATTTAACTAATTTTTCTTTTTAATAAAATGGGGCTCTTCTGTTTGAACTCTTGATTTTCTTGATTGGATTTTATATTATATATATATATATATTAAAACATAAATTTGAAATATATTAAGAGTATTAGGAAGGTAGTGAATGAAGTGTAATCCTGTCACTACGACCACTATAATTAATTTTAATTTTAATATGATTAGTTATAGTTATAAATTTTTATAATTATTTGAAATATGATTTTAAGTTTTTTGATTATTTTATAATGTGTTTCTCCACTCTATAGATTAAATAAATTAATATTATTAGGAAAAATGAAATTAATTATTGTTTTATATTAAAATTTATTAGTTATTTTTTTATTCTAATGAATTCTCAAAATTAAATAGTTTATAGAATGAATATCAATTTGGGCATTTTTTGAAAATGAGTAAAATAGAAAAATTATATATTTTAGAAAATAATTAAATTATTATTTTTTATTTCTATTTTTTATTTTTCTTCATTAAATTCCATCATACCAAATTGGTCATATTTGGTTGTATCTTAAGAGTGTTTAACCAAAAACAATAATTTAATGCAATCTAATATTTATAAATTTTTTATAAATTACACATTTTATAATGTTTCTTTCTCTATAATGTATGTTGGATTGTTTCGATAAATATAAAAAATATATTTGATAAATATTTTATTATTTTACTAATTATAAACGAATTTGTTCAAAAATAGAATATATATTTTTAATTTTTCAAAATTCACATAATTTTAAATTTTCTTTGTTAAAATTATCTATTGAACTATAAAAAATTCTATTTTTATATGAAATATTTTTTATTTTAAATAAGATTTTATGTGGGACTGCAACTATTAAAAACATTGATCTTTTTCCTATTTTTTTTCTAATATTTTATTAAATTATTTGTTTTTGTTTCATTGATAAAAAATATTTCATTGTTATTTTTTATATTTCGTCCTTGTTTTTTATTACATTTTCATTTCATTTTCATGTAACTAAATATTTCATTTTATTCCACCATATTGTAATCTGTAAATTGGTAATTTATTTTTTTTAATTTTTTTAGAAAAATAATTATTAATTATGGTATAGGTTAAAAATAATTATCTAATTATTTTTTAAAAATAAATGAAATTATTTACCACTATTCAAATACTTCATTTTATGCTAAAAGCGTCAGAATATTTCATGTTTTTAGCATTTTGTTTGTATATAAGGATAAATAATTTCACTATTTAGTTTTATAATTTTAATGTATAAATTTATTTTTTCACTAAGGTCACAAAGGTTACAAGAGAAGAAACACACACCCATGATCCATCAATAACATGACACACCTTCATCCAAGGGGTTTCCCAATCCATTGGAATCCAATTAATAATAAAAATAAATAATAAAAATAAATCATAGTAATGTAATTGATAATAATAAATAATAAATAAATAATTTATTAATGTAAGTCATATTGAATTTACAGAATTTAATTCAATCCTATTATTGTAACTGACCGAATTTATACGTGGAAATTAGATACCCATCATGGGGACAAGTCTCCAATTGGGTATAATTTCCTCCATTGAATGAGTTGTAATTATATATTGAATAATATTTACTGTTATTGATTATATTTTTACTAATATTATTATTATTTTTTAATCTCGGTATAGGAGATGAAAATATAAAAGAAAACGCACACACACATGTGAAACTCAATTGATAAAAACTCACCCTCCCCATATGGATTATTAGTCACTCATTGGAGTTTGTTTTACATATTTATGGCCCATAGAGGACAAGGAAACTGAAGACATAATGGGTTGTAGTTACAAATTATACATGGATGGATCTATAAGGTTTAGTTTGGGTTAGGACCTGGTCAGTCCAACACATATGTTGAAAAAGTAATTAATCATCCCAACACAACCAACATAACAAATCCTTAATTTATTTCCTATGGGGGTAGTCACTCCACATCTCTTTTATAATCCCACCGAAAAAACAATCCTTCAATGATAATCTAACAATTTTAATTCTTTTGGTTGATAAAAATATTTGTGGAATCTGTTTTCATGCATTTATATTTGAATATATTCTTTTATCTGTTGATTGACACAGATTATATTTCAGTTCATAGGTCATGTATACTTTTTTAGACATATCAGTATTTATTTCATGGTCATTAGAAATGGATTGTTTTTTCTCCATGTAATTTTATATTTCATTGATTTGTTAAGATTTTTTATTTGAGATTTTGAATTTATGTTATTGGGTATTTTTCATGTTTTTTATTTGGACTATTTTATATGTTCTAAATATGATTTATTTTAATCTAATAAAAGGTTTTTTTTTCAATTTTTAGTATAATTTTTATTTACTTGACACAATCGAACATCCGAAACCCACCTGATTGACCAAGGTTTAGGATCAGTTATGTCGTTATAAAATAATATCAATGACCGAAACCAACCCAACCCGACCAAATTTGTTTGGGTTGCATGAGAAATTTATGAAAACTGAACTCAACCTGACCCATGAAAACCGATAGTCCTAGTATAGTGTCTTCTAAGGGCATCATCATGCTCAGAATCACACAACATGATGTGTTGTGGTTCCACAAGGATGACCCTATAAAGCTCCAAGTTAAACACATAGAGGGGTTCCACCATGCCAATGTAAATGATGAGGTACCTTGCTTACTGACTTGTTGATGCTTGTATGACTCCTTATGGATCTTTTGATGATTAACCAAGCCTTGTGATTTTGATGAGGGATTCAAAATAAATTTTCTTTGGTTAGTAAAGTTCCATGAAATAAAGTACTCTTCCAACTAACACCATGACTCTAGTTCTAGTGGAATAAGTAAATGGTATGAAAACCTTAACATGTAATTTTTCAGTATGTATGAAGGTTACAACAATCCCCCATGGTCTTGAAAAAATATGTAGACCATTAATGATATAAAAATGTCTATTTAGTATTCATGATATTTCTATTAATCACGCCATTCATTACGTGATGCTGGTGAGAGTGATCCATGAAAATGTTCTGAATTTAATATGAAACAACTACTTAGAGTGGAATATAGGAAAAAAATATGATGATTGTTACAACTCACATTCCTCGAATCCTCCCTTATATTAATTTTTAGGTAATAGAACATCATGACTTACATCAACATCATGAAACTCCATTAGTTGGGGGTTGGTTTCATGTAATTAATGGAACTATTAATCAATTTGATGTTCAACATGAAATTGTTTATAAAATATTTTTTTGGGTTTTTCTTATTTTTTATAATTTGTTTCTATTTTTATAAGAGAATTGATAATTTTCAATCATTAAATAGGAAATTTTACTAGTGGATTATAGATGTTTTTTTCTCACACTTCATTGGATAGTTTATATTTATAATTAGGTACTAATTTTTGATGATTTAAAAAATATTATATGTGTTTATATTTTAAATTTTTTAACTCAATTCAAAAAAATTAGAAGAGAATTTTATTTTAAACAAAATAAAAAATAATTTTTATAAAATAATTTTTATTATCTATATATGTAATATTTTTAAAATTTATAACTCAGTTTTGATTCTTGAAATTGAATTGTGATATTTGGATCTATATTTAAACAAATATATAAATTACTTCAAAAAATTGATATGTTGATCATGATTATTATATAAAATTATTCTTTTTTTAAATTAATATCTTTTAAAAATGTCATTATTTATATAATAGAAAACCCATTTATGAAATATTTTTTAATTTTTTACATATTTTAATATTTATAATATAAAAAGAATATATTTTTTAAAAACATTGTAAGCATTAAACTATAAAATAAAAATAATAAAGTAAAATATAAAATTTTAATGGAAAATTCAACTTAAATATTGAAAACATCAACTCTAAAATACTAGTGGGAAATTCCCCTGGATAAGTAATGTTAAAAATACCATTAAAAATATAATCATTATAAAAAATTAATAAAAACACAATGTAAATTGAAATTGGAAAATCATAATAGATATTTGTTTGTGGATAATTTTAAATAAAAAATATAAAGGCAATGTTTCCAATAAATTTATTTTAGTAAAATATAAAATTAAAAATTTCATTGGAAAATTTCACTATAATTTTATATTTAATAAATCCGTTGTAAATTTTATTCTTGAATTTTATGAAAATAAAATGATTAAATAATAGAAAATGTTTGAAAAAATATAAAGTGTAATTTCAACATATTAAACATTACTGGAATGTTCCCTAGAAAAATTGACTGCAAAATTCTTGGAAAATGTCATTGGAAATTTATAAAGAAAAACCTTTCCTTAAAATTTAGAAGAAAAATTACACCCCCTAAATAATGATGATTTATAATAAAATTATAGTAAAATATTATACTTTAATGTTACTATTAAAAATTAAACTATATTATGATAGTGAAGGTACATTATAAATTTTCATTGTAAAAGTTTTGGGGAAAATTACCTTGGGAAATTATTTTTTTAATTACATCTGTATAAAAATATTTGAGAATTTCATTAAAAATTTATTCTGGAAAAATTTACTAATAAATTTTATAAAGAAAATGTGGTAAAATGTATCACCAAAAAAAAACAATCACAAAAAATATCATATGAAAATTACAGCTAAAAACTACATACAAGAATCTCTATATGAATTTCATTCGTGAAATACCAGTGGAAAATCTAATTTTTGAATTACATTGAAAAAATAAATTATCATTTTTTTGAAAGATTCTACCACAAGAATCAGGGGGAAGAAATCACTAAAAATGTAAAATTAAAATTTTCATTAAAAAAAATATTTTTTTAAAATATTTTATAAAATGTTTACAAAAAACAACAATTAAGATAGAGTTGAAATTCAATTTGAAATATACACAAATCATTAATTAAAAAATACCAAAATAAAATTTAATTAGAAAAATACATAAAAAATTTTCATTAGAAATCACATCACAGAACTCTATGTAATATTTATGTGAACGATTCTATTAAATCCTGCATTTCAAAAATCATCTAAAAAGTCCTAATGACTAATTCTAGTGACAGAAAAGTATTGTAAAATTCTCCATTCGAATTTCCATTATATTTTTAGTTTATAATGTATTAATATAATATTTATAGAATTTTTTTTCAAAGGATTTGAAAATATATTTTTTCAAAATATTATTTATTTTTTATTCTTTAAGTCTAATTTTTTTATTTAGATATAAAATAAATATATATATGTAATAAATTTGAAAAATTTAATTATTTTACATAATATATAATTCTTATATATTTAAAAAATTATATCCATTATAGATATAGTTTTCCAAATATTTATTTATTTTATCAAGTGATTAAAAAGTTTAATATGATTAAAACTATATTTTTTTAAAATTAATATACATGTTTTTTAGTAAACATAAAAATATTTTTTAAATTATATTTTCATCTTATGCATTTTAGAAAAATGATTTCTCTTATAAGATAATTGTTTTAATACAATGATTTTTATTTAGAATTTTCCAATTAGTTAAATATTATTTATTTTTTAATTATATTTCTATTGTAAAATGATACATTATATTTCTTAAAAATAAAAAAATATTGTTTCTTTTAAAAATAATTTTTTTTTTATTTTTTTAAAAAATAATAATTTAAGGCTATAATTATTATATTAGATATTGAAATTCAAATAGATAGTTTTAGTATTCTTTAATTGATAAAATTCTATTTTTTCAACAAATAAATTGTTTTTCTTTTTTTTTAAAAAAAAAATTCATTTTACTAATTTTTTTTAAAAAAAGTATTTATATATTTTAAAAATAATATTTTCTTAAGAAATAATTTAACTATTTTTTCAATATATAATACAAAAATTAGTATTAAAATAAAAAATTATGACACTGATTGAATATTTCTCCCAACATTCTATTTTTTGTACACAAATTCTTCTCCATAATTTAATTCTCGATGTATGTAAAAGATACATTTTCAATAATCTTAAAATCGTAAATGGCCTAACATATTTAAGAAACTATATATGATGATAACATCAATTTTGGTCCTGTAATGAACCACCATAGATTTACCTTGATAAGAAGATGGCTTTCCACTCAGCTCATGTGTGTTCCCTATAATCGATAAAGGTTTTTTGAAAAATGGAAATGAATGAACATATATTAGGGGGGAACTATTTTCCTTAAGTAAAAATTAATATAACGGATATTCATAAAACTGTAATTTTTTTAAAAAAATATTAATTAATTCTAATGTCACTATCGTGGAAGAAAATCATTACATCCAACATTACCCAATACCAATCAAAAATAGAAAAATTAAATATAATAGACTAAAATGATAATTCCATCAAGAGACAGCCATCAAAGCATATTTGATATCCATGTGGTTATGATTTCCCATAAATACCAAGGCCTCAAGCCCTATAGATTAATTATCTATAAAACATGAAGGCATATATTTTATATAATGAAGTCAATATGTTCTGGTTGATTATAGACAAAACCATTGTGAGTTTATCTAATATATTCTATATAAATTCAATAGAATTATATTTGTATCATGATATTTTTATATACATGTATGATAATAATAGTTTTTTATGAAAATATGAAGCAATGATATTTTTCAATTAATTCATTAATTTAAAAGTAAAAATTCCAATCAAGTTTATTTTATAAAATAAAAGTACGTCTCTATATACATAAATGTAAAATTGAAATTTATATCAAGGATCCCATCTAAAAATCATGCGATATACATTTAGGGTTAAGAGAGGGAATATATAGAGTCATCTCACTAAACAAACATAAAACTAAGAGTATGAGAAGTCAACTGGCAGAAATCCCACCATGAACATGTGTGAGGCCCATAACGAGGATAAAATAATAGACATCATTCATTTTCCATTTTTCTCTATTAACTAGAATAGAAAAAATAAGGGATGAAAAAATTTACATCAATAGTATGTAATTTTATTGTGCGCTAGGATCGGCCAATGAAGAACAAATGATCTACTAGGGATAGAGACCTCAATACCTAGAATTGGTACATGTTCTGGGGTTTTTCCTATATATCAATGTTCTCTATATAGTTTTTCATAACCAAGGGGTGTAAGTAATTTCAATTATAAATAAAAAAAATATTATTAATAGAAATCAAAAAAATATTTAATATTAGTCATTTTTTTGATAAAGCATTCCCATAATCAAAATAGTCATCATATTTATAAACGACAATATAAAAGACCATTAATTTACATGTATCATCATTTATTATTTTTAAAAATCAATATGTAAGTGTTTCAGCACAAATGGAACATGACTTATAGTATATATTAAACTATATGATAGTCATTATTGATAATACAAACACAACATTAATAATAATAAAAATTTCTAAAAATATATTACCAATTCGTTATTCCTTATATAAAATCATTTCATGGAAAAAAGATCACATTTATCCTAATAAAACCCTTGTGAAATTTCAATAAACACTATCCATGCATAGTTAATTCATGTAAGAAAATAATTATTTCATAATATATAAATGACTTGAATATATATAAAAATTACATATATTTCCACAACCTGATTATATATATATTATATGTATTTTTAACATTGAAAAACTAACTAAAAAACAATCATCAAAGCTAACATCAATTTATAGAAGAGGTATATAATACCCCACATTAATATGATAATATAAGAAAATGAAAATACAAATCACGGAATTGATATTATTAAAGACACAAAATAATGAATAAATAATTATTACTATAGTCTGGACAATGATTTAATGGGATTCTATCAAGATCTAAGTGTATAATTTTAATTAGTGCAATATAGAGACTCCAAAACTGAAGGAAATGTATATTAAATCAACTATAGGGTTATTCTATTGACATAAATACTCAAAGACTTAATAAAATTTGATTAAACTCGAACAAAAAAGTTTATTGAGTTGAAAAACTTCATTGTTTATACAGAGTGATTGGACCATTTTCCTTATTTTTTGTCCATCATTGTAATAATTACTTACTTATAATTAATTATATAAAAAATAATAATTATATTATAATAACAAATAATAAATAATATTTATATAATTTATAATAATTATAAAGACCCATATAAACCTAAACTGTTATTATGTGTTTATTATAATTATCATTGACCTTATAACATTCTGATGATCATTTTGGTTTAGATTTTCTAATATTGTGGAAATACATTACATAAAAAATTTGTCATTTCCTCACAATGTACAATTTTTTCCTCAAAAATAATTTCTTATGTTATCAATTTTATTTAATTTATAACACTTTTTCTTTGTTCAAGATGTGTCACCATTTACCTTTCTAAAATTCCATGTACATCAATAGACCATATGATTTTTTATGAAAACATTTCATGAGAATAAAATATCTCAATAAGAGATACAAAAATAAAGGATCCCCATACATAAAGGCGTGTGAAAATAGGAAATCCATATACTCTAATTTTTTAGATGATAACCATCAATTTTTGCAAGCCCATACTAAAGAGTGTTATTCAATCATGAACATTATCCCAGTTTTTGAACATTAATTAGAGAAAATGGGTTAATTTTGTGATGTAGAAAATATCATTTCAAGAGGGAGTTAATCAACCCAGGAGGGAATAACTATAATGGATTTTTCGGGATCTAATGTTTTAAAAACATTAGAGTTATCTCAGGCACACTATAGTCATTATAAGTTCAAAACAGATGATATTTTATTCTATTATGGAAAGAATTGATAATACAATTAATATTTTTTCATGCCTGATGATGTATAAAGAAGGTAACTAGGTCCTCTTCATGTTCATTTCTTAATCCATCTCTTAATTTTTCATGTAATTAAATTTATTCTTGAACACCCTTAAACACCATCATCACTCATTCTTTTCAATATTTTGGTAGGAAGCATAAGAAGGGAAACATAAAAAGAATTGGTTTTGGGGGGAAATAAGATGCTTCTTAAATGAGTGTGTTGTATCTGTTTTTTGGGATATGGGAAATTTAAATGACAACCATCTATAAAATAAAGTGTAGTAGCTAGTTTATTTCCTTTATTCGATATTTGAAAGTGTTTTCCATGCAATATACGCCCCTCATTTAGATTCCTTACATTATTATCCCCATGTTAACGATTACTCTAGATGATTTTATGGTTTCATAGATTTCTCCTTGATAATGGACTTTGTTAGATCAATGGTAATGACAATGATGTGTCACTAAAGAATGATCCATGGTAAGAAAACTTGTTGGGGAAGAGAGCTTCCTTAATGATTATTCCGGGGAATGTTTTCCAACATAGTGGAAAAATAAAAAAAATAAAATCCAAATATAGGTAAAATTTAAAACTATTTCCCAGTAAATTGATGGATCCTGAGGGTATTGGAAATATTGTTTTGGTGATATCTAAGAAAACACACTATTAACAAATATCTCAATGAAGACACTATCCCAGGAAATTCCTTCTTTACATGTCGTCTAAAGAAGGTATAACTTAGGATATCACATTTTTAGATGTTTTTTACAGAAGGAACGCTCTTGAAAATTTATCACTCATTTATTTTTTAATTAATATATATAAACCATAAAATATATTAAATTAAATATATTTTAACTATTTTTATATTTAACATTTGGTTAAGAAAAGTATTCAAAAAATATTATATACAGTCTAATCCAACCTCGCCTTTTATAAGGGTGTGGTACTCGACATCATTTCAATGTTATTGATGTTGGATTCATGCATCAATTTTTTATTATTTAATGAATAATATGTTAATTATAAATAAACATTAATTCCATTTATTTATTTATCAGAACATATTTTTTTATAAATAGTTATTTTTAATAATTAAATAATGAGTAACTAATAAAATCATAATAATTATTATTAATAATGCTGTTATTGTTTTTAAAAATATAATTAAAAATAACAATTATTTTTATTTTATATGATTAATAATGTTATTACTAATAAAAATTTATTTATTAATAGTTTCAAATGCTTAAAAATGAGTGGGAATGGTGAATTAGAAATACATAATAAGTTATAATTCCAATTATAAAAATCATGATTTATAATATAATTAAATTAAAATAATAAAACAAATAGTAAAAATTATTAATATATATTTTTTGAATTTTTATTAATGTAAATTATTATTTTTATTATATTTATGAAAATTCAACAAGAAAATGTGAACATTTCATTTGAAAAACAAAATCCACATTTCTGGGAAAAATTTATTACATATAAAAGCAAGCATGTAAAACATAAAATAGTAGGAAATACATGAAAAAATAGAAAAACACAATCTATGTTAAAATAATGTATGGTGATAACAACTATCAAACCCAATGATGTTGTAGATCATTTGAAATCCCCATAAAGAATGTTAAAGAAAATTTCTTGTACATCTAGTGATCATTGAATCTGTTCTAATCCAAACACCCGAAAAACCTCCCAAAATTAGCCATGCATTAACCTACACAAAAGAGTTTGTAGAAAAAAATAATGAAAATAAAAATAGCTTGAATGAAGTTGATGACTTGACAAAAACAATACATATTCAATAATAAAGGTATAACATTCAACTTCATTCCATAAAAAAAGGATTCATCCTAAAACATTCCATCAAAATCTAGACATAGATGTGTATAGAATTGTAGAATCTACCCTTGGGAGACAATGTGATGTTTGATGAATGATAATTTATAGTAGTGTTGAATGTTGCTGCCAAAAAAATTTCATGAAGGGGAATACATCACAGATTATTGTGAACTGGGATGATATTATTCAATGTAATAATGATTCCAAAAAATATATTATTGCACAATTCATCATTATAAAGGATTTAATTCATGAAACTTGGATGATTTATCATGGATATTATCGACTGTGTGGGGTTTCTGTATTTGGAAGATAACAACGATACTGTGTGATTTAATTTATATCATATTTCCACAAGTTTTTTGGAAGTGGATAACATGATATTATGGATTAGCTATACTGAAACTGATTATGATTCTTATTTAATAATGGTATACTTATTTTAACCCATATCAATAAGGAAACTCATTTTCATAGGGCATGTTTAAAATTTGGGGACATGGTTGGATTTTTTGGAATCTGTTAATTCTATGAGATGTAGCTTTATCCATTGGGACAATGATAATTATGGATAGGGAGACTAATAGAGCTACATTCCTAAATTCCACTCATATTTTAGTACAAGACGATTTATCATTATACTTTGTTTAACAAGTAATCCTATCAACTACAGATTAAAACATTAATTTAATCTTAGAGAATGAGGAAGTTCATTCTTTTTGTGTTGTATGTAATTTTTTCGGCCCTCGGTTAACATGCATCGAAGGAATAGAGGCAGTATGCCTTCTTTTAGTTGTCTTTCGGACATAAGAAATATGATTATAGAAAGACAACAAATATTTTGAAAATCAAATGAATAAAATTTCATGGAAATGATGATATATTTTGAGTAAAAAAACCTTGGATGAGAAAAGGGCTGTTGGGGGATCTGATGTTGACCCATCTTATTGTATTTCTCCATGGGTGAGGATTTACCCAGATTTTTGGTATCAAAATGAGAAATGGAATTATATGGTCCCTGTATTTGTTTTGGGAAATCTAGGGACACATATGGATGTTGAGAGAAAGGACACTATGACCCTGGATGAGGGGGATACATTGAGGGACCAATTGGAATGCCTTTATAATGTTTCTTAAGATTGTGATGATCAATAAAAATTTACGGCCAATTTGGAGAATACAGATAATCCTGATGGAAATGATCATTGGTGAGACAATGATAATCGTTATTATTATAATTATATAGAGGATAATTATTATAGATCTATGGCTAGTGTGGGTGAGAATAAAATAGTATATTAGAGAGTTTTTTATTCATTGCAATAAAAGAAATCTAAGACAAGAGGGGATTATTCAAATTTTAAAAGATCTATGGTTATATGATCTTCTATTTTTGGGGGAGAATATTCCCAAATATTATTATTGAGGATGTAATATGGGTAATTAATAGGGTTGTTAATCTATGAGATGATATCCTTAAGGACATTGATCAATGATTTCTTGAATATGGCAGATCCAATTATAAATATATGAAAAGGGTTTAATCAGCATTGACACCAATTGTGAAACATGGGAACATATGGACTCCATCATTAAGGAAAAGGTTGGATATAATCCAAATATGGATTTTAGGGCCCTTTAGTGGGAATGCTAATGCCTTTATCTGGAACGGGGTCTTTAAAATTTCATTGGTTTCTATTTACCGACTTCTGTTTAGTGTTAGTTTTCTTCAATGTGATTTCCCTCTTTAATTTATTTTTGAATATTAATAATGATAATGATTAAAATAATAATGATTATGTATATAACAATATTAAATATTATTCTTACAAATAAAAAAATAAAATAAAAATATGAAAACATTATTATTAAATATGATTTTTTTATTTTTATTAAAACAATTCATATTTTTTTCTTCATTATCAAATGTATCACTATAATAATAATGTTAAATATTATTATTATAAATAAATAATAATTATGTGCACAAATTCATTTTTGACTTATTGATTTTTTATTATTAATACCATTTTTATTTATATTATTCTTTTGTATTATTAAATAATAAGTAATTATATTATATGCCACATTTAGAATAATTATTTATTACATTATTATCAAAATATTAATTATACTACTATTATAATATTATAAGTTATTATTAATAATAGAAATAATTTTTAATAATTAAATTATTATTATTAATAGTATTTTTAATGATAAAATTTTAATTAATATTAATTTTTAAATAATATAATTATATATTTTATTAGTTAAATTTATTATTGTATTGTTTCATCAATATTCGTATTTATTATTTTAATTAATTTATATATTTAATAATATATTTAATATTTCAAAATAATTTTGTTCACAATATTTAATAATAATAAACTAATTAATAGAACTGTATAATAATTTATTTAATACAATAATAATAAATACGAAATATTTTTATAATTGTTTTTAAATTATAAATGTTATTTTTGTAAACCAAAAGTTTGTATTATGAAAATTATTATTTTTATTATATTTATGCAATTATTTGTAATTTCCATTATTATTTATATGTATAGTTAATATGAAAAAATGAATTAATATTGTGTTTATAAATTTTAATTTAAACACCTTCAAAATATTATACTTTAATTGTAATAATTCTCCACATAGTTGACATTGAAGGCCTATAAATTATAACGTATAAATAAATTATAAATAAAATTTGACACACTAATGAAACATATAAAAAAGAAATGAAAATTCAAATATTTTAATAAAGAAATTTAATGAAAAATAATTTTATTGGAAAAATAGTAATGGTTCAAAACATAAAATGTGTACCTCTAACATTTATTTTGCAGTTAATATTTTTTATAAATTACGAATTTTTATTTATTTATTTTTTTGAATTCTAATCATTTTTAGTTAATTTTTACTTTGACAATCAATGTTTGAAATTTCATTTAAATTATATTTATACAAAATTTTAAATGTATAATTTTTTGTAAGTGTAAATGTTTTGTTTTTAATTAATAATGTTTTTTCATGTAAATTAATTATGGTATATTGATGTTATATATATTTTTTTATTTTCAACTTTTTTTTAATGTTTAATTCTCCTTTTAAAATTTATTTACATTTCCCTTATATTTTAAATTTTATAATCATTCAAAGTTACTAATTTGACTATTTTTATGTTTCTAGTTTTCAATTTAAAAACATTGGAATATTATAAAGTGTAATAAATAAGTAAAATCTATGTAAAAGATAAAATATTTTAAAAAATTAAAAGATTTGAAAATAAAAAAATTCCTTCCAAATAATATATAGACAATAATATAGTTGATACAAAACAATGTTTCTTAAAAACATAACATTTAAGCATAAAGATATGTCGTAAACTTTAAATGATTATAAAATATAAAATATACTTATATTCTAAAATAAATTTATGAAATTCACATAAAAAATAAAATAACATAGAGTAAGAATAACTTCATAAAAAGAATAAATTGAAAAATAATAATTACTAATAAGAATAGATAAAATAAATAAACAATTCTACAAACTCAATAATCATATAAAAAATAATTGAAAATAAAGATAATTTAATAAAATACAAAATTAAAAATAATTTCAATGCCAAAAAATATTTTTGTTTCAATAGAAATATTTTTTACTTATTAATTGTTTTTTTTTCGAGTAGTAATTTGTGCATAAATTATTTTTTAATTTTTTCTAGAGTTCTATTAAATTTCCATAAATTTTTATTTGTGCAATCAACGATTTAAATTTTCTTTAGATATTATATATAATATATTTCTTGCACAGTAAGTTTTTTAAGTTTAAATTTTTTGTTTTTAATAATGAATGTTTAAGTTATGTAATCTAGTTTCTATTTATTATATTCATAGAAAATTTTTTATTTCAATTTTTTTATTTTCATAGTCCATGTTCCAATTATATTTTAGATTGTATTTATAATTTTTAATATTACACCATTAAAATATCCTTCTAGAAATATAATAGTGTATCAAATTGGTTACAGTGAAGGACTACAAATTATAAAATAGATGTAAAATCTAAATGAACATTTAAACACACACATAAAATATAATAAATAATTTAATATAAAAATAATATCATAAAAATAATTAATGAGATGAATTTCAATGTAATAAAATGTTGTTGTTAAAAAACATAACATTAATGCGATTAAATTTTTTATAGCGATAACATTTTTATGTAAATTATATTTTTTAATTTTTTGGAATTCCATTTTTTTCTTTAATGTTTTTTATAATCAGTGTTTTATATTTATGTTGATTTCATTTAGACTCTATTTTATGCACACAAATTTTTGGAAGTAAAAATATTATTTTTTAAACAATATTGTTTCTTCCATGTGAATTAATTATAGTTTATAATTAATGATTTCTTAAATATTATTTATATGTTTAATCCATGTATTATATTTTATTTTGGTTTCACTTATTTTAGATTTTCTAGTAGATTTCATAGTTACATACTTGAATCTTATTAGTTTTTCTGGGTTTCATGTTGGGGGCATTGAATGATTTTATGATATAAAATATATATACAATCAAATTAAAAAATAAATAATAGACAAAAAATATTAATAATAGTTTAAAATGAAATGTATTCCCTACAAATATTAAAAAGATAATAATATAGATGATGAAAAGTAATCATGTTTCAAAACATAACATTTACTCTTAAAGAGAAATATGTCACATTAGCCACTTCAACAATTGCGTAGTGGTGTAGGGTTGTGGGCCATTGAAATGGTGTTCGGTGAGGTATGATGTTTGATTACTGGGATCCCACCATTTGGGAAATTTATACCTTTCATGCACCGCTCACCCTTCGAGGTCACCCGATATCTCATCGGGTGGGTAGAAAGTCGAATCCCACCCAACTGACAGATTTATATGTCCACCCATCACTGATCAAGCTGTTACTCCATTGGATCTCTTCCATCTTGACAGGCAATAGATCCTTCCTGGATGGGGCTTCTCCCAATGACCTCTTCATGGGGAGGGGTTTCCTAGGTTTTGGGGGTTCCAAAAGGCCACTCTCGAGGATTCCCTTTATAAGAAGAGAAATAGGTATCGTTAGAAGATTAACAAATATATTTTATAAATGATAAAAGATTTATCCTTGGATCTAAATGATGAACCAAAGAAGGCCCACAACTCCTCATCCATGTTTTTCAATGATTTTCAAATTGGTTCCTTATCTTTTGGGATGATTAGAAAAAATTTCATTCCAATAGTCATAAAATAAAATCTCCCAAATATCTTATAATATGTTGCTCTATGAAAAAATATAAATATTACTAGGTTGGTGATCTAATAAAGTTCCAAACCATGGATGATTAAGGTCCCATATGATCCTATAATTTATTTATAGTCTTTGGGATATGGAAAATCACATAACAAGGTGTTGTATTTAACTAAATTATATTTCCATGGATTGATTTGATGGTTACATAATGTGAAATGGGTTTTTTCTCTATAAAACCTAAATTTATGAGAATACAACACCAGGATCCTTATTTTAATCTAGCATTGGGTGAAAAAATCTACCACTCAGGTATGGGTTCTTGTTTTTTGAATTCTATGGAATCTATGGAACCCTTGAATTTTATAGGACATCGAAAGTATAGTTGGGATCTATATCAAGTTCTGCAAGGAAATAGAACACGAAAGGGTTGGGATTTTTTTTCCAATTCTTAATTAGATTGATATGAATTTGACTATCACTAATGCAGTACTACCTGTTGACGATGATAAAAGATCTGAATTTCATATTGAAGTTGAAAATCAACCAGAATTCTATCATAATTTCCCCAACATTAAGGAAATATGTTGAAAAAATCTATAACGGATTTCACTTTGCTATCTGTAAAAAATTTGTACAAGTAATTGATCAATGTAAGTCTATGCTTCTATTTAAAGGTTCTGTGACTGAATAATGAAATCCATGTAACGTTGGAACAATATCAGAATAATGTACATCAATGACTCTGGTAGTGTGGATTCTCAGTCACCTATGAAGGATATGGAGGATGATTCTTATCATCCTTCTAATAAGGTCATGATGTTATAAAGTAGATTTTCATTTGATTAATTTATATATGTGGTCACTAGCACTAACATGAGTAGTAATTCTTGAAAGCTAAAGGTATATGGTATATTGAATATCATGTATGGGGGATAGGTTTTCTATTCCTCGAATCAAGTGGGGGATTCATATGATTGTAGGACTTTGGGACACCCTGTGAAGAGAGGGGCGAATTAGGTTATCAACTTTTTCTTCTAATGTGATGGATAATATTCCCACATTGGTAGGAACTCGTTAAATATGTATCATGGATATGATATCTATCAAACATTAAAATTAAAAGAGATGACCCAACACTTTTCCTTATTTCACCACTAAGGGATATATCTAAGGAGTATACGCCGAAAGTGTGTCAGTCATACCAAAATACACCAATTTTCACTAGCTATGGAAAACAGAGGTTTTTTCATAGTCACTATGTTCCAGGATCACTACCTTAATATATTTCAGGGATAGCTTATTATATCCCTCTAAATACTTATATCGACTCCCCCTAGATACCTACCTTCAGATAAGTCTAAATTTTTCAATTTACTTGAAGGAATCTTCAATTTATTTGCATTTTAGTATTTGTATCTGTCTAGCATGAGACTCTTCTTTCATCGAAATCCCATGTTGATGCACAATAAAAAATTTTTTCTATTAAAAACTGATAATCAAAACCACCATTTCACAAATTTTATTCACGAAGCTCCTTTATGAATCTCACTCATTTGTAGAGATCTCTCCTCTTAGTGATAACTACATCACAAAGAACACTACGTTGAAAATCTCCAAAGCCTTTGTGGAACAACCTACCGTCGCAAGGCACACTGCCTACATGGATCAACTTTCTTTCGCGAAGCCTACTATGTCACGACCCACCCTCGGGGTCCGTGCCGTGACTACCCCAAGCCCGCCTTCCATAGGCCAGGGGCTGGCGACTAGCACAGAGGTGTAAATCCCGGTAAAAAGCGAAGGCATTGCCTTTGAAAAGTAACAAACACCACAGAGTAAGAAAGCGGAAAGTAAACACTAAACAAAGCAGAGTACAACTGAAAGTGCGGAAAAGTAAATGGGCCAGAATACAAACCCAAACTAAAAGTAAAGTACAACTCGAAAGGGAAAACAACAACTGAAAAGTAAAAGCCGCTACACCGAGCTGTCCACTGAAAATCCCACCTGAAGGGTGGGTACAGATAGCTCCTCTGCTCCACGGGTCCCGCCGTCCGCTCCGTGCACGTCCCGTCCAGTGGTCCACCTCCGGGTACCGTCCCGCTCTGCAAGCCTCATCTAAGGTCAACGCTGTCCGTCGTCTGCAACCAACACAACGTAGTGCGGGCAAAGCCCGTGCAGGGGTGAGTATAAGCTACTCAGTAGGGACCCCGAGACCCCTGAAGGTCTCTCAAATCCACAAAGGATAAACCACAAAGAAAAGTAACAATCACGAAGTAATAACCGACTCTGCTTAGGTATATGCCCATACATATACCTAAGTCATCAATTCAAATACGCTCTAACCTCCAAGCCCAAGTACAACTCAGTCCACACAGGAAAGTAAACGTATTCCACACAAGAAAGCAAAACGTAATCCACACAGGATTGCACAACACAATCCACACAGGAAAGCAATAGGATTCAGCTCACAAAGGTATACTTCTTCAGAGGACGATAAAGATGATCACTGATCCATCTAAGTCGTCGGACCCACGAAGGATCGATAGGTAACTAACCCCCGCAATGACCCACACAGGATCGGGCCCACACAGGACCTGTAGGCGCTGGCTCACACAGAACCGCTGAGCGCAAGGACCCACACAGGATCGGGCCCACACAGGACCTGTAGCACTGATCCACGTAGGATCGCTGATTGCTGAAGTCGTCGTCGTCGAATCCACACAGGATCTCTGTACTGTCGTCGTCGCAGTCACAGTAGCAGTAGTAGTCGTAGTAGTAGAACAGTCGCAGCCAGCACTAGGGTTCCCGCACATAGCAAGCTCGTTCGGAGGGTCCGCTCCACGAGCCGAGAGGCTGATACATCAACTGTCACGAAGACTAGAGTTGATGTATCCAAAAGTTCCGTATCGTCAACAGGAACTCAACGCAACAGACGGCGCGTCGATCGGACGCCCGGTCTGAGAGTTATTAGCATTTTCGTCTCCGGGGCCCGGTTGGTTTTTTAGGCAAAACCAACTCGACCGTACTCCACCTGCGTCCAAACCTCAGGCGGAGTGTTCCAAAAGATTCGTCTCACTAAGAGGGACACAACACAGCTGACGACACGGCAATCGGACGTCCGTAGCTCAAGATATGAGCGTTTCCGCTCCGAAGGCCCGGTTGGTTTCGTGAACGAACCAACCTGGCCGAACTCAAAGTAAACCGAAACCTTGAGTGCGATATACCGAAACGACCGCCTCGATACAAGGATCGCGTTGCCGCAGACGGTTCGTCATTCGGAGGTCCGAGGCTCAAGATATGGCCAAAAGACCGGAACTGGTTCGAAACGGGGGGGTCCGGGTCCGGGCCGACCCGGCCCGACCCCCCCCTGGGGCGGCCCGGCGGCGCGGCGGCGCGGCGGCCGCGGCGGCCTGGCGCCTGGCGCCGCACGAGGTGGGCACGCGGGGGGCTAAGCCCCCGCTGATTGAGAGGCGGCGCGGCCTTTGTGCCGCGCCTTTGCAACAAAACGGCCCCCACGTGGGGGCCGGTTTTGGAGAAGTAAACCGGGGGGCTGCTGCCCCCCCCCCCCTTCATGGAACCGCCACCCTCTAAAAGAGGGGGGTTTTATACGCTGGCCGGGGGATTAATTCCCCCGGTTTAATGTCATCCGGCCGGCCAGCTGGCCGGCCGGTTTTCTCCAACGGGACCGGAAATTCCGGTCCCCTCTTCGGCTTCCGACGCCGGCGGCCCGGCCGCCGGTCTTCCCATCCCGCCGCGGCCCGGAACCGGCCGCGGTCTCCTCGTCCCGCCGCGGCCCGGAACCGGCCGTGGTGTTCGTCGTCCGGCACGGTGCGACAACACCGCACCCCTTCGCCATGCATTGATTCCTTTTAACGTGGCGCGACGGCGTCGCGTTCTTGAAGATTCTTCCTCGGCGTGGCGCGATGGCGCCGCGCAAAATATTTGCACGATTATCCGCGTGGTGCGATGGCACCACGCCACTTGCTTCCACCCGCAAGAATAAACAAGAACGATGGAGGGGGTTCGGCCGTGTTCGTGCGGTCCGCCCCCCTCACGTTAAAATAATAATGCAACTTTAAATAATTCAAAGCCACACGTTAGACTTGCTAAATTCACGATCAAGAATAAAATAATTAAACCAAAAAGAAATCAACAACCCCTACCTTGGTATAAGGTTCGAAGATTTGTCTACGTTCCGCGGAAGACGACGTCGCAGAGGTCGGGCGTCGCGGTCGTCGTTCGTCAAATCCGTTGACGAAGGGATGCGTCCGATGCGATACGTCGTTGGCGAAACTTCTCAAGTCGACGAAGGAAAACCGAGGAGGAAGCGGTGTCTCCCTTTCTTTGACGTGGAGAGAAGATAGAACGGCGTGTCGGTGTTCTTCGCGTTCTTCAAGGAGGAAGATGAAGTTCTTCAAAGTGTAGAACTCTTCTTCTCTCAAATCTCCACACAACACAGCAACTCCCAAAATAAAATAAGCTACACCTTATTTTATTTTCACTTTGCCAATCTTTCAAAATTCAAAAGTTGAATTCATTACATTAATTAAAATCTAGAGTTGTCAAAAAATTAAATGAAGAGATAAGTTGGCAAGAATTAATGTAGGGGAGAGCCACATAATTTAAGAGGGGGTTTAGAGGGGTTAGGGATTTTGAAAAGGTGGGGGCTCGTGTGGGCCCCACCTCCCTCATAACCACACATGGGAAGTTGGGTGGTTGTGGGCCCCACCAACAACTTCCCATGAGAGAGTCTAACCACCACGAATAAAATAAAATTCACACACAATTTTATTTTACTTATCTTTTAATCCCCAAAACTAACTTTCAACCCGCAACAAACGCAACTTCCGAAAAGGTCTCAATTAGTGAATTTCGGCGCTGCGAGTTCATCGGTGCCCTCAGATTTCAATTCCGAGCACCGGATCAAAAGTTAGGAAAACCCGCTCATTCGTTCACTGAACGTACCCAAGCCAAACTTCAGAAATTGATTCCGGGAACTCTGGGCCTCGGAATCAGGTTCCGTCTGAAACCGCGCTCTTGTAAAATTCTAAAGAAAATTAAGAAAAAATTTCCCTTGAATTTTACGGGTCTTTACATACTAAGCCAATTCAGAACATCCCATCTTTGAGAAGCACTCAATACAAATAATAATTGAATTCATTCAAGACTATAATAGTATTTTTTTTGAATATAAATCCCTCAATGAATCCCAGCTTCATGGAGAATGTATAGCTTCATGAAATCAGTGTGTTTTTGGATTTTATATAATTTTTTTTCATAACAAATAAATAGTTGTATCCTCTTATTTACAGGTCTGTCCGATATCAAAGCTCGACTACCTCTAACTCATTTTTCAGATTAGTAAAAAATGTCTTCACGATGCTCCTCCCTTTTTAAAGCACCACTAAAATTTAATTTTTTTAATGCTCTCTATCAAACCCTTTGCACCACCACAATGATCCAAATCTCGTAGTCATTTGTGATATTCATCGTAACTATAGATCACATCATAAAAACTCATTAATCCTATGAAAAACACAATTCATGAAACCAATATTCAGGAAGATCATGAATTTTCCAGATTTTTATAAGGCCTTCAATAAGAAAAACTTTTCGAAATGCTTTCCATTATCCAAATTTTGGACCCCAAAGATTTGATGAAAACTGGGAAACAATGGACCCTTCAAAAATGATTATAGATTGAACTATATGATCCCTTTCCTTGTAATGTACCTGATTATCCATGAGATGATTGAAAAAAAAACACAAACCAATCTCTATTTCTAGTAAGGAACAACCCTAGTTCCATCAATGATTATGGAGATGTGATGGATTTTTCTAATGTTATTGGGGATGATAATCGAAATGATTCTAATTAAAAGGGAATGAATTCTCTTCCTATTAGTCCTCAGAAAATTATTAAGTCTTATAAATCTACCACCTCTACACTTCAATGTAATGTTGATATATTTTCTATTATACTATGTATGGGAAGTGATCATACTAGGGGAAATTCCAATCCACATGGGGTAGCTATCATGGTGGTAGGTGATCAGCCTAGAATTATTCCAGGTTGAACAATCTCTATGACTTATTTTGAGGACTAAAAGGATTCACTTGATAGAAATTTTGAGGATGTACTGGCAATGACGATATACCGAATGCTGGGGATCAGATTGATGTTTAGACACATGTATTGTCTCTAAGACCCATGATATGGGCATTAAAGTAGGTAGAGACATGAATCCACATTCCTCTTTCTATAGTAAAAAATATTTTATCCTAGTTGACATCTTTAAAAGATCTTATTACATTGTGGTTTTCCAAGAGTAATTTGTAAATACTCAAGGATTGACCCATGCATAAGGAAAATCATCATATAGGAATACTATAAAGGTAAGGAGAGACTCAAATAATATATTACCAGGGGGCTCAGGTCAAGTTAGAATATAGGATCCCCTACCCTAGTGGTTCTCAACTAGTCAGAAGACAACTATAATGACATGACAAGGAAAAATCCCAAAACCTGGAATGGTGGCCATCACTCAAGAGATATGGGTGGTGGCCAATTTTAGATCAAAAGATGAATTGTAATATATTTTTTTCTTTGAATTTATATTCTTTTATTTTAGGTAGTGATTTGTCACTATTTTTCACAAGCCGTCTCTATTTGTATATTGTACTTGATAATATTCAATAAGGTTTGAACGCATGGGATAAAACCCACGGTTCTCTCCATTTTGAATAATTTTCAAGACATAAGTATGTTTTATTTTTTTGGCCCTTTTGATATTGGATAATAACATTAATAATAATAATATTGTTATCATGAATTTATTGTCATGAATTTATTAACATGATTTTCTTTATAATGAATTATATACCAAGACTTTGTTATTATCATGATGTTATTAGCCTCACTATATTATTCCTAGTAAAGTCATTAAATCTGTTTATTATCTTTGTATCTTAATTCATATGTGACCATATATAATTAATAATATAAATCAAAATGTTATTAATATATAAAATAAAAAAAGAATATACATGGTGGGATTTTTTTTAAAGAACTAATATTATAATATAATAATATTTATTTTGGATTGTTATTATATTGTAATAATAACAAAATTATTATTTATTAGTTACACTATTAATATTAAAATTATCAATAACTATATCTATTATTATATTTAATATTATTATGAATTAGATTATTAATTGTAACTAATTATTTTTAAATATCACAATAATTATATTATTAATTACACATAATTCCGTTGTTAAATGAATATTAATTATTAATAATTAGTTATTACTAATTATTTTTATCATTAATTTATTATCTATTTATTGCTATAGAATAAGTGTTTTTATCCCACATTAAAAATCTATAAAATATTTGAACAAGCGAACCCTTATAAATGGGTTTCTTTAGTGAGATTTTGTTTAATATTTTTTTAATGCTTGAATTAATAGTTATAACAAAATTTAATCAGTTAAATTATGTTTTATTATATATATATATAATAAAAACAAATTTTTTTTATTAAAACACATATAATGGAGGGAATTTTTATAGAATACAACTTCCTTTTAATAGTTTTCTAGAAGGATATTTATAAGAAATATCCTTATATATATAAAATATTATTAAGGCATTGTGAAAGATAACACCCACCATTATATGCCGGGAAATTTGAAAACATCCCTAGATTGGGAAATTGAATACCAATTATGTTATTTTGAAGAAAATATTTTTCCCTATTTTATGGGGTGGAAACCCATTGTTTCGTTCATTGAGAATGCTCAAGTTTGATATGTTACTAATGATCTAATATATTCTTGGTATTTTTGTATAAAAATCAAGTGATATATTGAATTGGATAGGAGGATCATCCTTTATATCCCACTCACCTATGGAGTTTGAGATAATTAACTCTCATAGCATCGAGAAATAAATGTACTTTATTCTACTTGATCCAGTTTTAAAAATTTATTTATTAGGATTTAAAGAACCCATTTTTTTATTTTTGGCTAGATATTTTATTTTTTTTATTCCAAAAAATGAAAAATTCTTTTTCTGGTAAGTGTCTCTTCGATTTCATCCAACATGGGAGTTGCTTACCACTTGCTATCTTTTAAAAGATATGATCTTCCCCTATAGTTTGAATGCTTTGGAATCATCAATATATGTTATCTTGATTTATCTCTTTAGAATAGGGGTCGAGATATTATGGATGATAGACTACATGATATCTTATTTTATCCTTCGGTGGGGGGGGGGGGGTTATATAAGATGGACTATAATGAGTACATTTAACCCTCAATTGTTCTTTCCCAATATTATTTAAAATGGGTTTCAATTTAAGAATTTTGGGTAGTGGGTCCAATTTTAATTATTAATTGGATGGTGTAGGACATATAAAATGACTAGGTGCTTCAAAATTCATCAACTAGTGATCCGGTTTGGTATGGTTGGGCTGTAGAAAGGAATACTCTATAGACATAATGTGATCGAAGATCTAGGGTTATGAGAGATAGGATGGTGAACTTTGGTTTGGTTACCATTCAATAAGGGTTATCTAGAATTACTATAGATGCATAGATGGGTATTAGATCAAAATTAGGGATAGAGAATGCTGTTTGGAATGACATGGGGAATTGAGAGCTACCCTCAATAATAATATTAGTTGTTTTTGTGAACCTCAAATAATAAATAACCTATTTCTCTCCAATGTTTATTCATATAATGACCTTTTGGATGGGATAATATTATTTAAAAATCATATTTAATTATAGTTATATATGATATTTGGGATTGAGGTAATTAATTCAATCCTCATGGTCTATTACTCAAGAAAATGATGGGCCTTGTTATATTGTTCTTCTTGTTTCATATTTTTGTTTACTAAGAAGATAAGGAATCGTCTAGATCATAGTTTAACTATGATTCTAATGGTGTCTGAGGATCTCTCAGGGGGTGATAATTTTCTAAAATATATTTTTATTTTGGTTTTATGTGATTTTCAATATATATAATAATGGTCTTAACTTTAAAAAATTAATAGAAATCCATTAATCATTTCAAAAAAATGGAAAATCATATAAATATTTTTTTTGTCATAAAAAATTTCGAATCAGTATAATTATTTATATATTTAAAACATCACTACTAATGTTTTTTCATAAAACAAATCTTAATATAACAAAAAATAAGAAATATAATATTAATATTTTTTTTAAAACCTAGACACTGTTTATTTTAATGAGAAATTTTGATATAAAGAGGTCTAAACTTTTCTTTAAATCATTTTATTTACTTATAAAATCATCATATTTCAATATAAAACCATTTTAAGAATAGAAAAAATATATAGGTATTAAAAGACATTATCTTCACATCACTCTTATAATCACCCTTATTTTGGAATAAACTACATGTTTAATTCCATATTCATTATAGGACTAAAAATAAATAGTTAACTCTATCAACGTTATTGGAGATATTTATAAACATGTGTCCTAGTTCACTTTAATGAAATATCATAAATGGTAAACTATGACTAAATAACCCAATGGATTGGAAGGATTTAATGGACCCAATGATCAACATAAACAATATCTATGAATAATAAAATGAATTATTGATATTTTTTCCCGTTTCCTTCATCAAAATCAAAACAATTGAAATTTTATAGAAATAGAAAAATAATATTCAATTATCTCATTAAAAACAAAATAAATATATTTTTCTATTCAAAATAGGTTAAGAACAAAAAATTATAGAAAAAATGGGAATAAGAAGTTCATTGAAATCTAATTATATTGTGTTTTTTAAAATATATGATTAAATGTGTGTTCGTAAAATTATTTTTATATTATAGGTAGAGGGGTTTAAAACCAACAATCGATACACACATCCTTGGAAACCCATTGGTTCATGTGTCATCCCTACCCACACAGAATGACAAGCATCCTCTGCACCTTTATTATTAAAAATTAATGAACAAAAGGCGCAGCTAAATGAGTCACAAAGTCCCTTGACATATATGAATTTATTTATATAAGAGTAAATATGTGATATTTTGAGTTACCATTCTTTAATTTCTCATCGCCCCTCCAACCAACATTATCATTCCATGTCCCTCAACCATGCCATGACATGTCACCCCTCTTTCCCACATTATAAACCATAGTGTATAAAGGGTTGGTTGATAGGTTATAATACACTCACCAGATGTTAAACCCTCCCACCCAGGTATTGGACACACTTATGTTGATTTATATTTACCAATATTTCATTTGATTTGATTCTGAAAAAATCTCCCTATGCTTTACTGATGAATTTTCAATAAGTTATATTAGGATAATAAATTACCTTTATTTAATATTATTTCATTATAATTTCCTACATAATTATATGATATTTTATTTTCGAAATAATGTTTTATGAGGAATATATTATTTAAGAAAATAAAAATCATATGAGTTGTCAACCAAGATAATTTCTTTCACAACGAAAACTTCCTATGACCATTCAAATTATCATATGCAATAAAATTATATTACAAGAAGAATCTAGAAATAAAAATTATTATGATGTAAAATATCATTCAAGAGTCTCTTATAGGTGAATTATAACAGAATGAATGGAGAAATATCCAATGAACGAAAAACTACCTATGGGAATTATCATGTGAAAATAAAATAAAATTGGTGATTATATATGTTGTAAATTATTTTACACAATGTGAAAATATACTATTACATGATTTGTTTTCATAAATTCCATTATCATAGGAATAAGAACATTTATATGTGTTCTCTAATTATATCATCACCATAGAAAACATCTTAAAAAATAGTATTTATATAATACTTCTTAAAGATCTAATATCATACATCATAGAATATAATATGTATCTAAATAATTATTTAAAGATAGAAATCTAAATTGAGACTGAAGATATAATTGAATGGAAAATTTTTTATATGATGAATAATCAGTTATTTCTATGAAAAAATACATATTATGTGTTTAATTATCCTTCTAAACTCAAAAGTATTAAAATAAATAAAAAATCCATATGATCAAAAGTATTATGAAAGTAGTCCTCAAAAGATGATGACATTTGATGTTGTGTATTTTTAAAATATTTAATTGGATTATTGAAGATGTTATTTCAATTATAGTATTTTAAAAAAAATACTACATGCACCGTTAACAATTTCCAATATAGAGTTACTGAATGAGGATAATGTGAATTAAAAAATGTTTCTAATTCAAGAAAACCTATAGTTCTAAGGAATATGGAAGTTAAAGTAAATGGATACATTTTGGTTTTCTATGTTTAGTGATAGTAACATTCAAGGTCAGCCTAAATTAATTATAAAACTATATATATATATATATATATATGTTCTAAATCATCTGAAAAGAGTATAATTTGTGTTCATATATAATTATTGACTATATTAATATGATACAATTCTTTCTCACAAAACAAATGCTCTATTTTTGAAAATATATTCTTGTTTCATGATAGAAATTAGACATATTTTAATTTTTTTATTCAATATTATTTTATATAGTAGAAGAACCGTTTGAGCTATACTTTGAAGTTAAATAATATCACAACATACATTCTTCTTTATCATTTAGTTTATTTTTTAAAATATTTATCAAAACCACAATACTTTATTCATCTATTTATTTGTAAAATTTTTACTATTTATTTGAGTGTATAGTGACCATGGATAGTTCTTGTGAACCAAGTGGCCTGTAAAATAGATAGGAACCCTTATAACTAGTTGTATCCACTTGAAAGAAAAAAAACAGGACCAATATAAAAAGGATTTTTGAAGTTAATTACCCAAGATTAAAGAGATAATGTTGGTAGAGATTACCAGGGGATCTATATTTTCCATCCATGACTAATATCAAGTGTTAGATTTCATTAATTTTATTTTTTTTGTAAAATCAATTTGAGTAGACTGGTATAGGTTCAAATAGTTTTCAATGTAGTATTTTTATTTGGAGTTAAATTTTTATAAACTCAATTCAATACAATCTTGAGCTATTGTATGACCCTCCTTGAATGATAATTGGAATTAATGAATGTGAAATTTGAGTTCTCAACCATTATAATATTATGTCTACATATCTGTTTCCAAGTCGGTATAATGGATGGATCTGAATAAGGGATGTATATATCTAAATGATCTCACATGAATAGAGAAACATATGGTTGCTGGAAAGCCTTTATTAACATTTTCCTAGAAACATGGATTTAATGGAGTTATAAAAGTTTATAACATATATGCAGTTCATAAGGCAGATTTATATTCTCGTGATTCTAAAATTGATGCAAAATTTCGTCTCAAATAAAAATTATTTAATACTATAATTTTCAAATTAGTTCCTGATGAGTTCAACCATGTTTCAAAATTTTTAATGATTAATATATGTGGTATTTTGTTACTATTATTTTAGATGGTATTGGAAATTTCATTGAAGAATGGTAAAATACTATCATGGTTAAATTTGATACCTTCTAAGCATGAGGTAGGAAAAATGACTCCCATGAATGAAAAGATTATAGAGATAGTATTTGAAGTTATTTCTTTTTTAACTCTCTTTCATGAACTATTCCATGCGTGAAATATTCTATGTGTATTAGAATTTATTTGGAGTGTAATCGATACTTGCATCAGATAATCAAAACTTGTTAGGGATGTGGAGTTGAATGGATATATTAACCCTCTTGTGATGTATGATTCAAAGAGAAAATAAGAGAATAATGATAAAAATATAATCAATAATAGGAATAATTCTTTGAATGTATAAATATATAATAATGAGATAAAACAAAAGAGTAAATCACTATCTAACTGATTTGATGAAACAGATTCAAGTAGATTTGAAACAATGATGAATATCCTAATATTTCACAGAAATTCTACTTTTTTTAAAGTATAGAAGAGGATTCGAGATATCTGTTAAGAATATTTATAAGATTTTGGGTAACAAAAATAATACAGTTATGAAAAAATTAATGCGCAATATTTTATGTCCTAACTTAGAATATGATATGTAAAATAAAAATTCTAATATGTGATTCATTTTTTTGGAAGAATAAGTTCACACTGTATTTGATTCTTCTTCAGAATTAAAATCTAAAACAAAAAAATACAGTTATGAAAAAATTAATGTGCAATATTTTATCTTTTATGGTCATTATGAATTAATATTTGAAATGAAATATACTATGTGGAAATAATACATTGTAGTAAATAATGAAAATCATGTTTTCACATAAATGATTTTTTAACTAAAAGTCAATATTGATTTTTCCAATTCTAGATATGATATTTTTGACAACATGATAAAGAAATTACTGGTTGAAGCAATATATTTAAAATATGTTTCTAGATTATTTACCGTGATGTAGAATTATTATAATAAAATTCATGGTAATAATAAATTAAATAATGCTAAATAAGGTATAGGAATAAATAGAGAAGAACCTAATCTATATTGGAATTGTTTAATACGCAATTCCCAAAATAAAAACAAGCCCAACATTAGTTATTTTCATTGCAATAAATAATCATAATGATAATGATTAATATTTAAAAAATCCATATATATATATATGGTGTAACTAAGGAATATATTTCTACAAATTTATGTATGTTGAAATATAAAAATTCAGGATATTTTAGAAAGAGTGGATAGATTAGGGTTAAAAAAACAATCATAGCTAAAACTACAGGACCAATGATAATTATGTACTGATGAAATTTATTATAAATTTTTTTTTATAAAAACACTATATGAATCCAAATTTAATGTTTTTAATGGACTTTAGTTGTTTAGGACATATGATTTGATAATTTTCCAACATTTATAACTGTCAAAGTTTGATGGAGGCTATTTTATAGTTGGTAATAATGCTAGAGGAAGGATTATTGGAGTTTGATATATTAAAGAACAATATTTTGTCTTCATAAACAATGTAATTCCCAATGAAGGATTACATAACAAATTTATATGTATTTCTCAACTCCATAATGATGAATTTTCATTTACTTTTTCTAAATTAAATGTATTATTTTTTCCGATAAAATGAAATAATTTTGAGTTCCAAGATCATAGAATGTATACACTCTATATCTTCAATCATTATATAAAAAATGTGAAATGTTTAAATAATAAAATAAATGAATATTTTTTTAATATAAGGCTTGGGAATCTGAATATTTATTCCCTAAGATAATTTTATTAAAGAATTTTATTTTTTTATTTTTTTTAAAATAAATTAATGAAAGAAACAACGTTATGTATTCCAAATAGTAAATTGAAAAAAATCATATTTTAAATCAATTAAAGAGGATCCAACATCTAAACCACACGAACTTATTCATATGGATATGTTTGGACCCTCTATAGTTGTCACGAACCAAATCTGGTCTCCATTAAAACTAGCACTCAACCCGGCTCATGGAAAGGCCCGAAGGGTGTTTCCAATTCGAAAAGGCTAGTACAAGTACTGAAGTATCATAAAAACAAAATTTTTGAATTATTTAGCTATTTTTGTAACCATAAATCAATAAAAAAATGCAATAAAATAAATAAGGAATTTTCAAACAAAATTATCTTTCACAAAATTCCAAAATTGAGTTACAAAATTTAATATAATACTCAAACACTATCAAAAGGTAAAAAAACCAAAAGGATATCCCAATAACCTCCTCATGGAAAGAAGCACCATGATCAAGCCATCTCTATGACACATCACCAAAAACGACCACTAGGAACCCAAACCATTGGAAGTAAAATAAATACCCAAACCTACAACAAAATAACTGAGTCAACTTACACCCAATTGTGTGAGCAGGATGTCAGAAAAATCCCATAAGGATGCCACCACTATAAAATTCCATGTGATAATCATTATAAGAAAAAAATATTGAATGTTTTATAAACAAGAAATGCTAATAACAATTTCTAAAAAAATCAACTAACATAAAAACAATTTTCAAGTGTGATAATTTAAAGAATGAACAATTTTAAATAAAACGAACAAGTTACCAAATTTATCCATCCAAAATCAGCATATACTGTGGATAAGTGTAAATTACCTAATGAGCACTATTAATGGGAAATACCCCTAGTCACTAGCTCACTATGGGTCCTAGGTACCTCGTATCTTGGTTAAAGAATGCGTAATAAATATTTGTTCTACTACACATGAGCCACTATTAAGGAGGATTCCCACAACCAAGTGGTCCCACAATATCATCATCATAGTTTAGTTAGTTTTTTACCTTAAATATTTCTACATGAAAAAGGGTCTAAACCCTACCGGATCACTAGCATACTGGTACACGTCCACCCACCTAGATTCCTGGTGTTTCCCCTTGTTCTCAAAAAATTTTCACATCATATAATGTTCCATTTCCACTTAGAAATTCCATTTAAAAATAAAAAAAACACGAAATATACCTCATTTAAATCACAAAAGTCCCATAATCCCCTTTTTTAGTCAAATTATTTTTAAAATCATAGTCACACGAAAATATCCTACAACACATTTCACATCTCTTTCACACTTCAATAAATCCTTTACTTTTCTTTATAAAACTATTCAAAGATAGAAAGAATCACACAACAACCCATTCACCTTAAAATATACTATTTCAAATGTACACTCATACCAAAACATTTTTGCAACGTATTTTCACCTCTTACATTGAACAAGAATCCAATTTAAACTTTCATGAAATAATTCGAAGGAGCGTAACCTAGTTTTGCACATACAATTCTTCAAGAAATACTTTTTTGAGACCAAGGGTATTTTAATATAACATAATACCAGAATATTCAGCACTAAAGCATATAACAAAACCATTTACAGAACCTCGGAACAACCCCACTTGATACAATATGAAACAAATATGACAGAAACTCATTTTTTCCGCAAGTTTCCATGTAAAAATCAACTGCTTAACAAATTCTACCAAATATAATTTTTTCATAAAAAAATATAAGAGAATTATTTTAAAAATACAAATCATGAAAAACTAACTAATTCCATAATTCTTACACATGTAATCACCTACCATTTGTTCCAAAAACCCAAAACCGTTGTGCAGAACTTCATCCACACCACCTCCGTAACACAAGGGAGTGAAATTGAACCCTAATCCACAAGATTTCACCAAAAAGACACAAGGTTAAACCGTAGGTACTAACCCTAGATTCCAAAAATTGGTAATATCAAGAAAACATGGATAACACCAAGATTTAACCAAAATGACTCAGGGTTAAACCCTAGGTCTTATTGCGAGCTTTTGAAAATTACGAACTTCATGAAAACATGGAAAAAACGTTATGAAAAAGGAGGAAATCCTAAGCATATGGGAAGAGGATGGAAGGAAACTCACAAACATGAGGGATCTTTAAGAAATAAAACCAAATCCAAAAATAGTTGAATATTAAAGAAAAAAATGGTAGGTAGGCCCTAATATGTATTAGTATAATATGTGGTGACTAAAATGGGGGAAAAGGTTGAATATTAAAGGAGTTTCGAAGGAATCATTTTTACCTCTTCAAATATGGATGATTTGAGAATGAAAAATAATCATTTCCCTAATCTACTAGGTAGATGAGCTCAAAATTAGAAAACTAGATAAATGGGGGTGATATAGGGTTTATACTTATAGTGGGAGGTAGAATCAGTGAAAAAAGTAAAAAATGAAAGATATAGTAAAAATTTAAAAAATAATTTAATGTAGGAAATGGGCATACAGGCTGGCCCAATACCTTAATAAAAAACCAAAATCCATATTTATTATGAATTTTTATGGGGTCCAAATTAATATTATGGTTTTAAAATACTAGTGTATGACAATTGGGAAGTTGAATGGGTGTAAAATGAGGAGAAATAAAGGAGTAAAAAAGAAACAAAATTTATTTTTAAATCTAGAAATGCACTCATGGATTTGGCCAAAATTGGAAAACACACCATTTCGACCAAAATGCTTGGAAAACTCCCATAAAAAAATAATAATGGAAATTAAATAAAAAATACAATTAAAATATGTCAGGTATGTGAAAATTCTCCCCACTATAAAAAATTCCTCTCAAAGAAAGCCAGAACAAGGCCAAAAGTAGAAACTAAATCCCACCGAAAGGCCAAAATAAACTCCTTTTCTAAGTTTCACATGTCCCCAAAAGGTCAGAACACGTCCAATTGATCAATAAAATAAGAAATACTTTCACTAACCAAAACATAAATCACTTCCATAAATGATCATGCATATTCAAACTAAATCCCAAAACAAAACACCTTAAACACTATCTGAACAATTCTCAATAATCTTGTCTAGAAAGAACAACGGAAAAATGAGGTCACCATAGTCTTACATAAAAAAAATTGGGCACACTCCAATCCAAATGTTTACTCAAGGAGGAAGTTTTCGATTAAATAACTTCGAATGATACTACCTATTTACTTGACCAACACTTGGGAAAGAACCATGTTACCTATATGGGGAGACACAAAAAGGCTCCCCACCATAAGGGAAAACTCAATATTTTTTTGAGATAGAATCAAGACACTAAGAGGGGGAGGCCTAAATGGACTCCCCATATACGGGGTGTACATTTATTATAATTTTTCAAAATAACATACATGAGACTCATAGTGGTTCTCCCCACCATAAGAACCAACCATCTTAATCGAATCTAGTCCCATAAAAACTGACACATCCCCTGGCCTATAGAAAGGACTAAAGGGAGTTACCAATCCCCACGGTCTGGAAAAAGTTCTTAGGTATCATAAAAATGAAATTTGGCAATGATTTACCTGATTTTATAACCATAAAACAACAAAAAAATCCAACAAAAAATCTATATTTTTCATATCAAAATAACTTTAAAAAAATTCCATAATTGATTTACACAATTTAAAATAATACTCTAACACCATAGAAAGGGAAAAAACCAAATGGACAGGCCAAGAACCTCATCATGGCAATAGAACCACCCTCAAGCCATCTCCATGACACTACACAAAGATGGGCCGCTGGAAACCCAAAACATTGGCACTAAAAGATATACCCAAACCCGTGAAAAAATAACCAAGTCTACTTACACCCAAAGGTGTAAGTGGGGTGTGAGAAAAATCTCAGTAGGATTCCACAGATAAAATATTCCATGTTATTATCATTATAATAATTTTTTTCATGTTTTGTAAATATGAAATTCTAGTATCAATTTCTAAAAGATGCAACTAACATAAAGAAGCCTGGAAGTCTTCTATTCTAAAGAATGTAGACTTTTAAATAAAATACACAAGCTACTGAATTTATCTATATAAAAACATCATATTCCAAAGGTATGTTTAAATTATCTAATTAGAACAAGCATTGGGAAATACCCCTAGGTACAAGCTCTTTGTGGGTCCCAAGTACCTCGTATCTCGGTGAAAGTATCCATAACAAATATTTATTCTCGTGAAAATGAGCCACTAATATGAAGCATACCCATAACCTAGTGGTCATGCAATATTATCGTCAGAGTTTAGTAAATTTTTTCACATAAATATTACTATGTTACTCTAGGTCCAAACCCTACCGGATGACTAGAATACTAGTACACGTCTATACACATTGATACATGGGTTATCCTCCTTGTGCTCAAACAAGTTACACATCATATAAATTTCCATTTCCACTTAAAAATTCCATTTAAAAATAACACACACACACACCAAACAACTCTCATGTATATCAAACGACTCACATAATCCCATTTTCTTTAATATTCATTTTGAAATCACACTCATACCAAAACAACCCACAACACTTTTCACATCTCTTTCACACTTCAATAAATCCATTATTTTTTTTACAAAACATTTCCAAGATATAACACATCACAGAACAATATTTTCTGATTAAAATAGACCATTTCAAAAGTAAACTCCTACCAAAATAGTTTTCAAACATAGTTGCGCTTCTTACATTGATCATGAAACCACTTAAAACGTTCATGAATCAATTCCATTAAGCGTAACCATGTTTTAAACATAAAATCCTTCTAAAAACACACTTTTTAGACCAAGGGATTGACAATATAACCTAAAAACAGAATTTTTATCCTAAAACTTATATAATAAAACCATTTCATGAACCTTGGAACAACCCCACTTGATAAAATATGAAAAACATATGACAAACACTCAAAATTTCACAAAGTTGGCACTTAAAAATCAGCCGCTTAACAAATGATACCAAATATAATTTATTCCCCAAACACAGTAGAGGAGAATCATTCTAAAAATATAATTCATGCAAAAATAAATCATCCCATAATGATCACGAATGGAATCACCAACCATTTTACCCAAAAACCCCAAACCGGTGTGTGGAACTTCCACCGCACCTCCACCAAACTATAAGGGAGTAAAATCGAGCTATAATCCACAAGATTTTACAAAAAAAGACACAAGGTTAAACCCTAGGTACAAAACCTAGCTTCTAGAAATTAGTAACACTGAGAAAACATGGATTAAACCCTAAGAAAAAGAAAGAAACCCTAAGAAAATGGGAGGAGGATGGAATGAAACCCACTTACTTGAAGGATCTTTAAGAAATTGGACAAAATCCAAAAAATTTTGAATCTTGAAGTTGCCAAAATTTGTAGTGAGCCTCTAATAAGTCATAGTAGTTCAAGTGGGGACTAAAATGGGGGGAAAATGGTGGAAATTGAAGGATTTATGAATGAATCATTTTACCTCATCAAATTTGTATGATTTAATAAATACTAAGAATTATTCCTCTAATATGATTGGAGATGAGTTCAAAAGAGATAAAATTAATAATGGGTGTAATATTTATGGTTTTGGATTCTAGTGGGAGGTGGAATAAGAAAACAGTAAAAAATGAATGACATATTAAACAATTAAAAAAATATTTTTTAAATTAGGAAATGAGCTTATGGGATAGCCCAATACATTAATAAAAAACCCAAATCCATCATTATTATGGATTCCTATGGGGTCCAAATTGATATGGTGGTTTTAATATATCGGGGGATGCCAATTGGAATGTGTAATGGGCGTTAAATGTTGAAAAATGAAGGAGTCATAAAAGAAACAGAATATATTTTTAAATCTGGAAATTGACTCCCAGGTTGGTCCAAATTTTGAAAACCCACAATTTCCACCAAATATATTGAAAACCCCCAAAACAAATAAATAATGGAAATTAAAAATGAAAAGGATTCTAAAATTTCCACTATTGATGTGAAAATATCGATGTTTTTTAGAATCATTAAATGAATTCATTGTTCTCAAAACAAGAAATGAAACATATCTTATGTAATGTAAAGACACTTCAACCAAATAGTGTTAAACAAAGGAGGAAAATGATGTTTCATGAAATTTCATAGAAACGTTATGTGAATATATTATTCCCAATTTTTTTAATGAAGTGATTAACAAAAAATTATATTCTTTAAAAAACGTTCTTATAATTCCCATCATTAATAAAAAAACCCATTTATGTTATGGATCAATAAGATACCAAATGTTATAAACTGTATTGTTTATGGATTTAAATTTTATATATTTAATACAAAGTATAATTTTTCTATGATTTGTCAAAAGATAATGAAGGAAAAAATATAGGGTATTTTTTTACTTCTATATCTTTTATAATTTCTAATAAGGAGACAAATATTGTTAAATAATCAACTAATTCCATGTTTGTTGAAGATGACCCCTTTAATAAAAAAAGTATTCAAACATATTATTTATGTGATTATATAGATAATTAGTTACTTGAAAATCATTTTAATGAAAAAAGGATAACAATATAGACCATGATCAAGTAAAATATAATCCTAAAATAATTTAATCTAATGAACGAGAAGGTTTTATTCTTAAAAATATTAGAAAATTATAAAACCATCCTTCAAGGACTATATATTAATACATAGGTAATAGAGTATGAACTATAAAATATGCAAGAAAAAATTATGAATATTAGGCTTTTTTTATCCCAGCTAGGATATAATACAATAGAAGAATACCTTAGTGATGATAGATGACTGTATTCAATGAACATAGTAGAGTTTGAATATATGAACAATCTGTGAGACTTATTTGATAAAAACATTGATTATCCTGTTATATGAACTATGTGGGTATCTTGAAATAAATATGATGATTGGGGTTTGTTAACTAGAAATAAAGGGTAACTAGTTACTTCTGTTTATGGACACCATGAAGAATGAATGGATTATAATGTAAACATTGCTCTTATATGCTGACTAGAAATTATTAGAATCAATATTGAATATGCATCTTATATGAATTTTAAATTATTTTAGATGGGAAAAAAACTTTTTTTCTAAATGTATATTTAATGAAGGCCATTAATGTTTACTAACTTCATAGTTTCAAAAACCCCAATTTCATTGATTTTGTTTTAAAACATTCTAAAGAATTGTGTGTCTTTAAATAAGCACATAGATCTTAGTATGAAAGGGAAAGTTCATTTATTTATTCAACTTGGTTTACTTTAGGTTTTTATTACCCAACTCTCTTTATGAAAACCTCACCAAAAAATATTTTTTTTATTTCAATTTTTGATGATATAAATTTTATTCTAGAAACTAAAATATGTTTAATTATTTTAAAATGCTTGTGAAAATGGAATTTTAAATTAATATAAATGAGAAATGAATTTTATTTTGGGATTTCATAAATTTCAAAAATATTGCAGAAATGCCTTAAATAAAATTTAATACAATCATGATTTACTTGAATGATTGTATTTGTAAACAGTAATGTGTATGAAATCCCATGAGTTCCAATATAAAAATTAACCTATATAAAACTATTAATCTAGTTGATTTTTTTTATAGAGTAATTATTGGATTCATTTTATTTTTATCTCATTTTTGGACAGACATTATGTTTTTTTATGTTAATGATATTGATTTATTGAAAATCCTAAAGAATCAAATTTCTGTGATATAGACTAGATTTTATGATATTTCAAAAGATCTATTTCATTATGGGTTTTTAATAATTTTTAATTAGATTTAGTTTCATATTCTAATTCTAACTTTTTAGGTTATATGTTATATAATAAGAGTACCTCAAGAATTAGCCACTTTGTTGAAAAAATATTGCATTCATGGATAAGTAAATGGAAACAGTTATTTTCAGTTTTAACTGTAGATGTTGTGTACATTACCGATAGTAGTTATATTTCTTAGTTGTTGAATATATAAAACACCTTTAGGGATTTAGGTTTTAATTTTGATCAGGTTCCAACTAAATATGATAAAACTTTTGTTTTTCAACATTTACCAAAATAAAATAATCCATTCTATAAAAAACACATAGATCGAAAGTATATTTTCTTAAGAGATCATTTAAACAAATTGAAATACCATTTTGAAAAAAAAATTATATGGAATGAAAAATCACATATAAATTTATAGTTATTTTATTAGAAAAAATATTATATATTGTTAAAATTATGTTGGGATTTTTTTATTTGAAATTATTCTATACTATTTGAGAATTTTTTTCATGTATTAATTTCTATTATTTAATTATTATGTATTTACCAATATGAAATAATAAATGGCCCAGTTTCCCTAATTTTATTAGTTATTTATTTACATAAACTATGTTTTATTTCATAATGTGATGCATATTTTATTCATTTATAGAATATTATTTTCAATATCAGGTCACTCTCAGTGACTCTTAATATTCTATACAAGAGAATGGTTTTTTTGTTTTCTCACAATTTGGAACTCCTTTAACTCTCAGAGTGTCATTAATTTTGAATATTAACCATTTATTTCATAACCCAACACATAGAATTTCAAAACAAATTCTCATTATCTATAATTTTAAAATTAAAAACAAAAGATGGTAATTAGTCTTGAGGCTACAATAGGGATAAGGTGTCATAAAAGGTGATGACTATATAAGTGATTGACTTCTAGTGGTTTGAATAAAAATATTTTGATCTGAGGAATGTTTCTAACATTTGAGGATGGTGGTTTTGTTTTAGTGAGAAAAAGACAAATTTATATAATAGAAAAGAGGTCTAAGAATATTTTTTATAATTTTATGTTTAGATTTGATGATATTAAAAATTAGTGGCCAGGATAGTGAATGATAAGAACTTCTAATATCTTAGGTTGAGATAGTTATAGTTTTTCTGTTTACCCATGAATGAAGTTATTATTTTATCATCTATTTGATTAGTTTTGATGATTTAAACACTACTGAGATAATGTTATATCTGTTCAAAAATCCATTTTTTAGGTAAGAATACCATTAGTAAAACGTTGGTTAATGAAAAACTTTAGTAATGTATATCAGGGCCGGTACATCCTAGAGAAATTGTATGTATGAGAAATTTTTGTTTCATGACGTCAATCTACTCTCTAAAAAGTTAACCAATAAGAAAATTAATCTGACCGGGTACATTATGAGGTATATGAACCATGAAAATAATAAATTATGGATCTTCAATACTTTTAGAAGAATTATCACTGTCATAAGTTAAATTATGTTACATAATCATTTTCCCATTTCTTGAAAATATTTAGATCTTTAATCCCTATGATTATTGGATACTTTAACAATTTTTTAATGAAGAATATTATTCCCAATGGTGATTAATGTGAATATGTAGTGAGACCTATTAATTTCATGGGAGTTAATTTTTAGATTTGTTGTTATTAAAAGGTCTAATTTTGGAACTTCAGTTGTTAACGAAGAAGATATATCAGTAGATAAAATAGAAAATATTTTTTTTCAAAATAATTATGAAATATTTTAATATGATATATTGTTACATCACTTATTGTTAGAACTATAGTGGTTTAATACGAACTAGTTGATAAAGACCCAATCATTGAAGATGAAGAACCTTATATGGTATAACTAGTTGTTGTTTCTTATGTTTTAAATGTTTGTTAATCAAGATGGCATCCATGTACTATTTGGTGATTTTACTACACCCTTGGAGAATGAAGTGGAAATGAATGTTGATAATTCTCTTTATTTTTGGTTTACATTTTCAGACTTTGGCTTCGGAAAGAGCTCTTGTTTGATATGACTTATGTCTGAATATTGGGAAGACTTGTTATTGTAGATGTTTGAGAGAAAAGTACTAATAAATTTTTCAATGGTTCGATTTTTTTTTAGATTTCATTTAGATAAGATTGTTTTATGTATGATTTGTGGGCCTTCTAAATAAAATAGAGTTCTAGATGAGAATATTTATTTTGTCAGTACAATGATTGTTGGACCAGAAGAGGAAAATGATGAAGAAATTCCCCTATTAAGGTTAATGGTTACTAATGAATCATCTAATAAATAATAAATAGATGAAAAGTAACAAATATATCCACTAACATATGGTTCTATATTCACAAAACTGAATAGTTATGTTCAATCCTTTTGGACATGGATATTTTTTGAGTTTGATCTGTTGATAGAATAATTGGATGGTTGAAATCTGATATTCAAGAATATTGGGAGGAGATTAAATCCCTAAAGGTTTATATATATTCCTAGGAATGTTTTTAGTACATAAAAAATTATTATTTATCAATTTGAGTACATCATGATAATCCTAAATTCCCAAAAAAATAATGTGGAAACTCTTTTGATATATTCATCAGGGAAATCATCAATATCAATATTAATATATTATATGATAGTGGATGGTTCATAAGATCTTTATTAATTGACCTCAAGGATATCCTCCATTTCTTGATAATTTTTTTAGAAACATTTCATGATTTCCAAATGGATTTAATCACTCAAATTTGGGATGTTAAAGATTAGGTTTTTGAGGGAGTTCATATTACCAGATGTTTATCTAATAATCATAGTGATTTTGTGATGGAAGTCATTTTATCACTGAAGGAGACATCAGAAAAGGACCCTTATGTTTCATAGTTCATTCTAGGAGGAATAAAGAAGACACATATTCCAATTGATGAGAATTTTATGATCATGTATAATTATTTTAATTGACTATGACAAACTCTTGGGGAATATCCATCTTCCAATCATAAGGAATATTTTGTGTTTTAAAATGAGTAAAACGTTCAAATATGTTATGTCTATTCAAAATGGAAATAAGTGGTTTTTCATAGTATCCCATTTCAAATTGTTATATCACATGTAGTCTCTTATATTTTTTTGAAACTCAATATGAAGTGTTTTATAATCTATGATCTATTGGATAATTTTCTAGCATCTCACATAACTTTTAGTCTCAATGCACAGTAAGGCAATACATTAATTATTTAAATTTCCATACATGAAATAATAAAACATGCATATATGTGTGTATATGAACAATTTTATATGGAAAAAAGAAAAACTATTGAGGTTTATATTCATAAAAAGTATCATTACTCTAATAATGACATCCAAGATGTTGTGGATCCTTCTACATTTTGTAATAACACAAATTAGAAGTCTGCTAAGAATGAAATAGCTGGTGATATACCCAACCATTAATCCAAACACTCCTATTATAACTCATATAAGTATATTCAGACTAAGGCTATATAAATGTGAAAATGAAACATGGTAGGTATTGAAAAGAACCTTGGGTGAGATAGAGATGGTGTTAGAGGATATTTTAGTTTAAAACTCATAATTGTAAAGATTCATTCTATGGATTATTCATTCTTGGATAGTCTTCTATAAAAACCTTGCTTCCCAATTTGTTGGATGGAACCACCTCTTAAACCAATTTACATATTGTCTCAGCCATACAGAAATCCTAACCACAATACAATAGAATAAAATATCAGTTTATAAACATTTTTATTAATTCGAATGAAAATTTTATATTCTCAATTTGACTACTTTATTCTGTTTTTCATTTTTATCATTGTTTTTTTGCTGTTAATTATTAATTTATTGATAAGATTATGATTTTCATCTATCCTTTTAATTTAATTCTATATCATTATTTATTTTAGTCTTCATTATTCCCTCTATTTACATATACCCTATTCAATATGAAATCAAATTTACATAAATCCTTCAATTATTATTTTTGATATCCCAATAAGGGGGTGATGTCTTTTTACACATAAAATTTTATCTAAATTCTCAGAAGATATATGTCACAAGTTGTTTAACTTATTATAAGATTTTTTTCAAGAAAAGAGGGGGATATTCTTGGAAATAATTTGTTTTTCATGTAAATCCTTATATTTAATATATTTTTATTAACACAATATCCCCATTTTTACTGATGAATTTATCATAATTAATTTTAGATGAATAACTTATATTTCTCAAATATTATTTTATTTTATGGTTTTAGTTAAATATTTGAACTTAATTGTGTTGAATAATTTTTTCAAGGAAAATATCATTTGACCATGTAAATATTGTATTAGCAATAAATTTAAATATTTCTCTCCCAATGATAGTATCATCCAACCAATCATATTATACTATGGTTAAAAATTATCTTAAGAATATGCTATAAAAATCTAAAATATAGTAAAGTAAAATAAAATACTAGGTTATCATGTTAGTATATTATCATATGATAGATTAATAAATATAATATGATATAAATTCACTCTATAAGAATTTTCCAAAAAAATATAAAAATACATAAGCACTGGAAATGTGATAAAAAATTTACCCTTCAAATAATAAATGTTTTCTACTATGTTTTAGACCGTGTAAGTTAATATATTAAGACCAAATATCGTACGAATCCAATAATTAACCAATTCGAAGAGAAAGATATTCTGAAATATTATTTTTATATTATTTCATGAAGTCCAAATAACACACAATCCAACACATCCTATGATGTTGAAGTATTATTTTACCGGTGAAAATTAATATATGACTAAAAATATTATTGAAAGGAAAAATTATCCAAAAATGTAGAATTATTATTTACTATGTAAAACATAATAAAAACTTTTAATATATCATACAAAATTATGAATTCTTATTTTTAGATGAAAAGACCTATGATAAATATTTTTACAATGAAAGTCCTTTTGAAGATGACCTATGAAGTTGAGTATTTTTCAGATATTTAATTTTATTTTTGAGGAGCATATTACAATTTAATTATTCAAATTAGTGTACATAAATAAAATTTTAATTATCAAAATATTTAGTGTAAAATTAATAAAGGTTTAATTAATTAATGTTTATAATTAAAAGAATATGAATAGTTACGTGCTAGACCGATTTTATAGTCAATAACTACCTATGAGTTTGGTATTTTTAATGATGGTCACATAGAAAGGAAATATTTTTTTTATGAAAGAATATATATATATATATTATCTGGACCATTTTAAGGAAGAAGAGACTACATTTATATATAAGTGGAGTTGCTATTAATATTTCAACAACTCACTCTCGTTAAGGGGTTTCTCTATTTCATTTAATCTATTCATGCTGCTAGACTAAAAAAACACATTATGTTGTTGTGCATTAATAATTATTTTCTATAGTGTAAGATCCTTTGGAAGTAAATTTTTATGTTATATTATATTTTTTTGACATTCTTCATCATCTTTTAATTTCTACTGTCAATTAATTGCTTAACTATTAATAAATTGATATACTTTGGAATATAGGTCCCACCTATCTCATAATGAAAAAAGGACATGGTTATATCATGAGATATATTGATATAGGTCCTAACTATGATAAATATTTTTAAAATGAAAGTACATTATATTCATTTCTATATCATGAGATATAAATCATTACCTAATGAATTGGAGGAAGATATAGGTCCCACCTATCTCATAATGAAATTAACCTTACATGCGCACAAATTCATAAATCATTCATCATTGCAAAACCCATGAAATAAAATGGGATTCTTAAAAATAATTTCATCATAACATAATCTATATAAGCCAAATGGAATTCATAAAAATAATTACATCCTAAAAATAATAAAATAAAAGTAATAATAGGGATACAAACATAACCCTTTGGCATCTTAGATGGAAAATAATTTTGATAAAACACATGAACTTAATTCCTGAAGAAAATATCCATTCATATTTAAAAACATTATCTTTTATCAAAATGTTTTCAAATTTTAAATGAAAACAAATTAATTGAAAAAAATGAAATATTATAAAGCAATCATCATGTAAATAGGGAATTATAAAGATTTAAAAATCTTTTCAGGTCATATAAGTTAAAAAGAACATTCCCCTTATACTTTTATCAGAGAAGTCAAAAAGTAACTTATATGGTAAATGAAATAAATATTCCTTCCAAACCATGTAGTAAAATTAAAAATTGTTAAAAATGACTTTTAAAATAGATAGAAGGATATAGACATTTAGTCAAAAAAAATTTAGAAAACATGGACATAATGATTAAATATATCCCCAGTAATTAGTTACGTATAAAGAATCTTGGATAAAAATGAGATTGCAAAATTATCCCTTACCTTAGGACTAATTTCTTCCGTACGTGTTAGAAAATCTTGTATAGTGGGTTAAAACATATTATTAACTTGTATGAAAACCAAAATAATACTTATTATATCATATATGATTCACTTACGAATTTATATTACATGTTCCTTATTCAATTCCCCGTTTAATCAACTTTTTGGGTAATAATCGTTTCATTTATCATACATGGTTTCAATTGTTATTCTTCATGTTATTAATTATATCATGAATTACATAGTTCATGAATTTAAAAAATGTTTTATATATTATATATATTCTATATAAATATATATATAAATAAAATAGAATACACCATTCATGGAGACGGTAGACCATATGTAAATAGGAACATAGTTTTTGATTCCTTATTAAATTAAATTGAAGTAAGTAAATGAAACATATATATACATAAATATAGTTGCATTATTATGTAATATATTTCATTATTGTTTATTATATATACTTTATAATCATTATTTAATGGTTAATGTGGAGACTGTATCTCATTGCGACGTGGAGACAATAAGTCGTACGTACGCACAAGCGACGATATCATTCCCATAATTGCTGAATGGTATTGAATTGGATGGTGTATAATAACCCAGAATTAGTATAATGTTATAATAATCATATATTGTTTTTATTTTCACCATTATACCCATCCTTGTAATGTGGTGGTGAAAAATAGTTTATACGATGATGTGGAGATGGTAGGCCATACATACACACACACACACAGTGATTTCGTTTTACATAGGATGGATAGAAGGTAAAATAGGGTAGTTTTATATTTATAATCTCATATCATAATATTAGTGATACTTATTTTATTAAATTATAATGAAACAAATGATGAAGGGGAACTAGAAGAAGAATGAAACTTTAATGAATCGGTAGAACATATTACCTCTTCCTCGACGTGCCTCCTTTAAATTTCCTCTCAGGGCACTGAAGTTAGTATTTTGAGAAGACGATATCCTCTATAATGTAACTAGGTAATTTTAGAAGAGAAATGGGAAGGATTTTGATGATCATGTTGGCTAAAAATGGAGTGATGTGGGGATGGAGGAGGTGACCTTTTATAAGAGACGAGAGGTACACTTTAAGAAACTCTCAAGATATTAATTTTGTATAAATCCAATTTCGATTAAAAATAGGAAAAAATTTATTTAATTCGAATATAATATTATTTCTGTTCGAATAAAAATCATCCATTAATTTTTTTCCAGGTTTTTAATATTTTTGTACCCTTGGTTTAACCCTTATTTCGCCCTCTTTAATTTTACCGTGATATCATGTTTTTAACACATTGTGGGCTAATGTAATTACTATATAGTGTCAAATGACCCAAAAAAGTTATTTATGACATATATGGACTTATACTAACAATTTTTTCTAATATTGTATTTTTATGAATTTAATATCATTAATAAACAATATTATGCTTTAAGTTATGAATTTTGTCAATTTTGGACACTATTCCTACTAAACTTTTTAGAAAATTCATAACAACAACATTCCATCAAACCAAAGGCCTTAACTCATACATAATTTGTAAATTTAATATATCAAATTCTTTGATGAAATAAAACTATAAAAATTAAAGTTATTTTAAAATTTATAAATTAATTTATTTGAATCTTTCATTAATGAGTTAATTACTACATTTAAATTATGTTATAAGTAGATTTATTTATTTGGTGTCTAATAATTATAAATAAAATTCCATGATCAAGGAAATAAGTTTATATTTCTATGGAAAATTTATATACATATAGACCAGTTTCATAACCCTATATTAAAATTGATTTAGTAAAAGATATACGTTTAGGCTATAATTATATTAACTTCAAACTAATTCTTATAAGTTGTCATTTTCACATCCAATTGAATCTATGGGTCCAAAAATATACCCATGGATTTCCACATTCAGAAATATATCATCCAATAGGATTATGACATGTATTAAAGTAGTTTCATATCATTATAATATTATTTTTCTCTATTATTTACTAGATTTACCCTTTAACCATGGTAAATAAAATAATTACTGAAGTCACTATTCATAATGTCCAAAAATAAAAGGTAACTATTTAAAAAATTTGAACCTTATGATTCCAAATATGGGCTCCATTATTATAAATTGAAAATACGTATGTTCGAGTAATTAATTTAAAATTAATTTCTCTTGTCTAAACCAAAAAGTGGGTTTTTAAGAAGTAATAACTATTAGATGATTTCCATGTGTTTATATCCAATTTAAAAGTAAAATTACTTCCAATGAAAAAAATTGGATAAAAAGATAAAAATAAAATCCAATTACACTTTAAAACCAATTAAAAAGAAAACCTAACAACATAAATAAATTAGATAAAAAGGTTGTTTCGAATTAAAATGTAGTATTTTAACTATTTACTAAAATTTCAATTTTATTAGAAAAATACAAAAATCCAAAAAAAATTAATATTTATGTCCATTTTCCACAAAATAAGTTTATTTTGTCATATTTAACTTATAAAATTATCAAAAACTATATTTAAAATGGGTGCACCATCCAAAGGCGTTAAAACATAATTTTTTTTAAAAAAATACTTATTTTATCTGAAAAATTGATTTTGTTCTCATATATCTTTCTAGAATGTGTAAGATGAAATATAATGTTATAATTCAAATTGTGGTTACTGTTATTCATAATAGCTATTTTATATCAAATTAAATAATAATATTTTAATAATATATCATTGTTTAGTGAAACTCGGTATCACGTACAACACAAGCTATCGAGGGAGATCACTCTTGCGTGTAACCCAATTAATGCCACTGTTGTGTGTAGTGAAATCTTCCTTTGGTGTTTCGTATAGAATTATGCAAACCTAGTTCAGTTATACATTGATCAAAATATGTACTTAGTGTTTCATGAATTAAATTATATCAGAAGAACATGAAATTGTGCGAAACATAAGCCAAGAATAGTGTTGCTTATACTGCAAGATAAAATGATGTTACGTATAGCGCATGATAACCTTGTGGTATCATACAACACAATATATAAAGGAAATTAAAAATAATTTAGCTCATAAAATATCATGGTGTTACAGGGCCTCCCCAAGGCCTTCGAGCCAAATGAATATGCAGATGCACAAGTTATAATACAAGGGACAAGGATCCAGATAAGGAATCTGAGCAGACACATTCACGAGGGAAGAGATAACTGGAATTGGAATAACGAGAGTGTATGGAATTTCCATTAATATTGGGCCAATGCAGATCTTCAAGGGATAACTATCCGACTATCCTTGTGAAGGTGGAGTGCTGATATCATGACATTTGATGGGGAGGAGTAGTTATAAGTTCACTTTTCAAGGTTATTTCCTATAAGACATATGTGTCATGTAATGGTCTCTAATCCATCGAGCCTTGTATGGGTTCCACCTTCCCCCTTTAAAGGGGTATTATCAGAAATAATAAAAAAATGAAGGCCTTCAGACCATTAATTTTGTCTTAATTGCATTCCCATTGTGGCATCATCTTTTATATTCTTGGATTTTAATTTCCAACAAGAAGATATTTCATTGTTTGTTCAAAAAGGAACAATAATTATTTGTGGTTATGGAAATAATAATAATAATAATAATTCATATTTCATGGTATTATTTAATTATATTTTAAAATTAAGGGGGTGGTTCATGGAAATAAATTGTGAGGATTATGGAAAATATAAAGAAAAGTGGGAAAGGGATATTATATATTAAAATTATGTAGAGAAATTGTTATTAGAATGAACGAGGAAATATTATATTGAAAATAAGCTATATAAGGGAAAATAAAAAAATATTTTGAATGAAAAAACATATCAGATTTAACCTCGTACAAGTATATGTTATTGAGAAATAATATCCTAAATTTACAAGTATATTAATTAATTAATTAATTAACCACAATAATACTATATATATTTATAATTAAAAGAGAAATTTTTATAATTTTCTATAATAATATTTTCATGACAAAATTAATCTTTTATAAATAATTTTTAATTCATAAATTTATTAAAATTAAAATTAAAAAATTGTATTTATTAATTTATAAATATAATTTAATTATAATTTTAATTTATATTAAAAATTACCATATATATAAGTATATAAATATATTCAGTAACATTGAATATAATAATATTAGTAATAATATTTCTGTAATATATATATGTGTGTATATATTTATATATTTTAAATTAAATTAAAAATGTAATAGAAGTACTCAAAGATAAATAAGTATGGGTAAGATCATCATTATAATTATTTTATTTATTTATTTATTATTATCAAATTAGATATAATAATTAAATTATTTTTAATAATATGTAAGATATAATTATATTGTTAATTCAATTATTCTAAAATACAATCATTTCATAGTTATTATTATAAATTTTTAAAATTATTTTTTAGAAAAAATACTGGATTATAAAAATTCATGGTGGTCTTGTGTTCAGACCACCATTATATTTTAATAAGAACAATTTTTTACTCATGAATATAACACTATTAATTTTTTAATTTTTCATATTATTATTTATACATATTTTATATTCATAGAGAGGTGCATGGAAAAACATTCAGAGGATTATTTAAAATATTAATGAGAGAAAAAAAGATTCTAGAATTATATTTGTATGTAATATATATATATATATATATATAAGGAATCAACAATTATTAATTGATCATTATCCAAGTTAAGAGGAAGAAACCAATAAAAAAAATCCATGAAACCAAGAATGGGTAGAGCCCGATAGACCATGAGCTGCAATATAATTCACCACCATATTTGCAACTATATGAGTAAGTGGAAAATTGCAAGATATAAAAGAGTGGAACAAGGAATTAATCACCCAAATGAGTAACCGATCCATTTTCAGGTCATCTTCTGATAATAAGATTGAATTGATAAGAACCGAACAATCAGACTAAAGAATATTGTAATTCCACCCCTTCCCAAGTATTGGCCCCAAGTAAAAAAGAATAGTGTTAGACTCATCCACTGAGGGAGTCACATTGGGAGATGAAAAACCCTAGATAATATTATGGTAAAATTTAATGGAGTTTTAAAAAATTAGGAGAAAATCAATCCTATAAAAATACGAAGAAGTTTCGAAGAAATAATTTTTAAAAAAAAAATATAATATGGGAAGAGAAAACTATGAATGCTAGGGGAGATGCTGATATAGGTGTGAAAACACAGCTTATAATTCCATTTAGACATCCAATACTCTGCACACATAGTCCAAAAAACATAGTTTCAAAACATTTCTGAAGCTGAAATCATTTATTTAATTCCAGATCATCCAAGCCACCATACATGATTTACACACCAACTCCATGTGCAGGGATAGTGACAATTCATTTAGTAAGAAATATAGATCCCTCACAGACTCAATTATGAAATTAAAATTATCTCACCACGTGCACCAAACCCCTCTTGTTCATTGGATGTGACAAATAGTGTGATATTAAAACTTGATAGAAGTGAAATAGAGTGGATATGTGGTGTTATCAGAATCATGGTGACAAAACAAGAACCCCTTCATATGGAGAGAACCTGTATATACTTTACACTATAAAAAATAGGTATGTGGTGATATTGGGAGATGTTGGGACTGAAATTTATGGCTCCACTAGTGAATGAATAATAGTGAGATGAAATTAAATGAAAAAAATATGGAAATAAATGTCTAGAGAGGAATTTCTGAAAAACCTAAAAAATAAAATAGGTAAAAAACATTTGAAAAATAGAAGCATCATTATATGGTAATATTAAGTACATAGTCCCTTATAATTACATAGATAATATCCCTCATAACTATCTCTCTTAAATACCTAATGAAATAACCTCACACTAATAATGATCAGATTACATGTTCCAGTGAAGTTGATGTGGAATTCTTTAGGTGGGGGGTACCCTATTATAGTATCGCTCCTCCCTCTTCCTTCTCTTCTCTATTATATGGGTTAATGGATTTTGAACACCCACCATACAACCATTCCTACCATAATTGAATATTTAAAGAGGATACACCATTCAAAAAAAATATTGTTGACATATCTCTCAGTTGGAGAATTGATTAGGAACTAATTTCATCTCCCTAAATCCTTTCTAAATTCCAGATCCTGCTTCTCAAATCTCTGTAATGACACTCCGATATCTTTACCATATTAATTTATTAGATTCAGTCACATTTATAATGAAATATTCTATATTTTATTTGGTATTAATTTTCTACATATCTACTCTTCCTTCCCCAACAAATTTTTGACAAAGTGATATTGTACCTCAATGTGCTTCCTCATAGAGTGAATATATGGGATCCTTGAAATGTAGAAGGAGATATACCTATAATAAAGCAATAAAATATAATCCTGTTTATGATGAAACTCCTCCACTAATATTTCTCATTTAAAAAATCTCATTGAAAGCCTATGTAGCTACCATGTACTCTACCTCAATCATGGTTAAATCCAAAATAGAAAATAACATTGAAATCTAGCTAATAAATCCTCATATAATAAGAATCACATAACAATTAGTGGATCTAATCTAGTCATAATGTTCTGCTAAATATGTATCAACAAATCATGTGATAGTAAAATTTTATCCCCCAAAAGATAATTCAACATCAGAGTTATCCTTGATGTATGTATGAATCCTCATCATTGTGTTCCAATTCTCCCATCCTGGATTCTCTATGCACCAACTAACTACTTCCATCTCATGTGACATGTATGGTCTAGTACAATACATAGATAACAACTGACTCTAAACTAACAATGTATATGTTACTTGAGACGTCTGCATCCTCTCTTGTCCACATATAGAAATAATCATAGATGATGATATGAAATTAACGAGATGTGGGGTAGATATTATCTTACATTTTTAGGCTGAGTTTTCAATTAATTGTACAAGTGACTCTTTTGTGATTTAAAAATCTTCCCATTATTTTGATATCTTTAAATATCCACCCGATGAATCTTTTCTAATAGTAAAATTTCAATTATATCATACTCCATAACCAGCAATTTCATAGTATCTGGGATCTAATAGTTTTTTGGATCTATATCCATCATTTATTACACATACAATAGACAAATTATGGAATAATTAACATGTGAACACTTAAAATATACACATGGAAAACAATGATTTTTCTATATCCATGGCTCACAATATTTGGATCAAATCTCTTATACCAATACCTTAGAAACTACAAGAAATTATGAATATATTTTCTCAACCTGAAAACCACATTCTATTTTCCTTATTATTCAAAACCCTATAGTTTGAGAGTATAAATTTCATGTTCAAGATCACCATAATGAAAATATGTATTTCTATCGAGATTTTCTAGTGAAAAATTTATATAGAAAACATCACAATATCTATCTTTACCACCATCACTCTAATAATAATTGAATACATTTCATTGAAATAATAACTTTTTTGGAGAATATATTAATACCACCATTCATTCATGATATCTTTCCATAGGGTTCATTCCATACCACATAATATTAATGTTTCATGTGATGTCAACAACAATCCTTTCACGAGGGCATGAAACAAGATCCAATGCATATTTATTATATAGGGATTCATGTTCCTCCAACATCATCATCATCATCCATGGGGATTCGTATGGTCTACGAGATGCCTCCAAAACATATATATCTCTCTGTCATCCTACAACAAGAAATAAAAAATATTTCTCTCAAATATATAGTCTTAGTCTCATACTTTTTCTATTTTCACATGAGTTGACCATCATGGTACAGACTCCTTCGGTTATTGATCTTTATTGTCTAGTAATTCCATAGAGGAAATTGGTTCTTCCTTGAAATTTTCCTCCAACATGATTGTTTCTGTTTCTATTTTAATTTTATCCAGTTGAACACAAATTACCATCTTCACAGTCTCTTCTACAAATAATTATTCTCTATTAATTATATGTTTGTGGGTTTTGGGGTATCAAAAATGATAACCCATAATACCGTCATCATATCCCACGAAGATAAATTTTATGTATATTGAATCCTACATTGAAATTTCTTAATCATTAAACAATTTATATATAGGACATTCAAATGTATATATCCAAGAATATTCTATGGGTTTCACAGTCCATATCTGCATTGATTTCTTCAGATCAGTGACCATTGATGGAGATCTGTTGATCACATAATAGTTGATATTAACTACATTTACCAAAAATGTTTTTGAAAATTCAAGTAGTCTTAAACATCGACATTGTTCTATATAAATTTTTATATTTTTTCTCAATGAAAATCCATTATAATAAGGATTTTTCTCTACCACGAATATCCAATATATTGCTTCTTACTATCAAAATGTTTTAGAATAATAAAGTGTACATTATCTACCATTATCAGCTCTAAAAAACATGACCTTGAATAAAAATTATAGTTCCTTTCTACTATTAATGTTTTGTAGAGACAAAAAACATCATCTTTCATCTTGGTAGGATTCTCCTAGCATATCAAGTAAAAATAAATAATGTAGGAAACAATGTACATTATTCTTCCCATAGATATAAATGAATCTTTGGAAATATCAGAATAGACAAACACGAAGATATATTTTCTTATCACTGGTTACATCCTAAACAATACCATGTGTTTCTTGAAAAAAAATTCCTATAAGATGGAAATGATACCATCATAGGATTAATTAGCATCTTCTGTTAAATAAGAATCTTTAGGCCCTTTTTAGTCATATGGTGGAATTTTTTATGGCATAATGTCATATACACTTATATCGAGGTTATTTATGTAGAAACTATATCTAGCTCCTTTTATGTTTCACCCATAATCACATAATGTTTCTTTGATATATCCTGCATATTCATCTCCGGAAGTTAACCTTTCACAATTATAATCACCCATTTCTCATTGCAGTCCCTGCATTTGATATCATCAAATTTTCCCAATGAAAATATTTTATTCTTCACGCCATTTACATAGTTTACTCTTTATACTGTTCAAAAAATACCATCACACATCTTCAATTTCATTGTATTGACTCTAATGATCATAATTTTGAGATCATACCCATTTAGAAATGTCATTTCATGATAATTTTATACTAATAGAACCATTTCTTTCATGGATTCAGGTTCCATGATTCTCCCAAGTTGATTATCTAGGAATCTTTAAGGTACTGTTTTTATCCAGTATTTTTCACTACTTTACTGACTAGAATGTCTTTATTCTCAGAAGTAATAAACACATTTTCATCAATGAAATGATTCTATCTCCCACTAGAACTACTCTCTATCATCACAACTTCCTTCTTTTGTTAATACTTTATAGGTAATTATCCTTCTTCATAACTACATGAAACCTCATTTTCCATGATATACAATTATTCCCATTGATATTAATTATTCTTAATTTCACCATGATCTGGATACACCATTATTTAAGAACATAAAATATTTGAAAATTGTGTATTTAATAATCTCAATATTTTTTTGATATTTATGATTAACTAAATTTGTAATCAACTTGTATAATGTTATTTAAGAGAACTATTAATAATTAAAAATGTGAATAACATTGGGACAAGACCATCTTATAATGGAAAATATTGGGACAATAAATGACTAAAGAATAATTGAAACTCTAATTGTGAGTTAAAATAAATTGAAAAAAATAAAAAAAAAATAACACTAGATTTAATGTGGAAAACTACCAAAATGGAAGGGGTAAAATCAATAAGAAAATATAATGCTCGTAATATTATTAACATGGGGTAGACACTCCCCCAAAATTACAATGTGTATTTCCATCATAATTTTATCTGAAGAATATATTGGTATACTACCTCACAAAATAATTAAGGGATAAAATGTTCTAGTGTTTTTGATGATGATCAAACTGGGGGTGATCCACTTTTATAGTCTCTCCTACCCCATAATTACCTTCTATTCAAGATGTGTGTGTGGGGTTTGACCACACACAAAATATTAATTACCACCCACTTGAAACATCAAGGGGAAATACCATGAAAGAAAATTATTATAGACCTGAGATTTCATAGATTGTTCTATAACCATTATAAAACTATGAATGAATCCTCACTTCATAGCTTATAACCCAGCATTATAGTATAATAAATTGATTATTCAACACTTTAACATAATATATCAGCACCATCCCACCGAACTACATTCATGTTGAGGATAATTATCTTGTACTTCTAATTTAAATATGAAAATGGACTTAAAAAACAAATTCCATTACACCATAGTAAATATAGATTTCACTAAATCATATTTCATACCTATGATAATAGGTGAAGATTCCTTTAGACCATTATCATTTACTGACCATTGATAATTACATTTTTTTTCATGACATCCCATTCTAAAATATAAACCCTTACACATCAACTCATGAGACCCTAGTAATACCTCTAAATAAAGTGTGGGCAAGGACACAAATGCATCTGGTAGAAGTCTGAAAAGAGAAAGTACATCACTCAAACAACATGGGTTGATAGAGAATAAGGATTATGACCAAGAAAATACCCCTATTTGGCTAGAAAATAAATATTTAACCAATATATACTTCCGAATCCCCAAACCCACATTCTTTTTTCCATTATGTGATTCTCATAAGTAACACAAATGGATTTATAAATTCTATTAGAAACACAAGACTATATACTCCTAAAACATGACTAGATTTGGTCTATATGATCCCTAGTGATATTCAAGGGTGATATTATTTAATAAGGGTTAATGTGAGCCACTAAATTAATGAGTTATTACTTTCAATAATTTTAAATCCTTATATGTGGCTACAATTAGATTTTCTTAAAAACCCTATCTATTATGGTATAGATTACCTCCTATTTTGATCATTAAAAAATGTCATGAACATAAGATACATTATATTCTTATCAACCACATTAACACTAGATGTGTAGTGCAACTCCTGCCACCATTAAAGAAAAACATCTAAACTGAATGAGATTTCATATTACAATGTACTACGAAAAATGATGTTGAATAGAATAAATATTTAATAAATATAAAATAGTTTATGAATGAAAACCATTATTTTTCAACCTGATTTACATATATATTAATTAATGAATAAAATTATAAATTAATGAAGTAAATATTTAATGAAAGTGTAATAATTAATGAAATAATTAATTTTACTTATAATTTATATGTTTATATTTTAATGTGTAATTATTTTAAATACTTTTAAAATTTGAAAAATATATCAATAAAAAATAAATTATAATTTTAAAATAAAATTTAATTTAAAATATAATTAAGGTTTGATAATTTAAATTTAAATTTTTATAAATATAGCTACAAACATTAAATAAAAAAATATTTGTATGTAGTTGGGTGCTAACATAATTGGGAAAGTCACCCCAAAAATATACATTTTACAAATGGATTAAATCCTAAAAAACCATCTAGGGTGGAGTTATCTATCCATTTATAGAATTAAAATGTGTCCCATATTATGGTTAGGATCTTTGTGTCTATACAGTATCATAAAATAGGATGACACATTGAGACCAGGTGAATAGTGTGATGTGCCTAGCTAGGCATCACGTTAGGGAAATACATTGGCGTCACCGAGTGGAATTATCAAAAGACTAATGATGGAATTTCACCCATAATATGGACCCATACCCAATCAGATTTCTAATTTTTGATTGGGGGTTCCATCCCCCATAATGATAGAGGAAGTCATGACATGAAAGATGGGTTTAGGGGGAATTATAGCATTATAATTAGTCATAAAGGCTACCCGTCAGATATTAAATATGGCGTTGAGTGACTATAAAGTAAATAAAAAAGGTGCAATAAAGGCATCATTAGGCCAAAATCTCAAAAGGGAGATGTGTATGTTGGACCTTATCAGTTGATCCATTACCCACACAAATTTCCAATGTGCGATGGATGATTATTTTACCACAGTGTGTTAATAGGAAACATAGTGTGACCTTTATCACAGGGGGTGATGTGGTGTAATTACTAGTGAGAAATCATGACAAAATGCCTCTTATATTAGATATTATATAATTTTATATAAGGGATTCCATTCCCAATTTAGTTGGTTCCTTTGGCCATCATGATATTTTGATTTTGGGCTACTAATATGTTGTAAAATATATCATTATGGTTTCTATATATCCTTGTGAGGAGGGATGAGGCTTTAACTTATTGAATGTCTTGGTAAGTGTGTATTTATATTATATAGTGCCTTTTACCTAATATACATTATTTTAGAAAAATAAACATTATAATTATTATAAATATAATTAAAAATAATTATTATACTAGGAGAGCTATGAAGGTTGGGTTATTATATCATTATAATCATTGAATTTAATTTTAAATATAATATAATTAGTTATAGATACAAATAATTGTTATTAATTATATGATATTTTATTGTATGATTAATATATGTAAAATAACTTTATAAAATAATATAAAATATAAAAAGTAATAAAATAATAAAATGTAAAAAAATTACATTTTAAAATAACATTTAGTTATTCTGAAAGGAAAAAACATTAAATGTTATTGCATTAGTGATAATAAATAGTATAAATCTAAAAATTAAGAATTTTTTTTAAAAAAATCTTTATCAGACCCTAAAGATCCTATTCATGATCCATATTATTTCCTAATACATTGAAAAAACAAAAAAACAAAAAATGGACTCCAAAAAGATCCAAATTCCCTGATCATCTAGGGAAAAGGTTTGTATCAAAACAGAAATCATAAAAAGAGAAATAATGACTCCTAATAATTAGATTCAATGAATATGGAATTCCAACCAAACTCAACAACCATAAAAACATTGTAGTGGGTAGAAAAATCCTCTACCACTAGAGGACTCTAATTATCCCCAACCAACCAATGACGGGCCAAAATAAGATCACCTAAATGACCATGGGAATCAATTTTGATGCCTTTTGACACACTAAATACAAGATAAGCATAGGTATTTGCCTTTACTATACCCTAAAATAGTAGATTTCAAAAATGAAAAATCATGGCTTTACTAACAAAAGATGGTGATGAGGGATCTGATCACCAATCCAAATCCCACATTGTAGATATTGTATCATAGATGATGGATTTACAACATGAATACTTTAAGATAATATCATTACTCTTGGTTAAAATGATCCCAGTAATTGAACAAAAATATTTTTCCAATTTTTGAAGAAGGGTGTAAAACCACATACAAATTATTTAAGATAAATCAAAAGAACTATCCAATAACAAAACATAATTAGGATTCTATTTCAATAAGATAAAAAATTAATAAAATAAATGTATTGTAAAATTGTTATAGGATTCCACACTATTAATGAAGATATATAACCTCCAATCACTATCCACAAGCCTCATAGAAATAACTTTTATTAGGATAGATGTTATAATAAATATTCCACAAAAAATCAGATCATTGTTAATGATATGATGGTTCCTATACCACTTCTAGGGTGATGAGAAGGAAGAGATAAAACATATGAAGTGAGTCTCTACCATGAATTCACTGAATAAATAGCTAAATCCTCTTGACCCCATCAAATTTGATCTAGTTTAGATTCAAACTACCACAGGATGCAAAAGATAAAACTATGATCCTTGGAATTAATAAAAGAAGTGAGTTTATCCTGATACTATCCATCAATTGAGTAATTAAAAAAATAAAAGGCATGAAATTAGACAAATCATGAATGAATGGTGATGTAATAATAGTACACAAATTATCATGAAGTTAGGGGTCATCAATGATCTTCATCTAAACATAATTACTAAACCTCTAGATGATGCATGAATTAAGTATTCGAAGAGAATCATAATGAATTCACTAGACTAAACATGTCCACAGACCAAAAGAGGAAAATAGATAATTGGGGACATATGTTTCTCAAAAAACTATTCCCAAAAAATAATATAATGATTAAGTGAGGTGATTAAATTGATTAGATATCATTTCACCATTAAATATACTAATATCATGAAAGACAATGTTTCCACCAACCTTAGGTCTTTTTATCCTTTTACAAGACACCCTAATGGCCCTTCACTTTCCATTATATTTACCCCACCAAAACAATTCAATATGGAATGGAAATGAATAATTAGCACATTTGGTAATTTGAAAAGGGATACAAAATATGTACGAATTGATTGAGAAAAAACCTCTTTAATAACATCATTTATTGTCATAAAACATTAAGAGAATTAAAATTTGTACTTTTTATAAATCGTATCAATGATGTATGGGAAAACATCCTTTTTTAATGGCCAATGACAATGAGTAGGTCCAAATATTTTTGATTATAATCAAATGCACATATTCCTCTTGAAATATGATGTTATTATTTTTTCCCCTACTACTCCGTAACTAATGGACACTTTAAACATGAAAATATTTAATGAAAAATTAAAAAAGTATTTATAACATTTGATTAAAATGTTAATCCAACTATGATCCTCAATAGTGACTCATGATAAACTTAAGATATATTATATAAATAAGCAATGTAAAATTGGAGGGGGTGATGAAAAACTATTTCACTATAGATGAATTTTATAGTGTATACATTAGATAAAAACAAGGAGAAAAAATCAGCAATAAAAAAATGAATATGGATGAGGGCATCACATTTCAAGAGGCCATGAAAAAAATGAAAAAGGGAACCCATGATCTAGATCCTTTATGAAATTTTAGAAACATGATGCATGATTATATGACCCCATTTTTTTGTAAAAACCATTTTTAGAAGAAAAATGAAAAAGAAGGACACTCCGCCCTATGAAAATTCTTGACCATGTAAAATTTTCAAGGAATCACACCACACCACGAGGATTAATGTGTTTTAAAAGAATTAAATAAATATCTGATTAACAATAATGTAATTATTTTAAAATACTATAGTCAGCATAAAAGAAGATTGATTCTCAAAAACTATAATAGATAAACAACACTACATCTAAATAACCATGATTTTATATTTTTTTCAAATATAATTAGGACAGATAATTGGGTAAAAATATATACACATAGTGTGTTTTTAATTTTTTGGATCAATTTGATTATAGTTTCATTGATGGAACCTAAACCATCCATGATATTTAAAATTTAATTCACAAGGTTTCACAAATCAGGTCTAAAAATGCACTAATAATTCTTAAAGAAAAAAATAATGAATCCTATCAGGACTAGCAGCCTCTCTAGGATGTATCTTTTGATGTGTAGTCTAATTTTTAATCAATGGAATATCCCTAGAAATTGTGTCATACCGGAAATCCATAATAACATGAAATATATAGGAGGATACTACATGAGAAATATATGTGAACCATTACTAGATTTTATCTGATGGAAATGAAAAAAATCACTCTTTTATTCTCAACCTCATCTTGTACGATCTCCACATCATGATCCTCCATAAAATAACTATAACTATACCCTTTTCTACTAGAATATTTCTGATGAATGAAAGTGGGATTCTGGTCACCCTATAATATGTTTGATTAATGATCACTCATAAACTAAAGACTTTATTTTTTATAGAGATACATAACAAGAACAATTTCATTAGAATAAATCCATGAGAGAAAAGAAAAAAATACTAGAACTTAATTATATGAAATGAAAATATTCATGATACTGTCAATGGATTATAAAAATTACTTAAATTATATTATCTCTCATAGGATAATCTATCAATGATAAAACAAAGAAGAAGAAAAAATACATGTGAATAGTAATTCTCTCTAGATTGGATATCCAATTCTCAGATGACATTCATCAAATGAAACATATCAAAAATAATTATATGGTAACTCCTTCCTATAATCCTTTAATCCTCCACCATAAAGATAGGAAAATGATCAAAAGATACAGGCAGATAATAAAAAACATAAATTAATGATAAAATGTAATTATCATTATTAAAATGAATAATACCATTATGAAAATATGAAAAGATAATATTTAATATTCTTACTATAAACCCAGTAAAGTGACAACCAGTGAATCCCAATTCTGGGAGGCCTACATATTGAGAGCCTGTCTAAAAATTACCATCACCAAAGGAGATCAAAATGAACACCAAATATAATCCTTTGAGTAGTGTATTTCTTAAAATCCCATCTACACAAAAAAGATCCCTGAAATTTTCACCACACATGTTCAAGAAGATCCTTAATGAACTATTTCTATCATTGGGTTGTCCATCAATAATGGCCCAAAAAAGACCATGAAGTATTTTCCAATTGAAAAATATTCACTTACATATGATTATTAGAGATTTTTTAGTAGGAACATTAGAATCCTCATTCAATAATAGAAAAATATGTTCCATAAGGACAAACATGCCAAACATGCCAACATTTAAAAACCACTTTTCTATCCAATTCTAAAATATACTTGTTATTTAAGAAACATTTTCACATGAAAATTTTAATACAAAAAACATTGATTATTAGTGGAGAAAAGAATGAACGGTATGGGGGTTTCTTAGACCCCTATAATTCAAACATTATTATTTTATGTCTATAGGTGTGGTTGGGGCATTCCGATCACAACTTCTTAAGAATTTTGTGTCATAGGTTCACAATGAATTTTAATTATTTAACAACTCAAATAATCAACCCCTAATGAATTCTTCATAAGTTATTTTCTAAGAGTCTATATTTCGTTAGTGGTGTTCGATAAATGTTTACAATTCCTCTTTCAGTTATTTTTGTTGGTGGGTTTTTGATTAAATTATATAAAATATTATGAGGAGATCACCGCACCAGTGTTCTTGTGACCATTATCTAAATGCGATGGTCATGGTATAAGAGTAGATATCTGTGCATATATTAGAGATTGAGACTCAAACAAAAAACATAGATGAAATTTGGAATTCATGGGGGGTAAATAATTTTGAAAAAGAAATTTCATTTTTTGAAGAACATTTGAGATTGACTAGATTGATGAAATAAGTTTCTAACAACCTCATAAATCCATTTGAGATTTATCAGAAAAAGGACCCTTATCATTCATGAAGTTTTCTAGAAGATCTAGAGGCACCACCTTTTTAGTCTTATAGTCAGTAAGAACCTCATCACCAATATGTTTTATGAGACACATTTTTTTTATTTTTCATCTTAATTTTTGTAGATAAATATTTACCTCCCATCATTTTCTTGAAGACATAATCCAAATTAGAGAACAAACCTTCCATCCTTATCGGATATCATGGATAATAAATTTTTCTCCATGTTACAAACAATACCACATAAGAAACAAAAGAAAGGTCACTATTCATAATCAATGCCAAAATGAATATTTTGAATCACAATATATAAAATGGATACATTATTCAAAAGGCATTTTTTAATAATTCAAAAACTTACCTGATAAAGGGAATATAATTTCAAAGATTTTGTTATCAAATTCTTTAATGAAACTTCTTTCATTTTAAAATTTTCCATCTCAAAATAATGTCAATTTTTTAATGTAATACCCATCAAATATATCTATAATTTAGAGAAATATAAATATATATAAATTTGAAATCCCACAAGTTTTAGTTAAATGACAACAACAATCCTATAATGTGGTGAAAGAAACATATTCATGAGAATCCTTGCTTCCACATCTCTAATAACTGCATCATACATCAATAAAAATACTATTAAATTAATGTGTTATTGATGGCTCCCATTTTATGGTTTCTATCCCCAATCACAATCATGTAGAGAATGAGGGATACTGATGACTTTAAATTTCATCCTCTATTATTGGGATCATTAAATGCCTAATCTTTATCCATAATAAAGAGTGAATGATTTTGATATTGGGAGACATGATTTCCTTCCTTGGAAATAAATATAAAAAACATTGGTGGAGAAACATAGTGAAAATCAAATATGATAATTGTCCTGAAGAATTCTAGAAATAGGTTTGTGAGGTTTTAAGAAGTAGACCAATAAAAAAGAAAAAACTCATAGCCATAATATCAAGAAAACCCAGAGAAAAGATGGAATGAATAGAGACCTATAAATGGACCAGACCTAACCTCTAGGTCTAACACGTTAATAAAAAATCATGTTGGACATGTGTTTGAGACTCCATTTTTACATTTGGGAATCCATTTATGATTTTCCTCTAAATTTCACTGTTATATTAATATAGTAGATTAAAATTATTGTTAAAAATTATATATATATGATTTCATAATATTTCTATCAATCAATTATTTCTTATAAAAAAGTAATAATTTCTCGTTTTTTTGATTTTTTAATAAATATCATAAAATTTGATGAAAATAAATGAATATAATTATATGAAAAATTGAGAAAAACCCCAATAACTAGTTGTTCGACTAATGATAAATACAAATATGTTAAATGAATGACCTAAGAAAATTTAATCATGAAGGTTAATAATTGACTATTTTATTTCTTTCAATGAATATAATTCTTCTCTAATTAGCTTATATATATTTCTATGACCCCACCATAGAGCTAATTCCATCACACTTTCCATGTCTTAGTTTTCCACACATAAAGTCTATTTACAGTCTCTCCTTCATGTTCATTGTATTAATTTTATAGAGAGATAAGAGAAAATTATATGATGAGTGGTCAAGCATCTTCACTCTTTTAATTCTTATTTTCCCTCTTACCCCTTTGCACCAGGACCACCCTAAGCCACTCAATCCTAAATGGAAATTCATTTTAATAAAAAAATGTCTTCCACCCTAGAAAATGTTAACATTCCAGATGTTACACCCAATAAAAATCAAATTTGGGCCATGTTCATCGATTGATGATGGAGAAAAATAGATTAATCAATTAAATAATGTCACCAATTAAATTTTCACTGGTTGTAGTAATGCCAAGAAATTTACCCATTATCCTAATTCCACAACTAATCCTATGCCTGTGGTAAATTTAATGTGTGTTGTAACCGTAAAATGTATTTTTATAGATATATAAATGTTTATCACATACCCAAACCTCCTATAAAATATGTAGTACCTAATTGCAATTCATGGGATTTTTCATCATCATGTCTATCATCTACAACTTCTTAGAGTAGTGAATGAAAATTTTATATAGGGAATGAGAAGAAATTCTATAGGGTGAATGATGGGGATGAATATGAGTATAGTTAAAAATCATTTCTACCTAATCATATCGTCCACCAATATCCATGTTTTAGATAATAATGGATTATATCACCATGGTGACACTCCATTGGTTGGTATTACATTTAAATTTATTATAAAATATTTTATAGATGGATATGCACATGAACCTACATTAAAGATATTTTTATTAGTTTTTTTGTCTTTTATATTTATTTTTGTTTTTAGAGTATTTGATATTTTTTATCATTCTTCAGAATATTTTACTTGTGAATGATGGATGTTTTCCCACATAGATTTTTTAGATTTTTTAAATTTATAACAAAGTACTATTTAATAACGATTTTAAAAGGATATATTTTTTTATATTAAATATATTTATAACCCAACTCATTAAAATAGAATCATAATTTTAATCTAATTTTTTTTTAATTTTTAAAATGTTTATAAATTAATTTCATAATTTTTAATTTAAAAATATTTTTTTATAAATCTATATAAATTCCTGAATATAAAAAAATTCTGTTTTTATTTTAAGAAAATATAAATAAATTCCTAAATTTTTTTATATTGGTTGGGATTACAATATAAAATGTTGTTTTTTGTTTCCTAAATAGTATAATAAATATTTTATTCTATATTTGAATAAAAAAATAGATATATTTTAAATATTACTAGACAACATTATAATAATACAATGGAAAATGAGAAAACCAAATATGAGACTCATAAAACACCCGAAGACCATAGAAAAATTGAGCAATATGTATTGCTTCTTGAAAAACAAAATCAAAATCACATGATAAAAAGTTTTTCTTTATGGGATGAGATATAGGATAGAATAGTATAGAAAAATTGATGACTATACTTTCTATTCCAGATAGATTGAATAATCACTTGATATTGTGTTTCCAAAAAAATATTCCTCTATCCAAGAAATATACCAAACTTGACGCCTAAAATAATAATGATTATAAAAGTTTTTAATGAGTTTTTCATTCTAGGAAAATTTTGAGAATTTAATTAGAACTTGAACCCCATTGTGTTAAAATCATACAAACTATATATTCTCCCCACTCTTTTTTCCATGACCTTTATTTTGCTTCTAGGATATGTTTTTTGTTGAAGAATTTATGGAATTATAAATATATTACTAATTTTTTATTTTAATGGTCTATTTCTTATGGTGAATCTGTGTGGATTTGGAAGGATCTATTGATAGTGAGGGGGGACTGATATCAGAATCCATCATTGGATCTGATCTCTAGTTTTCAGAATGATACTCTCTGTATTCTCTTTTCACATGTACATTATTTATTTAATAATGAGTGGATTGGGGTTTCCTTGAATAACGAATATTGTCTTTCTATTCTATTTTTCTTATTTTTTGTGGTGGATGTAAAATATTAAAATGATTGTATTTTTTATTTTTTTGGTAACCCCTCTCATTATAATATAATCTTTTTCATGTTAAATCTTCGTTTTTTTATGTTTTATTTTTCATAAAATTATTTTAATAGAATTATGGGTTATTTTATACTACCCTTACATGGGATTTTTTACACTTACATAAGTGGTATATTATACTTAAATTCCATTGAGATTACATGGAAAAACATTATGTAGGGGTTGTAATAACATTATGTACCCATGGTTCAATATGAGAAACTTTTACATGAGCATGGGTTGAAATTTACATTTTAATTTAATGGAACATGTTCACTTTACATGGGGGATATATTACACTTACAAAAACTATTGATAAAGATAATTACCCATAAATGAATTAGGGTTACACATATACATAATTTATTTTCGGTAACCTACCTATACAATGTGGTTGGTACTACAGTTATGTAGGCTAGGTATACCCTTATATAGTGGCCAATCGACCCATAAAAAGTGGTCCATTGTACCAATGTGGAAGAGTATATAATCCCATATGTTGTGAACAAATATACCATTTTTTGAGTAAGATAATATTGTTCTTACATAGCATCAACAACATAGGTTTTTTTAAGACATCTTCATCCACACAATCCATGACCAAACACCTATATTTATGTTGCCAATGGTTTTTTCAAGGGATTTGTTCCTCTAGTTTTAAGGGATAATTTCTATTAATAAGTAGTGATTTTTATAAATATAATCTCAATGAAGAAAATTCAATAGAAATCATGGATAAAGGAGATGACGGAGAGGTGGTTGAACATGATCATGGATCCGTTGAAAACACCACTCAAGGATGATTCTGGGAGTAATATATTGATGGAGAGATTGAGAATTTTGGATTGTGAAGAGTATGAAAAATCTCATCTATGGATTCAATATTTTAGGTTGAACACTAGTTTGAGGGTATCAACACGGTTTTTAATTTTAACGGTAAAACATTTACCTTGCCTTTTTTTTGTTTTTATATGTATTATTTTCCTGTTTGACATATGGTTTTAGTTTTTTCTTGTCTTTTTTTATTCTTTTAATTTTTATTTGTAAGATACCATTTTTCCTTTTATTTATAGAATTTTTGGGTAGTTTTCATTCCCTGTAATAGTAGCAATGTGTTCTGAACCATATAAATTATATTTTGTTCTTAATCTTTCCAACATTTATTCTGAAATTGTTTCTTTTTATTCTCCAATATTTTTTTTGTATCATTAATTTTTCAAGTTTCACATCCTCCTTGATTTTTTTAACTTTTATCTATTTTTAGTGTTTTTTATTGTGGGTGGGATGTTTACTCACTTCCACTCTCTAAGGAGTTCATTGTGAATCCCTCTGATTCCTCCCTATAATCATTTGGTATCATAAGAAGTTAATGTGTCAGGAGATAACTTTGATTATTCTAGAGATAGAGAAGATTTATGGATAGAATTATTTCATTTTGGGCATCGTTAAAATATTTATTCATCTTATTTAAAATCGACACAATGAAACTCTAATAAAATTTAAGAGAAAAAACCTCCACTACCTCTATAATAGGGGTTACCTCAAATATATTTTCAGTATGTTGACATTTTTATAATATAAAAAAGGCCCATTCCAATTAATGATGACCCAAACTAAAAGTTATTTCAATATTATTTCCATGATGATTTTTCGAGTGAAATATGGTTGAATATGGAACCTATGTACATGAATATATTCCTTTTAGGAAGGTTAAAAAATAAAATAATTCATTTTAATTTCAAAATTCCTCCAAACACTTTTGTGTATACTTATTTTCATAGTTTTAATAAGATGTTGTCAGATATAGAAAATTTAGGTTAAAAAATAATGGATGAATACCATAAATAATTTTCATATAATTCCTTTTGTGAACCATTAAATTTTTTATATATATTCCTTACTGTATCGAAGGGATTCAATCATCTTACATGAAGTGAATTCAGTAGTTTTTTTGTGGGGTATTTAAATTCATGGTCTAATGATGGTGGTTTTTTTGATGTCTAAGCCATAGTTTCTCAACATGATGGGAAAACAAAAAGGTAAAATAAATGAAGTAAAGGATAAAACTTGCTTAATGAATATAAATTGAAATCAGTTTTTTAAAAACAACCACATTAAAATATTCTAAAATGGGGATATGTTTAGAAATTGTAAGGACTGGAACAATGTGGTATACCCAAGTTATGATAATATCAAATTATTATGGGTATATATGGAAACCGTTATAATTGATTTGGTATTGATCTGGGTTTAATATCATTTTTGTTCCAAGGATTGGCTATTATTGTGATTTGTGGGAGCACACAATTAGAAGAGAGTGTGATGTCATGATAGGTTATTTGAGCTTTTTGGGATCATGTCGAAACTTTTATAATTTCATCTTTGTTGTGTTTTATTTTTTTTCAAAAGTTTTTACTAAATTTATTTAGAAGTGATTCAATTTTTAAATTTTTTATACTCTATATTATTATTTTTCTATGTTTTTTTGTTTGAGTTATTGGGTATTACTTGGTATCCATTGGTTTTTATATTGGAAAAATTGAGCTTAACAAGACCTTTGATGGTTGTTTTCTAGCTTATAACAGGTATTTGATGATTAAAGATTAGGGAAGTGATGTTATGAGTTATATATAATGTTATTTATTATATATTTTTTGGTTTTCAAAGCATGTTTTCATAGTTGATTTTAGTAGATGTGTTGGTATGTAAAGGCACATTCCACCGTGGCACATGCTATGTGATTGTAATATTGGGATGATCCTGATAGTTCATAGGTTTTTACTATTATTTAAAACTTTCTAGATGATCTAATATGATAGGCTTGTATTGGAATGCAATATTGTCAACCCTGTGTGTTTTAATTATTTTATGGAGGATATTTTTAAATATTTCCATGATTGATAGTATAAATAAAAGGTTTTCATTTTTTATTTAATACTAAAAATTATTTGAATCAGGTATTTTATACTTAAATAATGTTTTTTATGTTTTATTTTTTCAATAATTAGGTTGGTATAATTCTAAATTATTTTATTTTACACTTTTATGAGGAGTCCTTAAGCCGTTTTTGAGGGATATATTTCCCTTAAACGTGTAATTTTTACACATACTTAATTGGTATGTTACCTTCATGTGTATTTATCCTTATAAGGATGACCATTATGTATAGGTTTTTATAGCCTTACATTGTTTTGGTTTTGTTCAAGATTTAGTTTCGTAATATTGTAAAGACCTTTTTATGTAGGGGAATGGATCAGGTTATCATTACATCGGTTATATGGGATCGTTATTTAAACATTTGATGAATAAACTAACCCTTATTAGAGGTTATGTTACCTTTGTGTAGCGAGGGTTTTTTGTGTTCTACCCATACAAAACATGTGTAACTAACCTTAAATGCCATTGGTTTGACATTACACATTGTTTGAGTGACCCTGAGGCAGATATTTGTGATATCCTTATGGAATGGATTATCAAACCTTACATAGTTTCCAATGTTAGCTATATGTGGGACAATATAATAGGACCCATATGTATCACCCTTGTGTTGGGGTTTTTTAAAAAAAAATTGTCCAACACACACCTTGGAAACACCCATATCTTCATATTATTGATGGATTGTTCTAGAGATTTTTTCCTTCAGTTTAAAGTGCCTGAGTCCATTCTTGAGAAGTGGTTTAGACATATTGAATATTTGCGATAGAAACTAAGAGAAATTGAAGGATAAAGGGACACTCTATATGTGGTTGAACCTACTCATGGCTCTGTTAGTGACACCATTCATGGATGATTTTAGGAGTGTTGTTCTATTGGAGAGATCAATGATTTAGGGTTCTATATATGATTAAAATGCTCATTGAGGGCTTGGAAAGGTTGGATCGAACCATGGGAAGGGGTTTTCATCCTCATTTATTATTTTCTTGTGGATTTTGTTTACCATGTTTTTATAGTTTCATTTCCTAAACACATGGTTGTCTTATTTTACCTATGATTTTAGAAGGTCCTTATTTTAGTTTCATTCTAAAAATTTATACTGATAATATAGTAAATTATATTTTACTAAATAAGCGTGGGTTATTGTTCTTATTGTGGAGTAGGAACAAAGTGATCCAGAAAACATAATTATCCAATTATTATTATCATTCATTCATTTCTTTCAAAATAGTTTCTTTGTGTTTTGTCAAGTATTTTTGAATAGATTTTATTTTTTAATTTCTATTCATTCAGGTAAATTCATCTCTAGTTTAATTATAATTTTCTTTTCTATTTTGGGTGGGTTTATGGTTCACATACTCTATTGAGAGTTCATTATGGGTCTCTCATATTCGTCCCCATTACAGAATTTTAATCTTATTACTTATTATGGTGGTTTAAGGTTATGTTGGTGTTAGGTTAATTTCTTTTGTCCTCTATGTTTTTGGTGTTTCATGGAGAAACTGGGATGCTTAATTTTTCAAGGTGTTTTTCTAATAATAATTTATGTATTCTCAATGTCTATTGAATGTTTTAATTATATATTGGAAATATTTTAGGGGTATTCTCCTGATGTGTGATATTCTGATGAAGCATCACCTATGTAGTAAATATTTATGTTCCCTTCAAAGTATGTATTTTGAAACCTTGCTTCATGTTTTTCTTGAGTTCCATTCTGTTAATATTTTTTTGGATATATGACTACTAGGTTCAATTGAACAACTAAAAAGGATTTGTAAGTGTCCAACTGGTTTCTTAGTTTTGGTTTTATGAGTTTACTCTAAACATCGTCCATGGATTATGCATGTGGTCATGGATTATATGTCCCAAGTGGAATGAAATTACTTTTAATTATTTTTTTAATCATGGTTCCACTTGGTTGCCTATGGTCAAATAATGGATGTTGAATTAGAGGGAGAACCACCCTTTTAGATATGTTGGGAATGATCAAATATTGACTCTAAGTTGTAGTTTTCCTCCTCTAGGTTTGTTAATGATTAATAATGACTCAATTGTGAGTATTGGTAATAGGATAGGGATGAGTTTTTTTGTGTAGGATGATGAGGGTTTCCTTTAATCTTATTTTCGTAAATATATTTAATCCTACTTCACCCCTTTGACTATAGAAAAAATTTCCATGTTGCAATTTTTATAAGTGATAGTCTATTTTTTTTAAATGTTTTTCATAATGATATTTTCTGAAAAGATTTTTTTTAAATTAGAAACAATCATCTAGAAAATACCTCAAAGAGATTTCACAATAAATTTTAATGGAAAATTCAAGATTAAAATTTATTTGAAATTTTCATTTAAAAACTATGTTAGAAAATTTGAATGAATGTTTGTAATGATTAATTCCATATAAAAATGTGCTAAAAAATTTTCCATCACAATAGAAATTATAATTTTTAATTATTAAATTTTAATATATATTTAGACTATTTTTTTCAAAGGTTTAAATTTTTTTGAAATGAATTTTTTTTATTTAGGATAAAAAATTATTTTGATAAAAAATAATATAAATTTTTTATACATTTGAAAAACATTAATTTTTTTACTTTAAATGAAATTTTTATGGACTTACAATTTTTTTCCAATAAAAAAATAATTTGGTTAAGATTTATAATTTCTTTAAAATTAATAAAAAAGTTCTATTTGATAATATAGAAATATATTTTTTAAAATTTTAAGAAATAATATTTTCAAATAAAAAAATACCATATCATTTGATTATATAACTATATTAAATATTCATTTGAAAGAAAAGTTTCTTCATTTTCCAAAAAAAAATTCCATGTGGGGATAACTCACCACTCACCTAAGGTGCATTCCCTCGATCACTAGAGGTCTTCTACAAGAGGTGATGGATGAAAAAAATATTATACATAATATATTTCCTTATAGTAAAAAACCTATTGGGGGGATTTTCCAAAAAATGTTAAATAAATATTTCCAAAAATATTTATTTATTAAAATGTTAATATTGTACAAAAAATTAGTACATCTAGTGATAAATAATACAACACCGTAAAAGATACAATAAAAAACATGGCCTAAATTTTCATTGTCATCCACACACCAACATTGAATCACCTCTATACTCTATGTGATAATTCATTATAATCAACCTCAATACCTCAATACATATTGATGCATTACATAGAAAACAAAAAGATAAAACAATATATGTCATGCACACAAGTTCATATGAATGGGGTGATTTTGGAAACACTAAGTTGGAATTTCTTTTAAGGATTATATAGAATTGTATAAAATGATATAATTATCATCCTTGTTTGAAACAGACGTATCAAAATAATTTTTTTTATTAGATACATGATAAAATGAGATATATCAATTAATTATTTAATTAATAAATAATCGATACATGAAAGTATATTTAAAAACATAAAAGTACATATTTTTTTAAATAAATTTAAAACCGAAATTTAAATCATTATTCCTATCTAAATATCATGGGATAAACCTTTTGGGACAAGGTGAAGAATAACCAAAGTTATCACACTAATCATATCTTAAAATAACAAATAATATACACTTGGTGGATTCACACCATATAATAATTTGAGGTATATGAAGAGGATAACAAAATAGAAATATTCTTATAGCCATAGTTTTGCCATGCACTAGCACAGACCAGTCAAAGGATAGAAACCTTTACATCTACTATCATTATTTTACGGTGCACTATCTTGGGCCCATGACGGGATAATGATCTTCTCGGGATAGTAACTCAATAACATATAATTGTATGTTTTATATGTTTAATTCAATGTATCGTGATTCCATTTGTGTTTTTTCATTTATAATAGTTATAAGTACATCAAAAATAAAATGTACAAAAATTAATATTAATAAAAATCAAAAAATAATTTACCAATATGTATTTTTTCCTGTAAAGAATTCCCATTGTCAAAACATACCTCTTATATAGAGAAAATATTACATAATACCATACCTTTATTATGTATCATTATTTATTATCATTAAAAACATATAAATATGTTCTTCAGAGCATAGGGAAGATAATTTCATGTGTATATTCAACAATATTATATGTATTATTGATAATCCAAAGACCAAAACAATCCTATTTTTTTCTAAAAACATATTACCTATTAATTATGACAAATATGTAACATATAATCACCTTGAACCCAATATCCCAATGTCAAAATCTTCTTTAATACAATTTTATGAGATATAAAGAATTATATCCTGAAGGATTTAATAGTTTAGTAGTCCTGGTAAACTAGATAAACACATTATTCCCATATTATATTTCAATACACATAATCCAAATATTACATTTTTCAAGAATATTATTATTCCCTATTTTATATCACTGTATATCATTCATAGTAAAATTCCAAGATTATTTGTAAAGGAAACAAAATAAGGTTGATCTCATATACTTTTTAATATTTACTTAAATCAGAAACTATTATGTGTAAAAATGTATAATCTATAAGGAAAAATAAATAATACAAGTTAAATATTTGAAAATGCAAGAAATTTAAACAATAACATGACTATCATGGTTAGTTAAGGCATAACCAATTTATAATGGTAAGTATATATACACCCATTCCATTTTAATAACATGAATATCATGAATATATTATGCATAGTATATATGGAAATTAAAATAACTAAAAACACATTCTATTTCATCAATAAACTAAGAAGAAAATGTATTCAGTGATAATATCATGGAAATAATAGCATGGATAATAATATCTAATTTCATAATAAAACAAGATGAATAATTATTGGATGTTATGATCTCATGCATCATGATACATCTAATATATAGTCCTTTCCCAAGATAGTTTAAATGTATAGTTATGTGTACCCCAAAAACCCTTTTAATCAATGCTGGCCAATAGAGTTATCTCATGATAATTATGATGAATCAATGGGAAATCCATCCCAAGGACACTCCTATATCTGTATGTTCAACACATTCCTCATATATCAAATGATATATTTAATTAATGAAAAATATTCCTTATCAAAAAATTTCTTAATCAAGTAAGTAAAATGGATTAAAAATACTTTCCACAAAAAATCATATAACATTCAAAGTAAAATACCATTTGTAAAATTTAAATATGCTTTAATTAATAAATACATGTACAATACAAATTAAGGAAAATTTGGGGAAATATAATTTTCAATGATGATAAAAAAGTGAACATTTCAAGGGAAAGTTAATGATTATAAAAAGTAACCATGAAAGAGAATGTGAAAACTATTCCTTAATAAAATAATAATGAATTACCACAAGAGATAATAAGAATGGTATACATACAACATATCACAAGTGTGTTATATGTATAATAAAGGTTTTTTTGAGAATGAATAAATATATAATAATACTTTCATTTTAAAAATTCTTGAGGAAAATAACCTTTTCACAGAAAAAATATATTTGTTAATATAAATGTCAAAAAATTGTTTGAATATAATTTTATATGAAAATTACCTTTTAATATTATCAATTATTTATTAAAACAATGTGTGGTGTTGAAGGTTTGAAATTCTATACATGCCATAAACATAAAAAAATTAATTTTTTTAAAAATTTGGTTAAATGAAAATGAGCGTTATTTGGAAAATGATGTGAATATTGAATTATTTTTCTAAAAATTGATAAACATGAGTAAAAATAACATAAATAATTCTTTTTTAGAATGCTAATTTTTTTGAAAATATTTATATAAAACTTTGTTTTGAAGGATTTTTTTTAAATGTAAAGTCATGTGATGTCTTATTTATTCAAAAAAAATTCTCAATCATTTTAGGATAAAATGAGAGGAATATTTTAAATTTAATATGGAAAATCATGAAGAAAAATTTTATAATAAAATTAAATGTATTTTATTTGTTAATGATCAAATAATTTCCTTTAATGTAAATTCAAGTATAAACAATCCCGATTCAATTGAGAATATGAAATAAAAATTTTCAAAGACCGTAACATTAATGTGAGAATCAGTTCATATATCAATTATGTGTATCAAATATAATATATATAAAAAGTGTGCATGAAAAATAATATATTCAAAATTATTTACTGTCATAATCTAATAATTTGAATGATAATGATGAAGTAATATATCCCCATGAAACTAAATGGAGTTATTAAATTGTTTAACACTTTCTAATTTCCAATTCAAATCCATATAGATGAAATAATTAAAATTAAAACATAAATAACCATTAAGTATGTTTTTAATGATATTACATGAAAAAAGGGTCATTATATACACCATGTAAATGTAATATGGTGCATAATATTACAATATTACTCAATGAAGAGAAATTTATATGAAGTCCCTTACTTCACACATTATTTTTGGGGAAATTGATTTAATCTTCCATAAAATGGTATGAATAATGTTATTAATTTAGTTTAGAACCATATACATAATTATAATATCATATATTATCCTCTTATAACATTTTACCATCAATTTGTTAATAGTATTTCATTATTTTCATTGTTTTGGGTGTTAATTGCCCTGCTTTCGCATGTCTATTTTGTATTGAATATTCTATTTCATGTGTATACAATATAGATCCATAATCTCCAGAAATATATTAATGTTATAAATATCATATATAATATTTTTATACATTTTTACAACCATTTTTGGTGGTTGGACATTGAAAATAAATCACATCGCTTCATATAGAGGGTAAACCATATGTGCTGACGGGAAATGATATCATTATGTTAACAAGTAAAAGGAAAAGAATGTGAGTTATTTATTAATATTAGAAAATAAATATACAGTAACATATATCAAATTTATTTTTTAAATTTATCATTATTACATTCCATTTAATTCATATGTGAATAATTAATCACATTGTATCACGAGGCTGTAGTCCTCCGTACACACGAGTGATTTATTTTATTTTAAATTCCATGAAAAGTAAGAAAGTATACATAATTTTATTATTAAATAAGTATTTTAATATCATAAATATCATATAAATTTTTTATATAAAAAATTATGTCAATCCTGGAATGTTTTTGATAGAAAATGAATTACATTATTTCACGAGGCGATAATCCGTAGTACACAAGATCGATAGTTTCGTTTCCCATTTGCTGTATGAGGAGATGGATATAGGTCATGAACATAAAATAATAAAATCTAAATATATGTAATATAATTATGTTAATATATAATTATGATTTAATAACATTTCAAGGAGTTGGATGATGAGACAAAATAAAAAATCTCATTTAAGGATCATACCTCTTCTTCAGACAAATTCTTAAGGTTTTCATGGAAATCATTTCTAGGGTGGATCTATAATCAATGAAAGGACTAAAAAAGGGTTTTAGGGGAGTGAAGGAGTTATTTTTTGGGGAACAGATGTTCCCAATGGCTTTGAAAATATGAATTGTGGTGTAGTGTTGGTGGCCTTATATAAGTGGGGGAGATGACACACATGGAATTTTTTTAAAAGAATAAATGACAAGCATTTTTTTCATTCCAAATGGCTTAAAAATTGGCCATTATAGAATCATTTCATTCACAAGGTATAACTATTTATATTAATGGGTTTTGGATAATTTGTTATGTTAGTTTAACCCTAGATAAATCAGTTTTTACATTAATCACTATAATTAATTTTTTTCAACATTCATTATTCATATTGGTCAAAAATTCAATTCAATTCAATAGATAATATAATTTATGATGATTCTAGATATAAAATACTTATTTTCAAATCCGATTTATAGTAGTTTTAGAATAAAAATTAAAATTATACCGGCATATGTGATGAAAATGTGAGTTTCTAAATAAAATATTATCATAAGTATTGAAGGTGTTAATATAAAAAGTCAATAAAAAATTGATTAAAATGACATGAATTATTAATATTTCAATAAAATTTACAAAATTATAATTTAAAAACAATTTAAATTATAATATATCCATTTAAATAATTTAAATGAAAAGGTAGTTTTCTATTTAAATAATTTTTTTTCACTATTAATCAAAATTTTCAAAATTTTCAAAAAAAATTAAAAAATGCATGCCATTAAAATTTTGATATTATGATTTAACATATAATGTGACTTTTTTTGAAAATAAATTATCCATAATTAGTAAAAAGTTAATTTTAAATTGTTTACACAGAACGCAACTAAACAACCTTTTAGAAGAAAATATAATTTTTATGGAGAGAATGATTTTTCTTTCAAATGTTGTTTTTATAAACAAGAGATAACTGAATGAAATTTATAAAAAATAATTATTAATAATTTATTTAGTCATATTTATAACTTCCAACATAACTTATATTTTATTATAGTCACATTTTAAATTATAATATATTTATAGATTACTGTATTTGATTATAACCTGGTGTTTCATGCATTATAAGCTATAAAAAAAGATTGAATTTATTTAAAATTTAATATATTTTAGAGTCTTATGGAATTAAATGTTCTTAAATTTTTTTTCTTTTGCGTAATAAACCATATAAAAAATGGTGTTCCTCTTTTAAAATTGTGGGGTGTTACACTCTCTCTATCATGAATATAATGTGTTCTCACAATTTATCCCTTCACATGTAAATCAAGGGGTCAAGATAATAAACTTTCATTGTTGAAAACACACTTTATTAAATGGTTAATAAAATATCATCTGAAAATGGGGAATGATAAATATGAAAGGTTATCTAGAATAACATAAAACTAGGTTTCCAAGTATGGGATCATAGGTGGGAAGAGAAGACAGGTAAATTAAAGAAAATGGAAAATAATTATCGAGGGTGATATAGGTCATTAATCATAGTAAAGGTGAATGATTGATGGAATAGTTACTGAACTAAAAACAATAAATATGGGATTATTTGAAAGGTTTTTTATTCTTTAGATATAAAGGTAACATGATTTTATTATTGTTTTATGATCCTTATCCTAACAATGAGGAATTATTTTACTGTCTATGAATGCAGTGAAATATACTTAGTCGATATATTTCTAGTACATAAGGAAACATTTATAAATTTTTTATGATTAAATCAATTTATTTATAACGTATTCTTCCAATAAACTAATATAACAAATTATTTTTTTTTCTAGATGCAGTAAAATAAACTTCTAAAAGATTTTAAGATCCATAAAAGAGTGAAATGTATTTACAACTTTTTGCAATTATTTTCCAAAAAATGATATGTTTAGAATTATTTATTAATCTATAAATAAAAATAGTAATTACATTGATTTATCATTAATAATTATTCATGAAATAATTTATGTAAAAAATGAAACATTTACCTGAACATCATATAGGCTAGTGGTATGCAATAAGCCCTTATGATCCTTTAGTTTTGGGTTCAAGCCTTGTGACCTTATGTTGTGATAGGCTGTGACCTATTATCCAGGTTTTCCTACTTATAAAACCATATTAATTCTATAATATTCCCAAATGATGATGAACTATAATGATTAAAGCATTAAAATAAGATAATTAATAAAGGTTATGAATACCATTAATCCCATGTCCAAAAATGTATGTGAATTCATCCTCAAATAAAAATCTCATATACTAAACTAATAAGTAATATTCCCTTAAATGTTTTCCAAACATATCCTTAATCATGATATATTCCTACAACAAAAATTTTCAAAAACGGAGATGAATTCATTGAAATTATTATCATCCATAAACACATAAACCCATTATGGTATCTGTAACTCTTATGTTAATAAGGGCATATAGGCATAAAATGTTAACACAATCCAAAGTTTCTTTTTGATTCATATTATAAAAATACCATTATTAAGTATAGTTCTATAATATAATTCATGAATCCCAATACATAAATACATCAACTATTTAATTTCAAAATATGTCCTTCCTTGTTCTAAGTTTCATTCTTAAAAGATGGAATTTACTCAGATAATGCACAAGTTCTCTATATTTAAGATAAATAACTATTAATGGATATCGAGTATGAAATTTATTTATTTCTATCTTACTCTTCATTTTTTCTCAAAATATTATTTCATTATTCACTTACTTTATAAACATAAAGAATTTTACAATTCCTCTATGAAACATTCCTCAATGTCTCTTTCCACATTTCTATCATTAATAAAATAGAACCTTCATTCTTTCATGGTCTCTGCTACTTGATCTCCTAGTGAAATCCATCCATATCTCCATCGGTGAGTTCGAGAGTTGTTTAAGTTATATGATGTTAGTATTATTTTTGTATAAATTATTATGAATAATCAGGATATCATTAAATCCATTCATCATCCCATTAGGTTGTTTAGAGTCCCTGTATTATCATTCCTATTCAAGTGTAATATGGTTATTTAAGGATACAACTATTCACTAAAACCAAAATGCATAATGTGAGAACCAATAATCATAGTGGGAAACTGTATAATCAGTTATAGGATGTCTAAATCATAGAACTTTATTTTCAACCTAATAAAAAAAGAAGTTTAAAATTGGCCACTCTTTTTCATAATCTATTCAAATCCATCATAGTTCTTGGTAAATAAATGTTGAATTATCTAATAAATATCCCCTATTAGTGTCAAATCTTGTGAGTAACAAGGACCATTGTCCTTTACAAGGTAAATATTGAGTCTAGCATGATAAACATTTTTAGAGTTTTTACCCCTAGGTAAACCTGTTATAACACTACATCTACTTTTAGTATCTAGAAATGGATTTATTTTTAGTAAAATCCATATTATGTCCTCCTTACCAAAACATTAGGATTTTTTATATATTTATCCTCAATGTGTATCATAGGTTAGTGTTCCCCAATATTTGTTTTAATAAATCTAGTTCCCAAGGATTATGAAAAACATACTACAATAAAAACTATAATAACCATGACCCAAGTATCCTAGAGCCTTAATTAGTGTTATTAAATTAACATAAAAAAATGAATAGTATCCAGAGGGAACTAATAAATTAGTACCATCGGTAAAATAGAGAAATAAATTATTCAAATATTGTATTTTAATAATAAAAATTAAAACATAATTTTTTAGAGAATATTATTCTTCCATTAATTATATATGTATATTTCAATCATAGTAATCTTCCAAGGTTCTAAGAAAACTAAAAAATAAGGGTGATCGTAAATTGTTAGTAAGAGTGAAAAAAAGATAAAATTATCATGAGATAATGATGAATAAATAATAAGTCATATCTGTATGCCAAGTAAAATATCTAAACACAAATGTGATTTTATCAATAAGATGTGTTTTGTAAAAAATTAATAATAAATATGTAAAGGTAAATAAATACACACATATTTTATTTAAATAACTTGACTATCATTAATAGATAATGAAGAATAATAATGGAAAGGGATATAATTGAAAACACATGTTGTATAATTGACAAAATTAGTATAAAAATGCATCCAGAGATAATATCTTTGTGAAAATAAAATGAATAATAACACATGAATTCATAAAAAAGAGATTATAAGTTAGTAGACATCAAGATATCAATAATCTTGATACCTCTACCTTTGGGAAATGTCACAAGATAGTTTAAAACTAACTAGATGGTATACACAAAAAACTTATTTTACTAATGATAGCCGACTAATTTGTCTCATGAGACTATCAATGATTTTAGGGGGTACATATAACTTTTCCCAACACATATCATCATTCCATTTTCATTATTCATATATTTTATGATTTATTTAATTCATTAACCATCTAAATTATCTATATATTCTCTAATAGAGTAAAGAATATGGATTGATAATAATTTCCCCAGTCAATCATATAACCTTCAAAGTAAAATAATATATGTAGAAATAATATAGAGTTTAATTAATTGATATAAACATGATATATTGTACAGATATTTTTGGGAAATGTATTGTGAAATGATGTCAAGAAGGGGAATATTTTAAATGAAGGTTAATGATTACAAAAAATAATCTAGAAAGAGAATGTCAAAACATTCCCTGGATAAAATTATCGTAAACCATCTAGAGAGAAAATAAAATGGTACTAATACAAAATATCCCCATTGTATACTACTTAAAATAATTTATCTGAAGTCATTTATGAATAGAAATAAAATTTAACTTTCATTAGAAAAATCTATCAGAAAAAACAACCTTTTCAATTTGAAAATATTTTTATAAAAAAAACTGAAGTTTAGAAAATATTTTGAAGAATATTTTATTTTCAAAAAAAAATTTAAACTTATAATGTACACGTTAAACAATTTATTGGTCATTATTCTGTGAAATTCAATACAAGCCTTCTATGTTATAACAATGTTTATTTTTCCATTTTTGTTAAATGAAAACCATTTCATGTTTTGATGAAATAAGAATATTCCACTCATTTTTTTAAAATAAGTAAAAAATGTTTAGAAATATATTAAATAAATCGTTCAGAGAATGTTAAAAACATATATGAAATAATTTGAAAACAAACATGTTCTTGGAAGTAGATGGATTTTTGAACGAAGAGATAAATGTTATCAGGTATTATTAAAGTGATATTTTCAATCAATTTAAGTACCTAAGGGAGTAATATAATTCTATTGCTTGAAAAAAAAATCCTGAATTAGTAGAGGGTAAAAAAATTAAATGGGTTTATAAGACAATTAAAAAATAATCTCATTTAATTTTAATTTAACTATATATTATCCTAATTAAAATGATATTGTAAATTAAACACCTAAAAAGATAATAATGTTGAAGTGATAATTAATAAATGAATGGATTATGTGCACCAAAAGTAAATACACATAAAACAAGTGGAATTAAAACAAAATATAGGAAGAAACCTTTAATCACATAATTTATCATGTCAAGGACTATGTATAATTAAAATAACCGAAAGAAAAAAAATTGAGTTATGAAGTTGTTTACTACATTGTAATTTTCAAATCAAGACAAATAAGGAGAAATAATTCAAAAAAATCCCTGATGTATTTCTTATTAACTATATTAAAATAGAATAGTTTATTATATAAACTATATAAAAAAATCATGTTTATAACAATACTATATTCCTCAATGAAGTGAAATTGGGACAATTACCTTACCTCACGCTTACTTTTGGTTTATCAAAGTTTAATATCTTTTATAATGGTATTAAAAATGTTATCAATTTATTAAATATTAATATTAATAATTAAAATTTTATACATGATACTCTTATAACATTTACCACCCATTCGTTAATAATATTACATTATTTTCATTATTTTTGGTGTCAATTGCATTGTTTTATCATGCATGTTTCATCTTGAAAGGTCTTGTACATGGGTATAAGATATAGAGAAATCATATCCAAAATGATATTAATTTTATAAATATAATAATAAAAATTATAATCAATTTTTTTGTAATTTTTGAATTTTGTACATGAAAAATTAATCACACCGCTTCGTGGAAACAGTACGGTGTACAAACGCTTGTGAGAAATATCAATCCTTTAATTACTAAAAGGATAAGAAAGTTGGTGATATATTTATTTTGCAGAGTACATATCATGTCATATATATTACATATTATCATTAAATATGTCTATATTATATTCCATGTAAAAAGTGTGTGAAAATAAAATCACATCGCTTTGTGAGGTGGTAGTTCATCGTACCATTGATTAACATTATCTAATTATAAATAGCTTCAAAATTAAGAATTTATATGTGATATTATTATTCTAAAATTATATCAGTATTATAAAAATAATATATATTTGTTAAATACATCATTATATCCATCCTTGAATGCTAGTGACGGAAAATGAATTAAATCGGGTCGGGAGGCGGTAGTCCTCCGTACATACAATCTATGAGTTCATTTTCCATTTAATGAAACTTGAGATGTTTATATGACTTTATCTTAAAATAATACCATTTTATTATATGTAATTTACCTAGGTTTTTATATAATAAATTTTTAATAAAATTTTCATGAGGTGGATGAAGAAACAGAATACAAATGCTTGTTTAAAAACATCAATCGTTCTTCAAGAAACTTAATTTGGATTGCATCAAAAGTATCTCTAGGATAGATTTAAGAAAAAATAGGCCCAATGATGTTTTTAGGTGATTAATTAAATAATTTTTGAGGGTATTTTATTATCCAAATTTATTTTAATTTTTTAAGTGGGGAGGACAGAGAGCGGCCATTTATAAATGAGAGAGAGGACAAACAAGGAATTTTTGAAAACAATCAATTACAACAATGTTTTTATCATGGAAATACCCTCAAAATTGGTCATCATAGAACATTAGAAGTTAAAATGTCTACATATTTCCATAAATTTTTTGTAGCATAAGTTGGGTGGTCATTTTATTCTTTTTATTCATAGTTTAATCCCCGAGTAAATATGTTTTTACCTTAACCAGAATAATCAATTTTACTTCTTTTACAATTAATAATGGTAAATAAGTAAGTGGAAAGTATTAGAAAGTATAAATTATTATTATTAAAAATATGGAATACATTTTTACAAATTTAATTCATATAAAGTTATATATACAATTGAAAATTATATGCGTAGTTGCGATGAAAAAGCGGGTTTCTAAAAAGAAAATTCTCTTATGTATATTAGGTTAAAAGAAATATATAATTTTTTTTAAAATGACCTAAATTAGAAAAAAATATAAAATAAATGTGCTATTTTTAATTAAAAACAATTAAAAATTTTATTTAACATTGTAAATTATTTAAAAGAAAAGGCATTTATCAATAAAAATTTATATTTTTCAATATTAATTGAAAAATGTTTTTTTTTAGAAATAAAAAAAATTCAAGTTGTAACATCCCAAGTAAGTAATTAATAATAGATATTTTTATCTATGTCTATTAATGAATTAGATAGTGATTTAGAGACTTAAAATGAAAATAAATCCAATCATAAGCATAGAATACACTAATATTTTTAAAAGATTGTTTTACTACCTTTTGATGGAAAACCATTTTTAAATATATATTTTGATAATTTTATAAGATATGTTTGTCAAAATAAACTTATTCTTTATGATTGGGACATCAAAATTTACTTTGTGTGAATTTTTGGTATTTTTCTGACAATGTTCATTTTTTTAATGAATAGTGAAAAATACTGCATTTTACATCAAAACTACTTTTTAATCTAATTAATTTATATGATTATATTATCTTTTGAATTTGTTTTAAAGTGAAATTAGAATATATTTTTACTATTTAATCCAATAGTGGTCATTGGACTTAATTTCACTTTGAAATTGGACTTAAACTAGTGTCAATCTTTTGATACTTATTGTTTCATAAAAACACGCTATTTTCTCTGACAGCGGGAATTAATTATTAAATTAATTAAGGAAAATTATATGTTTTGAATTTTTTAAAATAGAAAACATTTTTGAATTCATAATATCAAATATATCTTAGGGTGAAGTTTTGGTATTTTTCTGAAAAACTTCAATTTTTGAGGAATAGTGAAACCACTAAGTGGTACTTAAAAAACTGATTTTTTGTTTAAATGAAATTTTACCACCCTTGTGTTTTGAATTTCAAAAATAAAACGTACATGGTTTTCATTAGGAAGTAAAATATGGTTCAATGGGATTAAAATAATTTTTTGGTGAATAGTAACTTTTATGTTTTTAATCGCGATTAGTGGTAATTAGTGTAGTTTAAGGTAAAAATAATGTTTTAATAATATGAAATGACCTCGACACATGTCCTAACCTTATTGGATCTGTCATGGACGACCAAGAAAATACATGGGTCATCTTGGGGACCCCATGGAGCCACATTGGTTGGGAAATGACATAAATAACTTTTTATTTAATGTTAAAGTAAAAAATGACACAAACCTGAGTTATTTTACTAAAAAATTTTTTACATGGGGTTATAAAAGTCAGAGTTCTGATTATAAATTTTCATTGGAAATCTAAAAATATTTCCTACATCATATTATTTGTTTTATAATTTTTATACTTTAAATAAATTAAATTATTTATGACTTTGTGATGATGCACCGATTACCTCATTAATAAAGGATTTAAATAAAATGAAAAGATAGTGTTAAACTATAAATTACACTTGTCAAAAACATATTGTATGGGTGGATTTCGAACCCTTATCACCTTATACATGAATTATTTCAATGTGGGACCTTTTAAAACCGAAACTCATTTTAAAATAAAGTAACATTTCTTTACTTTCCAAGAGTGCCCCTCCTCTCCTCTTATAAAAGGCCCCCACCTCTACCTCCTTACCCACACATCCAAAGCCTTTGGCTCGGCAAACCCCTGACCATTTTGTCTCTCCAAATCCCTCTTTTACTCCTTGAAGCCTAACTTTGGGAAGAAGTCTTCACAAGGAAGCCTCTGAGCTCAGACCAAAGGGAGTTACACGACTTTAAGGTAATGTTTTCACTTGAGTCCTTTTGTTTTATTTTATTTCTGCAACCCCCTAAACTATTTTTATTAAATTCTTTTGTAACAAATACAGTATCTTAAATATACTAGGATGTTTTTATAATAAGGATTCTAGCTACACTTATACACACCTACATCTAATGGTTAAAGAACATATTATTTCCGTGGATGGCGAATTTCAGCCTCCCGAAACGATGATTGTTCAACATTCTTTTAACACATTCAAAGGTGGCCATTAAAATTAAAATATATTTCTATATGATATAGAATATGTTTATGTTTTCCTTAAGCTTCTTTATTTTTCATTTTGGTCATAACTTTATGGTTTCCATTATGGGTAAACACGATATCTTCATTTAAGGAAGTGCGGACTACCGCCCCCTCAAAGTGATTTGATTCGTTAAATACCATATGTGGGACGTATAAAGGAAAGAGTTGATATTATATATGATATTACACTGGAATTATAATATACCTTTATATAATTATGATTCAATTCTATAAAATACGAAATAGAAATGAAAGTAGCGTTCATGCGTACGTACGGCTTACCGTCTCCATGAACGGTGCATTTCATTTCTTACCTCTAAATGATTATATAATATTATAAATGCATGTATATACTGGATATATATGATATATATGATATATACATCATGATTATAATTCTGGATATAATGGATACATGAACAACTTGTAATTATAAAGTGTTTATTTTTTGACTCAAGTACCAATGACCGTTAAAATGACCGTTATTAACTTAAATAATTACACAGTGTTAATGACATGACAATAAGTGATATAAAAGGAATAATGAACTTGAAAAAGGTTCCTAAACATGTTGAAATTAACTCATGTTTATTATTTCGGAGATTAAAGAACGACCGAGTCAAGTCGGACCCGAGGTATGGGACTTCGTCTCAATCTCCTTTCATTGAGGCATAATTTGATTTATAAAAAGCATTCTTTTATACGGTGTATAAACCCCTTTTAATTTTACGTTTATTCAAAAGGAATCATTTTTATACGAAGTGTTTACTAAATAAAAAAAGGGAATGTTTTTTGTCGTACGTATGCGGCGACAATGACTTCTCCTCCGCCGTGGCCAGTATTGGAGTTTCGGCTTCCTCTACAAGCCATTCCTTTTTTTTAAAAAGAAAAATAAATACCATGTTTTACATTTCATTTATTTTGGTATTGGAAATGGTTTTCATAATGTTTTTATATCAATGTGTTGTATTGATATCTTGTGATTGAAATGTGGAAATGTTATGTTTCCTTTATGCATGTTTTATGTGATACGATTATGTTGAGGTTCTTGGGAATTATTATGAAGACGGGTGGTTCCGTGATAAACTAATGGTGAGTGAGCCCGATATAGCTCTCCAATGCATTTGGTAATGCAAAGGAGTGAAACGTTAAGGTTTCTCTGAAGAGGTTTAGGGAATATACTGTGATGGGTATTCCAAACGTAACCAAGAGGGTTACTCCCTATGTATGAATGTTATGAAAGCCTCAAGTTACCTTTATGTCTTATGATTTCTATGATTTATTCATGATTTGATGAGGTATGTTTAAGTGATTATTTTTTATGGGTAATGTATGAATTCATTCTTATGTATATATGAACTTATGTTTCCTTTCCATATTTTTATAACCCATACTGAGCTTTTTATTCTCATCACAATTTTTTTTGAAATGTTTTTCAAAGGTCAAGGGAAAGGTACATGATATGATGATAATGTCAAGGAAGTGTCAAGAATGAATCCATGTTTTATTTTAAATATGTTTCCATTGATGGAAAAAATGAATACTATATTTATGTAACCACTTTGTTTATATGTGGAATGTAATGCAAGTTTTGTGATCTAATTCTATAAAACTCTAAACCTGAAAAGATCCTCAATGTGTAATCTTGTAATAACTCCAGATTAATTAAGGTTTAAGGATAGGGCCTTATAGTTGGTATCAGAGGTCGGTTTAGATAACTTTAGGAGTTAGAATTCTATTAAATGAATATCCAAAAATATTTTTTTTATGGTCAAATTGAAATGATATAGCATTTGAAGATTACCATGTTGCTTCATCTAAGACATGTTTGTTCAGAATGGTTTTCTGCAGAGGAAACAGGGAAGCAGTGCTAGGGAGGCATACAGAAGGAAATAACCTTCTGAATCAGCATCCTGAGATGGTCGGAATTGGAACTAAACAGTTTGTTGTGGTGATGGCTCAGTTGACTAAGGTGAAAAATGTTGGTTGTGTTTATTGATGATATTTTGGTGGTTTCTAAAAGTAAAGAGGAGCATGAAAGACATTTAAGGGTTATTTTTCAAACCTTAAAAGGAAATAAATTGTATGGGAAATTCAGAAAGAGTGAGTTTTGGTGGCAACAAATTTCTTTCCTTGGTCATATTGTTTCTAAAGATGGGATAACTGTTGGTCCTGCAAAAACAAAGGTTGTTGATGAATGGCCAAGATCCACAAATGTAACTGAGATTCGTAGCTTCCTTGGTTTGGCAGGCTATTACCGAAGGTTTGTTAGAAATTTTTCACGGTTATCTAGTACAATGACTAAACTAACTCGGAAAGGTGTTAAGTTTATCTGGACAAAAGAATGTGATGATTGTTTTCAGGAACTGAAAGGAAGATTGGTGAATGCTCCAGTTTTGGCACTACCTTCGAGGAATGGTGTGTTTGTTATATTCAGTGATGCTTCATTGAAAGGACTTGGTTGTTTCCTAATGCAGAATGATTAGTTAATTGCTTATCCTTCATGTCAGTTGAAAACTCATCTGGTATATTACCCTACACATGATTTGGAATTAGCTTCTATTGTTTTCGCTTTAAAAATTTGGAGGCATCATTTTTATGGAGTAAAGTGTGAAATATATACCGATCATAAAAGATTAAAGTATATATTCACTCAGAAATAATTGAACATGAGACAGATGAGATGGCTATAATTAATCAAGGATTATGATTATACGATTCATTACCATCCGGGAAAAGAAAATAAAGTGGTCGATGCTTTGAGTCGGAAAAATAATGCTTCATTAACAATGTTGCATCTGGAATGTGATCCTTTGGTTAAGGATTTGATGAACTTTGTCATAGAAGTTTTTGGTGCAGGGTATCCTTCTGTTTTATTTCAGGTATCAGTGAAATCTTCTCTATCATACAGAATCAAGAAAGCACAGAAGCAAGACAGTGAGTTGCAGAAAAAGGAGGAGCTAGTTCAGAAAGGTAAGCTGCATGAAATCAACATTGATTGTGATTGTTTTTTGAGATTTGGGAAGATATTGTGTGCGACTTTTGATTCACAGTTGAAGAGAGAGTCGTTATGTGAAGCTCATAGTTCTCCGTTTTCAGTTCATCCTGGTAGTACTAAAATGTATAGAGATCTGTGGGAGTATTACTGGTGGGATGGAATGAAAAGAGATATTTGCTGATTTTTCTGTGAAGTGTTTGACTTGTCAGTAGGTTAAAGAAGAGTGGCAGTTACCGAAAGGCATGCTTCAGCCTCTACCCGTGGTAGAGTGGAAATGGGAGAATATATCCATGGACTTTGTTGTGGGATTACCGAAGACATCGCGAGGTAATAATGCAATCTGGGTTATTGTTGATCGCTTGAGAAAATCTGCTCATTTCATTCCTATTCGAGATACTTTCTCTCTAGATCATCATTCTCGATTGTACCTTAAAGAGATAGTCAGGTTGCGTGGAGTTCTTCTATCCATTGTATCCGATCGTTATCCCAGGTTTACTTCTAACTTTTGGAAGGGCCTTCAAAATTCATTGGGTACTGAATTTAATTTTAGTACAGCTTTTCATCCTCAATCAAATGGGAAGTAGGAATGAACAATTCAGACCTTGGAGGATATGTTGTGAGCTTGTTCGATGGATTGTCAGGGAATTTGGGACCAACATCTTTCTTTGGTTGTGTTTTCATATAATAACAATTTTCATTCCAGTATACAGATGGCCCCATTTCAGGCATTATATGGGAAGTGGTGTCGAACTCTAGCTTTCTGGGATGAAGTGGGTGAAAGGAAGTTGATGGGACCATAATTGGTAGAAGAGTTGGAAGAAAAATTTCAGCTAATACAGAAACACATGAGAACAGCTCAGAGCAGGAAGAAGAGTTATGCGGACAAGAGGAGGAAGGATCTATCTTTTGAGGTAGGTGATCATGTTTTTCTCAAAGTCTAACCATGGAAATGTGTGATGCGATTTGGTAAGAAAGGAAAGCTGAGTCCAAGGTTCATTGGACCATATGAAATTCTGGAGAGAGTTGGATCAGTTGTTTACCGAGTGGCTTTATCTCCGAGTTTATCTCAGGTACACAATGTTTCTCGCGTTTCGATGTTGAGAAAGTATATGCCAGATCCATCTCATGTTTTGTGTCCATAGGTAGTTCAGCTGGAAAAGAACTTGTCTTCTGAGGAACAACCAGTCAAGATTATTGACCACATGGAGAAAGTGTTATGGAATAAGGTGATTAATCAGGTAACGGTTTTGTGGAAAAGCCACATGATGGAAGAGGCAACATGGGAATCTGAAAATGCAATGAGGGATAGGTACCTCCATTTATTTGATAAGTAAATAAATTGCAGGGACACAATTTTCTAAAGGGGGGAAGGATGTAACATACCAAGTAAGTAATGAATAATATATATTTTTATCTATGTCTATTAATGAATTAGATAGTGTTATATAGGCTTAAAATGAAAATAAATCAAATCTTAAGCATGGAATACACTAATATTTTTAAAAGATTGTTTTACTCCGTTTTGATGGAAAACCATTTTTAAATCTATATTTTTACTATTTTATAAGATATGTTTTTCAAAATAAAATTATTCTTTATGATTGGGACATCAAAATTTACTTTGTGTGAATTTTTGGTATTTTTCTGACAATGTTCATTTTTTAATGAATACTGAAAAATACTGCATTTTACATCATAAATTCTTTTTAATATAATTTATTTATATGATTAGATTATCTTTTGAATTTGTTTTAAAGTGAAATTAGAATATATTTTTACCATTTAATCCAATAGTGGTCATTGGAATTAACTTCACTTTGAAATTGGACTTAAACTAGTGTCAATCATTTGATACTTATTGTTTCATAAAAACACGCTATTTGCTCTGACAGCGGGAATTAATTATTATATTAATTAAGGAAACTTCTATTTTTTGAATTTTTTAAAATAGACAAAATTTCTGAATTCTGAATATCGAATATAGCTTAGTCTGAAGTTTTGGTATTTTTCTAAAAAATATCAATTTTTGATGAATAGTGAAACCACTAAATGTTACTTAAAAAACTGATTTTTTGTTTAAATTAAATTTTACCACCTCTGTGTTTTGAATTTCAAAAATCTGACATACATGGTTGTCATTAAGAAGTACAATGTGGTTCAATAAAATTAAAATAATTTTTTGGTGAATAGTAACTTTTATGTTTTTAATCGCGATTAGTGGTAATTAGTGTAGTTTAAGGTAAAAATAATGTTTTAATAATATGAAATGACCTAGAAACATGTCCTACCCTTATTGGATGTGTCATGGACGACCATGAAAATCCATGGGTCAACTTGGGGACCCCCTGGAGCCACTTTGGTTGGGAAATGACATAAATAACTTTTTATTTAATGTTAAAGTAAAAATGAAACAAACATGAGTTATTTTACTAAAACAATTTTTACATGGGGTTATACAAGTCAGATCTTGATTATAAATATTAATTGGAAATATAAAATAATTTACTACATCGTAGTTTTTTTTATATAATTTTTAGACTTTAAATAAATAAAATTATTTATGACATCGTGATAATGCAGCGATTACATCATTAATAAAGGATTTAAATAAAATGAAAAGATAATGTTAGAACTATAACTTAAACTTGTCAAAAACCTATTGGATGGGTGGATTTCGAACCCTTATCACCTTATACTCGAATTATTTCAATGTGGGACTTTTTAAATCCGAAACTCATTTTAAAATAAAGTAACATTTCCTTACTTTCCAAGAGTGCTCCTCCTCTCCTCGTATAAACTTCCCCCACCTCTACCACCTTACCCACACTCCCAAAGCCTATGGCTCGGCCAACCCCTGACCATTTTGTCTCTCCAAATCCCTCTCTTACTCCTTGAATCCTAACTTTGGGCAGAAGTCTTTCTAAGGAAGCCTTTGAGCTCAAACCAAAGGGAGTTACCCGATTTTAAGGTAATGTCTTCACTTGAGTCTTTTTGTTTTATTTTATTTCTCCAACCCCCTAAACTATTTTTATTCATTTTATTTTTAACAACTCCAGTATCTTAAATATACTAGGATGTTGTTATAAGAAGGATTCGAGCTACACTTACACACACCTATATCTAATGGTTAAAGAACATACTGTTTCCGTGGATGGCGAATTTCGGCCTCCCGAAACGATGATTGTTCAACATTCTTTTAACACCTTAAAAGGTGTCCATTAAGATGAAAATATATTTATATATTATATAAAATATGTTTATGTTTTCCTTAATATTATGTATTTTTCATTTTGGGCATACCTTTATGGTTTCCATTATGGGTAAACGCGATATCTTCATTTAAGGAAGTGCGGACTACCGCCCCCTCAAAGTGATTTGATTCGTTAAATACCATATGTGGGACGTATAAAGGAAGGAGTTATGATATTATATATGATATTACAATGGAATTATAATATACCTTTATATCATTATGATTCCATTCTATAAAATATGAAATAGAAATGAAAGTAGCGTTCATGCGTACGTACGGCTTACCGTCTCCATGAACGGTGCATTTCATTTCTTACCTCTAGATGATTATGTAATATTATAAATGCATGTATATACTGGATATATATGAGATATATGATATATACATCATGATTATAATTCTGGATATAATGGATACATGAACAAATTTTAATTATAAAGGGTTTATTTTTTACTCAAGTACCAATGATCGTTAAAACGACCATTATTAACTTGAATAATTACATAATGTTCATTACACCGAAATAAGTGATATAAATGGAATAATGAACTTGAAAAAGGTTCTTAAACAAGTAGAAATTAACTCAAGTTTATTATTCAGGAGATTAAAGAACGACCGAGTCAAGTCAGACCCGAGGTATGGGACTTCGTCTCAATCTCCTTTCATTGAGGCATATTTTGTTTTATACAAAACCTTCTTTTATATGGTGTATAAACCCCTTTGACTTTTACGTTTATTCAAAAGGAATATTTTTTATACGAAGTGCTTACTTAACGAAAAAAGGGAATGTTTTTGTCGTACATATGCGGCGACAACGATTTCTCCTCCGCCGTGACCATTATTTGAGTTTCGGCTTCCTCTACAAGCCATAGCTTTTTTTAAAAAAGAAAAATAAATACCATGTTTTACTTATCTTTTATTTTGGAATTGAAAATGGTTTTCATAAAGATTTTATATCAATGTGTTGTATTGATATCTTGTGATTGAAAGGTGGAAATGTTATGTTTCCTTTATGCATGTTTTATGTGATACGATTATGTTGAAGTTATTGGGCATTATTATGAAGACGGGTGGTTCCGTGATAAACTAAGGGCAGGTGATCCCGATATAGCTCTCTAATGCATTGGGTAACACGAAGGAGTGAAATGTTAAGGTTTTCCAAAGAGATTTTGGGAATATACTGTGATGGGTATTCCAAACGTAACCGAGAGGGTTACTCCCTACATATGAATGTTATGAATGCCTCAAGTTACCTTTATGTATTATGATTTCTATGATTTATTCATGATTTTATGAGGTATGTTAAAGTGATTATGTTTTATGGGTAATGTATGACTTCATTTTTATGTATATGTGAACTTATGTTTCCTTTCCATATTTTTATAACCCATACTGAGCTTTATATGCTCATCCCAAGTTGTTTTGAAATGTTTTTCACATGTCAAGGGAAAGGTACATGATATGATGATAGTGTCAAGGAAGTGTCAAGAATGAATCCATGTTTTATTTTAAATATGTTTCCATTAATGGGAAAAATGAATACTATCTTTTTGTAACCACTTTGTTTACATGTGGAATGTAATGCAAGTTTTATGATCTAAATCTCTAAAACTCTAAACCTTAAAAGATCCTCAATGTGTAATCTTGTAATAACTCAAGATTATGTAAGGTTTAAGGCCAGAGCCTTATACACATTAAGGTATTTTTATATGAAAATTTAAAAATTTAATTTAATTTTTTAAAATTATTTCTCTAAAATTAGTGAAAATTAATTTAATATTATTACCACAAATCATGACTAAATAGCCATTTAGAAAAAATAATGTTTTATAGAAAACATTAATTGTTCAAAGAAATGTTTTTTATATTTTTAAGAAATAGATAAAAAATGAAAATGTTTGAACCATATATATTAATAAATTATTTATTTATATTCATACCCTTCATCTTAAATGAAATGATAAAAAAGTACAAATTTAAAAAAATAATATTTTAGTAGTGTATTGTGTTTCATTTTATCTTATTGCTATATTAATCACAAGCTGTCAATGAGATTCAATTCATTTTGAAGTATATATATATTTCATAATGTATTAGGGTGTAACATTCCCTTCTAATTTTATTGTTTCATGTCATATATTCAATAAAACATTGCATTCCTCTTTTAATATCTCAGGGAGTTACATAATCATTCCCTGTAAAAAATATCACTTATTTCATTATAAAATACTTGTCAATTTTATAAAAGCATCATGATTACATCATTAATAAAATTATAATGAAAATTTATTTAATTAGATAATTAATCTATGAAAAGACTTGAAGATGTGAAAATAATCAAAATATACCCACAACCTGATTATAAATAATATATATAAATTTTATATCATTAAAAATAAAACTAAAATAAAAAATCACTAAAGGTAATATAAATTTATAGAAGAAGTATATAACCCACATACTTTATATGTTGATGGAGGAAAATTCCCATCGAAATTATGGAATGGAATTTATTATACAGGGTTAATATTTTAAAAATAATATTCAACAAAATCAATTAAAAATATTAAATGGATTCTATTGATCCCAACATTTTGAAATAGATATTGGATAATGTCATGACTCTAAAATAGAAGGAAATTGATTTTGAACAAACACTACAGTTTTTCTATATGAATCTTATATAGAAGGATTAATTTTATTTTTGGGAAGATGTCGCAGCAATTTTTTTATTTGAAAAAATGATCATTTATAGATATAGACTGAATGATTTCTGAAATTTTTATTATCATAAATGGAATCATAAAAAATTTATAATTAATAATAGAATAAATAAAAATAAATAATTATAACATAATCAATAATAATTAAAACAACCTATATATAACCAATCAATTGTTATAATATTAATATGATGAATTAAAAACCTTCTTATAATGTAATGATATTTTTGGTTTAGAGTTCTATATATTTAAAAATACCATAACATAAAAAAGTTGGAAATTAAAGAATATATAGATTTTTTAAAATGAAAAATGGTTCTTATGTTTATACTCATGTTTCATTCATGACACTATTTATTTATTAAGGATGTGTCCCCATTGTGGTTATTATAATTTTCTACACATCCATATTACTAGTTATTTTTTTATATATCATTTAAATATATCTTTATAACCTTCCAGGAGATGAAGTGGTGAAAAAAATGACATATATTTTTCATGGAGGTGACAGTTTACACTAAAACATTAGTGATATTTTCATTTTCAATTAGATTGAAAAGGTAGAATTTTTTCCCATTAACATAATAACATACATAATGTAAAAAAGATATATAATTATAATGATATGTATATAAAATATTTTATTTTGTTATAATAATAAATAAAAATTAATGATTTTATTCATGATTTATACCTCATCCTTGAGTGTCTTTAATTAGCTTACACCTTAGACCGTCAATGATTTGAAATTTGTGACGACCAGGAACACTAGGATTTGGGTATGAAATTTGTATGATGATTTTGTCATAGTTCGGTTGATATATGATACCAAATGAATGTGTGTGAGAGATGATATGAGGTTCCCTTTTATATATAAGAATAGTGGAATAATTGAAAATATTAATAACTTTAAAATAAAGTAACTGTAATTATCAAGGAAAGATAGTCCAATTTATAAAAATTATGTAAAATTTAGAATATATTATAATTTTAGATTTAAATCCACTCAACCAATCAAATTTTTTCTTGATTTAGATATACTTTAGGCTTTGTGTATTAGTTTAAATCCTTGTTTAATCGTTTTAACCATTATCTTGGTGAAAAAGTTTTTACCATAGTAAATATTAATTATGACTTAAAATGAAATAGAAGAAGTTACAGAATATTAATATTATAATGCCAAATAAGTAATAAATTTTATATAATTAAATTTTCATAATAGGTAAAAATAAATTATAATATAATTTAGAAAAGACAACAAATACTCTTTTATAAAAACAAAATTTTAATCATTAAAATGATTTTATACAATCATAAAATATAATTATTACATGAATGGAATAAAAAATTATTTTTAATAAAAGGTAAAATATTCTAATTTCAATAAAAAAATAAAACTAAATGTATCCTATTGAATACTTCAGTAAACTAAAATAACCACAAATAGATTTTATTTCATTAAAATGTAACGAGATTTCAAAAATAAAAACTGTAGATTTCTAAGTGCAAATTTATTTATTGAAACATATTATATTACTTGGAAAATATCATAAGAGTATATAAAAAAGGTTTTATAATATTTCAATTCAAAATTATATAATTTATATATTATAAAATAGGTTGTATTTATAAAATCCATATTTTCAATATTCACCCTAAAATCATTAAATAGAAAAATCAGAAAAATTCACTCAAAGATAATTATTAAATTATAAATTAATAAATAATTTTATTTAAAAAAATTTAAAATTCATATATTCCAATATTTATCCTTTATATTAATTTTCAAAATATTTAGATTAACCACATTTATATAAGTATAACCCTTTTAAAACATAAAGTGTTTTTAACATTATATGATAATATATACCAAAGAAAATTAATTAATGTGTTTGAATATTTTATAATCATAATTTATTGGTGGTTAAATTTAAAATTAATAACTTCTAACTTATTTTTAGAGTTTCATATATCAAATTATATTTAACATTTTATTAAATTGAGGTAATACATAAAATAATTTTGAGGTGTCACATAATTCGCAGTAAAATAAATTAAATCCTAGTAATATTTATAAAATTAATGATGGATATTTATTAAAAAATTATAATTAGTACCATGGAGTTGAATATTACTTTAAAGACCATTAATATTTTATTATTAAAAATAATTTAACCTTAAAATAGAATTAAAGAGATGAAATGTTTAGTTGATGATAAATAAATTTATAGGAAATAATTATATTTTAATTAATCTTGATTTTTTTTTGAAATTTACTTTAATGCCTATTTGATATATAGAAAAATAGTAATTTTTAATAAACTAACTCGGGTAAATCTAATATGTCACTTGAGACGGCCCACCACAAGGTAGATATCAACAAAACAACCTTAAATGTATAACGAAAAAACAAAAAGGTGACAAACCAATCAAATAAATTGAGGGAGTCATGTACACAACCATGATACCTACTTAGTAAATCCCAGAAGAGTTGAACTTGAATGAAAAATTAAACAAGCTCGGTACAATGCCTATATGTTATAATGTGTCACTTTCCACTTAAAATATTTTGATTGCAACAATAACCAAGAGTATCCCCCATGATACATGACACTATGCTCTTTATCTATAACACATAAAACCAATACAAAAATTTCCTAATGGAAAAATTAGGGTTTGAAAACTAAATCATAGTAGGATACAACCAAATAATCAATACATAGTCTAACATCACGAAACTATCAGTTAATGTTTTAAAATAATAATGTTCATAAAACAATTTTTTATGAAAAACATATCGTAAAATATCCTCTAGTTTATTTAAAAAACATTTAATATCCAAATCCACAAAAATATGAATACATAAATTATTATTAACAAATGTTAGTAATAAAATAAACCATATACCAAAATATATCATGGATAAAATATAAAAAACTTAAAAAAATAACCTTGATATTAAAATCAAATATCAGAGTATTATGTCAATAGTAACAAATACATATGATAAACATGTGTGTATATAACACATGATATGAAAGTGAAACCATCAGAAAATAAAAATAATGAGGCTATATCCAATAAAATATGTTACAGGACAAATAATAAGACACTAAGCTGACAAGTGAATCCCATGATATTGTTCCCTACCATAGTCTACTGATATCAACCTTATGCCCATTCATAAGGATCCTAAATGGTCCAATCATCTATGTTTTGAGAAAAAAAAATAATTTATAACATCATACATCAAACATTATGGGGATTTATCCGATGTAATACCTCTACCGATATTCCCAAATGTTCCCATGTTCCTTATTTTCTTTATAAAAAATATAAACTATAATCGCATATTTTCAAAACATTTTCACATGGGATGTATCACCACTCCCATGCATTGAATATAAACTCTTGAATTACAATAATTGAAAGAAATAATTTCCAAAATAGAATCGTAGAAACACCCCTGTTTTGAAAATTAATTTTAGAATCAAATCCATTATTTAAGACATTAGTCAAACATAAAATATCATAAAATTATTTTAAAGAAGAACCCATTTTAAAACGTTTAATAAATCTTCAGAGATGGAATTTTAGAAAAATTTCCACATATATTATAATAAATCAACTAGATCTATTTCTCAACAACATCATGTATTTATTTGTTTTAAAAACTTATTTAGAGACACCTATATCAGAAAATTTCAATAACACCCATCTTGAAAACACTTACACTAAACTAGTGACACCAACAACATTAGGTAAAATTCTATGCCTAATGTCCATAGACAAAAAACATCCAATCCATCTCATTTATTTACTAGAGGAGAAAAATAAAAATGATCCAAACCCATTTCATTATAATTACAGGACTTTAAGATTAATGTATGCATGTATATTTTTAATAAATAAAAAACACCCATTTTTTGTTTACATAACTTAAAATTAGAAATAAATTTTCCTTATAATCAATTCCTAACTTTTGGTTGTTTAAAACTCCCATTAAGGAGTGTAAAACATTAAAAATTTTATAATAAATGAGTTCACCAGAATTTATTTCTTTTAAAAAGTATTTTAGGAATTTTAAAGATGGTCTAGATTATTGGAAATAGAAAAAAAAATTATTTACTTTTCTCCTAAAGAGATCACTATGTGCAGGTAATGTGGTTTTATCCATTAATAGATAACAAAAATGAGATGAGTGTACCATGTTACCCATACATAAGTATTCAAGGGAACAAATTACCATTATGTTGAATTGGTATACCCTTAATCAACTCTACATTACTCTCATTCAAGTCTTAGTTTCCTATATAATATTCTTGACTATGATGAAATATGTTTGGTCTAACCTTATATAAGTATCAATTACCTATTTATATGTCAGGATTACCCTTAAAAAAGTCTTGATTACTCTTATTATTGTCATAAGATCAAGGATATATTTTTATGTGATGTTCGGAAAAACAATTTCCAATACATTTAAACAAATGGATTTCATTACATAAGGTATAACATATCCTTACAAAACTATTATAAATAGAAATAGACAATTATGAATGATGGATGAAACCTTTATGTAGTGTATTAAAAAATGTGTTACCCTTATGAAACTCAAGTAAATGACGACTTACCCTTACACAAATAAAGAAAAACCTCACTTACCTATATTCTTCTCATGTTGAAACGGTATTACATTTTTATAATCCTTTAAAACTCCATTTTACCCTTACAAAAACACTATAGATACCTCTTGTGTATATGTAGAAGAATTTACCTTTGTGTATGCCCTGAGACATATGTATGGTTAAAAATAAAACCTGAAAAATATTATGTTTCCATTAAGATTAATTACAAATTAAAACCAAAAGTAGTTATTAATTATTATAAAAGGGGATTATTAAAAAAATTAGGCATTATAATTCTCCCCATCGTAAGTTATTTGTTCTCATACAATGTGGTAAAGATTTTGATTTTTCAAACAGATAAAGGTGATACTATATTAATAGTGATTTATGTTACCACATTATGTGGACACCTAGTATGAACTTCCCTATTAAATGGAGTAAATAGATTATTTTACCATTCAATACATTATCATGGTGATCCATACACTGAATAGTCTAAAATAATAATGAAATATGAGGTTTAACATTAATATACTCCCATTTCAATATACAAAGATACCTCCAATTTCAGAGAAAATGAAATATCTTATAAACTGACATCGAGTGAGATGACAAGTCCCACAAATTTCCCATTATTCCAATATATTAAATGACATATAACAATAAAAAACTAATTTCCAACATACTATTATTACATAAATACAATATCCTGAATGAGAAAATTTATTTGAGAGATACATTATATTTAACCTCATCCTCCAACAAAAAATGATGGTTTCATAAATAACATCTTACGTGGAACAAAAGAACAACTCACCTCTATTGAGGTAAGAAAATAGTCTTAGACACCCCTGAATAAGACTCAGTTCCACTAGAGATCATTTATCTACCATTTCCTAAAATTAATAAGATTCACAAGGCCACCCATATAAAACTTCATACTATATATTAATTATTTATAAATTATGGTAGATATGTGACAAAAAATACTAGGAAAAAATCACACCATAGAGCTTCAAAAACCCTCAGTCACAATGTTCATGTATTTATACCATATCAGTCTCCTTGGAAGAAAATACATATTACAATTTCATTAATAAATTTAGGATTAACTAAATTGTATCTTCTATAGCATTATTTTTTTGGTGGCCTAATTATTAATTATGTGGATTCTTTAAATGGATTCCATAATAAAGTTGATATTGTCTTGACAAACTCATAGTTCAAGGATCTTCCCCCTAGTTTTCTATCATGCGGTGCATGAGAACATAAAGTTTGAAATTTAGTGGAAGGATCCAGCTACTAGCAATGATATATCATATTATGGAACAACATAATAAACATTGAGTGTATGGAATAACTCCACCAAAATTCATGATAAGTAATCTAATGTCTTTGATTAACTTGAACAAAACTACCACTGAAGACACCTGGTAGCATCATGTATCTAATTATAAAAAATAGGCCACCCACCATAAAATGTTACATTAAAAAATTGGAAAAATGATCTCTACAACTTAAGATGAATCAAATTATGCAAGGAAGAACCAAATTTTTCCTTAAGTAAGAACACAATAATAAGAGAGACTCAAATAAACCATGTAAATTTATACTATGTGGTTTACCAAAGTATCTCATTTTATTTGATTCATCTTAACCCTAATTTATAAAACTGTGATAGTAATTTCAATGAATTTACCCCATGTCCCAATATTTACACCTTCTCATGAGCAGAGTTTTAACATAAATTATCCTAGTATTTCTACCATATGATCATATTCCCCTAGTTGAAAGTATAGAATATATATTTTTTCTATTGATATATCATAATACTATCTCTAAGGTATTAGTTTAACATTGTTCTATGAGAATGTAAAACTACTATCCACTCAAGGTCACAATGTGATATATTTTTTCTATAAGAAAACAATTATAAAAATCTATGGTCCGTCACTCTTTTTTTGATATGAAGAAATATCTCAACTCCATGTTCAAGTCTTTACAGTGACATAGTCAATACCAATTATGGAATAACATGAAACAATACAGTATCTAAAATTAACTTCACTTACTTCAACTAAAATTAATTAAAGGTTCTAAAGTATCCATTAAGAACCTCTAATGTGAACATAAACCTTACATAAGTCTACCCATTATTTATATTTAATCTAAAAGGGTGAAACAATGAGAGAATACACATATAGAAAAGAGTATTAAAAAGAAATACAGGGGATAAAATTTAAATGAATGTAATGTACCAATATTTTCACCTATAAACTATGGAAACAAACCTTCTGTCATTAGGTGAAACCAACCAAGGGAAAAACTAGGCCAATCTTATTAAATGGAAATTTACCTGAGAAATATAAAAAAGATCCACCTCAAATATTAGTAAGAAGGTACATGCTAGAAAAATAGATCTAACACGTCCAATATAACTAGGATATAGTTAAAAAATACATTCCATAGTAGGAATTGATGAGGCGCATGAATTGGGTTTCGAAGATGAGTTTATGGGAAATTATGCATATAAATTTAAAATCATTGGTCCTCACTATTTAAAAAATACTATTATATCACCAATTGAACTCTTGGCCTATATTACCATGAATATAAATCTCTTTTCCCATCCACAAACCTAATGTTTACAAAGTCCAATGAATAATGAACAAACTTTTTTAGTTGATTTGATCACAAATATAGACCATGGAAAAAATTTCATAGAGTGAAATAAAATGATTTGGCATGAAAGAAAAATGAAATAACCACTTCCCTTAACAAATAAAACCAATGATGAAATAATAGATAACTCCAAACTAAGGATATCCAAAAATCACATCTACATAGAAACTTGAGAGTGTGAACTTGATATGATCTACAAGAAAATTACATGGTGCACCAGAGTTTCCTATCATCATAAAAAAAGTAAGAAAACTTGAAAAAATGTACCTTAAATACACATGAAATAATTATAGGACATCTAAGTAAATGTTTTATATTTACCTTAATATCATCCATAATTTTAACATTGAGAGGGAAGTAATATCTTTCCACCCCATTTTTATCTAGGAAAGACTAAAGAGTTGAGGAAAAGACTAATGTTGAGTGAAACATCACAGTAAAATTGAATACTTAAATGGAAGACTCACTCAAACCACTCTAGATGAGATAAATATACAATAATGTAATTTAGAGAAAATCTTATAACCCCTTATCATAATAAAGGGTCTTCTGATACACACTATTAGTAATAAAATAACTTTTGAAAGGCTCCAATGAAATCCCACATGATGAAAAATTCTTATTAATAAACAATTTATTTTGAAAACCCCCAATCATTATTTTGGAAGGAATTGAATATTATTTATCTACACATGTAAACACCCTTAAATAACTTATTAATGAATTCAAAAAGTGAAAAAAAATATTATTCGACAACTACATGATGACTTACTACACCCTTTTCTCAAATCAAATTCATATGGGAAGATCTTATGGGATCTCTTATCTGGATTCTCTAAAAGGCACCGCACTTGGAAATGATAACGCAATGAAGGTTCCTATCTTCAAAAAGAATGATGACAGAGGTTACTTGGTAGAAGAAGACCCGACTACACTTCTATATCACAACCAAATGTGTATATATTCTATTATGGGCTGTATATCCTACCTTAAAGGTTACCATCCCTAGACCATTACTAATTTACATTAACGTATTTCTCACAGATGGAATTTCTCGAATTTGAAAATTATACGAATAGGAAAATGGAATTTCCACATGTTGTTAAGAACATAAGAGGATCTTGATAATGGTTAGAGGACTAGTAATGTTAATCTGAGACAATATTTTCTTAGATTATCTGATTGGGATATTGATTTCAACTAACATAAATATAGGAAGACAATGGAACAAGTTTTTATTAGACTTCATGACCTGAATTGGTTCTTCTTGAATCCAATTTTTTTGAATGACATTGTTTCCTTTAAAGCATATCATCTCAAGATAGACTATAGAACATTAAATTCCCACTTTGGCCTTTTTGCGAGGGTGTCTTTTTAAATAAACCTTGATTCAAATCTATATGATACTGTCACCTTCATCACAAAAAATTATAAAACTAGAATCGAAATAAAATATTAGAGAAATCCACCCCCCCCCCCCCCGCCCTTTTACGATCTCTATATGGTTAATGGTCACAAAATTTCTAATTTCAAGGTGCTCAGGAAACAAGTTAACCCACCAATTGAAAATTAATGGAAGGAAATTAAGAGGAATAATTAAGATAAAGCTCCCATGATGGATTTACCATAAAAAAGAATACTAATGTGTGGGTAAAAAAATAGAAAACATGGAACACTTAGGTGGCTCCTTGGGTGTGAGGTGGGCTGATGTAGCTGAAGGGGAGCATAATTTCAATAAAGGGAAAAATCTACTATCTAAAATAGAGATGTAGGTTCATGATACCATAAAATCCTCCAACCAAGAACTAGAGAGGGGCGATATTGATATTTGTCCATTTGAGAAATTATCATGATATAAACTCATAAATAATGATGTCAATAACCTAGATAATAGGGATTAAATGTCTCAACCTATTCAAATGTAATGTAAATCTTGTTTATCTTTCACTGGACCTAGTCAAAGAACAAGTTTCCCAGGTTTAATTACTGTGAAAGTAGGGAAGGATCACACCTTCTCATTTTTGGAACTAGACTGAACTACGATACGACATCATTGAATAACTCTAATACACCATAGGTTGAAAATAAAAATAGTAACAAGAAATAAGATTCTGATCCTTATAGTCCTCCTCTTGATAGTTCTCAAATCCATAATTTCACTAGTATCATTGTTAACACTGGGGATCTACTCATGAACGAGATATATGTTCATGTGAAAAAACAGTACAATTTTGTTGACACAATCCATATTGGTGATAGTTGAACAAATTCTATGAAAAACATTATTACTATTGAATAATACTCTAAATTGACACAGGGTCTTATACTAACCGTATTTTCATAGATTTGAAAGATAAATATTTCCCTCTGTTGGATCCCTACATGGTTTTGGACAATGATGAAACTTCAATTGTGGAGGAGACACATCCTACAACTTTCTTATAGTAGGTCCTCGATGTCACCAATGATTAGGTATTGACTATAAAGGCTTTGGGATTAGTCTCTAATGAATGGTCCCAAACAAATCAAGCTGGTCCATTGAATAGTTTACATATCAACTACAATGAGTAGAAGGATAAAGAACCCACTGGGTAGAGAACATCTTCTTCGGATTCGAATAAAGAACTGCGCTCAACTGCTCATAGAGAAAAACAAGGAGATACCCTTGAACCAAGCACCATATCAGGTACCTACAGCACAGATATTACTTGTATTAATTTAAATAATACTAGTTTATGTTCTATTAACAATAGGTATTTTAGTAACATAGTGACATCATCTGCTAAAATTACCATGAAATATACTTCCATGAAATTGTTTATTATAGGTGATAATACAAACTCCGTCGAATCCAATAAATATAATAGGGGGTCAAATTCAAACCATAACAAGTCTAAAAAGGTTAAAAGTTAAGCTAGACACAAAGGCTTGAATAGTAAGAAAAAAGGAGTTCTAACTCCAAACGTAGGCTTAAATGACAATGTTATAGTATAACTATCAAGGTATTACAGACCTTGACACCTTCCTTATTTTATAAAAAATGGTAAAAATCCAGAATCCCTTAATTTTTTCAACTGCTGAATCTAAAATAAAATTCTCCATTGATTTAGTGCATTTTTTTTGTTTTGGATACACCTTCATAGGTGCATGTCAAAACAACAACAATCATGATAATCTTTGGATTCATGCTCATTCATATTTGTCTAATGTTAATGTTTTTCATATTTCTGTTCAATGTTTCACCTGTGACTTTATGATAGATAGAAAAAATTTCTTTTGTTCCTTTATTTATGCCAAGAAAAAATATCAGGATAAGAGGACTCTTCGGAATGACCTCTCCTCCTTGAGTACTCATATTCAACTTACCTAGTTTGTTGTTGGAAATATTAATACTATATTTATTCATGTGAAAAATTTGGCCATATCTAATATACTTTATCTATGAGGTAATCTATGGAAATGATAGAAAACACTAATCTAACTGAAATTTATCTCTTCAGTACCAAATATACCTTGTACATGAGTCATTTCAATAGATTGGTTGCAAGAAAACTAGATAGAGCCTTCCTTAATGACCAAGCTTTAGATAAATGGGACACCATTTCTAGAACCACCCTAACAAAAAACAATCGGACTATCACCCTATCTCGGTCTGTATTTCTTACAATACTATGAATCCTCATATTCCCTTCAGATTCAACAATTCTTTGTTCTCGGATCATTATGGTTGTAATCTCATTAATCATTTTTGGGCCTCTATTCCTCAATCCATTGATTCCTTTTCTTGTCATAAAAAATTAATCTATCAGAAAAAAATATTAAAAATTGGTGCAACATAAAATGGAATATAATGATAGAGTTTTTCCTAAGACCAGGTGTTTATAGGAAACAAAAGTTGATGTTGGAACCATGAATTCCTGTATTCATTAGATAAATTAGTCAAATAGATTTATAAAAATGTAATATAATGTTTCAGAAGGACATTCAATTATATGGTGGATATTCATGGATGTGATGATACATGTGAGATGCTCACACGAATGTGAGAATGAAATCATGATGGAATAATCAAATTAGATTAAGACTCCATGATTTTCAACATCATGTGATGGAAAGAACCTGAAATTTACAATACCAAAATATTTTTTAACATTAACTTCAAGGCATTAGTCAATATATTTTTTGGGAAAATAAATCATTCTCTAAAATGGAATTATTAGTGGATAAGACTTTGTGAACCTTATATTTAAACATAGAGTTATATTAGATGAGATAATGTTTCTGTGAGTTGAAGAGATTTCTAAAATTTTCTCTAATAAAGAGATTATCTGGTTAAGACTTCACATATATTATTAAGAAAAGAATGACATCCAAGAACTCTCTTATGTGATTCTCTATTGAGTTGAAATTTATTGAACAATGTACTAACTTTTATTTACATGAGGAACTGAACCTATTATAAGGCACTGACTTTTTCAAGGAGGTTATGTTCTCATCTATAGTGTTATTGAGAATAGTGAACCCACATACCTAAAAATACATGAAGAATACAATTGTTTCACATATTTAATTTTATTAGAAAAAGAAGATATTTTCCTTATATATATGAAAATATATGAAGGGTATTTATAAATAAATATAACCTTTACATGAATAAGAAATTGAAATTGATTCTTAGTTTATGGTCTACGTGATGGGGAGGAATACAATATGATATAGGGATATGAGAATGAATAAGAACATAACATTATTAATTATAATACATGGTATAAGATTGGGTTCCATGAGAATTATATTATAAAAAATAGGTAAGATAATATTAGATGAAAAATAGATTTCATGATAATTATGTGAGGTCTCGAGTTCATTTAAAGAATGAAGGAAAACAAGATCAAGTACATGATAGACTAAAAAGCTGATACTAAATAAAATTATATATTTTATATGTCAAACATCAAATAGATAATTTTATTTATGATTGGGGTATTATTTATTGATCATCATTTATATCAATATTATCTTGTATTTTAGTATTTAGTGTCATTTATATATATGACACTAATAGTATAATGATATTTTTTAGTATCATTTGAATATTATTTAGGCCAAAATATCTTACAATGATCGTGGATTGTTTAATTTCTGGCATCACATTTGATTTATCTAATTCGAGGAAGTTGGTACGAATTATAATTTAATATTAAAGAATATATATTATGAAATATTGATCACTTAAGGTGGGATAGGTCGACATCCAATGTTCATGTTCTTTAAGATTAAATCTATCATTTTACCTCATCTATGTTAGGAAATTGAATACAATGTCGTAGAATTTCCAATGATTTATTTAGCAACATTTTTTTTTCATATGGATAAAAAGAAACATACATCGGGGATATATTCATCCCTATTAAAGGAGAACGCTACTAAAAAATACTAGTGTTCCTTGTTGTTTATTTTTTTATTCACATTCTTTTTAACAACATATGATATATAAAACATTATCACCTAATAAATAATTGTTTGTGTAATAAAAAATAGATACAAGTTTTAATGTGATAAAAATTCATTCAATAATAATTCACCACACCCTCATTTAGTGTAGTCATACCTGTGTCTCTAACACATGAAACAACAAAACAAATTAAAATATTCTTCCAAAAGTTAAATTAATATATTTCCATTAAATAATATTATCCATGTAGAATAAAAATCTCATCCTAGATAGAATATTCATTTTATCTTAATAAGATAATGCTCCCAATGTATTTAAATTCTGAAAAAATATCTTTAATCACCTATTCACCAAATCATCATTCAATCCCCATGTTTATCTATTTCTCTTGTTCACATGACTCTATTTTTCTCCAAATTAAACATATTTATAACATATAAAGACATAAAAACCATTATATAAATGAAATAATTAAAATGAGTATTAATAAGATTGAACATATGATAATATGTAAATTTTTATAACCTAAAATTAATTACCACAACATCATAACTCATAAAACCCAATATATAGACACTTATATAATTTAATTATTTATGAACAAATAGAAATTATTTTGCATCTAACTCAATATTACAACATTCATAAATTTCAAAATATGAACCATGTCTTTAGATTAATTATTTCTCAAAACAATCATCTTTCTTACTTTTATCACAATAAAAACTATTAAAATATTTCATGAATTTTATATGTTATTCAAAACTTATTCATCTTAAATATATGACCTAAAAATAATTTAATAACTACTTTTTACTAATCCCCATTAAATTATTTACTTATAGGGAAATGATTTTAATAATTAATATACTCCCCAAATTTATTATATTCAATTTTCACCTGAAGGGAAAATTATTCCAGTCCCTTGTATTAACTAAAAAATTAATTATTTCTTTAAAATTTATTTCACTTATCTCTAATTTTCCACATATAGAAAATTTAAATTTTCTTTTGATACAATTAAATTGGTGATTATTTACACATTTATAAAATTTTGGATGTTGATTCTTTTTACCAACATCGCCTTTATCAGTTTAACTTCAATGAAACTCCATTTTTCTTTTATTTTTTTTGTTAGTAAATTAATCCTGGTTAATGTTTTTAATCATAAATTGATATCACTAGTTAGAATTATCCACATGATTTTCTCCTCATGTTCCTATCAAACATGGATTCTCATTTGGATAACCATCACATTTACCATAAAAATCATTGTTATCATGGATCCTCCTACTTCTATCCATGTACTAAAAAAATGTTAGTTTTATTATAGTAAAAAAATAATAACAAACCATATTATAAATATAAATATTTCATTAAATATGTCACCTTTTATTCAAAAATATTAATTAAAACAAAAATAATGGTAATTCTATAAAACATAAGAACATTTCAGGAAATAGAAAATTATTAGTCGAGATTCAAAACCAAAATATTAACCACGGGTTTTTCCGAAATATTTTATATTTTTCTCATCATTCAAACCTTAACCACTAATGTCTTCTAAAATATTTCTTAGATTATACCTATAACAACACATGCATAAACAAATGCTAATTTTTTTTATAATTCAATGGTTTTTGAAGATAATTATAGTCTAATGATATTTTACATTTAGATTTTTATAGAATTAGGAATACCATTACATAACAATGTTAAAATTTCCAAAGAGATTTTATTTTTTATAAAAAATGGTATCTTCTATTTATTTTTTTGTTTCAATCAGGGAAAATTTTCTTTATTAAAGACATGTCAAAATTGACCTTCATAAAATACTCTACACAACCTTATATCATGTAAAAAACGTTTTTAAATATGCGATATGAAAAAAATATAAGTAATTCATATAAACAATGCATCTCTTTATTCTTATGAAAAACATGAACACCCATAAGGTTGTTTTTATTTTCACATTATAATAAATTAAACCAATATAATTACTTTATAAAACATGAAAATAAATTTATTGTCCATTATTTAAAAAAAACATATCCTAAGAAAACAAAAATGTAAAATAACAATCATGAGGGGTTTTTGAAAAATAGAATAACATTTCCTTTAAAAAAATGTTTTTCTAAAAGGTCATAAACATTCATTAAATAATTTTTATACCTTGGTAACTCAAAATATCTCCCTAAATAACAATATCTATGATATAATAAACATGTTGGTTTTGAAGGAAATTATCATCATATCACTCTAAGAACAACTAATACAATCACTCATAAAATCATCATTATAGTGAAATAACTTATATAGGTCATGAAAACATAATCATAATAATAACTTATATATAGAGAATTTTGTACACATCATTAGATTAACTTATAAATAGTTAACTCCATCCATGAAAAATGAGTAACTTATAAATGATCAACATCTTCAAAATTAACTAAAGAATTGGAGGGATATTAATGATCAAACCATCATCATAAAAAATGATCCTTAAGCATATCATGAATAAAAAACACAAATTTTCATTATAATACTTATATGAATATTCATTTTGGAACACAAGAAAATGTACACTTAGTTATCTTGTAAAAATGAAGACAAATATAATTTTATTCCACAAAATATTATAAAATAAAAATTTATAATAAACATTAATAAGATATTCATTGAAAATCCACTTGTTATTTTTGAGTAGTTTTGATAATTAATAAGGGTTTTAGGGAATAGAAAAGAATACCTTAGAGTATATGTGAGAAAAAAATATTTTTCCCCTTCTTTAATGAATGTTTAAATAACCCATAGAGAAAATATTGAAAATATTACTCTTTTAAACCATTGTAAAGAATTTCATAATTAGTTTTATATATCCTTTAACAAACTTTTTAAATATTAATAAGGCCATTTTTAAAAAATCTAAATTGAAATTAATTTGGACGAGAAAGAGTTTAAAATTTATTAAATAAGGTCTAAATATATTGAATCAAAAGGAAACTAAAAAGGTGAAATTGAAATGGATTTAAGAGAAAATTTTATTACATTAAATTAATGAATAAGTAATACATATGTAAATTTATAACATTCATAGAATAAAACATGTGGCCAAATTATATAAGTCTCAAAGAAAATCAATGAGGCCCTGTATTCACTTACCTCGGGTCCAAAATTTACACTTATGTATCTTAATTTCCTAAATAATTTATTAATATTAACTATTTAACATAGTAATAACATTTTTAATTTTAATTCCATTATCATTATTCAATTTATTTAATTTATTATCTGATTCTATTTTGTTATGAAATTAAGTATGTTCATGTTTGATGTCTTGGGGTTGATCGGTCAAAAACTACATCAATGTATTAACCATGGAAGAAGGTTTTATCATTCCATAAACTATATAATATTAATTTTTTAAAAAATAATCAATTTTATGCATTAAACATACATATAAAACCATCCATTTAAATCAATTTTGAAGAATGATATATGTCGTTCGTGGGGAATGTAGTCTACATGAAAATATGAGAATGAAATTTCATTTTTCTCACTGATTAGAATGATATAAATTTGTTTAATAATTATCTTCAAATAATTATAATCAAATAATAAATTTAACATATATACATTATATTTATACATACGAATAAACATGTTATTTTTAAATAAAAATTGAAATTCTTCAATCTTGGAGGGGGTAATCGGCAAGTAGCCACAATCAACATTTTCATTTTCCGACATATGGGAGGGTAAAAATGATGATATTATCCTATTTCTACAGAATAGAAATTATTTTAGAAATGTAATATATATCCTTTAAAATTATCTTTATAACTTCACATGTGAGTTGATAATGAGTAAATGTATACATCGCTTCACGGATGCATAGTCTTACGTATAAAGTGAAGACATTTTTATTTTATTTTGGAAAGAAAGGTGGAATAAAATAGATATTCCATCTATATAAAAATATTTAATTTAATTATATTTAATATATTAATCATATTAGGCTGTTTATAGTATATTTAAATGAGGAATAAGAACAAATAAAAATGATTTAATTTATTTAAGTCTTACACATCATCATAGATATTATCCTTTGGATTACACATTAAGCCATATTGGATTAGTATTATAGGAATATTATAAAATATAGTATGTCGAAATGAATGTTTCTATGTGATTTCTGTAGGGTTTGGTCTGGATCAGGTTCTCAAAGTATGTGGAGGATTCAGGAGAGGACGTTATATTTTATATGTTAGTGGAGTGGCACCCTAGTAAATATTAATGGCATTAAAATATAATATTTGAATTTATAATGGAACATAGCTAATTTTTTTATTTTATGTAATATAATAATTAAAATTTTAAATTCACCTAATCAATCAATTATAGATAATTTTTATAGATATTTTGTAGTTCCCATTTAGTTTAACCCACTATTTAACATTTTTTCCATTTATTCTTAAAAACTTTTACCAAGGTATTTATTCATTATGACTAAAAATGAATAGATACATTTCACATAATTTGAATATTACATTTCCAAATACAGATTTAATTTTCAATTATTTAATATCAATAATTGGAGAAAATTAATTTTATTATATATTCCATAATTTAAACAGAATATATTTTTTGAAAAATGCATTTATTAATCCTTAAACATATATTATAGAAAAATTAAATATATCTTTGATTCCCAATGAATTAATATTATTATTTTTAATCAATGGAAAATCATTTTAATTTATTATTGTTAATATATTTTTAAAATAAAAAAACCACAAATGCATTTTGTTTAAATAAGAACATTATTTTTATTTAAAAAATAACAAACATACATATGTTCAAAATTATATTTTCAAATTCATTATATAACAGATTAAATACATATTTCATCTAGGGATAATTTTTTCATAAAATTTAATGAAATTATATGCCATTATAATTTCATAAAAGTGATAATATTTATAAAATCAATTTTTTTTTCTATTCACTAAAAAATTGATGTTTTATGAAAAATATGCAAAATTCACTCTATGATTATAGTGGCTAGATGAATTCCAAAATAAATGTAATTTCATTTTGTTTATTCTCAATAACTAAAAAATTGATATTTTACATTGATATAAAATATAAAATGAAAAACATCATTTATTCAAACATGTCCCTTTTAACCAAAATGTGTCCTTAACCTTATTTCCTATTATTGACCAATGATTGTTAATTTATTTGTATGAAAAATTTATATTCACAGTCTATTTATTCTTATCATTAATTTAATAATGCACTACTCTCATTAGTTTTGAGTTGCATATATTAAACAATATTTAACAAGATATTTACATATAGTATACGCAAAAATCTCAGGGTGTTATAATGATCTATAGAAAAATAATTTATTTAATAATGAAATTAATAATTAATTCATAATTATATTATTATTTATAAATTTTTAATGATTATTTTCTAATAATTTTTTATTTATATTATTGACTACTATTAATTACATTACAAATTTCATAATAGTTCATCAAAGTAAAAAAAATATCAGTCAGACCAATTTTAAAGATAAATTAATAATATAATTAATTAAAATTATATATATATATATATATATATATTTATAACATGTTGAAATTTTTTTAAACTTTTTTAAATGTTTTTATTTGAAAAATATATTAATTGGAAATAATTTAAAATTTAATTTTTTTTTAAAAAAATATTTAATTAAAATTAAAATATAATATAATTATAATCATATAAATGTATTTACAATATTTAAATATAATAAGAATAATATTATTATTGGAATTATTGTTATTATTATTTTATATTGAGTACATGTTTTGAGACCATGGGTCTTTATCTATTTAGGGTGACGAAGATGGAGAAACTAATTAATATAGTTCTTGATTTTCAAATGAAATTCTTAATGATTTTGGATTTTAAAATGATGAGTTATTCATTGGAGGAAATTCTTACCTGAAACATAAGGCTTTAGTTGAATCAATAGAGAAGTAGGAGCGGTCAGAGAACATGAGAGATGTAGAGAGTCCGTTGTTTTCTTTTAGGGATTCAACTATAGAAAGGATTCTTAAGGATGGTTCCATGTATATTGTGGATGGAATTTTTTTTACGATTGTAGAGAATAATAAATAATGTAATTATTTGTTCATTGCAAGGATTTCACTTCCAAAATGGATGAATAGATTATGGAATGATGATACGGTGGGAAGTATGTTGACGATTTTGGGATTTACTAATTTGGGAAGTTTCACTATTAGATATGGTTTTTTTATATTATTTTCCACTCTAAAGATCTGATGAAATTGACATCAATGTTTCAATTTTTTAGTTGAATATTTTCTTACACTAAGTTCATTTATGGGCTTTACAATTTAATTTTTCATATATAGCATGTCCCTATGTGCTGGAATGAATAAGGATTCATGGTTCCAATTATGTTCCCTAACAACCTAAAGTTTATCATGATATTTCCCTTATTATTATTGTTCCATTACAAATGGATAATGAAACTATCATGATCTAGTTTGGAAATATTTATTTCATTCTAGCTAATAAAGACCAGAATATTTTCTTTACTGAAAATGTAATTTTCTTTACTAAGAATGATGATATTTCGTTGTAATAGAGTATGGTAAAATACTTAATTTTTATGTGCATTATATTATTACTAGTCACTTCAGTGATAAAAAAAATGAAATATTATACCACTATATATAGTGGAACAAGGATTGGGATTTCAAGAGGAAGGATTTCTAGGATAGTGTTTCTTTGAAGAATTTTTGTGGCCAATATAGGGGTGGGTTAGGGATTACCCCTCATGTGTGTCAAGACATGGATGATGGTGTTTCCTTATATGATCAAGGATAAGAATAATCAACTTTTGAGGCTCCAAGAATTTATACATCAATATTTAGGAATGTTTTGGATGAAATTATAGTGTAGATTAAATATAGATATGGGAAAGGGGATTCACCAACTATCATTTTTTTTAGGCCAGGTATTGATATTGTTAGAGTATATTTTAGACAAATGGGAAGGAGAATATTTAAGGTATTGAGTGTCCCACTGGTTGAATAATTAGGATAAAATAATTTTTCTTATGGAGAGTAATTGAATCAAAGGGAAATGTTATAATGTTAATGTTCACGGAACATCGATTAATGTTTATCATGTCAGGAGAATTTTGGTGATTGGTGATGGTGATGATCATGAGAAGACATGTTGTGTAATGAATGCACAAGCTGATATTGAATTTGATATTGTGAAGTGGAAGAATATGTTAGCTTCAAGTGATCATAATGGTAAGAATATTCAGGATGTTGATTCTTTAGTGTTTCCTAGGCTTATGATGAGATATGATATGAAAACAGTGAGTGTCTTTTATGTAACTTATATCTTCAAGATACTAGAGTCATATATGCTAGTTATTAATTCTATATATTACTATTTATTAATTACATGTTACACTTTTGTGGCTAAATGTGGTTGGGTATAACACATGTGTGTGGTAGATTATGTTATTAGGTCCACTACCATACAAAATACACTATAGGAACTCAAATTTGCAGATAAATAGCTATGTTCTAATGAAATTATTATGGTCTATGGATTCAGAGGTCATTTTTTATGTGGCAGGGGTTCTTCCCATGTAATTTTTTCTATATCGTTGATGCATTTATATTAAAATCATGAATAATTTAATACTCAAGTTAGTGAATGGTATACTTAACAAGAAAAATTCTCAGATGGATGTCCTCATGTGGCCAAACAGTCCCTTATTATGGGGATCACCTTCAATTCCACTTCCAAGGATATCAAGGAAATATTTTTCAATATAAAAGAAGATACCAATATAGAAATATTACAATATGAAGCTATAGAAATCCATTTGGTTTCATTACACTGATCTATATCCCGAAGGTGATAATGGAAGTCCTTGGAAAAACGACCCTTGAATGTGTGGTCTCCACCATAGGGGGTGACACTAAAGAGGATGGATTCATCTTTCCAACATGTGTGTAAGATCAATATTTGATATCCAATGTCATCCTATATTGGATCGTTAATTGAAATTATTCTATATGGATTCTAGTTGTAGTTCTGAACTTTTTTTTTTAAATCCCAGGGAAAGGGATTTTGATCTTTTGTTTTCTCTACATGGGTTTATTCTTTAAGATGATGATGAAAATATTTCGTGTCTGACAATATTATATTGTACACTTTTCTATCTTAATAAATTTGAGCGAGAGTCTTTATAATTTATTGTTTTCCTAATTAAATTTTAGAGTAATATGATATGATATGATGAAAATAAATATTTGTATTAAAAATTCAAATCAAAATATATTTCGAGTACATAAAGAGTTGTGAATCAAGAGTTTTCCTATCGTTATAACTACTAAATTTAATTATATAAATAATATTGTTAAATATATTTATAATCTATTGTAAATATTTAAAATATAACTTCAAATATGATTGATATATTGAAAATAATTTCATATAATATAATTTTTTTTAAAAGAAATAACATATATTTTTTTTTAAAATATTACATTACAAAAAACAACTTTTTTGTATACGTTTTAAGAATTAATTTATTCAATTTTGGGTGTATTTGGGATTTTACAATGTATTTCTACACTCCCTTAATAGAATGAATTAATATTATTCTTAAAAATCAAATAAGGGGTTTTTATTACATTTTATTAGTTATTTTCCATTTCCGATTAATTCTCCAATTTCTAAAGTTTATAGAATGAATATAAATTTGATCATTTTAATATAAATGAGGATGATAAAGAAATAAAAATATAATGAAATAACTATATTTTCATTTTTAATTTTTTTTCTATTTTCTTACTCTTAACTACATCATACAAGATTAGTCAAAATTAGTAGGACCATATAAATGTTAAACAGAAGAAAATAATTTTATGTAATCAAATATATATAATTTTTGATAAATTTAACATTTAATAATGTTTGTATTCCAATTTTGGATTTTTTATTTTTTTTCTATAAGTAAAAATGTTCAATTAAAAAATAATATTTTTTTGGATATTTGTAAAACTATTTTGATAAAAAATAGAACATAAATATTACAATTTTCAAAATTACATTATTTTAAATTTTCATAGTTTGAAAAACTCAATTATAATATAAAAATATTATTATACTATATTAATAATAATTATTTTTTAAAACTTTTAATATGTGATTGAATCTATGATAAAATAGAGAAGACATTTTGTATTTTAATTTTTTTTGATATTTTCTGACATTATGTTATGTTTTTTGTGAAAAAAATATTTCTTTATTATTTTTCATATTTCAGCAAAAACGTTTTGATTACAATCTCATATTCTTGTCTTGTGAATAAATATTTCATTTTTTTCATGTATATTGTAGCTATAAAAAGTATAATTAATGGGTTTTAAACTTTTTTCTAAAAAAATATTTATTCCTTATTATATAAGATTAAATAATGTATTTAAATTGGATTTGAATGAAGGAAAATTATTTCCAAATATTAATATATTCCATTTTTTAATAAAATATTGAAACTATTTTACACTTTTTTCATTGTTTTTACATTGAATTAATGAAAAATATTGATGTTTTGTTTTATTTTTTAATTTATACATTTAAAATAAATTTATAAAGGTCTCTAATGATAAAAGTAAAAGAAACAATGCACACCCTTGATCCAATAAGAACATGTCCCACCATTCTCCATGGGTTGGATAACTACATAGGTGGCCCATTAATAATAATAAAACATTGTATTATAATTGATAATAATCAATTATAGATATATTTTAAATACTAATGTAAATAATAATAAAATACTAATAAATAGTTATATTATATAATTATTTATTAGTCATTATTAATTATATTATAAGTTAAATTATTATTCATTTCACTAATTAGTATTAATTAGATTACTAATTATATTAATAGATAAATTATTATTTAATTTACTAACAAATTTATAATTATTATTAATATCATTATTAATCAATATTTTTAATTATAATATTATTATTTATATAATTCATATGAAATTATATCATGAACTAAATTCCATGTCTCATAAATAGAACATTAGTTACATGATTCTCAAGAATAGATTTAAACATATAATTTTTTTCATAATTACATTGTTTTTCTGGAGGGACACAATGAAAGCATGTAATGGAATCCTAAGAAATGTGTTATTCTCTAGAGAATCCACCAATAAACTTCCATCTTCATGAATTTTATTGACCATCATGATATTTACACTTATATTAATTAAAATTAAAATTATATTGATATTAATTTCATTTAAAAAAAGTGTTATTTACATTGTTAATATTTATAAATCCTTTATTGGTGTGAATGGTTTGGGCAGGGTTGGTCTTGGATTATACCCTTGGGTAAATAATTTAAATATAAATATTTATATTATATGAATGATTTTTAAATCTAATTTATATAATATTTATCATTAAGAAATATATTTTCTTCAATTATTATTATTATTATAATTATTTTTTTGTTATAGATAAATGTTATCAAAAAAACAAGCACTCATATAAGAATCTTATGGGATCAAGCCTCATACCTCCACATAAGGATTGGAAGGCATCTAATTGAGCTATTTTATTAAATATTGATTACCTGTGAAGGCCCAAGATATTGAGGGAATGAAGTCCTTATTGATGGTTTCATCGATGTGCACTACTCTTAACAGGACCTCGTGCAACACATATATACTGGCCTTATCATGAATGGTTGTAATGTTCATGTGATCAATAGAATATGGTACATTCGTAGAATTGATATTCTCATTATTACTACATGGGATTTTGTTTTTACATGTTACATTCTTTTAGATATCATAATGAATCTCTCGAGGGGGGGGGGTGATGATTTATTGAATAGAAAAAATAAAATTAATTAGAACATCATTCAATTCAATAAAAGTGGATGAAACTATATCTTTATTCCCTAAATTAATTTTATTATTGGTATTAATACTAAAGGAAGGTGATAGACTATAAAAATAGATATCCCTAAAAAGGTTTTGGCATCAAATTCTCATGAAACACATCATCATCTTTGAGCATAGTATTTTGTGATGTGTTTCTATATATATTCAAGAAGGAAAATTTCAAGTGTTTTCTCATTTAAATTGTTAGAAATTATTAACCACCAATTCACCATAATGATATTATTCTCTTTCCATGTTTTTTACAACTTTCACTTGGGGGGTTTTCTACATTATATCTGATGTTTATTTTATTTCTATATTTTCAAATTATTTTTTATCTTGAAATTATCATTGTACCAAAGGAAAAATTATTTCCTATATAAAAAATTTGCATCAGAGGTGATTTTCTGGCCCAAAGAGATTATAGACTATTTTTGCGACCAAACGTACGTTGAAATTGAGAAAAAAAATCAATGAAAATAATTTTTCATTGTGGAAAATGAAGGTGTATACAGTTCTAAAGAAAGATGATTGCCTACTTGAAATTAGAAAAAAAAACTAGCATGGGTTATGGAGGAGAAATTTAATGACATAGATAGGAATATGATTTTCTATATTCGTTTGGATTTGGAAGATGATGATCTATCACGTATTACAAAAAAAATACAGCTAGTGAAATTTGGGATACTCTAATGAAGATGTATGAGGAAATGTCACTGTATAATAAAATTTTTTAATAAAAAAACTATACACTATTAAAATGGGGAATTCATCGTCGGTGATTGAAAATATGATCACCCTCAATACCCTATTTCTTTAGCTTATGATATTTGGTAGTAAAATTGTGGGTATTGAACATGCATTGATTCTGGATCATAGTTTTCCAAATTCATAAGACAAACATATCAACAACCTTAGTGAAAATATCATAATGTATATTTTTCCCTTAAAAATGATGTTTAATATACAGTTATTGATGAATATAATTTTATAGAGAACAATGAATACCTAGAAAAAATGTCACAAAAAGTTAATACTAAATCAATGGAAAGAGGAAGAAATATAGGGCATGGTTCTAAGGGGATGAAAAATCCTAGAAGGTCCAAATAAAGGTACCAAAAGAAAGAATAGAAGATGTTATAGTTTGAGTGAGAGGGGGAATATTATAATAAAATATTTGATTAAGAAGGGAGGTTATAATAACTCTCATGTAAATGTGGAGAGTATATCCAGATGTCTACATGTATTATTCAGTGAAGTAATGATCAATTCTAAAGGTATACAACATATGGATGATCCATGTATTATTGTCTTTGGTGAAACATGGAATAATACATATTAATGGGAACAGATTGATCAATATGAAAATATCTTAGAAGAAATTTTTTACATGTTTAATGATCATATCTTAAAGATGATTGGATTCATAAACATCGAGTTAATGATTTAAAGTATCATAGTTTGAACCGTTCGATGAGTAATCCATGTGAAAGGACCCAAAAAAACATTTTTCCATGTCGAAATTGGTTGATATCTGATGTAAGACATGAATCAGGAAAGGGATTATGGGGATTCCGAAGGGTGTACTTATGGTGATGAAGGTAGAGAATATCTCAAATAACATCTAAATGCTCATGGGTGAAATTTTCATGAATGAATATATGGTTATTTCATTAAAACCCTCTATGGAAGCATTATTATTTTTATGGTATTAAAATTTTATCCATATACTTGAATGAGGCCTGAAGATTGTTTCTGATCATAAATTTCTATATGATATTATTAATATTTCTTTATTAGTTTTATTCATTGCGTATTGTGTAACAAGAACAAGTTTATGTTTGGAACATCAAAGTAAAGGATCAAGGATATGCTGGATTTGATTTATTCTAGAGTTTTCCATGCACTAGTATTGTCCATTATATGATAAAGGTATATTGTATAATTCATTTTAGAGTATTTGAAGAGATATTGGGTGTTTCTAATTAATTGTAATGTAGATTGTATTGATGAATTCAAAACATTAAAAGAAATTAATGATCAATAATAGAAAAATAAAACAATGGTCATGAAGAATAAAAATTATTGATAATATATAGGCAACGAGATTGATTAACTTTTTAGCAGGAAGACAATATGAGATAATTAATTGTGGCATAAAATCCTCTGAAGAAAAGGGTTTCATGTTGGATGAATAAAAACCTATTAGACACAATATTAGTGATGCTGAAGAAAAGAAAATTTTCATGATGTTTTGGGCAGAATTTGTAAATACGACATACTTTTTAATTAGTTGATTTCCGTTAGTGGAAATTAATCTAAAGACAATGATTCTAACATGGATGGGTAAACCCGCTAAATATTTTCAATTTCATACTTTTGGAAGTCCTGTATATGCACTATCTAATGACCATGAATGATTGAAGTTGGACTTTATATCTTTGGAATGTATCTTCTTGGGATATAATGGTAGTGTGAAGGGGTATAATTTTTTGGATCCCACATCCCAAAAACTTATCATCAGTAGAGATGTAAATTTTTTATAAGACAAGGTGCAGAGGATGATTCAAAATTATATAGAGAAAGTGATTACAGAAAATAAAATAGTTGCAGTGGAAGGAAAAAAGGAAGAACCAGTGTCCTCTAAGGGATTTCCAATGCATTATGAATAATTACTAGATTATCCTAGACAATTATTATCAAATCAGGAGAAAAAAACCAATATGGAACTCAAATTTTGTCACTGAGAGAAATGTTATTTATTTCTTATTAACAAAGGATGTAGATCAATGAGGAACATTAATACCTGCACTAACACAGGACCTGGGATCTAATTACATTACCTCATTGAAGGAAGTACAATGGACCAAAATGGGTCTACAGGATCCAGTGGGATTAAAAATCTATGTGGAAATATATCCAATGATACTGGTGGTGATATGATATCCTTAAAAAGAAAGTATTTATTTCAATGAAATATTTTCTCTTGTTGTTAGAATGATAACTATCCTAGTTAATCTGGCAATTTCTGGTATATAAAATCTACATAATGAGTAGCTATATGTGAAAATAGATTTTCTACATAGTGATATTAATGAATAAATATATAAATTTCAACTATAATATTTTTTCAGATAAGGTAAAAACAACATTATTTGTAGTCTAAAAAATTCTTTTGGTGGTCTAAAAAATATGACGAGGAGTCAGTACAAGATATTTCATTCCCATATCATGAACATTAGATGAAATAGACTTAATTTAGATACTTTTTCATATTTCAACGGTCTATATGGTAATTATTTTTTCATTTTTCTACTATATGTTCATGAAATGTTGGTGATGGGCCACAATAATGATAAAATACTCTATATGATGGTGCAGTTGGAAAGGAAGTCAAATTTAAAGGATATGGGACTTATAAACAGGATTATTGGAATGGAGATACCCTGAGATTGGAATAATGTGAATATTTGGATATCATAGAATAATTAATCGAGGAATTTCATGAAATAATTAAACATGAAATAGTGTAAGACAATATTTACCGCTCCTCCAATTATTTCCCGGATATCTTCTATGATGAGTCCTTGTAGTAAAGAAGAGGTTATGTAAATCTTTGGTGTATTAAATACATCAATATTGGGGAGTCCTGTGTTCTTTATAGTTTTTACTGGACCAGAAATTACACCTAAAGTGTGAGTAATTATTTGGTACATGTACAATACAATATATGATCATTAAAACACAGGGAATGGCGTCGTGAGATACATCAAAGAGACCTTAGATGTTGAATTATATTTTTTAATCTTATATATTAAAATCAGGAATTATATGGGTTTTTAATTTATTTGTGATTATAACTGAAGGAAACCCACTACTATTTATGAGTTAAATATTGTAGGGGGATCTCGAAGATGAATATATAAATTATAGTCTATTATTTCCTTGAAAACAACACATATGGTGTATATGGAATCTATAATGGAATGAAATAAGGGATTTTTAATACAGTATTACCAAAGGATATCAGGAAAAATGAGTAGAATATCTCAATGTTTTATGATAGTCATAGAACCTTACACATTTCTAGGCATTCATATTTTCATTCTTGGATGGAGAAAATTGGTATAAAATGTTATTTTTTGAGTTGTGGAAGAGGGAGTAAGGGGATATGTGGATAAAATTCACATAAAATAAAGCCTAGAAGACTTCCAGATGAAAGTGATTTATTTTTATAAGTTAGGAAGGGGTATATTCATGTGAATCATTGAGGAGGAAAGATTATCATGTTTAGAAAATAGAAAGGATGCATACAAATGTTATTGGAACTTAGTCAAATATCTATATGGGAGATATTTCAGATTATTTTTTCATGAGATAATATTAAATTAATGGATGTTTCATTCAATTCATACATAGAGGGTGGAACCCTACCATTATTCCCCAATTTAATTTTGATAATAGTATTTAATGGAGTAAATTGAAAAGGTGGGTGAGTGAAGGATATACAAAGGGATCAACCAAAATATTTATCCTCATCAGCTTCTCAAACAATACATCATCATCTTTTAGTGAAGTGTTTTGTGAGGTGCCTTTCCATATATTGAAGAGGGAATATTGGTAGTGTTCTGTAATTATAATTGAGAGAGTATGTACCTAAATTTTACCATTGTGAGAACATTCTATTTAGCCATGGTTTTTTACCCCTTTCACTGGGGGTGGTAAAATGTTACATCCAATGTTAATTTTATTTCATTATTTGTTGACATTATTTTTTTTCTCTTGAAATTGTCATTATAAAGAAGGGTCGTTTATTTCAAATCATAATAGTGGTCACCATGCTCGTGGTAGTGCTGTGGTTCCCCTTAGTACTTATTTTTGACGCTCATATGGATGCATGTGTTTTCTACAATGATTTTCCAATCCCAATTCCTATAATTGGGGCTACACATGTATCACCCTATGCCATATATCTCTTACAACATGGAGTTTTTCAAGGAGGTAAACACAATGCTCATAACATCCTCTCAGCACTCTGTCTAATTAAGACGGACAACCTTCCAAATCAAAAAATACGAGTGGGTGATAGAGGTTTCAATTACCTGAGAGTAATCTCCAATCCCCAATTATTTATCCCACTAATTCCTACCATCACTCCCCAATGAATTCTGAGCTACCATCCATTGAACGATCACCACCTAATTACCATACATCATCTATAATCAAGATGTGTCATTGTGCTTCTTCATTTGTGACCCTACTTTGAGATGTCTGAGAGACCCAATTTCCTAGTAGTTTAATGATCAAAAATTAGTATTGATGAATAATATCTCTACCATAGTAACTTACAACAATATATATTACAATACATAAAATTCTACAGTGATATGATAATTTTTCAGGACCTAGATTTGAACATGTGTTTTGATTCAGGATAACATGAGACTCTACAACTTAGGTGATAAATTAAGTTCCCAATATTATTATTAACATTTATTACATTAATAATAATGAATATAAATACTAGTTATATTATTAATTATTAATTTTAGTAATCATATTATTGATTAAATTTTTATTAATGAGAATAGTATTTTTTTAATTATTTTTATTAAAATATTAAAAACAAGACATTATATTATTATTATTGGTTATTATTAATTAAATTTTAATTAAAAAATGCTTAACAATAAATATTTTTATTATTTAGTGTTAATTAAAATATTTATTAAAATATTTTTAATGTTATTAAAATGAATATTTTTATTATTTAATAATAATAACTTTTTAAATTTCATTTATATTATATTCCCAATAATTGAACATATGTCTTATTTATGATTTCCCACTATATAACTGGCATAAATTGTTTTTTAATTATATTATTATGGTTATTATTATATCATGATTATGTTTGTAAATTAAAAATATGTTGAAAGTTTGCAACACATTTTTTAGTAGCGACATGTCAATTTCATGAATTGATTTCAATATTTTATGGAATAATTTCATTTTTTAGTGCATTTTAACAAATATCCTAAAATTGTATACAAATAAATAAATATTTTCTTAATAAAATTATTTTAAAAGAATAATAATTAAAATTTTGATATGAGAATTTTTTTTAAATTAATGAATAAAATATATTAAATTAAAATATGATAAAATATGTTTGGCCTTCAGGGTGCCTAGGATCCTTTGTTTGTGGCGGTCATTGCTCTTCTTAGTGGTCTTATATTTTCTCTTCCTAATTGACGTGGTTATATACACATGGAATTAGGCTTCTAACTAGTGAACAATTCCATTCAAAATCATAGTGATGACCTCAATAATTATTTTCATTTTATTTGGAAAATTCTCTCATTAGTCTACTTTTTACGGTGATTCAAATTCTATTGTATTGAAAGGGACAATATATTGAAAACGTTGCTTATTTTTTGTTATATTATGGTTATTATGTCTGTTTAATTCCTTTAACACAAATGGATTTGTAACCTTGTTGTGGGTGATCTTTAATATATCATTTTCGGAATTAAGAAAATGTAAATGTTGAAATAATAAAAGACAATATATGATAATTTGATATGTTTGCACACATAGATTTCTCATTATTTTTCTTATATATAAATCCATAACCCAACTGAAGATCTTATAACAATATACTTCCCCCATATTTTGTTTGATATTCATATCATATGTTCTATGTCTCTCCTCATTGTTCCATTTTGTCATTATGCATATAGAAAAGAGATCATTATATGATGAGTAGTCAGGAATCCCATTAATTACCCTATATAGAAGAATATTCATCACCCCCTCTATCAACAATGCTAATCCCCCAGTAGACACGTGGTGATAGATCCCTGAGACCCTTAAATGAGAGGGTGTTTCAAAAAGTATCTTTCTTTTCCTTTAATTATTGTAAAATCTGAAATTAATGATATATGAAAAGGAGAGATAGGTATCCTGATCAATTTCAGGGAATGGTGACCACAAATTTCTCATCTAATTGGCTATGTCTTCACATTCATTTTTATCAGCTACAATAGTTCTTAAAAAACTAGCAATCCAACTACCACCATGGTTCTTGGTTCTTCATCTAGTGTGGCAGGTGAGAGTGATTTAGATAAATATTATATGGTGAATTGTAAACAGCCCCATAGAGTGGAATATATGGAAGTATCATTTGATAGTTGGTACTCATTTTCCTTTATTCCTCACATCCACCCGTTATAGATCATCATAACATATATCACAATGGTGTCTCTCCATTTGTTGTGATTTTTTAACCTTTATTATATTGAAAATTTTATATTGTTGTTGATTCAAATGAGGAGAACCAAAATATATTTCACTGGTTCTTTTTTTTATTTAGTTAACTATTTTTAATTTTGTAATATTTATAAATTCACAAATAAAAAATATAGAATAATATTTTTCTCTTTCATGAATTTATATTTATATTCATCACATATTTATTAATTTTATGTTATTTTACTTTGAAAAAATTATCACTCCCACAAAATAAGATTACTTTCATAAATATAAATTTAAATTATTAACAAAATATTTTATTATAAATTAAATTTATTAAAATATTCCTAAAAATAGAAATTTTTTCCAGTGATATGTAATTTAATTTTATAATGGAAATTAGATAACTATAAAAATTCAAAAAATTATATTTTTTATTTTAATGTATTTATTAAATTAATAAATTATACAATATTTTTATATTTGTATAATAAATTATGAATTAATTATTAAAAGGAATTAACCATAGTTAAAAAATATTCTAAATAATTATTACCTCAGTTAAAAAATAATTTTACTAATACCCATAATTATAACTATATTCCCTATAAAAATACTAAATTTCATATGAAGATATAATTATATATAATTTTTAAAAAGATATAATATATTAATTTAATGTATAAATAATTAAATTTATATATAAAATGTAATTTCAACTAATATTATTCATCATTAAATTTCATTATTCATATAAAAATGCATTTCATCATACTGAATTTTTTAGACAAAATACATTAAAATTTTTATTTGTTTAAAACTATTATTATTGGAAATATGCACTGATTAATATTATGTTGTATAGGTTACCATGTCATGGTTTTTGTTGAGTCATGGTTCTTAATAATATTTTTTGGTTATCATCCAATTTTTTTTCACAATATTTTCCATAGTGATTCAGTTTCTAGAACATCATATGATGATATGTGGATTAATTGAATGTTAAGAAGAGTTTTATTGAGTCAGTTGAATAAAGAGGTTACAACTATAATTGTTACAATGCTGGATATCCAAATGATGTATATTTAATGAAAAATAAAATGATAGAATGTAACATAATCCTTTATTCTTTGAAGAATCTATATATAGTGGAGTTCATGAACCTCATTTAACTGAACCTATAACTAACAATGAAACCAAATACCTTCATAATATTTTCTCTTAATTCACATTTACATAGGAGGTTGTAAAAATTAACTAATTGATAATTTATCCTTTTTATGTGTTAAATGTTGATATTTCCTTACACATATGTTTGGAGAAACGAACCATTTGATATTAATGAGTTTATTCAATCCTACTAATTATTAGTGTATACCAAAAACGGATTGAGAGGGGGATGTTGTTTCTTAGTATTTCATTTTATATTATTTATTTATCTATTGTTAAATTGTATATATAATTTTTTCCAATTACTTTTTCTTATTTTTGGAAAATAGAGGTTCAAAAAAGACCAATAGTTATATTAAAGAAAATTGTATTGAGATACCCAATTCATGGTAACCCACACGCATAAAATAATGACTATACTAGAAATTAAGGCTATACTAATGGTTAAAAACCATTTGTATAGGATTCAGAACCATTGGATTTTCCTATAAGAAGTGTTCTCCAAACCATTGGATAAAGATTCATACATATAGAACTATAAAATTGTTTATAGAAACTCATTTGTATAATACCCATAGAATTTCATTTTACCATTTTTTTGATAAAATCATTTTTATAATTATTTACCATTGGTTTGAAAGCCAATTACTAAATCCATATAACAATGGTTTAATAAAATTGGAATTTATTTCTCTTGTTAGATGATATAAAAATTATAGCATCAACCATTAGTATACGTCTATACCAATGGTTTTGAAAATGTTTGTATAGACCAGCTATACCTTCCCAGATAGCAACACCCCCACCTTTCTCAAAAAGAAAAAAGAAATCACCAAATATGATGAAATCACCATATATGCCGCAACAACCCCAACATGGCCAATTACATATAGAAATGATAGAACAATTTTAGAAAATATCCACAACCCATATAAAAACAAATATTACTCAATAGAATTATTAATGCATTCAAACAGTGATAAAAACATTTAAAAATCACAAATATTTATAAATAATTAATTTTCAAACAACTTATGTCATAAATTTCATTAAAAATATAAAGGATCAATCTATTTCCCATAAAAAAACATAACTATTGTCATCATCATCATTACTATCATCCTCACCATCATCCACACCATCATCCTCAAGACCAACCTTACTATTTCCATCATTATCTCTATCACAATCAAAATCAATATCTCCATCGCCATTACTAGGAACATCATCCCACTGACCACCACTAAGATCATATCTTAATACACTATATAGAGTACTCCTAAATGATATATATGTATTACATAAAATAGTCTTATCTTGCAGAAGTGAACAATATAATATTTCAATAAATATCATAATTTCATCATTGAAATTTTCATTCTTTTCAAGCTTCTATATGAACATTTTTTCCATGGCATGAACTTGTGTTACCTATGCATGAGTTGTTTCCAACAATGTGCTACTATAACTATATCCTAAGGTGGCCCAAAATATAGTGGGGATAATACTCTTACAAGGTCAGTAGTGTATTCTTCTATGGTTCTTATCTCCTAATACTTGATATAACTGATCATTTATCCAATGTTGTAAGCTTCCTACTCCTTGAATACCTAGAAATAATACTATTACAAATATTAATTGAATGTTTCTTGAAAATATTGATATTAAAGGTTGAAATAAAAAATGTGAAACATAAAATATGTTGTTGTGTTAGTTCATATATTGTGATTCTATTTTATTCTATCTACTCGAGGGAATTTTTTTTGAGGAACCCATTCTTCCATATTCAAAACCTCCGCTTATAGGGACATTCAATATAGAAAATAATTAGTTATGAATAATAGAAACATGCGTCTAATAGTGTAAATGAATATATTCAATTGAAAGTTAAATTTATTTTTAGAAAATAGATCATGAAAAATTAATATAACAGTAACCCAAAATAAAAATGAACTCAATATTCAAGATATCTTTCAAACATAAAAAGTAAATTTAATTTGTAAGATGTACATACATAATGAAATCTTTAGCAATATGTTAATTATATGATAGTTTAATCAAATACACTGATCAATGAATAAACACAAAGTGGTGTGATATTTCAAAAGCATTGGCATGCAGAGAAGATATTTGAAAATAATCAATCCCCACTAAACAAATGGAAGCATTCAAAAACCACTTTAGAAGATTAAAATTGAAAATGTTCTTACAGAATATTCAATAATAAAAGAAAATAGTTATTTTGCATTCCATGAAAAATAAAATTTTTCGAAATATGATATATAAACACTCATTACATATTTCTTTAACATTATATACAGTTTTCTATTTGGAAAACATTTCTGCTATCATTTTAATAAAATGAACTCAAAAAAGTTATAAAAATGGGTTTATCATCTTATTAGGACTTTTTTTAAAAAACATAAAAAACTAGCCACCTGTAGTTAAATTATATGAGAAAATAACATATTTATAAGTGAAAATTGTAACTTCTCATTAGAAATCCTAATCACTTATATAGTAACAATTTTTACATTTGTTTTTAAATGAAAATATAATCCCATACACGCATTCTTTCATGCTCTATATAGGAATAATACATGTAGATATTAGGTTGGCTCCAGAAATTATACGGAAACAATATATCATGTTCTATTAATAAAATAATTATTTTAATGTTTATTGGCATTAGTAAGGAATCTATAAGTATAAAAACATCATTTTAATTATTTTTGAGGGTAGAAAAAGTTAACAACCCACAAAAAATTTAACAGTTAATCAATAATCTATCATGATTTAGGTATTTAATTTAATATTCAATATACTATAAAATAATAACATCTTTCCATCAGAGGGTATGTTATGGAAATTATATTAGGATTAAATTAAATGAAATATAAAATTAAAATGATATATACCATTGTTTGAAAAAGAGAACCAAAGGAGGTATTTGTTAACTTATGATGTCTTATTTTGAAGATAGTATTTTATTAATTAATACTTTTTCTTGAAGTTTCTAGAATTAATTATACTGTGTGGCTTTGTTTATCCCATTTTTATCATTTCAGGCACTAGTTAAGAAATTTTATTTGGTTATTTGTATTTTTTTTAGTGTTTTGATTTTTTGAATATATATTCTTTATTAAGAATAAATTTAAGAAATTTTCAATTGAAAACCGATTTGGGATTTCATGAGAGGTAGGGGTTGAGTTGTAAATGACGTATTTATGGTGAAAATTATTGAGTTATGCTTGATTGATATGAATAGTTAAAGAATTTATTCACTTCAATGATGTGATGTTTATAATGTTTTATTATATATTTCATGAGATGTGTGCTAACCACATTGGATGAACTAGACATTGTATGGAGATAAGTATGATGAAACACAACCACTTGGATAAGGATCACTGGTTGAGATCACTTATATATTTCATAAGGATTCTATTTCCCTTGTATACATAGTTGATAGAATGAAGAATCTGAAATATTTATTCAATATTTTTCAAATGTTTTATTTTCATCAAACATAATGGAATTCAAATGTTTTATGGTTTATTTAAAATGGTTTTTTATTTTTAAATGATATTTCTTGTGGAGAAATGAGTAGTTAGCAGGATGTTGGTTTTGGATTATTGAGGTAGGTGTTGTCTTTCTTTATTGTATTTATATTTCTATTATGGTGAGTCTAATGTGTGTGACATATTAAAATATTATTGAGATTTTTTGAGGTTATGTTTTTTTATAGTGATATGGAATCATTTCCTAATAATTATAAGATTTCGATGATATTATGTTGTTAGGATGGTGTATATATAGGATGATAATAAATTCATCATACTGTATAAAAAATGAGTTGGGATGTGGTTTGTCAAGATTTTATTATTTATTTATTTTAATTCAATTTGAATATATTTTTAGTTCGTATTGGTGGTTTAAAGTAGATTAATGATTTTAGAGGATTGGATAGTGGGGGTTTGTTTTGGAAAACACTTGAAAAAAATCCACAGGTACCCAGTTTGGGTACTAAGTTCACGGAGGAGGAGACATGAAAGGGTGCTTCTTAGGATGATTTCCAAGTACTTGGTGGTCATGTACTGGGTACCTAGTGGATTACATAAGATTTTATTTCTCATAATCATATACATATTTTTTTGTCAAGGTATTTGAGTTTTAGTCTAATTTTTCATCATTTCATACGTCATTTGGGAAAATTTTCTTCTCTCAAATCTCTCTCAAACAATCCAAAACTGCACTCAATTATTTCTAATTCATGTTCAAGATGATTAATTGTGTCCTTGAGTTGAATGAAATGTTTTATAATTATTTATATTATTTAATTTAGATTGTAAAGATTTTATTATATGATATTCAATAATCGTTCCATGTGATTTAAATGGGTAAATTGATTGAATAATGTTTAAATGTAATAAATGTGCTAGTTTTTAAATTATTAACATGAAATCACATTTATTTCATGGAATTGTTTTTATTTTAACAATTATTTTTGTGTTGAGTGACTATTACTGATCTATAATTACTTTTTAAATGATAATATGTCATTTAAATATGTAAATGTTATTTTACATTATATAAATTCTTGTTTTGGTTGTATAACTTGTGTTCTATATTGAAATTTTATTAAAACCTGAGATTAAGTGTGTTATAGGTGAGTAAATCAAGCATGATTTTAAAGGGATATAGAAAGTTGTTAATCATGAATAAAAAGTGGATTAAAGCTGTGTTTAATATACAAATTTCTACCATGTTCAATGTCATAAAGTAAGGAATTTTATCCTATCATTATCTATAAATTCCATAGGCCAAAATTTTCTTACAAATATGTTTCCTAAATTATGGGTTTGATTTGATAACTAAAAGTGGTGGAAATATCTAGAGATTATGTTTTATATATGTTTAACATTGATGTTGAAATTAAGTGATATATTGTGGAACTTTAAAAATAGGTGTAAGAGGAATGCCTATTTAGTATGATGAATGTTAGTGGTAGGGATTGATATTCAGAAAAATCCGAACATGATTGGCGAGATTCTATATTGTATTTGGTAGTAAATATTATACACACAAATTCATTTTTTAAAGAACATGAGGATTATGTAGATCAGTGATAATGGATTCTTTGATTTTGAGTTTGTGGGAAGATATGTTGGTATAATGATGAAGGTCTGTTGAGATGGTAGGGAATGAGAAAGTATCATTTATTGATTTTCATTTTATTGGGATTAATTCTTAACAAATTTTCTTCATTCCTATGGATCATGGAATATGAAAAGTTTATCTACTGATTATAAAGAGATAAAGTTAACATACTAATGCATGCATAACAAAACATAATTTCTGTAGTTACCCCATGAATAAAATAATGGGATCATGGGTAGGGGTGGTGGATTTGCATAACTAAATTACCTCAAGTGGTACATTTATGTGATGTTGTTGTTGAAAGATGAATTATTGATGGTTTTTTCCAAATTGGTCATGGATGGGATATTTGTGGAAGGTAGGGTCTTGGTTGAAATTTACTATTCAAATTATTGGGGTTTGAAACCCCACAAGATCTTTTCACTGAATATCTGATTTGGTGCTCGAAGTGAGTAGTATTGTGGGTATGGTGTTTTGTTATATTTTGGCATAAGGTTGGGTGAGGGTATGCAAACTAAGTGTTATTCTATAATGACCTCAATTATTTGACATTTATTTAAACATACCCATTCACCCAAAACATTTAGATTTATAATGTTGTCTTTAAATTGGAATTTATTCTTACTTTTAAGGAGAAATTGATTATTTTTCATTTTTTGGGTGGCTAGACTCAGCCATATTTCTCTATACATCATGAGAGAAAATATTATAAACCATTTTTACCACTAAAATCATAATTTTATATAAATATTGAAATATTATTAAAACCTCCATATAATTATGAAGATGAAATAACAATATATTTCATATTATATAAGGATTAAAATAATTAGTGAATTTACGAATAAAAATAATGAATTTTACTACATTATAAATTCAATATGATTAAACAATACAGGATTAGGTAAATTCATCTTAATTGGATACCAAATTATCAAAGAATCCCTACCCAAATTTTGTTTCTTACCTTTATTATATTTTCAATCATTCTATAGTAATCGTGCATTACTTTTATGAAAGAAACCATGTGAAAACAACCATAATTTGAATAAAACCCATGAAAAATATTGACAATTAGATGCTTAATTTTTAAAAAAAATTCAAATTCATAAGTAAAGTCATCAACATAATCATTAATCTATTTTTTTCTCATTAATATATTATAATTATCTAAAATTCACATGAAAGTAAATATATTTGTTTTGAAAAAAATAGAATGAATCTAAATAAATTAAAATTGAAGAAATTTTATTTCCATAAATTAATTAAATAGGAAAATTATAAAGGAGTGTTGTACCTTCTTTCTCTCATGTTATAGTGTGGTATTCCAACCCAATATGTGAAGCTATTTAATAGTTTCATTGTTTTTTAAATTTATATATAGAAAATTAATAATAAATAATTTTCAGTCATAAAAAACAAATTATCAAGTGAAATTTTATTATTTTTCATTCAAAACACTCAAACTTGATTAATACCATACAAACAGTACTCTCTTAATAAGAAATAATTTCATGATAATGTGCTAATTGACACTCATTGATGATAGGTATAGCCTCTAAATCAATACCATCTCTAGCAAGCCAGCCACCATACAACCCATGTTTAAATTGTAACACCCCAGGTAAATAAAGAATATGACATTTTTATATTTATCCATATTTGTGAATAAAATATTACTTTAAAAGGGATGCTATGCTTGATGACGTACCCAATACGCAACAACGAGTTTCTTGGGAATCTTACGTTGCACACTAATAATAAAATAAAATAATTTTAAATAGTTGTTAATGCCTAGCCGTTGTAAAGGCGGGAATGAACAGAACTAACTAAAAAATGATTATATATGTCTGTCAAATATTTTTACTTTTAAAAATAAATGTTATAGGATTAAAAATGTGAATGAATACTATTTTAAGCGTAAACATTCTAATATTCTTTTAAAGGACGATTAACCACCTTTTGATGGAGAACCTCTTTTAAATAAATTTTTTGAAAATTTTATGTGTTATATTTGACAAAATAAAATTCTTCTTTAGAATTGGGACATCAAAATTTACTTTGTGTATATTTTTGGTATTTTTCTGAAAAAGTTCAATTTTTAATGAATAGTGAAAAATGATGTATTTTAATTCAAAACCTATTTTTAATCTAATTTATTTATATTATTAGATTATATTTTGAATTGGTTTTAAAGATAAACTAGAATATATTTTTACCATTTAATCCAATAGTGGTCGTTGGAATTAATTTCACTTTGAAATCGGACTTAAACTAGTGTCAATCTTTTGATACATTTTGTTTCATAAAAAACGCTATTTGTTTTGACAGCGGGAATTAATTATTAAATTAATTAATTCAAATTATATGTTTTGAATTTTGTAAAATAGACATCATTTTTGAATTCGGAATATCAAATATAGCTCAGGGTGTATTTTTGGTAATTTTCTGAAAAACTTCAATTTTTGATGAATAGTGAAACCACTAAGTGGTACTTATAAAAATAGATTTTCCATTTAAATGAAAATTTTCCACCTTTGTGTTTTGAATTTAAAAAATCCGACATACTTCGTTGTCATTAAGAAGTAATATGTGGTTCAATGGTATTAAAATAATTTTTTTGTAAATAGTAACTTATTAAGTTTTTAATCACGATTAGAGGTAATTAGTGTAGTTTAAGGTAAGAATAATGTTTTAATAAAACTAAATGACCTATACACATGTCCTAACCTCATTTGATGTGTCATGGACGACCAATACAATCCATGGGTCAACTTGGGGACCCCATAGAGCCACTTTGGATGGAAAATGACATAAATACCTTTTTATTTAATGTTAATGTAAAAATGACACAAACATGAGATGTTTTACTAAAACATTTTTTTTAAATGGGGTTATTCAAGTCATATTTTTGACTATAAATAGTCATTGGAAAGATAAAAATATTTCCTACATCATAGTATTTGTTTTATAATTTTGATACATTAAATAAATTAAATTCATTATGACATCATGATGATGCAGCAATGACCTCATTATTTAACGATTTAAATAAAATGGAAAGATAATGAAAATTCTAGGACCTACACATGTCCAAAACCTATTTAATGGGTGGATTTCAAACCCTTATCACCTTATCCTCGAAACACATCAATGTGGGACCATTAAAATCCGAAAACCATTTGAAAATAAAGTAACATTTTATACTTTTCCAAGAGTGCCCCTCCTCTCCTCTTATAAAAGGCCCCCACCTCTACCACCTTACCCACAATTCTCAAACCTTTTGTTCGGCCAATCTCTGATCATTTTGTCTCTCCACATCCCTCTCCTCATCCTATAAGCCTTAACTTAGGCAGGAAGCTCTTCAAGAAACCCTTTTGGTTCAAACCAAAGGGAGTTACCCAATTTTAAGGTAACGTCTTCACTTGTGCACTTTTGTTTTATTTTGCTTCTCCAACCCCCTAAAATCTTTTTATTCATTTCTTTTGTAACAAATAAAGTATATTCAACATACTAGTATGTTGTTATAATACGTATTCGAGCTACACTTACCCACACATTCATATAATGGTTAAAGAACATACAGTTTCTGTGGATGGTGAATTTCTGCCTCACGAAACGATGATTGTTCAACACTCATATAACACCTTCAAAGGTGGCCATTAAGATGTAAATATGTTTATATATGATATATGATATTTTTATTCTTTACTTAAGCTTCTGTATTTTTCATTTGTGGCATACCTTTATGGCTTCCATTATGGGTATACGCGATATCTTCATTTTAGGAAGTGCCGACTACCGCCCCCTCAAAGTGATTTGATTCGTTAATGCCATATGTGGGATGTATAAAGGATGGATTAAAAGATATTATATATGATGTTATACTATAATTATAATATAACTTTATATAATTATTGTTTTCTTTCCATTAAAGTATGAGATAGAAATGAATGTAGCGTTCATGCGTACGTACAGCTTACCGTCTCCATTAACGGTGCATTTCATTTCTTATCTTAATATGTAATGTACTATTATAAGTACATATAATGGATATATATGATTTATGATACATATAAAAGATTAATATATTTCTGGAATTAAAAATATACACATCTCTCATTTATTTTTAATAAAATTAGTATGACATAGAAATAAAGGTTGCGTTCATGCGTACGTACGGCTTACCGTCTCCATGAATGGTGAATTTCATTTTTTACCTCTAAATGATTATTTAATATTATAAATACATGTATATGCTGGATATATATGATATATATGATATCCAAACCAGGAATATCATTCTAGATATAAATAACCTTTGACCACACGAACAACACGTAATTGTAAGAAGTCCACTTTTGACTTAAGAACCAAATATCGACAAAACAAACATTATTAACTTAAATGATTACATAATGTTTATAACATGTCAATAGTTGATATAAAAGGAATAATGAACTTGAAAAAGGTTCTTAAGAAAGTATAAATTAATTCAAATTTATTATTCATGATGATAAAGATCGATCGAGTCAAGTCGGACCCGAGATAAGGGATCCTACTCATCTCTTTCTTTTTAAGTACGCTCTTCTATGTCATTCCGTTTAGGGATCATCTTTCTTTTTATTGGGATGTTATTTTATATTACTCTTACTGTAATTTTTATGTTCATATGATGAGAGACCATATTCTCTCTCATCAATCCATTTTGGAAGTTTTTAGTGGCGCCGTTAGGCTGCCGAATTTTTGTAAGAGATCTAACCTCTCTCTTTCTTTTTAAGTACTCTCCTTTATGTCACTTCTTTTAATCTCCTCTTTGTTATGTTGGGGGATGTTATTTTATATTACTATTTCTATAAAATTTATGTTAATATGATGATATACACTATTTTATCTCTTCAATCCATTTATGTAAGTTTTATGTGGCACCGTTAGGCTGCCGAGTTTTCGTAAGGGAATCTTCATCTCACTTTTATTCCCGTGAGATTTATGCTACATTTTCCACAATTTCTTTTGAGTGGTGTATGTACTGCCCATTTTTTTACTCATTGTGTAATAAAAATTTATTTATGAGTATTTACATCAATGTTGTATTGTCCTTCTTTCACGGGGTGTATGTTTCGAAAGATACCCATGTCTGGAAGGGAACCCTTCACCCTCCTCTTTTTAAAAGACTTCTTTTGTTATGTCTTTTAATTCACATACTATTATGTTTGGATATGTTCTTCTATATACTTATTGATTTAAATTTTATTTCCATGTGATGAGATACCCTTTTTATCTCTCATCAACTCATTTTCTGAATTTTGTAGTGACGCCATTAGGCTGTCAAATTTTTGCAAGGGATCTTCTTAACCCAAATTTGATTCTTGGGGATAAACTTATACTCCTTGAATATATTTTTCTATGAATATGTGTGAATAACCTATGATTGTTTTACACTTAATATCCACATATATTTGGTGTATTTGTTTGTCACAAATTATTATGTAATTAATTTATCCTTAAACCAAGGATACCGTCTTTGTAAGGGACTTCATCTCAATCTCCATTCATTGAGGCATATTCCGTTTTATACACAACTTTCTTTTAAACGGTGTATAAACCCCTTTTACTTTTAATTTTATACAAAAGGAATCTTTTTCTACGAAGCATTTTAGTAAATGACAAAAAGGAATGTTTCTTTTAACGTACGCGGTGACAAAGACCTTTTCCGCCACCGCGAGTATTATTTGATCTTTGGCTTCCTCAACAAGCCGTAATGTTTTTAAAATAAAATAAATACCATATAATCTTTTATGTATTTTGGTATTGAAAATGGTTTTGATAAAGGATTCTATTTTGTAAATATATTTAAATGATATATTGTGATTGAAATGTGGAAATGTTATCATTCCTTTATATTGGTTTTATGTGTTATAATTTTATAATGGTACTAGGACATTTTATGGGTGGTTACGTGATAAACCATATGACGGGTGGTGCCGTGAATACCAGGATGGGTGGTTACGTTATAACCTCCAATGCATTGGGTATGTAAGTCGGCCGTATGGCGATTCCATTAAGTATGTATGGAAGTTGTCCAAATGGCTATTCCATTAAGTGATATGTGTTGAAGTCGACCTTATGGTTATTAAACTTAAGTATGTTTATGTCCCAAGTTACCTTTACATGTTATGTGATATTTATATGGGTTTTATGGTAATCTTTTGGTTATAGAAGGATAAGTAATGAACTTTAATTCAGTGAAGAGTTTTTACTAATTCGAAAAGGTGAAAAGTATTACTTTGATAAAGTATACATGGTTTACTTGTTTTGAAAAACTAACAGTTTTCATTCACTGTGTATCCCTTACTGAGTTTTTTATGCTCATACCATGTTTTTGAAATGTTTTTCATAGGACTTAACATGTAATAGGGTCAATGATGGGATCAAGGGAAAGTCATGCAACCTAAAACATGGAACTGGACATGTTTTTTTTAACAGTTTTTATTTTATGGAAACTTAGTAAAAGTTTCTACTTTGTAATATTTTTAGATGTAATAGTTATGTCCAAATTCTCTAAAACTCTAAACCTGAAAGGATCCTCAATGTGAATTATTCATTTAATTCAATATTAAGTAAGGTTTAAGGCTGGGGCCTTATAGTTGGTATGAACAGTCAGATTAGACAACTTTAGGGATTATGAGTTTTTCTTAGACACATGATTAGTCCCTATATCCATTATTTCAGTTAAATACTTGTTTTATAACTTTTTTCTGGTCAAGTAATGTCGGTTACGAATGGAAGTTGAAGGATCTCAAACGACATTCCTATCTCTACCTGATGACATGCTTGCAATAATTATTGCAAAGTCATGTTTGGATGATTGTGAAACCTTTTCTAGCATACAACTCACTTGAAATCAGTTGTTTGAGATATCAAACACCTCCACTATACCTCATTATCATCATGGATCATGGGTTGTTTTTAGACAAATACTATTTTCACAATATTCTCATATTTTCAAGAAAGGTAAATATTATCAAGGTATTTTCAAATATTTTACCTTATCACAAGAATTTGAAGCATATTATGATTTTAATAATGGTGATGAGGAAGGAGACCCTTGTACAAACTATTTATATTTGATTTTAAAATATAGTCTCTCAGCACATACTTATGGTATTTTAAAAGGACCAATAATAGAAAGTTTCAACTCAAATTCTGTCCGACTATTTTATAGAAATCATGTTTTATCAGATGTTTTGGAATTATATGTCATACATGATTGTTTTCCTAAACTGTTTTTCTGTGAACACCCATATGACCCATTTTGTACAAGTTTTATTTGGATGGAGGAAGCAAATGATTTTGAAGGATCTCTAAATCATTATTGTAATGCATGGTACTTCTACCTACGTGAGCAAGATGACGATGAAACTGAGTGGACGCCATGATCAAGGTATGATGTTGTTCATTTTGGGAATCATTTTATTTTATCTTATGGTGGTGAAATAAGACTTCAAGAATTAAGATGTTGAGACCCTAACGAATTTGGATGAAAATGAGAGGTATAAGGAAACTATTAAGGTTAAAACATGTTAGGGTTATTTTTGGAGTTTTATATGAAGGACAACACGTAGACCGTGTGTATAAGGCCCCGACCTTAAACATTACTTAATATTGAATTAAATGAATATTTCAAATTGAGGATCTTTTCAGGTTTAGAGTTTTAGAGAATTAGGACATAGCTATTACATCTCAAATGACAACAAAGTAGAAACTTCTACTAAGTTTCCATAAAATAAAAACTCTTAAAAAGAAACATGTCTAGTTCCATGTTTTAGGTAGCATGAATTTACCTTGATCCCATCCTTGACCCTATTCCACATTATGTCCTGTGAAAAACATTTCAAAAACTTGGGATGAGCATAAAAAGCTCCGTAAGGGATATGCAAAGAATGAAAACTGTTAGTTTTTCAAAACAACAAGTATACCATGTATACTTTATCAAAGTAATACATTTCACCTTTTCGAAGTAGTAAAAACTCTTCACTGAATAAAAGTTCATTACTTACCCTTCTGTAACCAAAAGATTACCATAAAACCCATATAAAGATCAAATAACATATAATGGTAACTTGGGACATAAATATACTTAAGTGGAATAACCAAAAGGTTGACTTACACACATATCACTTAATGGAATATCCATTCGGCCAACTTCCATACATACTTAATGGAATAGCCATACGGCCGACTTCCATACCTAATGCATTGGAGGTTATAACGTAACCACCCGTCCTGGTATTCATGGAACCACCCGTCATATGGGTTATCACGTAACCACCCGTAAAATGTCCAAGTACCATTATAAAATTATAACACATAAAACCAACATAAACTAATGATAACATTTCCACATTTCAATCACAATATATCATTTAAATATATTGACATAATAGAATCCTTTATCAAAACCATTTTCAATACCAAAATACAAAAAAAATTATATGGTATTTATTTTATTTTAAAAACATTATGGCTTGTTGAGGAAGCCAAAGATTAGATAATACTCACGGCGGCGGAAAAGGTCGTTGTCACCACGTACGTCAAAAGAAACATTCCTTTTTGTCATTTAGTAAAATGCTTCGTAGATAAAATATTACTTTTGAATAAACGTAAAAGTCAAAGGGGTTTATACACCGTATAAAAGAAGGTTGTGTATAAAACAAAATATGCCTCAACGAATGGAGATTGAGACGAAGTCCCTTACAAAGACGGTATCCTTGGATTAAGGATAAACCAATTACATAATTATGTGTGACAAACGAATACACCCAATATAAGTGGATATTAAGTGTAAAACAATCATAGGTTATTCACACATATTCATATAATGACATATTCAAGGAGTAGAAGATTATCCCAAAGAATCAAATTTCGGTTAAGAAGTTCCCTTGAAAAAATATGACAGTCTAACGACGTCACTACAAAATTCAAAAAATGAGTTGATGAGAGATAAAAAGGGTATCTCATCACTTGGAAATAAAATTTACATCAATAATGATATATGAGAACATATCCCAACATAACAATATGTAAATTAAAAGACCCAACAAAATAAGTCTTTTAAAAAGAGGAGGGTGAAAGGTTCCCTTACCGACATGGGTATCTTTCGAGACATGCACCCCATGAAATAAGGACAATACAACATTGATGTAAATAAGCATAAATGAGATTATATTTCAAAATGAGTAAAATAATGTGTAGTACATAAACCAATCAAAGGAAATTGTGGCAAATGTAGCATAAATCTCACGGGAATAAAAGTGCGATGAAAAATCCCTTGCGAAAACTCGGCAGCCTAACGACGACACATAAAACTTACAAAAATGGATTGATGAGATCAAATAGGGTATCTCATCATATTAAAAAAAGTTTACAGAAAGAGGAATATAAAATAACATCCCCCACCATAACAAAGAGGAGCTTAAAAGAAGTGACATAAAGGAGAGTACTTGAAAAGAAAGAGAGGTTAGATCTCTTACGAAAATTCGGCAGCCTAACGACACCACTCAAAACTTCCCAAATGGATTGATGAAAGATAATAGGGTCTCTCATCATATGAAAATAAAAATAACAGTAAGAGTAATATAAAATAAATTCTCAATAACAAGAAATATTAGCTTTAAAAGTAATGACATAAAAGAGTATACTTAAAAAGAAAGAGAGGAGTAGGATCCCTTACCTCGGGCCCGACTTGACTCGATCGTTATTTAATCTCTTGAATAATAAACTTGAGTTAATTTCTAATTGATTAAGAACATTTTTCAAGATTATTATTCCTTTTATATCACATATTTCCATGTTATAAACATTATGTAATCATTATGTTAATAATTTTTGTTTTGTCGATATTTGGTTCTTAAGTCGAAAGTGGACTTCTTACAATTACATGTTGTTCGTGTGGTCAAGGGTTCTTTATATCCAGAATGACATTCCTGATTTGGATATCATATATATCATATAGATCCATCATATACATGTATTTATAATATCACATAATCATTTAGATGAAAGAAATGAAATGAACCGTTCATGGAGACGGTAAGTCGTACGTACTCATGAACGCTACTTTCATTTCTATGTCATATTAATGGAATTAAAAATATATGAGAGGTATGTATATTTTAATTCCAGAATTATATTAATCATTTAGATGTAACATACATCATATATATCCATTATATATGTACTCATAATAATACATTACATTTGGGGATAAGAAATGAAATGCACCGTTCATGGAGACGGTAAGCCGTACGTACACATGAACACTACTTTCATTTCTATCTCATACTTTAATGGAAAGAAAATAATAATTATATATAGGTAAATTATAATTCCAGTATAACATCATATAAAATAACTTTAAATCCATCCTTTATATGTACCACATAAGGCATTAACGAATCACATCACTTTCAGGGGGCGTTAGTCCGCACTTCCTTAAATGTAGATATCGCGTTTACCCATAATGGAATCCATAAAGGTATGCCATAAATGAAAAATAAAGAAGCTTAAGTAAAACATAAAAATATTAGATATCATATATAAATATAGTTTCATCTTAATGGCCACCTTTGAAGGTGTTGAAAGAATATTGAACAATCATCGTTTCGGTAGGCAGAAATTCGCCATCCACGGAAACAGTATGTTCTTTAACCATTAGATGTAGGTGTGTGTAAGTGTAGCTAGAATACATCTTATAAAAACATAATAGTATATTTTAGATACTGGATCTATTACAAAATAAATTAATGAAAAGAGTTTAGGGGGTTGGAGAAGCAAAATAAAACAAAAGGATTCAAGTGAAGACATTACCTTGATATCAGGTAACTTCGTTTGACTTGAGCTCAAAGGATTCCATCGAAAGGATTCTGCCCAATGTGAGGCTTCAAGGAGTTATCTAGGGATGTGGAGAGACAAAATGGGCAGGGGTTGGCCGAGCCAAAGGCTTTGGAAGTGTGGGTAGGAGGTAGATGTAGAGACCCGAAGCCTGACGTACATGGACATTACATTACTTTTGCGGAATACTTAGTACATAACAAAAACACACACACAAGGATCGTAATAGTTTAGTGTCTTTGGAAACTCGGAGTATAATCTTCTAATCGTGGGGAAAGATCTTCAACATCTCCCATAAAGATATTCTTTTTTTTACCTAAAACCTTTCTTTATATCCTGGGGAAAAGAAAACATAAAAGGGTGAGCTCAAATGCTCAGTAAGGGTAAACAAAAGAAATATCAATCACATAATTTTCATAAGAACATAACATTTTTGGAAATCTTAACCTGCAAAAGAGAGCATAATTTCATAACATGGGATAAATCATAGTAGTGAAATGAAATCATAACTTAAAACATTACTCATTGTGGAATACACACATAATCATAGAGAATCATTTCTTGTTAGTCAAGACTCATTGCCAAGACTATCTTAGTGGACAAAGTCCCTTTCTGAATCGAGTAATCCTCGTTTCAGTCCTGTTTCACTGAACCGGTATAACCTACCATTCCAGCCATGTCTATCTCATGAGATATAAAATCTTTTCCCAATGCATTGGAGTGAGATATAGGTCCCACCCATCTCTTAATGAATCCTTTCTTATGTGTGCCACAAGATCATAAATCATACATCATTGCATAACCCATGTAATAAAAATGGGATTCTTAAACAACATGACATCATAAAACCATTCATATAAGATAAAGGAATTCATAAACATAATTCCATCACAACATAGTCAAATCAATGTAAAAATATGGATAGAAACAGAAACCTTTATTGTCTTATATGGAAAATAATTTTGATAAAACACTTGAATTGAATCCTTGAGGAAAATATCCTTTCTTCTTCAAAATCAATTTCTTTTCACAAAACATCAGGCAATTTTAAAAGAAAGAGATTTTATCGAAAATATTCATGAAATCTTTTAGAGGAAGCTTCATGAAAATAAGGCTTTATAAAACAGTATAAACCCGTTCGTGCCGTATAAGTTAAAAAAAAACATTCTTCGTACTTTTGTCGGAAAAGTCAAAAAGTACCTCGTACGGAAAAACGACAAAAGATTCCTTTCATATTCTTTACTAAAAACTCACCTAAGGGTAAAATTGGATTTAAACTATTGCAAGTGGATGGAAACAAAATTACATATTGAGGGAACATGGATGTGGATGATAAAATACACCCCAGTAAATACTTACGAATAAACAATCTCGGATAAAAATGAGATTGTGATATTTCCCTTACCTTAGGTCCGACTTGCTTTGTAAGTGTCCGAACCTCCTGTATAATGATTTAAATCATGTTATTGACATATTACAGAATCATATTCATTGTTATGATATCATATATGGTTCACTTATAACATTATATTACCCGTTCTTTTGTAAATTCCATGTTAAAGAAGCGTTTTGGGTAAAATCGTTTCATTTATCTTAGGTGTTTTGACTTGTTGATCATGACATCATTATTACTTATATCATGATTTACTTACTTCCATAATATAAAATATGATTTATATATCATATATATTCAGTGTATATATATATATAATAGATAGATAAATAAAATGAAAAACACCGTTCATGGAGACGGTAGTCCGTACGTACGCATGAACGCTGTTTTACTTTCCTTATTGTCTTGAAATGGAAGTAAGTAGATGACATACATATGTATATATACATAAATCCAGTAGCTTTATAATGTCATATATTTCATTATTATTTCTTATATATACATTATAATCATTCTTAAATGGTTAACATGGAGAATGAATCTCATCGCGTCGTGGAGACGGTAGTCCGTACGTACGCACGAGCGATGATATCATTTCCATAAATATTGAACTGAATTGAAGTGGATTATACAATATATCAGAATCAATATGATGTTGTAATAACTATGTATAGTTATTATTTACACCATTATACCCATCCATGTAAGGTGGTGGTGGAAAATAGATTACACCACGGCGTGGAGACGGTATTCCGTACGTACGCACGCGCGGTGATTTCTTTTTCCGTAGGATGGATAGATAGTGAAATAGGGTTGTTTCATACTTATAATAACATATCAGTATATGAGTGATACTGATGTTATTACTTCATAATGAAACAACCTAAGAAGAAGTGGAAGAAGAAATAAAGATAAAAGAATTGGTAACGGTAATTACCTCTTCTTTGAAGCGCCTCTTTGAGACCTCCTCTTAGGGCACTAGAATTGGTCTTTGAGGAAGACCAGAACCTCTAGGATGTTGCTAGGGAAGTGGAGAAGAGATTTTGGCAGGGGTTGGCCGAGCTTGAGTGCTCAAATTGGTGTGAGGAGGAAGGGGGAGGAGGTGTCCTTTTATAAGGGAGGAGAGGGGCACCTTAGGAATATCTCAAAATATTATTTTATATTAAAGTAAAAAATCGGTTTATAATGGTTCCAAAGGGTCTTATATCGAAGCTAAAGTGGGGATGGGTCGAAATCCTATCAACCAATAGAATTTAGACAAGTTTAGGATATTATTTTAACCTTATCAATTAGATTTAACTCTAAGTTAAATAATTTAACTTTTACCATGTCTTTTTGTTTTCTTTCACTATATGGTTAATAAACTTACTATAACATGCCAAACGAACCCCAACTTGTTTATTATTAATATATATATCCTTATCTAAGTCATTTGGCCGAACCTTAGATTTTTAGGAATACAATAACAATTAATAATATAATATTTGATTTAAAAACTATTTTGTGTCAATTTTGACACTATTTGATATATGATTTTTGTGAAAGTCATAACAGAATTAAATGTTCGAACCAAGTTGATTAAATCAACATTAATATATCATAGTAACCTAGAAAATTAGTGGAATTCATAAAAAATCTCAAATTACATTTATTTTGGTGTTTATAACATCAATTATGTCAATATTTCATTAACAAGATAATTACTGCATCATCTTTGTGTCATAAATAAATTAAATTATTTGATGTCTACAAATTACAAATAAAATCCCATCATGTAGTAAATAGTTTTAGCTTTCTAATAAATATTTAAAATCGAATTTATCTTATGTATAACCCCATATTAAAAATGATTTACTTATTAAACATTGATTTTAACTACTTTAACCCTTCTTTAAATAAATTAATAATAAATGTCCTAATCTAATCCAAGTGGGCCTAAATGGTCATATTTTATTCCTAAGTTTGTTTTTGGTCGAATTACACTTGTCCAATAGAATTAGGACATGTGTTAGGGTAATATTAATATCATATTTACCCTTAGTTACCCTATTTACTATTAACCGTGGTAAAAAAAGAAAAAAGTTACTATTCACCAAAAAATTATTTTCATCTCATTGAACCACATTTTAGTCCTTGATATTAACTGTGTCTCTCAGATTTTCGAAATTCCATTCACAGAAGCGGTAAAATTATGTTTTATGCAAAATTCAGTTTTTAACCTACCACTTAGTAGTTTCACTATTCATCAAAAATTGATGTTTTTCAGAACAATGACAAAATTTCATCCCAAGCTATATTTCATATTCCGAATTCAAAAATGAAGTCTATTTTACCAAATTCATAACATAAAAGTTGCATTAATTAATTTTATAATTAAATCCCGCTGTTAAAACAAATAGCGTGTTTTTAAGAAACAATATCTATCAAAAGATTGACACTTGTTTATATCTAGTTTAAATGTGAAATTACATCCAATGACCAACATTGTATTAAATTGTAAAAATATATTCTAAATATACTTTAAAACCACTCAAATTAATGATTTATCACTATTAATTATTTCGATTAAAAAAGTTGTTTTTTAATTATAATTTAGTAATTTTCACTATTCATCAGAATATGAAAGTTATCCGAAAAGTACCAAAATTTCACCTTAGGCTAAATTTGATACTCCGAATCCAAAAATGAAGTCCATTTTGAGAGTTAAAATATCTAAAATTTAAAAAAGTGGTTATTACTATTCATAACGGCTAGTTTTAATAATATTTTAATAGCATATCATTGTTTCGTGAAACTCAGGATTACGTACCACACACGCTATTGAGGAAGGTTGCGATTGCGTGTAATTAAAGGCAAGTCAAGGATGCGTGTTGTGCAAGCTCCTTTTGGTGTAGCGTATAACACAAGACATTAGTAAAATAAAAAGAATATTTTTCATAAAATCTCGGGCTGTTACATTCTACCCCCCTTAAAATGTATTTCGCCCTCGAAATTCGTCGGGGTTATAAATGGTTTACTATTCGAAAGTTTCTTTAATAGAACCCCTCATCGTAAAAGGGAATACCAAAACTTGGCTTAAAAAACTAAAATATGAAATGTAACGATTACCCAAATAAACTAATCACTGGGTTTCCACATAGGTGAAAATATGGATATGGAAGAGAAATCTAACCATCATGTTCTGATGGAGAGTGGTAGAGAACATGGCTATGGAAAAGCCAGTAATCACAAATCCATAGATTTGTGATGATATAAGGTACCATCTGATTCATCAGGTATAAGATCACTAGGACAACATTTTTGGTTTTCAAGATCATTTCCCTAAAGTTGAAAATTAGAATAAATACTTACTTTATTTTGGTACAATCTCACTGTTGTTCGTGCCTTGAACAATTTCCACTTCATCTCTTAAATAAATGAAGTTGAATTTGTTATTCGTGAAGTGTTAGCAGATCATGTGATAGAATGACTGTTCATTCCATCTGTCTCAAACAAAAGGTTAGCAAAAGTTATTAAATATACATAAGTCATTCTATAGTGAGATTAATCATATATGGTTCCTAAAATGGACTTATACTTCATATATCATACTGCTTAATATAATAAAACTAGTTTCTACTAAACAGGGACTTCCTGTAGGCCAGTGGTAGGCGATAAAGGCCAGTCGCACTTCGGTTGTGGGTTCGATTCCTACAGCCTTGTCTGAAGCGATGGGCTGTCGCCCGTCCTGCAGGTTGTCCCTTTTTCTAAAACTACGTTACTATAACATCCCATCAATAATATCTAAAATCTTCTATCCTTAAACAATACTAACTTATGTCCAACATAATCCAGTCTAATCTTTAGGCTTATACATAATACTCCAGTCCACTCTCATAATATAGTGACATCGATTACCAGAGATTTAATACTGTCGTTGATCCCCACATATCATAAGATATGTCTTGTTGGTCACATTCCAAACATTCAAAGTCCTTAATCGTGTATTCTCTTGAATACCTTAGTGAAAACATGAGTGCAGTTAAAAGTTAACACTTTCCACAAACCAAAATCCTCAGAATTCTATATACTCAAACCATGATATCACTTAGTCCTTATATCAATCATGAGCTCATGAATACTATTAAACATTTCATTTTCTCATCTTCATTATGCGCATATCATCTTATTTCCAAAAAATATCTCAATCACTTTGAATACCACATCAATAAATATTGCAATACTCAATGATACAACATTATTTTGGAATCCCATTACATAAACACTTAATCATTCCACCACATCATTGTCATATTCAACATTGCCAATAGTGATCGCATGTGATTTCCCTTTGTCCTTTGCCTTCAGTGGTTGCTTATGTTGATCATCACTAACCCTTGGATTAGGGAAATTATTAGCATAATGCCCCATTTCCTTGCACTTGAAGCATTGAAGTGTTGGCGGTGCGTTCTCTGCAGTGTTTGCTTTATTCACATCATTAGAAACCCTTTTTCCATTACTTCGACACTCAGCTGCTCGATGACCTTCTTTTCCACACTTAAAACATTTTCTAGTCCCTTTTAGACAATCTCCACCATGCTTCTTTACACACTTTGTGCATAAGGAAACATTCATCTTCTTTTCACCATTATTCTGAGATTTCTCCTTGAACTCCATCTTTCGTTTCTTGTCAAAACCATGAGATGGATATGTAACACCAACTTCCATTTCTACCTTGATAGCACAACGCACAATTTCTTCATAGCTACTGAAGTCTTTTATAGCTAATGCCCTTCGAAGACTTGGTTTTAAGCCACTGAAAAATCGATCAACTTTACTTTCAGGTTGGATGATAATTCCAGAAGCATACCTTGCAAGTCTTGTAAAATTTGCTTCATAGGTACCAACAGATTCATCGTCCCTTTGCTTCAGTTCAAGAAACTCTTTCTCCATCTTTGTTCGAAGAATACGAGGGAAGTACTTATTGAAAAATATGTTCTTGAACTCGTCCCATTCCATAGACTCAATTTCATCCCTTTGCCTTGTATTCTTAATAAGATTCCACCATTGATCAGCATCTCCTTCCAAACGATACACTGCTAGGATGACTTTATCATGTTCAGAACATTGAAGAACTGAAAATATCTTTTCAGTAGTACTAATCCATTGTACAGCAACTAATGGATCAGTAGACCCACTGAAATAAGGTGGACGCTGCCTCATGAAGGATTCAACAGAATGTTGCTCCTTCCTTTGCTCGTTTGGAAGTCCTGCATGATTCATAGCTTGAGAAAGTTGTGTGAGCATGGCTACAAGATTTTTCATTCCATCTCCTATATCGTTTGGTTTCTCAGGGGTACAATCATTGCATTGCCCATCACATTCCGCATTAACACGGTTCCTTCGGGTTCCAGCCATCGTCTAAAACCCCAAAAGAATTGTGTGAGAGGCAAAAATCATGATAGGGAAAACAACATAATAAATGGTTAGTACCCTCAATATCTAACATCTTAGGTTAAATTCGAAGATCGTTAGCGCAATTCTAGGACTATAACCTATACGTATACTTAACCTTAGAGACATACCTAGACATACCATAGAAATATCTCTAGGGATATCACTAACGTTTTCGCATCCTAGTTTCCAAAGGTTGACTAAACCTTTCCTCTGATACCAACTATAGAGACCCGAAGCCTGACGTACATGGACATTACATTACTTTTGCGGAATACTTAGTACATAACAAAAACACACACACAAGGATCGTAATAGTTTAGTGTTTTTGGAAACTCGGAGTATAATCTTCTAATCGCGGGGAAAGATCTTCCACATCTCCCATAAAGATATTCTTTTTTTTACCTAAAACCTTTCTTTATATCCTGGGGAAAAGAAAACATAAAAGGGTGAGCTCAAATGCTCAGTAAGGGTAATCAAAAGAAATATCAATCACATAATTTTCATAAGAACATAACATTTTTGGAAATCTTAACCTGCAAAAGAGAGCATAATTTCATAACATGGGATAAATCATAGTAGTGAAATGAAATCATAACTTAAAACATTACTCATTGTGGAATACACACATAACCATAGAGAATCATTTTTTGTTAGTCAAGACTCATTTCCAAGACTATCTTAGTGGACAAAGTCCCTTTCTGAATCGAGTAATCCTCGTTTCAGTCCTGTTTCACTGAACCGGTATAACCTACCATTCCAGCCATGTCTATCTCATGAGATATAAAATCTTTACCCAATGCATTGGAGGGAGATATAGGTCCCACCCATCTCTTAATGAATCCTTTCTTATGTGTGCCACAAGATCATAAATCATACATCATTGCATAACCCATGTAATAAAAATGGGATTCTTAAACAACATGACATCATAAAACCATTCATATAAGATAAAGGAATTCATAAACATAATTCCATCACAACATAGTCAAATCAATGTAAAAATATGGATAGAAACAGAACCCTTTATTGTCTTATATGGAAAATAATTTTGATAAAACACTTGAATTGAATCCTTGAGGAAAATATCCTTTCTTCTTCAAAATCAATTTTTTTCACAAAACATCAGGCAATTTTAAAAGAAAGAGATTTTATTGAAAATAGTCATGAAATATTTTAGAGGAAGCTTAATGAAAATAAGGCTTTATAAAACAGTATAAACCCGTTCGTGCCGTATAAGTTAAAAAAAACATTCTTCGTACTTTTGTCGGAAAAGTCAAAAAGTACCTCGTACGGAAAAACGACAAAAGATTCCTTTCATATTCTTTACTAAAAACTCACCTAAGGGTAAAATTGGATTTAAACTATTGCAAGTGGATGGAAACAATATTACATATTGAGGGAACATGGATGTGGATGATAAAATACACCCCAGTAAATACTTACGAATAAACAATCTCGGATAAAAATGAGATTGTGATATTTCCCTTAACTTAGGTCCGACTTGCTTTGTAAGTGTCCGAACCTCCTGTATAATGATTTAAATAATGTTATTGACATATTCCAGAATCATATTCATTGTTATGATATCATATATGGTTCACTTACAACATTATATTACCCGTTCTTTTGTAAATTCCATGTTAAAGAAGCGTTTTGGGTAAAATCGTTTCATTTATCTTAGGTGTTTTGACTTGTTGTTCATGACATCATTATTACTTATATCATGATTTACTTACATCCAGAATATAAAATATGATTTATATATCATATATATTCAGTGTATATATATATATATAATAGATAGATAAATAAAATGAAAAACACCGTTCATGGAGACGGTAGTCCGTACGTACGCATGAACGCTGTTTTACTTTCCTTATTGTCTTGAAATGGAAGTAAGTAGATGACATACATATGTATATATACATAAATCCAGTAGCTTTATAATGTCATATATTTCATTATTATTTCTTATATATACATTATAATCATTCTTAAATGGTTAACATGGAGAATGAATCTCATCGCGTCGTGGAGACGGTAGTCCGTACGTACGCACGAGCGATGATATCATTTCCATAAATATTGAACTGAATTGAAGTGGATTATACAATATATCAGAATCAATATGATGTTTTAATAACTATGTATAGTTATTATTTACACCATTATACCCATCCATGTAAGGTGGTGGTGGAAAATAGATTACACCACGGCGTGGAGACGGTATTCCGTACGTACGCACGCGCGGTGATTTGTTTTTCCGTAGGATGGATAGATAGTGAAATAGGGTTGTTTCATACTTATAATAACATATCAGTATATGAGTGATACTGATGTTATTACTTCATAATGAAACAACCTAAGAAGAAGTGGAAGAAGAAATAAAGATAAAAGAATTGGTAATGGTAATTACCTCTTCTTTGAAGCGCCTCTTTGAGACCTCCTCTTAGGGCACTAGAATTGGTCTTTGAGGAAGACCAGAACCTCTAGGATGTTTCTAGGGAAGTGGAGAAGAGATTTTGGCAGGGGTTGGCCGAGCTTGAGTGCTCAAATTGGTGTGAGGAGGAAGGGGGAGGAGGTGTCCTTTTATAAGGGAGGAGAGGGGCACCTTAGGAATATCTCAAAATATTATTTTATATTAAAGTAAAAATCGGTTTATAATGGTTCCAAAGGGTCTTATATCGAAGCTAAAGTGGGGATGGGTCGAAATCCTATCAACCAATAGAATTTAGACAAGTTTAGGATATTATTTTAACCTTATCATATAGATTTAACTCTAAGTTAAATAATTTAACTTTTACCATGTCTTTTTGTTTTCTTTCACTATATGGTTAATAAACTTACTATAACATGCCAAACGAACCCCAACTTGTTTATTATTAATATATATATCCTTATCTAAGTCATTTGGCCGAACCTTAGATTTTTAGGAATACAATAACAATTAATAATATAATATTTGATTTAAAAACTATTTTGTGTCAATTTTGACACTATTTGATATATGATTTTTGTGAAAGTCATAACAGAATTAAATGTTCGAACCAAGTTGATTAAATCAACAGTAATATATCATAGTAACCTAGAAAATTAGTGGAATTCATAAAAAATCTCAAATTACATTTATTTTGGTGTTTATAACATCAATTATGTCAATATTTCATTAACAAGATAATTACTGCATCATCTTTGTGTCATAAATAAATTAAATTATTTGATGTCTAAAAATTACAAATAAAATCCCATCATGTATTAAATCGTTTTAGCTTTCTAATGAATATTTACAATAGAATTTATCTTATGTATAACCCCATATTAAAAATGATTTACTTATTAAACATTGATTTTAACTACTTTAACCCTTCTTTAAATAAATTAATAATAAATGTCCTAATCTAATCCAAGTGGGCCTAAATGCTCATATTTTATTCCTAAGTTTGTTTTTGGTCGAATTACACTTGTCCAATAGAATTAGGACATGTGTTAGGGTAATATTAATATCATATTTACCCTTAGTTACCCTATTTACTATTAACCGTGGTAAAAAAAGTAAAAAGTTACTATTCACCAAAAAATTATTTTCATCTCATTGAACCACATTTTAGTCCTTGATATTAACTGTGTCTCTCGGATTTTCGAAATTCCATTCACAGAAGCGGTAAAATTAAGTTTTATGCAAAATTCAGTTTTTAACTTACCACTTAGTAGTTTCACTATTCATCAAAAATTGATGTTTTTCAGAACAATGCCAAAATTTCATCCCAAGCTATATTTCATATTCCAAATTCAAAAATGAAGTCTATTTTACCAAATTCATAACATAAAAGTTGCATTAATTAATTTTATAATTAAATCCCGCTGTTAAAACAAATAGCGTGTTTTTAAGAAACAATATCTATCAAAAGATTGACACTTGTTTATATCTAGTTTAAATGTGAAATTACATCCAATGACCAACATTGTATTAAATTGTAAAAATATATTCTAAATATACTTTAAAACCACTCAAATTAATGATTTATCACTATTAATTATTTCGATTAAAAAAGTTTTTTTTTAATTATAATTTAGTAATTTTCACTATTCATCAGAATATGAAAGTTATCCGAAAAGTACCAAAATTTCACCTTAGGCTAAATTTGATACTCCGAATCCAAAAATGAAGTCCATTTTGAGAGTTAAAATATCTAAAATTTAAAAAAGTGGTTATTACTATTCATAACGGCTAGTTTTAATAATATTTTAATAGCATATCATTGTTTCGTGAAACTCAGGATTACGTACCACACACGCTATCGAGGAAGGTTGCGATTGCGTGTAATGCAAGGCAAGTCAAGGATGCGTGTTGTGCAAGCTCCTTTTGGTGTAGCATATAACACAAGACATTAGTAAAATAAATAGAATATTTTTCATAAAATCTCGGCCTGTTACAGTAGAGGTGGGGGACTTTTATAAGAGGAGAGGAGGGGCACTCTTGGAAAGGTATAAAAGGTAACTTAATTTCCAAATGAGTTTCGGATTTTAATGGTCCCACATTGATGTCTTTCGAGTATAAGGTTATAAGGGTTCGAAATACACCCATAAAATAGGTTTTCGACATGTGTAGGTCTTATATTTTACATTATCTTCCCATTTTATTTAAATTGTTAAATAATGAGGTCATCGCTGCATCATCATGATGTCATAAATAATTTATTTTATTTAATGTCTAAAAATTATAAAAAAAATACTATGATGTAGGAAATATTTTTAGATTTCCAATGAATATTTATAGTCTAAAAGATCATTTATGTAGACAAAATTAAAAATATTTTACTAAGGTGATACATTCTTTGTTACATTTAACAATCTTTAAAAATAAAAAGATAAAAAGTAACTTTCTCACAAAAGTGATTCCATGGGGCCCCCAAGTTTGGCACAAGGAATCCCATGGTCGGCCATGAGACAACCAGTAGCCTTAGGACACATTTTGTGGTCATTTGTTATTATTATGATATTGTCTTATTATCTTTAACAACCCGATTACTCATTAATCAAGATAATTAAAGATAATTACCGTCGTTACTATTCATAATGTCAAAAAACAAAAGAGTATTAATTAAATAATTTGGACCTTCAGATTCCAAATATTTAATTCATTTTACCAACTTCCAAACACATAAATTTCAACAATTAATTTTAAAAAAACTTCCCGTTGTCAAAACAAATAGCGGGTTTTTTAGAAACAATATTTATGAAAAGTTTGGCACTTGTTTATGACTAATTCCAAATTAAAATTAATCCCAATGACCATAATTTAATTACATGGTAAAAATATATTCTAATTACACTTTAAAAAAATTAAAAAGATAAGATAACCATATAATTAAATTATATGAAAAAACAGTTTTGATGTAAAATGCAGTATTTTTCACTATTAATTGAAAAATGAACATTGTCCGAAAAATACCAAAAATTAACCAAAGTTAAATTTCAATGTCCCAATAATAAATAATATGTATATTTGGAAAAATAGAGCTTATAAAATTTTCAAAAAGTGTATTTAAAATGGGTTCGTCATCAAAAGGCAGTTAATCGACCTTTTAAAGAATATTAGAATGTTTACGCTTAAAAAATGGATTCATTTGCATTTTTAATCCTCTAACATTTATTGTAAAGAGTAAAAATATTTGACAAACATATATAATCATTTTGTAGTTAGTTATATTCACTCCCTCCATTACAACGGCTAGGCATTAATTACCATTTAAAATAATATTATTTTATTATTAAAGTGCAACGTAAGATTCCCAAGAAACGCGTTGTTGCGTATTGGGTACGCCATCGAGCATAGCATCCCCATTAAATTAATATTAATATTTTATTCACAAATATGGATAAATATAAAGATGTCATGTTCTTTATTTACCTGGGGTGTTACATCCTTCCCACCTTTTTGGAATTGCGTCCTCGCAATTTTAAAATTGAGCTTGGAAACATTCTTGAAAGTCCCACATCGGAACAAGAGTCGGTAAAACAATCACTTTAAAATAAAGAAAGATAAGCACAAAGGTCACCCGAGTTAACCCATACCAGGATTCCAATTATGAAAATATGGACATGGAGGAAATAACAAAGGGTCATGTTCTGATGGAGAGTGATAGAAAATATGTTTAGGAGAAAGTTAACCACAAGAAAATCACAAAATTGTGATGGGTTAAACGGTATTCGACTCCCCAGTAGGAAACGTTAATAGACAAAATTTTTGATTTAAGTTACATTTTATTGAGGAATTTATTCATAAGGAAGCATAATCACTTATCATGTTGACTTTCAACTTTTATTAGATTCCTTACACAAACTCATATTTTCTCCAAAAGATGACTATTTAAGAAGAATTGTTCACATTAAGAGTAATATAATCAACTTCTAGAGAATCACCTAATCCACAAAAGAGAACTATATACTTCCCATGTCTTTAGACTTTAACCAAAACCAAAACCAAAAAGGTTAGTACAAGATCAGATAATCCTGAAAAGGATAACCCCTTATAAAAAGAAAATCTATTCTTAATCTCCAAAATTTGTCCAACAAAACCCAAAGTTTAACGAGGACCATTCGATAATCAATTTTTCCATAAAATTATTCAAAGTAAACCAAAATAAGACTGAAACCCAAATATTTGAAGGATTTAGTCACATAGTCTTCCAAGTTAAATCGTAAAATTTATCTCCAAACAACATCAGTTGCTCTTAATGTCTCGTATTGAAAAGTAATTAACATAATCACATATCCTCCATGATAGGTTAATAAATATCAATAGATAACCCAAAATCAACTTAATATTAATTCATAAAATCATCTAACTAAAATGAATCAGTAAAACTAACCAGGGACTTCACATTGTCCAGTGGTAGGCGATAAATACCAGTTGCACTTTGGTTGTGGGTTCGATTCCCGCAGCTTTGTCCGACGTGACGGGTTGTCACACAGTCTGCATGTTGTCCTTTTTCCAAAACAATATAATTCTCAAATAATTCCCCAAAAAGAGATAAAATCATCAAAAATAACCATAACATAATTTAACATCAATTTTATCTCAATCCTTTCACTTCCATCATAACATATAGTAACCCATAATTACCTCAAAAGTAAAAATCATATAAACCAAAATGGTTCTTTATAACTATGTCCACAAAAGAACAGATAACTATTACTTGAATAAAATTTTCATATATTAAACATCAGGGTTACACATACTATAAAATGTCTTCTAATGTAACCCCATCATCAAAAGAGACTTAATACTCTTAAGAATTTCACCATAACTCTTAAAGCCCTTATATGTTGACATCTTACTCATTCAACATTCTTCATGATCCATTAACCATTCCTTTCCAACTTATTCCGAAATACTTCTTTCCTAAAAACAAAATCATGAATCATATCCTAAGATTCCAAAATAGGAAAACAATAGTTATGAAATAATCCATACCTTTGATTGGTCAGTTTCAGTTTCTTCATCCTCAATCGGAATGGCATTAGGTATTAGTAAAAAAACATTTTTACGATCTTGGTGGTCCCATTCACAAAACATCTTTATAGGACATGTGTTTGCATAATGACCATGCACACCACATTTAAAACATTCAATTGATCCATCAGACAGAACTTCTTTCCCTTTCCTCGAGTCAACTGGATTCTTCCTTTTTCCATGGCAGGTTCTTGCTTTATGACCTTCATTTCCACATCTATAGCATATTTCTGTCCCTTTGAACCATTTTCCTAGGTGTTTCTTTCCACATTTTTGACACATAGGTTTTTGAACACACATACCTTTATGATTATTACCTGTAGTCCCGTAGGGATTTGTTTCTCGCATATATGATGACTTAGAGAAATCACCATGGTTTAGGTGGTCAATAATGACTCCAGATAGTTGGTTGAGGATAATTATAAGAGTTCTCATTGTAGCTCCCATATCATTCAGTTTCTTGCTCAAAAAACTGTCATAGTTTCCTTCACATCTGTAACGACCCAAAGTTTCATTAATGGAAAATCCCTCTTGATCCAGTTAAAAGTTTCTTTATGAAAAACGTTTTTATAAGATGTCAACTTCTTTGGTTTTATGTTATGATTTTTTACCATTACTTTTATAGCCGTTGAACAGTGATCACATGAGTAGTATAAATATATGGCTTTAACGAACCCATTTTTACTCAGACAAAGGAAGCGATGGCCTCATCCAGTAGAATTCCCCCATATGAAGACCATTTGTCGGAGCTAAGAAAAGAGGTGGCATCTTTGGGCTTCGCCCATGACCAAGCCCAAGCTGAGCTTCATTATGTCAAGCTCGAACGTGATGGTCTACTGGAAAAGTGGAAGTTCATAGAGATTACCACTCGAGCGATGTTATCCGAGCCACCCCAAGAGTCTGTCACCATCGCACACCTTACCCTTAGGTCTTATGAGACTATCTTAAGGGGTTATGTAACAAATAAGTAGTACCATGTTCATGTACATTATTTTTGTATATAATAATGAATATAATTTCTAGTCATTTTTGATACATTGTAAATAGTTTTTAAAGTACAAATGGTGTTTTTAGATATTATTTAATTAAGAATTATATTTTATTAAATTAAAGGATTTTTGAAATAAATAATATTTTAATAAAATATTATTATTAATATTAAATTAATTTTTATTAAATATAAATGATCTTATAATTTTATGAATGCAATTAAAATTTTTATTAAGGTTTGAAAGCCATTTCTGTGAAAACCCGTGATTTTTTTATAAATGTCGGTTTTTATTTTAAAAGTGAAAATTCACATATTTAGAAAATTATTTAGATAAAATAAATATTTTTTTTGGAATCAGAACGTCGAATTTATCCAATGGTGAATTTTTCATAATTTTCTGAGACAGTCAAATTTTTGGGTAAAAATTAATTACCGTTTAAATATATAATGTGTTTTATGACATCATAATGACCCAATAATGATGTAATAAAATACCATAACCCTTATGTTAGGCAAATATATGTTTTATCATTAAAATAATCAGGTTTTTGGTTTGTTTGACTTACTTTTCAAAGCATTAATGGAGCCCTCAAGACTTATTCAACACTTTGCCTTTTTAAATTAATTTTCCATGGGAGTGTGACTCACCTCCACATAAGCAACCCTAATTTTTTTAATAAGTTCGGACCTTGGCCTTGTAAAATATTGTTTTCCTATTTCCTTTTCCAGAAACCATGGGCAAATACCACGGGATGGTTTGTGGTTTGGATTATTTTAATATAAGGGGTCCCAAACCTAAAAAATAAAGAATTCTCTCACCTCTGTTATATAAACCCACCCAATCTCCCACTTAATCCTCACTAAAATCCCTTGTAGTTCTTCCAACCTCTGCCCTACTCTCTCTATAATCCTCCCAAGGTGCCCCAAGCTCCCAAGAAGCCTCTGACAAGCCTCTCTCTAGCCTTTAGAAGCACACTTCCAAGTAAGGGTTTTTCTTCCTTTCTTATTTTTGTCAATTTTCTTTAAGTTGTATTGCCCTTTTAATTTCAATTATGAATGTTAGGGTATGGTTTCAAACTTCTCCCATAATTCTCTATTATTGTTTCAATGATGGGAGACCCCTTTCTCTCTCATTTAATGCCTCCCATGTACAGCTGTTACTATGCCGAAATTCTGAAAGGAACCTTTTTCTCCTATTTTATATTCAAGCAGTACTTTTGTATCATGAATCTAAATTCCTTTTAAATTGTTGGGACATGAATCTATATGACCTCCTTACTATACATTACATTTAAATATTATCAGTAACCCCTTTCTCTCTCAACAACCATTTTTATGAATTCTTATGTCACGCTGTTACGCTGCCGAAATCACACCGATTTTCTAAGCCAATATCATTGTGTAGTGAATACCATGCCCATTTCTCCATCAAGAGTATTCACCTTTATGCACATTTACTTATTGATTATAATGTTTCATGTATTAATTCCACATTCCTTTATCATGGAATAAATGATTATGTTTTATGAAACCATGTTTTATGATCCATGTGGCACACTTATGCATGAAATGAAATTTTTAAGAAGGGTGCACCCTTTATAGAGCTCCAATGCATTGGGTAAAGTATAGTATCATGATACGTAATGTGCAATGAGTGTTGACTCATTCTAATTCAAGTGCAATGAGGGTTTACTCGTGCTTCAAGTGCAATGAGTGTTTACTCATGCTCCATGTGCAATGAGCCTTGGCTCATGCTAATTCAATGTTAAGTGTTGTTGCCACATTTCCATGCTATGATTATCATGCTTTATCATGCCTTTATGTTCATGTTTCTCTTATGATCTATTGATATGCCTATTTCCTATGATGTATTGTAATCCTCATGTTATTCCTTGTGTACTCCCTTACTGGGAATTATAGCTCACCATTTTCTTATGCATGTCCTCAAGTTATCTCATGCAATGCTAAGTACGAAGAAATGTAGTGGTCATGTAAATGAAGTTATCAATAAAGATGTTGTATTTCAATTTTATAGTTTTTATGTAATGATCCTAAAGCCCAAAGACACTAAACCTCTTGATCTTCTTTGTCGTATCAAGTGATGTTTTATGTTATAAAGCATGTTTAAGTTGTAATAAAAAGAAGGGTTGCCATAGTTGGTATCAGAGGATAGGTTTAGTTATTTTTGGGATTTAAAAACCCTATTAAATCCTTAGATACAAGACTAATTATAATAAAAACATCCCTAAGTTTTGGTAAATACTAAGTAAGTGGTTTATCAAACAAATACATCCCTGTCTGGATACGAGCAGGTAGAGGCGGCTCTAGCACTGATGTATCCTAGGGGTAAAACCCGAAAACACCGCTTTTAGATAGACTCGAACGGGAACTGGTGCACGACAATGGGCCTTTCTGCACTCTTGGTTATGACACTCCCGGGGGATATGTATTGATAAATTCACAATCTTAGTATGAACCCTTATTAAGGGAAATATGCCCCTATGAATATATGTTAGAAGGTAGATCATGAAAAGCCTGGATTGAATCCTATAGAATCATGAGTTAAAGAGATTAAAGTTTATTTATAAGTCATCAACTTTTGTCTTCAGTTTACCGTTTATGTGTTACACCTATATTTCCTTTTATTCGAGCCAATGGTCGGTAATAGGAGGACTCGGGCTAACAACCGTTGTGAAGATCAGTGTGATGATTGTACTAATGAGATGCCCAATCCAATGGGAGCGGGAATCACGAACTTTGTCATGCATCTCTCTCAGCTAACTCAAGTTTTGAATAGAAACCTGGGTCAAGAGGAACGTTCAACCCCCCCTAAGAAAGAACAAGTCACTATTGAGAGCTTCATGAGACAAAGGCTTCCTACTTTTAGTGGATCATCTGATCCCACGATCGCTGAGCAATGGATCAACTTCATTGAAAAGATATTCTCCATCCTCCAATGTTCTGAACAAGAGAAGGTTCTCCTGGCGGCTTATCGTATGGAGGGTGAAGCTGATCAATGGTTGACGTTGATCAAAAATACGAATCCTGAGGTAGAGATCGAGGCTTTGGAATGGAAGGAATTCCGGAAGATGTTTTTCGATAAATATTTTCCGTGCACCCTCCGTCTTAAGATGGAAAGGGACTTCCTTTCCCTCAAAAAAAAAAGATGAAGAATCTGTGGGAGCGTATGAGGAAAACTTCACAAGGCTTGCACGATACGCTTCCAGCTTTGTCGTTACCCCCGAATGCAATGTTGACCGCTTCTTTGGTGGGCTGAAGCCTAGTTTGCGGAAAGCATTAGCGATCCGTGACTTCGATAGTTATAAGGAATTTGTCCGATGTGCCCTCAAGGTTGAAACGGAGATCGGAGAATCACAGGGGTATCATGGGGACAAGAAGCGTAAGGTGGACTTCAATACTGGTGGTCCGATGGATAAATCCAACGGTGCTAAGAAGTTCCCGCACCCCACTTGCCAAAAGTGCGGAAAGAATCACCCTAGAAAATGCCTTAGGGGGATGAGAAAATTCTTTAGGTGTGGAATAGAAGGGAACCTAGCTATTAACTATCGGCAAGAAGGACCCGCGACTGCGACAGAGGAGAGGAACGCACCGTTCGAACCTCAACGCATTTTTCAATGCTACAAATGCAAAGAACCGGGTCTTTTTGCAAATCAATGCCCTAATCCAAGGGTTATCGGAGGCAACCAACAACCTCCAAGACAACAAGGAAGAGCTTTTTCCATCACTTCTGCCGAAGTCAACCTCGACAACGAAGTGGTGATAGGTACGCTAGTTATTCATTCAAGAATAGAAAACATACTTTTTGATTCAGGTTATACACATTCTTTTATATCTCGAATGTTTAGTAGAACAATCCCAGCACCACCACAAATCCTGGAAGTAAAGATGTCAGTGAGTACGGAAAATGGGGAAATCATTGCATCCCATGAATATAAGTCCTCCCCTATTATAATATGTGGATTTAATTTCCCGGAGAACCTCGTCATACTCCCTTTGGTGGGATTTGATGCAATTCTTGGCATGGATTGGCTTTCCTTATATAGAGACAACATAAATTGTCGGGAGAGGGAAATCACACTCCATATGGAGAATCGACCCCCAATTATTTACAAGTGTCAGGAGGAAGATGAATCTCATTTAGATCCATCATCTCAAGAATGGATATTACTTCCCTATGAGCATGCATATCTGGCTCCGATGATAGAGTCCAAGGAAGAAACCACCCGTGAAGAAATGCCTATTGTGAGGGAATTCGCTGAAGTGTTTCCTGAGGAACTTCCTGGTCTTCCTCCAAGAAGAGATGTTGAATTCTCAATTGAACATATACCTGGGGTGGTACCAATATCCAAGACTCCATATAGAATGGCTGTTGTTGATCTTGAAGATATGATGAAACAACTATAGGAGAATCTGGATAAAGGGTTTATACGCCCTAGTGCATCACCATGGGGTGCACCAGTTCTCTTCGTCAAGAAGAAGGATGGGTCAATGCGGCTTTGCATCTATTATCGTGAACTTAACAAAATCACGATAAAGAACAATTATCCTCTCCCAAGAATCGATGTCTTGTTTGATCAGCTGCATGGAGCACAATACTTCTCCAATGTGGACTTGCGGTCGGGATATTATCAAGTAAGGGTGAAGAAGGAAGATATCCCCAAGACTGCTTTTCGTACAAGGTATGGGCACTAGGAATTCATAGTAATGCCCTTCAGACTCACCAATTCTCCAGAAATATTCATGGACTTGATGAATAGAGTCTTTAGAGATTACCTTGAAAAATTTGTGGTAGTCTTTATAGATGATATTATAATATAATCCAAAACCAAGGAGGACCATGAGGAGCATTTAAAAATTGTACTAGAGACTTTGCGCAAGGAGAAGCTCTATGAAAAGTACATCAAGTGTGAGTTTTGGTTGGAGGAAGTCTCATTCTTGGATCATATCATCACATGCAATGGGATATTTGTGGACCCCTCCAAAACAGATGCAATTGAGGGATGGCCGAGGCCAACATCGGTAATGGATATCCGTAGTTTCTTGGGGTTAGCTGGATATTATCGACGATTTGTGAGAAATTTCTCATGATTGTCAAACCCACATACCAAGCTAACTCTAAAGGGAGTAAAGTTTTCTTGGAGTGATGAATGCGAAGAAAGATTCAAGGAGTTGAAAAGGAGGCTTATCACTGCACCCGTGCTCACTTTACCCACAAGTGGGGAACTTTTTGTGGTATTCAGTGATGCCTCAAAGAAGGGATTAGGATGTGTGCTGACACAGAATGATAAAGTGATATCCTATGCCTCAAGGAAGTTGAAAATCCATGAGCGAAATTATCTAACGCATGATCTGGAGTTGGCGGCGGTGATCTTTGCCTTGAAAATCTGGAGACATTATCTTTATGGAGAGAAATTTGAGATATATACTGACCACAAGAGTATTAAATATATATTCACACAGAAAGAGCTTAATATGCACCAGAGAAGATGGATAGAGCTCATCAAGGATTATGACTGTTCAATACATTACCACCCTGGGAAGGCGAACAAGGTGGCGGATGCCCTAAGTAGAAAGGATCGAATGATTCTATCAATGATGAGAATTGAGAAGGATCCAATCTTCTTATACTTGATGAAGATGGACGTGGGAATCATAAATAAGGTAACATCATCAATCCTTTCACAAATGATTGCTCAACGATCTCTTTTGGAAAAGTAAAAGGATGCTCAAAAGGATGATGTGGGAATTCAAGAAAAAGTAGAAGCTACCAAAAAGGGGAAATCCTCGGAGTTTAGTCTTAATGAAGAAGGAAATGTGTGGTTTGGGAAATGACTATGTGTTCCATCAAGTCTGGAGCTGAAGAAGGAACTCTTGGATGATGCACATAGTTCAAATTTCTCTATTCACCCAGGGAGCACAAAGATATATCGAGATCTCTGAGAAAACTTTTGGTGGGATAATATGAAGAAGGAGATTGCTGAATATACATCAAAGTGCCTGGTGTGTCAGCAAGTGAAGGTAGAGAGGCAGAAGTCTAAGGGGATGATGCAACCATTGCACATACCAGAATTGAAATGGGAGAACACCACCATGGACTTTGTCACCGGACTTCCAAGGACATCCAAAGGCAACAATGCAATCTGGGTTGTTGTGGATTGTCTTACAAAGAATGCACACTTCATTTCTATTTGAGAGGATTTCTCTTTGGATCAACTGGCACAGATATATATCAGGAATGTGGTACGATTTCATGGAGTACCACTATCTATTGTGTCTGAACGAGATCCAAGATTTACCTCTAAGTTTTAGAAGAGTCTTCAACATGCTCTGAATACTGAACTGAACTTTAGTACGGCCTATCATCCTCAAACTAATGGCCAATCCGAGGGGACTATCCAAACACTTGAGGATATGTTGAGAGCATGCTCAATGGACTTTAAAGGAGGATGGGATCAACATCTTCCTCTAGTTGAGTTCTCTTATAATAATAGTTCCCACTCAAGCATCCAAATGGCACCATATGAAGCCCTGTATGGGAAAAGTTGTAGAACACTGGCATGTTTGGATGAGGTCGGTGAACGTAAGCTACTTAGACCAGAAATGGTCGAAGAAATGGTGGAGAAGGTAAAAACCATTCAGTAGCATATCAAGGAAGCCCACACTCGATAGAAGAGTTATGCAGATAATCATCGATGAGACCTTGAATTCAAAGTCGGAGACATGGTGTTTTTACGCATATCTCTATGGAAGAAGGTAATGAGGTTTGGAGAGAAAGGGAATTTAAGTCCAAGGTACATCGGCCCCTTCGAGATTCTTGATCGTGTTGGGGTTGTGGCCTATCGACTAGCACTTCCACCTACTATGGCCAAGGTGCATGATGTCTTCCATGTATCCCTCTTAAGGAAGTACAATCCGGACCCTTCACATTTACTCTCTTACGAGGTGGTACAATTAGAAGATGATCTTTCTTATGAGGAGCAACCAGTGAAGATCTTAGATCGTAGAGAAAAAGTTCGACGAAATAAGGCAATGCCCCTTGTCAAGGTGTTGTGGAGAAACCACAAGTTTGAAGAAGCGACTTGGGAGTTAGAGGATATGATGAAGCTAAGTTACCCACATTTGTTTTAGTGTGGGAAAAAGGAAAATTTCGAGGGCGAAATTTCTTAAGGGGGGAATATTGTAACGACCCAAAGTTTCATTAATGGAAAATCCCTATTGATGCAGTTAAATGTTTCTTTATGAAAAACGTTTTTATAAGATGCCAACTTCTTTGGTTTTATGTTAAGATTTGTGACCGTTAATTTTATAGCCGTTGAATACTGATCACATGAGTAGTATAAATATATGGCTTTAACGAACCCATTTTTACTCAGACAAAGGAAGCAATGGCCTCATCCAGTAGAATTTCCCCATACCAAGCCCAAGCTGAGCTTCATTATGTCAAGCTCGAACGTGATCATCTACGAGAAAAGTGGAAGTTGATAGAGATTACCACTCGAGCGATGTTATCTGAGACGCCCCAAGAGTCTGTCACCATCGCACAACTTACCCTTAGGTCTTGTGCGGCTATATTAAGGGGTTATGTAACAAATAAGTAGTACCATGTTCATGTACATTATTTTTGTATATAATAATGAATATAATTTCTAGTCATTTTTGATACATTGTAAATAGTTTTTAAAGTACAAATGGTGTTTTTAGTTATTATTTAATTAAGAATTATATTTTATTAAATTAAAGGACTTTTGAATTAAATAATATTTTAATAAAATATTATTATTACTATTAAATTAATTTTTATTAAATATAAATGATCTTATAATTTTATGAATGCAATTAAAATTTTTATTAATGTTTGAAAGCCATTTCTGTCAAAAACCATGATTTTTTTATAAATGTTGGTTTTTATTTTAAAAGTGAAAATTCACATATTTAGAAAATTATTTAGATAAAATAAATATAATTTTTGGAATCAGAACGTCGAATTTATCCATCGATGAAATTTTCATAATTTTCTAAGAGTTAAATTGTTGGGTAAAAATTAAATACTGTTTAAATGTATAATGTGTTATATGACATCATAATGACCCAATGGTGATGTAATAAAATACCATAATCCTTATGTTCGGCCAATATATGTTTTATAATTAAATTAATGAGGTTTTGGGTTTGTTTGACTTACTTTTCAAAGCATTAATGGATCCCTCAAGACTTATTCAACACTTTTTTTTAAATTAATTTCCATGGGAGTGTGACTCACCTCCACATAAGAAACCCTAATTTTTTTAATAAGTTCGGACCTTGGCCTTGTAAAATATTGTTTTCATATTTCCTTTTCCAGAAACCATTGGAAAATACCATGGGATGGTTTGTGGTTTGGATTATTTTAATATAAGGGGTCCCAAACCTAAATAATAAAGAATTCTCTCACCTCTCCTATATAAACCCACGCAAGCTCCCACTTCATCCTCACTAAAATCCCTTGGAGTTCGTCCAACCTCTGCCCTACTCTCTCTAGAATCCTCCCAAGACGCCCCAAGCTACCAAGAAGCCTCTGACAAGCCTCTCCTAGCCTTTGGAAGCACACATCCAAGTAATGGTTTTTCTTCCTTTCTCATTTTTTTCAATTTTATTTAAGTAGTATTTTTCTTTTAATTTCAATTATGAATGTTGGGGTATGGTTTCTCACCTCTCCCATACTGCCCTATTATTGTTTGAATGATGGGATACCCCTTTCAATCTCATTAAATGCCTCCCATGTACACCCGTTACTATGCCAAAATTCTGAAAGGAACCTTTTTCTCCTCTTTTATATTCAAGAAATACTTTTGTATCATGAATCTAAATTCCTTTTCAATTTTTGGGACATGTATCTATATGAACTAATTATTTTCCATTACATTTAAATATGATGAGGAACCCCTTTATCTCTCATAAACCATTTTTATGAATTCTTATGTCACGCCGTTATGCTGCCGAAATCACACCGATTTTCTAAGCCAATATCATTGTGTAGTGAATACCATGCCCACTTCTCCATCAAGGGTATTCACCTTTATGCACATTTACTTATTGATTATAAAGTTTCATGTATTAATTCCACATTCCTTTATCGTGGAATAAATGATTATGTTTTATGAATCCATGTTTTATGATCCATGTGGCACACTTATGCATGAAATTAAATGTTTAAGAAGGGTGCGCCCTTTATAGCGCTTCAATGCATTGGGTAATGTATATTATCATGATACATCATGTGAAATGAGTGTTGACTAATGCTAATTAAAGTGAAATGAGGGTTTACTCGTGCTTCAAGTGCAATGAGTGTTTACTCATGCTCCATGTGCAATGAGCCTTGGCTCATGCTAATTCAATGTTAAGTGTTGTTGCCACATTTCCATGCTATGATTATCATGCTTTATCATGACTTTATGTTCATGTTTCTCTTATGCTCTATTGATATTCCTATTGTCTAACATGTATTTTACTCCTCATGTTATTCCTTGTGTACTCCCTTACTAGGCTTTATAGCTCACCCTTTTCTTATGCATGTCCTCAGGTTATCCCATGCAATGCTAAGTACGAAGAAATGTAGTGGTCATGTAAAGGAAGTTTTCAATAAAGATGTTGTATTTCAAGTTTAAAGTTTTTATGTAATGATCCTAATCCCCGAAGACACTAAACCTCTCAATCTTCTTTGTTGTATCAAGTGATGTTTTATGTAATAAAGCATGTTTATGTTGTAATAAAAAGCAGGGTTGTCATAACATCCACGGTTACTTTGGTGCCTACTAGATCCAGCCATTTACTAAAACCAAAAAGGTCAGTGTGATTATATCAACAAAACCATCATGGACTAATGAGGAAGATAAACACCAAGATATACTTACTCATTCACTTTATCTAAAAGTAGGACTCTTTCTGAAATCCTAACCATTATGGTAATGTCACTTATGCTTAAAGAATACCCTAACCTCTAAAGTTATCTAAACTGACCTTTGATACCAACTATAAGGCCCCGGCCTTAAACCTTACTTAATATTGAGTTAAGTGAATAATTCACATTTAGGATCTTTTCAAGTTTAGAGTTTTAGAGAATTAGGACATAACTATTACATCTCAAAAGATTACTAAGTAGAAACTTCTACTAAGTTTCCATAAAATAAAAACTCTTAAAAAGAAACATGTCTAGTTCCATGTTTTAGGTAGCATGACTTTCCCTTGATCCCATCCTTGAACCTATTCCACGTTATGTCCTGTGAAAAACATTTCAAAAACTTCGGATGAGCATAAAAATCTCAGTAATGGATACAAAACGAATGAAAACTGGTAGTTTTTCAAAACAACAAGTAAACCATGTATACTTTATCAAAGTAATACTTTTCACCTTTTCAAAGTAGTAAAAAATCTTCACTGAATAAAAGTTCATTACTTACCCTTCTGTAACCAAAAGATTACCATAAAACCCATATAAAGATCACATAACATATAAAGGTAACTTGGGACATAAACATACTTAAGTGGAATAACCATAAGGTCGACTTCCACACATATCAGTTAATGGAATAGCCATTCGGCCAACTTCCATACATACTTAATGGAATAGCCATACGGCCGACTTCCATACCCAATGCATTGGAGGTTATAATGTAACCACCCATCCGGGTATTTACGGCACCACCCGTCATATGGTTTATCACGTAACCACCCGTAAAATGTCCACGTACCATTATAAAATTATAACACATAAAACCAACATAAAGGAATGATAACATTTCCACATTTCAATCACAATATATCATTTAAATATATTGACATAATAGAATCCTTTATCAAAACCATTTTCAATACCAAAATACGAAAAAAAGTATATGGTATTTATTTTATTTTAAAAACATTACAGCTTGTTGAGGAAGCCAAAGATCAAATAATACTCGCAGCGGCAGAAAAGGTTGTTGTCACCGCGTACGTAAAAAGAAACATTCCTTTTTGTAATTTAGTAAAATGCTTCGTAGATAAAATATTCTTTTTGAATAAACATAAAAGTCAAAGGGGTTTATACACCGTATAAAATAAGGTTTTGTATAAAGAAAAATATGCCTCAATGAATGGAGATTGAGACGAAGTCCCTTACAAAGACAGTATCCTTGGATTAAGGATAAATAAATTACATAATTATGTGTGACAAATGAATACACCCAATATAAGTGGATATTAAGTGTAATAAAATTAGAGGTTATTCACACATATTCATAGAATGACATATTCAAGGAGTACAAGATTATCCCAAAGAATCAAATATGGGTTAAGAAGTTCCCTTGCAAAAATATAACAGCCTAACAGCGTCACTACAAAATTCAGAAAATGAGTTGATGAGAGATAAAAAGGGTATATCATCACTTGGACATAAAATTTACATCAATAGTGTTATATGAGAACATATCCCAACAAAAAAATATGTAAATTAAAAGAACCAACAAAAGAAGTCTTCTAAAAAGAGGAGGGTGAAAGGTTCCCTTGCCGACATGGGTATCTTTCGAGACATGCACCCCATGAAAGAAAGACAATACAAAATTGATGTAAATACTCATAAATGAGAGTATATTTCACAATGAGTAAAATTATGGGCAGTACATACACCACTCAAAAGAAATTGTGGCAAATGTAGCATAAATCTCACGGGAATAAAAGTGAGATGAGAAATCCCTTATGAAAACTCGGCAGCCTAACGACACCACATAAAACTTACAAAAATGGATTGATGAGATCATATAGGGTCTCTAATAATATTAACATAAAGTTTACAGAAAGATTAATATAAAATAACATCCCCCACCATAACAAAGAGGAGCTTAAAAGAAGTGACATAAAGGAGAGTACTTGAAAAGAAAGAGAGAGGTTAGATCTCTTACCAATATTCGGTAGCCTAACGACGCCACTCAAAACATCAAAAATGGATTGATGATAGAGAATAGGGTCTCTCATCATATGAAAATAAAAATTACAGTGACAGTAATATAAAAGAACATCCCAATAACAAGAAATATGAGCTTTAAAAGAAATGACATAAAAGAGCGTACTTAAAAAGAAAGAGAGGAGTAGGATCCCTTACCTCGGGTCTGACTTGACTCGATCGTTCTTTAATCTCCTGAATAATAAACTTGAGTTAATTTATACTTGATTAAGAACCTTTCTCAAGCTTATTATTCCTTTTATATCACTTATTTCCATGTTATAAACATTATTTAATCATTAAGTTAATAATGTTTGTTTTGTCGATATTTGGTTCTTAAGTCGAAAGTGGACTTCTTACAATTACATGTTGTTCGTGTGGTCAAAGATTCTCTATATCCAGAATGAAATTACTGATTTGGATATAATATATATCATATATATCCAGCATATACATGTATTTATAATATCACATAATCATTTAGAGGAAAGAAATGAAAAGCACCGTTCATGGAGACGGTAAGCCGTACGTACGCATGAACGCTACTTTCATTTATATGTCATATTAATGGAATTAAATCTATATGAGAGGTATGTATATTTTAATTCCAGAATTATATTAATAATTTATATGTAACATACATCATATATATCCATTATATATATGTACTCATAATAATACATTACATTTGGGAATAAGAAATGAAATGCACCGTTCATGGAGACGGTAAGCCGTACGTACGCATGAACGCTACTTTAATTTCTATATCATACTTTAATGGAAAGAAAATAATAATGATATAAAGGTATATTATAATTCCAGTATAACATCATATATAATAACTTTAAATCCATCCTTTATACGTCCCACATATGGCATTAACGAATCACATCACTTTGAGGGGGCGGTAGTCCGCACTTCCTTAAATGAAGATATCGCGTTTACCCATAATGGAAACCATAAAGGTATGACATAAATGAAAAATAAAGAAGCTTAAGTAAAACATAAACATATTAAATATCATATATAAATATAGTGTCATCTTAATGGCAACCTTTGAAGGTGTTAGAAGAATATTGAACAATCATCGTTTCGGGAGGTAGAAATTCACCATCCACGGAAACAATATGCTCTTTAACCATTAGATGTAGGTCTGTGTAATTGTAGCTATAATAATTATTATAAAAAATCCTAGTATATATAAGATACTGTATTTTTTACAAAATAAATTAATGAAAATAGTTTAGGGGGTTGGAGAAGCAAAATAAAACAAAAGGACTCAAGCGAAGACATTACCTTAAAATCGGGTAACTTCCTTTGATTTGAGCTCAAAGGATTCCTTGGAAAGGATTATGCCCAATGTGAGGCTTCAAGGAGTTAGAGAGGGATGTGGAGAGACAAAATGGGTGGGGTTTGGCCGAGCCAAAGGCTTTGGAAGTGTGGGTAAGGAGGTAGATGTGGGGGCCTTTTATAAGAGGAGAGGAGGGGCACTCTTGGAATGGTATAAAAGTTAACTTTATTTCCAAATGAGTTTCGGATTTTAATGGTCCCACATTGATTTGTTTCGAGGATAAGGTGATAAGGGTTCGAAATCCACCCATACAATAGGTTTTGGACATGTGTAGGTCTTATATTTTACATTATCTTTCCATTTTATTTAAATCGTTAAATAATGAGGTCATCGCTGCATCATCATGATGTCATAAATAATTTAATTTATTTAATGTCTAAAAATTATAAAACAAATACTATGATGTAAGAAATATTTTTATATTTCCAATTAATATTTATAGTCTAAAAGATCATTTATTTAGACAAAATTAATAATATTTTACTTAGGTGATACATTCTTTGTTAAATTTAACAATCTTTAAAAATAAAAAGATAAAAAGTAATTTTCTCAAAAAAGTGATTCCATGGGGCCCCAATGTTTGGAAAAAGGAATCCCATGGTAGGCCATGAGACAACCATTAGCCTTAGGAAGCATTTTGTGGTAATTTATTATTATTATTATATTATCTTATTATCTTTAACAACCCGATTACTCATTAATCAAGATAATTAAAGATAATTACCGTCGTTACTATTCATAATGTCCAAAAACAAAAGAGTCTTAATTATATAATTTGGACCTTCTGATTCCAAATATGTAATTCATTTTACCAAATTCCAAACACATAAATTGCAATAATTAATTTTAAAGAAATTTCCCGTTTTCAAAACAAATAGCGGGTTTTTTAGAAACAACATTTATGAAAAGTTTGGCACTTGTTTATGCCTAATTCCAAAGTGAAATTAATCCCAATGACCATCATTGAATTACATGGTAAAAATATATTCTAATTAAACTTAAAAAAAAAATAAAAAAGATATGATAACCATATAAATAAATAATATGAAAATGCAGTTTTGATGTAAAATGCAGTATTTTTCACTATTCATTGAAAAATGAACATTGTCAGAAAAATACCAAAAATTAACCCAAGGTAAATTTCAATGTCCCAATCATAAAAAATAAGTTTATTTTGAAAAATAGAGATTATAAAAGTGTCAAAAAGTGGATTTAAAAGGGGTTCTTCATCAAAAGGTGGTTAATCGACCTTTTAAAGAATATTATAATGTTTACGCTTAAAAACTGGATTAATGTGCATTTTTAGTCCTCTAACATTTATTGTAAATAGTAAAAATATTTGAAAAAAATATATATTCATTTTTTAGTTAGTTCGGTTCATTCCCGCCATTACATAGTCTAGGCGTTAACTACCATTTAAAATAATATTATTTTATTATTAAAATGAAATGTAAGATTCCCAAGAAACTCGTTGTTGCGTATTGGGTATTCCATCGAGCATAGCATCCCCTTTAAAGTAATATTAATATTTTATTCACAAATATGGATAAATATAAAGATGTCATGTTCTTTATTTACTTAGGGTGTTACAGTGTGACAACCTGTCACGCCAGACAAAGCTGCGGGAATCGAACCCACAACCAAAGTGCAATGGGTATTTATGGCCTACCACTGGACTACGTGAAGTCCCTGGTTATTATGACTTATTCTTTTTAGTTAGGTGACTTCCTGAATTAAGAGTAAGTTGATTTTGGGTTTTTATGAAAATGATTATCTTATCATGGAGGATATGTGATTAGGTTAATTACTTTTCAATGCGAGACTTTAGGAGCAACTGATGTTTTTTTTGGAGATAAATGTTATGACTTAACTTGGAAGACTATGTGACTAAATCCTTTAAATATTTGGGATTCAATATTAGTTTGGTTTACTTTGAAGAATTTTATGGACAAATGTTTTATCGAATGGTCCTCGTTGAACTTTGGGTTTTGTTGGGAAAATTTTGGAGATTAAGAATAGATTTTCTTTTTATAAAGGGTTATCCTTTTTTGGATTATCTGATCTTGTAATAAAATTTTTTGTTTTGGTTTTGGTTTGAGTATAAGGACATGGGAAGTATATAGTTATCTTTTGTGGATTAGGTGATTCTCTAGAAATTGATTATAGTACTCTTAATGCAAACAAGTCTTCCTAAATACTCGTCTTTTAGAGAAAATATGAGTTTGATTAAGGAATCTAGTAAAAGATGGAAGTCTACATGACAAGTAAGTATGTTTCATTATGATTTAGTTAGGCTCAAAAATAAATTCCTCAATGAAGAGTAACTTAAAACAAAAATGTTGTCTGTTAACTTTTCCCACTGGGGAATCGAATACCGTTTAACCCATCACAAGTTTGTGATTTTCTTGTGGTTGACTTTCTCATAAACATGTTTTCTATCACTCTCCATCAGAACATGACACTATGTTTTCTCCTCCATGTACATGTTTTCCTACATGGAATACTAGTATGGGTTTACTCGGGTGACCTCTGTACTTATCTTTCTTTATTTTAAAGTGATTGTTTTACCGACTCTTGTTCCGATGTGGGACTTTCAAGGATATTTCCAAGCCCAATTTTAAAATTGCGAGGACGCAATTCCCAAAAGGGGGGAAGGATGGAACACCCCAGGTAAATAAAGAAAATGACAATTTTATATTTATCCATATTTATGAATAAAATATTACTTTAAAGGGGATGCTATGCTCGATGGCGTACCCAATACGCAACAGCGAGTTTTTGGGAATCTTACGTTGCACTCTAATAATAAAATAATATTATTTTAAATAGTTGTTAATGAATAGCCGTTGTAATGGCGGGAATGAATAGAACTAACTAAAAAATGATTATATATGTTTGTCAAATATTTTTACATTTTATAATAAATGTTAGAGGATTAAGAATGAGAATGAATCCTATTTTAAGCATAAACATTCTAATATTCTTTAAAAGGTCGATTAACCGCCTTTTGATGGAGAACCTCTTTCAAATCCACTTTTTGACAATATTATGTGTTATATTTGACAAAATAAAATTTTTCTTTAGAATCAGGACATCAAAATTTACTTTTTGTATATTTTTGGTATTTTTCCGAAAAAGTTCAATTTTTAATGAATAGTGAAAAATGTTGTGTTTTAATTCAAAACCTATTTTTAATCTAATTTATTTATATGATTAGATTATCTTTTGAATTTGTTTTAAAGTGAAACTAGAATAAATTTTTACCATTTAATCCAATAGTGGTCGTTGGAATTAATTTCACTTTGAAATCGGACTTAAACTAGTGTCAATCTTTTGATACATTTTGTTTCATAAAAACATGCTATTTGTTTTGACAGCAGGAATTAATTATTAAATTAATTAATTCAAATTATATGTTTTGAATTTTGTAAAATAGACATCAATTTTGAATTTGGAATATCAAATATAGCTTAGGGTGAATTTTTGGTAATCTTCTGAAAAACTTCAATTTTTATGAATAGTGAAACCACTAAGTGGTACTTATAAAAACTGATTTTCCGTTTAAATGAAATTTTGCCAAATTTGTGTTTTTAATTTAAAAAATCCAATATAAATTGTTTTCATTAAGAATTAATATGTGGTTCAATGGGATTAAAATAATTTTTTGGTAAATAGTAACTTATTAAGTTTTTAATCGCGATTAGAGGTAATTAGTGTAGTTTAAGGTAAAAATAATGTTTTAATAAAATGAAATGACCTAGACACATGTCCTACCATCATTAATGTTTCATGGCCGACCAAGAAAATCCATGGGTCAACTTGGGGACCCCATGGAGCCACGTTGGTTGGAAAATGACATAAATACCTTTTTATTTAATGTTAAAGTAAAAATGACACAAACATGAGATGTTTTACTAAAAAAAAATTTCATGGGGTTATACAAGTCATATTTTTGACTATAAATAGTAATTGGAAAGATAAAATGTGTTCCTACATAATAGTATTTTTTTTATAATTTTTAGACATTAAATAAATTAAATTCATTATGACATTATGCTGATGCAGCGATGACCTCATTATTTAACGATTGAAATAAAATTGAATGATAATGCACAATCTAGGACCTACAAAAGTATAAAACCTATTGTATGGGTGGACTTCGAACCCTTATCACCTTATCCTCGAAACACATCAATGTGGGACCATTAAAATCCGAAAATCATTTGAAAATAAAGTATCATTTTAAACTTTTCCAAGAGTGCCCCTCTTCTCCTCTTATAAAAGGCCCCCACATCTACCACCTTACCCACACCTCTCAAACCTTTGGTTCGGCCAAGCTCTAATAATTTTGTCTCTCCACATCCCTATCCTCATCCTAGAAGCCTTAAATTAAACAGAAAGATCTTCATGAAACCCTTTTGGTTCAAACCCAATGGAGTTACCCAATTTTAAGGTGACGTCTTCACTTGTGCTCTTTTGTTTTATTTTGCTTCTCCAACCCCCTAAACTCTTTTTATTAATTTCTTTTGTAACCAATATAGTATCTTAAATATACTAGGATGTTTTTATAATAAGTATTCGAGCTACACTTACACTCACCTTCATATAATGGTTAAAGAACATACAGTTTCTGTGGATGGCGAATTTCTGCCTCACGAAACGATGATTGTTCAACACTCATATAACACCTTAAAAGGTGGACATTAAGATGTCACTATGTTTATATATGATATATGATATTTTTATGTTTTACTTAATCTTATGTATTTTTCATTTGTGTTATACCTTTATGGCTTCCATTATGGGTATACGCGATATCTTCATTTTAGGAAGTGTGAACTACCGCCCCCTCAAAGTGATTTGACTCGTTAATGCCATATATGGGATGTATAAAGGATGGATTTAAAGTTATTATATATGATGTTATACTGGAATTAGAATATACCTTTATGTCATTATTGTTTTCTTTCCATTAAATTATGACATAGAAATGAAAGTAGCGTTCATGCGTATGTACGGCTTACCGTCTCCATGAACGATGCATTTCATTTCTTATACTCAAATGTAATATACTATTATAAGTACATATAATGGATATATATGATGTATGATACATCTAAAAGATTAATATAATTATGGAATTAAAAATATACACATCTCTCATTTAGTTTTAATTCCATTAATGTGACATAGAAATGAAAGTAGCGTTCATGTGTACGTACGGCTTACCGTCTCCATGAACGGTTCATTTCATTTCTTACCTCTAAATGATTATTTAATATTATAAATACATGTTTATGCTGGATATATATGATATATATGATATCCAAATCAGTAATTTCATTCTGGATATAAAGAACCTTTGACCAGACGAACAACATGTAATTGTAAGAAGTCCACTTTGGACTTAAGAACCAAATATCGACAAAACAAACATTATTAACTTAAATGATTACATAATGTTTATAACATGCCAATAATTGATATAAAAGTAAAAATGAACTTGAAAAAGGATCATAAGCAAGTATAAATTAACTCAAGTTTATTATTCAGGACGTTAAAGAACGATCGAGTCAAGTCAGACCCGAGGTAAGGGATCCTACTCTTCTCTTTCTTTTTAAGTAAGCTCTTTTATGTCATTCATTTTAAAGATCATATTTCTTGTTATTGGGATCTTATTTTATATTACTCTTACTATAATTTTTATCTTCATATGATGAGATACCCTATTCTCTCTCATCAATCTATTTTGGATGTTTTGAGTGGCACCGTTAGGCTGCCGAATTTTCTTAAGAGATCGAACCTCTCTCTTTCTTTTTAAGTACTCTCCTTTATGTCACTTCTTTTAAGCTCCTATTTGTTATGTTGGGGGATGTTATTTTATATTACTATTTCTTTAAACTTTATGTTAATATTAGGAGATACCCTATTTGATCTTATCAATACATTTTTGTAAGTTTTATGTGGCGCCATTAGGCTGCCGAGTTTTCGTAAGGGATTTTTCATCTCACTTTTATTCCCGTGATATTTATGCTAAAATTTCCACAATTTCCTTTGAGTGGTGTATGTACTGACCATTTTTTTACTAATTGTGTAATATACTTTCATTTATGAGTATTTACATCAATGTTGTATTGTCCTTCTTTCACGGGTTGTATGTTTCGAAAGATACCCATGTCGGTAAGGGAACCTTTCACCCTCCTCTTTTTAAAAGACTTCTTTTGTTATGTCATTTAATTCACATTATATTATGTTGGGATATGTTATTATATATCCTTATTGATTTAAATTTTATTTCCATGTGATGAGATACACTTTTTATCTCTCATCAACTCATTTTCTGAATTTTGTAGGGGCGCCATTAGACTGTCAAATTTTTGCAAGGGAACTTCTTAACCCAAATTTGATTCTTTGGGATAAACTTATACTCCTTGAATATGTCGTTCTATGAATATGTTTGAATAACCTCTGATTGTTTTACACTTAATATCCACTTATATTTGGTGTATTCGTTTGTGACATATAATTACGTAATTAATTTATCCTTAAACCAAGGATACCGTCTTTGTAAGGGAATTCGTCTCAATCTCATTTCCTTGAGGAATATTTCGTTTTATACACAACTTTCTTTTATACGGTGTATAAAACACTTTGAATTTTACTTTTATACAAAAGGAATCTTTTTCTACGAAGCGTTTTACTAAACGACAAAAAGGAATGTTTCTTTTAACGTACGCGGTGACAATGACCTTTTCTGCCGCCGTGAGTGTTATTTGATCTTTGGCATCCTCAACAAGCCGTAATGTTTTTAAAATAAAATAAATACCATATACTCTTTTATGTATTTTGGTATTGAAAATGGTTTTGATAAAGGATTCTATTTTGTCAATATATTTAAATGATATATTGTGATTGAAATGTGGAAATGTTATCATTCCTTTATATTGGTTTTATGTGTTATAATTTTACAATGGTACTTGGACATTTTACAAGTGGTTACGTGATAAACCATATGACGGGTGGTGCCATGAATACCAGGATGGGTGGTTACGTTATAACCTCCAATGCATTGGGTATGGAAGTCAGTTGTATGGCTATTCCATTAAGTATGTATGGAAGTTGGCCGAATGGCTATTCCATTAAGTGATATGTGTGGAAGTCGACCTTATGGTTATTCCACTAATGTATGTTTATGTCCCAAGTTACCATTATATGTTATGTGTTCTTTATATGGGTTTTATGGTAATCTTTTGGTTACAGAAGGGTAAGTAATGAAATTTTATTCAGTGAAGAGTTTTTACAACTTCGAAAAGGTGAAAAGTATTTCTTTGATAAAGTATACATGGTTTACTTGTTTTTTTGAAAAACTAATAGTTTTCATTCTTTGTGTATCCCTTACTGATATTTTTATTCTCATCCCATGTTTTTGAAATGTTTTTCGCAGGACTTAATGTGGAATAGGGTCAATGATGGGATCAAGGGAAAGTCATGCAACCTAAAACATGGAACTGGACATGTTTCTTTTTTAGAGTTTTTATTTTCTGGAAACATAGTAAAAGTTTCTACTTTGTAATCTTTTGAGATGTAATAGTTATGTCCTAATTCTCTAAAACTCTAAACCTGAAAAGATCCACAATGTGAATTATTCATTTAATTTAATATTAAGTAAGATTTAAGGTCTGGGCCTTATATAAATGCTCTCCATAGCTCACATAATTCTTCAAGTCGTGTTATCCTTATAGCCTCACCATCAATAAAATTATAAAAAAGAATCCATAGAAATACTAATTCATATAAATATAATAATAATATAATATTTAATACAATAAATTTGATTTCCCATATTTTTAGCCAAGAATTATCCTTTACTTCATTTTGATGGCGTCTCTAGGAGAGTGGCCTAGCTGGAACTATGTTAAAGTATTTTGAAAGAATTTCAAAAAAAACTCCTACATTAATTCAATATTTTTTTAATCATTTAATTGTAATCATTTTACTCAAACATCTGTTGTGTGTAGTGGTTACACAGCTCATTCATGCATGTCCATCCTTACCACCTACTAGAAAATATAGATGTCAATGAATTTTTATATATCAATACTTCTTAAAATGAAATAAAATTATTTTAAAAAAACTTTCTAGGTATTAATGTATATACTTGATATAGTCTAATTAATAGGTGTCACTAGATCCTTATGATATAATGGAATGTCAACCTGTGCAGTTTCAGTGGGATCCAATGCCTTCCAAGGAGTCTTAGTATGTTTTGGATTAGATGTATAAGGAGCATGAACATAGAAGCTCTAGGATATAGAAGTTGAAGGAGAAAAATATGCAACATAAATATCCAGAAATGTCTAATATGGATCATAAGTTGGAGCCATCATTAGATAAATGAATTAGTGATGAAGGGGATTATATGTAAACAATGGGGAAAATATAGGCATCCTAAATATAAAATAATCCTCTAAATAATTTTAGGGATAAGAAATGGTGGTAGATGGTATATCAGATGAAGGGATATAGTTTGATTTAGTATGTCGTGTACTGTGTCTGACTCTAGTACCACCCCTCACATCATATAGCTGAGCACTAGTGTGACTATGATAATTGGAGAATAATTATCTCTTAAGTGATGGGTGATATTCAAATTTTAATAATAAATTCAAAGAAATGAAATTTTAGGTTGTTAACACACACATATATATATATATGAAATATAATATTATCAATAGGTACCAGAGAAGGAACATCCGACTATATGATGTGAAAATTGTTTTATGTCATCGTCTTGCTTCATATGTGTTCAATGTTTTTCATTTAGTTTATGTCATAAAAAATGGAATTAATTAGAAATTCATAACTAATGACTAATATAAATATGAATGTATATGGGACATACCTTAATTAAGGAATAAAAATGTTCAAAACAAATAAACTACATGTTGTGATATGAAAAAATCATATTATATTTACTAGGAAGAAAATATAAACATTAAATAAATGTCCTATAAAAATCAATATCATCATATTAGAATGTTTAGCTTGGGTATGATATAGTTTAACTGTATTTTCAATCCAATCCAATTTAATTTTGGTTAGAATATTTCTCATTTTGGTCAATTGAATAAGTCGTTTTTCAATTTTTATGTTAGGTCATTTATCTCTTATTTTGGAATTGGTTATTTTTCCATTTTTTTGGTCAATTCATTCATTTAATTGGATGTGATTTTCATTTTAATTAGTTTCATTTATTTTACTTCAATTCATGTTTTTGTTTAATTTTTCAGTTTTTTTTATTTATGTAGATTCTAAAAATTCTCAATTGAATATTAGAAAATGAAACTCAATAAAATATATAGCCCGTATATATTGTAAATAGACATGAAGTAAAAGTTTTATACACAATATTATCAATCAATATTAACGAAATTTTAATAGTACCAACCTGAACAACCCATGTAGTGGTAAATCAAAACAACTAAAAATACATATATATGAATCTATATATTTTCAACTACTTCTTTAGTGTCATAATGAATTCTAAAAATTTAACTATTGGAGTCCTCAAAAATAATAAATTGAGCAAGGCCAATGGGAGCCAGGATGGTTTCAATTTTATTATCCCCATCATCAAAAATATATCTTGGGATTACTTCAATATTGAAACCAAATTCTGGTCATGGATGATCATTCACATAAAACACATATTTTTCCATTCATTCCAATATATATGGCTCAATAGCAGCAAGATTCCATGCCATATTAATAACTCTAAATATACACAATAAATGTTCAATTCTTTTTCATCGAATAAAACCAATTAAATTTCATTATATTTACTCAACCATGAGACTAATATTCCAATATTATTATTTTTTCAATGAATCCATAATAAGATAAATTTTCCAATCGATGTCTGATATATGATGCACTAGCATAACAGTCTGCTATTTCAGTTTCCATAACACCATTATGTTTTGTTCAATTTTTAATTTCTCATTCAGTGATAATCAATTTGTACCCATTGATCACAATTTATTTTCATTCACAAAAAATGAGAATTTTATCAAAATCCAAAGCACATATTTCATTACAGATAGTGTCTTCAGAAAAACACAATAGCTAAAATATAAATGAATATTAAAATTAAAAATATATTTTATTTATTAATTAGTTAATTTAAATATTCTACATTTAATTTAATATAAGATGAAAACACATTACTATGAAAATTATCTACCATTCCAGAAGATACAAAATGATATTTTTTATTTATAATTTTATTATGCTCCATTTAGAAAAATTTAAATTGTTTAATAGATATGTAAAATTACATGAGTTGAGATTACATATAAATGTTTAGTTTACTTACATGATGTAGTCATTGAATTATTCATGGTCAAACTAAACCGTGTAATGTGACATCTCCCTCTCTTTAATAATTAATATAGTTAATGTATATTACTAAGTAATTCACCCCATTTGGGGAAGTGATGGAAAACTAAGTCTAAATTTTTCATACATAATCTCTTTCATTTCTCATCGGTATATTCCATCTTATAGTCACATCATACAAACACATTGAAAAAATATCTGTAGATTCTTGGGATAAGTAACATTTGTTGATATAACACTCAGGATGATTCTAGTTCCGAACATAAGACATCGATGTGTAAAAATTTATTTCATTTTGACACATTAAATTAAAGGAAATAGGCCACCAAATAATTATTTAATATTGAATATGGATAGTTAGATGATACATATTTGGGGAAAAATTAAGGAGGAAATATTTTCTCTAACTCTTAAAAAATTAATGGGTACTCTTCCATCATTTTTTAAGAAATACTTTAAAAAATTCATATAAAAATATCTTTATAAGAAGGGATAACTGAATATAATCCACCCTCAAATTATTAGATATTATATGGAGGGTTTATATTTCAATAAACTAATTTAAAATATGTGATAATCAAGTTTCATAAAATATTTCACCATAAAATCTCTTATATTGAGGAATTTTTATATGTTTTTTGAATACCCATAGATAACATTAAAAGACTCTAGTAATTCCCGAAATTGATTTTTATTATAGGCCTCATCACATATGAATAACATATAACATTAAACTTATTTTTACTAATACACACATGATGAAGTTATGGTGTGATACCCAAATCCACTATGTCACATTGAGATTATAAATCATATTTTTTTATTTCCCTTTAAAATTAGATGAATTAAATGAAACATTTCACATTTCTTTCAAAGTGAACTATATGTTTTCAAATATGTAGCAAATTAGTGGACAAAAATGGAAACTCATAGAAGATACCTTTCCTCTTCCAATTTTAATTGTTTTAGTGGAAATATTATTCCTCTTTATATATTTTATGTGATCGTTCATGTGTAAAAAAATGATATCTTGAAATTTACTAAGAGAATCAGTTAAATATATTTATTGAGGTGGCTTTTTAGTCACCGTGACATTCCCAAACCATGTACAATTATTCCGATATAGATTATCCATTTGAATAAATTTTTGATGTCCCATAATACTAAAACTACATTGATATTTAAGTCATCTAGATTGTATATTCAGCATACAAATAGGATATGAATGTTTTCACGTTGTTCACGATCCAGACATCATTACATTATAAGGAAAATAAATTATCATCCACATAAGTGAAGAATTCATATGAAATGTATATTCTAAAAAATCATCTTATGCGTGAACACCTACATCACAATGTTTCTTCAACTCTTTTTTTAATGTTTCATGTATACATCTATATAATTACATGGATCAGAACGTTTTGATATGAGTATACTCATTAATGTTGAAGTATTTTTCATACACATCCTTGTAAGAAGGTTAAAAATTAGTATGAAAACAATTAATTTAATTTTTGAATTAGTAATATACCCCAATGGAATAAAATAGTTACATGATTTCCACAACCTCACATTTATTCATGTCATATGTGAAATCAAGATATCGAGCATCAAAGGTATTCTATGAAATTATAACTACATGATAAATGAACTCATTATTATCCTTTAATCTCTTAGTGTCCTTCCACCACATATTTATTGTTATTTCATCATACATGAAATGATTATGGAGAATTGGAATCAATGAAAAGTCCCACATTACATCCTATAGCACAAAGGATGGTGTACCATCAATAATTAAATTGCATCAGGACAGGATACATTTTATACAATAATTTAATTAAGTAATTTCCTTATAATATAAGAAGGATTATATTAGGTAATAGTTAATTTTTTAGAAAATTCATGTTTTCTTGCTACCATCCCTGCCATATAATCGTTTTAGGGATTATCTTCATTATCTAGAAGTATGTCCTAGAAAAAGGTAAAAATATAATCTATGTCAGTATTAGAAACTCCATAAATGGGTTTACCATAAAATAATAAGATTAAAATTTTCATATTTTTCATTTTACCACATTGTCAATATACTCGAGTTGTGGAATCATCATTCATTTTTTTTCACCCTGTCAACATCATCATTTTCCATTAAATTCATGGTGTGTTCTCATATCAATGTCTTATTGGGTAAAGATCCTTTAATTATCATGATGATGAAAAAATAGAAATTTTACATATAATAAATTCTATAGTCCAATCCTCTCATTAATATCATGATTATTTGGGGATTTAATTTAGACTTCTTTGTGATACAAGACATAGTAGTTTTTTAAAAAACAAATTTGAATATTTCATATCTAAATTATTCATGGCGTAAAAATGGTCTTCAAATATAATTATGACAACTGATGTGTATAGGAAAACTATCCGGGGCATTTTCAATCGAATGATATAAAAATTTACTGAACATGTTTTGAAAATCCCATGAGATTTAATCTGTTTCATACAAACAACTACTATCCATTCAATAAAAACAATGTTATATGTCATGTTGTAAAATAAATTAAATAATATTGAAGTTCACATTAAATTATATTTATGGGAATGATAATAGTTATCTTTATATGAAAACATAACTAAAACACTTGTCTATAGGAGAAAAATAATATAAAAGATAAAAAAGATATATATATTTCAAAATAATATAAATATAAAACCATTATATTAAATTCCATTATACCCACGAGTAATAATTCTACAAAACTCTACACAAAATGGTGCTTATAATTTATGTTTTTTTTCACTTTTTCTACTCACTTTTAAATTATTCTATTCTTATATTATAGATTCAATTATAATGGATTATAATTTTAAGTAAAAATATTATGAATCACACATAAATTATGACTTTAGTTTAGATAAAACATTAATTATTTGTTTCTCTTGTTGAAGGATGTTAATGTGAGTCTTTCCTCACCTTGAGATCAATGCAAAAAGGGACATCAATCTATGTTGTATGTATGATTATTCCTTGGATTTCAGTGTGGAATCCAACATTAGTATAAATGACTTGGTATCAATAAGGTTTTGGAGGGAAGGAAAATTTTTATGCCTAACACAATAGAATTATTATTTACTAGTTTTCAGTGGGATGAAATATGAAGACTTTAAATGGGATGATCTAAGATAGAGATAGTGTTGGTTGATGATTTGGATTATAGAACATTTCTAAGGTTGTTGGAGTTCATGAAGTATACATTGGAATGATTTAGAGATCCAATTTTGAGTTGGTGTGCTGAGGATTTTTGGTTTATATGTGACATCCTTGAATGGGGTTCATGGTTATTATTTTAATTGATTTCTCCTAGGTTCAGTTTAATGTCACTCTTAGAGCGCAGTACTAGATTTTAAATCTAGGTACATTGGACTGTGAATCATTTATGATTTGATATAAAAATGGTGTAAATATCAAACATGGAATTTTTTCTCCCATATAAAACATGGATTGGGAATTCTATGAGAGAAAACCAATAATTTGTAAATGTTTTTGTGGTTGTATTTGTTTTTTCATTAGCTGTTAGTTGTGTTTTGTAGTTGTGAGAATCTATTTTTAGTATATAGACTGACGTTTTGAACTATGATTACTAAATTAATATATGTAGGAATTATATGGTATGATCATTGAATTTCATAATGGTATGTGATGAAATAAGTAATGGGTTGATTGTTATGGGATGATCAATCCAGAAGATAACCCTGATCAGTTATTGACCAGACATTGGGCTAGGATTAGCAAGAGTTACTCATGTTTGATAGTGAGACCCTTTGAGTATCAACTCAAGGAAAAGTATTAGGGGAACAATATAGTGGGGAGTAATGAATTTTATATTGGAGGGTATAATCATAATAAAGAATTTGATTGGGGATCATTGTAAGGTATTTTCCCCATGATTCATGGATGGGTAAAGGATTGATGTGTTTAGATGACACTCAGTTGTGCGACGAATGACCATTTGTTCAATCATAGGATTGTCATTTATCATGGTGAGATCATGATAGTAATATTTATGTTAGTGGAGATATAATAGTTATTATACATAATGTAAGGCTAAGACATAAATATTTATATGGAGAAATTTTAGTATTCCCTCAAGTGATATCAAATAATCATTGATTTATTTAAAGTTAAATAAATTGAAGACACCAAATATTTTGATGATCGTAAGATGGTGGAGGCCTAACTAGTTATTTTACGTTTAATGGTATCTATTTTTCTTGAAATTTTGTATGGAACATGTTAGTTAATTTTAGAGTTGTATTAGTAATGTTACTGGGAATTTTACGGAATTTGTGGAGTGTTTGGGCACAATTCTTGAAAAGTGGACACTTCCTTAATTATTTCAGGAATTTACATGAGTTATGATACTGAATTTTGACCATTTATATTTCATGGAGTAGTATGTGGTGATATGGGAACTATACAAATCATATCATTGGATCTTTATAATTGTGATTCAATAGAAAATTTCAATGGAAATATTGGATTTGGTTTTCAATTAGCGCATGGATCTAGAGGGATATTATGGGGAGTTCATACGATCTACTCAAGACACCATAGTAAAGTGGAATCATCAAATTTATATTTTTATTTCATGTTCATTATGTAGAGGATGTCCTGAGATTATATTTTCAAACCATCATAAGCTATTTCATTGAAGGTATATTACATTTAATTTTTTTAATTTGGGTTTAAATTAAATTGAATTATTGTGATTATGGTTTTGTTTTTTAGTGACAGGGATTTTCCCTGGGATTGATTAGAGTGTATCCTATAGAACATCTATAATTGGTTCGTCATAATTTGTGTGTGGTATGCTCAGTTAGTGACTTAATTAATGTTTATGAAAATTTAGAATTATTTTATTTGTTAGTATAAAATTAATAATAATTTTTGTAGAAGTTCTTGGAATTAAATGAGGCCCTATTTGTGAGTTAAATTACAAGTACACTATGATAGTATTATAATGTGATTTCTAGGTGGTGCTTTAAAGTGGGAAATTCTTCTCTTATAAGATAAGTGGTACTTTTAAATCTACCCATCAAAATTATACATGTATTTTTATTGATTGTGATATGTGTGGTATCTCCACATTATGAAATTGAATCTTTTTAAAACAAATAAATTATATATTTTAGGATGATTTATAAGGAGTTGAGTCGAATAATGTGCCAAATACATTGTGGAACATGAGAACACACATTATTCCTCATCCATCACGAGTCAAGGATTTGATTATGATAATGGGTATTATGAAATATAAATAATTAGGGGTGTTATTTAAATGGGGTTTAATTGAATGAATAGATTTATAAACCATAAAGGAACTATAGATATGTTCCTTACAAACTCCCCCGATAAATAATGAAGAATATCATACTATAGATAAGTTCAAAAATAAAGTCATGGGGGGTATTTATATTGAGAAACCAATATCAAATTGAAGGATTTTGAAGTGAATCCTTTTTTCACATGTTAGTGAAAAAATGAAAATATAAATTGATTACTATAAAAATACTGATGAGAGTCAAATTAGGTTCCATATATTAATAACACAAGGATAATAATTATAGTGATAAACCCATTACTAAATAAGTCCCATATAGGAACTGTGCAAACAAAATAATACACTGAAAATGTAAAATTATTTAGATAGAAATAGTCCACCTAGAAAACTAGAGAAATAAGTATTCAAATCCAGAATATTAATAAAATATCCGTCAATATAAGTATAGACACCCCATATTTCCACAAACAAAAGTATATTTAGACATATCTAATGAAATGAAATGTGGATAAAAAAATTAATATACCATGGTGTTTTGGACCATTAATAAAAAAATTTGATGGTTGATAAAATACCTGAATTATATTGAAGATACCAATTTACTTTTGAAGAAGAATGGAATAAAAATTGAAACATTTGTGAGATATAAAGGGTGTTGAAGAAAATGGAATTAAGAATATGAAAATAGTGTATTATGGTTGAGAATGATATGGGAGGAGGGGAGAATATGCGTGCTGGGTAGATATCAGAAGGTTATACTAATGGTTTCTTAAAATAGTTGGTACAACCAGCTCTATATCAGCGATTTCTAAAACTGGTAGTACAGACATATTGGTCCGGATGGTTTTTTTAAAATATTTGGGATATTTTTATTATAAATATATTATACAATGTTTATGATATTCTATTTGGATATGACCACATATACCAGTAGTTTTTTAATACCGCTTTTATTGGACAATGGGTTTAGCTCAACCTTCTATAGTATAATGAAGTGCAGATCTCCAAATAGGAGTTTTATTATTAAAAAATGTGTTTTATTGTATAAAGGTTGCATAAATGGAGCTCTCTAATATTTTTAGGAAGATGAATCCATGTGATGGATATAATCCCAACATTTAGTGGTGTCAGATCCATTATATAAGAAAAATTGGCAATATGAAGATAAAAAAAATTAAATAGTTTGAAATTTTTATTGAACCATAACCTGGGTTAAAAAAAATGTTATATACTACAAAAATAATATCTTCATGATGTAATAAAAATAATGTGGAATAGTTTAATTTTCCAATGTTGAAAATATTACCACGAAATTTAAATGGATTTTTTAATTATATCATCATTGTTTGGGAAGTGAAAAAACATTTAAGTTGTGATAAGGATGGTACATGGGATTTGGTCTCTATATAGAATCATTTAAATGAATAAGGGGCTATTTTTTATTTTTCTATTAAATTAAAAATATTTTGGGATGTTTTATGAATTTATATAGAATGTAATTGAAGTATAATGTAGTTGTTTTATTTTGATAAACTAATAGGCTGAGTAGCTTATCGTTATCACTAAAGGATTGATATGGTCCCTCAATACCAGTGGGTTTAGGCTAAATGAGATTGAATATCACTTGTGTGGTTTTCTTTTGGTACATGTAATGTTAGAGTGTGAGTGTAAAGTGATGGTGAATTGTATGAGGTCGAGCATTAAAACATAATTTCATTGAAAAAATGAGAGGTGGTGGCCTGAAGAACTATATTGTTATAGACCCCAGGTGAAGGATTATTTGAATGGTCTATCAAGATCAAACGAGTGGGGTTCCTGAATTCCATTTTTTATTCATATATTATATGAATAATTCTCATTGATATAGATTTGTATTAAGATAAATTTATCAATAATGTGAACACTATAATTATTTTTTTGTTTTGGACCCTTTCTTAGATGTGATAGTGCATGGAATGGGTATCATATTGTTGGTGAACTATTAAAAGTTGTCGTTATGGGTGTGTATGGGTTCATAGTGACTAGTGGTTTAGTAATGACTAGAAAAGAGAAATACAAAAATACGAGGATTATGTTGTGATATAGAGGCTAATTTGTTTCATTTGGTAACTAATCAGGGTTGTAACCTTGGATAAGTTCTAGAAAATGGACAGGTATATAATTATGAGTTGTTCAGGTATGGTAATTGATTATAAATAATTTTTATGATCTTTGATGGAATTAGGTCATTTACAATGTTTCATGACCATATATTAGATATGTAATCTCATAAGTGGGACTATATATTAAAATGAGAGTGGGTATGATGGGATCTAGTGGAGAACTCATTATATGATGGCCTTTATAGATTGGTGATGTCCACCAATGGATTTAAGGGTTATAAAAATTTTAAATAAAGAAATTCCACTCAGATTAGTGAAATGTATTCGAGTTAGTGAAATTATAATGTACCATAACACATTGTCCATTTGGTCTTCCGTTTTAGATAATGTTTGGGGTATTGTTTAGTTCATGTTATTCATGATTTAGAATGATGACCTAGATAAGAATATATGATATTGTTTTGATAAATGGTTAGGTTTTATGATGGTCCCAAGGTTGAGGAATCTGATATTTTGGCATTTCACCTAGAAGGTGTGGTATTGGAATAGTTATAAACATTATAAGACTGGGAGTTAGTTTGTGCATATGATGCCAGTGAATAATGTGGTTTATAGGAAATAAATAGAGATAATTATTGGTGATGAAATGTGGTATGATAAGGAGGTAAAAATTACATGAACTGATTCATTTCAATGGAGTAAGATAGATGTAGGGTATCAGTTGGTGTGTAACCAAGGTCAATATTAAAATATTAGACTTATATTGATAATAAGATTGTAGAGATGGTTTTTATACTCTGGAAAAAAATGTTTAGTGTTTTTTATGAGGTAGATGAGTCCCAATGTGTGTTTTATGGTTCATGAGACCATGTAGTGAAAGATAGTAGTTAATGGGAGAAAGGGTATATAGTTAGATGGCATCAGGTCCCTGGCGAGAGTTCCTATTTTTTAATTTTCACTATATGGGGCCACTAGTTGGCTTTTATCCTTTTGTTACCCACTTTCAGTTAATTACAATTTCTTAACATGTTTTCCAATTTAATTTTTCTACATTCGGGACTCCGAATGATGGAGAAAACTTGATGAAAAAAATGAACAAAAATTAATGGTTGTATGTTTGATTAAATTAATGGAGTTTGAGTTTAAATATACAATGGGTTGGTGGGGTTCACCTTGAGTTTGGAGAATGAACAAGGTGGTTTTTGATTTCATTTCAAAATATAATATATTCTGTATTTATAGAAAATTTACATGGGGTGTAAAGAGTAAACAATTAGTAATATTTTCCAAGATCCGGTCATGAGAAAATAATCAGTGTGATTGGTTATTTGATGTATAAATGTAAAAATCAATTTTTAAAGGAAATTGGGATTTTAGTTTATATGAGTCTCCTGGATTACATAATGTGGAATGAGATTTCATACCATGTAAATGTCACTACAATGTATTTCTGGGAACCCTATGAGTTATATGTTTATTTATTCAATATACACCCTCGCTGATCTCGACATAGTGATCACTATAGATGATTTTAGAGACCTCCATCCCATCCAGATCATTCTGTTCGATGATTGATCATTTTTCGGTTTTAGTGCATTTCTATGGGTGATAAATACATTATTATTCTTCTTTTACCTAATATTGGAAGCAATGTTGCATTACATTGTTAGATCCATCGATATGTTGTTATGTTTCTCTTGATTCCATTCTAGATCGGTTGTGCAATGTTGTTCTAGAATCTAATTTTTGTCGTTGTGGTGCAGTGTGTGTGACTTCTTGAGGTATGTGTAGTTTCCTCTTCTCTACTAACGATTTCGTTTAATTGAACCAATACTAAGATGTTTTAATTTATTCAATGGTTTCCCTTCACATTTTTTAAACTTTATTATGGTGGATCCCCTTATGGGTGAGTGCTAAATGAGTTTTTTGGTAGCTATATTCGTTCCTCGCCTATGTTGGTGAACTAGGTTGCTCTAATATTTGGTAAATTGTTTTTAAAAAATGAAATGGTATAATTGAATTTTTTATTTTTTGGGAGATTAACTAGGTTATTGATAAATTATGGTTTATAATAATTTTGGAAATTGAAAAGGGTTTTTAATGCATTGTGAAATGATTTTAAGGAATGGTTTTCAAAACCAGATTTGATGAGATATCATTTAAAATAGAGAACATAGGAATCCTTGGGGACTTAGGTGTAAGATGTATTGGTAGTCCTCTTTCATAGTCAGTGGGTTTTCTTAGAAGATCATCCTCTTCTCCATGGGACTATTGTTCTTGGTACTTACTATAATTGTTTTGGGGTTTACATTATGTGGTGTTTCTCTACTGTTTAGACTCAATTCATATGTCCAGGGGCCAGTTTCATATGTGAATTTATATTTTATGTATGACAGTCCTAGCTATATTAATCAAGTGTGATCCTTGGTGTTCTATTATCTTTGTTTATTGAGTCCTTTGTAATGATATTGGTTTTTAAAATATGGTTTCAATTCCATGGATTTGATATGATATTTGATGCATGCATCCGTTTTACATGATATATCTTTTTAATATATGAATATGAAATCTTTTGAGAATGATTCACATTCATTATTTGTAAATGTTGATAATGGGAAAATGAAATTATTTTTTTATTCTTTTGATTTAAAAAAAATTTAAACTATATATCAAGAGACTACCAATACATCAAGGGACTCTCTATATCTAGGCCACTCATGAATCTTCATGTACAAAAATTTCCTCATATATCAAATGATTGATTTAATTCATGGAATGTATTTTTATCAACATATTTGAAATCATTAAAGTAATATGGATTAAAAATAACTTCCCTAATAAGCAATATAACATTGAATGAAAATCACCATATTTTGAAATGATCCATTGTTTTATTAAAAAATATATAAATGAAAATTAATAAGGATAATTTTGAGAAATGAAATTTCAAAAAATGAAAAGAAGGTGAATATTTCATAGGAATGTTATTAATTAGAGAAATTAGTCAAGAAGGAGAATGCGAATAATTTTCTAGGTAAAACTGATCGAAAAACTCCTATAAAGATAATAAGGATGGTACAAATACAACATATCACCATTTTATCACTAATAAAATAAAGGGTTCATGTTTTTGATAAATAAATATAAAATAACAATGTCATTAAAAATATTTTGGAGGAAAATATCCTTTCCACTTTGAATGTATAAATTTTAAACTAAATGAAAAAATATTTTGAAAATAATTTTCTTTGAAAATAACAGTTTAAACATATATTATATTATTTAAAACAATGTCTTGTCTTAAAAGTGGGAAATTAGGTACATGTCTCACATATAAAAAAAGATTTATTTTTTCAAACTATTATCTAAATCCAAAATAACCTTTTTTTTGGAAAACAACATAAATATTCCTTCAATTTTTTTCTATAATTGTAAAAATACGTAAAAATTTTGTAAATAAATAATTGGATAATGTTTAAGAATCAACAACATTTTTATAAAACACATTCTAAAAGAAAAATGATTTCAGAATGGGGAGACAAATTATGTTTTCTTTGATTAAATGATTTTTCTAAATAATTTATAGAAAAAATGAGAGGAAGGTGGTTTTACTAATTGTGGAAATAATGAATTAAGATAGGATAAGAAAACTAGGGGATTTTCTTAGATACTTGTTCTATATTTTCCATCAATAGAAATTTAATTATAAATAATCCGGATTAAAATTAGAATGCAAAACAATCCCTTAAAAAGACTATAACATTGAAGTAAGAATTAATTAATGTATCAATAATGTGTATAAAATTAATTAAAAATAAGATATTTTTTCTTATAAGATAATATATTCAAAATTATTTACTCGAATAATCTATAATTTCATGTTTAATGAAGAATTAATATATCCCAGTAAAATGAAATTGAGTTATTAAATACTTTACCACTTGCCAATTTTCAATTCAAATGCATATATACGAAATAAAACAAATTAAAACATAAAATGAAATGAAATATAATTTATTCATGATATTACATTAAAAGGGGGAATTATTTACACCATATAAAAGAGATTAGGGTCTTAACATTACAATATGCCTGAATGAAGGTAAATTGAGATGAGGTTCCTTACCTCACACTTCCTTTGTTTCAAAGATGATTTATTATCATATAAATTGGTTTTATGAATATTATTAATTTATTATATAACCTGATTCATAATTATAATATCATATATTAAATTCTTATAACATTTTACCACCAATTTTTAATAATATTTCATTAATATCATTGTTTCGTGTGTCAATTTCATTGTCTTATAATGCATGTTTTTTAGGAACATTATATTTCATGTTCATAGGATATATATCCATAATCTCAGGAACTATATTAATTTTATAATTATAATAAATAATATAATTTACATTTTTAGAATAATTGTTGATGGTTTTACATGGAATATGAATCACCTCAGTTCATAGAGATAATATTCCATATGTGTGCATGAGCGACACTGTCATTCTGTTAATGTGTAAAAGGATAAGGATTTGAGTTATATGTTAATATTAAAAAATAAATATCATTTCCAATATTTCACATATATTTTTAAATTTATCTTTATCACTTTTCATTTAATTCGTATGTGAAGAATGTATCAAATCTCTTCGCGAGGCAATAGTCTTCCATACACATGAGTGTCATTATCGTAATTTAAATGACATGAAATGTAAAAGGGAATATGTAATTTTATAATTCAAAAAATATAATAATATCATAAATATCATATAATTGTTTTAAATCCATCATTATATCTATCCTTCAAAGGTAGTGATAGAAAACTAATTACATCGATTCTTGAGGCGGTGGTCCGCCGTACACACGACCGATTATGTCATTTCACATTTGATGGATGAGGAGATGGATATAGGTCATGAACATAATATAATAAAATATAAATATATGTAAGATAATTAGGATAATATATAATCAATTTTTTATAATATTTCAAGAAGTTATATTATGAAACAAAATTAAAAAATATTGTTTAAGTATGTTACCTCTTCTTAAGACAACTTCTTTAGGTTTACCTTAAATGCCTTCTTAGGGTGGATTTGTGATAATCCAAAGGGATATATGGGGTTTTAGGGAAGTAAGAATTCTATAATTCTAGGTACTAGACAATCAAAATGGCTTTGAATCTATGAATATGGGTGGAGTTGCGGTTTCCTTATATTAGTTGGGAGACGACACAGCCGGATTTTTGTTAAAAAGTCAATTATCCCCACATTTTTATCATGTAAAAAGCCTAAAAAATTATTAATTATCACATAATAGAATTTATAAGTCATATATATTTCCTTCCCATTGTTATTGGAAAAGTTGGTAGAACAACTTAACAAATATCTTTTTTGTTTAACCCCAGGATAAGTCAATTTTTACTTTAATCCCAATAATTAATTTTTATTGCTTTTACAATTAATAATGGTCAAAGAATAAATTTAATATAATATATAACAAAAATTATTTTGGAACTAAATATATAATCCTTTTTAAAATATTGTTAATATAATTGGTTTAATTCAATTTAATATTATACTCTCATATGAGATGAGAATGTGGGTTTCCAAAGGGAAAATTATCATATGTATTGAAGGTGTTAATATAAAATTCAAGAGGAAATTGATTCCAATGAATATATTATTCAAAATTTACTAAATGTTTTAAAATTATAATTATAAATCATTTTAAATTATAAAATAAATTTAAAATAATTTAAATGAAATGGAAATTTTCAATAAAAATGTATTTTTCACTATTCATCAAAAAATGAAATTTTTTAGAAAAATTAAAAAAAAAAATTCTATGATAAAATTGATATTATGATTTAAAAAATCATGTACATTTTTGAAAATAATTTTTCTAAAATTTATAACAAAAATTATTTTAAATTTTCTACAAAAAGCATGACTAAAGAGCATTTTAGAAGAAAATAGAGTTTTTACAAAGAAAATATTCTTATTTAAAAATAATTTTAATAAAAAATAGGGAACATATTATCACGTGTTAATAATATATTTTAATTAATTATTTGTTCACATTCATACCTTTAAAATTATCTTATAGATTAATACACTCACATATTAAATAATTATATTTTAATAGAGTATTGTGTTTCATTTAAACCCAATGTGGCATGCATCATAAGCTATCAAAATATTGCATTTATTGAAAAATTATTATATTAAAGATTATTATGGAGTTAAATTATCTTATAATATTTGTGTTTTGTGTCATATATGCTATAAAACATTGTGTTACACTTTTAACATTTTAGGGAAGTTACATTCAACGCACCATCAATAAAATGTTTCCTCATGATTTAAACATAAACTTCTAAATCAAGGGTTTAAAATTTGAAAATTTCTTTGTTGAAAGCAGAAATTGTAAATGTGTTAACAAAAAACATATTAAAATATGGAAATATAAATACGATGGTTTATCTAGAATAACACATAACTAATTATCCATGTAGGGGAACATAGTTGGGAAGTAAAGATATGGATATTGAAGGCAACCATAAATAATAATAGAGATGGAGAGTGGTCATTGATAAAAGGAATGTAAATGATCGACGAAAAAGTAAAAGAACTCCAAAAAAATAAATCTTTGATGAGTAAAAATTCCATATATTCATCATATATAAACGTAATATAATTATATTTTTCTTTCAATATAATTTTCCTAATGTTGAGGAATTATTTTACAATCATTGAATGTAATTAAATATACTTAAACGATATCATTCTATTTCATATGAAAAATTTAATCATTTTTTGTCCTTCGATCAATTTCTACTTCATCTCTTAGTCCAATTATTGAAAATTCCAAATTAGTTATTTTATTGAATAACTAAAATAAATTTTAAATAGTTCGTAAGATCCATAAAGGAGTGAAATTTATTTCATAATATTTTTAAATATTTTCCTAAATTAATTTGGTTATAACAATTTATTAATTTATAAATGTTAATAGTAACGACAGTGGTCCATAATTAATATTTATTCATCAAATCATTTATGTAAATAAATGTCATATTAACTAGAACAACAAATAGGACATTGGGAGTTGCTAAAATCTTATAATCCTTTAGTTGTGGTTTCAAGCCTGATGGCCTTGTCAGATATGATTAGTTTTCACCTATTATATGTGCCTTCCTTTTTATAAAACAAAATTAATCCTATATCCTTCCAAAATTATAAAGAACCATAATTATTACAACACAAAAATAAGATAATCCTTAAATGTTTCAAATACCCCAAATACTATTTCCAAAAAATATAAGTACATTCATCCTAAAATAAAATTCACATATATTAAATTAATATGCAGTATTCCAATAATTATTTCCCAAACATCTCTATAATCATGATATATTCCTACTGTAATTTTTTTTCAATAGGGGAAATGTACTCATCAAAATTATGATAAACCATAAACATGTAAAACAATGATGGTATATGTATGTATTATTTTCATGAATACATATACTCTTAAAAAAGATAACACAATCCATTTTTGTTTTATGATTACTATTAGAGAAATACAATTGGTAAAAATAATTATATAATATAATTCAAGAATCCCAATACATAAATACTTCGATAGTTATATTTCAATAGAGGTCCTTCATTAGGCTAGGGTCTAACATTTTCATATAGAATTGGATTGGATAATTCATAGTCTCCCAATTTTAATACAATGAAATATTGACAGATATTTAAGAAGAAATTTCTTTCATTCCATCGTACTCTTCAATTTTCCTCTATAGTTTATATCATAATTTTGTTATTTTTTGCAGAAACGTTTTTTAACATTCCTTTTTGAAAAATTCCTCACATTATCTTTCAAAATTTATAACATGAATTTTATCATGGCTTCATTCCTCCATGGTATTCACCAATCAATATTTTGTAAAAATTCATCCATCTTTCATTTGGGGAGTTATATAGTTAGTTAAGGTATATATTGTTATTTTAATTTTTGGATAAATGATTAGGAATAATCACGATATGATTCACTAAATTCATTATACAATAGGTTTGATCATAATCACTACATTTCCCTTCATATTCATTATTAATATAGTTCCTATTGGTTCCACTATTCACTAAAACCAAAATGAATAGTGTGAGAAAAAATAATCATAGTGGGAAAACCATATAATCATTAATAGGATGTCTAAATCATAAAACATTATTTCTAATGTAATACAATATAGGTTTAACCTTGTATATTATTTTTCATAATATATTCAAATACATCATAATAGTTTGTAACATAAATGTTAATTATCCAAAGCATATCCACCATGAGTATCAACCCAAGTGAATATCAAGGCCCTTTTTCATGTATCATGAAATACTCGACTCAAGATCAATTAACCTTTTTAGTGTTTTTCCCTAGATAAACATCTTCTATAACTACATGTACTTATATAATTTAGTCTATGATATATTTTTAGGAAAACCCACATTATCTCCCCCTTACCGAAATATAATATTTTTCTCTATATTTCTCCTCAATGCATATCATATGAAAATGTTCTTCAATATTTTTTTAGTAAATCTAGTTCCCAAGGTTTATACAAAAAAATTCTAAAATGAAAACTATAATTAAAATTTCCCAAGTAGAATAATGAAAACATCTACATTATTACATTGGCATAAGAAACAAGGAGTCACCTAAAAAATGAGCTAATAGATTAGTAGTATTGGAATACTAGATCAAAATGTGATTCAAATAATATATTTCAATACAAAAATTACTGTATTGTTTTCAATAATATTATTTTTATATCAAGAAAATACATGAATATTTTTCATAATACTCTTCTTGGGTTCCATAGAGTGGGTAAAAAATAATAATGAGCTCAAATGCTTTGTAACAGTTACATAAAGTATAATGTATCAGGATTAAATGAAAAATAATCAATAAGTCACATCAATATGTGAAGTTAAATATTTGAAATCAAATTTTATTTAATCATTAACATGAATTTCATGGAATGAAATTGATTAATAAATATTTAAAAGGAAAAAAATGAACAAACATTCTATTTAGGTAACTTTACTATCATGAATAGATAATTATTCTTTATTATGGTAAGGTAAATAACTAGAAACACTTGTCGTTTAATTTAAATTATGAGTTTAAAAATGCATCCAAAAATAACATCTTTTCGAAAATCACATGAATAATAACAACTGAATTAATAATGATGGATATTTTTAATTATTGGACATCATGATCTAAGGATTCATTATAACTACCCATGTATTGATCTGGACTAAATTCATAGTGAATTTGATCTTTTTAATTTATGTAATGGTACTTTTTCAAATTGGGAATCAGAAAAAAATTCTGAAAGTTAGAACTCTTCTAAGAGTTTTTTTCAGATTTGCATAAAGGATCAAAGAGTACCATGAAGGTATAGTTGATTTCTAGGAGGGACGAGGTACAAAAATCAAATGATTGGAGGATTTGATGAGGGTGAACAATTTTCTTGAAATCATGCGACCCCAATAGAAACTGCGTGGCAATGATCAAAGGAAAAGAAACACCGTGCACGGGCTGCACACTATTTTCTAAACCATGCTCCTTGCCAGAATAGTTAGTCCTAATAGGTAGTATGCTCACATTGTTCAGCACATGGTTGGCATGCAGTTTGGATAAACATGTGACCCCAAATAATCTATGTATATCACTTAAGAAAAATAAAATAAATAAAATTTTAAAATGAAAATAAATAAAAGGGAATAAAATGGGAAATAAAAATAATAATTCTTTTAATGATAATAATAATATTATTATTATTATTTGTTTTGGTTATGATTATTATTATGATTATAATTTATTATTATTATGGTTTAGTTATATGAAAACCATTAAAAAGTGGTGTCTCCCCTACCTCTCTCCTCATTCCTCATGACTCGCCCTATCCCATCTTCCTCTCGTCACGCAATGTACCTCCTTATGTGGATCACTCTTTGATCACCATTTTGAACTGGTTACTTCATGATTCCTCTTTGACTTTTCATGTTATGACTCATGGATCCCTCTTCAACCCTTTTACAGAAATTTTTTCCCCTTCCCTCAGATCTATGCCATTCGACCAAACATTAGTATTTTAGTTGGACCTTTTTTTGATTTTCCTCTTACTTCTATGGGTGTGTAATAGATCTACCAGGACTCCTTCGAGCATGTTCCCAAAACAACCACCGACGATGAATTGGTTTGGATCATCTGTGTCCAACATCATTGATTTAGGGTAATATTTTCTTCCTTTATTCATCATTTATCAATTTATATCTAGTAATTTTTTAGTTTCTAAGTCTATGATGTTTTTCATTAAGTTTATTGGGTCTTACCACATTGTTTTGAGTCACCATAGTTAAAGGCGACCTTCCACGTATGCATAGGTAGACATATTTATTTTTAAGATTACCCGTTATATGATTATTCTCCAATTATAGTGAATATATATATGCGGTAGGTGTGATTACATATAATATATTAAATGAATATATGCATGAGTGTTAACGAGTATATGAATAAATGAAATTGTTTGTAAGGATCCCCTTGCATGTATTCCTGGCTAGTAAAATATGTACACAGGGGATAGGTTACCTTATGTGTCTGCAAAAGTGCATTTTCATGGAGGCAGGACACATGATCTTTGAGTGGACACTGGTAAAAATGTCAAATTCCAAAGTGTTCGTATTGTCTAGGACGTCTTTTGATGTAGGATCCCCTTTATTGGTCCATTAAATTAAGGAATTAATTTCTAAAATGATTTTTAAATTTCACTTTGATTTAATTAGTGATAAGTTATGATTCTAGAATAAATGATTAAACCTGATAAATGAATTATTTCATGAAAAATTTCATAATTTTATAATCAAATATCTCCATGGGAGTTGTGGTGTCTTCTAAACCAAAATCTAGTTATAGTTATTTATATCATGTTTTGTTTTGGTTTTATTTTTCGATAGGCCTTCTTGTTAGTTATTGTTTTAGTGAAAGTTAGTAATTTCCCATTTTTAATAATATTAATATATGTGTCATGCTCAATTATTTTAAATGGCTTGTTTGGGAAAATACCTTCTTGATACTCATAAATGGTTAATCACTCCTTAATAAAAAATATTAATGATCCAAGATCCTAATAAGGGGCTAGATTTCGTCCTTAAATGAAATTTCCCATGTAGAAAATTGATAAATGTTTAATATACTTAATCATCCCCCATTTAATGGCATGGCCAAGATTCTATTGTGAATTAACCATGTGGGTAATTTCCTAAATGAAAATATCACTTTCTAATTGTCTCTTTAGGCATTGTAATTTGATTATTATATCCAATGGATATAATTTATTTTCTATTGATTGGTATGATCAATAGCTTGGGTTATTGAAATGCCATTGATAATATGAGATCAATATATTTCCAATCCCATGTACCCTTTCTTATATAATGTTTCATAACCGTGTTCCTATTGCCTTATGATCTTTTAAAGATGATTTTGATGCTTGTATATACGATTAGATTTTTTCATAAGGTGGAAATTTTATGTATTGAAGTTGTAAATGATTTTCTTTGATTGGTTCCCTACCTTGTGATGTGAATTTTTGACTTAATTCTCTTTATATGTGCATGTAGATGTCCTTGGTTTCTTATTAAGGACTCATGGATGGACTCATCGGGATCATTAGGATACAACCTGACATGACGGTGATATTTCTCAGGATTGCTTAGAGAGGGCTTCTCAGGCAGTTATTATACTCATGAGTGATCCCAGTTCCCTAGGGGATAAACCATGGATGGAACCATTATCAATACGGATACACCATGCTATATGAGATAATCAGTCCCCAATGTGTGATACCTAAGATAGACATAGAGTTACCATACCACATGTGAAACATGGGATTGTTTTGGATCACCTTGGATGGACTTGATTGTATTGGGTTTGTGGATGTTCCCATTATGATACATGGGATTCTGTTTAGATATCCTTGGATGGGCAGATGATTCCACAAATGAATTTTATAGATTTTTTATTTATCTTGTGCATTAGAAATATTTATTTAAATTCTTGTGATTAATTATATATATGAATTACCTTATGATATGAATTTTGGATAAGAATCACTTGATACGGGCCAAAGAGAACATGAGATCAATATTAAGGGCTCATGGATGGATTCACCATTCTCAGTGGGTCATCACCTAATGCACTAGGGTTGATGCTTTGTCTTTCTAGGATAGAATGTCTCCGGCAGTTAAAATACTCTTGAGGGATACAGGTTCCCCAGAGGGGAAACTATGGTTAGACCCATTAGCAAGATGGATACCCCATTCCATGGGTGATACTCGGTCCACTATGTGTGATGCCTGCGAAAAACTCAGAGTAACCATACCTTGAGAGATACTTGGAATTCATTTGGGTCTCCTTGGATGGAATCAGTGGTGTTAGATTATATCAATTGTTTCAGTAATGATACTTCAGATCCTTTTAGAAAACCTCGGATGATATCGGGACTCCAAAATTGGTTTTTACGGGCTTAATATCCTTTTCGATTGATAGATTGTTCATTTATTCACATAACTTGCATCCTTTTTTATTATTGATCTTTGTTTGTACATGTTATGCCACTCCATGCTTTAATAGTACACTCATCTGATGACATTTTAATTATACCCCAAGATAATGCATAATAATAGGGATATGGATTCTTGGTTGCATGGTTTATTTTGGACGTATATACATATTGTGGTTTTAAAGGTACCTGTTTTCTAATTATTGGATTAGGCTTATGAAAATGGTGTTGGATGGGTGAACATTTAGCAACCCAGAACAATATGATATTATTTCATTTTTTATCACAATTCATTTATACTATATGGAGCACTGTCACCTATTTATTTATTTATTGCTCAAAATGGATTTTACAAGACACTGTGGGTGTCATCCTATTGAGATTTATATCTCACACCCTACTCAGGCACTGATATTTACCCGAGTAGATCATCCTGATCCCATGAATTTGGATTCATTTCTTGTGATGTGCTATTTATAAGGGATCTATGGATCACAAGTCTAGGCCCGTGCTCAAGTTGATTTAGGAGTTGACTATTGGGTTTTGTTTTGTTTTTTTATATTATACTGATTATAACTTTTAGTAACACCTTACATTACATGATCAGTAAATGTAATTAGAATTTTTCATTTTACTTTTATTAAATTATAATATTATATTTTGTTGTTTCTCATTCTTTATTTAATGCTTTTGATGTTGTCTAGTTTTTATGTATTTTTTATCCATGTGAATACTCTGGTCTATGAGGGAATATTTTCCTCATAGACAACACCATTATCCCTCGCTGCTAGTCAGTATCCTCTAGAATTTGGGGAGATGCACTTGAGGTCATGCGACAATCAGTCTGGCTACCTGTTTAGTGGCCAGTCGGGCTGGGATGTCAAAAAGTTGAATCAAAAATTATTTTTCCTTGGACATACTATTTTGTGCTGGTAGACATGAGACTAGAAAAGTGTCATCACTTATTAACAAACATTTTCTGGGAGTGACCACCCAATTTATTGGAAAATGACCAAGTGTCCAGATCTAGGATTGTTTTTCATGCCATTTGGTGGTAACAGTTGATATGACATCACCTTGAGTGATTATCTTACTTTCCACAATTGAATGGATTATGATATTTTGGTATTTTAACCTTGGATTGTAAAGGTGAGGAAGTAGAATTTCATGTATCATTATAGGCACATTAAAATCCGAATGCTATGAATTTGTCTGTCGATGTAGTTTCATTAGTAGGTTTCCTGTTGATATTCATTGTGGGCCTTCAGATTTACTCCATGGTTTGGATTTTTTTAGTATTATTGTCTATTTATCATGTTATATTCTACCATTATTAGGTGATAATCTTCCATACCTCTTATTAATAAATATGTTTTAGTGTTTTAGGTTTGTGGTAACATGATTGTTTGGTTTATTAAATAATTAAATGTGTTTTTATGGGCAGAATCAAATGTTTGTGATTTAAAAAATATGTAGTTTTCAATTATAATGTGTTTAAGTGACTAATAATTGGGAAAATGTAACTTTTTTAATTGGACCGTCTCCAGACCATTTAAAAATATATAGAACCTTGTTAAAATGTAGATGATACTATTGTTTTATTTTAACGTGGATTGATTTCAATTAAATGGGATTAAAATGAGAATATGTAAAGTGCATGGGCACTTTATGGATTTCTAGATGGCCACCGAAATCATTGAACCATGATATATGTCCACAGTATGATTTGAAATGGTTTTAAATGTGAAATATGTTCAGTCTTGAACTTAAATGAAATGATTAGATTCTATAATGTGCAACTGACCTCAAGTACGTCATTTGAAGCCTATTTCTTAAATGATAACCCATTTAGGGTGTTTAAAATTATCATATTTAAGGAAAAACTATAGAATTTAATATTGATGAACCCAATTTGGATTTTGGGACCCTTGTATTTTCATTATCTGTAAAAAACAATTTATTTGTAAAGTTTATTAATTATGATCGGATGTCAAAAAATGTTAAATTTTATAAAGGGGTGTCTTATAAGTCTCTCATTTTATTACTTGGTGCATTAATTTAGTCTTTTACCATGTTATATTTCATTAAAACTTGTACTTGATGTTTTCACGGAATCATTAAATTATTAAACATTAAAAATGAATGAATTTAATGTTTTGAATGTGGAACCTTAGTGATAAACCTTTTTTAATCCCTCGTGTATTGGTATAAGAAACCCTTCTTTGAGTTTCCATGGAACAGAATCAGAGGTGTAATCCATAAGTTCATTCTTTTTTTAGTAATGGATTTTATGATCAGAATTTGAGGCTAGTGATTATCTGTTTTGGCATCACCTAGTTATAGGGTCTACATTCATGATTTCTTAACGGGGATTCCCATGGAAAACCTTGCTAAATATTGTTAGATTATTGATGTTGGGTGTCATTTGGGTGTCATTGTACCTAGTAGAACACTCCTTATCTTTTAATGATGCCCTTGTTTAGATGGGTGGTCTTGGTAATCTTTGAACAATGATACAGTTATGAGCATCAAGTAATTCTCAATTTCAACTAGTTATACAAGCATTTGGTAAGATCATATGGTTCATATGTTTCTTGACTCTTTATTTTCATTGGTGGTAAACAACTTGACATGTCTTCGTCCATGTAAATTTTCATATAATGTTGTACGAATCAAAACCAAATCTCTTGTACTAGCCTTCAAATACATGAATTTATAGGGTTGATAGGCCTATGGATAGTATTTTGTATATGCCATTTTCTAATTTAACCTTGGGGTAGTATGCATTGATACACGTAGTTCTTTCGAGTGCTAAATGTTTTAATGAACCAGTTGAGTTCGGTGGTATTGTTGAGCCTTGTGCTACTGTGTATAGTCTCATGTAATCCCCATAGTAGAGCGTCCTCAGTTTTAGTGGTAATCATAATTTTCACAATTCTCGGTACGACTTTAAAGGGACTCGGGTGTTTTGACAGGTCGGTCAGATTGGTTTTGGCAATATTTGAATTCTTTGATGTTGTGATCACGGATCATAGGAGTGTCACATGTTCATTTAAGGTGTTTTTGATCTTGCATTATTGTGATTGGATTATTTATATTATATATCATCAACAATGAAACACCATATATGGGGAAAATTGAGTCAGTTATAGTAAATATGATTCTTTCTAGGTAAAATGAAAACAAACATGGAAGACCATTGGAAAATGGTCGATATTTCAGGAACACATTTTAGGCTTACGATATATAAATAATTTTGGTTCTTTCTCAGCTGCATGGAATTAATGTTCCTGGTTTCAGTTTCAACATAATAGAAGCACCATTGTTCTTATATAGACTTCAATGGGTATTCTTGTATGAGTACAGAAATCCTCGTGTGGAAAAAGGCATTGTGATCGGTTTGAAATACTAATGCAGCGATGGGTAAAGATAAAATTATAAAAATGAATTTCAAATAGTAGTGGTGTGACCATTTCTATTTCTAGTAATTGTGTATGATTGATGAAAACACATTGAATACTCTTAGTGTACTCTTGTTTCATGAAGAGAATATCTATTATCTTGAGATCATCTTGATTCACTAATAGAGCATTAGTCTTATAAAACCCTAAATCATTAAAAGTTGTTGTGCTTAATGGGTGGTTTTCTTTGGTGTATCACTGAAAAAATTGTTCTTATCAAGGGCTGGTTATTCAGGATTGATCCTTTGATTCCTATGAAAAAAATACCCTGAAAAGACTCTTGTACACTAAGCATTTATTCTAATGTGAGTGACTGGAAGAAACCACTCTGGGTCGAGTCAATGTTATAATGCAGACATCTTGGACATGTACCAATTTCCATATTATAAAAATGGAGTATCGAATACCCTATAAAGTTCCTTGAAATCTATATTTTTCATTCCAAGGTTACCCTAGAATAGTTTTCGGCAAGAGAGATGATTTCTAAAAAGAAGTGATTCTAGTGGTATGGATCATGGATATACCCTTGTTCATGATGACGAATGAAATATAAAATTTTCTAGTGGTTTTTTGACCAGGGAATGATAGTAGATGCCTAGTACAGTTTATTTTGAGCATTATTGTTGTAAAAACCATGTGCATTTGGAGAAGGCATCCCTATTCTTCTTGAAATGTGTCGGTTATCTAAGTCAAGAATCTTGTGAATGGTTAGCCAGAGGTGGCATGACTTGTTATTTCTCTTTTTCAATGATTATTGTATGTGAAGGATATTTTTAAAAAATTTCATTAGGTGAAGATGGGTTTGGTAAGTTTCATATTTGGGAATCAATTGTTTTTCCTTTTCCAAAATCACACTAGGAGCATTGCTATAATTCTTAGAGGCATTCATTGTGAGGAAATTCCAATGGTGGAGGTACCATGGATGAGAATATAACCTTTCTCATGATAAAGTTTACGGTGCTATGGAACATTGTAAATATCTTCAATGAGATGAATAAATAATAATATCTCAATCTAAATGGACTGTGGTAAGCTCCATCTATTTGTTTTTTATAGAAAACAAGCATTGGGTCATGTTTTTGTGGATTATGTTCTTTGTGCTTAAATGAATGCTCGGATATGCTTGGGCCATTTGGAAATGGAACACGACCATGTGAAATGGAATTCATGACCCTTATAGGTAGGGTGATGTTTTTGGTTGTTTTTGAAAGCCTCTTTGGGGTGAAATGTTTTAAGGTGGGGTGGTTGTAAGGACCCATGTTTAGAATTGGAAAAAATTCCAAGGGAATATGATCTTTTTCATTTACTGGATTGGAATGTTTTTAAACGGTGATTGATAATGAAATTAAATTGACTGGAACACATATTTGTGTTATTTTTGGAATTTGTTGAATGCCTAAGAGGTCCCTTTAATATCTTTTCATGTTTCAGGAGTTTCGAGGTCCAGAAATCAACTATTTGGAGGATCAATAGAGGTTGCATTATTTTTCTAAAATCATGAGGCCCCAATATAAACGGTGAAACATTTATCATATGAGTAGAAATTCCCCATAACTGCACAATATTTTCCAAACTGTGCACCTAACCCACACAGTTAATACCAAATAGGCTTTATGCCCGCACTATTCATCACACAGTTGGTATACAATTTGGATTAATGAGCAACCAAAATATGTGATGTCTATATTTTAAGAAATAATAAATAAATTAAAATTTAAAAAAAGATTAATTAAATTGAAATAAATGGGGATAAAAATAAAAAAATGTTTTAATGATGAAGATAATAATATTATTTTTATTTAATATGATTATGATTATGATTATAATTATAATTATCATTTTTTATAGTTATTAGGTTTTAATTTTCAGAAAACCCTTAACAATGAGATGTATCCCCAACCTCTCCCCTCCTAGCTTGAGATGCTCCCACATCCCTCTCCCTCTCAGTGCATTACAAATACCCCTTTCCATGAATCCCTCTTTGATAATCATTTCAATGAGATTTATTCTTGATTCTTTATCAAATCACCAAGTTAAGAGTCATGGATCTATATTATACCCCTTTTTGATTATTTCCCCTTATTCCCATCATGTTATCCAATTAATATGAACCTTAGGGTTTATGTTGGATGGATTTTTTTAATTCCAAACATTTCTTGGTCATGCAATGGATCTATTGGGACTCCTTTGTGTGTGTTCTAGCAACCTCCACCGAAGGCTAAGCGGTTTGGGTCATCTAGGTCTTCTATCATAGATTTTGGGCATATTTTTTCACTATTCTTCATAATTTCTTAGTTAATATTTGGGGATACTATTGTTTCTCAGTCATTGGTATTTTTGTTTGTGTGATTTGGGAATTACCCCATGGTTTTTTATTGTTAGAGTCAATGGAAACTTGCCACATATTCATGGGTAGGGATATTTTTATCTAAGATCCCAAGCTATATGTATATTACCTCATTATAGTGAATATATTTATATCTAGGGCTCAGTGTAATTATATATAATATGAAAAATGAATACGTTCATGAGTGTTGATTGGTATATAAATATATGAGATTTTATATAAGGATCTAATTTCATATATTCATGGCCATGTGAATATGTACATAGGGGCCATGTTTCCTTATTTTTATGTGAAGGTGCATTGCTCAAAGGTGGGAGGTAGTAGCTTTGAGTGTTTAATATCGGAAAAATCTAATTTCAAAGGGTTTGGTTTGACAAGGTATTCTCTAAATGTAGGACCCCTTTCAATTCACATTTAAATAAATGAATTCATTTATTGAATGATTTATGCACATATCTTCCATTTAATTATTGTGGAATTATGATTCTTTAATAAATGTTTAAATATGATAGATGAATTTTTTCATGAACAATGCCATGATATTATAAGAAACATCTCCCAAGAAGTTGCACTGTCCTCTGAACCAAAAAGTAGTGATTGTTATTTATATCAGGCTTAGTTATTGTTAGATTTTTTCATATGAAATATTATTGGTGATTATTTTGTGGCTATTAATTTATTGTCCCATTATTAATAATATTAATTGAGGTATCATTCTTATTTAGTTTAAATGGAATGTTTTGGACTTAACCTCCTTGATAATCTTAAATGGATAGGCCCTCCTTAATACAAAATCATGATGATCCAAGATCCTCCTAAGAGATATTATTTATGAGTTAACTAAAAATTTCCATTGCAGGTAATTGATAAATGTTTATTATACCAATTAACCCCCTCTTGAATGGTTTACCCCAGCTTATATTGGGAATTATCAATGTAGGTAATTTCCTAGATGAAAAGATCACTTTCAATGTATGATTTTAAGCTTTATAATTTGATTTTTATGTCTAATGGATTTAATTTAAATGATATGTCTTGGAAAGCATGATAAATTTGGCTATTGAAATGTTATTGATGAATTTTTATTAAAAGATTTTCAATTGCACCCTACTCATTGGTTTAAGACCTCATGCACTATGGGAGAGGACTTGGCTTGCACAATGGGGGACCCAAAAGTGGTTATTATACTTTTGAATGACAACAATTAACTAATTGGGAAACCATGGATATACCCATTAGCAAGATGAATACTCCATGTTATGTGTGATACTCGGTCCCCTATGTGAGATACCTGGGATGGAATGACAGTAACCATGCCTCAACTAATACACACGATTCTATTGGATCATCATGGTTAGACTCGATTGAATTGGGTTATTAGATGTTCCCATTGTGATACATGTGATACTGTTTAGATCGATGCGGATGGTCGTGGGACTCGATCAATGGATTTTATGGATTCTTGTTTCGTTTTTTAATTTTAAAGTTTTCTTTAAAGGATCCTGATTATTTATAAATATTTATTACTTTGGGATAATTCATAATGATATATTTCACTTAATACAGGGTAAAAGAGAAGACAGGTTCTGTATTAAGGACTCATGGATGGAATCTTCGTGCTCAGTGGGTTATGACCCGACACGCCAAGGGGGATGCTTTGGATTTCTAGGAGAGGGATTCATGAGTGTATAATATAGTCTTGAGTAATGTTAGTTCCATAGTGGATAAATCTAGGATTATCCCATAAGAAAGATTCCTACACCATGATATGGGTGATATTTGTTCCCCTATGTGTGATACCTTGTATGGACATAGAGTTACCATGTCCTGATTGATACTTGGGATACTTTTGGATTTCCTTTGATGGAATCGTTGCTATTGGATAATTTTAGATGTTTCCAAATCAACACTTTGGATCCTTTTAGATCACCTGAGATGATATTAACACTCCACCACAGGGTTTTATAGACATTATTGTTTGTTTGATTAATTGATTGATTGTCTGTTTGTTCATATAAGATGCATCCTTTGTTATTATTGAGCTTTCATACACACATGTGATGTATCTATAAGTATTACTAGCACGCTTGTATGATGAAATGTGAATTAGACACCACGACAAGGCATATGTTTGGGGGATATTCCATATTGGTTTCCTGGTCTACTTTTTCCCTTGTATACATATTATGATTACATAGGTACCACCTTTCTAATATTTATCATAGGCCGAAGCAGGTGGTATGGGATGTATAACAACCCTTAATTTTATTACACACTCAGAAATAATTTATTACATAGAAAACATCACATGATAAAACATAGAGGATCAAGAGGTCTTCTGTGCTTGGGGCTTAGTAACATTACATAAAAACGTAAAACATAGGACACAACATCATATTGAAAACATCCTTTACATAACCAATATATTCGCTCGTACATACCATTGCATGGGATAACATGATAACATTCAGAAGAAAATGGTGAGCTCTATATCCTTGTAATGGAGTTAACGAGGCAAAACATAAAGGATACAACACATGTTAGTAAATAGGCATATCAATGGAGCATAAGATAAAATGAACAAAAAGGCATGATATGACATTATTAACAAAACATGGAAATGTGGCAATGAAATTTAACCTGATTTTAGCATGAGCCAAGGCTCATTTCACCTGTATCATTTCAGTAAACCGTAATTTTACTTGATATATCATGATACTAATCTTTACCCAATTCATTGGAGTGCTATCTGGGCACACCCTTCATAAACATTTCATTTCTTGTATATGTGTTCCACATTGATCATATAACAAAGAATCAATCAACATCATAAGTTATTCCATTATAATGTAATGTTAGATAAATATATGAAAGTACCATTCAATATGTCTTTTTTCACAAAGGTGAATACCATTGATAGACTCAGGGGTATGGTATTCACTACGCAATGATCTTGGCTTGGAAAAACGTGATGCAATTTGGGAAGCATAACGGCATGACATAAGGATTCCTGAAAATAGTTGATGAGATCAAAATGGGTATCTGATATTATTTACATTAAATGGACAGTAAGGGGGTCATATAGATACACGTTCAAATAGACATGATGAAATTTAAATTCATTATACAGGAGAATTGCATTGATGTAAAAGAGGAGAGATAAATCCCTCACGGAATTTGGGCATGGTAATGGGTGTACATGGGAGGAATTAATGATATGTAAAGGGGTATCCCATCATCCATACATAAATTGGGAAGTATGGGGTGGTGCGAAATCATACCCCATCATTTTTAATTGAAAAAAATGCATAACAACTTAAGGAAAATTGGATAAAAATGAGAATGGAAGAAATACCTTACATAGAAGTGTGATACCAATGGCTTGGGAGAGGCTTGATAGAGGCTTCATAAGAGATTTGGTTACCTTGGGAGGATTATAGAGAGGAGAGGGTAGAGTTTGGACAATCTCCAAAGGATTTGAGAGAAGAGGAAGTTGGAGATTTTGTGGGATTATATAGGAAAGGAGATTGAATTTTTTATTATTTAGGTTTGGGTCACCACACATTAAACTAATCAATACCACAAACCAGACCATGGTTTTTACCCATGAATTTTTCCAAAGGGGATTTTAAAAAAATATTTTATAAATCCAATGGACAAACTTTTTAAAATAACATGGTTGCTTATGTGGAGGTGAGTCACACTCTCTAGGAAATTCATTTTAAAAAGTGAAAATGTTTTATAACTCTTGGAGGGTCGACTAATATTTTTTAAAATAAATAAAAGAAAAAAAATCCCATTATTTTAATGGTAAAATATATATTGTCCGAAAATATCATTTATAGTATTTTATTACATCGATATTGGGTCATTATGCAGTCATAAAACACATTATATATTTAAACGGTTTTTAAATTTTACCCAAATAATTGACTGTCTCAGAAAATTTTAAAAAACTGACCTTTAGATAATTATGAAATTAGGATTCCAAAAATAATATTCATTTTATCTAAATAATTTTCTAAATATGTGAATTTTTACTTTTAAAATAAAAACTGACATTTAATGAAAATTCATTGGTTCAGACAAAAACATCCTTCAAACATTAATAAAAATTACAATTTCATTCATAAAATGAAATGAAAATTTATATTTAATATAAAATAATTTAATAAAAATATTATTTTATTAAAATATTATTTAATTTAATAATTCTTTAATTCATCAAAATAGATTTATTAGTTGAATATTAACTAAAAATACTATTTTCACTTTAAAAACTATTTACAAAGTAACCATAATAATATGAATGTGTATTCATTAAAATATAAAAAATCACATAATAATAGTGATATGGTCTTGTTACATAACCTCTTATAACACTCACATATGGCCGAAGAGTAATGTCTGCGATGGTGATAGACTCTTAGGGTGGCTTGGATAACATTGATCTGGTGGTAATGTCTATCAACTTCCACTTCTCTTGTAGGCAGTTCCATTATATTATAACATGTTAAAACATGGCTTGGGAATGGTAATGAGCAAAGCCTAATGATGCCACCTCATTTCCATGTTTTGAAAAATGGGCTTCATACGGGGCAAGGCTACTGGATGAGGTCACAATTCCTTTGTCTGAGTAAATTGAATTCATTAAAGCCCTATATTTATACTAATTATGTGATCACTGTTCAATGGCTGTAATAGAAAAAGTCACAATTATTTACAGTATTTTAAAATATAGAAACATAAAACAAAATAAGTTCATATGTTATATAACCATTTTACATAACAAGACATTTAATTAGATCAATAGAAATTTTCATTAATGAACGTTTGGGTCGTTACCTTCTTCCCCCCTTAAGAAATTTCACCCTCGAAATTTCCATTTCCCATACTAACAAAGATGAGTGTAACTCTACTAAATAAATTCTTCTGATTACCACGCCGCTTCTTCAAACTTGTGGTTTCACCACAACACCTTCATAAGGGGAATTATATTATTTCATATGACGTTTTTCCTATGATCTAAGATCATTACTGGTTTCTCCTTGTAAGAAACATCATCTTATAACTGTACTTCCTACGAAGAGAGTACATGTGAAGGGTCTTGTATGTACTTCCATAAGAGGGATAAATGAAACACATCATGTACTTTGGCCATGGTAGGTGGAAATGATAGTCAATAGGCCATAACCCCAACACGATCAAGAATCTCGAAGAGACCGATGTACCTAGGAATTAACATCCCTTTCTTTCTAAACCTCATGACCTTCTTTCGTGGAGATATTTATAGGAATACGATGTCTCCAACTTTAAACTCAATGTCTCGTCGATGGTTATCAGCATAACTCTTCTGTCGACTATGTGTTGCCTTGATATGATTCATAATGGTCTTATCCTTCTCTACCATTTATTCTAAAATTTCTGGTCCTAGTATCTTACCCTCACCGACTTTGTCCCAGCATGCCAGTGTTATACACCCCTTCCCATATAGGGATTCATAAGGTGCCATTCAAATGATAGATTGGAAATAGTTATTATAAGAGAATTCAATAAGAGGAAGATATTGATCCAATCCTAATTTAATGTCCATTGAACATGATATTAACATATCTTCCAGTTTCTGAATTGTTCACTCAGATTGGCCATCATTTGGGGGATGATAGACCGTAATTAAGTTCAGTTCAGAATCCATAGCATGTTGATGAATCTTTCAAAACATAGAGGTGAGTCTTGGATCTCGATCGGATATAATAGATTTTGGAAATCCATGCAGCCATTCTAGTTAACTAATATATATATATATGTTCCAGTTAATCCAATGAGAAATCCTATTGGATTGCAATGGAGTTTGCAGATATTGTAAGACGATTCAAAACAACCCAGATGTCATTGTTTCCTTTGGATGTCTTCATATGTTTAGTGAGAATGTCCAGGGTGATTTTGTCCCATTTCCATGATGGTATGGGAAATGATTACATTATCCACTAAGAATTCTATTTTTATACCACCACATGCTGACACACCAGGAACTTTGAAGTATACTCAGTGATCTTCTTATTCATATTATCAAATCAATAATTCTATCAGAGATCTCAATACATTGTTGTGTTTTCTGGGTGAATAGAGAAATTTGTACTATGTGTATCATCCAGAAGTTCCTTCTTTATCTCCGCACTTGATGGAACACATAATCTTAAACCAAATCTCACAATTACTTCTTCACTAACACTTAACAACAAGGATTTCCCTTTTCTGATAGCTTCCACTATATTCTGAATTCCAACATCATCTTTTTGGGCATCCTTTTACCATTCTAAAAAATATGGTTGAGAAATCATTTGTGAATGGATTGATGAAGATCCCTTATTTATGATTCCCATTCTATATTCATCCAATCTAAGAATATTTTATCCTTCTCAATTCTCATCAATGATAGAATCTTTGGGTCCTTTCTACTTAGAGCATCTGCCACCTTGTTTGCTTTCCTAGGGTGGTAATGTATTTTGAAGTCATAGTCATTGATCAAATCTAACCATCTTCATTGGCACATGTTCAACTGTTTCTATGTGAATATATATTTGAGGCTTTTGCGGTCAATAAATATTTCACACTTCTCCCCAAAGAGATAATGCTACCATATTTTTAAAGTGAAGATCACCACAGCCAACTCCAGATCTTGTGTTAGATAATTTTTCTCATGAAATTTAAATTTCCTTGAAGCATAGGAAATGACTTTGTCATTTTTCATCAACACATATCCCTGTCCCTTCCTCTAAGAATCAATGAATACCATAAAAAGTTATCCACTTATGGATAAAGTGAGTAGAGGTGCAGTGATACGACCCCTTTTCAAATCCATGAAGCTTTCTTCACATTCATCACTCCAATAAAATATTACTCCTTTCCAAGTTAGCTTGGTATGAGGGTTGGAAAATCATGAGAAATTTCTCACAAATCATATATAATATCCAGATAACCCCATGAATCTATAGATATCCATTGCTAATGTTGGCCTCGCCCAACCCTCAATTGTAGCTCTCTTGGAGGGATCCAAAGATATCCCATTTCTTGTAATGATTTGGCCCAAGAATGAGACCTCATTCAACTAGAACTCAAACTTGCTATACTTTTCATAGATCTTCTCCTTCACCAAGGTCTCTAGTACAATTCTTAGATGCTCCTCATGATCCTATTTGGTTTTAGTGTGCATTATAATATCATCTATAAAGACTACACCAAATTTATTGAGGTAATCTCTAAATACTCTATTCATAAAGTCCATGAATATTGATGGAGAATTAGTGAGTCCGAAATGCATTACTATGAATTCATAGTGCCCGTATCTTGTATGAAAATAAGTCTTGGGGATATCTTCATTCACACCCTTACATGATAATATCCCAACCAAAAATCAACCATGGAAAAGTCTTGTTCCCCAAATAGCTGATCGAACAAGTCAACAAGTCATGGGAGATGATACTTTTTCTTTATCGTGATTTTTAAGCTCACGATAATCGATGAAAAGGTGTATTGACCCGTACTTCTATTTGACGAATTGGAATGGTGCACCCCATTGTAAAGAACATGGGCCTATAAATCCTTTATCCAAATTATTTTCTATTTGTTTCTTCATCTCCTCAAGATCCACAGTATCCATTCTATACAGAGTCATGGATATTGGCAACACCCTAGGTATAATATCAATTTAGAATTCAATATCTCTTCTAGGAGGAAGACCATGAAATTCCTCGAGAAACCCTTCAGAGAATTCCCCCAAAATAGGAATGTATTCAAGGATGATTTCTTCCTTTGAATCAATCATCTGAACTAGATACACATGCTCATAGGGTAGTGATATCTATACTTGAGATGATGGAGATAAAGAAGATTCATCTTCATCCATGCACTTGTTTAGAATCAGTGGTTGATTATCCATTTTGAGGGTGGTTTCCCTCTCACAGAAATTGATGTTGGCTCTATATAAGGAATGCAAATCAATGCCAATAATTGCATACAATTACACTAGATGGAGTATGATGAGATTATACAGGAAGTTCGCTCCACAAATTTTGATAGGGGAGGAGTTATATTCATGGTATACAATTATTTCCCCATTTTTCATACTCACTGACATATTTACTTACATGATTTTTGGTGGTGTTGGTATTGTTCTTATAAACATTCAAGATATAAAAGAATTCATATTACAAGAATCGAAAAGTACGTTCGGTATTATTGAATGAATAACTAGCGTACCTATCACCACTTTTATGTTCTAGTTCACTTCAATGGTTGGGATGGAAATAACTCTCCCTTACTGCATTGGAGGTCATTGGTTGCCTCCGAAAACCCTTGGCTTAGTGTACTGGTTGGAAAAGTTCCCCATTTTATTTAGTTAAAGAAATGATCAACACTTTGAGGGATGAACAGAGCGTTTCACTCCTCCGTTGCACCCATGTGTTTTTCATTCCTACAGTTAATAGCCAGGTACCCTTCTTTTCCACACCTAATGCATTTCCTCATCCCCTTTATGAAATTTCATGGGTGCTTCTTTCCACACCTTTGGAAAGTGGGGTGTTGACTTTTTTTAGCACCATTGGATTTATCCATCGGATTTCTAGAATTGAAGTCCACCTTATGGTTTTTATCCCCGTGATACCCTTGAGATTCTCCGATATTCATTTTGACATTGAGGGAACATAAGATAATTTCCTCATATTTGTCGATGTCACGGATCTGCAGTGCTTTCCGAAGGCTAGGTTTCATCCCAGAAATGAAGCGGTCAACCTTGCATTCATGGGTAATGACCAAGACAGATGTGTATCAGTCAAGCCTTGTGATGTTTTCCTCATATTCTCAAAAATATTCATCAGCTTTTTTTCTTGAGGGCCAGGAAGTCCCTTTACATATTAAACTAAAGGGTGCACGGAAAATATTTATCAAAAAAAATCTTCCAGAAATCCTTCCATTCCAATGCCTCGATCTCCTACTTAGGCTTCGTATTTTTTTATCAATGTCCACCATTGATCAAATCCACCCTCCATATGATAAGTATCAAGGAAAACCTTCTCGTGTTCAGAACATTGAAGGATGGAGAAGATATTTTCAATAGAGTTGATTCATTGTTCGGTGATTGAGGGATCAGATGATCCATTAATAGTAGGAGGCCTTTTCCTCATGAAGCTCTCGATAAAGACTTGTTCTTTCTTATGGGGTGTTAAACGTTCGTCTTGACCCATGTTTCTATTATAATCTTGAGTTAACTGAGAGTGAATCGTGACAAAGTTTGTGATTTCCTCTCCCATCCGATTGGGAATCTCATTAGCACAGTCATCACAATGAACATCAAAATAGTTATTATCCGGAGTCCTCCTATTACAATCCATTGGCTGGAATAAAAGGAATGTTTGGGTACCACATAAAGGGTAATCTAAGGACAAAAACTGGTGACTTATAAATAAATTTTATTTTCATAACTTATGAATCCATTTTCTTCAATATATGTTATCCATGATCTACTTTCTAACTTATATTCTTCGTGGAATTCCCTTAATAATGGTTCATACTAATATTGTGAATTTACAAATGCATATCCCCCAGGAGTGTCATAACCAAGAGTACTACGACGCCTGTTGTAGTGTACCAGGATACCCTAGGTCAAGCCTGAAACTCCTTGTAGTGGTTTTCACCCCTAGGTATATCTGTGTCAGAGCTGCCTCTACCTGCTCGTATCCATACATGGATTTATTTGTTTGATAAAACACCTACTCTCTACCGACTAAAAATTTCAGATTTTTTTATTATACTTAGTCTTTTCTCTAAGGAATCACTAGGGTTTTCTAATCATAATCCCTAAAATAACTAAACCTATCCTTTGATACCAAATATAACAACCATTCATTTTATTACTCACATAGACGTGATTTATTAAATAGAAACATTCACTTAATACAATATATAATATCGATAGGTCTAGTGTCTTTGGGGGCTAGGAACATTAACTAACAACTTAAAACATAGGATGCAACATCTTATTGAAAACATCCTTTGCATGACCACTATATTTTCTCATAATTAGCATTGCATGGGATAACCTAAGGACATGTATAAGAAAAGGTTTAGTTATAAAGCCCAATAAGGGATTTAACGAGGAAAAACTTGAAAGATACAATACATGTTAGGAAATAGTCTTATCAATGGATCATAAGTTAAACATGTACATAAACACATGCTATAACATGATTAACATAACATGGAAATGTGGAAACATCATTTAACATTATTTTAGACTGAGCCAAGGCTCATTACACACGAATAATGAGTAAATCCTCATTGCACATGAATTAGAAGGAGTAAAACCTTATTATACTTGACGTATCACCATACTAATCATTACCCAAGGCATTGGAGCGCTATCAGGGCACATCTTTCTTAAACATTTCATTTCAAGCCTAAGTGTGCCACATGAATCATATAACATGGAATTAATCAACATCATAATTTATTATAAAATTAATTAATTTGGAATAAATACATGAATGTACAATTCAATATGTATATGTTCACAAAGGTTATTACCCTTGATATAGACATGGGTATTCTATTCACTACACAAAGATCTTGCCTTTGAAAAACACGGTGCATTTTTGGAAGCATAACGATGTGACATAAGAATTCATGAAAATGGTTCATGTAAGAGAAATGATTGTCTGGTCACATTTAAATGAATTCGACAGTATAGGGGACATATAGATACATGTTTCTACAAACCTAATGGAATTTATATTCATAATACAAGAGAATTACTTGGATGGAAAAGAGAAGAGAGAAATCCCTCATAGAATTTCGGCTTGGTAACAGGCGTACATGGGAGGAATTAATGAGAGATAAAGGGGTCTCCCATCATCCAAAAATAAAGAGGAAGTATGGGGGAGGTGTAAAATCAAACCCCAACATTTTTAATTGAAAACAAAAGGGCATAACAACACAAATAAAATTGGAAAAAAAATGAGAAAGGAAGAAATATCTTACTTGAAGTGTGATCCAAAGGCTTGGGAGAGGCTTGAGAGAAGATTCTTGGGAGCATGGAGCACCTTGGTAGGATTATAGAGAGAGGATGGAAGAGGTTCACGAACTCCAAAGGCTTTGAGTGAGTAGGAAGTAGGAGTTGGGCAGGTTTATATAAAAAAAGAGAGGTAATTATTTATTATTTCGGTTTGGGTCACCACACATTAAACTAATCAATACCACAGACCAGGCCATGGTTTTTTCCCATGGTCATTCCCAAGATGGAGTGGAAAACAATATTTTATATGGACAATGGAAGAACTTATTCAAATAATATGATTGCTTATGTGGTGGTGAGTCACACTCTCAAAGAAATTCATTTAAAAAGTGAAAATGTTTTACAACTCTTGGAGGGTCCACTAATGTATTGTAAAATTAATAAAACAAACCCAAAATCGTATTATTTTAATGGTAAAACATATATTGGCCGAACATATCATTTCTAGTATTTTATTACTCCCCTATTGGTTCATTATGATGTCATAAAACACATTATATATTTAAACGGTATATAATTTTTTCCCAAAAATTCGACTGTCTCAGAAAAATATGGAAAATTTACCGTTGGATAATTTTGACATCCGGATTCAAAAAATAATATTCATTTTATCTAAATAATTTTCTAAATATTTTATTTTTTACTTTTTAAATAATGACAGAAATTTATCGAAAATTCATGGGGTTTGACAAAAATATCTTTAAAACCCTAATAAAAATTACAATTTCACTGATAAAATTATAGGATAAGTTATGTTTAATAAAAATTAATTTAATAATAATAATATTTTATTAAAATATTAATTAATTCAAATATCCTTTAATACATAAAAATATATTTCTTAGATGAATGTTAACTAAAAATACTATTTTCGCTTTAAAAACTATTTACAACGTAACAATAATAAAATGAAAGTACATTCATTATTATATAAGAAAATAATGCACATAATCACAGTGAAATGGTATTGTTACATAACCCCTTATAACACCCTCATAAGACCTGAGGGTAAGGTGTCTAATGTTGACAGAATCTTAGGGTGGCTCGAATAACATTGCTCGGGTGCTAATCTCTATCAACTACCACTTCTATTGTAGGCAGTTCTGTTTGAGATTAACATGTTGAAGCTCAGCTTGTGCTTGGTCAAGAGAGAAGCTCAATGAAGACACCTCATTTCCGAGCTCTGAAAAATGGGATTCATATGGGTCAAGTCTACTAGATGGGGCCATCACTTCCTTTGTCTAAGTAAATCGGATTTGTTAAAGACCTATATTTTTACTAATCATGTGATCACTATTCAATGACTATATTAGAAAAAGATCCAATTTATAATGGTATTTTAAAATATAGAAAAAAAAGACAATATGTTATATAACTATTTTACATAATAAGATATTTAATTAGATTAAGAGGAATTATCATTAATTAATGTCTGGGTCGTTATTGGACATGTGACTAACTATAAACCCCACACAAATTTTTTATGATATAATTTTATTCATCACTCCTCATTTGTATTTTATAGTACTATATCACCGATTTTTTGTTTATTTCATGAAATGAGTTTGGCTAGACACCACAGGTACCTACCTATTGAGATTTATATTTAACACACTACTGAAGCACTATTTTGAACCTTATTATATCTTCTATCTCATAGGTTTTTAAATCCTTTCTTAGGATGTTCTATATAAATGGGAGCTAGGGATAACAACACTATTCTCATGCTTAGGATGCTTGAGAAGTTTATCATTCATTCTTCTTTTCTTTTGTAACATTATTATACATACAACTTGTAGTAGATCCTAAAATTACTCGCTTCATTATATGGAATTGAGGTTAGAGATTTTGATATAATTAAGTTATTATATTATCTTATAATGTTTCACTTTTTCTATTTACTACTTCCACTATTGTCTGCAATTTTTCTAATATCTATCACTATGCATACTCTAATCTATGAAGTCATAGTCTCCCCATAAACACAACCTAAGCCCTCACTTATAGCTGGTAGCCTCTAGAGTTTGTGGACATTCAATTGAGGTCATGTATTGATCTGTCTGACTACCATTTTAGTTTTTTGTCAGGTTGAGTTTTTAAAATCATGATACCTCTACCATCGAGAAATTTTTCAAGGCTGTTAAAAACTAATGGTATGTTATACACCAGAAACCAATTTAGGAAAGCCTATCATACGGATTCAACCCATGATACTATAGATGCATCAATGGGGTGTCTATAACTGTTCCCCATATATATCTTTCAATCCATTTTATTCCATATATATTTTATGATTTATTTATTTCATTAAAAATATGAATTATCCATAAATTTCCAAATAAATTTAGGAAAATAGATTGATAGTAATTTTTGCAGTCAGTCATATAACATTAATAATATATACCATATATATAAATTATATATGGTTTAATTAATAAATATATATGTGACAAATAATATGGATATTTAGGGGAAACGTTTAATAAAATGATGATATGAATGGGAATATTTCAATGGTTGGTTAATTATTAAAAGAAATTATCATGAATGCGAATGTCTACACTTTCCCTAGACACAATGATAGTAATCCATCCATTGAGATAATGAGAATGGTATCAATATAACATATCCCTAATGGAAAAAATACAATAATTGGATAAAGTACATGATGAATAGAAATAGAATAAAAATTTAATTTGAGTCATTCTTGAGGAAAATGTCATTTTCACTTTTAAAATATTATTAAAAACCTAACATTTATCAAATATTTTGAAGATGATTTTATTTGAAATTAAACTTTGAAAATTATAATGTACATTTAAAACATTTAGTGGTTATGATGGTGTGAAAATATTTACTTATCAAACATGTTAAAATAATGATTATTTTACAATTTTTGATAAAGGAAAAATGGTTCATGATTGAGAAAATGAATTTTCCACACAATTTTTTTAAAAGTAAAATAAGGGTACAAATATATTCAATAAATAATTTAGAGAATTCTTAAAACCTATTTATATGAGTTTTTAGGAAACATGTTATTGAAAGTAAAATGATTTTTTTCCAATGAGATAAATGATGTCTAGTTATATTGAAAATATTTTCTCTATAATTTTAAATACCAAAGAGAGGATTAAGGAACTGTTACATTAAATTTTTTTATTATACAATTATCTAAGAAATTCATTGAAAGGAAATTTATGTATATATTCTCCCGATTAAAATGTTACTTTGAAATAAACCATTATAATGATCCTAACATTGAAGTGACAATTAATCAATGAATAGATTATGTGTATCACATGTAAATACACATAAAAAATATTTAATTACAACATAATATAGGTAGAAGTATTTTCTCACATAATATTATAATTTCTAGGTTAATGAAGATTTAAAATGACATAATGAAAAGAAATTGAGTTATGAAATTATTTTCAACTTGGTAATTTTCAACTCAAATCCCCATAGATAAAATAATTCAAATTTAAAAATAAATTAAATGTTGTATTAATTATTAATTATGTTAAATTAAAATGTTCTACTATATAGACTATATAAAAAATCATGTTAATATAATTACAATATAACACAATGAAGTGATATTCAGATGAATCCCTTACCCCCCGCACACTTTTGGATGACAATGATTTAATCACATGTATAATGGTTATAAAAATGTAATTAATTTATTATATATAAATATTAATAATCATAAAATTATATAAGTTCCTCTTATAACATTTACAACCCGTTTTCCAATAATATTTCATTATTTTTGTTGTTTCTAGTGTAAATTGCCGTATTTTCTCATGTGTGTTTCATCACCATAGTTCGTGATCATGGTAATAATATATAGATACATTATATAAATATTGATTTTAATTTTATAAATATATTATTTAAAAATTATATACTATTTTTTAATAATTATTGAAGGTTGGACATGGAAAATGAATCACATCGCTACATGGAAACTGTAGGTCATATGTCCGCATGTGTGAAAATATCACTCTTTATCGAGTGAATGGATAAGGAAGTTGGTGAAATATTAATATTATATAGTAAATATCATGTTATATGTAACATATATAATAATTAAATTTATCTATATTACATTCCATATAATGCGTACGTCAAAAAACGAACCACATGACTTTGCAAGGTGGGAGTCCTCCATACCCACGAGCGACATTATCATATTTTTAAAAGCATCAAAATTAATTTGGTATATGTTATATTGGAATTAAAAAGGTAAAATAATATTATATATTTCATATATATGTGTCAAATCCTTCATCATATCCATCATTGAATGGTGGTGGTGCAAAACGAATTACATCGATTTGTGCGGTGGTAGTCCTCCGTACTAATGATTGATGTTTTCATTTCCCCTTTGATTACAGACTCCTTATATATAGGTCTATACCTTAACATAATGTCATCTTAGTATATGAAATATATAATTATTATAATATAATTTTTAAATCATATTTTAATGTGCTGGATGAAGAAACCAAATAAAAATTATTGATTAAGAATATTACCTATTCCTCGGACAACATCTCTAAGTTGAACGAAAAGTATCAGTTGGCTGGATTTATGTTAAAAAATTGGATCTAGAATGTTTATAAGGGATTAGTTTAGTGATTTGGGAAGGTAATTTCTTAAAAAATGGTTTTGGATGTATGAAGTGGGAGGAGAGGGGGTGGCCATTTATAAATTAGAGAGAGAAAAACTATGGAATTTTGGAAAAGAATAAATTATATACATATTTAATTAGGAAAAATTTCTAAATATTTTATTATAGTAACATAGAGGTTATAAGGAATATATATATCCATAAAATTGTTGTAGGATAATTATTAAAGTCAATCAAACCATGTTATTTTTATATAAATCACTCGGTAAATTAGTTTTCACCTTAACCACAATAATTAATTTTTACTAATTTTACAATTAATAATGTTAAAAAATTAAGATGAAAGTTATGAATAATATAATTTAATCAAATTAAAATGATTTAATCCATTTTCATATTAAATTAATTTAAATGGATGAATAAAATTTAAGCTTATATGCACAGTTGTGATGAAAAAGAGGGTTTCAAATGGGGAAATTCTCATAAGTATAGATTGTTTTTATTAAAAACTGAAATATTAAATTTATCATAATCACAAAAATTAGTTAAATTTTAATATAAATTATCTAAATGTTCTTTTAAAACAATTTAAATTTAAATTTATCAATTTAAATTATTTAGAAAAATACATTAGTTTGAAATAAAAATAAATATTTTTAATTTTTTACTGTTAAAAAAAACATTTTAAAAAAATAAAAAAATCACCATAGGATAATTTTTAATATTATTTAATAATTGAAATTAATTTTCTTAAATAAATTTCCTAAAAGTGGTAATAAATTAATTTTAAATTATTTTCACAAATCATGACTAAATAGCCTTTTAGAAAAAAATAATGTTTTTCAGAAAACAATTCTTCCTCCTAATAATGATTTTCAGTTTTATTTTTAACAAATAGATTTCAAATAAACATGTATAAACTATACATTTTTGTAAGTTAGATAGTCAAATTCATACCCTCCAACTTAATTCCTTGGGTGTTACATACCATTATAATATTAGTTCTTCATTCCATATATTCTATCATACATGGAATTATTACTATAATATTTCAGGTTATTATAAAATCATTCTAAGTTAAAGACAACACATATTCCATAAAAAAATAATGCTCAATTTTCCAACAACTTCAAGAATACATCATTAATAAAAGTAGAAAGAAAATTTAGTTCAATCAATTTTTAATCTATGACAAGACTTGAACATTAGAAATTAATCAAAATTTATCCACAACATGATTATGGGTAATATATATAACATTTAAATCATTTAAAATCAAACTAAAAAAATAAAAAATGGTAATAAAAATTTATAGAAGCCGTATAGAACCCCAAATCTCGATATGTTGATCAAAAAAATGGCTATCAAAATTAAGCAATTAGATTTTATAGACATAGCTAAAAATTCATAATTAATATTCAATCTATTATATTTTAATTATTAAAGTTGTTCCATTGAGCCCAATATTTGGAATTACATATTAGATAATTTGGAGACTCTAAAACTAAATGAAATGGAGTTTGAATGAATATTAGGGTCATTCTGTAGCCATAATTCCTGAAATCAGTATTTTGTTTTTATGAGAATAAGAAGTTTATTTTTTTAATTTTATAAAAAATATCATTTACACGAAAATAAAGAATGATTTTACACTTGATTATTATTTAAAAATGAATCATAATACATTTATAATTAATAATATTTTTAAGAAAATAGTGTAATTCATAAAAATAAATCATTTTAATGAAATTGATAATAATTATAATAACCTGTATATAACAAATCTATAATAATCAGATTAATATAACTTATTTTTATCCTTATTATATTATCATTTTATTTTTGGTTTAGAATATTATATATTTTTCAATACCCAATGATATAAAAATAATATATTTATTGAAATTTTATATTTTTATAATAAAAAATTAATCATAGATTTATACTCATGTTTCTTTAATGAAACAATTTGTTTATTAATGATGTATCCCCATTGAGATTACTAAAAATTCCTACACATTATTTGGCCTCGTGAAAAACATTTAAAAATGTTGGATGAGAATGAAAAGCCGAATAAGGGATATAAAAACAATTGAAACATTATAGACATTGGAAATGCATGAAAACACATATGAATGCTTCATTTATCAAGAAATATTATTTTAGATCAAAATAATCTTTTAGATCATAAATAATCTATATTTCACATGGTATTTCATATAAAAACTAAAAGTAAAGCATAAAAAGAGATCACAATAATGAGGGTTTTTTGAGATGCATGAAATAATTTCTATTAAAGATATATTATTAACTAAATAGAATATAAAAATTAATAACATGATTTTCTTACATTATATAATCTATATATTATAATAAAAAAACATTCACGAGCATATAAAAACATATATGTAGGTTGAGACATTATCTTCGTATCAGACTTACCATAACCCTTTTAATTGAATAAGCTAATATATTAAATCCAAGATATTCATAGTGGTATGTTATAATCATTTAACATTAACCCATATGTAATAGTAACATAAAAATCATTAAACATAGAAACTTAATTAGTATAAGTTAAAACACTAACTATATATATATTACCCAATACATTGGAGGGCTATAATGGACCCATCCATCATTAAATACAACTTACAAGATTCATAAAAATAATTAATCACATAAATATTTTCTTTTCAAACATAATAATTAAATTAATTATCATTTAAGACCATAATAAAAATCACATTCAGTTATCCCATAAAAATGAGAAGAAATTGATTTATGTTTTAAATTTTTAAAAAAATTTACAAAAACATAAAGAATAAAATATTATTAGAAAAACAATGGAAACTTTATAACTGATCATTATAAAGAATAATCACTATGATTGTAGGAAAATTCATTCATTTGGAAAATTTTTATAAAAAATGTATTTTTCCCTATTTTTAAAGAATGAGAGAAATAAAACATATAAATAAGTATGAAAAGATTCTTTTTAAAAAATTTATAAAGAAATTAAAATTTAGATAAAAATAACTCTTAAAAATATATTGAATTATAAATTAAAACATTTTATAATGATTTTAATGAATATAGACATTTATGAGAAAATGTTTAACAGATTTGAAACCAGATTTGGAGGGAAATTTTATTATGAGTTTACATACATTTAAATCAAAATGAAATTAACTTCTTGGACAAGAAGATGTTTTTTAAACCATTTTAATTTTAAATAATGAATAATTAAAGGCATACATATATAACTTTATTACGCAGAAAAAATACAACATGTGCCGAAAATGGAATAGGTCTCAAAACAATAATGATGAAAAATCTATTACATTGAATCTATATTAACCAAATACAAATTTTATTTTACATTATAATAAACATATATGAATTATTTATTTTCTTAATTAACTAAATTTTTTATTTAGTTACCAAATCAATTAAGTTTATGTATGACATTCTTGGTTCGTTTGGTTGGAAACAATTTTGTTGTGTTGACTTTCATAAAAGGGGTCATGATTTAATCATCTAAATTATAATTAATATATAAATTTTTATTTATATATTTCATATTTTTTAAAATCATTAATAAATTATGTTGGTGCTAAATAATTAATGTTATTAATGAGGGTGGTAGTTTATACGTAAGGAAGAGTGACAATTTCTTTTTTGGAATGCATGTTAAGGGAAAAAATTAGTAAAGTATCAATTTTTTAAATAATAATTGTATAATAGATATAATAATTATTTACTAAATCCATCAAAATAATATTCAATTTTATATTTTAATTGAAAATAGTATTTTTCATTCATGACTAAAGTAATTCGCCCGAGAAATAATTTCATTTTCCAATAGATGAGCGGGTAAGAAGGTTGATAACAAATAATCATTCCAGAATAATAATTATGTAATAAATTTCATATATATATATATATATGAATTATATGTTCACAACCCTCTATGTGATGAAGTGTTTACAAACTATATAAAATTATTCTTTGAATAGATAGTTTACAAGTAAGAAGGATTGAAATTTTGGTTTTCCACTATTTATAAAAGATGAAAATTGATATATATATATATATATATGGTAAAAAATACATATTTAATTATAGAAGTATTGATATAATGTATTTTGTTTTGTTAAATGAATAATAGTAATTAATGATTTATGATAAGTCATATACTTTATCCTTAGGTTTCTTTGATTATATTACACCTTAAGACTTCTAGGATTTGACATTTAGGAAGAACATGAACATGATAATTTGGATATAAAGTTTGGAAGGTGATTTCTATATGGATTGGTTGATCTAGCATTCCCAATGTGTGTTTATGAAAGAGTATTGGTGGTTACCTTTTATAAGTAAATGGAGGGACATCGTTGTAAATAATAGTAACTTTAAAATAAAATAAATTTACAGCTCATTGAAAATTAGTCAATTTTATTAATATTTAGTAAAATTTAGAATATATAATATTTTAATTTATAAATCCACTCAAAAATAAAATTTAGTAATGATTTAGAGATATTTCAATCTTCATAATTTAGTTTAAACCTCTCTATAGTCATTTTAATAATTATCATTGGGAAGTAGTTTTAACATGGTAACTATTAAATATGACTAAAAATGAAATGGATCATATTAAATATTTTTAATTTTATAATTCCCAATATATAATTTTTTATGATCAAATTTCAAAAATGGACAATACTCAATTTTAAAATTATTCACAAAACACAAGAAATACTATTTTTAGAAAAATGGATTTTTAATAACAAAAATGAATTTACAAAAAAGGAAAATATAATTTTTACAGAAAAGAAAGTAAATAAATTATTTTAAATTTATAAAAAAATTATTTTATTTTTAATCATAGATTAATCTTAACATATTATTTTGTATACCTGATTAATATAAAGGAACCATTGATTTCTCTTATTAGATTAAAAAATATAATGAAATTTGGAAAATTTGAAACATATATTTAAATATTAATTTTTTATTAAATTCATTATATTACATAGTAAATATATTTATGGTATATAAATTTGGTTTTATAATATTTCAACTCATTCTTATATATTTTATATATCATAAAACTGGCCTTATTTGAAAAATAAGTATTTTCACTATTTACTAAAAAATCATCTTTTTAGAAAAATCCAAAAAATCAATCCTAAGATAATTATAAAATGATAAATTCATAAATGACGTGAATTCCAAAAATTTAAAATTTATAAAATCATATATTTATCATTCAAATTAAAATTCAAAATATTAAGATAAAACAATTTTATAGAAATATAACCCTTTTAAAACGTAATGTGTTCGTAACATTATTTCTTATCTTATACTAATGAAAATAATTAATATGGTATAATTTTTTTGATTATAATTTATTTTATGTGTACAATTAATATTAAAAATTTATTTCACATTTTTTTGGAGTTTTTTTATCTCATGTTGTTTAATAATATGTTTAAAAATGTAATACATACCAAAATTTTGAGGTTCTACATAATCCATAATTAAATAAATTGATTCTTTTATCATTTGTATTATTTATGCTTGATGATTTTAAAAAAATTAAAATCAATACCATGGAATAGAAGTATACTTTGAAGAATATTAATTTAAATGTTTCCAAAATAATTAAACCCTAAAAATAGTTAAAAGAGAAGAAATATTGAGAAGAAGATAGATATAAATAATTGTAAATAAATATATTTTAATTCATATTGATTAAATATTATTTTGAAATGTAATTGAATAACTAATTTTATACTAGGAAACTTATTATTTTTTAATAATCCAACCCCGATGAACCTGACATGTCACTTTAGATGTCCCATCATAAGGTAAATATCAACTAAACAATTGAAAAAATCTCATTAAAATATAAAGAGACAAAATAGTCGAGTAAAATGATTAATTAATGTACAAAACCATGTTACAAACAAAAAAAATCCATAAAGGGTTAAACATGAATGAAAAATTAGACAAGCATGACACCATGTCTAAAGGTGATAATTTTTCACATCCATCATAAACCCCTCTGAATGTGATGACCACCATGAGCCTCCAACATGCTACTTGACATCGTTCTCTTTATCTGTAACTATTAAATCCATCGCTAGAAATTCTTATTGAAAATATTATGCTCTTAGCACTAATTCATAGTATAATACAAAAAAATAATCATAAAAAAATATAAAATCATGAAACTAATAGTTCATTCTTTAAAATAAACTAGTTCATAAATAAATTTCCTATGAATACCATATCGTAAAACATCCTTTGGTTTATTTCCAAAACATTACATATATAAATCCAAAATAATATGAATATAAAAATAACTATTACCAGAGGGAAATAAAAAAAATTAACCACACAACAAATTATATCATGGAGATAATATAAAATATGTTACAAAAAAGATACCATGATTGTATAATACCATCAATGTGTGTTATTTACATTGGACCAAATCTATATAATAAACATGTGAGTATATAACACAAGATAGACTAGTGAAACCATCATCCATGAAACATAATCAGGATCTAGATAATTAAATATGTTACAAGAAATATGATAGATCATTAAGAAAACAAGTGAATCCCATGATATCATGTCCTAATATAATCTACAGATGTTAAACTTATACCCTTGCCTAAGGATCCCAAATGTTCTCATACGTTATGTTTTCACAAAGAAAACAAAACTGAAAACATCATATATGAAACAATATTGGGATTCATCCAATGGGAATACCTATCCTAGGGTTCCCAAATGTTCCCATGTTCAATATTTTCACAATAAAAAAATAAACCATAATCAAATGTTTTATAAATATTTTCATATGGGAAGTATCACCACTATAATGATTTGATTATAAATTTTAAAATAAAAACAATTTATCAATGTAATTTTCACTAGAGAATCATAAACACACCAATGCACATAAAATCTATTTTTAAATAAAATCCATTATTTAGTACATTCATCATACAAAAAAATAGTAGAAATTTTTTTTAGAGAAGAACCCATTTAAAAACATATTATATATAATCATATAAGTTATTTTAGAAAAAATCAATCATATAATATTGTAACTCAACCAGATCTATTTTCCAAGAACTCCAAGTATTTCATGGTTTAGAAAATATATATAGAGACACCTACCTCAGTAATGTTCCACAAATTCAACATATAAATCCGTAATTGTGAGGAAGTTACACCTATATCATTATTTGAAATTCTAAGTATAATGACTATGTAGAAAAAACCTCCAATCCATCTCATCAATTTCCTAGATAATAAAAAAAGGAAAAACCCCCAAAACTATCTAAAGAGTATTCAATTAAATAAAGTGTGATGTGTGTTTGAATATTTTAATTAAATAAAAAACACATGGTTTTTTGTTCACATCACCTAAAACAAGAAATAAGTTTTCCTTTTAATCAATTTATAATTACTGGACATTTAAAACTCCCATAAAGTACTGAAAAAACTAAATGATATAAAATAAATCAGTTCACATTCTTTTATATCCTTAAAAGGAGTTTACTGAACTATAAATACGATCTAGATAATATGAAATAGAAGAAATCTTTTTTAATTTACTTTTCTCCCAAAAAGTTAACAATGTATGTGTAACGTGGTTTTACCCTTTTGTATATAATAACAATCTGATGAGGGTACTAAGTTACCAATATATATCTATTTAAGGGAATAGATTACCCTTATGTTACAATGGTTTACCCTTAGGATACTCTAGAATAATCTTACGAATGTATTCATTACCCTTATGAAAGTATCAAATATGACTATATAGGTTAGGAATATCCATACATAAGTATATTTTAACCTTTATTATATCTTGATTACCTTTACACAAGTTATATTACCCTTTTGAATGTCTTCAGGCCAAGGATATCTCCTTTAGTGAGGTTGGGAGGTCATTTTTTCCACACATGTAACCAAATTGTTATCCTTACAAGAGCTACCATATAACCATACAACAACATTTTAAATTGAAATAAACCCTTATTAAGGATGTCTGATACCTTTATATAGTTCATAAAAACTATGTGTTAACCATACACAACTCAAGGAAGCCACGAGAAACCCTAACACAGCTAAAAACCCCCACATAACATTTTGATACTTAAGTAAATTGGGTCTTCACTTTATATTACCACATTAAAATACCTTTTATCATTATAAAGATCTATAGATATCTCTTATGTATATGTAGAAGAACTAAAAAAAAGTTGTTCCTAGGATATATGTATGGGTAAAGACTATACATTAAATTATAATGTTTCTATTAAAAGCAATTATAAATTCTAACCAAGATTGGGTTTCAATTATTATAAAAGAGAATTGTTATAAAAAAGTGGGTGTTATAATTCTCCCAACCATAATTTATTTATTCCCCATGAATGTGGTCGGGATTTAGAATTTGTAAAGAGAAAAACATGATACAACTTAATAAATGATTTCTTTTACCATTTCACTTAGATACCTCATATGCATTACCATAGTACATGGAATAAAGAGATTATTTCACCATAAAATACCTTATCATGGGGATTAAAAAACATAAAAATCTAAAAAAAATGTTATGTGAGGTTTAACATTAATATAATCCCATTTCAAGATAAGTAGATAACCTCATAGTTGGACAAAATTCAATATGTCATGAACTTACTTGGATAGAGATAACAAGACCGACCAATTAGCCACCATTCCAGTACATTCAATAGTATTGAATAGGAACAAAAACTTGTTTCAAAAATACCATTATTACATAAAGAAAATAACCCAAATGAAATATGATTCAATAATAGATACATTATCATTAACCTATTCCTCCAATATAATACAATGGTCGTATACATAAAAATTTATCTAGAAAAAATAAACCATCACTAATGTAAAAAAACTGTCCAAGACACCCCAAACCAAGAATTAGTCCTACCAGAGACCGTTTAGCTGAAATTTCCTAAAGTCCAAAATATTCACACCACCACCCATATAACACATCATACTATATATTAATTAATATAATGAATGGTGGATGTGTGACTAAAAATCCAATGAAAACCAGCACACCATAGATCATGGAAACCCCACAAGAACAATGTTCATGTTATTATACCACATATACATCCTTGGAAGGAAATACATTAGATAATTTTATTAACAAACTTTTAATTTAATTAATTGTATATACATAAAAATTAAGAGTTTTTGGTGGTATAATTATGAATTTTATGGATTCATCATCTAGATTCTATAATATAGTTTGTAAGGTTAAACCAAACATGTATATTTTGGAACATCATTGAAATTTTCATTCATGTTTTTCATTGGAACATAAGCTAGGTAATTATGTGTTAGGCTCTGGCTACCAACATCAATGTCTCACATTAGGACACAAAATATTAACCTAAGATTGTATGGAACAACATTACTAAAATTCATGATATGTAAACTCTTATCATATATTAACCAGAAAAAAAAATTACCTTTAATGACACCAAGTAACATCAATAAACTGAATAAAAAATGAGGTATCCCCACCATAAAAAGTTACAGTAGAAAACTATAAAATTTTATCCACTACATATATAATCCAAATCTAATTACATAAGGAATAACCATCTGGATCACTTAATATGAAAACAATCCTAACTGAGAATCAAACCCAACCATTTAAATTTATGAAAAGTGGGTTCCTTATATATCCCTCATTATTTGATTCATCATATCCATCATTCATAATAACTTTCATGAGTTGTTAATGAATTTACCTAATGCTCCATGATTTTCACCATATCATGTTCAGTGTTTTGAAATCCTTATCCTTATATTTTTATCATCAAATTATATTCCCCTTATTTAATGTATACTTTAGATATTTTTTCTCAAAATATATGATTAACCTCTGTTTATGGTATTGGTGTCAAAATTTTCAAAGAACAGGTAAACCTGGTATCAACTCCAGGTCACTATGATATATATTATTTCAATTAGGTAATAATTGGAATAATCCATAGGTCATCACCCACTTTCCTACATCAAGACATATTTAAACATCCTACATGAGGCTTTATAGGTATATAGTCAATACTAGACATGGATTAACAAGAAAAAAATACTTGATTTGAAATTAACTTCACTTTCACTGTTCAAATGAGTTATATGTTTGAGATTATCCATAAAGAGTCTCTAAGGTAACATTGACCTAACATTAGTCTCCCATTTATTTGTATTAAATCTAAAATGGTGGAACCATGGGAGAATAACACAAAGGAAAATCGTATTAACAAGAAATATAAGGTTTTACATTTCATTCAAGTAATATACCATAATTTCCCCTTATAAGCTGTGGAAATAACTCAAATCTCTTTTATTGAAACCAGCTAATGGAAAAATTAGGTCAATCATATGAAAAGAATCTATCCCTACAAAGCATAAAAAAGATAAACTGAAATTATCCGTAAGAATATATAGATCATAAAAGTAGATCTACTACATCTCATATTACTATGATAATGTTAAAACAAATACATTCCAACATATAAATTGACATGGATCTAGTCTTGGGTTTTGAAAATGAGTTTATGGTAAATCAGTCTCATAAATTTCAAATCAATGGTCCCCACTATCCAAATAATATTATAATATCACCAATGGAACTCTTGGAAAAGATGACCAAAAAAATAAATCATGTTACTCATCCACATACCCATGGTTTCCCAAGTCCATGTCACCAATCAAAAACTTATTCCATTGATTTTCTAACAAATAAATCCCATTTGATAATGATCATATATTGAAATTAAGAGACGAGGAATGAGGAGAATGGAAATGACCCTTACTTTCAAAAGATAAAATAAAGGATGAAATAATAGTTAAATTGAAAATAAGACTATCAAAAAATCATTTCCATATAGAAATGAGAGACTGTGAACTTTATGGGATATATATGAAAATTTAATTGTACACCTAAGTTTCCTATATTCCAAAGGAGCACAGGATAACCATGAAGATATCCCTTAAAGACAAATCTAGTGTAGTCAAAATATAGAAAATAACTATATATATTTACCTTAAAAAAATCCATCATTTGAACATTGAGTGGGATGTAATCCCTCACCACCCCATATAGAGTATGATAATGACTAAAGAGTTGAGGAAAATGACTAATGTTGAGGAAATAATCACACTACAACTAAAGACTTCAATTAAATATTCTCTCATATCACACTAGACGCGAGATCTATCTAATTTTGTCCTTTGGAGAATTTCTTATAACCCTTACACATAATAAAGGGTCCTCCCAAACATAGTCTTAAAAAAATTAAATTATTTCAGATAGGCTACAAAATATACCACTTGAGGAGGAGAATCTTATTTCAAAATAGTTTATTTTGAGTACACCCAAAAACTATATGAGAATGTTTTTTTCAAATAATCTTCTTTATAAGTAATCATCCTTAAATAAAATATAAAATGAATTAAAATGTTAAACAAATGTATTATTCAACAATTAAAGGATGAATATTCACACCTTGTTCAAGACAAATCATTTGACATGATTCATTGACCCATATTATCCATTAATTAAATTGTTCAAAAAATATAAATATTCAATTTATAAAACTGGTTTTCTTTCAAAGATAGAATCTTATTTTTCATTACAGTTTTAACTACCATTTACCTATATTGGTTATAATATGAAAACAACCATAGATTTTATTTTTATAAAACAAAAAACCCTTCCTTTATAACTTCATGGAAACTTTTTTCTTTAAAACCCATTTAAAAAGATTGAAAACAACATTAAAGTGTTTTAAATTATCTCATTAAAAAAATTATCTGATTTTAAAACCAAAAAATTTCCTAGTTTTGAAGAAAAAAAATCTATTTTAAAAATGGAGTTATAAAAAAATAATCCAATAATAGGAAATCAATAAGGATTCCTTTTTATATGATGAAGAATTTTCATAAAATCAATATTTCAAAAATATACTACTTGTACCATCCTTCTACAATAAGATAAATCCATATATATTAATCAAACTGATTCATAATATCAATATATCATTGGAACCTCCATGATTATTTTCCATTCAATGTTAGTAACTCAATGAAATCTAGAAGCATGTTTTTTAATTTAAATAAATAATGGTATGTGGCATCATGAATGACCAATCCACATGGTTAGAACCCATGTGCTAAGGGTTCCCCAACCCGATTTACACTTCCATAACAATGTGTCAAGTCACTAAATACTTTTCTAGGACATCTAGATAGAAATCAAAACTTGATTCCAATTTTAGTTTAAACCCCAAATCCTTGATAACCTCCAAGTAAACTAACACATGTTGATGATGTTCATTAGACATTAAAAAAAATAGTTGGATGGCATGAAAATGAACATAAATTTTGGCTACCAATAGTTACTCATGTGATAACATGAAAGGGTGTGACTAAGATCCTACTCTCTATTTACACATTGAGATCCAAAAAGTCATTTCTTTGGTATATGTTAAAAAATACTCCATGACTAAACAATGTCATATATATCCCAGTAGGTCAGGTCTATGATACCATTTCGAAATGAAAGAACTTGGGTCAACCCAACTAATCACTGGAGATGGACCTCCATAAGGTGGGGATAAGAAAACCATCCATGAAATTCATATGAAAAAACAATAGAGTAGGAAAACCAATAGAGTACAAAATATAAGTAATGTAAAAACCCATGATACACACAAGTACATGGACAAAAGAGATAAATAAATAAGAAAAATTAAATAAATTTAATACCAATTATCTAGGTGAAAATTTTATCCTCCTACATAAAACCCTTTTAATGTGATAGAAATAATGAAAAACCACCATACAATATGATGACCTTATCATAACTAGTCACCTATAAATCATTTCCAAAATCACTTAATTTTAAAATTAGTTTAAGAGGATAAAATATTAATAGGATCCCACTAAATAATCTACACAATTTTTAACATCATGAAACCATTAGTTCGTGTTTTAAAATTAACTAATTTGTATTTATATCTCTCTATCAACCCCATATTATAATATATATATATATATATATATATTTTTTGAAAAAATTTCATAAAAGGTCCAAAATAATATGATTATGGATGAGAATTATAAATTATCGGTATTAAAAAATTACTATACCCCAAATGATAACTTGGTGAGAATATAAATCATGGAATACAAAAGTAACAAAAAAATAAAATATTTTCCAGTAGCCACGTGTCCATGTTCTCAAATCAATATAATAAACTTGTGAGTATATAAAAAAAGTTAAACTAGTGAAATAACCATGAAAGAAACTTAAATGGGATCTAGTTTATAGAATATGTTATTTGAAGAATAATATGATACTATTCTAGAGAGTTAATCATATGATATAGAGTCCTTCCACGGTCTGTCGATGTAAACCATATTCCTAGGACAAAAGATCCCAAATGATCCCATGTGATATGTTTTCCCAAAACATAAATTAGTGATAAAATCTTTATCCAAACATTATCGGGATCTAACCTGCATGACTACTTCCTCCAATTCTCAAAAATGTTCACACGTGCCACGTTTTCACCCAAAAAAATACAACCAACACATTTTTAGTAAAAAATTTCTTCACTCTCCTTTCTCAAGTAGCATGATTTTAACATAAATATCAAAATAAAAACTATTTATGAACATTATTTTCATAAGGGAATAATATCCACTCTTATTATTTGGAAATAAATGTATAAAAGAAATCCAATTTTCATGACTTTCATGAATCATAGAACTAACAAAAACCATTCAAAACCCCCTTTACAAAATTTGTTAAAATATCTGAGATAATACTTTAGAAATATGACCCCACATAGAATAATAAATATTGTGTAAAGATTTAATAATTGAACCATGTAATTAATGGTTTAACATTAATGTGAAAAGACACCTGTCATATACATGGTTGAAAACATCTCTCTAGAAAACACCACCACTGATGATGAGAAACCTATAATAGCTGGTTAATATCCTTACACATCATCAATGTTGAAGAAAAATACAACCCATTTAACTCATTTTGAAAAAAATACGGAAGGAAAACAATCCAAATCCATCTCAAGAGAATATAAATAAATTGACGTCATTGTATGATTGAATATTTTAAATAAATAAAAATTCTAAGAATTCTGGTATAAATCACTATAGAAAAATATGTAAATAAAGGAAATATATTTATTTTTAATATATTCATAACATATGAGCTTTTAAAACTCCAATAAAGAAGATAAAAATATTAAACAATCTAGAATAATTGAGTTACCATGATTTTATAACATTTAAAAAGAAAATAAGGTGTTATATGGATGATCTAGAGAAGCAAAAATATAAAACCCATTATTTATTTATTTTGCACCCAAAAGGATAAAAATATATGGTTTACATGGTTTTAGAATTATGTTTCTCATACATTCCAAATGAGGGTAATGATATATCCTTACATAAATATTTAAATTAACTTCAAACACTTACAAAAATATGGTCTACCCATACAAAACAATATATTTTCTTTATCAAAATCTACGATACCGTTACACATATTTGGACTCCCCTTACAGAAGCCTATATTTCTATTACATATGATTGTATTACCTTTTAGAAAATATGGATTTCCCTTAATTGAGATTTTAAATTAAGTTTATAACCTTACATGAGGATGGGAAGATCCTTGTGCATCATATGTAACAAATGGGTTATCCACATGTTATGAAAAAACATACCATTACACAGCCTTTAGAAATAGTGGATAGCTTTTCTATAGGTAACATTATTCCTTTATTATCATGGCCTATCCCTCAAAGCCGGGGCAGTGAGTACCCCAAGCCTGCCTTCCATAGGCTAGGGGCTGGTGACTGGCACTGGAAAGGTATATCCCAAAAAGGGAAGTCATTGACTTTAAACATTTATACACAAAGACATGGGATACTATAAATGGTAAGCCATAAAATAATAAAATTAAACCACAAAAATGTACAACCACTTAGAGTAAATAGTGTAAACAGAAACTAAATGGGCCAGAATAAAATCCCAAGAACCCACAATTTAAATAGTTCAATCGAAGTCTGCCCTAATGTCTCTACCAATATGGTAGTGGAAATAAACAAAAAGTAAAAAAGTAAAACCACCAAAATGTACCACCACTAAGAGTAAAAAGTGTAAAATGAAATTAAAGGGGCTAAGAATAAAATTCCAGGAACCCCAAAGTAAAAAAATTAATATCAATGTATGCCCTAATATCTATACCTATTTGTTAGTGGAAATAAACCCTAAAGCTATAGAAGTATGCCCCATCCGCTCCTACCTTACTGAGACCCACCAAGTCCCAGACCACCAGGGTCTACATCCTAGTGTTGGTCGTCTGCACAAGAAACAACACATGTGGGTGATGCCTATGTAGGGGTGAGTATAACAACTCAATAGGGACCCTAAGACCTGAAATGGTCTCTCATAAATCCAAAAGTGGAAAATACCAAAAAATATTTACCATAAATGAAAAAACCACCAAGATAAATCATGAATACATAACACAAAATAAAGACTCCTCAAACCTAGTATAACATATGTATAAGAGTAAAGATGATTAGTTTTATAGCTATAAAATTTTATTTTGTTGAGAGGCTATGTTGTTGATCCATGAAGAGTCTCTCTACTGTTGATTTATGAAGGGTCTCTCTACTAATATTCCAAGAAGGGTCACTCTCACATTGATCAATGAAGGGTCTCTCTCATGCTGATCCACAAAGATTTGATATAATTTTGATCCACAGAGGGACACTCTCATGCGGATCCATGAAGGGTCGCTATACTACTGATCGATGAAGGGTCTCTCTACTGGATTCCCACACTTAGCACGATTGATTGAGAGAGGATCGACTTCTAAAGACATCGATCACACCTCAACATCTAGGATTTCCCATTGAGTGTAACCCAAAGGACCATCTTGTCGTAAGGTTCCCATCACAATAGATGATAAGATGAACTAACAACCAGTTGGTAAGATATGACCATTTTTTGTAAAAATGGTCTGGTTGGATTGAAGTCAAATACAACCCAGCCATATTCCAACCTCCCCAAAAAATCATGTAGTGTATCTCAGAAGGACCGTCTAGTCACAAGGGTCCTTGTTCCACAAAATATGTGTCAATCAGATGCGCATAATTTTAGTGACAAGTGTTTTAGGGAAATGGGGGCCGGTTAGGTCTGAGACTAGCCTGAGCCGGGCCCGACCCGATAGGGTCCGGTCTGGGCCGACCGTCCTAGTGGGATGAGACCCACATGTAGTATCTCAGTCTGAAAGGAATTCTGGCTTCTACAACCATAACACGGCTTAGCTGCATCTCGTTTGTCACATGATGGTGCTAGTAGGCACCGCCTCCCCTTGTAGCCGGTCCTCATAGCGGACCGATCTCAGTCAGCCGAGTAGGGCCCTTCTACCTCTGTTTTTTCTAGTGCTACTAGCCGAGTGGTTTTCCAGTCTTCCTGCATGCAGTCAATAGACCGCGTGCACTAGATAACTTGAGTATCCTGGATGTGGGCCACCCCTCTATGTAGCGTCGGTCACTGCCGTACTTCCACGCAATTGGGGCATGCCGAGGGGAACACTTCCTCCCTCCACCCACTATCGTCATCACACCATTTGTTCCCTTTACGGGCCAGAAGAGTTTCTCCGGTGGTCCGTTTCTCAAACCATCTATGCCTAATGGATCATTGGGATGCCACCTTCACTACAAAGGCCTCAAACAACCCTTGCCACCCTTTCAAGAATTCCTTTGTGAAGAATGCACCAGGAAGAGGGGCTCGAGCCTTGTTCCTATTGGCCGAATCCCTCCATGTTAGAATATTGAAACATTTGATGTTTGGGATCACAGTTTTATCATGCTTTCAATAATACTCAAGAAAAACCCCAAGGAAAGAACCCTCCCATATGAACACATGATCCACAGATCAACCTGTTCATGGGTTGATCCACTTTCTTTGTGTCATAATGATTAATGGAAAATTCAATCACAAAGAAATCAATACCTAGAATCTGATTTTTCATAGGCGATGGATTATGATCCATCTCATTGTCAACCCATGATCTATTTTCATTCTTCATCATTCGTTAATTCACGGATACAATCTCATTCTCCACGTCAATTGTCACTGCGCTCTGGTCCTACAATGTTCATCATTGTTGATGTTTTCTCTATTGTTCATTGTTCTTCATTGGAGAGGAATTCTGGAATAGTTCTTCTAGAGAATCCCAAGGGTTTAATTCTCCACTCTCCAATGTGTGCTTATAATAAAAATAAAAAAGTTGCAACATTTCTATTATGTTGCGACGTTGTAACATAGGCTGTTTTGTTTATGAAATATCATAGTTGTTGTGCTTGCACAAAAAGACATTAATGATCCTCATTTAATGTGCCTCTTCATTACCTCATCTCCACACTATAATGATTATATCGACCACTTAACACTGCGAAATAAAATAAAATAACTTTTTCTACAATATCATATTATTTTATGAAAAGGATGAAAATTAAATTTTCCCTCTGACCCTTGTTGATTGAAGCTATGTCCTAGCTAGGTCAATCCTAGCATTCCGAGTTCAATAGTGCCCTCATATTTCTGTTCCGAACACTGTTTAAAAATTTATAAAAACCCACTTTCATATTTACATAGTTGAACTACATAAAATTTCAAAATTAAATTTCGGGCACCCCAGGTCTTAGAATCACATGTCATCTCAATGGCTGGTCATGAAATAATTCAATATAATTTTAAAAAAATTACACGGAAATTAAAGAACATTACATTCACCCAACCTTATGGCTTTACATACTCAAAATCCAAAGGAATGAAAATTCAAACAAATGTGTGTACTAAACACAAATCCAATCCTCTAGTTCCCACGTTCTCTTCCGAATTTTTCTGTTCTTCCACCGAATATGCACCAGGGGAATCGACTTTCCAAGAAGGACCCACTCCTATCAGTCCTATATCTCTTCCAAGAACTCCGCAAACATCACCCAATCGCAATTTCCTTCTCTCCCCAATCAATGAAAATAGATGGATTATGCATGTACTATTTCATATGTGACACATGAAAAAATTGTGCACCAAGTGCATCTATGGGGGATGATCTAGGTGGTACGCCACCTCGCTAACTCTACCGAGAATATAGAAAGGTTTGATGAACCCTGTAGATAACTTAAACCCCGAAACAAATGATTAAAATCCCCGTTGGGGTGATACCTAAAGGAAGATATGGTTTCCATCGTCAAACTCCCAGGGTCTCTACCTCCAGTCGACATAAGACTTATGTATGCTTTATGCAGTCCTCATCTGCTCTTGGATGATATAAACCTTCTCAGTGGTAGACTGTACCGACTTTGGAACCATTACAGATAACTCCCCTTGGTCTATCTAGCATCAAGGTGAACATCATGGACACCCGAACAAGGCCTAAAATGGTTCCATTCTAATGGTGGAGTGATATATATTGTTGTACGCAAACTCCACCAGTGGTAGGTGGTCTTCCCAACTACGACCAAAATCCCAGACACAAGAATGAAGCATAACCTCCAAGGTTTGAATGGTCTGCTCTGCCTAACCATCTATCAAGGGATGAAAAGTTGTGCTCATGCGTAGCTGAGTCCCAAACACCTCCATCAACCCCTTCCACAACATAGATGTAAATTGTGCATCGCGGTTCGAGACAATCATCAAAGGAATCCTGTGAAGCCTTACTATATCGCAGATGTAGATGTTCCCCAATCCCTCTTCAGATCCCTACTCCTAGATGGATAGGATGTGAGACGACATGGTGAGTCGGTCAAAAATCACGCATATATATTCATGGCCCATGGATGTGTGTGATTACCACATACCGATGTCCATAGAGATACCATTCGACTTCCACTCAGATACCTTGGGTGGCTGTGACAATCCTAATAGGACCGAATACTCAGCCTTCACTTGCTGACATGTGAGGCATCATGAAATGAACTCTACCACCACATTCCTCATCCCTGTCCACTAGTACTGACGTTGGTGGTCTTGGAATATCATTACCACCTAAAGATGTACCAACAATGGGGATGTATGGAACCCACTAAAACATCCTCCCGTAAGGTCATTGGTACCATGGCCCATCCTCTAAAAAGGATGAAGTGCTCCGAACCTAGATAAAATCCATCTGGATCCTATCTTTAGGATATCTGATCATGTCAGGCGTTGCAATCAATGTCCACAAGTTGTGCCTCCCTAACTCACCAAAGGATTGGGGGAGTGGTTGTCATTGACTAGTGGTATTCTGCTCCATCATCATCCATGAAGGATATCTCAATCGTGGCTAGCTACTCTATCACCTCACTCAACAAGTACAAACCAGAACTCCTGCTGAGCATGTCAGCCACATGTTGTCCTTCCCCTTAGTATAGACTCTCTAAAATTCATAGTCATAGAAGAACTACATCTATCACTATTAACTCAATTCCATGTCCTTTTGTGATAATATATACCTGAGACTCTTGTGATCTAATTACATGGAAAACCATTCACCCATCAACTAGTGCCACTGAATCTTCTAGGAAATGAACAATGTGATAACTGTAGGTCATGGGTTGCATAGTTATTCTAAGTCTTCCTCAACTAATGTGAGCCGTATGTGATCACTACTGGATAAAACATCAGGACACAACCCAATCCAGTCCCTGATGCATCATAGAAGACTACATACCCAACATCCTCTTTTGGTAGTCTCTGGATGGGGGCACGCATCAGTCTCCAACTCATATCGTAAAAACACTCAAAGCACCACTACATCCATTCCACAGGATATCCCTTCTATGTAAAAGCATTAAAGGATGATTATACACTAGAAAATCCATGTACAAACATCTGTTAGTACCCAACAAACCCGAGGACACTCCGCAACTCCTTCATACTCCTATGTGGCTCCCAAGTAAGAACTAAATCAATCTTCTCCGGATCCACCAAAACTCTATCCTCTGAGATGGAATGTCCTAGAATGTGGAACTCCTAAATCTAGAACTGGAACTTCGAGAGCTTATCGTAAAACTGGTGCTCTATAAGGGTATCCATGACTATCCGCGAGTGTGTACTATGATACTCATCCGACGCCGAGTACACCAAGATGGCATCAATGAAGACTACCATAATAAGATTAATGTAATGATGAAAGATCCTATTCATGAGTCCCATGAACAATAATAGGGAATTTATCATGCCTAAAGGCTTCACCAAAAACTCATAGTGGATGTACCGTCATCTAATGGTTGTATTCGGTACTTTATCATTCCATACTCAATGTTGATGATAGACTGATCTGAGGTCCATCTTTGAGAACCACCATTCCCCCTTTAGTTGATCGAAGAGGTCATAAATCCTTGGTTGTGGATACATTTTCTTCATGGTCACCGGGTTCTGGGGTTGGAAGTCCACGCATAGTCTTAATCTTATGTCTGCCTTCCAGGAAACAACACCATGGCTTCCCATGGAGAAACATTAAGTCTTATGAACCCCTTAAACTAAAAGTCCTCCAATTATACTCTTAGCTCCCAGAGATCTGTTGGAGCCATCTAAAATGAATTGATAATATTTCTGCAATCTGTAGTGTATAAGTCAATGTTGAATTCTGCCTCTCTTTAAGGAGGTAGTTTTGGGAAATCTTTTGGGAAGAAGTCCACATACTCTTCCACCACTGCAGGAAATATTGGACTCCTCTCATCCATCATACCGAGGGTGAGGCTAGCTAACAGGTGAGTGATCAGCTGCACCCTCATCTAAGAAATTTTTTCCTATGCTTTAAAGTTTCCCTTTTTGCTGGTGAAGGAAAACCCGGTCCCATCCTTATGGACACACATCACTATTCACCTAAAATAGTCGATCTGAGCAAGAATTGTAGGAAACCAGTCCATACCCAGGATGACGTCATAAGGCCACTATGCTACTACTAGGATATCCTATCCTAATATCTCACCACATAGACTAAGATAATGCTCCAGGATCCCATGTGCAATCCTAGAATCCCCTTTCTTAGGAGTCCTTAATCATAAGGATCGAGCCAAGGCTCCACCAGAATCATTGAGCCTCGAATGAGCTCCATGGAAAGGAAAGAGTTATTGGAACCTTTGTCTATAAAAACTAGTGATGAGGATGGGAAGACACATATCATACCTCTAAAAATCTATAGACCACCATGGTCATAGTCCTCCACTGCCTAAAGCTGATCTCACCCTTGTCTGTCGACTCCCTTAGCCCATGGTGGACCACATGGGGGTGGTGGTGGTAGTACCTTGAACCGTTGTACACCTCATACCGCTCAAACTGCTCCCCTGCCACATTGTCCACCATGTGGAACATCTCACTCAAACCTTAGCCTTTACCTTGTAGATCCAATGACTATATTCTGATCGTCTTTGCAGTGGGTTAGGTAGTCAGAAGACATGTTTCCCTGTCCAATGCAGGAGTAACAAACTCCTGCCCTCAGCTGAACACCTCTACCTCAAGAGCACCACACCTACGACCCTGAATCCTAGGGTAATCCTCTGGAAGGTATGGCCAGTTTTGGCCTCTGCATCATCTTCCTACTGCCTTCTACAGATGACCCGACCACCTGTCATTTGGTGGTTGCTCTCACCATTGGTGCCTTCTCGGCTAAGATGGTCTCTACCAGTAGTTCTCTCTCTAGCACTCCAGCCTATGTCAGGATGCTGAGTGAAATCAAAAACACCCTGATCTCCTATTAGAGTCCGTACTCAAAGGTCTAGTCCTTAAATAAAGGGTCTCGTACCATGCGTTGGAGTATTATGAGAAGTTGTTAAACATCACCAAGTACTTGTCCACAATTTGGATACCCTACTGCAGGTTCAGTAGTTACTAAATTCTCAATGAGAATAGTTCAATTGGTATTAAATCTGACCTAAGGAGTCTCTCAAAGTATAATAATTAAAGGGTCTCCTAATTATGTGTCTAAAGCATGAAGCTCCACCATCTCCCATTCGTTCTCCGAAAAAGGCTAGCGGCTTCGACCCCCATATGGTCTGTTGGTGTCTCAAGCAGGATGAAAAGCCACATAACTCCTTCCAGCAAATCCTCAGCTACCTGAGGATCTATCTCACCTTGAAACCTTAGAGGCCACTCTCTCTGGAACTCATGTATCCTGATTAATCAACGTTTATTGTCTGCTGGTGTGGCTAGTATTAACTACTTCTCTATGGGTGGAGGTGCTGGTGGTACACCACCTAAAGATTATATTGTTGTAAGTGGTCCCCGCATCGACGCCTCATCACTCTGTGGGCCATCTTCAGGATTCCTCACTAGAATTTTGAACGGATGTCTTCATGGAGGCATATTTTATGGAAACTGATTCACTACAGTCAATAAGTTATACATGGTGAGCTGACCCAAAAGAGAAAAAGAGGAAAAAATTTCCAAATAACACGCAACATGTGTCTTCGTGTACTGAGTCAGAAAATAGAATTCATGGTTCTTGAGTATGGATACTTTGGAAACCACACCAACACTGGACTCCATGGATGTAACGCCCCAAGATTCTACGGTACGCTTCTCTTTGAATAATGTGATAGCGTGTGTTGTACGCAACACCGAGTTCTAACACACCATCACTAATCAAACTAGCCGTTTTGAATAGTAATACCTACTTTGTGAAATTATATATAGTTTATATTTAAAAATTAACTACATTTTTGGATTTTGAATATCTAATTTAGCCTAAGCTGAAATTTTGGTACTTTTCGGATAACTTTAATATGTTGATGAATAGTGAAATTACTAAATTTTAATTAAAAACAACTTTTTTAATCGAAATAATTTATATTGATAAATTATGAATTTGATTGGTTTTAAAGTATATTTAGAATATATTTTTACCATTTAATAAAATGTTGGTCATTGGACATGATTTCACAATTAAACTAAACATAAACAAGTATCAATATTTTGATAGTTATTATATCTTAAAAACACGCTTTTTGTTTTGACAATGGAATTAATTTTAAATTAAATTCTGCCACTTCTATGTTTTGAATTTGGAAGAATGGATACCATATTTGGAATCATTATTTTCAAATTGTGTAAATAGCTAACTTTTATTTTTAGTCATTTTGAATAATTACTTCGGTAAATATTTTATTTACCATGGTTAAAGGGTAAATCCGGTAAATAAGGGTTAACAAATAATATTATAATAACAAACAATTACCCTAAAACGTGTCCTAACCTTATTTTTTTATACAAGTTCGACCATAGGAATCATTGGGTCGATTTTGGGACCACATGGTGCCACTTGTAAGTGATAGGGACACTTTATTTTAATTAAGTTAAAATGAATACAAAAAATTAAACAAGCATATATCTTTTAGAAAAAAAAAATTTACATAGGGTTAGATATGATGGATTTTCAACTATGAATAATAATTAGAATTATAAAATGATTTCCTATATAAATATAATTTATTTATAATTTTTAGACATTAAATAATTTAATTTATTTATGACACAATGATGATGAAGTAATTACCATAATAGTGAAAAATTAAAATAATTGATATTATAAATACCCAAATAAATATAATTTGAGGCTTTAAATGAATTAAACTAGTTTTCGAGGATAATATGACATATTAGGATTGATGTAACCGACTTTTTTTGAACTAATCATTCTGTTATGATTTTCACAAAAATCAACTATTGAATACTGTCAAAATTGACATAAGAGAGTTTTTAAAACAAATAGTATATTAAAAATTGATATTAAATTCCTAAAAATCTACGGTTTGTCCAAGAGACTTATATCATGATAGGTGTATCATTAATGGACCACTTGGGGGTCTCTTGGATGTATATAGAATGTTTATTAACCATATAATATAAAAATACAAAGAGACATTGTAAAAATGAAACTAATTAACTAAGAGTTAATACTTAATGATAAGGTTAATATAGTAACCCAAAACTATCTAAATTCTATTGGTTGAGTGTTTTTTGACCTATCCCCACCATAAAATTTAAATAATACACTTTTGAGCCATTAGAAACCGAATATGAATTTATTATTAAATAATATTTCTAGATTTTCCAAAGGTGCCCCTCACCCCTCTTATAAAAGGGAACTCTACCTTCTCATTAGCTCACACCATAAAAGCCTTTTGGTTCGGCCAAACGCTTCCCAAATACTCTCTCAACTTCCCTAAATTCATCTTATAGGACTTCCTTTAGTCAGAAATCCAACATAAGGAGCCCTTTTTATTAAATCAAAAGGAAGAACCCAAAGAAGAGGTAATGATTTCACCACCCTTTTTCAAGTTCCTTTCTTCTTCCACTTGCTCTTCCTTTGTTGATACCATTCTAAAATAATCATATATATACTGTGATGTTATTATAAATATGGTACAATCATATTCAGTATTCTATCCATCCTTTGAATAACATGTCACCATACGTGCGTACGTACGACTTACCGTCTCCACGTCGTGGTGTAATTGTTATTCAATAAATTATTATTCGGATGGGTATAATAATGATGTGTAATTCATGTAAATAATAAGTTTAACATGATAATTATTTTTTATATATGATATAACATCCAATTATTTTTTATATTAATATCAAAATAATGATATTGTCCCTCGTGCGTACGTACGGACTACCGTCTCCACGAACGCGATGAGATTCATTCTCCATCATATCCAATCATGTATAATTCTCATTTGAGGATTAATAATAGTATCTAAGGACTTTATATCATTCTAGATATGATTAAGATACAATCTATCCATTACAAACATGGCTTATGTAACAAAACATATAAAAGAAAATGAGTAAGTTAACACCCGAAGCAATGATAATACAATGATATTATTAACAAATCAATGTTAAAAGATCATATATGATATCATATTAATGTATATGATTCTTGTATAATTTAATAACAATTATTTCACCATTATACAAGAGTTTAACCTACCCTAACCAAGGAAAAGTACAAGGTAAGTGTTATTTCACAATCTCTTCATTATCCGAGGTTGTTTATACATAATAATCTACTGGGATCTCTTTACCATCCATATCCATGTTTCTTAAAAATGTATTTCAAAACATTTTTACTATTTAAAAGAATATGGGTTAAATTCATTTATACCCTTGCTCGAATTTTTATAAGACATTTATAAAGGAATCTTTCCGTCGTTTTCCAAACAAGGTGCTTTTTAACCTTTTCGACAGAATTAAGGTAAGAATGTTTTTTAACTTATTCGGCGGGTGTGGTTATTTTCCGCCGTTATAAATTCATCGAAGATTCCCTTACAATCTTATAAGAATATTTTCAAAGAAAATGTTTTATTTTATAAATATATGACTCTTAAATGATTTCAAAATAGAAAGATATATTTCTCTAAAAAGAGTTTTGATTTTATCTATGTCAACATACTTTGAAGGATTTTATGCTTATTTGAAGTTGATTTATTATGATACAAAACTTCTATATTTTATTGAAGGTTTTGTGATATGTTTTACTGTGGATGTGCTATTTTTATACCATTCATTGTTTATGGTGAAAGTATTGACATTTCATATGCTAGTTTTAATACGAATGTTTATGTTATGTTTAAACCTTTTCATATGGGAATGCATTGGACTTAATATGTGACGGGTGGAGCCCGCTATAGCTACTCAATGCATCGGTAGGTCTCATGAGACAAACTAGTGTCTTGGCACAAGGCCTTGGCAAAATCTTATTTGTAGTCTTGGCACGAGGCCTTGGATATGTGGTTATGATAGTATGGAATTATGCATTCCATCATTATAAAAGTGGTTATTGATATTGCATGTGACTATTCGATTAGTAGAATACCCATGAAAATAAGTAAATGAACTTATTTCATTTTATTTTTTCGATAATATGTTGAAGTTTAATTTCAAAAGGCTTTTGTTTTAGTTATACATTGCCTTAAATGTTTATTCTTATTTATGAAATTTTCCACTATATTGTTATCCTTACTGGGCATTTGAGCTCACCCCTTTTCTATGTTTTATTTTTCCCAGGATGTGAAGAAGTAAATTATGAATGACCTGTAGGGATATTATGAGGGGATAATAGTGTGGACTATGGAGACAATATGTTTTTGTAGTAGTTTTTCACTTTATGATGTAATGTAAAACATTATGAATATATCTAGTGTTTCCAAGGCTACTAAACCAATCGGTCTTTCGAGATTTGATCTTTCTTGTGATCATGCCAATGTTATGTAATAATGCACCGACTCTGGGTCACTGGGGTTGGGGCATTACAGTTGGTATCATAGGATGTTTAGTACAATCCTTGGAAGCTAGATTTAGATAAAATCTGATTAGGGAACGTAGACCTAAGATGAACGTTGAGGATTAGTATAGAAGAACTTCGTAGAATTTTGGTATTATAGAGATTTTGTGAGTTTTATGAGAAATACATCCCTATCTGGATACGATCAGGTAGAGGTGGTTCTGGCATAGATGTACCTAGTGGTAAAACCCAAAAACACAGCTTTGAGCTAGACTCGAACGGGAACTGGTGCACGACAACAGGCCTTACTACACTCTTGGTTACAACACTCCCAGGGGATATACTTAGGATAACTCTCATTTTCTTTACAAATCATTATGAAGGGTTTATGAATATATACTTTCTCAAAGAAAACATTTTTTATGATTATGGATTATATCCACAAATAGTTCAATTTATGTTAAATTTTTTATAAGTATGGGATTATGTATTTTTATTTATAAACTGATCTAGTTTATGCCATTGTTTAGAAATGTCTCATAGTGGAAGAAATGGAAACGGTATCAATCCACGCACTCCATGTAGGGATTTCCCTCCTGCTCAAGATAATTATAGTGGAGCTGGTGATGCAACTGGTGCCGATCAGCTAATCACCATACTGGGACAACTCACTCAGGTTATGAATAATAACCTTACCCGTATGGAGTACCCTGATCCACAGCGCGGAGGCTCAATGTTAGATCGATTCATGAAGCAAAAACCACCAAATTTCAATGAGAGTAAAAATCCCTTAGTAGCTGAGAAATGGATAAATTTCCTGGAGAAAATATTTGAGGCTTTGGGGAGTAGTGAAAGGGAAAAAGTTATCATGGTAGTTTACCGCCTCACTGGAGATGCTGATCAATGGTGGTCATTGATTCAAAATATGAAGGATGATGATAAAGTATCAAATATGTAATGGAGGGAGTTCAAAGATCTGTTTTTAGAAAAATACTTTCCTCGCAACCATCGAGCATATATGGAAAGGCAATTTTTGAGTCTGAGACAAAAGGAGGATGAGAATGTCATAAAGTATGAGGCTAAATTTACAAGGTTAGTAAGGTATGCTGGAAATTATATATGTAACCCAAGAAGTAAGATTGATCGTTTCTTTGCTGGGTTAAAACCATTTCCCCATCGAACATTAGTCTCACAATCCTTCTCGTTGTACGAATACATTGTCTCATGTGCTATCAAGACCGAATAGGAATTATCTAAGTCTTATGACTTTAAAGAAAAGAAAGAGAAGAATAGACCAGCTGATCAATCTGGGAATGGAAATAATGGGAATAATCGAATGGTTGAATATACATCATGTGGTAAATGTTGTAAGAAACACCCCAGTACTTGCTTGAAGGGAACATGAGTCTGTTACAAGTGTGGTTAAAAAGGCCACCAAGATCGTGATTGCAAGGGGAAGAAAGAAGCTACCAATGTTCATAGCTACAATTGTAGGGAGATGGGGCATTATGAAAATGAATGTCCTAAGAGTCAGGAGAAATTACCTCAGAAAATGCCAAGGGATCAAGGCCAAGCTTATGCTATCACTACTGCTGAGGTAGAAGCTCCGAAAGACATGGTGGCAGGTAATTTAATGGTTTCCTCAAGTTTAGAAAATGCATTATTTGATTCTGGGTCATCGCATTGTTTCATATCTTCCCTGTTTCTAAGAAAATTAGATATTTCGAATTTGATTTAACAAGGGAGTTGTCAGTTAAAAATCTTAAGAGAAGTATCATTGCAACTACGTTTTGTGAATCAGCCCCATTAGAGAACCTAAATGTTCTTTATCTGCTGATCTCATCGTCATATCTATGATTGAGTTTGATATAATTCTCAGTATGGACTGGCTTTCGGACTATGATGTGAAGATTTATTGTAATAATAAAGAGGTTTCGATTCTTTATGATGATGATAAAGAACACCTTATCTTTAGAGCAGAATCGTCACCACCTAATTCTTTTCTAGATCCACCCCCAGTAGCTCAAATAAATTTAATTATTGGGGAGGAAGAGAATGAAATAACTATGGGTGAGGAAAGGAATGTTCAAATAGAGGATGTACCTATTGTGAAAGAATATGTAGATGTAATTCTGGAAGATTTAGCTGGACATCCTCCAGAACGAGAAGTTGAGTTTTCCATTCATTTAATTCCTGGACCAAGGCCTATATCGAAGACCCCTTATAGAATGGCCACTGCAGAATTAGTTGACCTAAAGAAACAACTAGATGAATTGATTAATAAGGTATTTATTCACCCTAGTGTTCCTCCATGGGGAGCCCCTATTCTTTTTGTTAAAAAGAAAGATGGATCTATGAGGTTATGTATCGACTACAGGGAGATCAATGCTATAACAATAAATAACAAGTATCCCCTACCTCGCATTGATGATTTATTTGACCAAATGCATGATGCTCAATACTTTTCAAAGATTGACCTTCGATCTGGATACCATCAGTTGTGTGTGAAAAAGGAAGACATTCCGAAGAAAACATTTCGAACCAGGTACGGGCATTACGAGTTTACAGTAATTCCTTTTGGATTGACTAATGCACTCTCTGTATTCATGGATCTGATAAATAGAGTTTTCAAGGAATATCTCGATGAATTTGTGGTGTTATTTATTGATGATATCTTGGTATACACTAAAAGCTACGAAGATCATGAAAATCACTTGCGCATTATCCTAATGACTCTGAGAAGACATGAATTATATGGGAAGTTTAGCAAGTGTGAATTATGGCTTCAGTAGATTTCTTTTCTTGGACATATTGTCTCAAAATATGGAATCTATGTCGATCCTTCTAAGACTAAGGCAATCCAAGAATGGCCAGCACCCACAAGTATAACTGAGGTACGTAGTTTTATTGGTTTAGCAGGTTATTATCGACGTTTCGTCCAGAATTTTTCCCGGTTGGCTAACCCATTAATGAAGCTCACACGTAAAGGGGTTAAATTTGTTTGGACAAAAGGGTGTGAAGAATGTTTCGAAAAACTGAAGAGAAGATTAGTCAATGCTCCTATATTGACACTACCATCGGGGAATGATGGGTTTGTTATTTATAGTGATGCATCGAATAAAGGACTTGGTTTTGTCCTTATGCAGAATGATAGAGTTGTTGCCTATGGATCACGACAATTGAAAATTCATGAAAAAAACTATCCTACTCATGATCTCGAGTTAGCAGCTGTGATCTTTGCTTTGAAGATTTTGAGGCACTACCTCTATGGTGAAAAATGTGAGATTTATACTGATCACAAGAGTTTGAAGTATATTTTCTCACAAAAAAAACTCAACATGAGGCCAAGGAGATGGCTTGAATTACTCAAGGATTATGATTGTACGATACAATACCACCCAAAGAAAGTAAACAAGGTGGCAGATGCTTTGAGAAGAAAAGACCATGGAGTTTTGAACATGATGAGAATTGAAAGGGATCCAATTTTGATGGATCTAGTGAAGATGGACATGGGAATAACCAGGGAAGATGAAAAATCAATGCTTTTTCAAATGGTTGTCAAACCATCATTACTAGAAAGGATTAAGAGTTCTCAGACCGATGATGAAGAATTTAAAAAGAAGATTAAAGCTGTGAATGATGGGAGATTGAGAGACTTTGTGTATGAAGATGGAATTTTGATATTCGGGAAGAGACTTTGTGTTCCCGATATACCTGATCTAAAAAGGGAATTTTTGGATGATGCTCATAGTTCCAATTTCACTATAAACCCTGGGAGCACTAAAATGTATAGAGATTTGAAGGAAAATTTTTGGTGAGACAATATGAAGAGGGAGATTTCTGATTTTGTGTCAAGTTGTATGGTTTGTCAACACGTGAAAGCTGGAAGGCAACACCCTGGAGGAGTCATGAAACCTCTTCCCATACCGGAGTGGAAATGGGACAATATTACGATGGACTTTGTCATGGGGCTATGAAAGACTCCTAGAAGGAATGATGCAATATGGGTTATTGTTGATCATCTTACCAAGTCAGCACATTTTCTTGCTACAAGAGAAGTTCTACCACTGGAACATCTATCAAGACTATATATTAATGATGTTGTGAGACTTCATGGAGTACCCCTATTGATTGTTTCTGATTGTGATCCCAGTTTTACATCAAGATTCTGGAAAAGTCTTCAGAAATCCCTAGATACTGAACTTCATTTGAGCACTGCCTACCACCCTCAGACAGACGGACAATCAGAAAGGACTATTCAAACCTTAGAAGACATGTTGAGATCTTACTCACTTGACTTTCAGGGTATGTGGGATCAATATTTACCTTTGGTAGAATTTTCTTATAAAAATAGCTTCCATTCGAGTATTCAGATGGCACCATATGAAGCGTTATACGGAAAGTGATGTCTCACACCAACCTGTTGGGATGACGTTGGTGAAATAAAACATGTAGGTCCAGAACTGGTGGAGGAAACGATGGAAAAGGTGAAGGTAATCCAAAATCACATCAAAGCAGCTCAAAGTAGGCAGAAGTTCTATGTCGATAATCGAAGGAAGGATTTGGAATTTCAAGTCGGTGATCACATTTTCATAAAGTTATCTCTATGGAAGGGAGTGATATGTTTTGGTAAGAAAGGTAAATTGAGTCCCAGGTACATTGGACCTTTCGAAATTCTAGAACGAATTGGGGTTGTAGCTTACCGATTGGAAATGCCGCCAAGTCTCTCCAAAGTTCACGATGTGTTCCACGTATCTCTATTGAGGAAATACATGCCTGACCCAACACATGTAGTCACCTATGAGGAATTAGAACTAGAACCTGATCTGTCTTATTGCGAAGAGCCCGTCAGGATTCGTGATACGAGAGAACAAGTACTGAGAAACCGGACGACGTGTCTGGTAAATGATTTGTGGAGAAACCATAAGATGGAAGAATCAACGTGGGAACCCGAGGAACTTATGATGAAGAACCACCCGAGTCTTTTCATGCGATAATATTCTAGAAATTTTTAGGTTGAAATTATTTTAATGAGGGGAGAATGTAACACCCCAATCTTCTATGATACGCTTCTCTTTGAATAATGTGATAGTGTGTGTTGTACGCAACACCGAGTTCTAACACACCATAACTAATCAAACTAGCCATTATGAATAGTAATACCTAATTTTTGAAATTATATATATTTTATATTTCAAAATTTTCTTCATTTTTGGATTCAGAATATCAAATTTAGCCTAAGGTGAAATTTTGGTACTTTTCGGATGACATTAATATTTTGATGAATAGTGAAAATTACTAAATTTTAATTAAAAACAACTTTTTTAATTGAAATAATTTATATTGATAAATTATGAATTTGAGTGGTTTTAAAGTATATTTAGAATATATTTTTACCATTTAATACAATTTTGGTCATTGGACATAATTTAACAATTAAACCGAACATAAACAAGTATCAATCTTTTGATAGTTATTATATCGTAAAAACCTGCTTTTTGTTTTGACAGTTGGAATTAATTTTAAATTAATTTCTGACACTTATGTATTTTAAATTTGGAAAAATGGATTCCATATTTGGAATCATGATGTTAAAATTGTGTAAATAGGTAACTTTTATTCTTAGACATTTTGAATAATTACTTCAGTAAATATTTTATTTACCATTGTTAAAGGGTAAATCCAGTAAATAAGGGTTAAACAATAATATTATAATAATAAAAAATTACCCTAAAACGTGTCCTAACCTTATTGGTTGATACAATTTCGACCATAGGCATATTTTGGTCGATTTTGGGACCCCATGGTGCCACTTGTATGTGATAGGGACACTTTATTTTAATTAATTTAAAATTAATACAAAAATGACAGAAGCATATATCTTTTAGAAAACAATTTTTACATAGGGTTATATATGATGGAATTTCGACTATAAATATTCATTAGAAATATAAAAAGATTTCATACATATTTATACTTTATTTATAATTTTTAGACATTATATAATCTATTTTATGTATGACACAATGATGATGCAGTAATTACCATAATAGTGAAAAATTAAAATAATTGATATTATAAATACCCAAATAAATATAATTTGAGTCTTTTAATGAATTAAACTAATTATATAGGTGAATATGACATATTAGGATTTATTTAATCTACTTTTTTGAACTAATAATTCTGTTATGATTTTCACAAAAATAAACTATTGAATAGTGTCAAAATTGATATAAAAGAGTTTTTAAAACAAATAGTATATTATTAATTGATATTAAATTCCTAAAAATATAAGGTTCGGCCAAGAGACTTATATCGTGATAGGTGTATCATTAATGAACCACTTTGGGGTCTCTTGGATGTATATTGTATGTTTATTAACCATATAATATAAACATACAAAGAGACATTGTGAAAGTGAAACTAATTAACTAAGAGTTAATACTTAATGATAAGGTTAATATAGTAACCCAAACCTGTCTAAATTATATTGGATGAGTGGTTTTAGACCTATCCCCACCTTAACTATTAAATAATCCACTTTTTAGCCATTAGAAACCGAATATGAATTTATTATAAAATAATAATTCTCGCTTTTCCAAAGGTGCCCCTCACCCCTCTTATAAAAGGGCACTCTCCCTTCTCACTAACTCACAACTTCAAAGCCTTTTGGTTCGGACAACCTCTAACCAAATACTATCTCAACTTCCCTCACTTCATCCTAGAGGCCTTCCATTAGTCAGAAAGCCAACTTAAGGAGCCCTTTTGATTAAATCAAAAGGAAAAACCCAAAGAAGAGGTAATGATTTCACCCCCCCTTTTCAAGTTCCTTTCTTCTTACACTTCCTCTTCCTTTGTTGTTTCCATTATAAAATAATCATATATATACTGTGATGTTATTATAAATATGGTAAAACCATATTCAGTATTCTATACATCCTTTGAATAACATGTCACCATACGTGCGTACGTACGGCTTACCGTCTCCACGTCGTGGTGTAATTGTTATTCAATAAATTATTATTTGGATGGGTATAATAATGATGTGTAATTCATGTAAATAATAAATGTAACATGATAATGATTCTGTATATATGATATACCATCCAATTATATATTATTTTAATATCAAAAGAATGATATTGTCGCTCGTGCGTACGTACGGACTACCGTCTCCACGAATGCGATGAGATTCATTCTCCATCGTATACATTCAAGTATAATTCTCATTTGGTGATTAATAATAGTATCTAATGACTTGATATAATTCTGGATGTGATTAATATACAACCTATCCATTACAAACATGGATTACTTAACTAAACATATAAAAGAAAACGAGTAAGTTAACACCTAAAACAACGATAATACTAAGATATTATTAACAAATCAATGTTAAAAGATCATATATGATATCATATTAACGTATATGATCCTTTTATATTTTAATAAAAATTATTTCACCATTATACAGGAGTTTAACCTACCCCAACCAAGGAAATGTACAAGGTAATTATTATTTCACAATATCTTCATTATCCGAGGTTGTTTATACATAATAATCTACTGGGATCTCTTTATCATCCACATCCATGTTTCTTAAAAATGTATTTCAAAACATTTTTACTATTTAAAATAATATGGGTTAAAGTCATTTATACCATTGTTTGACTTTTTATAAGAGTTTTAAAAAGGAATCTTTCCGTCATTTTCCAAACAAGGTGTTTTTTAACCTTTTCGACAGAATTAGGGTAAGAATGTTTTTTTAACTTATACGGCGGGTGCGGTTATTTTCTGCCATTATAAAATCTTCAAAGCTTCCCTTACAATATTATAAGAATATTTTCAAAGAAAATGTTTTATTTTATAAATATATGACTCTTAAATGATATCAAAATAGAAAGGGATATTTATCTAAAAGAGTATTGATTTCATCTATGTCAACATCCTTTGATGGATTTTACACTTATTTGAAGTTGATTTATTAGGATACAAAACATTTATATTGTATTGAAGGTTTTGCGATATGTTTGACCGTGGATGTGATATTTTTATACCATTCATAGTTTATGGTGAAAGTATTGACATTTCGTATGATAGTTTTAATACGAATATTTATGTTATGGTTAAACCTTTTCATATGGGAATGCATTGGACATAATATGTGACGTGTGGAGCCCGCTATAGCTCCTCGATGCATCGTATGTATCATGAGACAAACTAGTGTCTTGGCACAAGTCCTTGGAAAAATCTTATTTATAGTCTTGGCACGAGGCCTTGGCTATGTGATTATGATAGTCTGGCATTATGCATTCCATCATTATGAAAGTGGTTATTGATATTTCATGTGACTATTCGATTAGTAGAATATCCATGAGAATAAGTAAATGGCATTATTTCATTTTATTTTTACCATACTATGTTGAAGTTCAAGTTTAAAAGGATTTTGTTTTAGTTATACATTGCCTTAAATGTTTATTATTATTTATGAACGTTTCCGCTATATTGTTATCCTTACTAGGCATTTGAGCTCACCCTTTTTCTATATTTTATTTTTCCCAGGATGTGAAAAAGTAAATTATGAATGACCTGCAGGGATATTATGAGGGGATAATAGTGTGGACTATGGAGACAACTTGTTGTTGTAGTAGTTTTTCACTTTATGGTGTAATGGAAAACATTATGAATATATCTAGTGTTTTTAAGGCTACTAAACCAATCGGTCTTTCGAGATTTGACCATTCTTGTGATCATTCCATTGTTATGTAATAATGCATCGACTGTGGGTCACTGGGGTCAAGGCGTGACAATGGACTGAAAGACAAACTCAAAATACTTAACACCATTTCCCCCATTGAAAATATAAGATATTAGTTCCTATGGAAGAACTGAACTCCCTTGGATACCATTATGTCATTACCCATCCCCCAGTTCCCGTGTCGTGACTACCCCTACCCTACCTTCCATAGGCCAGGGGCTGGTGACTAGAACTATAAAGGAATATCCCAAAAAGGGAAGGAATTCCCTTTAATACTATACACACAATGTCATTTAATACTACATAAGGAAAACCACAAAGGAAAATTTAAAACCACCCAAAAGTAGAACCATTGAGAGTAAAACGTGTAAACTGAATTAAAAGGTGCTAGAATAAAAGCCCAATAACCCGCAAAGTAAATAGTACTATCGAAGTCCACCCTGAAGACTCTACCTAAAGGGTAGTGGTAGTAATTCCTAAAGCTTTAGAGGTATTCCCCATCTGATCTAACCTCACTAAGCTCCATTGAGTCCTGTAACACCATGTTCTATGTCGTAGCATTGTTCTTCTACACATGACACAAAATGTGTGGGCGAGACCTATGCAGGGGTTAGTATAACAACTGGTTAGAGACCCCCGAGACTGCCGATGTTCTTTCAAAAATACAAAGAGTTAAAATAAAAAAGGTAAATACCAAAAATGAAACAACATCAAGCAAGATAAAAAAATGTAGAACAAAGTAAAATATATTTCTCACCATGTATAACTAAAGTAATGATGTATAGATGAGTATTTGTAATGTTTGGTCATATTATTCTATTTAGAGGATCTACTGCTAATCCATGAAGGGTCGCTCTACTATTGATCCTTGAAGGGTCTCTCTGGTGTTGATCCACAAAGGGTTTCAATCATGCTGATCCATGAAGGGTCTCCCTCATGCTGATCCAAGGATGTTAGCTCTCATGCTTATCCACTAAGGGTTTCTATCATTCTTCACATCAAAGCCAGCCACTGGATTCCTGCACTTAGCATGTTTGATAATGGGTGGAAATTCTACACAAGACATTGGTCATAGCTCAAATTCTAAGAATTCTCACATAGAGTAACCCAAAGGGCCATCTCATCATAAGGGTCCCAATGCAATAGATGGTGCATAGAATGAGAACTCGATCTAAAAGAAATGTAGTTTTTTTAAAAAGGGCCTGGTTGGACTTGAGTCTGATCCAACCCAGACTTAGGCCAACATCCACCAAAACATGCACGGTGTATCTCCAAAGGAAAACCTCATCACAAGGGTCCTCGTGTCGTAGAAGAAAAATCAATAAGTCATCCATTCTATTAGTTACAAGTGTATCAGTGAAACGGTGGTCGGTTGGGCCCAACACGACCCACCTAGTGGGACGCAACACACCCACCGAAACCCGACCCATTGAAGCAAGATAGCGTCTCCAGCCCGATGTGGCTTAGCCATGTCTGGTTCGTCACCTGGTGCCACCTCCCCTTATAACCGGTCCGAGTAGTGGACCCGTCTCAGTCAGCTGGATGCGGCTCTACCATTCTTGTTTCTACTAGCATGGTCTGAAAAGTGGTCAGCCGGTCCTCCCATACACAATCGAAGAATCACATGCCTCTAGCTTGCCCGATAATCCTAGATACAGGCTGCCCATCTATGCGATATCAGTCGGTGTTGCACTTCCACACCTCTACGGCTGGTATCGATTGTTACTTCTACAATCTATCAGAGTTTCTATGGTGGTCCCTTTCTTAAACCATCTATTCCTACAAGACCGTAGGGCTTCCACCTTCACTACGACAACCTCAAAATCACCTCGCCACAGTTTTTAGAATACTTCATTGAAGAAAGCACAAGATGGAGGGTCTCGAAACTTGTTCGTGTAATCCAGTGCCCTCCACATTAGATGTTTAAAACATGGGAGGTTCGAGATCATAGTTCTCTCAGGCTATTAACAATTCCCATGAAAAATCACAAGTAAATTACCCTCTCGCCAGAACACCTGATCAAAAGATCAACCTGTTTGTGGGATGATCCGCGTTCATTGGTTTAGAATGAAAAACCTGTAATTCAAGCAATAAGCAATCCTTACCAATATTCCAATCTATTGAAGGTGATGGATGATGATCCATGTATTCATCAACCCATGATATACCGTCGTTCTTCCATATTCTTCAATTCCCATATCAGATCAAATTCTCTTGAAGATTATTCATCACACTCTAATCCTCCAACATTTTTCATTGGTGAGGGTTTATTTGATGTTCATTATTCTTCATAGGAGATGAATTACTCTATAGAATCCATAGGGTTTATTTCTAAACTCTCCAAAGTCTTGGCTTAATAAAAATAAGAAATTCACAATGATTCTTTTACGACGTGACATTGTGTCGTTACAATGTTTTGTTTATAAAAATGCTAGTGATTAAAGTTTCCAAATTATCTATTAAAGATCCCCATTTAATGATCTTCTACTTTTGCTGATCTCCACACCACTGTGCTTCCATCCACCATTCAACAGTATGAAAGAAAATAAAGTAACATTTTCTATGTTAATTTTTTTTTTGAAAAGTAAGAAATTTAAATTTTTCTATCTGACCCTTGTCATTCTAAGATTATCCTTTCTAGGAAAATCCTAGCGTTACAAGTTCAATGGTGCCCTCATACTTTCGATCCGGACACTATTTCAAAAGTAATAAAAACCTGCTTGCACGTTTACTTAAGTTAAGTAAAGAATGGTTCAAAATTAAATTCTAGGCACCCAGACCCTCAGAATCATGGGCCGTCTCAACAACTGGTCTCAAAATAATTCTATATATTTTAAGAAAAATTACACAGAAATTAAGGGATATTAAAAGTATATAGCTCATAGAAAATAGTTTTTTGACTTACAAAAGTCAAGGAAACCATTACATACTCTAACATAGATCAAGAAAAATCCCACATACCTCTATAGAAGTCATATAAAGAGTCTTACCTTTATATAACCCTTTTAAAAGAACTTTTTTCATTACACAACATTATAGATCCTTATATGTTATAGGTATAAGATTTTTTCATTATTTAGTCCACAATATATTTGTAAGGATAAAAAGTAAACATGAAAATATTTAATTTCTATGAAAATGAAGAAAAAATTTGAACCAAACTTGTTTTTTACAAATATAATAAAAAATAATGAGTTATATATTTCCAAAATATCTCATAATGTATGTGTTTACTACTATTAGACTGATTCTTGGAAATGGGTTTGAAAAAGTGTAACTTGGTAGGTAAGAGATATTTCCTATATACGAATCCATAGATTTATCTCCCTATTTATTGATTCTAGAAATTATTTTACCATCATGATATAGAATAAGTGAAAATATTCTATATTAATTTCCTTCCATACTATAAGACTATTTTCATGATTAGTTTTCTTCATAGAATAATTTCATCTATCTATAATTAATTACAAAGATGATTTTTTATGCCAAAAGAACTGAAATAAAAATATAATTGATTTTCTTGTCCATAAAAATATTTTAATTCATTCATATTATTTCATTTTGATTAATTGAATACAATTTTCAGAAAAATAATGAATAAAACATTTTATAAATAAATAATAATTTTATCTCCAAAAACTCAAAAATAACACTATAATTTCATCTTTAATTTTCCCATAAATTTGAAAACCTAAAAATCATTTATAAATTGCAGAAAAAATTTGAATAAAAAATACTAAAAGTATTTGATCACATATTATTTCAATATCAACATAAAATTTATCTCCAAATTACATTAATTACTAATTATCCAACCCATAAAAAATTTGTGTACATAAATAATATATCCTATAAAATAAATTATTTTTTCTCAAAATAACCTGAATAATCATGAAATGATGATAATCCTACAAATTGTTTGGGTTTTATTTGTTTTCATAATTTCTATTAGCGATGAAGAAATATATTTAAATAGGAATTTACAAAGAATATTATCTTTCAAGTGTGTAATTATGTTCCCATGGATGAGATTTTATGGATATTGATATACCCAAGAAATTATGGGCATTGTATTATGACTAGTTTTATGAGGATAAATGTTTCTTCGAGGATATTGGATGTATTTTTTGTTTTGAATATGATGCATGCATAAGAAATCCAACAGTTATATGTTATATCTTCAATTGTGTAAATTTAATATGTGATGTTTTTTGACATGTTCCAAATGTTTAATGACCGATACCAATTTTATTTGGAGATGTTCCAATTTTATAAAACATAATAAAAGGTGAAGGCCATGGAAATTTTTATTTTCATGAATGAAAGATTTTAATAGGGCCATGATGAGCGGATAAGGGTTTAATTAATGTCTAATAACATTTATCATAATAAGAGGTGAAGATTAAAACCCTTTTTTGAGGATCAACCATTTAAGATATATGAACCATACATAAAAATAAATGAAAAAATATTATAAAATTTAACACCCCAGGCTTCCATGGTATGTTTCCCTTGGAATAATGAAATTGCTTGCGTTCTACACAACTTTGAGATTCTAACACACCACGACCAATCAAACTAGCCGGTATGAATAGTTATACCCACTTTTTGAAATATTATAAATGTTATTTTTCAAAATGGACATCATTTATCTATTTGGAACATAAAAATTAGCTTAGGGTGAATTTTTGGTACTTTTCTGAAAACTTTCAATTTTTGATGAATAGTGAAATATAATAAATTTTAATTAAAAACAAATTTTTTAATCAAAATAATTTATTCTGTTAAATTATACATTTTAGTGGTTTTAATGTGTCATTAGATAATATTTTTATCATTTAATATAATTTAGGTCATTGGAAGTAATTTCACATTTAAACTGGACATAAACAAGTGTCAATCTTTTGATAGTTATTATTTCTTAAAAACATGCCTTTTGTTTTGACAAAGAGAATTAATTTTAACTTATTTCATGCCAATTCTGTGTTTTAAATTTGAAAAATTGGATTCCAGATTTTGTATCAGGAGGTAAAAATTCTGTTAATAGGTAGATTTTATTTTTAGACATTATGAGTATTTACTTCAGTAAATATTTTATTTACCATGGTTATAGGGTAAATATGGTAAATAAGGTTGAAAAATATTGTTATAACAATTTTAAATTACCATAACATGTGTCCTATTCCTATTGGTAGATATATGGACGACCATGGGAATTCTTGGATCGATTTTGGGGTCTTGTGGAGCCACTTGAGACCGATAATGGCACTTTATATTAATTAATTTAAAATAAAGTCAAAAATTACATAAACATATATCTTTTAGTAAAATAATTTTCATAAGGGGTTATATAAGTTATCATATCGACTATAAATATTCATTTTAATTCTAATAATATTTTATACATCATGGTAATTTTTTATAATTTTTATACATAAAATAAATAAAATTATTTATGACACAATAATGAAGCAGTGCTTACCTCATTAAATAATGACTTAAATAAATGAGATTATAAAAATTAAAAAAATATCTACAACCTATCCAATTATTATCGGATGATTTTATTTCGAGCATGTGTCATCTTTCCTTTGACTTTAATGAGTTTTGGACCTCTAGAAACCAAAATTCACTATATAATAAAATAATATTTTCCAACATTCCAAAAGAGCCCCTCCTCACACTTATAAAAACCATTCAACTCTAAACCATTTCTCACACCTATCAAGCCCCTAGGCTCCACAAACCTCTGGCCAATTAATCTCCCTACATCACTGTCATACTATTATAAGCCTTAACTTAGGCTAAAGTCACATCATGGAAGCCTGTGTGTTCAAACCAAAGGGAGTTACCCAATTTAAAGGTAACATCTCCTCTTCAGTTCATTTCTTTTATTTTACTTCTACAACCCCCTAAAGTCTATTTATTCCATTATTTTATAACAAAAAAATTATCCTCAAAATAATAGGTTGTTTTATGAGATTTATTTGAACTACACTTACGCACACATCCGTATAATGTGTATAGAACATAATGTTTCTGTGGACGCTGAACTACTACCCCACGAAATGATGATTGTCCAATATTCTACTACCACCAATTTTGGGGGCCATTATGATGGACCTATAATTATTTATGATATTTATTTTATCTATAATATTATTTAATTCTCCTTTATTTCATACCTTTAATCTTTTCATTTGTATATATATGATAATTTTATTTGAGGAAGTGTGGACTACCACCACTTCTATGTGATGTGACTCGTTCATACCATACATGGAATATATAAAGGATGGCATTAATAAACATACATAACATACATATAATATTATATTATAATGGAATAATAATACACCTATGTATCATTTGGTATTATCTTCCTTTAAAATAAAAAAATTAAATGGATGTAGCATTCATGCGTACGTACTGATTACCATCTCCATGAACTCGATGAGATTTATTCCCCATCGTAACCATTCAAAAATAATTTCCCTTTTATTATAAAAAATAATATTTAAGAACATTATATCATTCTGTATATGAATCAAATACATCCTATCCATAACAAACATGACTTACGTAATAAAACATATGAAAGAAAACGAATCCATTAATGCCCGAAACAACGATACAACTATAATATTATTAACAAAAACATATTTGAAGTTCATATATAATATCATATTTATATATTTGGTTCATGAAAAATTTAATATCTATTATTTAATTTTTATACATGAGGTTAATGTACCCTTGACCAAGAAAAAGTACAAGGTAAGGGATAATTTCACAATTTCTATATTATCAGAGGTGGTTTTTATGTAAGTATCTACTGGGACCTCTTTATCATCCATATCCGTGTCTCCAAAAAATATATTTCAATTTTTTTTACGATTTGCAAGACTATGGGTTAATATCATTTATACCCTAGTTTTAATTTTTATAATATGTTTTGAAAGGAATCTTTTCGTCATTTTCCAAATAATGTACTTTATGACCTTTTCGTGAAATTAAGGTAAGAAATGTTTTTTTTACTTATACAGAGGGTGAGGTTATTATCTAACTATATAACACCTTTGAATCTTCCCTTAATAGCTTATGTGAATATTTTCAAAATAAATGTTTTCTTTTGTAATTGCATGAGTTTTAAATTATTTCTAAATTGAAAGAGATATTCCTCTCTAATAATTTTGATTTCATCTATGACAACATCCTATAATGGATTTTATACATGTTTGATGTTGATTTCTTATGATACAAATAATTAATATTGTATTGAAGGTTTTGTGATATGTTTGACCGTGGATGTGTTATTTTTATACCATTCGCGCTTTATGGTTAACATATTAATATTTCATATGCTAGTTTAAATACGATTGTTTATGTTATGTTTCAACCTTTTCATATGAGGAATTACATAGACTTAGTAACTGATTGGTGGATCACGATATAGCTCCTCGATGCATTGGTAGGTTTAATGAGACAAACTACTATCTTATCATAAGGCATTGATAAAATATTATTTATAGCCTTGGCATGTGGCCTTGACTTTATGGTTATGATGTTCGGCATTATTCATTCCAGCATTCTGAAATTAGCTATAGATAATACATGTGATTATTCAATAAGTAGAATATCCATGTGAATATGGAAATTTCATTATTTTATTTTTCTTTATCATATTATGATGAATATTAAGTTTAAAATTATTTTTTTTTGTTTTATACATTTCCTTAAATGTTTATGTTTATTTATAAAAGTTTCCGTTATACTATTTTCCTTACTGAGAATCTAAGCTCACCCCTTTCTATGTTTTATTTTTACAAGTATGTGAAGAATTATTTTGTGGTTGATGTGTAGGGATAGGCTAAGGGATATGAATGGTGTCAATAGAGACAAAATGTTGTGGTTGTTTTTATTACATGAAATAATTTTAAACTTATGTATGTATCTAGTACTTCCAAGGTTAGTAAACTGATCGGTCCTTCGGGATTTGTTCCCTTGCGATCATGCCAATGTTATATAATAACGCACTGACTTTGGGTAACTGGGGTCAGGGTGTAATAGTTGGTGTCATATAATGTTTAGTACAAACCTTGTAAGTTAGAATTATAAAAATTATAATTAGAGAACATTACCCTAAGATAGACATTGAGGATTAGTATAGATGAACTTATTATAATTTTGGAAAGGTAGAAATTTTATGAGTTTGTATAGCAATAAATGTCTATCCGGATATGAGAAGGTAGATGCGGCTCTAGAAAATTTCTACTTAGGAGTGAAATCTTCGACAAGGAGTTTCGAGCATGACCTGGGGTATCCTAGTACACGACAACAGAACTTGCTGCACTCTTGGTTACGATACTCCTTGGGGATATGTTTAGGATAATTCACATTTTCATTACAAACCATTATGAAGGATTTATGAGTAATACCTCTTTGAAGAAATTTTTTTTATGATTATGGATCAAATCCATAAACTGTTCAATTTATGTTAAGTATTTTACAAGTTTGGAATAATGTATTGTGATTCATAAAATAATCTAGTGTATGAATTGTTATGAAATGACACCTAGTGGAAGGAATTGTAACAGTATCGACACACATAATACATCTATGGATTTCCCTCTAACTCAAGATAATTATAGTGGAGCTAATGATGCAACTGGTGGTGATCAGCTTGTTACCATACTAGGACAACTCACTTAGGCTATGAATAATAACCTTGCCTGTATGGATCACCTTGATACACAACGCGAAGGTTCAATGTTAGATCGATTCAAGAGGCAACAAAAACAAACATTCAATGGTACTACAAAATACATTTTTATCTGAGTAATGGATAAGTTTCATAAATAATATATTTCATGCTTTGGGGAGAAGAGAAATGGAAAATGTTGTCATGGAAGTTTATCGCCTCATGGGAGATGTAGATCAATTGTGGCCATCAATTCAAAACATTCAGGAAGATGAAGATGTATCAAATATGGAATGGATGGGTTTTAAAGATATTTTCTTAGAAAAATACATTCCTCATGACCATCAAGTGGATAAGGAAAGAAAATTTCTGAGTCTAAGGAAAAAGGAGGATGAGAATGTCACACATTATGAGGCTAACTTTACCAAGTTAGAAAGGCATGAAATAGATTATATACGTAGCCCAAGGATTAATATTGATCGATTATTTGATGGGTTAAAACCATTTCTCTATCAAGTGTTAGTCTCACAAACCTTCTCATCATACGAATCTATTGTCTCATGTGCTATCAAAACAGAAAAGTAATTCTCTAAGTCTAATGATGTTAAAGAAATGATATAAAAGAAGATATCTTCTAAACACTCTGTAAATGGAAATACGGGGTATAATAAAATGGTTTAATATAAATCCTGCAATAAATGTGGGAAGAAACACCCAGGTACTTCTATGAAGGGAATGAGAGTCTATTATAGGTGGGGTGAAAATGGCCACCATGTTTGTGATTTCAAGGGGAAGAAAGAGGTTGTCCTTGTTGAATGCTACAATTGTAACTAAATGGGGTATTATGAAAATAAATTTCATAAGAGCCAATGATACTAAAATTAGAAAAGGCCAAGGGAGCATTTCCAAGCTTATACGGTCAATACTGCTTGGGTTGAAGCTGTAAAAGACATGGTGGATGGTAATTTAATGGTTTCTTCATGTTTTTCCAATGATTTATTTGATTCTAGATCATCACATTGATTTATATCTTCCCAGTTTGTTAAGAAAATTTTATATTTCTAATTTGATTTAAGAAGGGAGTTATCAGTCAAAACAACTAAGGGAAGTATCATTGCAACACTATTTTGTGAATCAGTCCACATTAGGGCATTTAAATGTTCTTTATCAATGAATCTCATTGTCATACCAATGATTGAATTTGATATAATCCTCGATACTGATTGGATTTTTTACAATGATGTGAAAATTTATTGTAAGAATAAGGAGGTTACAATTTTTGAAAAAGATAAAGAATACCTTATCATTAGAGTAGAAAGACCGAACCCTTGTAGCTCTACTAAATTCTATTATTATGGAGGAAGAGTGAGAAATAACTATGAGTGAGGCGAAGAAATTTCAAATAGAGGATGTACCTATTGTAAATGAATATATTGATGTATTTCTAGAGGATTTACCTGCATATCCTTAAGAATGTGAAGTTGAGTAGTAATGGATTTATTCACCCTAGTGTTTATCCACAGGGAGCCCCTGTTCTTTTTGTTAAGAAGAACGATTGATTTACGAGGTTGTGAATTGACTACAGGGAGATCATTGCTATAATAATAAAGGACAAATATCCCATATCCTGCATTGATGATTTATTTGATCAACTTCATGGAGCTCAATATTTTTCAAATATTGACCTTCAATATAGATATCATCAGTTGTGTGTGAAGAAGAAAGACATTCCCAAGAGAACATTTTGAACCAGGTATAACCTTTAAGAGTTTACAATAATTCTTTTTGGAATCACTAATGCACCCTATATATTCATGAGTCTAATGAACAAATATTTCAAGTAATATCTTGATTACTTTTTAGTGGTATTTATTGATGATATCTTGGTATAATCCAAAATCTTTGATGATCATGGAAATCACTTGCGCACTATTCTAAATACTCTTAGAAGAAAAGAATTATTTGGGAAGTTTAACAAGTGTGAATTCTGGCTTCAGGAGATTTCATTTCTTGACAATATAGTCTCCAAGGATGGAATATCTATCAATACTTTAAAGACCAAGGAAATCCAAGAATGGATAACACCAAAAATTATAACTGAGTTATATATTTTTATTTGATTAGTAGGTTATTATTGGTATTTCTTCCAAAATATTTCCTGATTGGCTATCTCATTAACCAAATCTCATGTAAAGAGGTAAAAGTTTTCTAAAAAAAATATTTTGATGAATTTTTTGAAGAACTGAATATAATATTAGTTAATGGTCCTATATTGACTTTGCCATTTGGGAATTATGGGTTTGTTATTTATAGTGATGCTTCAAAGAAAGGAGTTGGTTGTGTCCTTATGCATAATGATTGGGTTATTTCCTATGCATCATGACAACTAAAAATTCAGGAACAAATCTATCCCTCTCATGATCTTGATTTAGCAGTTGTAATATTTTCTCTGAAGTTTTGGAGGAACTATCTCTATGGTGAAAAATGTGAGATTTATACTGATGACAAGAGTTTGAATTATATTTTCACTAAAAATAACTCAACATGAGTCAAAATTGATGGATCTAACAACTGAAGGATTATGATTACACCAAACACTACCACCCAGGAAGGAAAATAATATGGAAGATGCTTCAAGGAGAATGGATCATGGAGTTTCGAACAAGTTGAGACTTGAAAGGGATCATATGTTCATGAATCTAGTAAAGATGGATATGGGAAAAATCATGCAAGGTGAAGCACGAATACATTTTCAAATGGTTCTAAACCATATTTTTTATAAAGGACAAAATGTTCTCAGACTGATGATGAGGAGTTTCAAAGGAAAATTAAAGCTGTGAACGATGAGAGATTAATCGACTTCATATATGAAGATCGGATTTTGAAAATTGGGAAGAGTCTTAGTGTTCTTGACATACCAAATCTAAAAAAGGAATTGTTGGATGATTCTCATCGCTCAAATTTCTCTATACACCCTGGTAGCACAAAGATGTATAGAGATTTGATGGATAATTTTTGGATTGACAACATGAAGAGATGGATTTCTAATTATGTGCCAAGATGTTTGGTTTTTCAAAAAGTGAAAGCTGGAAGAAAACATCATAGATGGGTCACTGCTACAAATGTCTCTATTATCATTGCTAAAAAACCCCTTTATCAGTGCTTTTATGAGCACTGTAAATCAAGGCACTAATAAAGGGGGGTCCCTTTTATCAGTGCTCAAAAAGCGCAGATAAAGGGTTGTTTTATCAACACTAAAAATAGTGCTGATTAATGTCAAAAAAATTGAAAAAAATTAAAAAACAATTATATAATTCATGGGTGGTTCGTACACTGCACCCCGCTTCGCTGCGCCCGCGCGACCCAGCTGCCACTGGAATTCGAACAAAGGACCTCCCCCCTTGCGCGCTGCAACTTTACCACTTATCCATTTTGTTTTGTTCTCCCTTTAATGATATTTTGAGATATATATATATATATAGTTATAGGTATTTGTATAACAATAAAAATCCATATTAATATAAATCTATTTAGTTATATTAATATATATATATATATATATATTCATATATTAATATATATATAGATATAGTTATAGTTATAATTTTTTATCCGTATATTTATTTTTATATTAATATATATATTTGTACGATTAATTTCAAATACATTTATTGAATATGTGTTTTTACATGTGATTATAAATAAAAAAATACATACATATATATATACAACACACACACACACACAGATATATATATATATATATATATATATATAATTATGTATATAGTTATGAATGAATACATAGAAATGTGGATGAGAAAAGTCATCGAGAATGTTAAAATAGCTATAACTTCTAATCCAAAAGTCTGTTTCAACTACAAAACCAGTCAAATCGAAAAACATAAAACGATATTTGATATGATATATGGTACAAGAAAAACGGACATCCGGATCAGAAGTTAAAGGCGTTTGAATGTTAAAATGACCATAATATCTAATCCAGGAGTCTGTTTTTATGCTCCACAATCAGTCAAATCGATGAAAATGAAATGATCTTAGATATTATATATGGTACAAATTTATCATACATCGGTATTAGAAGTTATATTTGTTCGAATGGTAAAAAATCGAAGTAACCCAACTAAAAACTCCGTTTAGAGGCATTCTGGGCCTTTTTGGCCTCGAAAAAACCTTGGACGGGTAAACCCCTTCCAAGTGGCTATAAAGCTTGTCAAATGATTCGATTTGATATGCTGTAGAGCTCAGAGGGTGTCCTGGATCAAAAGTTATGTCCGCTTGAAGTTTGAGTTGTGTTTTCTATATATTTTTGATCTTTTATTTATTTTTTATTTTTTTTATACTCAAAGTTTTATTACATGACTATTGGTGGATAAAAACTACATAATTATTAATTAATCTTATTTTATAAATTATTTTATAAGCCACTTTTACTAAATATCCTATACATTAATATTTGATTTCCATTCATCATTTCTAAAACATATTTATAACATTAATATTCTATTTATATCAATATAAATAGATTTATAGATTTATATATTAATAATTGTTTTTCTTTGAATTTTACCCTTTATCAGTGCTTTTTAAAAAAACTAATGATAAAGGTGGGTCTTTATCAGTGCTTTTACAAAAGCGCTGATAAAAGGGGGGGTGGGGGTCTTTATCAGCACTTATATAAAAGCGCTGATAAAGACCCCCATTTATCAACACTTTTAAAAATCAATGATAAATGTGTAGTGGTTCCCTTGACCCATTTTGTAGAAGTGAGTCATGAAACCACTTCCCATACTTGAGTGGAATTGGGGTATTATTACGATGGACTTTTTCATGGAGCTACCAAACGCTCCTAGACGAAATGATGCATTGTTGGTCATTATTGATCATCTTACCAAGTCAGCTCATTTTCTTATTATAAGACAATCTTTAACACTTGAACGTCAAGAATGACTATATATTAATGATGATGTAAAACTTCATGGAGTACCTATATCCATTGTTTCTAATCGTGATCCCGGTTTTACATCATGATTCTGGAGAAGTCTTCAAAAGGCCTTGGATATAGAACATCCTTTGATCACTTCCTACCATCCTCAAACTGATAGACAATCAGAACAGACTATTCAAACATTAGAATACATGTTGATATCTTGATAACATGACTTTAAAGGTATGTTGGATTAAAATTTACCTCTGGTAGTATTTTATTATAACAATTTTTTCCATTCAAGTATTCTAATGGAACCATGTGAAGCATTATATGGAATGAGATGTGACACACCAACTTGTTGGGATGATGTTGGTGAAAGAAAACTAGTTTACCCAGAACTTATTGAGGAAAAAATAGAAAGGGTGAAGGTTATCCAAACCCACATCAAATCAGCTCAATGTAGGAATAAGAGATATGCCGATAACTGAAGGAAAGTCTTGGAATTTCAAGTAGGAGATCATGTTTTCTTGAAAGTATCTCCATGGAAGGTTATTATACTATTCAATAATAATGGAAAATTAAGTCCCAGATACATCAGACCTTTCAAAATTCTAGAACGAATTGGAGTTGTAGCTTCTCATTTGGAAATGTCTCCATGTCTCTCCAAAGTTCATGATGTGTGTATCATTGTTGAGAAAATACATGCCTGACCCAACGCATGTACTCACCTACAAAAAATCGAACAGGAACCTAATCTGTCTTATTGTGAAGAGCCTATCATAATTAATGATACCAGAGAAAAAGGGTTGAGAAATAAGACGACTCGTCTGTGAAAGTTCAATAGAGAAATCATATGATGGAAGAAGAAACGTGGGAACCTGAGGAACTTATGATTTTAGAACCACCTGAATCTTTTTATGTAGTATTAATCAAGAAATTTAAAAGTCGAAATTATTTGAATGAGGGAAGAATGAAACACCACAAGCTTCCACGATATGTTTTCCATTGAATAATTTAACAGCTTGTGCTATACGAAACATCGAGATTCTAACAAACCACAACCAATCAAACTAGCAGTTATGAATAGTAATGCTCACTTTTTGAAAATTCATAAATTTTATTTTTCATAATAGACTTAATTTTGTTATTCAGAATATCAAAAATAGATTAGGGTGAATTTTTTTTACTATTCTGGAAACATTAAATTTTTGTTGAATTGTGAAAAATACTAAATTTTAATTTAAAAAAACTTTTTAAATTGAAATATTTTATAGTGTTAAATTATACATTTGAGTGGTTTTAAAGAATCATTATATTATATTTTTATAATTTTATATAATTTAGGTCATTGGATGTAATTTCACATTTAAAATGGACCTAAACATGTGTGAATCTTTTGATAGTTATTATTTCTTAAAAACAAGATTCTTATTTTGACAATGAGAATTAATTTTAAATTAATTCTTTCCACTTATGTGTTTTGAATTTGGAAAAATGGATTCCATAATTTGAATCAGGAGGTCCAAATTGTGTAAATAGGTATCTTTTATTTTTAGACCTTATGAATATTTACTTTAGTTAATATTTTATTTAACATGGTTAAAGGGTAAATCTGGTAAATAAGGGTAAACAAATATTAATATAATCGTATTAAATTACGCTAACATGTGTCCTATTTATATTGATTGATACATCTCCAACCATGGGAATCTTTGGGTCAATTTAGGGACCCCCTGGATCCACTTTAGAGTGAGAATGACACTTTATATTAATTAATTTAAACTGAAGATTTTAATGACAACAATATATATCTTTTTGTAAAACAGTTTTTACAAGGGTTTATATAAGTTATCTTTTAGAATATAAATATTCATTTGAAATCTAAAACGATTTCTTACATCATGTAATTTTTTTTAATTTTTATACATCATATAAATAAAAGTATTTTTGACACTATATTGAAGTAGTGTTTACCTCATTAAAGAATGATTTAAATAAATGAGATTATAAATATTAAAATAATATCCAAAACCTATCCGATTCATATTGGATGATTTCATTCCCCACATGAGTCATTGTGACGCCCCAGGTTTTATGAACTGGTCCAAGTGAACAATGTTATGCTTTTAATGATGTCTCTTATTTTATTTGACATGTTTTGTGTGATGATAAAGAATTTGAAACAAAATAGATGAAAAATAGGGAGAATAAGGTAAACTGGTATATATTAAAATATTACATTGCAACAAAGACCCAACTAATTAAAAATACCATGAAAAATACCTAACATGGCCACAACGAGACTACTAAGAATCACAACTCGAGTAATCGGATTGTTTTCGTCTTCTGGGTCCATCAGTGTGAAAAATATAATATCCAGAGCCACGACACACATACTCAGCACCAAAGGTATGAGGAGAGTCATCCTTCCTGGTTCAAGTGTTTTGATTTTGAAAAACAACCAACACCCCCCGGTTATTATAATGGTCCTTTAATTTATGCCCGTTAATTATATATAGCCATTGGGTTTTCAAAACAACCTTTGGGTTTCTGTTGATAATGTTTATCTTTATATGAAAATTGATTTTTAATGCTCTTATAATTTTATGATATTTCAAATATTATAATATATATAAAATATTTTTCACAAAAGAATAATAGTTTTAAAATAAATAGATTATTCTTGGAAATAAATATCTTTGTTTTTACGAAATCCTGATGGATACCTATATGGTTGAAAAATTAGTATTCTTTTTATAAAAGATATGTTTAAATGGTATCTGTAATAATTTTATCTTTTGATCTCTAAAATTATATATTTTTGAATTGGGGAAACTATTGGTCTTTAAAAAAAATTATGAAACAGATAGTGGTGTATTTTAAAGATCCTAATATTTATAATGGTTTTGTATGTAAAATATGAAAGGGGATATCTTTTAAAAGATTTGTATCAAGATGTAAAGTATTTTATATAATCTAGAAAAGGGTTTTAGATTTTATGTTAAAAATATTTGTTTTTATTGTATATTAACTCATTTTTGAACAAATATTTATATTACACACTATTTTGAACTAAGTATACTCAAACTAGTTATTTTTGAAATCTAAATAATTTTTTATAAAAAATATGTTGGGGCCCGGCCAAGCTGAGGGAATCCCTTAGGGACAAGCCCTCAAGGCCGAGACCGAGCCCTAAGGACCCGAGGTACCGACCATCAGGGTCCCAGTTTTGTATAGAGTGTCAACAAGGCCCGAGGCCCGAGTCGAGCATAGGTTCATCCGGTCGCATGCTGGCTCGTGTGTAAGGCCCGCGGCGCGTGCTGCATAGGGTTGGGCCAAGGCCCACATGGGGCCCGTGTCTGAGGCCCCTGTGTGTGTGCGTTTGTGTTATTTCCCCATTTCCAGTGTGATTTGAGTTTTAAACCCCGCGTCAACCACATTTCGTTTCGATGTGGGACGCGCTCCGTGCGATCAGAACCGTCCGATCGACTTCCACATCAATCTCGTCCGTCCAAATCTTTTAACCGCGCGATCGCCCCCACATGTCTCCATAACCGTCCGATCTCTACCAGAATTTAATCACGTACCTCGATCTCTTTAAATCCATCGACCCTTTTCCAGCACCTCCTCCAGTCGTGCGATCTCTTCATCTTTTATCCCAGCCGTCCGTTCCTTTACGCGTCGACCTCTTCACTGTCTTCTTCCTCGCGCTGGGGTCCCACACCAGTAGGCCTGTATCAAGGATGCCTTGGAATTCCCCATCACACTGCTCCTCTTGACCCCCGAACACCCCCCTCGTAGCACACTATATTCACGTCTTCCCCATGTCGGCCTTTTCTTAGGTCGAGTCACCCAAGTGCACCGAGGCCTATATAAACCCCCCGCCACATGAAATCGGGACAGTTCCTCATTCACCTTCTTTCCCTCGACCTCCTGTCAATCCAGCAAGTATACCCATGTTCCAAGCTTCCAACTCAAGCAAGGTAAGGGTGTTTTCACGTTTTTTTTGGAGAAACCTATATTATTATATGCTCGGTATATACTGTTTATAAATATATATATATAACACAAACTTTCGGTTTGTAATGCTATCAAGGGAAGTTTCTATCGCATTACAGGAGAGAGATATATATAAGAATCCTTTTAATGTTTTAACGATTCAATTTGACAAAAGAAAAGAAAAACCCTAAAACTAATATCTATGTATATTTCGTATATACAGTTTTGTATATATATATGTATAAATATTCATAACTCAAAGCCAATCAGCTTATGGTATCCACTATTATTTCGGTAGGTTATACTAAGTAGTATATGTATATTGTGGTTGCATTTTAACCGACACTTAACATATATTATTTATGTAAACCATATATATATATAACTAAATATTTCTGCATGTCTTTGCATTTTTCAAAATGAGACAGTATGACTTTAGGGGATGAATGCCGATCCTTGAATGATATTTTGGATGCAATCTAGGCAATGGTCCTAGGTATATTTATGTTTTAGTATTAAACCAAATTTTGTCACATGTTGATGTATTTGTAGTTTCATGAATATTATACCCTATTAATTTTTTTGGTTCATAACTAAAATAAAATTAAGAGTTTTTCAGAACTCATGAAATCTTAATGGCCTTGTTTATTTAGTACATTCTTGGTGAATATATGGTGATGTGTGTATATAATTATAAGTATAAAGTCCAAAACCCTAATTTTTTAGTAATGATTACCAGGACTGATTTTTTGTTGTGATACATATGTTATTTTTAATAAAGGATAATTTTGGCGTTACTAAACCAACATGTATTTTGTATATATGTACACACAAATGAGCATGATTTATTAATGGAGATTATTTGACATTTCCCATAACGTATTTTATGATAAAGTGTATATTTTGGATTGATTAATATGTATTTGGGGATTTAAGATTTCTGGGATCATGTCATCATGTGTGTTCATTCATTGACCTTTTCCTACATTGGTGAATGTTACTAATTAATCAAGTTATGGTTTAATTTATTTTAGGGCATGTTTATCACCATAACTAATGACAAGAGTTTTCTTTAAGCTTCCCATTTACATAGAATAATAATATTAAAGATTCTTCATTTATTATATCATCATTTTATATGCTTTAGTAATTATCTTATGTGAAAAGAATGTTTTACTAAACTATGTGTGCCTTTGATTAGTTATTAACATATTTTGCAATGTTAAATGTCATATCATGTATTGGAAAAATGTGTGGTGGCTCATTATTTATTTTAGTTATTATTGGACACAATGCATACTGATGAAATATCACTAAACGAACTAAGAAATTAGATTAGCCAAAGTGGTATGGGACACTTTGGGTAATATGAAAATGAATGAATTATTCAAGGTGGTATGGGACATCTTGAATATACAAACTACTTAAGTATGAACAATGTGGATCACATGATATTAAAGACAAGTTTTAGGGTGCACCCTGATATCACCCCATTGTATTGGGTAATGATGTAACCACTAGAGATTACGATATTTAAGGGTGCGCCCTGATAGCGCCCCATTGCATTGGGTAATGATGTAACCACTAGAGATTACAATTTTAACAATACCTTGGGGTTTACCTTGGTAATTTTGTTAATGACACCTTGGGGATGGTCCTTGGTGAAACGGAAATGATTTTCTAAGTTAAATGGTATAGCCACATGATCATGTTATGTAACAAGTTACTTTCACGACAATATACCTATTCATTCCTGACCATTACCCTTATGCTATCATAATGTTCATATTTCACTGGTATAATTTGGAGCATGGTTTGTGTAAAATGGTAATCAGTAAATGAAAAATTAAGTTATTTCCTCTATGCACAACTATGATTATGTATTATTCTTAACTGTTTAATTTTATGCTTAAGTAAATCACATGGCGTAGTTTTTTATGATAACCATTATTACACTTTTGAGAAATGACATAATTATTACATATATTTCCTGAAACTATTGATTAATCATTTCAATGTTATCTGTTATAGTTTTCCTTAAGAGAATGATTTTAAACGAATGATTTCAAAATGTTACACTAATTTTATTTTCTTTTAACACCTTACTGAGTATGTCAATTCTCAACCTATGTTTTGATTTAAACTTTTCAGGTATCAGTTATTAAAAGATGAATTATTTCAGAAGTTGATGGTTTCCCAGAACCCGAACCACACACGATCCTCTGTAGGGGGCATGATGTGTAGTTTACCAGTGCATGTTATATTTTAAAGCAACACATCATGTTCAGAAGGCACCAGCTCCTGGGTTTCTGGGGTCGGGGTCTCTACAGTCATATTATCTTCTACTTAAATGATTTTTGGATCTTTATAAACCGAAAATCAATATATAATAAAATAATATTTTCAAACATTCCTAAAGATCCCCTCACCCCCTTATAAAAAGCCCTCACATAAAACCCATTTATCACACCTTTCAAGCCCCTTGGATCATCCAAAATCTGACCAATTAATCTCCCTATATCACTATATTCCTCTTATTTGCCTTAACTTAGGAAAAAGGAACGTTAATGAATCCTTTTGGTTAAAACCAAAGGGAGTTACCTGATTTAAAGGTAACATCTCTTCTTAACTTATTTTATTTTATTTTACTTCTCAAGCCCCCTTAACTCTATTTATTCATTTATTTTATAAAAACACCAGTATCCTCAATATAATTGGTTGTTTTGTGAGATTTAATTGAACTACACTTACACACACCTACAACTAATGGGTATAGAACATAATGTTTCTATGGAGGGTGTATTACTGCCTCACGGAACAATGATTTTTGAATCTTCTACTACCACCACTTATGTTGGCGATTATAATGAAACTGTAATTTTATAAGATATAAATGATATTTAATTTATCTATAATTCTCTATAATTCTCTTTTATATCATACCTTCATTCTTTTCATCTTGTATATATATGATAATTTCATTTGAGGAGGTGTGGACTACCACCCCTCAATGTGATATGACCCGTTTCTACCATACATGGACCGTATAAAGGATGGTGTTAATGAACATATGAAATGGGTATAAAATATTATATTTTACTAGAATAATAATTTACCTATTTATAATTTGGTCTTCTTTCCATTTAAAAAAAAATTGAAGTAGCGTTTGTGCGTATGTACCAATTACTATCTCTACGAATGCGATGAGATTCATTCCCCATCGTAACCATTCCAGAATTATTTTCATTTTATTATTAAAAATAATATTTTAAAACATTATATAATTCTTGATATTAATCAAATACATCTTATCCATAAAAACCATGACTTATGTAACCAAACACATAAAGAAAACAAATTATTTAACACTTGAAACAATGATACTACTAAAATATTATTAACAAAGAAATATTAGAAGATCTTACATGACATCATATTTATGTTTTTGGTTCTTGTATAATTTAATAAACAATGATTTAACTATTATATATGAGGTTAATGTACCCTAGACCACGGAAAATTACTAGGTAAGGGTTAATTTCAGAATTTATTTATTATTTGACATTGTTTTTACGTAAGTATCTATTGGGACCTCATAATCATCCCCATCCATGATTCATAAAAATGTAATTCAATACAATTTTAATATTTACTAGACTATGCGTTAAAGTCATTTTTAGCCTTGTTTTACTTTTTATAAAATGGTTTTAAAGGAATATTTCTGTCATTTTCCAAACAAGGTACATTATTACTTTTTCAACAAATGAAGGTAAGAATGTTTTTTAACTTATATAGTGGGTGATGTTATTCTCCGCTGTTATAACACCTTTTAAGCTTCCCTTACAAGATTATAAAAATAATTTCAAAATAAATGTTCTCTCTTTTAGTTACATTAATTTTAAATTATTTTAAAACAGAAAGAGTTATTCCTCTCAAATAATTTTGATTTCTTCTTTGTCAATATCCATTAATGGAATTTATACACATTTGAAGTTGTTTTATTATGATACAAATATTCCATATTTTATTGAAGGTTTTGTGATATTTTTGACTATGGATGTGTTATTTTTATTACAATCATGTTTTATAGTTAACATATTAAAATTTCTTATGCTAGTTTTAATACCAAAATTTATGTTATTTTTCAACCTTTTCATATGAGGAATGCATTAGACCTAGTAAGTGACGGGTGGAGCCCATTATAGCTTCTCGATGCATAGGTAGGTCTCATTAGACAAACTAGTGTCTTGGAACAAAGACATGGAAAAATCGTATTTGTAGTCTTGCCACGAGGCCTTGACTATGTTGTTAAGATGTCCAGAATTATGCATTCCATCATTATGAAATTAGCTATTGAAATTAGATGTGATTATTAGACTTGTAGAATATCCATGTGAATAAGTAAATGGAATTTTTTCATTTATCTTTTCCATATTATGCTGATTTCTATGTTTAAATGGGATTTGTTTTAGTTTGATACATTTCCTTAAATGTTTAAGTTTATTTATGAATGTTTCCACTATACTGTTATCCTTACTAAGAATCTGAGATCACACCTTTATATGTTTAATTTTTCCCAAAATGTGAAGAAGTATTTTATGGTTGACCTGCAATGATAGGCTATGGGATATGAATGTGGTCAATAGAGACAAAATGTTTTTGTTGTCTTTATTTCATGTTATAATGTAAAACTTCTGTATGTATATAGTACTTCCATGGCTACTCAGCTGATTAGTCTTTCGGGATTTAATCCCTTGTGATCGTGCCAATGTTATGTAATAATGGACCAACTCTGGGTAATCGGGGCTGGGGCATCACATAAAATGATAATACTTCCTGACTTTATGGTCTTTGTCTGAGTGATTGATGATGATCATAAATTGGAAGATGAGAATATCCCAACTCTAAATGTATCCATAGGCAGCATAATAATTCCTTGATGTCTGAATGGGATCTAATAACCTCCACGATGTGATAGAGTTTCATAGTGAAAATGATGAAGATGAATAGTGTTTTTTGGAAAGGGGAGTTTAGTCCAAGGATAATAATATATAATTATTTAAAACCCATGAAATTCAATTATATTTAAAATAATAGAAGATCATTAATTTTGGAAGTATTAATTCACGTGTTGTTATATGAGAATAGGTTCATCGACCTATATACATTCATCAAATGAATATTTTTTCTCCCTAACATTTCATATAATAAAACAATATAATAAATAATAGATAACATGGTTATAAATAAACGATAATTATTTATAATTTTTGTTCCAAAAAATGATATACCATACATGATAATCTTAATTATCATGAAATATTTATCTGTATATCACATATATATAAGGATTTTGGGATTTTCACTTTTAATCTCTAACTTCAAATAAATCATAATATACTTTGTACAATTTCACCTTATATTCTATAATATAAAATAAATTTTAAAGCCATATCCAATAGACCATATGAAAATCTTCCATGACACTTTTGTAATGTTATCATTAACATCATGATGTATCACATCAAATGAAACACCTTTTGAACCCAAATCTAAAACATTTTCTTATTTACTATAAAACACATTTTAGTTTATCTATCTATGTAAAACTCAATCATAATTCTCAAAGCACAATGTATTAGCCTATGGTAATTCATAATGTTTTCAATAAATACAAATATACAGATCCAAAAGTACATGAAATTAGACTTCTCAATAAAAGAATCAATTCTGTATAAAATATAATGGGATCAATGTGATGTCTATAAAACCCATGTATATTTATACCTATGTGAATGAATATTTATCTTATGAAAATTATCATTATATTATTATCCCTTTGTCTAAGACATCTAGTTTCCATGGTACATAGAACATGTCAATCCAATATATCCAACCACTATGTTCTTTATTCTCAAAAGGTTGACCAAACTGATCAAGGAATATATCACATGCCATTTAGCATTATGGATAAACAAATCACATGTACCTTATCTAGATAGTTATAAATAATATCTAGGTGTCGTTGTACACTCTCATAGTCTATCTCAACAAGGGTCCCATATAGAATTCTCATTATATGAGAGGAAAAATCTAATATTGGTTAAGATCCAACTAATGAAATGATAAAAAAATTCCAAACTACCCCCGTTTTAGAAATGTCTATATATATAATCAAATAATTTTGGATTCAAATTATGACGTTTCTCATGATATGTATCTTTGTATCCTCAATTAGTAAAGAATTATATTTTAACCTTTCCCCATAGTCTTCAAAATACATCACTATATTAAATTTATTATTGTATACCTACTAGGTTATCCAACACAAAAATAATAATCATAATATATTTTTATTCCTCATTATAGTATTCTACAAATCTATTCAAGAATCATATTCATTATAGCCTAAAATATTTTCATAACAATTAATAATATATGACAAAATCTTATTTGGGATAGAATCAATATACTAATTTGATAGTCCTATTATGATTTCTATTCTTGAATTGTATATTAATATATAAACTTATTTAGAAATCATAAAAAGATGATAAATTATAGATTTCCACTTACATGAATCATTTTAATTTTCTTAAACTCATTATGTAACATGGGCCTCATGCAGGTTGGGTGGGTTGGGGGGGTCAGGATACAAAATGATTTTTGTTCATGGCCTTCTCAGCATTACTCCAGAGTAGAGATTTGATTCAATCCTAATCCAAATCCTTGTTCAATTGACTCTAAATCTACAACCAACAGAAAATACACATAGTGACTACTGAATCAGACTCTCTCCAACATTGTAATGCCTTGTGTAGTATTAGACCGGCCCCATGGATAATTGAATACATCATTACCATGTGAAAAGTCCATGTGGAAAATGATATAAATTTAATCCAGACATGGTGTGATGGAAATAAGGTTTCTAATTTTCTTTCTTCTATGATTATCTAAGGTAAACAAAGTCTCAGATTCTTTTGATCTGAGGATCGTCCCTCTTCGCGATGTCAAAATTTTTCAATGTGGACACACTTGGTCTTCAGTTTTTTGGACCACCTTGATTGTCCACTTATTTTTTCATTTTCATTTTTCCTTTTCATATCTTTTCTATTCCTTCCATTTATTTTAATAAAATAATTATTTTTTCTGGAAATGCACTTGGAATAATGGCGATATTTAGGAATAATATTCCCATTTGTTCAACTTTTTATTATATTAAAATTTCCTAACTTTATTAAATAAAATATTACATTGTTAAGCTATATTTTCAACTTAGAAATCTTTTTATGTTCACCATTTTCATCCTTGGAACACTACTCCATCAAGATTATTACATGTATTTATATAACTACTTATATTATTCTTTTATTATACATTCATACACTGTTAGATCATAATTTTTAATTTCATTAGTTCATATTGGTATGTAATTATATATTTGTTAATATTGATCTTTTTTAGTTCCAAACATACTCCCACTAGCCCCATAAACACTATATTATTTTTAGGATATCATTTTATGATTCAAAAAAGTTTTCGTGTTCATATATAACATTTATTTCTTTTTAGTATGAATATTTAACAAATAATATATTATTTACATATCATATATTATATTCTATGTTCTTGTAATATTTTTAAATTATTTTAAAAGAATAATTATTAATTTACAACACTGATGGGTTGTGGGGGTGGGGGAACATTCCCACCCATTTGAAAAATACAATGCTAGAAGTTTAATCAAAGATAAAAAACTTTTATCAAATTATTCTTCTCCAATAATGTTGTAGAAAATAAAGAATAATAAACCATGTATATACAATTAATAATCACATACTTTTTTCACAACATCTCATTGTAAATATATAACTTCTCTTATCATGTAAGGTAAATGAGATGAAGATACACATTTTTTACATGGATTCATTTAATCATGGAAAAATAATTTACATTAAAATCCATGATATAGTGGATATTTAAATCATCGAATTAATTTAAACTAAAAGTTCATTCAATTCATCCAATGATTTTTAAATTATATATATTTACAACAATTTTTAAAATATACATTTAGTATCACTACCTTTATAATTGGAGAAATAATTTCAATATCATTAAAACTTGATATGGAAATTCAACTGATTTTCCTAAACATCATCATGTATATGATGGATAACCAAAAAAATATATTTAATTACTACTCTTCCTTCCTGAAAACCATTGGTTTGAAAAACCTTTATTGAATTCTTATATAAACAATTTTGAACATTTTAATTAGATATTCTAATTCTAGTTTGATCTTTTACCAACTTTTGTTTTCTATAAAGTACATTATACCATAGACACCAAATTTATAGTTCAAATTTATATTCCTAATACCTTTATAATATTGAGTATTTTTTTTTGAATTCAATCATATTTTGAAAACATCTCCATAGATGAAAATTAGATAAATTCACAAAGAACCACAATATTAGCATCTCTGTAATGTTTTTAAGAGAATTGATCAAGTTGTAACTAGGTATATCAAAATCACCAGATATCATTTTATTAAAAAATTGTTTTAAAGCTATTATGAAGGTAAAAATTTGAAAATACCCATAATATGAAAAATTCATCAAATATTGAAGTATCCAAGTGTCCAATATATAACCACCTATTTCTATATCACATAAACATCGACATCATAATAGATAAATCATTCCATTATTCTTATTTTTAATATATGGTACATTAAATTTTCAACACTTTTAAAATGTAAAATTGTTTGTAAAATATCGTAAATGAAATTAATTTTATAACATTCATACCTAATGTCAAATATCCACATGGATTCATGAAAGCAGTCAAATAACATAGAAAATTTCATCCCTTATGGAAACAATTTCTATAATGAAAACATTGAATTTCATTTTTCTTCTTATTTTGATTGGTGGTGTGGACCACCATGACATCTATTACTACATTGTTAGAAAATAATTTTACAAATATCTATTGGTACTATCAATAAGGTAATTTAACCCTAACCTCCCGTTAATTTTTAAAAAATATTAAATACATTGATAAGATCTTGTAATGGTTTGTATGGTATACTCAAATTTTAATTCATGAAAAACTATCAAAAAAAATTTATTAGTGATTTTAAAATGAATTATATAAGAAATTAAATCCTTATAGGTGAATATATCCTCTTCATTTAAATGATAAATCCAATAATATTAATTACATGCGTGGATTATGTTGTTCCTTAAATAACCATATAGTGAATAAAGAGATATAGAAACATTATAATGTTTATTCATTTGTTCCTATTGATAGGTCCTTTTCATATTATATCTCATTTGAAAGGAATTATGAGACTAATTTTTCTTTGTAAATATTGACTGCATGATTACTCGAATGAGCATATAGACATTATGTTCATCCTTCTGAGGTTTATCATAGTTATCCAAATCGTTCTGATAATAGATTCGCTTGTAGGACTTTTAGGAAGTGTTTATTTCAACATGTTTAACAATCCTTCACGGTTGAGAACAATTATAAAATTTATATATAGATTGAGGATGTTTCAACCAATATGGTTTTATTTATCAAGGAATGTTCTTAAGGTAAACGTTTATGATGATTCCATTTATCTAACAAGAAGATTTTATTTGATGAGTATAATTTTTTATAAATAATTAATAAGGAATATTATAAAGTGGGATCCCACTAAAATTACTTATAATTTTAAAATATTCCATGCCTATTAGTATGATAAGATAAATATTTAACTAATAAATTAGTCTTATAGGGTATTCATCTCACCAAATAATTATTTTTTAGGGAATCATACCAATCATTTCATATATGATTCTTGGATAGTCGATTGGAAAACTATTTGCGAAATCTATCACTTGGATTATGTTAACTATATTTCCCTCCTACCATAACTATTTTGGATTCTCAAAAAATTGTTACCCAAAGAAAATGAAAAATATGAAAAATATTGAAAATCCAAGGGCACATAATGTTGACACGAAACTACCCAACAAGACAATCCTAAGTCACCTATTAGTTTATTTACTTACACAATATAGACTATGGGAACCCAAATTTTGCCCCAAACTACCATGTTGGAAGATTAAGGTCAGGAAAATAGTCAATTTGAAGGAAAATCACACTTATTATTTTACTGTGTTTTTAATCTCACTGTCTTTTCTTATGTTTTTCCCTATTATGTATGAATGATTGTAGTAATTTATTTTTGAACCCTATTTTCTCCACTTAATAATTATTTTGAAACCATATTTATGTTTAACTCTTTAAATCTATTATATATATTTGTTCCTAACCCAAAAATAGTATTCAACCAAATCCACAAATATCCAAATGAATTATATCCATAATTTATATGAAATATTTACGTAAAGACATATAATTATTGGAAAAAAATATTCACTTGAGTAAATAATTTATAAACTTCACTTCAAAAAAATATTAAACATAGTATGAATAAAGAAGAAAAAACATTTAAATAAATGAAAAACAAAAATATTTAAATAGTCGTTTAACTTTTAAGAAAAATTATTGAGTAAAATTTAATTACAAACACTATATAATTTTTATTTTAACATTATTGACATTCCATAATTTTTAATTTAAAAATATTTTATTCAATTCAATATGATCAATTTAATATGTACTAGTATATAGAATTTTAGTTTTAAATATATGGTATGATATGAATTAGAAACCATTTTAAATTTAATTTCTGTTATGAAAAACATTTACATAATCATAATCATAATATATTTATTTTTATTTAATTTTTGTTCATATCAATCATTAAAAATCTATTTAAATAGCTTAAATAATATAAAAATATGTTACTATTTATTTTTAATAATACCAGATAATTAATTTTTAACTATCCATCATTTAAATATAAAAATTTATATTATTCTAAATTTATAATTTAAATCTATTTATATATAAATTATTATTATTTCATAATGATTAATTTTATATCTAAATTATATATTCTTAAATGTTATTTTGTAAAATATATTTTAAATATTTACAATAAATATTTGTCAAAAATAAAAGTTTCATAAACATTTAATTAATTAATTATAAAAAAATTATTATTAACTAATTAATTAAAAACCAATTATAAATCAATTTTTTTAAAATACCATTTATAATTATTAATAAACATTTCAGAATCTAGAAAATCAAATATAAAACATAAAAATATTTTTTTAAAATATTTTCAATTTATCATTACATAGAAAACCATTCTTTCATAAGGGTATCCTCCCTTTACCCTTATGAAGAAACTATGTGATAGGGAAGTCCAATTCTAGAATTGTTACATAATGGTAGATGTCAATGACAGTTACATAGTATATATTGGGTGATGGTAAAAAATGTATTTCCATTACATGAACTCTTAAAATATAGATATGTACCAATATCACTTTAAATAAATATTTTAAAACACCACATTACTAATATGAAACAACTCTAAATAAGGGTATGTATGGAAAAACGCTTATGTAGACCGCTATAAACTTCATCATAACGGTAAGAAACCATTTTACCATTATACTGCTCTGAGAAACCTCACGAGTAAAGACCCAGAACCAAGTATCCCAAACCTGTTACCTCAATTCATTACATTATTAGTATGAACAAGTGTTCTCATCCCAAATATAGTTTTTGAAACTATATACCAAAATAAATTTTATATCAAAAATTGAAAGGAAAAACAACATACAAACTCAATTGGGAACATCCATAACTCATATATTATCCTTGTAAGTTATTCATATTATACATCTTAACATATTGGGGGAAAATAAAACATATGAAAGAGGTGATTTCAGATGATCAGTAAGGGTGAATAATATAGTGGAAGATATTGTAAACCAAAATACTAAGGAATGGTGAATAACTAAAACTCATGCCAATAATATATAATATTGAGCATAATATGATTGGAATAAAAATTGAATAAATATTTCCATAATAATATTCATATGAAACTTAACCATTTATATTTTACTAGTTGAATAAGAACAGGACATATGAACTACTAATATCATAATTAAGGAATGCACAATTTCGGACATCATAAAAATACCATAATGTCCTCATCTAAGAATTATACATAAATGGGTAATGCCTTGGCCAATCCTCTTTTTAGTTTGTCTCACGAGACACATCAATTTATCAAGGTGCTATAACTGGCTCCACAATCACTTAATGAGTCCATTTCATTCCTCATATGTCAAATAATTGATTTAAAAATATATATTCAATAAAAGTATTCCACAACCCTTTGAAATATTTGAATATTAATCATAGATGAAAACACTCTGACAAAATCATTGAAAAATTCTTCAGATGAAATACTCTTTTACTGTAAAATAAAAGAGTTTTATTGAAAAATAATTTTTATTTGTCATAAAATTAATATTTTCAATATTTATAAACTATAAGAAAATGAACATATAATTACTACATATTAAAATAATAATCATACATAAATTTCTGAACTAAAGTGAAAAAATGTAAAAAAATATTTAAGACACTATAGAAATGATAAAATTTAATGTGGTTAAAGGGAAAATATTATGCATTTTGTAAAAAGAAAAAATTCAGAACTATTTGAATAAAAATATAAATTCACTATGGTGGTTTTTGAAGATAAAAATTTTAATATACCAAAAATAATTGTGGCATAAAAAATTATGGATTTTACTTTAAAATGGGTTTGAAATTGGAATGTTCCATTACATAGGGCTTGCTTATCGTTATAAATTGAAGATGTGAACCTTGTAAACCATGTATATACCATTAAAGGAAATATAAATTGACATATATACATGTTTATTTAACATAGAAAAATATTTTATAAGAATTATATAATAATAAATAATAAATATTTTGGGGTAATGAAAGAGAATGCATAACCAAAATGAAAAATAGAAGTATGGGGTGAATCCCTTTCCACTTCGTAAACAATAGAATAGTATTCCCCATTAAATTTATAATAATTAAATGATAAATTAAATATCATGAATAAAAATAGATTCCTTCTATGATACCTAAAATGGAATTACACATACACCATACCTAAATAATAGTTGTGAAAAATTTATATCTAACAGAAATGAATGTGTGATGAGAAAACCCTTACCATACGTGTCAATGTGTTTGTTACATGATAATAATGTCCTTGATAATCAGATAAAATAATTTAATTAATTAATTCATATCATTTTCAACAAATATTTTATTTAATATAATTTTATTAATTCCATTTATGGCATTCTTGAGGAGCTATAAGATTTAATTTTATCCATCGTGAGAATTCGTTTTTATGGTTTTCATGACTAGTTCAAATGTATATATATAAGAAACATCATGTAAAATTGTAATGGATATGAATAATTTAAATCAAATTTGATTAATAAACTTATAAAATATTAAATGGATTTATAAATCATTTTTTTATTTGAGGTGACGATAAATCATTAGATAAGATGTTAGTGTAATTTGTTATATTTTTATTACTATTTTTTAATCATCACAAATTAGTTTTATCTTATGTATTAATATTATGTATATATATTTGTCCAAAAACATTAAATAAGATATAGTATATAAACTAAAATATTATTTGACAATAAAAATTGTTTTATGTATTTCCTTGAAGTAGGAACAAAAAAAGAAGACACGTTATCCATGAAGGTGAGAAATAAGCACCTCATAGACTATGTTCTCATATCTATAATAAAATGAATAGGAGTAGAGAATGGATGATGTATTATTACCTAAAAATAATAAAATTACAATATACAAAATATACTAGTGTTATCAGGTAACATTTGGATAGGGAGGTAAGTATAGAATAAGAACAATTGAAATTAAAAGAAATTGAAAGTGAACGAAAAATTATTTACCTCTTTAATTCTTCTCCTTGAGAACCACCTTAAGGGGCATGGAAATGGTCTCTTATAGAGACCATGAAGAACATATCATGGGGTAGAGTTTTGGGAGAATAAATGGATAGAATATAATAATTCATCATGTATTTTTATGTGTTAGAAGAAATGGTGGTGAGGGATGGTATTTATAGTGGATGGGATGATGGTTTTTGATTATTTTATTCATTTGTTTATTATTTTGGCTCAAGACTATGAATAGATTGATAATTATCACCAAATATGTCAAAATAAGGAATTGGAGTTCCATATTTTGTTTATTACTCCATCAATAACTCAAGGAATATCATATTAAACTTATAATGTGTTTATAGCATAAAATACCGTATTTTACTGTTCACCTATAATTCAAGTATTTTTGAAAAATCCCTAAAATTCAACATAATTTTTTTCTAAAATTTAGAATTAAAAAATGAATCCATTTTATGGAAATAATTTTCTTGTTATTAAAAATTTAATTTTAATATTAAATTATCATATATTTTAAAAATATCGATTTTAATATTACATATATTTTAATGTTACATTGAATAATTAATTAAGGTATAATAAAATTATCTTATAATTATAAGAAACTAAAAAATGAATTTATGAATGTAATTTAACCTAATAAATTTTCTTTTAAATCATTATTTAAACTTTAAGATTTTAAATAAAAATTTACGTTTCACAAAAACACCAACACATAATTTATAAATTTTAAAGCACTTATTTATTTATTCCATGATACAAATATACAATAATTTAATATATGAGATGCCTAAATTTTAGTTATACTTTTATAGCTGAAGTTATAATTCTAATGGACACATTTTTATTCCTATCATTCACATTATAATTTGAATGAACACATTATTATTCGTCATAATTAAAACTTAAAAAAAAATTAAAAAAAATTAAAAAAGTAAATTATTATAATACTCTTTAAAAAATAATGTGTATATTTTTAAATATAATTTATAAATGTATAAAAATTTATATTTAAATTTCTTTTTCAATTTAAGGAAGAGAAAAGTACATTTAGAACAATATATCCTTCTTATGTGTAAAATTGAATTAATTCTTATGTTATGCCTCTAAAAATATTTTTGATTAATATAATAATATTTGATACAATATATAATTTCTAAATATAATTAATAAATTTTATTATTATTCTTCAATTTATTTTATTTATATGAAATTTCATTATGGGCATAAAATAATTTTTATAAAAATATATCATTTATTTTCGATTGATTTTCATTTATAATTAATTAATAACCAATGAATTAATTTTATAGACATGTGTAATCTATATTATGAAAATTTACCTATTCTCCTTCAATCAATCCACTCACAAAATCTTGGAGATAAATATAAATTAAATAAAAATATTTTGTCATTTGTTAATCTCGCAATCTATTAATGAAGTTATATTTAGAAATTCACAAATCATAAAATCTTCCACTGTTAGATTCATCCATTATTTAAAAATTACATCCTTAAAATTTTAAATTATACCACTTATATCAATGTTTGATACATAAAAATTCCATTTTGTGAAACCCACATCAGAATTTGGGTTAAAAAAATACCCTCTTAATCTGTGGGAAAGGGAACTATAGAGGTTACCGTAGAACTGGGTATTCGAATTAGATGACATTAGTGCGAACTAGAAATATGGATATATTAGTAAAATTTAACCATAATGTTATGATAGATGGTGATAGAGAAATTTTCCATTATAATTTTAACCATCATAGAAACATAAATCTTTTGTTTCATTAAATGACCATTGATTTCTTAGATAATAAGCAAACAGATAATAGTTTTATTAAAAAACACTTTTCCTAGTGTTGTGGAATTTTTTCAATATTCAGAGAATCCTACTTTATTACCTTCCATGTCATAATAATAATTTCATTTTTTTGTTTTCCTTGACCTATTTTCACTTCACCCCTTACACATGGGCATGAATTCCCATGATGATTTTTTCACTACTAAAGCACTTTCAATAAATCATATGGTTGATTTTTCTTTCCTTATACCATTAAAATTTTACTTAAACCAATATGTTTAGAATACTTGATCAATAAAAAATAATTTAAAATTATTAACTTGATCCATTGAAAAAGTTTTTAATCTTAAGACTCATTTAAAACATGTTTTTCCACATGAAACTACCAAAAAAATTTGATGGTTGGTATATAAATTTCCCAAATAAAATTAACATTGGATTATTAGATAATGTAGCTCGTAAACCATTATACCAAATATATTAATTCCATCATCACCTTCAAACAATAAGGAAAACATGAATTTTTATAAGTGTAAAATCATAGGCTGTCTTTAAATCCATGCATCTAATAATTCCATCATAACATAAACTATGTGCTCACTAACCCCCTTCATGTTCACCAATAGTATCCCATATACATCTATTAATTATTATCTCAATCATCAAGAACATAGTTAAGGTTATATTTCACAATACATTTTTTGAAAAAATATCATCATATCATAGAGTAGCTGATCTTGATTACATGTCATATTCACCAAATTCATCATATTCCATAAAGAATAAGTATAACAGTACAATCATTATATATCTCATGAATCATATAAACATATAATTATTTATAAACTAATGAAATAATATATTTATTGAATCCAAACATACATAAAATAATAATAATTCTTCATCTAAGGTTGTATCATACGTTTGACCACTATCCCTTTTATTTTTCTAAGTTATATTCCCTTGATGCTTGGGATATTCATTTGTGTAGTGATACATATTCTTATATTTGATGTAATAAATATTGGAAAAGTATTTCCTCCTCTTACAATCATAAGCATCATTGCCTTTTTCTCCAAGACGTGATGAAAACTCTTTTACCTCTTATGAATATACCAAGGCCTTTACCACTATGATTATCACATGTGGGAAGGTACTTCATTCCATTATTACCTTTATCTATCATTTTCCCATACATACTCTTCATATATTGATTTTGTTAAATCATAATACTTGTATAAATAATTATCTATCTTTTTTGAACATGATATTATTTATTGACACGATTGGAACATTTTAAAAACTAGTTCCCTTTGAAATAATAGATTAAAATTATTGAAGAAATGATTATTATTACTCATTGGATTATGTGAATTTATGATGTTCCCATTCCTTCTACTATTATCCATTTATAGTTGATGGAAGAAACTATATTACGTTATAAAATTATGAATCATATTGTATAATCCCAATATTAGTGAAATAATTCACAAAAATTGAAAAATTTATACATATCTAATATCATAATCATAAACATGGTTTCCTTAGGGACATGTTTTCCTTTAAATATTTAATAATAATTTGTAAAAATAATTTGAATTATCCTAATCATATCACTTAGGAGTGTCAAACTAGGTGCGTAGTAGGGATCATAGTCGAGTACCATGTTATGTCGAGTCAGGCTCGACACACCTTGTCCGATTTTTCACCCATATGAACATATATACCATAACTGTCCACATGGAGTATATATAGAAGGATATATTCCTAGAAACTCCCACATAATCATTTGGATTACCAAAATTCAATATCGTTTTTCTATGGTTATCTTCAAAGACTATATTAGGGTTACGTTCCCTAATCTACATTTTATAAATCCAGTTTCCTTGGTTTCTACTAAAATTGTTGTGATACCCACTATAATGACTATGACCCTAGTATCTTGAAGTCTGAGCCTTATTTCATTTCATTATTTTTATGAAAAAATCTTCACATCACGACGTGCTGAATAATTTAGTAGTTTTCGAAAACCAAATACAAACCTATTTTTTACATTATAACCTCAAAGAAAAAAACAACATATAATATCATTTGGAATTATCCATAACTCAAATATTATCCCAATAAGTTTTTCATAATATACATCTTCTCATACTGGGGGAAAATATAACATAAGATGGAGTGATCTCAGATGCTCTGTTACCGTAAATAATATAGTCAAAGCAAAAATAAATCTAATAAATAAAGAATGGTTAATAACAAAAACTCATGATAATAAAACATAATCTTGAGTATAATATGGATACAATAAAAATATGAATAAATAATTCTATATAAATATTCATTTGAAATGTAACCATGGATATTCTACTAGTTTAATTATCAAATGATTTATAAATTACTAATATCATAATCAGGGAATGAATCACATCAATCATCATAAATATACCATCATGGTGCTGACCATGAATTATACATAAATGGGTAAGGCCTTGGCCAAAACTTATTATATTTTGTTTCATGGGACCTGTTGATGCATTGAGGGTCTATAGCGTGCCCACCAATCACATACTAAATTCATTGTGTTCCTCATATGTATAATAATTGATTTAAAAAGATATATTTAAATAAAATTTTCATATTACACTTTTATAAATTTTAATCATAATCATAGATGAAAATACCCTAATAAATTCATTAATAATGTATTGAGATAAATATCCTTTTACTTTGGAAATAATAGTTCTTTTGGAAACTAATTTATATTTTTCATAAAAATTAGATTGTAAACATTAATATCCCACAAGTTAATTATTTATAAATGAAAAGTATTAAAATAATGGACAGAGAAAAATTTGGAAACTGAAGAGAAACCCTATAAAAAATTGTTTAACAAACATTAGAAATGACACTCTTTAGTTTGGTTCAATGGAAAATATAAATGATTCATTAAAACAGACAAATGATTAATCATTTTAATAAAAACATAAATTAAAAAAGATAGTTTTTAGGATATAAACTGTTATTTTTGAATCATATTTGTTTATTAATAGATATTAAGCAGTATACACGAAGATGGGTATGAAATTAGGAAGTTCCCTTTAATGGAGCTTGCTTATCAGGAGGATTTGAAAAAGGGAACCCTAAAAAACAAGTATTTCCCCATCAAATAAAGATTAAATGAACTATATAAATGGTTTTGGAAGATATAAATTTAACATATAATAAGAATATAAAAAATAATAATAAATTATTTAGGGGTAAAGTGAGAGAAAGTGTAACCGTAATGAAAAAATGGGATTTATGGAAAATCTCTTGCCACTTTGTAATAAATAAAATCATATTAATCATAATGATATAATCTTAAAATGAAACATTATATACCTTGGATAAAAATATATTCGTGATATTATATGTCAAAGGGATGTCCAAACACACCATACATATGAAATAGTGGTGAATAAGGAATATCTCACAGAAATGAAGGCGAGATGACAAAACCATTACCTTATGTCTGAATGTGTTCTGCACTTGAAGATAATGTTCTGGATAATTCTATTAAACAAAAAAATTAATTAATTCAGATATTTTTCTTCCTGAATATAATATTTTGTTAATTTTATTAAATTAATTTAGGGCCTTTTTGATGAGTTATGAGATACAATTTTATCGTTCGGGAGTATTCATTTCTTTGGATTTTAGGACTAGCTAACATGTATACATGTACAAAAGATCACATAAAATTGGAATATTTTTCCAGAATTGAAGTTATAAGTTATTAATAAAAATATATAATAATGAATGGTTTCAAATATCATTCATTTATTTTTCACGCGAATGAATCATTAAACAAGATTTTAGTGATATTCGTTTAGATTATTTTGGTGGTTTTTAAATCATTAGAAACTAGTTTTTTCTTATGTATTAATATTATTTATATATATACTAGCTATAAAATGTTATGTAATATTTTTTAAATATATTATATTATAGTTTATCAAAATATGGTTTTATGAACATCCTTGAAGGCTGAATTGAAAAATGAAAACACGTCATCCACGAAGGTTGTAAATCTGCACCTCATAAATGATGTTCTATCATTATATTAAAAGGAAGAGGATTATATAATTGATGGTGGATTATTCCCCCAAAAAATGACATTATAGTATATAAAATATACTATAGTTATCAAGTATCTTTTTATTTCGATTTATGTAAAGAATAAGTTGAAAATAAATTAAAAGAAATTGAAATAAAATAAAAAAGGATTTACCTCCTTATTTCTTATACTTGGGAACCTATTTAAGGGACATAGAAGTGGTAATATGGTTATAACTAAAAGACCACGAATTGGGGGAGAGGTTTGGGAGTTGAAATTGGAAGAATATAAGCAATATTCATAGAAATTGAAATTTTTGGAGAAGGGATGGTGAGATGTGGTATTCATAGTGTCAGAGAGGGGTGTTTTTTATATATTTTATTCATTGATTTATTATTTGGAGTAATAATATGAATATATTGAGATTAATGAAAAAATATATTAAAATAATGAAGTTTTAGTTTTTTATTTTGGTGATTACATCATCAATGATTCACGGAATAGTGTATTTCACTTTTAATTTATTTATACCATAAATTATCGCATTTTACAATTCTCAAAAATTCATGTATTTTAGAAAAATATTAGAAACTAAACCTAACCATTTTTTACTTGTGGAATTTATAAAATTTAAACCATTTTACGAAAATTATTTTCAAAATATGGTAAATTTAATTATAAATTAAAATCTTTTTTCACTCAAAATATTATGATTTTAATATTATAAAACTTTCTATGACACTATGATAAATTAATTGAGGCCTAATTAACTTATCTTATAATCATAAGGAAAAAATATTAATTTATGAATCTATTTTGTGAAAATTAATTTTTTTTAAATCATTATATTTTTTATAAAATTTTAAATAAACATTTTGGATTTACAAAAATACAAAATTTTAATTTATCTTTTTTTAAAGATATATTTACCTATTAAATGATATTAATATACTATATTTTAATTTATGAGATGCATATATTTTATTTATACTTTAATAGGTGATTTTATTTTAATAATTGACACATTACAAGTCCTAATGGTCATGTTATTACTCCAACGGTAACATTACTATTCCCAAAAAATGAAACATGTCAAAAAGATACAAAAAACTAACCAAAGTAAATTTTGATATTATTATTTAAAAAATAATTCCTATTTTGTTAAATATAAATTATAAATGTGTCTAAATTTATATTTAAAACATTTTGTCCATTAAAAGTAGGTGCAAATCATGTCTAGAAAATATAGCCATCTTATGTGTAAAAATGACATTATTCGTATCTTATGCCTCAAAATATATTTTGTAAGAATGTAAAAATACTTTATTGAATATATTATATGTAAATTTAATTAATATATTACACTATTTTTTCATATTTTATTTTACTAATACAAAATATCATTATTAATATAAAAAAGTATTTATAAAAATCCTTAAATTATCTTCATTTGGTTTTAATTTCTAATAAATTTTCAACCAATGAATTAATTTTATAATAATGTGTAATATATAATTTTTCAATATGCAAAATAGTATTCATTCCCTCCATTCACAACATCTAATAGATAAAAATTAATTAAATAATAATATTTAATCATTTGTTATGTTCATAAGCTATCAGATACATTAATTTTAAAAATAAGTATACCAAATAATAATGGGGGTGTGACACCACCATATTAGGGAATAAAAATTACATAGCTAACTAACATAAGGCCAAGTGGATAGTTACTTTTACATATCCCTTTCAAATTAAAAACTACATTTATATAGCCATTTTTTCTATGTAAGTGTATGTTGTGATTACCCATATAAATAATAATGTGTGAAGGGGTAATTCATAGGCTACCCTTACATATATTAGTTTTATAAGGGTAATTATGTCGTTATCACTATGCGCCCCCTCAACCAAATGGTAAACCCCTTTAAGAGATTTTTAAAAAACTGATAAACATTTCCCTATTTTTTGCTTTTATAATTCACTTTTTCATATGACTTCAAACATCTTAATCCAGGATACCTATGATACAACTGAAGTGTTTTAATATAGTCTAATAATATTTATCAGAGTAATAAAATGTGATTAAAAACCCTTATCCTAGGATCTCCCATGAAATATATATGAAACCTATGTAAATGGAAGTGAAGAAATACAAAAAAAAATTAATTTAATCCTTATTTGTCTTCTTCTAGAGTGTTTGATGATGATCCCAAAAGTGGCAGAGACAAAATCCTACAATATACGTATGTATCCAAGGTCTATGTCTGAATCACATACTAGTTGAGTGGGATTCACTAATCATCACAATTTTATAGTATGTCATATTGAAAAGGAAGAAAATTAATTCATCATTTGGGTACAGGGATGTTTAGCCAAAGATATCATATGTATTTTCTAACATCACATAACTGTTTATTATTGGGGAATTCAAGGATATTCATTAAATATAGTTTCATTTATTCATTAATTACTATATTTTAATAAATACACCAACATCTATAAATTCATCATATAAAAATTTCACCCCCCAAAAAATTTAGTTATTGAAATAGTATAATAAATTATATCTAATATTGAAGAATAATAAATGATAATTGTTTACCATTTTTGTTCCATGGAATGACATACCATACAATAAAATCATAATTTTCATGCCATATATTTAAATTATAAAAATATATATGTCAAGATTTATGAACCATATCTTTCAAAATATACCTCAAAAACTTATTTATTTAAATGAATTATGCAAAAAAATCATTTCATGATGAGTATTATTTATTTTTTACATCATTAATAGATTTTTATTCTTATGTGAATTGGTTGTATATTAAAAAAATATATCCTAACCATGGATAACCAAATACACCCTTAACCAATCATTTTTTAAAAATGTATTTACCACTATAAGAGGGACGACCTAGCCATCCACATATAGAATAGTGGGGGAGTATAGCGCCCATAAGGAGATGACAGACGAATCATAACATGGTGGCAACATAGCACCTATAAGTGTGTACAATGTTGTGTACACCAAATTTAGGAGGATTCCAAGGGAACTATAAAAGGGTGTGGTGTTTTATATGTGTAATTGTGTGTGAAGTTGTTCCCAGTTCTGGTTGTGGTGTTGGATCGATAGTTGGAAGAAAAAGAGGCAGTTATATAGCAAAACATAATCTAAAAAACATTATATGTGGGATGAACATAAATCATTTCTTATTCATCAGTCTAATACTATACATATATATTCCAAGTTATCCAATCATGAATTAACCAAAACTTCTTTGGTCTACATGTTTCTATCACCTTCCACTCATCTTAAATAATAACTTTGATATTAAACTAGACTTACAACCACCACCGATGATGATTCCATCCAATCCCAGTCAATGAGTCCAGCCTGAATGAAGCTAATCATTGAAAAGCAATATGAAGATTGAACCAAGAATAATTAATTACATTAGATAATTTTATGAAGGATATATTTCTAAATGAAAAACATTTCTATAACATAATTTAATTTTTTTTATAGATATTTATGCATGCGGTGGGGCATGTGATATGATCACATTCACATGAGATGAAAATCATAATGAATGAAACTAGTTACACAAAGACACTATTATTTTTAATGTAATTTTACATAAACACAAATGATGTTTAAAATAATTAACTCTTTGATAATATGATTATTGATCCACAACTCATCATTTTAATGGGATGTTATGTTGGTCCATGATATAAACTATTTGTAATAGATTACATGATGAACTGTTTTTATAAATTTAGAGATATGTTATTTGGCTTGATGCTAATAATTTTTTTTTGTGCTTTCATTTTTCACAGAAAAAAAACAGAATATATATGAACCTTTACGTATCTTCTTTGTGTCGGATGTGGTCCCATGAAATATCTTTTACATTGAAGATATCTGTGAAGCTCTATTGAGTTCATGAAGATAGAATATCATAATCTCTCATAGGTATGTGAAAAAACATATATAGCATTATATAATAAATTCTACAAGGAGGTGATTAAAATATCTATTGTATGAATGAAAAATATAGAACACATGTAATTGAAATTACATGATCAAGATAGTGATATTGAATATAAAAATCCTGTTAAGAATAATGTAGTTTCACTATGTATATAATATTATTAAAAGAGTATTCAAAGAGAAACATAACATTTATTAGATGTAGAACTGGGAAATCATGCATTTGGTTATAGTATTCGTGAAGAGGATAGATACATTATGTGGAAAGGATAGGATAATTCAAAATAACATAAAATAATTATTACTAGACTTGGTATGTGTTAGCGTTTTCATGAGAATTGTATGAAAAAATAAATTTGATAAAACATCAAATGAAGTATTTATTCCATCTTAATTCAGTGTGGTTGAAACATAATTAAGAGAAGAAATAATAACTAGGTGGAGCACTTGATAGACTAAGAAGCTAATAAAAAATAATATTTCTTATTTCTTATGTCAATGATCAGAGATAGAAGATGTTTTCTTATCTTGGTTGTTATTTTTGGTTTATCATTTGGGTAAAATGTATCAGAGATTTTAGTACATAGTGAAATTAATATCATTGATATTGAAGAATAAAAATTTATTTCAAATTTATTAATTTATTTTTATTTAGGATAGAACATCTTACTGATCCACTTGATATCTTTATTCTATGAAGAAAATTATATTACTGCAATTCGATGAACATAATCAAAATCCTTGATTTGTTTTTAAATTTTTTTTTATAAATTACATATCACATAATAAGGGATACAAAAAAACTCAGCATTGTTGTGGTTTAATTTTATGTCATGATATATATATATATATGGTTCTAGGAAAATGAATTTCTGATCATACCATTTATCATGATTTATTTGATAATATAATGAAATATTTCTATTAGTTGGTTAATAAACAATGTACACTATGGATTTAGTCATCCATTATAGTGGAAAACCTATTTAAAAACCCATAACATTTTTTCTGATTTTCTATATGATGTGTATTATTTCTAACTAAAATTAAATAATAAAATGGAATCTTTCACAAAATATGTGAATGTTATATAAAAGGGATCAATTTTATAAAGATATAAATAGTTTGCGTCAATGATTCAGCCCTCTCAATGTGACCTCAAAAAGTAATCTTTACAATTGATATCAGAGGGAATGTTCACACCATTGATTGGATTAACTTATTTGAATCATATTCCTCTAATGTCCCAATGGCCATAATTTTTTTCATTAAAGATAAACACCCCCATTAAGGGAACAACGAGGAACCCTGACATCATGGATATAGAACAAATAATGACCTGAAGATCGAAGAGAGAAACACCAGACCAACAAAATGGAGCTGACCCACCCTAGAAAAAACATAGGATGAAGCCATTCACCTTTGCATTGTAGTTCAGGAAGCAAGTGTATTGTGTCTAAGGACATTCCTGATAAGATGGATTATTCCATACCCTCTCAAACAACAAAATCTGAAATCCCTTTAAAGATGAACCTCTAGCTCAATATCCTTCTCCAAATCTATTCCATGTGGTCATGTCCAACTGCATCTCCAACCTTATTGCTCGAAGACCAGAATGTAACCTTCCAAGAGGATACAACCACCACATTCATAGAAATCAATAAAGGAAAAAAACCAATCCACTCCACATAAGAACAAACATTTCCACGGTGCGAAAGATAACAGTAAGTACCAAACAACGCAGATAGTAAAAAAACAACATTTCACAAAACCATCACTATTGAAGAGCCATCACAAACCAGAACACAGCAGTAGGAGAAGCCTTCATACCTTGCCAAATGCTTGAACCTCAGGTGAAAAACCCTCATCGGATGAAAGCTCCACCACAACACAGTACTACCTCTAATCCGTAGCCACATAAGAAACACTAAGAGGCATATTCCGCAAGGATCAGGAAGCTGAGCTAATTCCACCGAGGGCTGGATGACCCAACAACCACACCGAGAGAGAATCACTGATGAGGGGTTCCATGATAGCTGAGCTAGAAATTCCATTCTACGCTAAGACTAGGAAGATCAGAACTTTAGATGAACCCTCACCAGATTCCAAAACTAGAAAACCATGGACAATTGATGAAAGGACTTCCAGCGAGAAGAGGCAGAGCTGCATTAAAGATGAAAACACCATGAAACCACTAAACTCGGTTCACCAACCAAAAACCAAACCATGTTGGAAGAAGACCTCCAAAATTGAATAACGGAAAAAAACCCATCGCCACCATCGCTCATAGAGAATGAAGATCCACCTAATGCACCACAAAGAGACATGTAGCAACAACCTTAGACTACATCAGACCTACTCTTGACAATGAATTTCACAGTGATGGAAAGGAATCTGAGCGCATCGTAGATCAGAATTGACGCCGCAAAAGCCCATTTACAATCCATAACACCACCAGAGAAGTTTTGAACCTTCAGTGATGCAAAAAATTGAAATTAAACCTCTTAATCTCCATATTAAAAGAATCATTCTACGAATAGGGGAAGAACCTAGGATCCGATCCACTGTGGAATGATAATAGAATGTCGACGACAGGGAGACCCTAGTGTTGCGTAGGATCCCCTCACGGGTGTATACAGAATCTTATTGAATATTTGAAATATCTTTTCTCCATTTAGAATGGATTTAATAACATAGAGGAGTTATAACTATTGAATATATGTTTTTTATCTCATTAATGAACTTGAATAAAAAATTAACAAAATTGAAATAGTTGGAGAAATTGTTCCTCTTATATAACGTGATAAAATAATATATTTCCCTCAGTTGTAATTATGATAATTTAAAATCTATCATGTAAAAATAATTCCTTATAGTGAAATCCAATACAAATCTGATGGAAAATTGTTCTACCATAGATTTTAATGAAGATGTACCCTCTATATAATTTAATGATTTTCCTATAATATACTCATCCACAAGTGGTGAGGATAATTACTCAAATAGTGAAAATTATATAGTTTAGATGAGGAACTTGAAAGAAGAGATCACTAATATAGTAGATGAAAGTAATAAAAGAGAGATTACATGGAAGAAATAGGTGATGGGATCCATTCCACCTAGTAAACATTGTAATCCAAAAAGTGACCAAGTTTCTAATCCTAAAGATGACTTCGAGAACTTAGAGAATGTCATTGAATAAATATTATATGTTTATATCAAGAAATGTAGGAATATTTTAGTAAAAATAGTAGATTTTTGAACTTGAAGAAATATGCACATTATTTGGGTAACAATGAGAAAATAAAATCTATATAAAGAGGATACTAGTAAATAATTTGATGAAAATATTCATACATTCAATGAAAAATAGAATGATAACATTAATTTCATGAATTAGCAAATTGAAATTAAATAAAACAATATGAAGGATCTTGATACATTGATATAGGGGAAGAATATATTTCATGATGTTGATGATATAAATAATGAAATGGAATGTCTTGAAAACTGAAATTATTAGATTGTGATAAAATCATCATTAATAAAAAAATCATGAACATGGTATTAAAAAAAATTATATCAAAAATATTGATGTTTTTTATTTTATAAAATCAGGAAGAATAGATTTTAATACATGAGTTGTAGTAAGACAAAAATATAAGGTGGATTATTTTCCAAATAAAACGTCATATAATGGAAAAAATTGATTTTAGTATTTAAATGATCAATATAAAGAAGTCTAAAAAAGAAGGTATCATCCAACTATATAAATAATTTTTTTAATAATTTTAGATCAATTCATAATGATGGTTTAAAATAAAAACATGTGAATAAGTGGACAAAGGTTGGAGAAGAAGTGATTACCAATATATAAATAGTGAATTAAGATAATATTATAAAGAACTATTAAACTAAAAAATTTATTTAAAGGAATTATATGAAATATAAATTTTATGTTTCTTAATTATTTGTGAATGATTATAAAAGGAAAAAAATAATATTTTTTCAATAATATTGGTTCTTTGAATGATTTTTACACATGTAATGTGATTTCATGTATAATATGAATGTTTTTTGGAAATAAAAAAAAATCATGTATCAAGGGGGAGTAAAGTAGTAATGAAGAATATTCCACATAAGGAATGATAGAATCTTATTAATATAAATATATAGGAAAGTTTGGTGAATATCTATGGAATTTTCTGTGTTATAGTTCAGAATGATGAGGTATAAATGTATAAATTATTCACAAAGTTTACTTAAACAATTCAAAAAAATGAAATATGATGAAGATTGTAGTTATTTCATCTGTGGTGAAAACAATAATAAGATTAGTGATCCACATAATCACAGGAACAGTAAGAAGTGTTCTTAAAAATTGAGATTAAGATGATTCTTTTGTGGAATAAGAGGTCACACTATGGGTCACAATAACTAGTCCATGGATATTAAAATGAATGGTATCAATTTTTTGAAACAATGAATAAGACCAGTCCAAGAACAAAAATATGCAATGAAGTGGTAAAAAGTGAACCTATGAATCAAAGTGGATCCACCAAACATGATGTGAATATTCATAATGATATACTACGATTTTATAAATATTATGTTGAACGATAAATAAAATCAGAAGAAATATAGATGTCAGTTGAAAAACAAATATTTTAGATGAAGAAATAAATTTTAATGAGAGGTGGTGAATGATAAATGAGAAAAAATATCTTCTCTTTTTAGGGAAGGAGAAAAATGTATCAAAAATAATTGATAACTTATTTTCTATAACTCTACCTCAAGATGAAATACTAAAAAAGTATCATAAGACACCACATGATGGATGTGCATTAATGGCTAGTGCTATCCATAAAAGTCTATAAATTTATATAAAAGATATAATGACACCATAATTCTTAATACATCCCAAAAAGAAAAAAATATTAACCGAGAGTTAATCCTCACATGGAGAAGAAATTAATGGAATGGACTGGTTAATAAGTAATCATTGGCCTTGTTTCACTTATTGAAAATATAAATATTTCCACCTTATTCCCATCCATTTTTTTATTATTACTTATAGGGAATTTATTGTGATGCACATACTCAGGGGGATAATTATTTCAAGGATTTAATATTTATATATCTATATGCATTAATATTTCTTCCATACTTTATAGAAGACACCATTCTGGTATGATCCAACTAACGATATCTTAATGATTTTTTCTTGTAAAAGATCAGATACCAACCTTTATGTGGATGATCAAGATAATATAAATAATCATGAAATTTGATGTCACTATGAAGGATGAGATCAAAATATTTTTTATTTATAATACCAACTAAAAAAAGATTCATCATTATGAATTAATGTTGGAGATCCTTCCATGATGGGAGTATCTAAAGAAGTCCCAAGAGAATTATATTTTCAAAAATAATATATCTGGAAGGTACTTCTTCAACAACTCATAGATGATTTATGATAGACCACTCTCCAGTCATTATTCATAAAATCTAAATGAACTATATTTTATCGGGGAGTTAAATGAATCAATTCGAATAAATGATGAATATTGAGCCAGAAAAATGGTTGAAAAGTATCTGAGGTAAGAAATAAGTTTTGTTACATCAGTTAGTTTCATATTCATGATTGATAATAGGAATAATTATTTTTTATCTTATACCTTATTGTTATGTAAAATTTTTTCTCATTAGTATAATTATAGATAAATAATTAATGGTAAATTTATTAAAACAAAATGTAAAAATCCTCTATCAATTACATTAAATTTTTTATCAATATGGGTGAATTAAGGAAAATTAGAAGGGAGATGAAATAATGACCGCATTTGAAATCCCATTTAATATATTGGTTTTTAAAATAATTAAAATGAGGGAGATTTATGACCCTAATTTTTTTCATTATATAGTTTAAATTACGTTAGTAAGATATGATTCACTTGATGTTAATATGAATTGATGAAGAAGACTAGATTAGTTTTGTATATTTGGGTTCCAAAGCTTGGTAATGTATAATGAATTAAAATTCAAATCAGTTAACTACATTAAACTATGATAGGTTTTAAGGGGACAAATATTTCATCAATAATCATGTTTGTAGTTAAAATATAGAATAATATATATCCATAAGAATGGAAAATGTTTCATTTTATATTTTGTGTATCATCTTTTTACCCTCTTTTAGTTATTTTCCTTCTCTTTTCCACTTTTCCTCTTTAATTGGGCGTGTCTTGGGACTCTTGAGGATGAATAAAATTCCTTGAGAAAATTTAACTAAAGTTCTGGTAAGGATTTTTGTTTTAATTAATGGAATCTTGTTATAAACTAGTAATTTCTTTGTGGGGTTCTCCCTGAGTTTGAAGAATGCCTATGGTTGTTTGTGTTTTGTGTTAAAACATTTAGTTCTCTCTTCTTATAGGGAGAGTATACACCTTGTAATATAAATACATGATGTTTATATTCTTTAGAGAAGATATAGTATACCTGGTACAACGTGTGAATTGATTACCCACCACATAAAGGATACAAGCTATGTAACAATAAAATATAATTTATTAGTAAAATGTTGATGGGTTTTTTCACTGTACTTAAGTCCATATTATTACATGATGTTTAAAGGAGATACATACCATTTAAATTTAAAAAATTTTTTGGGTTCCAGTCATATGAAACATTATTTCATTCATCCCTAGCTCCCATGGATCTCATCCCAGTTCCCTTCTCTGATGATATTTAGAGACTCCATTTGAATTAGATTGATTTGATCGATGACAGATGATTATTATGGTTGGGATAAATATCTATGAGTGAGTAATCCTTTCTACTTCTTCATTTCCTTTGTTCATGATAGTGATGTTTCATCGTTTTATTGAATTTTTCTATATTTGATAATATTTCCTCTTGTTTCCTTTTAGATTCCTAGTGTGATCATGTTCCGGGGTCCAATCCTTATTGGTTATAGTGTAAAGTATGTTTTTTCTTGAGGTATGTGTCATTGATTCTTCTCGTCCAATCCTTTTGTTTAGTTGGATCAATTCGTCGATGTGTATATTGATTCTATGGCCTCCATTTTTTTGATGTTTCATTATTCTTATTGGTCGAATCATTGTGGGTGTGTGAGACCCAAAGTTTAAGGGTAGGTTGATGCACCTCATGATTTTATTGGAGAACTATATTAATATTTTTTAAATATTTTTTTATTAAATAAAATTTAATGACATTATCGATTTAAATTGTGTGTGCGGAACTCGGTTTTTATGAATGATTGGTTTCCCATGGTTTTTTAAATGAAAATGGTTTTTAAAATCATTGTTAAATGGTTTATTAAAGTTGAATGTGAAATGGTTTTCAAAGCATGTATTGATGAAAATGGATTGATGCATTGTTTTGGAAAATATTTCCCTTGGGAAGCATAGGGTACATAGGTGGAAGGTATAGTAATAGGTCTCATCCACTTTATAAGTTGGGAGGGGTCCGGGAGTTTTCCTCTATTACCTAGTCTTATTGTGTTATGGACTCGTTATAATGATTGAAGGATTCACCTTTTGGTGTGTTCATATACTCTCTAGAAGTGATGCATTACTCCATCAGATTGGTGTGCATTATATTTTCTATATTATGTATGAGTGTCCTAACAATCGATACATTGTGTGATCTATGGCGTGATGTTACTTGTACTTCTACTTTTCACTTGTACTATTTTTTGTACTACCATAGATTTAATATGACATGTGACGCATGATTTATTTTATCATGATATTTATGTTTTGATATTTGTATGTTAAATTCTTTAAAATTTATTTTTTAATACTACTTATCAATGTGGAAAAATGAAAATTAAACTGTTTTTCTATGCATTTGATATAGTGAAAATACGAATTAGTGACATTTAGTGAATGAGATTTATAAAAATGGAAAATAATATTTCATAATCCGATTCAACTATCCGAGAGATATTCATAGATGTTATGATACATGTTATTTTCTCACATGAAATTGTTTAAGAACTCATGAAGGAAGAATCCAATTACATGAATACACCATGATGTTCAATGTCATGGGATAGAATGTAGCATGATGTTTAAAAAACAAAAATATTTAGTAATATTAACATCAATTGATAACTCTATATATTTTTTTGGGACAGTAAATATGTCCAAGAAATGGAATTATAAATGGTGAAGATGTAGTACACCTCATCATTAAACTATAAGGAACCTTAGCTGAGTGGATGTTTCTATTATTTTTATAGAGATATAATTTTTCTCTATAAAATTGAAATTCTTCTTTAACCATATTATATATTATTAATATAAGAAGGATATCCAAACACTCTCTTACCTGATGCTATATTGAGTTAAAAAATATAGAACCACATACTTATTCTTATTTAAATGAGAAACCAAATCTAAAGGAAGGAACTGACTACTGTTAGGATGTGTTGTGCTTATCTATTGTGTTATCAAAAATAGAGAACTAGCATTATAAAACATGCAATAATAAGATAGTTGTTTGATATACATAATATTATTTGTAAAATAAGTACTTTACTTTCATATAAGAACCTATACTAATATGATTTAAAAATAAATATAAACATTACATGAATGAGAACATGAAATTGGTCCATGGGTTATGGTTTACATGATGGAGGGGACTTCAATATGATATAGGGAGACAATAATGAATAATAACATAAAATAAAAATTATAATACTTGGTATGTGGTTGTGTGTGCAATTCAATTACATGATACAAAATAAATAAGATAACGTTTGATTATATTTAGATTTGGTTATTGTTGATTGAGGTCTAGAGTTCATTTGAATAATAAAAGAAAACTAGATAAAGAAATTGATTGACTAAGAAGTATATAGGGAACAATATTCAATATTTCTTTTTTCATTGATCAAATAGAAAAGGTTTTTTTTTGTGTTTGGGCTATTATCTAGTGATCTTCATTTGGATCAATAGTATTTGTGATTTTTTTCCATACTAAACCTCATATAAATGAGATTAAATAATAGGAGGATATTTCTTAGTTATCATTTGAATATTATTCAGGCCAAAATATCAAACTAACCCCATTGATTTTTTTTATTTTTAGTAGCACATTTGATTACTACAATTCAAGGAACTTCATCAGAATAATTTTTTCTTATTGAAGAGTACATTCAATAAATTAAAAATCACATCAAGTGGGATAGAACAACATCATTTATTCTTGTGCTTCATGATTAAATCGTTTATTGTATGTTATCCACATCAAGAAAATGGGTACAATTTCACACCCTTTACCATGATTTATATGATAAGAAATATAATTTTTATTGAGTGGGATAACGAGAAACATACATTGGTGATATGTTCATCAATATTAGAGATGGAAATAATTAAAAAATCATACTATTCCTTGTGCTTTATTTTGTATGTTTATGAATTTTAGCTACACAGGATGAATGAAAGATAATCATTCACTGAATAATTGATGGAGGTACGAAAAAGTGAAAAACATTTAATTTGATAAAAATTATTCCTACTATAATTCATCACACTGTCACATTGTATTGTCATACCAATGTGTCACTAACACATGAAACATCAAAAAAATAAAATATTCATTGAAATGTAAACTCAATATTTGTTTCTTAATTAATGTCAACCATTTTTACATAAAATATCATCATAGAAAAATATTTTTATCTTAATAATATAATTTCCCAAATATTGAAAAATTCATTAAAAATATATTTAATCACATATTCACAAAATTACCATTCAATCCCAATTTTAATATATTCTCTCTATATTTTTCTGAAATAAAAAAATTTATTACATCAATCGACATAAATAACCTTAAATAACATAATGTCTCAAAATGTGTGTGTATAAATTTTAACATATAATACTCCTTAAATTTATCAACCAAAAAATAAAATACCATTATATAATAACTCATAAAACACTATCTGTAGAAACTTAAAGAATTAAATTTTTTATAAAACTATAGATAATATTTTTCATCTAATTACATAATAAATCCTTCCTATAATTATAAATATGAACCATTTCTAAAAATTCATTATTTATTAAACTAATCATGTACTCTATAATGATAAAAAAATATTTTTAAATATTTCATGAATTTTATATGTTATTTTGAGATTATTAATCATCATTATATGACCTTACTAACCATTTATTCATATAATTTTATTTATCCCCATCAAATGATTTCCTCATTGGGAAATGATTTTAATAATTCATATACTCCCCATATTTAAAACATTCAATTTTCACCTTATGAAAAAATTATTCAACTCCCATGTATTAACCAAACTCTAATTTTTTTATTATAATTTATTTGTATATTATATTCATTTCCACATATAAAACATATTATCATTATTCAGATAATATTACATGGGTGATTATTCCCCCATTAATAAAATATTATAAGATGGCTATTTTAATGATCAGGATCTATATCACTTGAACATCAATGAAATTCTATTTTTATCTTGTTTATTGTGTTAGTAAATTCTTCATCGTTCATGTTTTTAGTAAAAATTGAGATCTATATTTACGAATCACAAAATTATTTTCAATTAGACCTCTTATAAAACATGGATGGTCATTTAGATAATGAAAACATTTCCATTAACAATAAATTTCATCATGGTTCTTCTTATTTCAATTCTTTTAGTAAAACAAAAAATGGTTTTTCACCTATATATATAAAATAATAATTATCCATCTTTTGAAAAGTAATATTTTATTAACTATGTAAACATTTATTCAAGAATATCAATCCAAAAAATAACTACAATTTTATATATCCTAATAAATTTTAATGAAATAAAATAATAATAAACCATGATCCCATACGAAAATATTAACCCATGATGTTTTATAAGTATTAAAATTGACATCATAAAACAACATCTTAACCAGTAATGTTATATAAACTATTTTGTTGATTTTGACTACAAAAACTAGTGCAAAATCAATAGATAATTATTTTTATAATACAATGTATTTTTAATATTATTAAAATCCTATAAACATTTTCCTTTAGTGGATTAGATAATTATGAATAAAATTACATAAAAATGTGGAAATTTCAAAAAAGAATTAAAATTTTAAAAAATAGGATCTTCTATTTATATTTTTTTAAGCATGACCCTTTTCATTCCTTTAATAAATGTCACCATTGACCTTTATAAAATAACTAACACACCCTTAGGTCATATGAATTCTTTTTGAAACATGGGATGTGGAAAACAAAACTTATCAATTCATATATAGAATATTTACCTTTATTATTTTAAAAAACATGAACCCCCATATGAATGTTTATATTTTCAAATAATAAACATCTACATCAAAATAATCACATAATAAAACATAAAAAAAATATTGTCTAATGTTTTTGAAAAAAATATTACAGGAAACAAAAATGTAAAATTACAATCCTGATGGGTTTTTAAAAAACAAATTAGTATTTCACCTAATTGTTTTTTCTAAAATGGTCATAAACATTCATTGAATCATTTTCATACCAAATTAAATCAATATATCAACGTAAATAATATTTTATAGGATAAAATTAAAATGTTGGGTACCTATTGAAATTATCATCATAACACTATAAAAATTACTATTACAATCACACTAAAAATAATCATTTTAGTGAAAAATATATGGTTAATTACAAACAAAAATTGAATAACAAATAAATATTTAAATTTTTACAAATCATTAGAGTAACTTATGATTAGTTAACTCTATTCATGAAAAATGAGTACCTTTTAAACAGTTAACATCATCTAAAATTACAAAATGAATTGGAGAGATATAATAGATCATGCTGTGATCATAAAAAATTATATTTAATCATAAAATGAACTAAAAAAAAAATCTCTCATTTTTATCATAACACTAATTATAATTTTCATTTTGGAAAATAAGAAGAACAACATTAATTTATCTTGTAAAAATGAGAATAAATAAAATTTTATGTTGAAAAAAAGTTATAAACCATGTATTAATTTATAAACAAGAATTAGAGATTCATTGACAGACCACTGTGATATTGTGAGTGATTTTTATAATTAATAAGGGGTTTAAAGAATGAAAAATAATTTTCGGTGGAAAAAAAAAATATGTTACCACTTAAATAATAAATGTAACAAATAACCTTTATAAAAAATATTGAAATGTTTAATAATTTAAACCATTAAAAGAATGATAAAATTTTATTTAAATATCCTTTATAAACATTTTGAAATATAAATATAAAAAATTTAAAAGCATTAAAATGAAACTAATTTGGAAAAGAAACAGATTAGAAAATATTAAACATGTTCTATATAATTTCAATGAGAAGGTCATTAATGGAGAAAAAATGAAATGGATTTGAAAACCAATTTAGTTTTAGTAAAACAATGATAATAAAAACACATTTCATTGTCTATAAACTTCAACACTAATAAAATTGTGGTGAAAAGATACAGGATTGAACGGAAAAATTGATGTGGAAAATCACATACCAGAAGTCCAAAACCACCACATACGTTATTTTTATTTCGTAAATAATAAATTTATATTAAATATTTTAAATATTAAAAAAAATTCATGTGTGTTCATTTATAATTATTAAATTTATTTTATTTATTATCAAATTCTATTTAGTTATGAAACCAGTTATCTAGACGTCAAGTTTTTTTGGGTTGATAAGTTAAAAAATGCTTCAGTGTGTTGACCATGGAAAAAAGGATCATGATTCAATCATCTCCATAATAATAATGTTTTAAAAAAAATTTATCCAAAAAAGATACACTTAAAACTAACCATGTATATCAAATATGATGAATGAAATATGTCATTCCGGATTGATATTAGGTGCAAGTAAATATGACAGATAGTTTCTTTTTTATAGTTGATGAAAAGTATATAAATTTATTAAATAAATATTTTTAAATAATTATAATATATTAATAAATATACAATATATTCATTATATCTATACTTATAACCATACATGACATGTTGTAATGAAAATTTAAAATCGTCAATATTGGAGTAGGAAATCTATTGGTACTCACGAATGAGGTTTTCATTGTCCAATACATGGGAGGATAAGAAATAAGATATAATAACATATTTATAGATTAAAAAATATTTAATAATTATCATATATATCCATTAAATTTATCTTTATGACATAAAATGTGAGTTAATGGTGAAAAAATGAATACAGCTCTTTATGGAGGCTGAAGTCTGCACGTTCACAATGGTGATGTTGTCATTTTCTATTAGAAAAAAGTTGGTATATAAAATATTTTCCCTCAACATAGAAATATTTATTATAGTAGATATAATTTTTTAAATATATTAGGATGGTTAGAGTATATATAAATTAGGAATAAGAACAAATAATCTTGAGGTAATTCACCTAAGTCTTATACTACCTCATAGGATATCTTCTTCCATATTAACCATTATGACTTATAGGATTATTACTTTTGGAATATCAAGGACTCTAGGATTTTAAGACTAATGTTTTTATGTGGTGTTGTTAGGTTGTGTTCTGGATTGGGCACTCAAATTATTTGAATGATGTAGGAGAGGAATTTCTCTTTTATATGTTAGAGAAGAGACACTTGAGTAAATACTAAGTACATTAAAATATAATATCTGAAATTCTCATGTAATATGGATATAGTTTTTTTCATTTTAAATTTTAAGATAAATAAAATTTTCAATTCACATAATATATAAATTTTAGATAATTTATATATATAATTTTACACTCCAAACTTTGATTCACTCCATCTTTAATCCTTTTATCATTCTTTGTATAAATCATTTACAATATTATCTATTAATTATAAATAAAAATGAATTGAAAAGTTTACCATATTTTGAATACTCAAATACTAAAAATAAAATCAAATTTATAAGACTAAATTTTCATTAATATTGAAAATTGATTTAAATATATGCTCAAAAATATAAACAAAAAATTGTTTTATGAACAATTCCTTTATTATGCATAAAAATAAGTTTACAAAAAAATTAAATATTGTGTTAATTTTAAACGAATTAATTTTATTCTTTTTAATAAAAGTTTCATATTTGAATTTCACTTTGTTAATAATTTGATAAAAACCCCAAAAATACAATTTTCTGGAATAAAAAAATTACCTTGATTTCTATAATATCAAACACAGAAATGTTAAAAATTATATTTTTAAAAACAATATATGACTGTTTAAATATATATTTGGTCTAGGGGAGGTTTTTTAAAAAAATTAAATAAATTCCATATAAATATTTTTTCATAAAATTTATAATATTTATAAAAGCCATGTTTTTACTATACATGCAAAGTTGATATTTTCAAAAAAATATGAAAACTTCAATATAGATTAACAGTGTCCTCTTGAATTCAAAAATAAATATAATTTCATCATATTCAATTTCAATAATTATAAAATTGTTATTTTAAATTAATATTAAAAATATATGGAAAATAGAATTTATAGAAATGTATCCCTTTTAATCCAAATGTTTCCTTTTCCTTATTTCATTTCATTATCCTATTATTGTTATTTTATTTTAATTAAACATTTATATTCATAATTTATTGTTGTTTAACATTAATTTTAATAATTCATTACTCTCTTTAGTTTGGAGTTTCATATATTAATCAATATTCAACAACATTTTTACTTAAATTTGAATATACCAAAATCTAGGGTGTTATAAATCAATAATAAAAATAATATATTTAATAATAAAATTATTAATCAATTAATAATAATAATAATAATATTTATATGTGTTCATACTTATAATTATATGATAATATTATTTAAATTATTAATTAGAATTAATTATATTAAAAAGTGAATTTGAGTGGATCCAAATAAACAAATTTCAATCTGACCATTTTGATTAATTAATTAATAATATAAATAATTTTAATTATAATATTCATAATTATATATAATGGTGAAATTATTTTAATTTACATTATTTATTTTCTATTTGAAACATATAAATATTAAAAATAATTTTATATTTATAAAATATAAATTTATTAAAAATTAACATTTATTAATAATTTAAAATATTAATAATCATATAAATGCAGTTAGAATCATTAAATGTAATAATAGAAATATTATTTGTAGTAGTATTAGTATTAATATTATTTTAGATTGAAGATAGGTTTTTGCGAGCATATATCTTTTTAGGGTGATAATGATGGAGAAACACATATCTAGAATTCACGATTGTCAATTTTACTTCATCATTATTCCGTATTTAACATTGATGAGGTATTAATTGTCAAAAAATTTCACCTAAATCATAAGGCTTTAGTTGGATTGATAGAGAAGTAAGAGTGTCCAAGGAACATTATAGAAGCAGGGATGTTGTCGTTTTCTTTTAAGGATTCAAATGTAAAAAGGAATCTTAAGAAGGGTTCCAAATATATAGATATAAAGATCCAATTTATTCCTTATAAGGCATTAAAATATAACTATATATATTTCCATATCTATGCACTAAGACAATGTGCGATTTCAAGGCCCAATGTGACCGGAATAAATTTTATAAAAATTATATAATTGTTTTATATTTTGTGTGTGCTGTTAATTAAAAAATTTAATAAATCATAAATATTTCGTTGGAGTAGAAATATGATACCATGTTATGATTTTAGATACAATGTTTACACTAGGGGCGATGTAAAACAAGTCAGTACGGGACATTTGGACCCTTCGCTTGTTGGCGGCATGTTTAAGTGAATCTATTAATTAATTAAACCATTACATAAAATGATTTTAAAAATTTATCCTTAAAGGAATTTGGCTAGTGTCCGCTCAAAATAGGCGGAATCAGATGGCGAGAGCTCCTTCCTCCTCCCATTGTAGAATCTGTTTAACGAATGATGAATCCTTGGATCAACATGAATCATATAACCATGAACTCAATAACTCCTCCAAAATTAATTGTAGACAATCTTATTAAACAAAATTTTATCAAAACTAATGTAGGAATCATCTTTTGTGATTTTACACCTCTCATTAAATTTTTGAGTGGATGTATACTTGTTTTTTGATATGCACACTTGATTGAAAACCTAAAAAGTACCCAAGTACTATTTTTTTGTTTTGTTTAATAATTATTCTAACCCTAATGCCTAGTATAGATCGATGACCGAGAATTCTTGGTTTAAAATTTTTAAAACATTGGTTTATTGTTATTTTCTCTCTAAATTATTTTCATTCATCATTTTTTGGATCCTTGCGGACCCATATCGACATTACTGGGTAGCACCGATCCTAATAGGGCCCCATATTCGCAATGGTTTCACAAGTATAGTTCATATAGAGGAAGAAAATATAGATCTATGAGGATTTCATGTTTTGGAAGTTCAACTTTCTAATGGGGTCATAAGAAACGAACAACATATGATCCAAGGCATGTGCGGATGATTGAGAATACTCAACATGATGGGATACTTTTTTTCTTGCCTCTGGAGTACAGGAAGTGGTAGATCTGGACTAGATAAGATGTTCATGGGTAGATTGGAGGTGATATCTATAGAAAACAGGATGAAACAAATAGATCTACCACATGGTTCGTAGAAATCAATATCTATCAAAAACCTAACAACACGTCGTGTAAATCAAAAAAACATATGGTGGGTAGCCCTTTCTAGAGGAGGATATAGGGTTTTGGAAACCCATAATGATGGAATACTATGTACTCCCCTCGATATTCCATGTACCTCCTTTCAATGGGGGTGAGTCATGCTAATGACCACACATTCAGGCACATGTTATGTTTAATGTACACTGACACAAGGTCCAAGTACATGGAAACTCCCAACAGACACGGCCCAGTCACCAGGTAGGTGGGACACATAGTGTTTGCTACCAACATGTAATGTACCCCTACAAGGATGGGATTCATATACCGATAAGAGACACGAGAAAGATGTGGAGCGGGGCCACACACCATATGGGTCACGTCAGACAACATGTGGCTACATGATCTCTTCCAAGAAAACATTGAACATCCATATATACTTTGTTTAAAAATATATTTTGGACATAAATTATCCAATATTGACTATATTTCTACATAGAACATGATGGTTCACTGAAAAGACAATTTCTAAATTTAATGAGAAATTTTCTAGGTTTGGAAATTGCTAATGTGACACCTGATGATGACACCAATCATATAGAATCACAAGAGTAGTTATGACCATTATCCTCATCATGGATGGGTAATGGAGTTCCTTGAAGACAGTTCTGGGCTTACCCTCCAATAGTACATGGAATTATCATTCCCCAATGATCATTTTAATTTGATTTCTATTAGGAATGAGTAGTGGAGTTTTTTAATGTTCATTAATTACCCTCTAGGAGAACTGTGAAGTTGAATTCCCTGGTGAATGTTTTGGGATTACCCTCTAGAAGGTATAGGAAGTGGTGTCCCCAAATAACATCCCCTAGGTATAACCCTCTAGTAGAGCAACGTACTAAAGTTCCCCGAGGACTCGTTAAGGTTACCCTATAATAGGACTAGGAAATGGAATTAATTGCTGACATTTCCTAGAGTAACCCTCCATCTAGGCTGGGAAATGGTGTTCATTAGGGATTATGAGAGTAGGAACCTCTAGTCATACCGAATTACTGGTTCCTTACCTAGAATTTATGTCCCCTTGACTCTGCGTAATAGGAAAAATTGATAGTATGATGTAGTACTGGACTCATGAGGAAGATGGACACTTTCCCCCTTAAGATGTGTTTTTTTACGTGGACTAAAATAGGGCAGGTGGGTCAGTGGATCACATAGAGTATAGTATCATGGTGTGGTTATTGAGTCTCATAGATTTATGTGTTCAAGGTATATACATGAGAAGGTGGGTATCATTCCACGAATTATTTTGGAATTGCCTGATACTTATATACTTGGGATGATCTGTGAGATGGATATCCCCTACCTTCTCATTTTGGTTTCTCTGTCAGATCATATTTAAATTCTTATTTCGTATCCCTCCATGGGTTCTGGTTACTATCTATCTAGGAGAGGTGAAGACCCGTGGTGTAGTACATGTTCATTTCATGTCTAGATACTCACGGTTGGATGTGTCCACTCTCCTGCTATATTTAGTGAATACTCAACAATAATTTCATCTTATACCCATTTCAATTTCCTTGTGTTTGGATGAATTTATTTTGATTCTCATGTTTGGTTGAGATGTAGTATATTACTCTACCATGTTCCGTCCACTTCCCACCTCATCATATTTTTCTTTTATGGCTCCCCCTTCACCCTTTTTACGGTGTTCTACTAGGAATGTCTATACTCACCCCTTCAGGGGATTTTCCAAACATGTGTCGTGTATTTTTTAAATGAATCACAAGTTTGTCATGAATTCATAGAATCATAGTGATATGGGGTTCTTGGACTTCGTACAATAGTTCTATCATGAGATTTAAGGGATATGTCTTCTTTACTATTTTATGTTTCTAGTTTTCTGTCAGGTTGGAGATTATTTTGGGTTCGAGTGTGTAATTTTTTCTATTTTTATTTTTAGAATACTCGATAATAAACCTCAATATACAGAGGTTCATTCATGATTAGTTTAATTTATAGCAGTGTTTCATCTTTTACGTTCACCCTCTACACATTTTTTATTTAGTATGTTGTGTGCATGTGTACATGTAGATAGTAAATTCCTCCCCGATTTAGTTATCCCTATGGACCTTGCTGCCTCCCCAAGTCTATGAAGGTGGGATTTTGGTAGTTGTGTCTTGAGCCTCATCTTGGATTGGTTCGTGATAGATATGGTATCATATAATGTTAATTACTTAAGATGTTGTTCAGATGTTTCCCCTTATGTAGATTTTTTAGGTTTAGAGAAATAGTGTAAAAGTGTATCAAGTGTAGATCATAGCTAGGCAGTCCAATGATAGTGCAGGTGGGTGATGTATCCCTTCACCTGGACCTTGACTACATTCTTGTTGACACAGAATGCCTGAAAAATCATTGGAGGGACCACTGGTACATGCATCATATAGTATTTCCTCTTTGTCTGTCATTCTCAGGTCATCTCCCCATTGTTGTATATATATATATATATGATCATATGACTTCCATAACCCCTAATAAATTTGTAGGATGCTATTTTAAGGACATCCATCTTGGATACCGGCTTGAGTTTGTGAAGATGAACCTATAATTGATGATGTCCTAGTTCATGGTCCATCATACTATCCCCTTCCCCCATGTGAAATGGAAACATCACCTCCACTAGTTGAGTAGTACGTCATCCCATCTGAGAAGGATAGAGATGTTTGCAGGATGAGCGCACTATACATGTTCCAGTATTAGATAAATCTAATGTTCTATGATGTTCTAGATATCCATGCAGAAGAAGAATGGCTGGAGTTGGTGGTCCATATCTTCAGGATTATCCAGACACTGAAAAATCATATGGTGGATTTGGAAGCCATCCACTTCCTAGGACCTACTATACAATGGTGGACCCTAGTTATATAGATTCATGATGGGTCCAGACTCTCATGGGATGTTTTTCAATAGCATTTCTGTGAGGAGTAATACACATCCTTCTAATGCTCTCTAGATTTAAGAGGTTCTGGATCTTCACTATGGAGGGAAAATAGTGGATATGTATGTAGCTCGGATCATAGACCATAGACAATAATTTATAGACATGATCCTAAATGACTTCTACTAAGGACATATGTTGGAGTAATGACTCCGTAAAGATATATGATATTATTTAGTACCCTTTTGCATCCACTAAAATGTCATGGTGCTAAAATTACTCATGTGAATCATATCCTTTTGTTAGTGGGATGCAAGATACCCAGAGATGGAAGTTGGTCCAATAGAGATTGGTTATCTACAATAGCTATAAGGCTCTAGAGATCTCCGAACATGAGACCCTTTCACGAGTAGTATCTTTCACATGGTTATATGAGACAATGGTAGTACATAGAAACATAGAACAATAGAGAGTGGAAGTGCTTTAATTATGATAGGTGAGGTCACATGAAATATGTCTATACTATTAGGATTGATGATTATCCAAGGTATATAGTTCTTTGACCTCTTTGGTAGAGACGGATCCCTGATCAGGGTTCTCCCTTGTGGGGAAAAGATTAACCTCGGGAAGGTGTAGATAGAAGAGGATAATGAGGTGTTTCTAGTAGTTGATGGTTCAATGAGATCCATCACTACCGCTACCACCATGCCACCCTCTTCAGGCTTACGTAGATTGAGTCTTGGGCCGTTGGTATCTCCAGGAAATGGATATCTATGGTCACGTAACACATGATATGATTTGAGTTTTGGTTTGTTTTTATTATATACTTTCCTCAATATTAGTAGATAGAGGTTCCAGTTATTACTTCATCTCCTGGCTCCTGGTGTGAGAGTTAGAGATTCTAGTACTGACGCTTTCCTAACAGCTTCATCTTGAAGTTCCTACATCAAATGCTTCTTTAGTGACTTTCATCAATCGATAGTTCAAGATATCTCTTGGTGAATAAAGGTTAACATGTGACCTATTTTTCATCACAATGGACCCAAATTATTTCATCATTGTTTTGCTTTCACATTCTAAGGACCGATCCAAGATTTATTAGGAATATAGACTAGTTAGATTCCTATATGATAATGGGATGATATTATAATTTTTTAGTGAGGGAGATCTCATAGAAAGATATATATATGTTGTCAGTAGGATTCTTTAACCTAGCACCCATTATATAGAAAGTATATACCCTGGATGAGCAAGATCCTCAAGCTTCTAGGTTTCTTTGATTGTGATGGATTATGTGGAAGTCTTCCCTGAGGACATTCTGGGACTACCTCTACGGTGGTAGATAGAGTTTTTCATTGACATGCAACTTGGGACAACCCTAGAATCTTCTGCGGCATATAGGATGGAACCTACCAAACCATGGGAAAAATTGATTTAGTTGGAGGACCTTTGTAAGAGAGGTTTCATTAAACCTTTTTTCTTCCCCTAGGGAGATCTAATGTTGTTCATGAAAAATAAAAATGAGAGATTACAATTATTCATGGAATATAATTTCCTAAACCGAGCCACGATAGAGAAAACGTAAAACTTGATGGGGATTGAAAACCTCTTTGATCAGTTTCATGGTGTGATATGGTTCTCCAAGATCAATATCATTCCCAATTAGCAAAAAATTTGGGTTCGCAAGGTTGATATTCCAATTTGGCATTCCATTATTTCCATCGACACTACATGTTCTATGTTATTCCCCTTGGTCTGAAAAATATCCCCACCATCTTTATTTATTTGATGAACTGGGTCTTCCATCTATTCTAGGATTAGTTTGTTCTCTTCTTTATCGACAACATACTCATCTAATCTACAATAGAGTAAGTGAAATCAACCCACATGAGGATGTTTCATGATTTTATTTGAGAGAACTAAATTTATAGGAATCTCCATATATTCTAGTTCTAGATACATAGGGTTCATGTTCTGGGGTATGTCTTTTCTAGACATGGTTTAGCATTGGTTCCATAAAATATCTAGGCATTTCTTCTATGTGAACCACCGAATAAAGTTTCAGAGGTGTGGAGATTTCTTGGAATGGTGGGGTACACCAGGAGATTAATGGTGGGATTCTCCATAATTGTATCTCCTTTGACCACCCTAATAGGGAAGGGCTAGTTGTTTACCTAGCCTAAGTAATAGTAGAGGGACATTGAGTAATTGTGGTAGAGGCTGATGAGTGATATAGAGTTAAGACTACTAGAGGAAGGAAAGGAGTTCGTAGTTTATTGTGATGCCTCATGAGTCCGCCTCAGTATCCTATTGACGCAATGTCAAGAAGTCATCACATATGTGTCAAGGCAATTGAGACCCCCTGGGTAGAACTCTGTGACTCATTTCCTAGAGTTAGCATTTGTAGAATTCACCCTAAGGATGTAGAAACAATACCTTCTGGGAGAGAACTTTGTGGTTTACTTAGACCACTATAGTATCTGGTACGTCTTCACTTAGTGAGACCAAAACCTGAGAAAACAATGGTGGTTAGATTCCCTATAAGATTAAAACTTATAGATAAACAATACTATAGGTAAGGGAAATTTTTTGGCATATTACCTATGTATGAAGTCATAGGATTTCCTTATATAATAATCTTCAAAGAATTTAGATTCCCTATATATGGAACTAGTGGAATAAGAGGGTACAACTTCTTTTCAGTCAGCGGTGTTGACCCCTTAGGTACTCAATCATGTGGGAGCATCCCACCAAGGAGACATCGATTGAGATGTATTACATGATTGGATATCTATAGGCGAGTCACCTAATGGATATTATGATATAGGGAATAACTACTTCATGTTCCAAGGGAGAACTGTTGTTATAGTCACATTAAGAGAGGAGGTGATGCATTATTTACCCAATTCTCTTTTAGTTGTTCATACTGCTCTGGGGAAGATGTACAGATGTCTTTAGTAGTTGTTTTGGTTTTCCAACATGAGATGATGGATAGATGAGTTATTCTCACGATTCTTAATATGTTATCAGGTTAAATCTAAGAACTATGATCTTGTAGGTTTGTTTCAGCCTCATGAGACCACAATGTGTTAATGGGATGACATATCCATGGAATTACACCAAGGGAATCCCTGGAATTGAAGGTCCATGACACCTTATGGGTGATAGTATAAATACTCATGAAGTTTCCACACTTCCTTCCTATTAGGGAGGATTGTTTGATGGAATATTTTGGGATGTTTTATGTATGAGAGATTTTCCACCTTTAGGGGGTACCCTCGACGATTGTCTCTGACCACGATGTATAGCTTACATCATGATTGTGGAGAGGTCTATTGTTGGCATTTAGGACTAAGTTTTGGATGAGTAAAACCTTTAATCCCCAAAATAATGGGGAAAATGAACTCTCTCTCTCTAGGTGATTGAGGATACAATAAGGTCTTGTAAGATGGACTTTGACTATAGCTAGGAGGATCATCTACACCTGGTATAGTCTGAGTACTTCAATAATAAATAATTTACCATTGGCATGGAAGAAAATGAATCCTTGTACAAGAGACCTTATAGTCCACCCATCTGTTGCACAAATATTGGAGAGTAATCTATTGTGGGCCGATAATTGGTTCACGTGACAAAAGATAACGATATGATCATCCATGAGAAGATGATGATGACTGAGAGAATATATAAGACCTATGATTATCATCATCATAGGCCATTTTATATCAATTAGGGAGACCATTTTTTCATGCGAGTCACCCAACTATGAGGAATGATGACGTTATATGGTGGTGGAAACAATCCATGAGGTTCAACATGTCATTCAAGATCTTTTTTCGGTATGGATATGTTTCCTACCACCTTTCCCTACCCCCGTAGTAAGAGCGAGTGCACCACATATTCCATGTGTTGCAGCGGAGGAGATGCATGCATGATCCTATACATGTCATTGTCTTGAGAAAGATAGAAATTGAGGATGAAGCTAAATTTTTAGATCACCCAGTGGTGATCAGGGAATGATAGGAGTGAAAATTTTGTGGATATACCATCTCATCAGTTAACGTGTTTTGGTAGCATGGGAATGTGAAAGAGTGTTCAAGGAAGTGCGAGGGAGAGATGTGGGCTTATTATCACATGTTTATTTCTTAATTTTATTTTTTTGGCCTGAAAAATATGATTAGTGGGAAGATGTAGAGACTCATTTTATGCCTTGTAATAAGTTGAAATATTCCAATACATAATTATCGAGTTAGGAGTTGAGACGGCAAGCTATTCTGAAACACGGTGTTCCTAGAATTAATTTTACAAAATTATTAAATATATTTCATAACATGCATGTGTTGTTAATTAAATAAAATGGGATTAATGATAAATGATTGATCATATTAGACCTCTGTAACAATTTTTGGGTTTTGAACACTGTGTATACCCCGGGAGAGACATAAAAAAAGGCGACACGAGACGTTTAGACCCCTCAATCATTGGAGGATTATTTAAGGGAATCAATCAATTAATTTAAATAATAAATTAATTAAACCTTGACCTAATTAGATATTAATAATATACCATTAATATAATTTTTCAAGGGAAGGATCATAATGTCTAGAATCCTTGGACAAGAGCTCTTTCTCCTCTCATTAGCGTATGCCTTCAAAAAATGGTGAGTCTCTGGTTCCATATGAATCAAAGTGCAACAAATTCCGTGAGTGATCAAAAATTCACTAGAGTTCATGTCATAAATATTGATCGATAGAATCAATGGTAGGATATTCCATTGGTGATTTAACCTCTCTGATAAAATGTTTTAGAATATCAATAGTTATTCTTCAATCTACTCCCCTGATTGAAAACCTTGCACGTGCCCAAGTACCAGTTTTTAATTTTTCTAATCATTAATCTAACCATCACGACCCTTTATTTATCATTTACCAATAATAAATTGGATGTAGATGTTTAAAACCTTGTTTGATGGTGCTTTCCCCCCAAAATTATTCATATTCTTCATCAGTTTATTCCCCATGGACCTAACTCGATATTTCCAGGTGGCAGCACTTCCGATCATGCCCTAGAATCATTACAGTTTGGTGAGAAAATTTTAGATCAATGATGCGGATGTAGATCGATGAGGATTAAGAATTATATAAGTTCACTTTGTTGAATGGTTTTGGAGAAATAAAATGCTGATTATCTAAAGAAAACATCTATTATGAACCATTCACAACTTGATTAGAGATCGATTTCTGGCCATCAGAGGGAAAAAACTATAGATCCAGACTATATTCCATCTTAATGGGAAGATTGGTTGAGAGAACTATGGGGAAATGGGATAAAATATCTAGATTTACTGCATGGGTAACAGATATGGTTATTTGTCAAAAATCCAACTACACTCCATATAAAACCAAAAACCCCAGTGTATACCCTTTTCATCTGGAAGTGTTAGGGTTTTAGAAACCCACAAGGTGGGAATAAAGTGTACTCCACTTGTCATGTCCTATACCTATTTTCCATTTGGGTGATCTATGTGAAGGACCACATGACCTACAACATTCCATGTACCATTGTACATAGACACATGATCTGAGTACATATACAAGACCAATAAAAATGGCTGGGTCCCCAGGTAGATGGGACAAACAATGTAGTCCCCCTTCATGTCATAAACCACTACAGAGATAGGACCCGTGTACTAACCAGATGTGTGGTCATGTAGTGGAGTAGGAACACAGGTTGTGTGGATCCCCTTAGAATCCATGTACTACTTTAGATCTTTCAAGAAAAAATTAAATTATTGTATTTCCTTTTTTTTAAATTTTTTTAACAATAAGTAGACTATACTTAATATTTTTTCATGTATAATGTTATGGTCACTTAAAAAGATGTTTCCAATATATGGATGAATTTTAATAGGTTTTTAATTTATTAGGCTGAAAACTGATGATGACATCAATCACATAGATTCACCAGAGTAGATCTTGGTATAACCCTCTAGTAGGGTTGGGCAGTATAGTTCCCCAAAGAGAGTATCTGTCTTACCATTTAGTAGGCCTGGGCACTGTAATTTATTTATGATCATTTGAGTTACCCTATTTCTATAATGGGCATTGGAGTTTCCCAATGTTTTGGGATTACCCTCTAGCAAGGATGGGTAGTAGCAATCCTCGATGATAGTTATGGTCTTACCCTCCAGTAGGATTTCACAGTGGCATCCCCTGATGACATATTCTATGCATAACCCTCTAGCAGGGTTGGGTAGTGGAGTTCCAAAGCAACACACTAGTCTTACCCTCTAGTATGAATAGCAAGTGGCATTCCCTGATCAAATTCTTGAGCATAACAATCCAACTCGACAGGGTAGTGGAGTTCCTCTTTGACTATCAGAGTAGGAACTTCCTATCGTTACATGGAATGTTATAATTACCAATAATTTATCTCCCCTTGACTATGTGGAACCACGATGAGAAATGTTTTGATGTAGGTTTGGGCTCACTAGGAAGACGGATGCTATCACCACCGAGCCATAATTTTTTGATGCAACTTGAGACCAGATTTAGTGCCTCCCAAAGTATATAGTATCAAGGTGTGTTGATTGAGTCCCTTAGACTTATGTGTTTAAAGGATATTCTTGAGATGACATGCATCGTTTACAAACATACATTTAAACTATTTTACACTCATCTTCTTGTGTTGAACATTGTGATGGAGATCCCCTACCTTCTCTTTTTGGTTAAATTTAATGTGTATATATATATCTGTCAATCATTAGTACCCACTCCTTGGGTTTAGGTTACTCTCTTTCCAAAGAGAGGTAATGAAGTGAGTGGTATGATACATTCATTTTGTGTCTATATTCTTATAGTTGGATGAGTCCACTCTCCAACTATAGGGAGGGAAGACTTGATGATATTTTCATCTTCTCAAGGTTTTAATCTCCTTGTGTTTAGAAGAGTTTAATTTTAGTATCTTGTTGGGTTGAGGGGAACTCTTTAATTGTACCTTATTACATTTTCTAATTTCCTCTTAATTTGTATCTATTACTAGTCCCCCCTTTCCATTTGGAGGAGTACTATATTTTACGCATATACTCACATGTCTATGGAATTCTACCATAATTTGTCACGTCTTTTTTAGATGATAGACAGGTCGATCGTGAAATTAGAGGAGATAAGAGAAATGGGGTACTTGGACTATGTACAGTGGTAATAACATGGAATTTAGGAGCTGAGATCTCTCATCTATATTTCTTTTCACATTTTCGGTTAGGCTGGGACTTATTTTGGGTTTGGGTATGTATTTTCCAACTTTTTTCTGTTCATTATACATTACCATACTTCATACTGCCTAGAGGTTCATACATTTTTTGTGTACTTTATCATAGTGGTGAAAATTTTACATTCCCCCACTCACTATTACATTGAAATGGATGTGTGCGCTTGTACATGTACATAGGTAAAGGCCTCTGTGAGTTAGTTATGCCCTCAACACTAGTCACCACCCCCTCTCCTATTGAGGCTGGCTTGATGTAGTTGTTGCTCAAGCCTCGGCTTGGGTCAGGTCATGACAGTTCTAGAATTGAAAATTTCTATGATTATAGAGCATATTAAATTAGGTAAGAATTATTTTTTGTAGGGATTTCTCTTTTTAAAGGGAAAAATACATGGTGGCATGATGATATGTTAGGAAATGTTGAGAATAATTTGTTCCTTACTGACTAGAGAAGTATCTCTTTTAGACATGGTTTATTATATTTTTTTTCTATTCTATTTAAATGACAAAGTTGACATGGATATTTATTTTTTTATAAATTTTACTTAAAAAAATTTAATGTATTGGAATTGTGATTTAATTTTCCCTATATCAAATGTTCCTATGTACTAGAAAGGATAATTATACATGATTTAAATTGGATTTTCTTTCACCATATTGTTTTTCATGATACTATTTTAATTGTTGGGGTTCCTTTCCAAATGGATAATGAAACTTAGATGATCCGGTTTAAAATGATTTTTGGATTCTAGTAATGAATGAACTATGTATTTTCATTAATGAAAAGTAAATTCTCTCTTCAGACAGTGATTATATATTTTTTAAAAATAGAGTCTAGTAAAATTTTAAATTTTTGTGTCGATTTTATTATTCTTTTTCACTTGAGGGATAAAAAAAATATTTTACCATAGTGTAATAAGGATTATGATTTCAAGAGGAAGAATTTTTTGGATAGTGTTTGTTTGTATACTGTTTATGGACAATATAGTTGTGGGTCTGTGATTACCGAATAAGAGTGTCAGGACATGGAGTATTGTTTTCCTCTACTTCATATAGGATAAGGAGCATCAACTTTTGATGCTACAATAATGTATCAAAAAATGAATTGGAATGTTTTGGATACAAATGTAGAGTATTATTGGATTTGGATATGAGATAGGGGATTTAACAATATTCATTCATTTTTTTAAATGTATTGATACTTAAAGAATATTTTTAGGAATTAAGGGTAGAATAATTATCAAGGTATTTAGTGTCCCATTTATTCCAGAATTAGGAGAAAATAAATTTTCTAGTTGAAAGTAACATAATCCAAGTGACATGGTATAACCTTGATGATTAAGGGATATCAATTAATGTTTATAATGTCAGTAAAAATTAGTTATTGGGTTGTGATGATGATTGTGAGGATACTGACTTTGTAATGGATGCATAAGATGATATTGAATTTCATTTGGTGAAGGTCAATAATCAGTTAACATCGACTGATCATTAAGTGAAAAAATTATTGATGTTTATTCATCAGTGTAACCAAGGATTATAATTATATTTCATATGTAATTTGTGAGTGCCAAAGATGTAAATCTTATCTTTATGATACTAGATCTATCTATGCTATTTATCCCATTTATATATTACCATTTTGTGATTAAATGTTTCCATTTTTTGGATAATTATTGTCATGATGAATACTTGAGTGTGGTATGTGTGGTTATAAGGTCCAATACCATAGAAAATACATTATTGGAAGTCTATGGGGTAGATAACTAGCTCATATCTCATGAGTTGATTGGGGTTTGGGGAATAATAGGTAATTTTGTGGATGATATGTGTTCTTCTTGTGTAAGGATTTCTATCCAACAGATGAATTTATAGTCCAATAATTAATACTTTTATGATTAATTAAATGAGAGGTATAATAATCATTGAACTTTATCATATGGATTTTCTCATGGGGCCCAAAAATCCCTGAATATGGGGATCATCTATAATTCCTCTACTGAACCTACAGAGGTTATGGTTTTAGATAGAAAAGAAAGTATCAATGTATAAATATTGAAATCCAATTCTCTAGAAATCCATTTAGTTTCTATAAACATTGATCTCTATCTAGAACAATATAATGAAAATCATTTGAAAAAAAATTCTTGGTGGTGGGGTCTCCACCATATATTATGAAACTGAAGAGGAAAAAATCCACTTTAGAAGTGGAATCTGATATTTGAATTTGATATCCTATGTTATCCTATATTTGATGATTAATTGAAATTATTATATATGGTTTCTATGTTTTTTTCTAGACTTGTTTGCAAATGTTGGAGAATGTGACATGGATCTTTTGATTTCCCTTCATGAGTTCATCATTTTTCAGAATGATGGAAATATTTCGTGCCTCACCACATCATTTTGTAAATCTTTTCCATATTAATAAAATGGGGCTAGGGTCATTAGACTCTATACATTTCCTATTTCAAATTTTGAATAATATGATATGATACTATAAACATATATATTTATATTTTTTTATTAAAAATATTAATCTAAATATATTTTGAGTACATGGAGTGTAGTGAATGAAGAGTAATCCTGTCATTATATTTGTTAAATTTAATTATATATCTAACATTATCACATATAGTTATAATTTAATATTATTATTTAACATATAACATAACATAATATTAATATAATAAAATAATTTCATATAATATTTTGAATTACTAAAAATTGATTAACTATACTTTTTGAATTACAATACAATATTAAAAACATCTATTTATTCATATTTTTGTGCATCCATTTGATGAATTTTGGTCAAATTGATTATTTTATAGTGTATTTCTGCACTCCCTAATTAAAATAAATTAATAATTTTATTAATGTACAACTAAATATTTTTTATTTTTATATTATAATTTATTAGTTTTTTTTTGAATTCTCTCATTTCGAAAATTTATAGAATGAATATCAAATTGATCATTTTGAAGAAAATAATGTACATGGAAAAACAAAACATGTCACAAAATAACTATATTCTCAATTTTAATTTTCATTTCATTTTTTTACACTTAATTTCATCGTATGAGATAAGTAAAATTTTGCACGACCAAAAATAAGTTAAATAAAAGAAAATAATTTAACTTAATCTATTATAAATAAAATTTGATAAATTACTCATTTTATAATGTTTCCATCCTAATTGTTGATTATATATATATTATATTAGTATAAATGTCCAATTAAAAATAGATTATATTTTGGATATTTAAAAACTCATTTTTTCAAAAATTGAAAATAAATATTAAAATTTTCAATAATTACATCATTATAAATTTTTATAGTTATTAAAAATAAATTATACTATAAAATATAATATATATATTGTATAAAAAACTATTAATTTTATAAAGGATTTAATATGAGATTAAAACCATGATAAAATATTGAAATCATTTCATATTTTCTATTTTTATAATATTTTATGACATTAAGATATGTTTATTTATGGATAAAAAACATTTCTTTCTTTATTTTTAAATTATATCCCATATTTTATTACTTTACCATATTAATTTCCTAGGAAATAAAATTTCATTGTTTTTACAATATTGTAACTATTGAAATTATAGTTACAGTTTTTTCTAAAAAAATATTTCATCATTCTGATAGTGTATTATATAATTTCTCGGAATTGTTTTTTTAAATTCATTTCATATCACCCTTTTATAAAATTCTATTTTGTGATAAAATATTGAAACTATTTTACCTTTTTAGCATGTTCTTTACATTATTGTACTGCACACTTTCAATATTTTCATCTAGTATTTATGTATACATATAAAATTAATTTATTATGTCTCGAATAATAAAAGTAAAGGACACAATGGACACCCTTGATCCAGTATGAACATGTCACACCATTCTCCGAGGGTTGGATAACTACACAAGTGGCCCATTAATAATAATAAAACATAGTAATGTAATTGACAATAATAAATGATAAAGATAATGTAAATAAAAATGTAAATAATAAATAAAATATTAAATATTCATAATATTATATTATTATTAATTTATAAATATTAATTATATTATTGGTTAAATTAATCTTTATATCATTAGTTATTATTAATTACACTACTAATTATATTATTAGTTATATTTTTATATATATTACTACCAATTATTAATTATTATTAATAACATTATTACTGGTTATTTTCAATTACATAATTATATTTTATATAATTTGAAATAATTGAAATCATGACCTAAAGTCATGTCTCCTAAATAAAATAACAGATTCATGATTCAAAATGATAGATTTAAATATATAATTTTATTTCATAATTAAAATGTGTTTTTAATGGACAATATCATAAATGGTAAAGGAATAATAAGAACCTCATTTATTCCCTATAGAATACACAAATTCATTACCTTCTTGAAACATTTTAGGGACCTCCATGTAAATTAAATATATATTAAGTATTATTAAATATTAATTTATTATTAATTTAATTATAAATATGTATTATCTATAATATTAATGTTTATTTGCCCTACGTTTGTGCAGCTGGTTTGGGTAGGGTAAGATATAGAAGTATATAATTTGGTTAACAATTGGAATTTTTATATTTTCATTATATGCATGACTTTTAAAGATAATTTGTTTAATATTTGTTATTAGTAATTATATTTTCATGCATTATTATCGTTACAATAATTATTTATTCCAATTATTGGGTATCACAAAAACAAAACATGTACACATGAAGAAAGCTCAAGGGATCAATACTCATCGATCTGCATAAGGATTGGAAGGCAAACAGTACACCGATTTTATTAAATATTGATGACCCATGAAGGCCCCATATGTTGATAACCTTAAGGGATTTTGGAATGTTTCATTTAAGCACACTCCTCATATAACTCCCTCATGCACCACTGATATACTGATTGTGTCATGGTAATTATTTTTATATCTACAATTCATGGAATGTGGAACATGACTATAATCCCTATACTCATCACCACTACCTTTTGTTTGGTGGTTCCATATTTCCTTCCTTGTAGATCTCCTAGTGAAGCTCTAGGGGGTGGTGAAAGGCTTTTTGATGGGTGAAAATAAAATTGACGGGAACTAGATTCAGTAATTTTAAAAAGAGTTGAACCCTATAATTATTCCCTCCTTTAATATTATTAAAGGCATCTAATTGATTGGAGAGAAAGGGGGTGAGGGCAGTCTATAAAAAGGGATCACCACCAATAGTTTTCAAGATCAGTTTCTCAAGAAACACATCATCATCTTTCTGTATAGTATTTTTTGGGGTGTTTCCCCATATATTCAAGAGATAATATTTTGAGTGAGTTTCCTTGTAATTATGATAGATAATTTACTTTTATAATAATATTGTAATATTCTTCTACATTCATAGGGGGTTTTAACCATTTAATTTTGGGAATTTTCACATTACATGAATTGTTCATTTTATATATACATTTTCAAATGCAATTTGTTATCTTGAAATTACAATCATACTGAAGGGACAATTATTTATTATACAAACTTTAGGAATCAGTGGAATGGTTCTAATCCGTGGAGTTTCTAGACTATTTTTTTGTATAATAGGTGGCGATTTTTGATATTGAATAATTCTATGGAAATAATTTTTCATTATTGAAAATTAAGATGCAAGTAGTGCTTCAAAATGGAAATTTACTACATTAAATTTGAAAAACAATTTGGGGATGATAGAGGATAAATGAAATGTCATAGATGTGATTATGATTTCAAATATCCATTTGGATTTGTAATATATGGTTTTATCAATAATTTTAAAGAAAAATTTGATGAAGGAAATCTTGGATACTCTAACAGAGCTGTTCAAGGAAAAGTCACTTCACAATAAAATTTTCCTTAATAAAAAATTATACACTATTTGAATCATTGATCCATCATTATTTATTGAAACCTCAAAACCCATAATAAAACATTTTTACAACTTACGTTGTTGGTCTATAAAATTTTGGGTACTAAAAATGCATTGACTCTGCTCTATAGTTTTGTAGATTCATTTGATAAAATTATAATCAACTTCAAAAAAATATTCTAATTGACTCATTTCCATTATTTTTTTTTTGTGGTTCCTGATGAAAAAATTTTGGTTTAAGAACATGGAAGATAGAAAAAAAACATCAAAACAAGGTGAATCTATATGGAATGAGGAAGAATGATTGAGCGTGATTCTAGTGGGAGCCACAACCTTGGATGGTCCAAATCGACATGATAGAAGAAAAATTTTATATTTTACAATTACAATAAGGGGGAATATCAAAAAATAAATATGGAAGAAGAATATTGGTGGGAATAATTCTCATGGAAATTTGAGGAGTACAACTGGAAATGTATATGTAGTATTCAGTGATCCGGTGATGACTACTGTAGGTAGAAAGCATCTCGATGACCTAAGGATTATTGAATCAGGTGAAACATGGACCATTAATTCTTGACGGGATTGATTTTATCAATATTAAAAAAATTATAGAAGAACTTTTGTTTATGGGGATGATAATACCTTAAATATAATTAGATTTAACACCAATAAACTGAAGATGTACAATAACATAGTTAAAACCATTCTGGGACTACACCATGTGAGGGTCCCCAAGAGGAAAATTTGCATAGGGAAATTTGATGATATCATATGTAAGACACAAATAATGAAAGAGATGGTGAGTATTGTCACAAGTGTTCTTGTGGTGATGAAGGGAGATAAGATCTCAAATGAATTTGACATTATTATGGTCAAAACGTACAAGGAAGAAGATATAGTTGTCCAATCAACTACCTCTATGGAATCATTAACAATTTTATGAAATAATAATATTTTCCATGTATCCCAACATTGCATAAAATTATTTCTGATCATAAATTATTATATGTGATTATGAAGGTATCTTTATCCTTTTTTATGAATTTTGATTTGAGTAAGAGACATCAGTTGATGTTTGGAACATCAATGACATAAATCATGAAGGTCTTGTATTTGATTCATTTTTCCATTTGGAATGCACCAGTTTCATCCCACAAAGAACAAAGGTACTATGTATCCTTGAATATAACTATTCATGGAGATGTTTGGTGTTTCCAATTAAGAGGAAAGTATTTGTATTTAAGGACTTAAAAACATTTAATACTTATAGAGAGCATGGATATAACAATAAAATAAAGTGTCTGATGAATAAAAATGGTAGTAACTATAAAAATGTGGAGTTGGATTCATTTATTCCATAGGAAGTTAGCCAAAGATAGTTCATGACAGAATAAACTCCTTAGTAGAATATAGCGTAAGAGATTATGAATAGAACCATGTTGGAATTAATAAGGTGATGCTGAAGACTGCAGGGGTTTCCAAGATGTTTTGGGAAGAATTAGTGAATCTCTCTTTCTATGTGATCAATAGAACTCCTTTAGGGGAAATTGATCTAAATAAAATGATGTATTAATGGACGGATAAACCCACTAAATATTAAAAACAACATCCCTTTTTATGACATGTATATTCACTATTTAATTACTATGAGTGATTGAAATTGGACTCTAGATCTTGGGAATGTTTCCACGTGGGATGTGATGATGCAGTGAAGGGGGGTTTTCTTCATCCCATGTCCCATAAACATATCTTTAGTAAAGATGTCATTTTTGATGAAGAAAATGTGAAAATGATGATTGATAGAGAGAACGATAAAGGTATTAATGAAACTAAAATAGTTTAGATGGAGGAAAAAAAATAAAGATCCAGTTTCCTCTGAGGAATTACCAAAGAACGAAGAACATGTTCTAGATGATCTTGGAATACGATAGTAAAATAAAGAGAAAAAAGCACCAATATGGAAATCAGATTCTATCCCTAAGATAAATGTTGTGTATTTATTTATTAAAAAGGATGGAAATCCATAAATTTTTATAGAGGCAACACCAAGTCCATATGTACCTTCATGCATGGAAGTGATGCCAGAGGAAATTGAAGCCCTAAAAATGATATAGGTTTTTTTGTTTACCTAATTTAAGGATGTAAATTGGGAAGAAATGGGTATACATGGTCAAACATGATGAAGAAACCATGTGGAAAGATATCTTGTGATACTTATGGATAAAGGATATGCTCATAAGGAAGGTATTGATTTCAATTAAATATTTTCTTCCATTTTTATACTGATGACTATTCTGGTGGTTCTAGGAATGTTTTCTACATACAACCTATATATAGAGAATCTATATGGGAAAATAGATTTTTTTTCATAGTGATATTGATGATGAAATTTATATTCTCTAACTATAAGTTTTTGTTGATGAAGTAAATGATAACATGGTTTAGAGGTTGATAAAATCATTGTACAGACTTAAATAGGTATTGATGTATCTGTAAAAGATATTTTATTACTATACCACAATCCATGAATACAATAGACTTAATTCGGATCCTTATGAAACATTAAAGGGTCTATAGGGAAATTATTTTATAACTTTAATATTCTATGTAGATGAAATGTTGGTTATATGACCCAATATTGATCCAATCAATGAGACCAAGGATCTATGTATTGGGAGTTTATTAGAAAGGACATGGGACTAAAAAACTTGATTCTTGGGATGTAGATCCATTATAATGGGAATAATGGGAATATTTTCCTAAAAGAGTAGAATTACTTGAATAATTTCTTGAAATACAAGAACATGGAAAATTGGAAGCCAATTTAAATCCCTCCTCCCATTACTTTCATGTTATCCTCCATGGTCAGTCATTGAAGTGAATTGGAGAGGATATAAATTTATGGGGTGTTGTATGCATCAATAGTGGATATCATGATGTTCTGTATGGTTTGTACTAGATCAGAAATTGCACATACTATGGGAATAGTTATTTAGTTCCAAAATAATCCAAGATATGAACATTGGAACATGGATTAGAGGATTTTGAAATATATTGAGGAGACATCAAATGTTTCTATATGTTTTGGAAGATCATATTAATATATTATTTTTTATATTGATTATGATATTATAGGTGATTTTTTACCAAAGGTAATTCACTAATATTTTTGTTTTTACTCTTTTAGGGGGAGTTGTGCGCCTGATTTCTAACTTACAATATGATGTTTATTTATCCAAATACAAAGGGGATTATCGGGCTACTACACAATCTTGAAAAGAGATTATTTAGAGGAAATGGTTTCTAGAAAATATTAGTAAGAAACATGATAATATTTCCTTGTTTTGTGATAGAGAGAGCACCTTACACATTACATGGAATCCATATTTTCATTATAGGATGATAAATGTTGGCATAAAATATCAATTTTTAGATTTGGTGGAGGAATGATGTCGGGAAATTGATATAATTCACAGAAAATATATTCTAGATGATTTCCTGATGAAAGTGATTAGTTCTTATAAGTTCACATGGTAATTATCTTTTAGTGGCCTTCCATATACATGATCAGAATAATTAGAAAATATAAAGGATGTGTATATATTTTATTTTTACATAATCAGATATTCATGTGGGAGATATATAGGACGATTTTTTGGTGAAATAAAATAAAATAAATAGACTTTGCTTTCAATTAATTACAATAGTGTGAAAAACTATATTTATTCCCCATTTTAATTTTGTTAAAGGTAATTAATTGAGTGGTGAGAAAATGTGGGTGATTTAATGATACAGAAAGTGATCTCCCCCATCATTTCTCATCATCGAATTCTAAAGAAACACATTATCATCTTAGAGTGCTGTATTTTTCAAGGTGTTTTTCCATATAATTTAGAGATAAATTATTGATTTTATTCAACTTTTAATTGATAGAGATAATGTTCATTCATTTTACCATAGTGAGATCCTTTTATTTTCCATGGATTTTTACCCATTTCATTGGGGGGAGGGGGTTCAGTGTTACTCTAGTGTTCAATTAATTTCTTTATATTTGAAATTTATTTTTCATCTCGAAATTTTCCATGAAACGAAGGGATGATTATTTTTTATTCTAATAGGAGGGAACTATTTCAGTAGTTGTGTTGTGGTTCCTCATGTTTTAAGCTTCAGATACTCATATGGATCCCCATGTTGACCCTTGTGATTTACCTATCTCAAAGCATGTCATGAAGGTTGCATATGTATCTTGATATGGCATATCTCACTTGAACAATGGAGTTTTTAAAGCAGGTAAAAAAATACTCAAAGCATCCCCATTGAGCTTATAGAGCTCTTGGGGTGTCTAGAGGTAGTTTGGATTCTAGAACCCATCTATTGGGTTTAAATTTTCCCTATTAATGGTTAGTATAAACCTTGTGGGGTAGGCAACACGATTAGTAAAAACCATATGAGTCTACACATTAGGGGTGTACGAGTTGCACAAATTAAGAAAAACATGCTAGAGGAGGTGCATGGATATACAGATAGATCTTCAATTTTGAAAGTAGTGAATCAAACCATTTTTTCATTGTTATTAAACTATGTGGGTAAACCATGTGTCATGCTCCAACCCTGCAGTTAACCATTCAATGATTGGTTATAGTTTAGAATACAATGTTACCCTAGAATTCTAAGAAATTTTAAAAAAAATTAATTAAATTAAAAATCAATTTAAAAAAATATTTCACTATTAATTCACCCGCACATCATGATCAAGACATCAGAGAACCTCCTTGGTGACTAAACTATGAATCAAGAAAACACTTCCATCCAATGTCGGATTCAAGTGTGTTCTATCTCATCGAATCTCTATTAGTAAAATGTTGATTCGTTTTTAGCAATTCTTTGTTCTTCTAGATATTAGTTTTTTTATTTAGGTGGAATCCTATTTCCCCTAATTTTAGGTTCTAATTCCATTATTTAGATTTCTACAAGTGTAAACTGAACCAAGATATGATATTGGTTGAGCTATCATCTACAACCTAATGGTAAGTGGTATAATTTCTTGCCATTAATATTTGGATGTTTATATATGTCATTGGGATGCATTCCCATTTTCCAATCATCAAATTAAATTTAAATAAAATCCTTTAATTTTTATCCATGATATATAAAATTAAAGAGGCTTATTATTGGTTGCTTATAGGTTAATGAACTTTACTTACTTGGAAACCACCCCTTGGGTGTTTTTAGTTATTAAATTAACCCCTGATGGATTTTATCTTGGATTCCCTTGAGGTATTACCCCTTTTCCCATGGAATGGTTGTTGAATGTTAATTGATAATTAAAATTGAATTGACATTGAATAGGGAAGGAATTCCATGACACTATGTACATTCCATGGAATAGTTTTTAAGATTTAATTTCTTTTTTAAATGAAATGACTATGTGTTTATATGAATTAAAGCCTTCTAAGCTTTTCCGTGTTATGAAATTGCATTATTAATCATGAATTTCTCTTAATATTTATTTTCCCATGTGAGTTAAATGATTTATAATACATGTAATAGTTTATTAGTCATGAGAATATTGTTTATGTGATTTTTGACACATGAGTAATTGAAAGGCCAAGCCATTTGAATTTGGACAATTCTTGAGTCACCTTTCTAGGTTAGTTATAATTTAATTATCTTAGTTTTGAATTTCTCATGTTAAATGAGTTAATTAAATTTAATTTAATTTTTATAATTATTAATAGGCATATGTGATACATGAGTTTGTATTATAATTCCATAAAATATTCATTATAATAGTAGCTTGTATTCCGTGGGTGATACATGTATTCACATTATATTTCCAGAGACATAATTATTGTCTTCAAACATACTGATTCCATGGGTGGTATGTGCAGACTCACTAAGGCTTGAATCATACACTGATTGATGCATAGATTTAAATAAGAATTCCATGTATGGAATCAATGGGCATTTTATATTTATGCCATTACTGATTCTTGAGATCCCTTAGTGGACTGCTGAGGATAGAGTCATTTGGTAGTGGCATTATTCTTCACCTAGAGTTATACCAGGTGCCCAAGAGGTTATCCAAAGATAGAAATATATGATGTTGGTTCATATTTTACCAGGAGTGATACATGAATTCCATACTCAGAATGTCAATTATGGGTTTCAGTTATGAATTTCTTATTAAATGGAGTGACTCTTATGAAGCGTCTTCCAAGCCAAAACTGAAGCTTGGATTAAGTCTTGACTTATACATTTTTATATTGTTTGTTAGAAGTCTATTTTCATTGGACAATATGGGGGATATTGGGCTTGTTCTGAATCTCAATACTTATAAATTCAATGATATTGAATTGTTAAATAATTTTGAATAAATTAAATATGTTTAAAAGGAGTTCCTACATAGAAAGGATGCCACTTTTGAGTACTTTCTATCTTACTGCTTTACTTATTTCACATTGCATATTATATAGATTCATTGACTAAATAACACAGAAATTGGGTGGTTTCATATTGGTAAAAATATCTCAAACCCTATTTGTCACCTTTTTGGACCAAAAAATAATATATTATATTCGGCAATGAAAATGGATAGAATCCTACTCTAGGTACTTGATTTGTTGAATAGGAGCATGAGACCATGGGATCAAGCTGAGGCTTGTGATGCTGCTGGGATAATTTTGGATTCTTTTTATAAATTTGTATCATGTTTTGTACATCCGCCATGTATTATGATTTTTGAGGTTTTTAAGGACTTATGAGATTTATAATAATTTGATATATGATATGTCTTCCTGCATTATTTATTTATATGGTTTTTACTATGTTACACTCTAGTGTTGAGGGAATAGTGTAACACCCAAACATTTTAAGTAATGTTTCCCTTAATGATTTTATATTAATTATATATCTTCTATTTCGTAAAAAATTGAGTCTCTATGAAACAAAACTTGGTTATTTATATGAGAAATTCATAACCTAGCCATTAAACATAAAATTTTCAAATCTGTGTTCTGAATTAAAAAAGGTTATTTTTGGTTGTGGTGAGTATGTTTTGTAGAGTCTGATAGAACCAACATGTTTTTTTATGAATAGTAACATACCCATTTGAATATTAATATGAATAGTAATATGACCCTTATGAATATTAAATATTATTATTATTATTTTTCTTATGGTTCTTAGGTAATGAGTTGTTCATTAATTTTTCTAGGTTTTAAAAATGAGTTATAGATTTAAAATTTGTATTTTCGAATAAATTATGATTGTATTTAATAAATAAATTAATAATATTTAGAATGTTATTTTCGTAAAATGGACTTTATTTTTGAATTATACACATCGAAAAATGGTTAAGGTGAATTTTTGGCATTTTTCTAAAATATATGAATCTTTGTGAATAGTAAAAAATAATGTTTTGAGTTTTCATTGTGTTTAATGACATAATAATGATGTGATAATTAATATAAAGTGTTGGTGGAGTTCTGTACAATTATATATTACATTATGTGTTCCAAGTGGCTAATAACATGGAAATATACAATGGAAAAGCCCGTGGTTTTCTAAAAACCACTAATTGGTTGTCCATAGAATTTAATTAAAAAACTCCCCCTCATTCACTATAATTACCAAATCATTACATAGATTTCATTCATTAAAAACTCGTTATCCTGGAAGATCTGGTTGCTTCACCTCCCTATTAGTCCTCCCAAGGTTTACTCAATCCCCCATGGTCCCATAATTCATGTTTTGGGAGTTACTCTACACGGTAAGGTAATCTACCACCGTTCTCCTTTTAAAGATTAACTATTATGTTATTGTCTATTATTTTAAATTGGATTATTTTGGAATATGTCATCCCATGACCCCCTTTATATAAGTTTTATTTAATAATTACTAGAGACCCATTTTCCATCATCAAAATATTTTATGAATTTTTAATTGACGTCGTCAAGATGGCGAATTTTCGTGAGGGATTTCTCAACTTTTCTTTTATTTCATGTTCTTTTATTTTATTTTCTTTCCTCAAACCCCATCATAAAAATTAAATGATAATTATATTACCATAAAATAAATATAATATTATTATTCTAATGTAATATTTCGTCATCTTATCTCTTTTCCCCCTCGTCTTATATTTAAAATGAAAACGACATCTGTGATGTGTTAATTTATCACATTTAAGGATGACATGTTTTCAATTTTTATTTAGTTCTTCAATAATGGTCATGAAATAATTTTTTAGTTGAAACATATCCTAATATATTTATTTCATATTATATAAGGTTCTTGAATCCTTAAAAACTCATAATATAAAATAATAATATAAAATAAGTTCATTATGAACAAAACCACAAATTAATCCAAGCATTTGTAGTTATCATTCATCAAACGAGTAATCCTCATGCTATCTATAAAAAATAGTTATAAGATAATAAATATCTATTTTATTAACACTAACAATTTATGTTAAAAATTCTGTATGTTTGACCACTTTTCAGATGAACTTCCAATCATGAATACCAGTAAACTGACCAAGAAAACCGTTAAACAAAATGCTTCCAAAATAATGAAATTGAACCTCTTAAACCCATAAAAAAGGCCATGAATAAACATAATAAGGTTTAAGTAAATAATATAAATGTAGTGTAGGTTTTGGAGTAATTATTTAATGAATTAAAATTTTATATTTCAGGTCCGTAAGATCAATATAAGGAAACATTCGTGCATAAGGTAAGGGTTTTCTTATCTAAATTTTAATTTAATGAGATTTCCATTATTATCCACTTTTTTCTTTCATGTGGTGTATTGTGTACTTCCATTTGATATATATTATCATTATCCTCTTTATATTCATGGTATTTTATGATTCATTTGCTGTTAATTAATTTTTGGTCATACGACTCGATTAATTACAACGTGGTAAGGGACTTTGTCTCAATTTCCATTTCATTGTCATTTAGTTGGTATTGTGCACATAATCATTCTTATGTGGTGTGTCCACTTCCCATAGAATATAATTTAACATTGTAAATTTTAAATATATTATATATCCCTATTTTGGTTTCATGGATATGATAATATATTAAGCCGTATACTCTTTTACAAAATAATATTGAGAAGCCATATTATACTTGTATTAAATCTATATATAAATAATGATTTGGACTTGTAGTGATTTTAAGGGCCCACTATAGAACCTTTATACATTGAAATGTCTCACAAGACAAATAAGTTGGCGACAAACCCTTCAATTTTATTTCTAAAAATCCAATGGGTTTCTATATGCAGACTAAATCTGTTTCGATGGTATAGTGGTATCATGTGCTCGATACATGACGTCCAATTAATAAGAATATATCTTTATTAAATTATTGTTATTACTATACATTATGTTTTTACTATGAAAAAATAAATGTATGTAGTTCCATTTTCATTTTTTTAATGTGGTTTGTTTTTCATTTATTCACCATTCGATATTCACTATGCTGATTTTATAATGATTAAAATATTTATGGTTCATGGTTCCACTATTTGTAACCCTTATTTAGGATTTGAGCTCACCCCTTACATTTTTTACCTTCAAAAGGACATTAAGATGAGACCATTTATTGTGTTCTCATGGATTCAATTTATTTTTTATGTATCATATTTTGTAACCTTTATTATTGTAATATTAGTTCCATGTATGAGTATAGTTTCTTCAATACTACAAAATTGATCATTCCTTCGGTATTTCATTCCTTTTGATCATGAAAATGTTATAACTAGTGCACCAACTCCAAGAATTCTAGGGTTTGGGTGTTATAGTTGGTATCAAATAAAGGTTAGTAGAAAAATTGGAAACTATATTCAGAAATCATAGATTAAGGAAAAAACACCTAATGTAGTCATTGAATATAAAAATACAAGAACATCCTAGTATTTTGGTAAGGAATAGATTATGAGGATATTTCTAGAAAATAAATCAATGTTTGGATAATAAAATTATATGTGGTTCTAGCATAGATGTACCTAGGAGTGAAAACTCCAACAAGGTGTTTCAGGCTTGACCTAGTGTATCCTGGTACACGACAATAGGTGGTACGGTGCACTTGGTTTCACACTCCAATGGGATATGATTAGGGTAATACACATTTTCTTTACAAACCATTATGAAGGATTTAAAATTAAATATATACAATGTTTATGATTATGATATTAGTTGTGCATATAGTTTAATATAATATTAAGTGTTTTTTAGTTCGAAATTATGAACAATGACTTAATTTATTGTATGCCATTTTATAGTGATGGATCTTAATGGAAGAAGGGGAATTAATACCAGTAGAAAATGTATGGATTTCCCCACTGATCAATGGTGGTCCTTGATCTACAAAACCATAGAGGAAGAAGAAATAGAATATATGGAATATAGAACTTTTAAGGAAATATTCTTCGAAAAATATTTCCCATGTGAACAAAAAACTAAAATGAGGAGGGAATTCCATATCCTAATGAAAATGTATGAAAAGAGTGTTGTATAGTATGAGTTAACCTTAAAAGATTAATCATGTGTTCTATAGATTACATATGTGATTATAAAGACAAGGTTGGTAATTTCTTAAAATATCTTAAGAAAAGTCTTCAGAGGGAACTGGCTTCTAAAACATTTTTCATCATATGATGAAATTTTATTACGTACCATCCAAAAAAATATGGAATTTTCATGATAACATTTGTTCAATGGAAATCAAAACAAGAAGAGGAATTCTAATAAACATGGAAAATATTATGTACTAATAAAGATTAAGGGAAATAATCAATTTCTATTATGCGAGAACTGTGGAAAGAATCTTATTTGTAAATGATTGAATCCATGGGAGTTTTCTATATGTGTGGAGAAAAGGGACATCAATCTAGTGAACACATATGGAAGAGACAATTCATGGATGTTCAATGCTAGAATTTTATAGATATGGGACACTATAAAAATGAGTTTCCTAAGATCCAAGAAAACTTTTCTCAGAAAATTCCATAAGAGAAAGGGAAAGCTTATGTGATTACAATTTCGGAGGATGATATTTATAATGATGTGGTATTAGGTACATTAACTGATTCCTAAAACATAGAAAATGAATTATTTTATTGGCGATCATTGAATTCAATTATATCTTCCCTATTATCCATGAAAATTAGACATGTCCAACTTTTTATAATAAAGGAGTTTTCAGTAAAAACATCTAGGGGATGTATCATTGCAACAAAGATATGTCAGTTAGTCTCCCTCATGACACAAAAATATTATTTAGTTGATAACTATTTTCATCATACTAATGATTGAATTTTATCTAATTGTCGATATGAATTGGATGTCAAATTATGATTCAAAGATATATTACTTGAAGAAGGAAGTTTCAATTTTTGAGATTGGTTTAGAATCCCTTCTCTTTAGGTAAGAAACAAAATCATTTTATTATTATCTAGATCCATCCCTAGTATAAATACTGAATGCAATTCATGGAGAGCCAGAGAACAAAGTTTTATTGGGAGTGGAAAGAAATCATTAAATTGAAGATGTACCTATTGTGAAAGAATACGTTGATGTATTTCTAGATGATTTTTCTAGACATCCTCTAGAGTGGAATGTTGTGTTCTCTATTAATTTAATTCTTGGTGCATGACCTATATCAAAGACTCCCTTTATAATTTCCACCATCGAATTAGTAGAGCTCAGGAAAAAACAAGATGAATTCAGAGACAATGGATTTATTTGACCTAGTGTATCTATTTGGGGAGCCCTTATCCTCTTTGTCAAAAAGAAATATGGATCCTTGAGGTTATGCATTGATTTTAGGGAAATCAATGCTATACCAATAATGAACATGTATCCTCTAAGACTATTGATGATTTATTTTATAAACTTCATGAATCCCAATATTTCTCAATGATTGAACTTTGGATTGCATATCATCATCTATGTGAGAGGAAGAAGGATATTGCAAAGGCAAAATTTTTAACTAGGAATGGGAATTACAAGATTACAGTAACGCCTTTTGGACTAAAAAATTCACCCTTTGTTTTCATGGATCTAATAAATAGTGTTTTCAAGGAATATCATGATGAATTTTCGTGGTATATACAGATGATATCCGAGTATACTCCAAAAGCTATGAAGACCACGAGAATCACTTGAAGATTATTTTGAAAACTCTTAGAAGAGAATAATTATATTGGAAGATTAACAGGTTTTAATTTTTGCTTCATTTAGTATGTTTTCATGGCGATATTTTTTCCAAGGATGGAATCTTATTTTATCTTGTGATGACAAAGGAAATCCAAGAATGGCCCATGCCAAAGAACATAACCGAGGTACGTAGTTTTATTTTCACAGCAGGTTACTATCAGCATTTCTTTTATAATTTTACCTGATTGGATAACCTACTAACCAAGCTCACATGTAAAGGGTTTATATTGGTATTGGTGAATTAATGTAAAGAATCATTTGAAGAATTGAAAATAAGATTGGTAAATGCTCCAATTTAGACTCTACCATCTAGAAATGATGGATTTTTTATATATAGTGATGCATCAATGAATGTACCTAGTTTCATCCTTTTCAAAATGATAATGTTATTACTCATGGATAAAGGGAGTTTAAGTCTCATGAGAAAAATTATCCTACCCCTAATATTGAGTTAGTAACTATAATATTTGCTTTGAAAATATGGAGAAATTATCTCTATGGTGAATGTTGTGAGATATATACGGATCAGAAGATATTGAATTTCATTTTTACATAGAAGCACCTCAACTTGAGGAAAAGATGGTGGCTCGAGTTACTCAGAGACTATGATTGTTATATACAATACCACCCACTAAAGGGAAATAATGTGGACGATCTATTAAGTAGGAATGATCATGGACTTATGACCCAAATAAGGATTGAGAGATATCTTATATTCATGTATCTACTAAAAATGGATATGGGGCTTGTTATAGAAGGGGAAAAAACATTCCTCTATCAAATGATAGCTAAACCATATTTTCTAGAGAAGATAAAAATCTGTCAATCCGATTATGTGAATCTATAAAAGAAAAATAATGATTTTATGGATGGGTGATTGGAAGAAATTGTGTATTTCGATGGAGTTATGAAATTTTGGAAGAGGATATGAATTCCATTAGTACATAAGCTAAAAATTGAACTGTTAGATGATGCTCACAGACCACATTTCTCTATACACTCTAGTAAAACTAATAAGTATAGATATTTAAAGGAACACTTCTGGTGCAATAATCGGAAGAAATAAATTTCTAATAATGTTTCATAGTGTCTAGTTTGTCAATAAGTGAAGTCCAAGAGACAACATCCTATGGGGTTCATGCAACCTCTAGGAATTTATATACAGAAGTGGGATGACATTACGATGGATTTTTTTACATTACTATAGAGGAAACCAAGAAGGAATGAGGTAATATGGGTAATTTTTTATCATCTCATAAAATTATCACATTTCCCTACTATAAGAGAAGATTTACCACTTGATTTCCTAGAATGATTTTATATTAATTTAATTATAAGGCTTTATGGTGCACCTCTATCAATTGTGTCCAATTGAGATCCCCAGTTAACATCAAAATTATTCAAAATTCTCTAGATGGATTTAGATACGTAACTTTATATGAGTACTTCTTTTCTCCCACAAAGTGAAGTATAGTCTGAATGGACTATTAGAGCACATGAAGACAATTTTATATGATGTTATCTTTATATTAAAGGTATGTGGGATCAATACATGACTTTGGTGGAATTTTCATATAATAATAGTTTCCATTATAGCATTGAAATGGTACCATAAGAAGAATTATATGGTAACAGGTGCCAACTCTAACACGTTGGGATGAAGATAGTGAGAGGAAACTTATAGGCTCAGAACATATCTAAGAGACAACTATAAAGTTAATGAAAATTTCGTCCCATATTAAAGCATCCAAATATAGGAAAAAGAGTTATGCTGACATCCAGAAAGCAAAATTTTGAATTTTAAGTAGGAGATCATGTCTTTTTAAATGAATCTTTGTGGGAAGGTGTGATAAGGTTTTGTATGAAAGGGAAACTAAACCCCAGCTACATCGGACCGTTCAAAATTATAGAAAGGATCATATCTATAGATTACTATTTATTAATGCCACCAAGTCTCTACAAAGTTCATAAGATGTTCCACTTATCATTTTTAATGAAATAAATGTCATACCCAAGGCCTGGACTCACCTATGAAGAAATAATGTGGGAACCTAATTTTTCATATTGTAAAGAACCTATCCAGATTCATGACTCAAGAGAGCAGATATCGAGAAATCAGACAACTATATTAGTAAAGTATATTTGGGGAAACCATAAAATAGAAGAAGCAATATGGTAACTAAAGTATGTTCTGAAGAATAACCACCCACATCTTTTTAGGGAGAAATGTACATGAATAATTTTAAGGATGAAATTTCCAATAGAGGGAAGAATATAATGCCCAAAACATTTTAAATTATGATTCTCTTAAATACATTCTATTCATTACACAACCTATATTTCATGAACTACTAAGCCTCTTTGAAACAACACTTGGTTATTCACAGCAGAAAGTCATTATCAAGACATTCAACATAAATTTTCCACATCTCGATTTTGAATTTCAATAAACGATAATCAAGGGTTATGATCACTATGTTATTTGGAGTCTGGTAGAACCAACTTATTTTTTTATGAATAGTAACAAACCCCTATGAATAGTAATGTTTCATTTATTAATAGTAAATAATATTATTATTTTATTTTTAAGAGGTTATATAGTAATGAGATGTTGATTAATTTTTCAAGGTATTAAAAAATGTGTTTTAGATTTAACATTGTTATTTTTGAATAAATTATAATTTTATATATAAATTAAATTAATAATACATTGAAAATTATTTTCAAAAAAATGGAGTTCATTTTTTGAATTCTACTAGTCAAACAATAGGTAGGGTGAACGTTTTTGATTTTTCTAAAGTACTTGAATTTTTGTTAATAGTAAAAATACAGTTTTTAATTTTTGGTATATTTAATGAAATTATAATGATGTTACAATTAATATATAATTCTGGTATACTTATTTATTGTAAAACATGACATGATGTGTTCCATGTTGCTAATACCATGGTAAATCCCATGGTTTTTCAAAAACCACTAATGAGGTGTCCTTTGATAGTAATATAAAACTCCATCTCATTTAATATAAATACCCACTAATTCATTCAATTTATTCCATTAAAAACTTATTATCCTCTAAGTTATGGTATTTTTTCTTCCCTATGAGTCCTAACAAGGAGTCCTTAATCCCACAAGGTCTCATCCATCATGTTCTAGGTGTTACTCTACATGGTATTGGAATGTACCGCCCTTCTCCTTTTAAAGCATTCATTTTATTTCATTCACATTTATTTTAAATTGGATTTTATTGGGATTTAAATTTCCATATCCCCATTTATATACATATTATTTAAGAATTATTTGAGACGCTTTTATATCATTAAAATATTTTATGAATTTTTATGTCACATCGTTAGGCTACCAAATTTTCATGAGGAATTTCTCAAATTTTCTTTAATTTCTAGTTCCTTTCATTTATTTTCTTTGATCATCTCCACACATTAATATTCTATGGTAAATATAGTACCATACATGAACTATAATTTTATAATTCTAATATAATATTTCATCACCATCTCTCTTTTTCCCCTCCAGATACACTAAAAATGAAAACATCGTGTGAGATGTGTAAATTTACCATGTTCGAGGACAATGGGATTTCAATTTTTATTTCAATATTAAATTTGGTTCATGAACCCATTTTTATGGTTTAACTAAATAAGAATATATGTATTTCATTTTATGTAATGTTCTGGAATCCTTAAACACTCATAAGATAGAAAAATAATACAAAAAAGTTCATTATCCAGAAAACAACCAAGTTAATCCAAGTGTTTATAACAATCTTTAATCAAACAATTCATCCTCATGGTATGTAACCCAAAATCATTATAATATCATTTATATCTATTTAATGTCACTAAAAGTATCTATTAATAATTTTTTACGTTTGATCACATTTAAAACTAAATTCCATTCATGATAAGAAGTAAACCGATCATGAAAACCAAAGAACAAAATACTTCCTAAACAAAAAAAGTGAACCCCTTAAACCCATCAAAATGTCCACGAATTGACCTAATAAGGATATAATAAATCTAATAAATGTAGATTAGGATATTTAATTATTAATTAATGAATAAAAATTTTATTATTAATGTAATTATCATCTATATAATAACACATTCAGGCATAAGGTAAGGGGTTTCTTGTCTCACTTTTAATTCCATGAGATTTCCATTGTTCGCGAATTATTTCTTGCATGTGGTGAGTTGAGTACTAAAATTTGGTATATATTATCATGATTATATTTTTATTAATGGTATTCAATAATTCCTTTAATTCTTTTAAATTTTTGGTCATACGACACAATTTATTACAACGTTGTAAGGGACTTTGTCTCATTTCCATTTCATTGCCATTTAAATGGTATTGTGCGCCTAATATTTCTTATGTGGTGTATCCACTACCGATTTGAGAAATATTTTCATCTGAAATTGTAAATATATTATATATCAATATTATAGTTTCATGGAAATGATTATTTTCAAAATCCATCTACCCTTTTACATACATTGATTATTTGGGATGTTGTTTTAACTATGGAAAAATTAATGATCCTGTATCATCTACACTATATAGATTTTGAGAAGGCATATTGTAAATTTTTTAAATCAATGTATAAATAATTATTTGGGATTATAGAGATTTTAGGGGGCCACAATAGTCCCTTTATTCCTCGACATGTCCCATGAGATAAATCAGTTGGGGACAAACCCTTTGAGTTTGTTTCAAAAAATCAGACGGGTTTATACCCACAAACATAAAAAGTTTCAAGGTTATAGTGGTATCATTATAAGGAAATGGCCTTAAAAATTACTTAATATTGAATTAAATTAATTATTCACATTGAGGATATTTTCAGGTTTATAGTTTTAGAGAATTAGGACATAACTATTACATCTCAAAAGATTACAAAGTCTTCACTTCTACTAAATTTCCATAAAATAAAAACTCTTAAAAAGAAATATGTCTAGTTCCATGTATTAGATAGAATTACTTTCCCAGGATCCCATCCATGACCCTATTCCACATTAAGTCCTGTGAAAAACATTTAAAAAAACTTGGGGTGAGCATAAAAAGCTCAGCAAGGGATACACAAAGAATAAAAACTGTTAGTTTTTCAAAGCAACAATTAAACCATATACACTTTATCAATGTAATACCTTTCACCTTTAGGAAGTAGTAAAAACTATTCACTGAATAAAATATCATTACTTAACCTTTTGTAACCAAAAGATTACCATAAAACCCATATAAAGAACACATAACATATAAAGGTAACTTGGCACATAAACATACTTAAATGAAAAAACCATACGGTTGACTTCCACATATACTTAATGGAATAGCCATACGTCCGACTTCCATACCCAATACATTGGAGGTTATAACGTATCCACTCGTCCTGGTATTCACGACACCACTCGTCATATGGTTTATCACATAACCACCCGTAAAATGTCCAAGTACCATCATTACACATAAAATATTGAAAATATAAACATTTCAATAATAACATTTCATTTTCAATCAAAATAAGTAATTCCAAGATATTGAATTAATCAATCCATTTTCAAAAATCATTTAAAATAGATTTTTGAATCAAAGTGTCTCGTACCACTTTGAAGCTTTTATTGGAATTAAAATTTTAAAACATTAATGTCTATATAAATAAATAATGAAAACCATTTTGAAAACATGGAAATTAAAGATAAATATTTCTAATAATAAATCTTTAAAACATTTAAGACGATATTTTTGTTAAAGAGTTTTTAACAAAATGAGAGACTCTTGAATACAAATAATTGCGGAATTAAATTTAATCCGAACTTTATAATATCATGAGAATTAAGGGATTCATGATATAATATGTCAAAGTACAGTATTCACACCATATAATATTGAATTGGTGCATAACAACAATTAAGTATCATGAGAAATTTAAAATGAGATGAAATCCATTATAAAGAAGGTATCCTTAAATTAAGGATAAATCAATCTCATAATTATGTGTGAAAAATATAAATACACCTAATATAATTGGATATTAAGTTGAAAACAATAAAAGTTCATTCCCACATATTCAAAGGGTGACATATTCAATAACTACATGTTGAACCCAAAGTAATCGAAATTGGGTTAAGAAGTTCCCTTGGTAAAATTCGATAGCCTAACGACGTCACATAAAATTTTACAAAAAGGGTTGATGAGAGAGATAAAGGGTATCTAATAAAATGGACATAAAATTTACATAAATAATGATATATAAGATCATATCCCAACATAATAGTATGTGAATTAAAAGACATAACAGAAGAAGTCCTTTAAAAAGAGGAGGGTGAAAGGTCCCCTTACCGAGTTGGGTAACTTTCGAAAAGTACATCCCATGGAAGAAGGGTCATACAATGAAGATGTAAATACCCATAAATGAAATTATACTACAAAAAGTGTATAATAATGGGAAGTACATACACCACTAAAAGTAAATAGTGGCAAACGTAGCATAAATGTCACGGGAATAAAAGTGAGATGAAAAATCCCTTACGAAAACTCGGCAGCCTAACGACACCACTTAAAACTTTCAAAAAATGGATTTATGATATCAAATAGGGTCTCTAATAATATGAAAATAAAAATTAAAGTATGAGGAATATAAAATAACCTCCCCAAACATAATAAAGATATGCTTAAAAGAAATGACATAATAGAGAGTACTTAAAAATAAAGAGAGAGGTTAGATCCCTTACCACGGGTCCGACTTGACTCGATAGTTCTTTAACATCCTGAATAATAAACTTGAGTTAATTTCCACTTTCTTAAGAACCTTTTTCAAGTTCATTATTCCTTTTATGTCACTTATTTCCATTTTATAAACATTATGTAATCATTTAAGTTAATAATGTTTGTTTTGTCGATATGTGGTTCTTAAGTCGAAAGTGGACGTCTTACAATTACATGTTGTTCGTGTGGTAAAAGGTTCATTATATCCATAATGATATTCATGATTTGGATATCATATATATCATATATATCCATAATATACATGTATTTTTAATATTACATAATCATTTAGAGGTAAGAAATGAAATGCACCGTTCATGGAGACGGTAAGCCGTATGTACGCATGAACGCTACTTTCATTCCTATGTCATATTAATGGAATTAAAACCAAATGAGAGGTATGTATATATTAATTCCAGAATTATATTCATCATTAATATGTAACATAAATCAAATATAATAACTTTAAATTCATCCTTTATACATCCCACATATGGCATTAACGAATCAAATCACTTTGAGGGGGTGGTAGTCCACACTTCCTAAAATGAAATTATCATGTTTACCCATAATGGAAACCCTAAAGGTATGACAAAAAAGAAGAATACAGAAGCTTAAGTAAAACATAAACATATATATATCATATATAAATATAGTTAAATCTTAATGGACACCTTTTAAGGTTTTATATGAGTGTTAAACAATCATCGTTTCGTGAGGCAGAAATTCTCCTTCCACAGAAACAGTATGTTCTTTAACCATTAGATGTAGTTGTGTGTAAGTGTATCTCGAATTCCTCTTATAAAAACATCCTAGAATATTGAAGATACTGGAGTTGTTACAAAATAAATGAATAAAAAGAGTTTATGGGGTTGGATAAGCAAAATAAAACAAAAGAACACAAGTGAAGACATTACCTTAAAATCGGGTAAGTCTTTTTGATTTGAGCTCAAAGGATTCCTTGGGAAGACTTCTCACCAAAGTGAGGCTTCTAGGAGTCAGAGAGGGATTTGGAGAGACAAAATGGGAAATATTTTTCTCTTTCCAATTACTATTTATAGTCAAAAATCTGACTTGTATTACCCCATTTAATAATTGTTTTAATAAAACAACTCATGTTTCTGTCATTTTTTCTTTTACATTAAATAAAAAGATATTAATGCCATTTTCCTTCCAAAGTGGCTCCATGGGGTCCCCATGTTGACCCATGGATTGTAATGGTCAGACATGACACATCCAATAAGGGTAGGACATGTTTCAAGCTCATCTCATATTATTAAAACATTATTTTTACCTTAAACTACACTAATTACCTCTAATCGCGATTAAAAACATAAAATTTACTATTCACCAAAAAAAAATTATTACCATTGAACCACATTTTACATCGTAATGAAAACCATGTATGTCGGATTTTTTAAATTCAAAACACAGAGTTGGCAATGTTTCATTGAAATGAAAAATCAGTTTCTTTAACTACCACTTAGTGGTTTCACTATTCATCAAAAATTAATGTTTTTCAGAAAATTACCAAAAATTCACCCTAAGCTATATTTGATATTCTGAACTCGAAAATGATTTCTATTTTACAAAATTCAAAACATATAAGTTGCATTAATTAATTTAATAATTAATTCCCACTGTCAAAACAAATAGCATATTTTTAAGAAACAATATCTATTAAAAGATTGACACTAGTTTAAGTCCAATTTCAAAGTGAAATTAATTCCAATGACCAATATTGGATTAAATGGTAAAAATATATTATAATTTTACATTAAAAACAATTCAAAAGATAATATAATCATATAAATAAATTAGATTAAAAAGTGGTTTTGAATTAAAATACAACATTTTTCACTATTCATAAAAAAATGAACTTTATCGGAAAGATACCAAAAATTTACACAAAGTAAATTTTGATGTCCCGATTCTAAATAAGAATTTTATTTTGTCAAATATGACACATAAAATTGTCAAAAAGTGGATTTAAAAGAGGTTCTCCATCAAGAGGCGGTTAATCGACCTTCTTAAGGAATATTAGAATGTTTACGCTTAAAATTGAATTCATTCACATTTTTAATCCTCTATCATTTATTGTAAAAAGTAAAAATATTTTAAAAACATATATAATCATTTTGTAGTTAGTTCTATTCATTCCCTTCATTACAACGACTAGGTGTTAACTACCATTTAAAATAATATTATTTTATTATTATAGTGCAACGTAAGATTTCAAAGGAACTCGTTGTTGCGTATTGGGTAAGCCATCAAGCATAGTGTTCCCTTCAAATTAATATTAACATTTTATTCAAAAATAGGTATAAATATAAAAAATTAATATTCTTTATTTACCTGGGGTGTTAGATACTTCCCCCCTTTTGGGAATTGTGTCCTCGCAATTTTAAAATTGGGCTCGGAAACATCCTTGAAAGTCCCACATTGAAACAGGAGTCTGTAAAACAATCACTATAAAATAAATAAAGAGAAGTACAAAGGTCACCTGAGTTAACCCATACTAGGATTCCATGAAGGAAAACATGGACATGGAGGAGAAAACATAGGGTCATGTTCTAATGGAGAGTGATAGAAAACATGTTTAGGAGAAAGTTAACCATAAGAAAATCACAAAATTGTGATGGGTTAAATGGTATTGGATTCCCCAGTAGGAAATGTTAACAAAAAACATTTTTGTTTTAAGTCACTCTTCGTTGAGGAATTTATTTTTGATCTTAACTAAAACATAAGGAAACATACTTACTTGTCATGTTGACTTTCATCTTTTACTAGGTTTTTACACAAACTCATATTTTCTCCAAAAGACGAGTATTTAGGAAGACTTGTTCACATTAAGAGTACTATAATAAACTTCTAGAGAATCACCTAATCCAAAAAAGAGAACTATATACTTTCCATGTCTTTAGACTTTATCCAAAACAAAAACCAAAAAGGTTAGTACAAGATCAGATAATCCAGAAAAGTATAACCCTTTATAAAAAGAAAATCTATTCTTAATCTCCAAAATTTTTCCAACAAAACCCAAAGTTCAACGAGGACCATTCGATAAACAATTTGTCCATAAAATTCTTAAAAGTAAACAAAACTAATATTGAAACTCAAATATTTGAAAGATTTAGTCACATAGTCTTCCAAGTTAAATAATAACATTTCTCTCCATACAACATCAGTTGCTCTTAAAGTCTCGTATTGAAAAGTAATTAACCTAATCACATATCCTCCATGATAGGTTAATAAATTTCCATAGATAACCCAAAATCAACCTACTCTTAATTCATAAAATCATCTAACAAAAAAGAATCAGTCAAACTAACCAGGGACTTCAAGTAGTCCAGTGGTAGGCGATAAATACCAGTTGCACTTTGGATGTGGGTTCGATTCCCACAACTTTGTCCGACGCGACGGGTTGTCACACGGTCTACGTGTTTTCCTTTTTCCAAAACTACATAATTCTTAAAACATTCCCCAAAACGAGATAAAATCTTCAAAAATGATCATAACATATTTTAACCTCAATTTTAACTCATGCCTTTAATTTTCCATCATATCATAGTGTAACCCATAATTACCTAAAAATTAAGGATCATATAAACCCTAATGGTTACCTATATAATTATTACCTAAACTTCAACATCGAGTTGGTCATCTCATACATGATGCATTAGAGAACTCACCAAGGTTCAAGTGGTTGATCAGGAATCCTTGATAGTTGGTTTAGAACAACCACGAGATTCCTCATTTAATCCCCCATTTCATCCAGTCTATTAATCAGAGAACCACCACAGTTTCCATCAAACCCATTGTCACTTTGATGTCTGCTTGAACCATCCATTTACTAAAAACAGAAATGTCAGTGTGCGTATATCAACAAAATAATCATGTACTAATGAGGAAGATAAACACTAAGATATACTTACTGATTAATTTTATCTAAAAATAGGACTCTTTCTAAAATCCTAACCATTATGGTAATGTCACTTATTCTTAGAGAATACCGTAACCTCTAAAGGTATCTAAACCGACCTTTGATACCAACTATAAGGCCCCGACCTTAAACCTTACCTAATATTGAATTAAATGAATAATTCACAATGAGGATCTTTTCAGGTTTAGAGTTTTAGAGAATTATGACATAACTATTAAATCTCAAAAGATTACAAAGTAGTCACTTCTACTAAATTTCCATAATATAAAAACTTTTAAAAAGAAAGATGTCTAGTTCCATGTATTAGATAGCATGACTTTCCCTTGATCCCATCCTTGACCCTATTCCACATTAAGTCCTGTGAAAAAAATTTCATTAAAACTTGGGGTGAGCATAAAAAGCTCAGCAAGGGATGCACAAAGAATGAAAACTGTTAGTTTTTCAATGCAACACGTAAACCATGTACACTTTATCAAAGTAATACCTTTCACCTTTAGGATGTAGTAAAAACTCTTCACTGAATAAAATATCATTACTTACCCTTTTGTAACCAAAAGATTACCATAAAACCCATATAAAGAACACATAACATATAAAGGTAACTTGGGACATGAACATACTTAAATGGAATAACCATATGGTCGACTTCCACACATACTTAATTGAATAGCCATACGGCCGACTTCCATACCCAATGCATTGGAGGTTATAATGTAACCACCCATCCAGGTATTCAAGGCACCACTCGTCATATGTTTTATCATGTAACCACCCATAAAATGTCCAAGTACCATCATTACACATAAAATATTTAAAATATAAACATTTCAATAACAACATTTCATTTTCAATCAAAATAAGTAATTCCAAGATATTGAATTAATCAATCCATTTTTAAAAATCATTTAAAAGATATTTTTGAATCAAAGTGTCTCATACCACTTTGAAGCTTTTATTGGAATTATAATTTAAAAACATTAATGTCTATATAAATAAATACTTAAAACCATTTTGAAAACATGGACATTAAAGATAAAGATTTAGAATAAAAAATCTTTAAATCATTTAAAACGATATTTTTGTTAAAGAGTTTTTAACAAAATGAGATACTCTTGAATAAAAATAATTGCGGAATAACATTTAATCCAAACTTTATAATATCATGAGAATAAAGGGATTCATGATATAATATGTCAAAGTATAGTATACACACCATATAATAGTGAATTTGTGCATAACAACAATGAAGTATCAAGAGAAATGTAAAATGAGATGAAATTCATTATAAAGAAGGTATCCTTAAATTAAGGATAAATCAATCTCATAATTATGTGTAACAAATATAAATGCACCCAATATAATTGTATATTAAGTGTAAAAAAATCAAAGGTCATTCATAAATATTCAAAGGATGACATATTCAATAACTACATGTTGAACCCAAAGAAATTGAAATTGGGTTAAGAACTTCCCTTGGTAAAATTCGACAGCCTAACGGCATCACATAAAATTTTAAAAAAAGGGTTGATGAGAGATATAAAGGGTATATCATCACTTGGACATAAAATTTACATAAATAAGGATATATAATAACATATCCCAACATAATAGTATGAGAATTAAAAGACATAACAAAAGAAGTCTTTTAAAAAGAGGAGGGTGAAAGGTCCCCTTACCGAGTTGGGTAACTTTCAAAAAGTACACCCCATGGAAGAAGGTTCATACAATGAAGATGTAAATACCCATAAATGAAATTATACTACACAAATTGTATAATAATGGGAATTACATACACCACTCAAAGGAAATAGTGGCAAACATAGCATAAATGTCACGGGAATAAAAGTGAGATGAAAAATCCCTTACGAAAACTCGGCCGCCTAACGACACCACTTAAAACATCCAAAAAATGGATTTATGAGATCAAATAGGGTCTCTCATAATATGAACATAAAAATTAAAGTGTGAGGAATATAAAATAACAACCCCAAAAATAAGAAATATGGGATTAAAATAAATGACATAAAAGAGAGTACTTAAAAAGAAAGAGAGAGGTTGGATCCCTTACCTTGAGTCCAACTTGACTCGATCGTTATTTAACGTCCTGAATAATAAACTTGAGTTAATTTCCATTTTCTTAAGAACCTTTTTCAAGTTCATTATTCCTTTTATATCAGTTATTTCCATGTTATAAATATTATGTAATCATTTAAGTTAATAATGATTGTTTTGTCGATATTTGGTTCTTAAGTCGAAAGTGGACTTCTTACAATTACATGTTGTTTGTGTGGTCAGAGGTTCATTATATCCAGAATGATAATAATGATTTGTATGTCCCATATATCATATATATCCAGAATATACATGTATTTATAATATTACATAATCATTTAGAGGTAAGAAATGAAATGCACCGTTCATGGAGACGTTAAGTCGTACGTACGCATGAACGCTACTTTGATTTCAATGTCATATTAATGGAATTAAAACCAAATGAGAGGTATGTATATTTTAATTCCAGAATTATATTAATCATTAATATTTAGCATAAATCATATATAATAACTTTAAATCCATCCTCTATACATCCCACATATGGCATTAACGAATCAAATCACTTTGAGGGGGCGGTAGTCCGCACTTTCAAAAATGAAATTATCGTGTTTACCCGTAATGGAAACCATAAAGGTATTCCAAAAAAGAAAAATACAGAATCTTAAGTAAAACATAAACATATTATATATCTTATATAAATATAGTTACATCTTAATGGACACCTTTGAAGGTGTTATATGAGAGTTGAACAATCATCGTTTCGTGAAGCTGAAATTTTCCATCCACAGAAACAGTATGTTCTTTAACCATTAGATGTAGGTGTGTGTAAGTGTAGCTCGAATTATTCTTATAACAACATACTATTATATTGAAGATACTGTATTTGTTACAAAAGAAATGAATAAAAAGAGTTTAGGGGGTTGGAGAAGCAAAATAAAAAAAAAGAACACAAGTGAAGACCTTACCATAAAATCGGTTAACTCTTTTTGATTTGATCTCAAAGGCTTCCTTGGGAAGACTTCTTCCCAAAGTGAGGCTTCTAGGAGTCATAGAGGGATTTGTGGAGACAAAATGGCCAGAGATTGGCCGAAAAAAAGTCTTTAGAGGTGTGGGTAAGGTGATAATGGTGGGGGCCTTCTATGAGAGAAGAGGAGGGGCACTCTTGGAAAGTAAAGAAATGATACTTTATTTTAAAATGCGTTTCAAATTTAAAAGGTCCCACTTTGATATAATTCGAGGATAAGGTTACAAGGGTTATAAATATACCCATCCAATAGGTTTTTGACAAGTTTAGTTCTTATATTTTATATTATCTTTTAATTTTATTTAAATTGTTAAATAATGAGGTAATCGCTGCATCATCATGATGTCATAAATAATTTAATTTATTTAATGTCTAAAAATTATAAAAAAATACTATGATGTAGGAAGTCTTTTTAGATTTCTGATTACTATTTATAGTCATAAATATGACTTGTATAACCCCATTTAAAAATTGTTTTAGTAAAACAAGTCATGTTTGTGTCATTTTTACTTTTACATTAAATAAAATGATATTAATGTCATTTTCCTTCCAAAGTGGCTCCATGGGGTCCCCAATTTGACCCATGGATTGTATTGGTCGGCCATGACACATCCAATAAGTCTAGGAATTGTGTCAAGCTCATCTCGTATTATTAAAACATTATTTTTACCTTAAACTACACTAATGACCTCTAATCGCGATTAAAAACTTAAAAGTTACTATTCACCAAAAAAAAATTTAATCTCATTGAACCACATTTTACTTATTAATGATAACCATCTATGTAGGATTTTTGAAATTCAAAACACAGAGGTGGAAAAGTTTCATTTAAACGAAAAATCAGTTTCATTAACTACCACTTAGTGGTTTCACTATTCATCAAAAATTAAAGTTTTTCAGAAAAATACCAAAAATTCACCCTAATCTATATTTGATATTCCGAACTCAAAAATGATTTATATTTTACAAAATTCAAAACATACAAGTTTCATTAATTAATTTAATAATAAATTCCCACTGTCAAAACAAATAACGTGTTTTTAAGAAACAATATCTATTAAAATATTGACACTAGTTTAAGTCCAATTTCAAATGAAATTAATTCCAATGACCACTATTGGATTAAATGTTAAAAATATATTCTAATTTTATGTTAAAAACAATTCAATAGATAATCTAATCATATAAACAAATTATATTAAAAGAAGGTTTTGAATTAAAATACAACATTTTTTACTATTCATAAAAAATTAACTTTATCAGAAAGATACCAAAAATTTACACAAAGAAAATTTTGATGTCTCGATTCTAAAGAATAATTTTATGTTTTCAAATATAACACATAAAATTGCAAAAAGTGGATTTAAGAGGTTAGCTATCAAAAGGCGGTTAATCGACCTTCTAAAGAATATTAGAATGTTTACGCTTAAAATTGAATTCATTCACATTTTTAATCCTCTAACATTTATTGTAAAAAGTAAAAATATTTGACAAACATATATAATCATTTTGTAGTTAGTTCTGTTCATTCCCTCCATTACAACGGCTATGCGTTAACTAGCATTTAAAATAATATTATTTTATTATTATAATTCAACGTAAGATTTCAAAGGAACTCGTTGTTGCGTATTGGGTAAGCCATCAAGCATAGCATTCCCTTTAAATTAATATTAACATTTTATTCACAAATAGGGATAAATATAAAAATGTCATATTCTTTATTTACCTGGGGTGTTACATCCTTCCCCCTTGTGGGAATTTCCTCCTCGTAATTTTATAATTGGGCTCGAAAACATCCTTGAAAGTCCCACATCGGAACAAGAGTCGGTAAAACAATCACTTTAAAATAAAGAAAGAGAAGTACATAGGTCACTCGAGTTAACCCATACTAGGATTCCATGTAGTAAAACATGGGCATGGAGGAGAAAACATAGGGTCATGTTCTGATGGAGAGTGATAGAAAACATGTTTAGGAGAAAGTTAACCACAAGAAAATCACAAACTTGTGATGGGTTAAACGGTATTGGATTCCCCAGTAGAAAAAGCTAACAGAAATCATTTTTGTTTTAAGTTACTCTTCATTGAGGAATTTATTTTTGAGCTTAAATAAAATGTAAGGAAACATACTTACTTGTCATGTTGACTTTCATCTTTTACTAGATTTCTTACACAAACTCATGTTTTCTCCAAAAGACGAGTATTTAGGAAGAATTGTTCATATTAAGGGTACTATAATAAACTTTTAGAGAATCACCTAATCCACAAAAGAGAACTATATAATTCCCAGGTCTTTATACATTATCCAAAACCAAAACCAAAAATGTTAGTACAAGATCAGATAATCCAGAAAAGGATAACCCTTTATAAAATGAAAATCTATTCTTAATCTCCAAAATTTGTCCAACAAAACCCAAAGTTCAACGAGGACCATTGAATAAACAATTTTTCAATAAAATTCTTCAAAGTAAACAAAACTAAGATTGAAACTCAAATATTAGAAGGATTTAGTCACATAGTCTTCCAAGTTAAATCGTAACATTTATCTCCAAACAACATCAGTTGCTCTTAATGTGTCATATTGAAAACTAATTAACCTAATCACATATCCTCCATGATAGGTTAATAAATTTCCATAGATAACCCAAAATCAACCTACTATTAATTCATAAAATCATATAACTAAAAAGAATCAGTCAAACTAACCAGGGATGCCACGTAGTCCAGTGGTAGGTGATAAATACCAGTTGCACTTTGTTTGTGGGTTCAATTCCCACAGCTTTGTCCGACGCGACGGGTTGTCACACGGTCTACGTGTTGTCCTTTTTCCAAAACTACATAATTCTTAACACATTCCCCAAAATGAGATAAAATATTCAAAAATGATCATAACATATTTTAACCTCAAGTTCATCTCATGCCTTTCATTTTCCATCATATCACAGAGTAACCCATAATTACCTAAAAAGTAAGGATCATATAAACCCTAATGGTTACCTTTATAATTATTACCTGAACATCCACATCGAGTTGGTCATATAGTACATGATGCATTAGATAACTCACCAAGGTTCAAGTGGTTGATCAGGAATCCTTGATAGTTGATTTAGCACAACCACGATATTCCTCATTGAATCCCCCATTTCATCTAGTCTCTTAATCAGAGAACCACCACAGTTTCCATAAAACCCATTGTCACTTTGGTGCCTCTTGATCCATCCATTTACTAAAAACAGAAATTTTAGTGTGCGTATATCAACAAAATCATCATGTACTAATGAGGAAGATAAACACTAAGATATACTTACTCATTCACATTATCTAAAACTAGGACTATTTCTGAAATCCTATCCGTTATGGTAATGTCACTTATTCTTAGAGAATACCCTAACCTCTAAAGTTATCTAAACCGACCTTTGATACCAAATATAAGGCCCCGACCTTAAACCTTACTTAATATTAAATTAAATGAATAATTCACATTGAGGATCCTTTCAGGTTTAGAGTTTTAGAGAATTATGACATAACTATTACATCTAAAAATATTACAAAGTAGTCACTTATACTAAATTTCCATAAAATAAAAACTCTTAAAAGGAAAGATGTCTAGTTCCATGTATTAGATAGCATTACTTTCCCTTGATCCCATCCTTGACTCTATTCCACATTAAGTCCTGTGAAAAAAATTTCAAAAAAAACATGGTGTGAGCATAAAAAGCTCAGCAAGGGATACACAAATAATGAAAAATATTAGTCTTTCAAAGCAACAAGTAAACCATGTACACTTTATCAAAGTAATACCTTTTACCTTTAGGAAGTAGCAAAAACTCTTCACTGAATAAAATATCATTACTTACCCTTTTGTAACTAAAAGATTACCATAAAACCCAAATAAAGAACACATAACATATAAAGGTAACATGGGACATAAACATACTTAAATGGAATAACCATACGGTCGACTTCCACATATACTTGATGGAATATCCATACGGCCGACTTCCATACCCAATGCATTGGAGGTTATAACGTAACCACCCGTCATGGTATTCATGGCACCACCCGTCATATGGTTTATCACGTAACCACCTGTAAAATGTCGAAGTACAATAATTACACATAAAATATTGAAAATATAAACATTTCAATAACAACATTTCATTTTCAATAAAAATAAGTAATTCCAAGATATTGAATTAATCAATCCATTTTCAAAAATCATTTAAAATATATTTTTGAATCAAAGTGTCCCATACCACTTTGAAGCTTTTATTGGAATTATAATTTTAAAACATTAATGTTCATATAAATAAATATTGAAAACCATTTTGAAAACATGGACAATAAAGATAAAGATTTAGAATAATAAATCTTTAAAACATTTAAAACGATATTTTTGTTAAAGAGTTTTTAACAAAATGAGAGACTCTTGAATACAAATATTTGGGAATAACATTTAATCCGAACATTATAATACCATGAGAATAAATGGATTCATGATATAATATGTCAAAGTACAGTATACACACCATATAAGAGTGAATTGTTTCATAAAAACAATGAAGTATCATGAGAAATGTAAAATGAGATGAAATCCATTATAAAGAAGGTATCCTTAAATTAAGGATAAATCAATCTCATAATTATGTGTGAAAAATATAAATAAACCATATATAATTGGATATTAAGTGCAAAACAATAAAAGTTCATTCAAACATATTCAAAGGATTACATATTCAATAACTACATGTTGAACCCAAAGAAATCGAAATTGGGTTAAGTAGTTCCCTTGGTAAAATTAGACAGCCTAACAGCGTCACATAAAATTTTACAAAAAGGATTGATGAGAGGGATAAAGGGTATATCATCACTTGGACATAGAATTTACATAAATAAGGATATATAAGAACATATCCCAACATAATAGTATGTGAATCAAAATACATAACAAAAGAAGTATTTTAAAAAGAGGAGGCTGAAAGGTCCCCTTACCGAGTTGGGTAACATTTGAAAAGTACATCCCATGGAAGAAGGGTCATACAATGAAGATCTAAATACCCATAAATGAAATTATACTACCAAATTTTTATAATAATGGGTAGTTAATACCCCACTCAAAGGAAATAGTGGCAAACGTAGCATAAATGTCACGGGAATAAAAGTGAGATGAAAAATCCCTTACGAAAACTCGGCAGCCTAACGGCGCCACTTAAAACATTCAAAAATGGATTTATGAGATAAAATAGGGTCTCTCATAATATTAACATAAAAAGTAATGTATGAGGAATATAAAATAACATCCCCAAACTTAAGAAGGTTGGGATTAAAATAAATTACATAAAAGAGAGTACTTAAAAAGAAAGAGAGAGGTTGGATCCCTTACCTCGGGTCCGACTTGACACGATCGTTCTTTAACATCCTGAATAATAAACTTGAGTTAATTTACACTTTCTTAATAACATTTTTCAATTTCATTATTCCTTTTATATCACTTATTTCCATGTTATAAAAATTTTGTAATCATTTAAGTTAATAATGTTTGTTTAGTCGATATTTGGTTCATAAGTCGAAAGTGGACTTCTTACAATTACATGCTGTTCGTGTGGTCAAAGGTTCATTATATATAGAATGATATTCATGATTTAGATATCATATATGTCATATATATCCATAATATACATGTATTTATAATATTACATAATCATTTAGATGTAAGAAATGAAATGCACCGTTCAGGGAGACGGTAAGCCGTACGTACGCATGAACGATACTTTTATATCTATGTCATATTAATGGAAATAAAACCAAATGGGAGTTATGTATATTTTAATTCCATAATTATATTCATCATTAATATGTAACATACATCATATATAATTAATTTAAATCCATCCTTTATACATCCCACATATGGCATTAACGAATCAAGTCACTTTGAGGGGGCGGTAGTCCGCATTTCCTAAAATGAAATTATCGTGTTTACCCATAATGGAAACCATAATGGTATGCCAGAAAATAAAAATACATAAGCTTAAGTAAAACATAAACATATTATATATCATATATAAATATATTGACATCTTAATGGCCACCTTTGAAGATGTTATATGAGTGTTGAACAATCATCGTTTCGTGAGGCAGAAATTCACCATCCACAGAAACAATATGTTATTTAACCATTATATGTATGTGTGTGTAAGTGTAGCTCGAATTATTCTTATAAAAAAATCCTAGTATATTGATTATACTAGAGTTTTTACAAAATAAATGAATAAAAAGAGTTTAGGGGGTTGGAGAAGTAAAATAAAAAAAAGAACACAAGTGAAGACATTACCTTAAAATCGGGTAACTCTTTTTTATTTGAGCTCAAAGGCTTCCTTGGGAAGAATTCTGCCCAAAGTGAGGCTTCTAGGAGTCAGAGAGGGATTTGGAGAGACAAAATGGGCAGATCTGGGCCGAAACAAAGGCATGAGAGGTGTGGGTAAGGTGATAGTTGTGGGGGCCTTTTATAAGAGGAGAGGAGGGGCACTCTTGGAAAGTAAAGAAATGTTACTTTATTTTAAAATGAGTTTCGGATTTAAAAGGTCCCAAATTGATAAAATTCTAGGATAAGGTGATTTGGGTTCTAAATATACCCATCCAATAGGTTTTTGACAAGTTTAGGTCTTAGATTTTACATTATCTTTTCATTATATTTAAATCGTTAAATAATGAGGTAATCGCTGCAACATCAAGATGCCATAAATAATTTAATTTATATAATGTCTAAAAATTAATAAAAAATACTATCATGTATGAAATATTTTTAGCTTTCCAATTACTAATTATAGAAAAAAAATATGACTTGTATAACCCCATTTAAAAGTTGTTTTAGTAAAACAACTCATGTTTGTGTCATTTTTTACTTTTACATTAAATAAAAAGATATTAATTTCATTTTCCTTCCAAAGTGGCTCCATGGCGTCCCCAAGTTGAACCATGGACTGTCTTGGTCGGCCATGACACATCCAATAAGGGTAGGACTGTAATGACCCAAAAAATTCAAGGAATTTTTTTAATTTTCTTTGGATTTTTACAAGAACGCAGTTTCTGATGGCACCCGATTCCGTGGCCCAGTGTGCCCGGAATCATTTTTCCAAAGTTTGGCTCGGGTACGTTCAGTGAACAGACGAGCGGGTTTTTCTAACTTTTGAACCGGTGCTCAGAATCGAATTCTGAGGGCACCGATGGAATCGCAGTGCCAGTATTTTCTTAGAAACGCCTCTTCCGGAGTTGCATTTGCTCGGGTGTGGTTTTTAATTTTTGGGCTTAAAGATAAGAAATAAAATTAATTGTTTGAAAAACTTTATTTTATTTCACTTAAGCCACTTGGAAGCCATTTGAAGCCACTTAAAAATTCTTAAGCTGAGTTGGTGTGGATAGGGTTCTATCCAAAAATATCCTACCCTCTTGGTAGGATATTTGTGAGGTGAGGCCCGCACGAGCCCCACCGTTTCTTTTCCGCTAAGTAACGCACCCGCAAAAACCCGTCATTATGAAGTCAACTGAAGCGTTTTCTTAATTTCTTAACGCACCATTTAATTGGGAGGTTTTATTCGTGAATTAAATGGGCGGTTTATTCATTGAAATTAATTCTATTAATTAATTTTATTCGTTTCTTAACACATTTTCGTTTTGTTGGCATGTTAATAAAATAAGGCCAACACACCCTCCTTTTGAAATGTTGTGTTAAACCTTTGAAGAACCTCTAAGGATCTCCCCCCTTCTTCGGGAAGAACGCGAAGAACGCCGGCCTCCGACGAAGAACGTGGAACCCGCGGAAATCGACGACGCGACGCCGTGTGCCGCAACACCGACGTTTCCTTTCCTACAACGTTCTTCTGCGACGTGTCTTCCTCCACGACAAAATCTTCAATCATCCGTTAAGGTGAGAGATTTCAGTTCTTTAAATTCCTTTGTGGGTTATAAATTCAATGTGGATTTAATTATAAAAATTAAATCTGTTGTTTCTTGGTACTCGGAGTTCGTCGACGCAACGCCGGATACCACAACGACGCGACGGTTCCCTCCTTCCGCGACGAACAATTCCGCGAAAAACGCACGTATGACACTTGACGAGGTAGGGGTTTTGTTGAATGTTTTATATTCCCGTGAACGTCTCTTTTAAAATGAAGAACCTAGTTAATAAGAACAATTTTAATTCATTAAAATTGTTGTTTGATATGTTGATTATTCTCCCCGGTTGTTATCGCCTAACGCGGAGGGTGCGGGCCGAACGAACACGGCCCGACAACCCTCTGCAGTTCTTTGTTGTTGTGCGGATTTGGCGGTCGATTACAAAACATGGCGCAAGGGAGATTTGATGTTTCCGTAGTGATGAACGGAACCCGGGAGGAGCACCAGCGCAGACGGGAAGGAAAACAGACCACCGGAGTAACTCCGGTGGCCCACAGAAGTCTCTGGCGGCGCGGGCGGCCGGCGCAGCAGCGCCGGCGGCCGGAGGCGGTGGCGCCCCGGAACGCCGCCGGACAAGGCCGCCGCGGCTGAAGCCGCGACGGCGGCGGCCAGCGGACCCGCGGCCGCGGTGGTCCGGCTCACACGCATGGGATGCGGCCTTTTCCATGTCCGTTTCTTCTAGCGCGGCCCCACGCGGGGCCGCGACACTGCCTTCCCGCGGGGGCGGCGCCCTGTGGCAGCCTCGCTCGGCCGCTCGGCCGAGCCGAGCCGGGCCGGCCCAACAGGCCGGGCCGCGCCCTGACCGGACCGGGCCGCACCGAACCGGGTCCGACCAGGACCCGGGTCAGTCGACCCGGTTCGGGCCAACCCAGGGGGGGTCGGGCCGGGTCGGCCCGGGCCCAGACCCCCCATCTTCGGATCGTTTTCGGTCTTTTTCTCGTAACATTTGCTACGGGCCTCCGAACGACACGCCATCAGCGGCAATGCGATCCTTGGATCGAGACGGGCGTTTCGGTATATCGCACTCAAGGTTTCGGATTACATTGGGTTCGGGCCGGTTGGTTCGTACACGAAACAAACCAGGCCCTCGGAGCGGAAACACTCATATCTTGAGCTTCCGACGTCCGATCGACGTGCCGTCGACATCGTTGAATTACTCTAAGTGAGACAGATCTTTTTGGCTCACTCCGCCCGAGGTTTGGACGTAGGTGGAGTACGGTCGGGTTGGTTTTGCCTTAAAAACGAACCGGGACCCTGGAACAAAAAATCCAATAACTCTCAGACCGGGCGTCCGATTGACGCGCCGTCTGTGACGTTGAGTTCCTGTTGACGATACGGAACTTTTGGATACATCAACTTCGGAATTTTTGTTAGTTGATGTATCAACCTCTCGGCTCGTGGAGCGGACCCTCCCGAACGAGCTTGCTGTGTGCGGGAACCCTAGTGCTGGCAGCGACTCCGACGACGACTGTGCAGAGATCCTCAGTGAACTCCGACGACGTTTGTGCAGAGATCCTAAGTGGACTCCGACGACGATTGTGCAGAGATCCTCAATGGACTGCGACGACGACTCTGCAGAGATCCTCAGTCGACTGCGATGACTACTGCACTCAGCGATCCTATGTGGATCAGTGCTACAGATCCTGTGTGGATCTGATCATGTGTGGGTCAGCGCTCAGCGGTTCTGTGTGAGCCAGCGCCTACAGGTCCTGTGTGGGCCCGATCCTATGTGGTTCTTTATGGGGGTTAGTTACATATTGATCCTGTGTGGGTCTGATTCTGTGTGGGTCATTGCGGGGGTTAGTACCTATCGATCCTTTGTGGGTCCGACGACTTAGATGGATTAGTGATCATCTTTATCGTCATCCGAAGAAGTATACATGTGTGAGTTGAATCTTGTGGTACCCACCTTTGTGGATTGTGTTGAACTATCCTGTGTGGATTTACTGTTTACTCTCCTTTATGGATTTGTGTTGAGCTATCCTATGTGGATTACTTTTCTCTCCTTCGTGGATTGTGTTGTGCTATCCTGTGTAGGTATACGTTTTTCTTTCCTGTGTGGACTGGGTTGTGCTTGGGCTCGGATGTTGGAGCCGAACGAGAATTGATGACTTAGGTATATGTATGGGCATATACCTAAGCCGTGTCGGATGTTACTTCGTGATTGTACCTTTCCTTTGTGGATTATCCTTTGTGGATTCTGGGAGACCTTCGGGGGTCTCAGGGTCCCTACTATGTAGCTTATACTCACCCCTGCACGGGCTATGCCCGCACTTCATTGTGTTGGTTGTAGACGACGGACAGCGTTGATCGTGGTGGAGGCTTGTGGAGCAGGACGGTACCTGGAGGTGGACCATTGGGCGGGACATACTCGGAGCGGACGGCTGGACCGGGGAGCTGTGGAGGCTATCTGTACCCACCCTTCAGGTGGGTCTTCTAGAGGACGGCTCGACGCTGCGACTTTTCTTTTCAGTTTCTGTTTTCCCCTTTCAGTTGTACTTTACAGTTGGGCTTGTATTTCCGCCCCCTTTACTTTCAGCACAACTTGTTACAGTTTCTACTTAGTGTTTATTTTTCCGCTTTTTTACTATGTGGTGCTTGTTTACTTTACAAATGAAATTTCTTCAATGTTTATCGGGATTTACGCCTTGGTGCTAGTCGCCAGCCCCTGGCCTATGGAAGGCGGGCTTGGGGTATTCACGGCACGGGCCCCGAGGGCGGGTCGTGACAAATTGGTATCAGAGGTGGTCGGTTCTACCGCAGACTCTGATCTTTCTTCTATGTGAAGCAATAGTGTTTAGCGTATTGGGTGTGGTTATCAGTCCAGGGAGTCCAGTGTTGGTGCGGCGGCCGACGTATCCGTACACCAGGACCCTGACTTCTGATTTCTGACTTAATGCACGAAAACATTGATTGCATGTGTGTTTCATGTTTTCTTTGTGATTACTTGTGTCAGCTCACCAGGTATAATGTTCTAATCGTGTCGCACTTGCTTCCTTTTCAGGATGGCCCCACGATGGCAGCCAGCTAGGTTTCCGAGAGTAGAGCACGACGACAGCCCGCCGAGCGACGAGGCCTCGGTACAGGGCCCGTTGACAGTAGAGGCACCGGTGGTACCTTTACCCGCCGAGCCCCCGATGCTTCCAGCACCGACCGATGACGATGCACGTCACCTCAGAGCTCTGCACGAGTTCCAGCGCCAGCGACCACCCAGGTTTCATGGAGAGATGGACCCCCAGGCAGTAGAGGACTGGCTGGAGGCAGTGGTGCGAGTTTTCAGGCTAGTGAGGACACCAGCAGACCTCATGGTGATCCTCATGGCGAGCATACTGCACGCAGCAGCGGGCCGATGGTGGATCTTGATTCTCCAGGTGCACGATGATGCATCTCTTATATGGACGGATTTCGAGAGTCTCTTCCGCTCAGAGTTCGTCCTGGCCACCCTTCGTGCGGTGCGCATCAAGGAGCTTCTTCGGCTGCGGAAGGGCTGCTTGATGGTCACCCAGTACGCGGCAAGGTTTACTGATCTTTCTCGCTACTCGACAGATATGGTACGGGACCCATTCTTCCTGGCCCAGACCTTTGAGAAGGGTTTGAGACACGAGATCAGGGCATCGATGATCTCCCTCAGTATCCTGACCCAGGTAGGAGTACTGGAGAGAGCCCTTCTGATTGAGAGCTTTCTGGCTGAGTCCACAGCGAGACCTACCGCAGGACTGCAGGTAGCGGAGTCTTCGGCAGCAGGTAACCGACGGTTGACTCAGGGTTCCAGGTAGACCAGACCCTCTCATAGACGACCTCAAGACACTGGCTCAACAGTGCGAGGCACACAGCGCGGAGCCAGTCTTTCGAGAGGCAGGCAGTGCTACGCATGCGGCGGGCAGGGCCACATGGCTCGTGACTGCCCGACCCGCCGTACCGAGAAGCAGTAGATGGTGGAGGGGCCACACAGGCAAAGACATAGGGTCGACCATGGCGATCCGCAGGGAGGAGACGGATGAGGGAGAGGAGCTGGCCGAGCAGTAGGTGGTGGGCGACGCTTTGAGGCTCTACCACCACCACCACCAGGAGGTCCACCTCGACCACAGGGAGCTAGCGGGCAGAGACAGGCACAGCTCCAGGCAGCAGAGGCCTACGACCACGACGCGTCAGAGATGATTCGAGGTACGATCTGTGTCTATTCCACCCTTGCTACAGTTCTTATAGACATAGGAGCGAGTCACTCTTTCATAGCCGCTGCCCTTGTTCGGAGCTCGGAGATTCTGACAGAGCCATTGGCTCGATCCTTATAGATAGAGACTCCTACAAGAGCAGACTCGACGATTACGCACTGGTGCCGACAATGTGAGCTTACTCTAGGAGGCGAGAGCTTCGGATGGGATCTTCTTGTAGCGGCATCGAGGCCTTACGACGTCATCTTGGGCATGGATTAGTTATCTACAGTCCATGCTTAGATTGACTGTTTTAGGCGCAAGGTGCGACGTGTGCGCACCGACGGGAGAAGGTTCACCTTCACCGGTGAGAAGGGAGCCTTTGTAGCACAGGTGGGACTCTCGCAGAGGAGGGGAAAACCCATCACCCATCAGTTGGCTAGCCTCATCCTAGGAGCAGTTGATGTGCGAAGTCCTAGTTTTCCTGCAGTGGTGGATCAGTACGCGGACGTCTTTCCCGACGATGTTCCAGGGCTACCTCCTCGCAGAGAGGTAGACTTTAATATTGATCTGTACCCTGGGACAACCCAAATTTCTACTCTAGCATATCGGATGGCCCCCGCCGAACTTTGAGAGCTACGAGTACAGTTGGAGGACTTGCAGGGCAAGGGGTTCATCTGACCCAGTGTTTCACCCTGGGCTTCCCCGATATTGTTCGCCAAGAAGGCGGACGGGAGCTTGCGACTATGTGTTGACTATCGTCGCATGAACCAGGTGACTGTGAGGAACAAGTATCCGCTACCAAGGATTGATGACCTCTTCGATCAGCTCAAGGGAGCACAGTGGTTCTCGAAGATAGACCTCAGGTCAGGCTATCATCAGCTCAGAGTTCGAGACGAGGACGTGCAGAAAACGGCCTTCAGGTGTCGGTATGGCCACAATGAGTTCTTGGATATGCAAATCGGCATAACCAATGCTCCAGCAGTGTTCATGAGCCTCATGAACAGGATCTTACAGCCATACCTCGATCGATTTTTCGTGGTCTTCATCGACGACATTTTGGTGTACTCAACCACGGAGGAGGAGCACGCCTACCACTTGTGGGTTGTACTAGAAACACTCTGAGAGAACTAGCTTTATGTCAAGCTCTCGAAGTGCCAGTTCTGGTTACGTGAGGTCCACTTCTTGGGGAACGTCATTTCTGAGGTGGGAGTTGTAGTGGATCCTGCGAAGATCGAGGCAGTGCTAGCTTGGGAGCCACCCAGGAGCATGATGGAGGTGCAGAGTTTCTTGGGTCTAGCCGGATACTATCGGAGATTTGTGATGGACTTCTCCAGAGTTGTGGCGCCACTTTCATCTTTGACGAAGAAGGGGAAACCCTTTGTGTGGTCAGACAGATGTCAGCTGAGCTTCCAGGAGCTGAGGCATAGATTAACCAGCGCACCTATCTTGAGGTTGCCTGAGGAGGGAGTTGGATACGTAGTCTACTGCGATGCATCAGGGACCGGAATCGGATGTTTCCTAATGCAGGATCGGGCCGTGATTGCCTATGGATCACGTCAGTTGAGGCCGCATGAGCAGAACTACGCCACGAATGACCTGGAGTTAGCATTAGTGGTCTTCGCACTGAAGACATGGAGGAACTATCTGATGGGCGAGCGCTTTACAGTCTTTTCTGACCACCAGAGTCTCAGGTACATCTTCTCTCAGAAGGACCTGAACCTGAGACAGTGGCGATGGATCGAGTTCCGTCAGGACTATGAATTTGAGATAGTCTGTACTTCTGGGAACGAGAACATAGTAGCTGATGCCCTCAGCAGGAGGACGGGCATTCATCTACTTGAGGAGGCAACAGAGCAGCTAGCCGCCTTGCAGATATCCTTTGTAGATAGGGACGGAGAAGCCTTCCTTTAGTCTCTCACAGTCTCTCCTCCACTTCTACAGCGGGTCAGAGAGGCACAACGTGGGGACGCTGACTGTGAGACACGGCGTACAGAGATATCCTCGGGATAGGCACCTGATAGTTTCTCCCTTGGAGCAGAGCACGACGTACTTTTCAAAGGACGTACCTTGGTACCAGTTGCTTTACAGGAGGAGGTGCTGAGAGAGTTTCGCACGTCTCCTTTGGCGGTACATCCTGGAGTGGCGAAGATGTACCAGGATCTCAGATGACACCACTGGTGGCCGGGCATGAAGAAGGTTGTGGCAGAGTTTGTTTCTCGATGCCTCACCTGCCAGCAGGTGAAGGCAGAGAATCAGGTACCAGCAGTCTTGGTACAGCCCTTGGAGGTCCCGGAGTGGAAGTGGGACGAGATATTTATGGACTTCAGGACTGGACTTCCATGCACTTCCAGAGGTCACGACTCCATTTGGGTGATTGTTGACCGACTCACCAAGTCGGCACACTTCATACCCATTAGAGAGTAGGGATCAGTGGAGAGCTTGGGGCATCTCTACGTTCAGGAGATTGTACGGCTTCACAGTGTGCCATCGTCTATCGTCTCCGATCGGGATGCTTGCTTTACTTCCCGGCTTTGGAAGGGGTTGCAGGAGGCGTTCAGGACACGACTACATCTGAGCACCACCTTTCACCCTCAGATGGATGGTCAGACGGAGAGGACCATTCAGACTCTTGAGGACATGCTCCACGCATGTTTCCTCGACTTTGGTCACAGCTAGGAGGATCACCTACCCTTGGTGGAGTTTACATACAACAATAGCTACCACTCCACCATCGGGATGGCACCATATGAGGCATTGTACGGCAGACCTTGGAGATCTCCTTTGTGCTGGACAGACCCTGGGGAGTCAGCACTTGTGGGACCAGAGATGGTCCGGGCCATGACAGAGAAGGTCCAGGTCATCCAGGAGAGGATGAGGATAGCTCAGAGCCGGCAGAAGTCTTATGCTGACAGGAGGCGGAGGCCACTAGAGTTCGAGGATGGTTACCATGACTTCTTGCATGTCTCACCTAGACGTGGATTACGGAGATTTGGCCGAGGTGGCAAGTTGTCTCCACGCTTCTTCGGACCCTTCCAGGTCCTCAACAGGATTGGCGAGGTGGATTATCGCCTGGCTCTACCACCTCAGTTGCACCGGGTGCACGACATCTTCCACGTATCCCAGATGAGGAGATACGCCCATGACCCGAAGCACATCATTGACCATGGGGAGCTAGACGTGGATGATGTGGTGAATTTTATGGAGGTCCCGGTGGAGATCGAGGATCGACGGGAGTGGGTCCTACGTGGACGATTGATTCCTCTAGTGCGCATCAGATGGCAGCACGGGAACCTCCAGGAGAGCACTTGAGAGCGGGAGGCTCAGATGTGTTCTCAGTACGCACATTTGTTTCCCTAGTTTAGGATGTATCTTTACAGGGACGTAAAGCCCTGAGGTGGGAGTGATGTAAAGACCCGAAAAATTCAAGTATTTTTTTTAAATTTTCTTTGGATTTTTACAAGAATGCAGTTTCTAACGGAACCTGATTCCGAGGCTCGGTGTGCCCGGAATAATTTTTATGAAGTTTGGCTCAGGTACGTTCAGTGAACGGATGATTGAGTTTTTCTAACTTTAGAACCGGTTCTCGAAATTGAATTCTGAGGGCACTAATGGAATCGCAGCGCCGGTATTTGCTTAGAAACGCCTCTTCTGGAGTTGCGTTTGCTCGGGTGTGGTTTTTAATTTTTGGGCTTAAAGTTAAGAAATAAAATAAATTGTTCGAAAAACTTTATTTTAATTCCCTTAAGCCACTTGGAAGCCACTTGAAGCCACTTAAAGCTGCTTAAGCTGAGTTGGTGCAGATAGGGTGCTATCCAAAAATATACTACCCTCTTGGTAGGATATTTGTGAGGTGGGGCCCGCCCGAGCCCCATCGTTTCTTTTCCGCTAAGTAACGCACCCGCAAAAACCCATCATTATGAAGTCAACTGACGTGTTTTCTTAATTTCTTAACGCACCATTTAATTGGGCAGTTTTATTCGTGAATTAAATGGGCGGTTTATTCGTTGAAATTAATTCTATGAATTATTTTCATTCGGTTCTTAACACGTTTTCATTTTGTTGGCATGTTAATAAAATATGGCCAACGCACCCTCCTTTTGAAATGTTGTGTTAAACCATTGAAGAACCTCTAAGGATCTTCCTCCTTCTTTGGCAAGAACGTGAAGAACGCGAAAAACGCCGGACTCTGACGAAGAATGCCGAACCCGCGGAAATCGACGATGCGATGCCATGTCTCGCGACGTCGACGTTTCCTTTCCCAAAACGTTCTTCTACGACGTCTCTTCCTCAGCGACAAAATCTTCGATCATCCGTTAAGGTGAGAGATTGCTGCTCTTTAAATTCCTTTGTGGATTATAACTTCAATATGGATTTAATTTTAAAAATTAAATCTGTTTTTTCTTGGTCCTCGGAGTTCGTCGACGCAACACCGGATACCGCGACGACGCGACGGTTCCCTCCTTCCGCGACGAACAATTCCGCGAAGAACGCGTGTGCGACGCTTGACGAGGTAGGAGTTTTATTGAATTTTTTATATTCCCGTGAACATCTCTTTTAAAATGAAGAACCCGGTTAATAAGAACAATTTTAATTCATTAAAATTATTGTTTGATATGTTGATTATTCTCCCCGGTTGTTATCGCCTAACGCAGAGGGTGCGGGCGAACAAACACGGCCCGACAACCCTCCGCAGTTCTTCGTTGTTGTGCAGATTTGGCGGTCGATGACAAAACGTGGCGCAAGGGCGATTTGATGTTTCCGCAGTGAAGAACGGAACCAGGGAGGAGCACTGGCGGAGACGGGAAGGAAAACGGACCACCGGAGCAACTCCGGTGGCCCGCGGAAGTCTCCGGCGGCGCGGGTCGTCGGCGCGCCGCCGGACAAGGCCACCGCTGCTGAAGCCTCGGTGGCGGTGGCCAGCGGAACTGCGGCCGCGCGGGTCTAGCTCACACGCACGGGATGCGGCCTTTGCCACGTCCGTAGCTTCCACCACGACCCCACGCGGGGCCACGACACTGTCTTCCCGCGGGGGCGGCGCCCCGCGGTAGCCTCACTCGGTCGCTCGGCCGAGCCGAGCCGGGCTGTACCCTGGCCAGACCGGGCCGCTCCGAACCAGATCCGACCTGGACTCGGGTCTGTCGACCCGGTTCGGGCCGACCCAGGGGGGTCGGGCCGGATCGGCCCGGGCCCAGACCCCCGTCTTCGGACCGTTTTCATTCTTTTTCCGGTAACATGAGATACGGGCCTTCGAACTATGCGCCGTCAGCGGAAATGCGATACTTGTATCGAGACGGTCATTTCGGTACATCGCACTCAAGGTTTAGGATTACTTTGGGTTCGGCCGGGTCGGTTCGTACACGAAACAAACAGGGCCCTCGGAGCGGAAACGCTCATATCTTGAGCTTCAGACGTCCGATTGATGTGTCGTCGACTTTGTTGAATTCTTCTAAGTGAGAAGGATATTTTGACTCACTCCTCCCGAGGTTTGGACGCATTTGGAGTATGGTCGGGTTGGTTTTTCCTTAAAAACCAACCAGGCCCCTGTAACGAAAAAGCCAATAACTCTCAGACGGGGCGTCTGATTGAGGCGCCATCTGCGACGTTGAGTTCCTGTTGACGATACAGAGCTTTTGGATACATCAAATTTGGACTTTGTGTCAGTTTATGTATCAGCCTCTCGGCTCATGGAGTGGACCCACCAGAACAAGCTTGCTTTGTGCGGGAACCCTAGTGCTGGCTGCGACTCCGACGACGACTCTGTAGAGATCCTCAGTGGACTCCGACGACGAATGTGCAGAGATCCTCAGTGGACTTCGACGATGACTGTGCAGAGATCCTCAGTGGACTGCGACGACGACTGTGCAGAGATCCTCAGTGGACTGCGACGACTACTGCACTCAGCGATCCTACGTGGATTAGTGCTACAGATCATGTGTGGATCCGATCCTGTGTGGGTCAGCGCTCAGCAGTTCTGTGTGAGCCAGCGTCTACAGGTCCTGTGTGGGCCCGATCCTGTGTGGGTCTTTGTGGGGGTTAGTTACCTATTGATCCTGTGTGGGTCCGATCCTGTGTGGGTCATTTAGGGGGTTAGTACCTATCGATCCTTTGTGGGTCCAACGACTTAGATGGATCAGTGATCATCTTTATTGTCATCCAAAGAAGTATACCTGTGTGAGCTGAATCTTGTGTTACTCTCCTTTGTGGATTGTGTTGAACTATCCTGTGTGGATTTACTGTTTACTCTCCTTTGTGGATTTGTGATGAGCTGTCCTATGTTGATTACTTTTCTCTCCATCGTGGATTGTGTTGTGCTATCCTATGTGGGTATACGTTTTTCTTTCCTGTGTGGACTGGGTTGTGCTTGGGCTCGGATGTTGGAGCCGAACGGGAATTGATGACTTAGGTATATGTATGGGCATATACCTAAGCCGTGTCAGATGTTACTTCGTGATTGTACCTTTCCTTTGTGGATTATCCTTTGTGGATTCTGGGAGACCTTCGGGGGTCTCGGGGTCCCTACTAAGTAGCTTATACTCACCCCTGCACGGGCTATGCCTGCACTTCGTTGTGTTGGTTGCAGACGAAGAACAGCGCTGATCGTGGTGGAGGCTTGCTGAGCAGGACGGTACCTGGAGGTGGACCATTTGGCGGGACGTACTCGGAGCGGGCATCTGGACTGAGGAGCTGTGGAGGCATCTGTACCCACCCTTCAGGTGGGAATTCTAGAGGACGGCTCGACGCTGCGACTTTTCTTTTCAGTTGCTGTTTTCCCCTTTCAGTTGTACATTATAGTTGGGCTTGTATTTCCGGCCCCCCTTACTTTCAGCATAGCTTGTTACAGTTTTTACTTAGTGTTTACTTTTCCGCTTTTTTACTCTGTGGTGCTTGTTTACTTTACAAAGGCAATGCCTTCCCTGTTTATCGGGATTTACGCCTTGCTGCTAGTCGCCAGCCCCTGGCCTATGGAAGGCGGGCTTGGGGTAGTCACGAGACGGGCCCCGAGGGTGGGTCGTGACAAGGACATGTGTCAAGCTCATCTCATATTATTAAAACATTATTTTTACCTTAAACTACACTAATTACCTCTAATCGCGATGAAAAACTTAAAAGTTACTATTCACTAAAAAATTATTTTAATCCCATTGTACCACATTTTACTTATTAATGAAAACCATTTATGTAGGATTTTTGAAATTCAAAACACAGTGGTGGAAAAGTTTCATTTAAACGAAAAATTAGTTTCTTTAACTACCACTTAGTGGTTTCACTATTCATCAAAAATTGAAGCTTTTTAGAAAAATACCAAAAATTGACCCTAAGACATATTTGATATTCGAAACTAAAAAATTAAGTCTATTTTACAAAATTCAAAACATATAAGTTTCATTAATTAATTAAATAATTAATTCCCACTGTCAAAACAAATAGTGGGTTTTTAAGAAACAATATATATTAAAAGATTGACACTAGTTTAAGTCTAATTTCAAAGTGAAATTAATTCCAATGACCACTATTAGATTGAATAGTAAAAATATATTCTAATTTTACTTTAAAAAAAATTCAAAAGATAATCTAATCATATAAATAAATTAGATTAAAAAGAGGTTTTGAATTAAAATACAACATTTTTCACTGTTCATAAAAAAAATTAAATTTATCAGAAAGATACCAAAAATTTACAAAAAGTAAATTTTGATGTCTCGATTCTAAAGAAGAATTTTATTTTGTCAAATATAACACATAAAATTGTCAAAAAGTGGATTCAAAAGAGGCTCACCATCAAAAGAAGGTTAATCGACCTTCTAAAGAATATTAGAATGTTTACGCTCAAAATTGAATTCATTCACATTTTTAATCCTCTAACATTTATTGTAAAAAGTAAAAATATTTGACAAACATATATAATCATTTTGTAGTTAGTTCTGTTCATTCCCTCTATTACAACGACTAGGCGTTAACTACCATTTAAAATAATATTATTTTATTATTATAGTGCAACGTAAAATTTCAAATGAACTCATTGTTGCGTATTGGGTAAGCCATCAAGAATAGAGTTCCCTTTAAATAAATATTATCATTTAGTCACAAATAGGGATAAATATATAAATGTCATATTCTTTATTTACCCTTTGTGGAATTGCGTCCTCACAATTTCAAAATTGGGCTCAGAAACATCTTTGAAAGTCCCCCATCGGAACAAGAGTCGGTAAAACAATCACTTTAAAATAAATAAAGAGAACTTCAGAGGTCACCCGAGTTAACCCATACTAGGACTCCATGTAGGAAAACATGGACATGGAGGGGAAACATAGGGTCATGTTCTGATGGAGAGTGATAGAAAACATGTTTAGGAGAAAGTTAACCATAATAAAATTACAAACTTGTGATGGGTTAAACGGTATTGGATTCCCCAGTAGGAAAATTTAACAGAAAACATTTTTGTTTTAAGTTACTCTTCATTAAGGAATTTATTTTTGAGCTTAACTAAAACATAAGGAAACATACTTACTTGTCATGTTGACTTTCATCTTTTACTATATTTCGTACACAAACTCATATTTTCTCCAAAAGACGAGTATTTAGGTTGACTTGTTCACATTAAGAGTACTATAATCAACTTCTAGAGAATCACCTAATCCACAAAAGAGAACTATATACTTCCCATGTCTTTAGACTTTAACCAAAACCAAAACCAAAAATGTCAGTACAAGATCAGATAATCCAGAAAAGGATAACCCTTTATAAAAAGAAAATCTATTTTTAATCTCCAAAATTTGTCCAACAAAACCCAAACATCTACGAGGACCATTCGATAAACAATTTGTCCATAAAATTTTTCAATGTAAACAAAACTAAGATTGAAACTCAAATATTAGAAGGATTTAGTCACATAGTCTTCCACGTTAAATCATAACATTTATCTCCAAACAACATCAGTTGCTGTTAAAGTCTCGTATTGAAAAGTAATTAACATAATCACATATCCTCCATGACAGGTTAATAAATTTCCATATATAACCCAAAATCAACCTACTCATAATTCATAAAATCATCTAACTAAAAAGAATCAGTCAAACTAACCAGGGACTTCACATAGTCTAGTGGTAGGTGATAAATACCAGCTGCACTTTGGTTGTGGGTTTGATTCCCACAACTTTTTCCGACGCGACGGGTTGTCACACGGTCTACGTGTTGTCCTTTTTCCAAAACTAAATAATTCATAAAACATTCCCCAAAACGAGATAAAATCTTAAAAAACGATCATAACATATTTTAACCTCACGTTTATCTCATGCCTTTCATTTTCCATCATATCATAGAGTAACCCATAATTACCTAAAAAGTAAGGATCATATAAACCCTAATGGTTACCTTTATAATTATTACCTAAACTTCTACATCGAGTTGGTCATCTCGTACATGATGCATTAGAGAACTCACCAAGGTTCAAGTGGTTGATCAGGAATCCTTGATAGTTGGTTTAGTACAACCCCGAGATTCCTCATTGAATCCCCCATTTCATCCTGTCTCTTAATCAGAGAACCACCACAGTTTCCATCAAACCCATTTTCACTTTGGGGCCTGCTTGATCCATCCATTTACTAAAAATAGAAATGTCAGTGTGTGTATATCAACAAAATCATCATGTACTAATGAGGAAGATAAACACTAAGATGTACTTACTCATTCAATTTATCTAAAACTAGGACTCCTTCAGAAATCCTAACCATTATTGTAATGTCACTTATGCTTAGAGAATACCCTAACCTCTAAAGTTATCTAAACCGACCTTTGATACCAACTATAAGGCCCCGGCCTTAAACCTTACTTAATATTGAATTAAATGAATAATTCACATTGAGGATCTTTTCAAGTTTAGAGTTTTAGAGAATTATGACATAACTATTACATCTCAAAATATTACAAAGTAGTCACTTCTACTAAATTTCAATAAAATGAAAACTCTTAAAAAGAAAGATGTCTAGTTCCATGTATTAGATAACATTACTTTCCCTTGATCCCATCCTTGACCCTATTCCACATTAAGTCCTGTGAAAAACATTTCAAAAAAACTTGGGGTGAGCATAAAAAGCTCAGCAAGGGATACACAAAGAATGAAAACTGTTAGTTTTTCAAAGCAACAAGTAAACCATGTACACTTTATCAAAGCAATACCTTTCACCTTTAGGAAGTAGTAAAAACTCTTCACTGAATAAAATATCATTACTTACCTTTTTGTAACCAAATAATTACCATAAAACCAATATAAAGAACACATAACATATAAAGGTAACTTGGGACATGAACATACTTAAATGGAATGACCATACGGTCAGCTTCCACTCATAATTAATAGAATAGCCATATGGCTGACTTCCATACCCAATGCATTAGAGGTTATAACGTAACCACCCATCCTGGTATTCACGACACCATCGATCATATTGTTTATGACGTAACCACCCGTAAAATGTCCAAGTACCATAATTACAAATAAAATATTGAAAATATAAACATTTCAATAACAGCATACCATTTTCAATCAAAATAAGTAATTCCAAGATATTGAATTAATCAATCCATTTTAAAAAAATCATTTAAAAGAGATTTTTGAATCAAAGTGTCCCATACCACTTTGAAGCTTTTATTGGAATTATAATTTTAAAACATTAATGTCCATATAAATAAATAATGAAAACCATTTTGAAAACATGGACATTAAAGATAAATATTTAGAATAATAAATCTTTAAAACATTTAAAACGATATTTTTGTTAAATAGTTTTTAACAAAATGAGAGACTCTTGAATACAAATAATTGCGGAATAACATTTATTCTGAACTTTATAATATCATGAGAATAAAGGAATTCATGATATAATATGTAAAATTATAGTATACACACCATATAATAGTGAATTGGTGCATAACAACAATGAATTATCAAGAGAAATGTAAAATGAGATGAAATCCATTATAAAGAAGGTATACATAAATTAAAGATAAATCAATCTCATAATTATGTGTGACTAATATAAATACAACCAATATAATTGCATATTATGTGTAAAAAAATAAAAGTTAATTCACACATATTCCAAGGATGACATATTCAATAACTACATGTTGAACCCAAAGAAATCGAAATTGGGTTAAGAAGTTCCCTCGGTAAAATTCGACAGCCTAACGGCGTCACATAAAATTTTACAAAAAGGGTTGATGAGAGAGATAAAGGTTATATCATCACATGGACATAAAATTTACATAAATAAGGATATAGAAGAACATATCCCAACATAATAGTATGCGAATTAAAATACATAACAAAAGAAGTCTTTTAAAAAGAGGAGGGTGAAAGGTCACCTTACCAAGTTGGGTAACTTTCGAAAAGTACACCCCATGGAAGAAGGGTCATAAAATAAAGATGTAAATACCCATAAATGAAATTATACTACAAAAAGTGTATAATAATGGGCAGTACATACACCACTAAAAGGAAATAGTGGCAAACGTAGCATAAATGTCACTGGAATAAAAGTGAGATGAAAAATCCCTTACGAAAACTCGGCAGCCTAACAACGCCACTTAAAACTTTCAAAAAATAGATTTATGAGATTAAATATGGTCTCTCATAATATGGAAATAAAAATTAAAGTATGAGGAATATAAAAGAACATTCCAAACATAAGAAAGTTGGGCTTAAAAGAAATGACATAAAAGAGAGTACTTAAAAAGAAAGAGAGAGGTTGGATCCCTTACCTCGGGTCCGACTTGACTCGATCGTTCTTTAACGTCCTGAATAATAAACTTGAGTTAATTTCCACTTGCTTAAGAATATTTTTCTAGTTCATTATTCCTTTTATATCACTTATTTCTATGTTATAAACATTATGTAATCATTTAAGTTAATAATGTTTGTTTTGTCGATATTTTGTTCTTAAGTCGAAAGTGGACTTCTTACAATTACATGTTGTTCGTGTGGTCAAAGTTTCATTATATCCAGAATTATATTCATGATTTAGATATCATATATATAATATATATTCAGAATATACATGTATTTATAATATTACATAATCATTTAGAGTTAAGAAATGAAATGCACCGTTCATGGAGACGGTAAGCCGTACGTACGCATGAATGCTACTTTCATTTCTATGTCATATTAATGGAATTAAAACCAAATGAGAGGTATGTATATTTTAATTACAGAAATATATTCATCATTAATATGTAACATACATAATATATAATAACTTTAAATCCATCCTTTATACATCCCACATATGGCATTAACGAATCAAATCACTTTGAGGGGGCGGTAGTCCGCACCTCCTAAAATGAAATTATCGTGTTTACCCATAATGGAAACGATAAAGGTATGCCACAAAAGAAAAATAAAGAAGCTTAAGTAAAACATAAACATATTATATATCATATATAAATATAGTGACATCTTAATGGCCACCTTTAAAGGTGTTATATGAGTGTTGAACAATCGTCATTTTGTGAGGCAGAAATTCGTCATCCACAGAAACAGTATGTTCTTTAACCATTAGATGTAGGTGTGTGTATGTGTAGCTAGAATTTTTCTTATAAAAACATCCTAGTATATTGAAGATAATGGATTTTTTACAAATAAATTAATAAAAATAGTTTAGGGGGTTGGAGAAGCAAAATTAAACAAAAGAACACAAGTGAAGGCATTACCTTAAAATCGGGTAACTCTTTTTGATTTGAGATCAAAGGCTTATTTGGGAAGAATTCTGCCCAAATTGAGGCTTCTAGGAGTCATATAGGGATATGGATAGACAAAATGGGCAGATCTTGGCCGAAACAAATTCTTCATAGGTGTGGGTAAGGTGATAGTGGTGGAGGCCTTTTATAAGAGAAGAGGAGGGGCACTCTTGGAAGGTAATGAAATGTTACTTTATTTTAAAATGAGTTTCGGATTTAAAAGGTCCCACATTGATATAATTATAGGATATGGTGATAAGGGTTTGAAATATACCCATCCAATAGGTTTTTGACAAGTTTAGGTCTTATATTTTACATTATATTTTCATTTTATTTAAATCATTACATATTGAGGTAATCGCTGCATCATCATGATGTCATAAATAATTTAATATATTTAATGTCTAAAAATTATAGAAAAACTACTATCATTTAGGAAATATTTTTATCTTTCCAATTACTATTTATAGTAATGGCTAGAGTCCTTGAAATCTATCATTGATCACATAGAGATTCCTCCAGATAGGAGGGTAAATATTGCAACATATACTCTGTATGATTACACCAAGAGATGGTGGAATGTTGTCACTCATATGAATCTTCATCGATATATTTCATGGATGTGTTTTCTTATGGCCTTATATGATTATTTATAGCCCAATTAATTGGATGCCAATTCACCCTATGCGTTTTTTCATATGAAACATGGTGCACAATGAGTGATGGATTACATGGATATTTTTACTAATCTCTAATACTTTGTAGCTATTCTGATGGGTGATTATATTTCTAAAGACAGTAAATTTAATGATGGTATCAGGTATAAAATTTGATCGTAGTTGAATGTCTTTTGACTAACTATCATTTAAAAAAAGGGATTTAGGAACTGATCATAAAGAATAACCTGGGAGAGGATAGAGGTGTGAGACAAGATAGTTAGACATCTCAATCTCATACATCCTAGACAGGTTGTAAAAATCATCAAAGGAGGATTCCATGTGGCGATATTAGCAGTAAGAACACAATTATGTTTTCCAGATGAGGTACTACCAGTGCGATAGGCTTGGACATATGGGGTCACAGTGTACGAGGGTCCTAGTTGAGTGTCAATATTTTGGTAAAATAGGACACCTACAACACTTCTTCTAAAAATTTCAAACATCAACCATTAAAATACAATCTACAATGACTCCACATTCTAGAGCAGCATTAGAATCTTTTCATTAGGTAGTGAGCTGGTGTACATCTGGCCGATCAGGACAAGTTAGTGGTTATGGATGTGGTTTTCAAACCTTTGTTTTATAGGGAAAACAAGGTGGATTAGCTTTGGGTATCTAGGTTGATCAAATGGTTGCGGTATATGCAATAAATATGTAGTGCAATATACCCATAAGGAGTAGGATCCTAGACATTATATTATGAGAGGTACTATTCTAGTAGCTTCTGATTTAGCTTCTACTACATTTTATATATGGGATTATCATATTTTAATTCATGTGGCCATTACGGAAAGACTTAAGTTCTTTGTTTATATTTTTGATGGAATTATGATGCTACACACTTTTTGGGATAATAACAAAAGGCCTGCATTAATTAATGGAGTTCCCCATTAAAATTGTGGGTGTCACATCATATGGGACCTCTTTTTACTCAAGATGAATGGTTTTAATATCATTATCATGATGGAATGGTTGGTTCCCCTAAATTATTTTGTAGTTATCTATTTCTGTAGGGTGACCTTCACATCCCAAGAGGGTTGGGAGTTTACTCACAATGGTGAATGTGATGTTCTAGTGTGCCGAGCTGGACCCAAGCATCATGGGATGGGTGGTATGACAAGCCTGATTATGAGAATTTATCTAGATGATCAAGGGACATGTTATATAGATTTCCCTCCAGTTTTTTATCATTTTAGGGATTTAGTCCCAAATTAATTATCTACATTTTCTCAAGTGATAGCATTATAGTTTTCTATCTAGATATTTCTTGGAGAAGAACTAATATTTGTTCCTTCTTACATGATGGCTATGATGGAGTTTATAGAGTTCAAAAGGCAACAACAGGATTTAGAGGCAAATGGTTTCAAATTACCTAGTACATATAGTTGGGGTTCCATTGTCCTTTTTCAATAAAATGGTAGACAATACCCTTATTCCTTTTGTGGATTAACATAAATTGTTCTAATTGATTCTTTTGAACCGGTATTCTCTACTGTGGATTGATGGTATTTTTTACCAGCTCTGAGGTGGCCGGATTTTCTCAATGATTTATTTGAGTTATGGTTATCATTACGATCATGTTAGGCCATCAAAAATTCCTTTCTCATCCATTCGTTAAACACATGGTATATAAGTGTATTTGGTTATGTCATTCAGTCTCATTAATGCTCCAGCGGTCCTCGTTGTACTGATCAACTATGTGATCCAACCTTTTCTGGACTATTTGTGGTGGTTTTAAAGGGAAATATCTAGGTGTATTATCATAATAGAAAAGATTGTTCCAAACATCTTGATATCATTTTCAATAAACAAAGAGAGAATAAGTTATATGTTATTCTCACAAAGTTCCACTTCAAGATGAATCAGATTCACATCTTAGGTCTGATAATCTCCAAGACAGGGGTGTCAGTGGACCCATATAAGGAAATAGCTATAGTCTCCTAAGATAATCCCCAAAATTTCAATGAGATACATAGTTTCTTAGGGATGGATGGTTACAATAGATGTTTCATATAATAATTATCTTGATTATCAATGTCATTGATAGCATTGTCTAAGAGGGGTGTGAAGTATGTATGGAAAGATTCCTATGAGATGACCATTTTGGAGCTGAATGGGAGATTGACTTCATCACTGATAATAATTTTTATATTTATAGGAAGGACATACACTATTTACTTCAACACATCAACTATCAGTTTTGGATCTATACTTTTGTAGGGGTGATAGAGTTGTGGTATATGGTTCTCTATAGTTGACACAACATGAGAGTAATTACCCGATGATCAATCTCAATTCTGTTGTGGTTGTTCATGCATTACTTTGTAAGAGACATTACTTAATGGGTGAGAATTGTTTGTTCTACATGGACCACAAAATCCACAAGTATATATTTACACAGTGTGGTTAGAATATGAGACATCGCATGTGGTTTGAATACATTATGTATTTTGACTCTGAGAATTCTAACACACATGGTAATGGAAATGAAGTGGAAAATGCACTAAGAAAAAATACTCTGATACATTCAGGGAAACTAGTATATAGGGAGTGGATAATTATATATTTTTCTCTCAGATGCACATGGAGGTGCACGATAGTTCAGGGAATACTCTCCCATCATCCCCAGTTGTTACCTCTACCTAGATGGATAGATTTAGGATGAGGAATATATTAGAATCATAAGTACATGTCTTACAGGAGTGTGTGGAATATGAGGAACCTCTTCTTGGATGATCCACATGAAAGGAAGAGATACTACGAGTACATGGTCATGTATGGGTTTCAGTAGACATGTGAGAGTAGAAGATGCAGGATTTTTACACTTCAACATGCAGATTCCATCCTAGAATCATAAATATTTATCAGGATTTACATTTTTAATATTGGTGGCCATGTATGAAAAGAGATATTGTTTGTTTATTCATGAGGTGTTCCACCGGTCCATAGGTGAAGGCAGAACACTAGTGACCAGCCAAACATTCAAAACAACTACCCAAACCTGAGTGGAAATGGGAATATGTCACAATGGATTTAATGAATGATTTACTAAGGTCTCCTAGATTTAATGATGTTGAACGAGTTATTATTAATTGGATCATGAAGGTTACTCATCTGTTACTAGTGAAAGAGTCCTCCAGTGTTGATGAGCTCGAGAGGATGTATATCCATGAGATAGTATGATTTAACAGGGTCTTGAATTTTTACTTTTATAATATGGATTCCCTATTTTATTACATATTATTTAAAGGAATACAAATGGGGCTGGGTACACAGGTGATTCTAATAACATTACTCCACCCCTATAAAGATGGAAAATCAGAGCAAAAATATTCAAGGTCTTGAGAACATTATATGATAATGAGTTTGATATTATTGGGGCTCTTGGGAGAGGAATATATAATTTGTGAAATTATACACCAAAAAATCATTGAGAATACTATTAATATGGTTCCATATGAGTCTCTGTATGTTAGTATATTCTGAAAACCCCTATCGTTGTTTAAGGTAGGAGAGTTAGCTATTTTGGGACCTCTTTATTTTCAAGAAAATATAGAGGTGGTGCAGTTGATTCCAAAGTAGATGGATACTATGTTGGCACATTAGAAATCGAATGTTGATTACTCTAGATTACCTCTAAATTTTGAGGTTGTGGATTAGGTTTTATTATGTGTTTCACTAAGGCTTGGACACAGATGGGTTAGGAAACATGGTATGGTTTCAACGCGGTACGTCATACCATTCAAGATTCCATAGCGGTTTGAAAAGGTATCCTTTTGGTTGTAGTAACCTCAGAGGTACTAGACTGTGCACGATGTCTTCTATTCTTATTAGATGTGATTTTATTATTCAGACCCATCAGAATCCTTTTATCCCTAAGAGGACTAGTTATAGGTATATTTATCATTTGATGATCATACTATACATATTTTATATCTTAGAACAAAGTTTCTCTAAGACTAGTTAGTTGCATTAGTACATGTCCTATCGAAACATTGCCATGTATAGGACAAGGACTAGGAGTGGGAGGCTGATGTACAATCATAGAGGATGGATTTATTCTTAGATATTGGTTCACCACCCTTATAAGGGAAATCTATGGTTTAATTTCATTAAGGGGTGTTTTAATGAATATGGTTCTTCTTTGTGGTCTCAATCCATTATTTTACAAAAAATCATAGTTTAAATGTTTAAATATCTTCTAATGTGAATTCCCATTGTGGTCATAATGGATTCAGGGGTCCTTGATGCTGGTTCGAAGCCCATAAATCATTTTTTGGGTTTAAATATTCTGGGTGCAATGTTATTGTATAATGTGCAGCATATGACACAAACATAGTACAAACCATGCAAGGCAGAATTGTGGGGGTGTACAAGCAGCATGGTTTAAGTAAACAATGCAAGATGATGTGCATGGTAATTGTTTAGGTCCTCAATTTTGATGGTGGATAATTGTATGATTTGTGCATGATTTGGAAAACTGTTCATATAAAACATGCGACCCTTGTATTTTGGGAAATTTGATAATTTAACATTAAAATAAAAATCAATTTAAATCAATGATTTATTTCTTATTTCACCCATAGGAAAAATTAATCCTTGAGACCTCCACCTAGGTGTATAAACTAGGAATATAGAAAATTATTCTATCCAGACTTGGATTCATGAATGGTTTGTCTCATCAGATCCACATAGGTAAGATCTTAATTCGTATTTATCTGTTCTCCATTATTATGTATATAAGTTTTGATATTTTTGGTGCAAGATGATTTTCCATTGTTTTTGTTCTTCAACCATTCCTCATATTTCTCCCAATATGATCTAATATAAGAGATGCTGTTGGATGAGTTATTTTATATAGAAAATGGTAGGTGGTCTCATCCCTTTTTCTTAATGTCATGATATTTATATATGTCATCCTGCTTCACTCCCATATTCTGAATGTAGCCTTAAATTAATATTCAGTCTTATAATTATTTTTAATGACCTATAAAATTAAGGAGTATTATTGTCTGTTTTTTATTGTTTTAAAACATTAACATATATGGAGACCACCCCTTGTTGGTGATTCATTATTAAATGAATCCTTGATGGATTTTGTCTTGGACACCCTAGAGGTGTGCCCCCTATTCACAAGGAATTATTATAAAATGTTAATTCATAATTGAAATTTAATTGATAATTAATAATGAATGAATTCCATCACCCTAAGTTTTTTCCATGGAAGGGTTTGTAAGGTCAAATCAATTCATTAAATGAAATGCTCATGTGAGGACTTGAAGGCCAAAATTTTAATCATTTCCATGTTATAAAAATATATTTATTATGCCTGAAGATTAAGGTATTATTGCTTTTACCATGATATTTATATGATAACTATGAAAAGAATTACCTTTTTGGGATTTAAAATCTTGTTTATGTGATTTTTCCCATCTGAGTAATTGAAAGGCCAAGCCCTATGATGTTGACCATTTCTTAAGTCAACTTTACAGGTGTGTCAGAGTTGAATGCTCAGGGTTTTGACCTTTGAATGTTAAAAAAAGTTGATTAAATGTAATTTAATTGGTTAAATGCTAAATAGAAAATGGTGATATGTTGGTTCATATTATAAATGCATGGATATTATAACAACCCAACTCTTTGTTACATATTTAAACTTGATTTATTACATAAACATGCACTTTAGTCAACTCTGAGGATCAAGAGGTCTACTGTCTTAGGAAATTAGGAACATTATATGAGAACATAAGGCATAATATATAATATCTTTATTTAATACGTCATTTACATGACCACAATATTCCTTCGTAGATAGCATTGCATGAGTTAACATTAGGGCATATATATGAAAAGGGTGAGATCTAAATACTTATATGGGAGTAAACACAAAATAAAATGAAGAATAAAATACATGTTAGGAAATTGCTATATCAATTAAGGACAAGAGGAACATTAAAATAAAGGCATCATATTGCATGATTATCATAACTTGGAAATGTGGAAACAACATACAACATGCTATTAGCATGATCCAAGGATCATTGCAAATGAATTATCAAGAGTAAACCCTCATTTCAATTGAATTATCATGAGTAAACACTCATTTAAGATGAATAAGAATGAGTAAAACCTTCATTTCACATGCCGTATCATGATAATAAACATTAACTAATGCATTGGAGTGTTATTAGGGCACATCCTTTATAAAAATTTTATTTAATGCATAACTATGCCATATGGATCATATAACATGAAATCATTCATCATAACAAGTTATTCCATGATTAAGGAATGTGGAATAACTACAAGTAAGTACCAATTAATATGTATATGTTTTTAATGGTGAATACCCTTGATAGAGAAATGGGTATGGTATTCACTGCACAATGATTTTGGCTTGGAAAATCGCGGTGCAATTTCGACAACAAAACAGTGTGACATAAAACTTCAGAAAAATGGTTGATGAGAAAGAAAGGGATATATCATCATATATACATGAAATGGACGTTAATGGAGTTATATAGATACATTTTCTAGGACATGTAAATTCGAAATAGATGGCATATCATAGCAATGAATCTTGAAAAAAGAGGAGAAGTGGAATAACTCTTACGAAATTTTAGCATGGTAATGGGTGTACATGGGAGGGATTAATGAGAGGTAAAGAGGTCTCTAATCATTAAAACATAAGTATGGAAATATTTCGGATGTTAAAAATCATACCATGACATTTTTAATTTAATGTAAAAGGGTATTACAACATAATGAAACTTGGATAAAAATAATAAATGAAGGAATCCCTTACAAAAATCCGGCATTGTAACAGGTGTACATAATGGATCATAAGAGGGATAAAAGATAGTTAAATGAGATATCATGATTAATAAATAAAATGGGGTGTAATTATGTTATTTAATAACACATTCAAATATAGTAATAAAAAACATTATAAGACATAACATGAAAAGAATGCTTGATTAACGAGGAGGGTGGAGGATCCTGTACGAAATTTCGGCATAGTGAAGACATAAGTAAGGGTAAAAATGAAGAAGAATAAATAATACATCATTAAAAAAACATCACATAGATTTAAAGAGAATGATAATAAAATGATGTCATTATAACCATTCGAAATTACAAGAACTACTTTCAAATAAGTTTCTTGAATTTTAAAGGAGAGGAAAGTGTGGATCCCTTACTTGGAAGTGTGTGAATAAAAGAGCTTGAGGAGGGGTCTATTGAGATCTTGGGGTGAAATGGTAGCACTATAGAGATATGAGGATAGATTAGGGTAATGTTCCAATGGTTTTTAGTGAAGATATGTGGGAGCTTGGATGGGTTTATATAAGAAAATTTAGGGTATTTCTTTTAAATTTCACAAACATAGGTTTTGGAATCTATATAATTAAATATTAAAAACCACATACCAACCAATGGTTTTTGAACATTGTATTTCTAAAATAGTGGGAAAAATTATTTTATAAGTCCAATGGACGAAAATTTTAAAATATTAGGCTTTCTTATTTGGATGTGAGTCACACTCTCAAGAAAATTGTTTTAAAAAGATATAATATTTTATAAGTCTTGGAGGTTCACCTAAAGAACCATAAAATTAATAAAACAAATCTAAAATCACATAATTTAAAATTTAAAACATATATTCTCTTAATATACCTTTTAAAGAATTTTATTACATCACTATTCGGTCATTATGATGGCATAAAAGACATTATATATTTAAACAATATTTAAATTTAGGCAAAAAATCAACTGCCACAGAAAATTATGAAACATAAGCTGTAAGATAATTTAGACATCCGGAATCCAAAAATAATATTCATTTTATTTAAATTTATTTAAAATAAATGATTTTTTTACTTTTAAAATAAAAATCAAAATTTACCCAAAATTCATGTGTTTTGAAAAAAAACATCTTTCAAACCATAATGAAAAATACATTTGTATAAAAAATGTTTTAACAATTTATATTTAATAAAAATTAATTTAGTAGTATTATTTTATTAATATATTATTTAATTAAAAAATCAATTAATTTACAAAAACATATTTCTTAATTGAATATTAACTAAAAATACTCTTTGTTCTTCAAAACCCATTTACAAAGTAACAATGATAAAATGAATATATATTCTTTATACAATAATAATGCATATAATAATATTTCTACGGTCTTGCTACATAACACATTATATCACACACATAAGACCTAAGGGTATGTTTTGTGATAGTGATTGAATCTTGGGGTGGCTGAGATAACATCTCTCATGTGGTAATCTTTATTAACTTCCACTTCTACAAATAGACGGTTCTGTTCAAGCTTAATGTGTTGTAGATTGTATAGGGATTGGTCCAAAGTGAATCCCAATGATGATACATCCTTTAAGAGCTCCTAAAAATGGGCTTTGTATGGATCAATTCCACTTGATGATGCCATCTATCAATTTGTCTTAGTAAATTGGGTTTTTAAACACCCTATATTTATACTAGTGATGTGATCACTATTCAACGACTATATTAGTAATGGTAATAATTGTTAATGGTATTTTAAAAACCAAACACATAAAACCAAGGTAGTCCGTATGTTTTATATTAATATTTTACATGAAAAGGCATTTAATTAGATCTAGAGGAATTTTCCTTAATAAATGATTGGGTCGTCCCAATCTTCCCCTTTATGAAATTTTTCTCATAAAATTTCCTTTTCCCATAATATAACAAATGAGGGTAACTCTGCTTCATGAATTCCTTTGATTTCCATGTTTCCTCTTCAAACTTGTAGTTTCACCACATCACCTTGATGAGGGGCATTGTCTTATTTCATGGAATGTTTTCCCTATGATCTATGTTCTTCACCGTCCTCTCTTCATAGGAGAGTTCATTCTCTAATGGTAACACCTACAGACTGTGTACATGTGATGGTTCAGGTATTTAATCTCCCAAAAGTGATACATAGTATAAATCATTCACTTGATATATGTTTGGTGGGAGTGATAGTCGATAGTCCACTACTCCAATGCGATCAAGGATATCAAAAGGGCTAGTGTACCTTAGACTAAGCATTACCATCATACAAAATCCCATAACTCTATTATAGAATGATATATGTAGAAATACCATGTATACAACCAAAAATTAAAGGTCTTTTCATTGATTATCAATATATCTCTTCTATCAACATTGAAAATATTTAGTGTTCTACTAGTTTCTCTTAAAATTCTCAACCATTTCTTTGGCCATTTCTAGACCAAGGTGTTCTCACTCCCCAACATCATCCCAAATCCCATGTTCTCAAAATTTCCTCAATTGTATGGATAGTCTGCTCATATTTTCCAAACTTTTGAGGTTGATAAGCCATACTCATGTTCAGCTCATCATTCAGATCATATTGGAGACTCTTCCAGAAAATAAAGGTGAATCTTTGATCTCGGTCGAATAGAATTGATAGTGTTACTCCATGTAGCCTTACCATTTCTCAAATGTATATTCGTGCAAGCTAATAGAATGAGAACTCCTCTTTAATTTAAATGAAATTTTTAGTCATAGTAAGATGATCAAAAATAACATAGATAAAATTGTTTCATTTAGATGTCTTCGGATGTCTGGTGACAATTTACATTATGATGTTATCTCATTTCCATGTTGGTATGGATAATGTTTGAATCATCCAATTAGACTTCTTCTTATCATCCTTCACTTTCTGACATACCAGAAACGCTGATCTGTACACAACAACCTCTTTATTCATGTTATCCCACCAATAATGCTCTATGAGATCTCGATATCTCTTTGTGATTCTTAGGTGAATGGAGAAATTCTAAATATGTGCATCATAAAAAAGATCATTATTTAACATTGTATTTGATGGAAGACATATTCTTGACCCAAATTTCACAATTCCATATACATTAACATTGAAATATGAGGATTTCAATTTATTAATAGTTTCCACTTTCTTCATAATTCCCACATCACCTTTTTGATCATCCTTTTACCTTTCTACAAGAGATGTTTGAGAAATCATTTGTGAAAGGATTGTTGATTTTTCCTTATTTATGAATACCATGGCCATATTCATAAATTCTAAGAATATTGGATCCTTATCAATTATTATCAATGAAATAGTTATTGTATCCTTTCTAGTTAAAACATCTGCCACCTTGTTCACTTTCCCCAGATGGTAGTGAATTGAGAAATCATAGTATTTGATCAGCTCTACCCAACTTCATTGGTGCATATTCAGAAGTTTCTATGTGAATATATACTAGAGACTTTCTTATCCATATATATTTCACTCTTCTCTCTAGAGAGGTAATTTTTAAAAAAAATAAAAAAAATATTATTGTAACCATCTCTAGATCATGTGCTGGATAGTTTTACTCATGAAATTTCAATTTCAGCGAAGCATAGGCAACGAATTAGTCATTTTTCATCAACACACATCTTCTCCCCTTCTTTGAAGCATCACTAAACACCATGAAATTTTATCCACTTGTATGTAGTGTGAGCATAGGTGTAGTGATAATACTCCTTTTCAAATCCTTGAATCTCTCTAAACATTCATCACTCTAAGAAAATGTGAATCCCTTTCGAGTAAGCTTGGTATGTGGGTTTGACGATTGTGAGAAATTTCCCACAAATCCTCAAATATATCTAGCTAACCCAACGAAGCTACAGATATCTATCATAGATGTTTTCCTCGACCATCCCTCAATTATATTTTTCTGGGAGGGATCCATTGATGTCCCATTATTTGTGATGATATGACACAAGAATGAGGCTTTCTTCAACTATAATGCACAGATGTTATACTTTTCATTGATCTTATCATATCGTAAGGTCTCTTGTATAGTGCTTAAATACTCCTCATGCTCCTAATTGGTTTTGAATATATTGGAATATTTTCTATAAAGACAGCCACAAATTTGTCAAGGTAATCTCTAAATACTCAATTGATCATGTCCATGAAGATTTCTGGAGAAATAGTTTGTCCGAAAGGCATTACTATGAATTATACGTGTCGATAACTTTTATGAAAATTAGTCTTGGGGATATCCTCCTTCTCACCCTTACTTGGTAAAATTTTGACCACATGTCCACCATAAAGAAGTATTGTTCTACAAAAATCACATCAAACAAATCTTCACTTCGTGGTAGAGGATTGTTGTTCTTTACCATGATTTTTTTGAGCTCACAATAATCAATGCAAAGGCACATTGACCTATCCTTTTTCTTGATGAAGAGAAATGATGAACCCCATGGAGAATCACTAGGGAGTATGAACCCTTTATCCAGATTATCCTATATTTGTTTCTTTCTCTCCTCATGCACTACAACTTCCATTCTATTTGGAGTCTTTGATATTGGAAACACCCTAGGTATAAGATCAATTGAGGATTCAACACTCTTCTAGGAGGAAAACCCCAAAATTCCTCAGGAAAAACTTCAACAAATTACCTCACAAAAGGTATGTCTTCATGGATGGTTTCTTCCTTAGACTTAATAATCTGAGAAAGATACGTGTGATCATAGGGTAGTAATATCCGTGCTTATGATAATGCTACTAAAGAAGATTATTTTTATTCTTGCACTTGTATAGAATCAGGGTTCAATTTTCCATTGGAGAGTGATTTCCCTCTCATGGAAATTTATGTTGGATCTATATAGGTAAAGCCAATCCATGCTATGGAAAACAAAAATTCCTCCATAGAGAGTATGAAAAGGCTCTACAGGATGTTAAATCCACAAATTGTGATAGGGTAGGAGTTATATTCATGGGATGCAATGATTTCCAATTTATCTGTTCTCACATACATCTCTAATTCCATGATTTTTGGTGGGGTGTGATTGTGATACTAAAAATTCAGGTATAAAAGAATGCGTAGAACATGAATCAAAAAGTACATTTGCCATTATTGAATGAATAACTAGTGTACCTATCACCACATTGATTTTAGGATTCAATTCATTGGTAATGAAGGAAAAATGCTCTCCCTTGATGTCATGGAGGTTGTTGGTTTCCTCCGAAAACCCTTGTCTTAGGGAAATGGTTTTGGAAGTGACCATGTTATTTGAAATTGAATCAATTAACAATGCATCGAGGGTCGAACAGAGCATTAATATCCTCTGTCACAACAGTGGGTTTTTCATGCCCATGGTTAATGGCCCAATTCCCCTCTCCATTTCACCTATGGAATTTCCTCATCCCCTATAGGAAAATTCTTGGGTGCTTCTTTATGCACTTTTGGTAAATGGACTGTTAGGATTTCATTGCACCATTAGATTTATCCATTGAACTACCAACATTAAAGTCCACATTCCTCTTCTTATCCCAATGACACCCCTAAGATTATCTGATATCCATTTCAATTTTTAGTAAAGGTTAGAAAATTTCCTCATATCTATCGAAGTCACGGATCGTTGGGGCTTTCCGTAGGCTAGGTTACATTCCACCATTGAAGCAGTCAACATTGTATTGCGGGTAACAACAAAACTAGAGGCATATTCTAAAAGCCACGAACTACTGGAAAATTGTGTCTTCCCAACACTTGTATACCAACAATTTGAATGAACCATTGGTATAATTAATTTTTCCCAACATTTTCTTCAAACCATTGGGATAAAGGGAAGACAAGTAGTTTTTCCCAATGGTTTGAGTAAACCATCAGGAAAATCTTGTAAAATCTATATATATGCCAATGGTTTTTAAAAAACGTTGGTAAATACAATCTTTACCTACAGTTTTAACAAAGCTTTGGGAAAGTTTCCCCCCAAGTATCAGCACTTCTAGAATCCCTCCGCCCAATTGCATCCAACCTAATCGCTGCCGACACTCTCTCTTCACCCCAAGGTATCTCTCGAAGACCTCTCTTCAATCAGGTAATTCATAACTTCTACACTTATAATCTGTATGTGGTCATCTATTATTGTTTGTTATCTATTTTTATTTCACCTAAATGAGATCTATGTGGTCTGCTTCTTCCTGTATTTCTATTTCTCTTATCATGTTCCCTTTCCACATTACGCTTCTATAAGAGCTGATAATGAGAGTGAGATTTTATATTATTTAATGTGATTTGGGCCTTGGGTTGAAGTTCCTTCTAGTGGAATCCTTACCATTTGTACAGTAAGGCATTCTAGTGTGCCATATGGATAGTGAAAATCCATTTGAGGTGTTGAATAATTGTGGTTCTGTTTTTTGTGGGTTATGTTATCTCAATTATGAGAGGTATTGGTTGTATAATGAATCTAGTTTTATGGGGGTTTTCATGTATAGTGTAGGAGAAATATGATTCATAGATTTCATGTATAATGTGATAACCTGTTTCATTGGTTTTTATTATTTATCTTGTTATCTCTATTGATGAATGTATGATGTTGTCTTACTGTGGTTTTATTTTGGTAGACTTTTTGTTGTGACACCTCTTCATAAAAAGATATATGGTGACATCCTTAGTTTTTTTATTCATGTACTATATTGAATGTGTTTGAAAGGGATAATGTTCCGACTGACTCTTTGGGGTTATATTATTGAGTGAGTTGGGTAAGTTGAAAATTGTTATGTGAGTTCCTTGTGGCCTATGTGGTATGGTTACAACCTAAAGGGGTTTTATGCTGGGATGTAGATGAGGGTGGCTGATGATATTGGCCATATATCGATTAAGTCCTATGGGATTGTGTATAACGTTAGGATATTTTTGAGTTATAGGGTATTCCGTGGGTGGTATGGTATATGGTCATATGGGATAAGAAAATTGATGATGATTTTCTTAAACAAATTTCACTTAGGAGGGGGTGTGGGATGTAAAGGGAGTGAGGGGAGTGTCCACCCCCAACCCCTTGGACAACCCCCTTGGACACCACCCACCCCCTGGACAACCCCACACGTTGGACACCCCCTCCCCCTTGGACAGCCCCCTGGACACCACCCCACACCCTTGGATAGCCCCCCCCCAGAGAGCCACCATGGACACCACACCACCCCACCCCACCCCATGGACAACCCACACCCCCCAAGACAACCCCCCCCCCCCCCCCGGGGGCACCACCCACCCTAGACAGCCCCCCCACCCCCCACACAACGGATATCCCCCCTGGACACCCCCACCCTCACCCCCCGGACACCCCCCAAACAGCCCCACTATAATGCCCTGAACCTAGTTACCCAGAGTCAGTGCATTATTACATAACATTAGCATGATCACAAAAGATAATGTATTGAATGACCGATTAGTTTAGTATCTTTGAAACACTAGATACATTCATAAGTTTTACATTACATCATGAATTAAAAACAACAACAACATCTTGTCCCCTTTGAACACACTTATCCCTTAGAATATCCCTACAGGTCAATCATAACATACTTCTTCACATTGAGGGAAAAATAAAACATAGAAAGTGGTGAGATCAGGTGCTCAGTAAGGATCACACTATAGCATAAACTTTCATAAACAAGTATATACACATAAGGAAATTGTATAACTAAAAATTTTTTTTTTAAACTTGAACATCAGAATAACATGTAAAAAATAAAATGAAATAATTCCATTTGCTTATTCACATGGATATTCTACTAGAAGAATAATCACATGCAATATCAATAACCACCTTCATAATGATGGAATGCATAAAGACAGACTATCATAACCACATAGTCAAGGCCTTGTGCCAAGTCTACAAATAAGATTTTTGCCAAGGCCTTGTTCCAAGATAGTAGTTTGTCTCATGAGACCTACCGATGCATCAAGGAGCTATAGTGGGCTCCACCCATCACTTACTAAGTCTAATGCATTCCTTATATGAAAAGGTTTAAACATATCATAAACAATTCCCAGGAACCATAACATAATCTTATCACATAAAACATGCATAAAGAAAACATAACATTTCCACATTTAAATCACAAGATAACAATACAAAAAATTGATATAATAAAAAAATTATAAAAATCATTTTCAATACCAAAATAAAAGAAAAGTAAAACATGGTATTTATCTTTCATTTAAAAAGTTATGGCTAGTAGAGGAAGACAAAACTCAAATAATGGTCACAGTGGTAGAGAAGCTATTGCCGCCGCAAACATAAGACAAAACATTCCTTTTTTCATTTTGTAAATTTCTTCGTATAAAAAGATTCATTTCGAATTAAAGTTAAAGTCAAATGGGTTTATACACTGTATAAAAGAAATATGCCTCATTGAAAGGAGATTGAGACGAAGTCCCTTACCTTGTGTCCGACTTGACTCGATCATTCTTTAATCTCCTGAATAATAAACTATAGTTAATTTATATTTTCATAATAACCTTTTTCAAGTTCATTATTCCTTTTAAATCACTTATTACTATGTTATGAACATTATGTAATCATTTAATTTAATAACGGTCATTTTTTCGATCCTTGGTACTTGAGTCAAAAATAAACTTATTATAATAACAAGTTTTTTATGTGGTAAAATATCCATTTTATATAGAATTATATTAATGATTTAGATATCATATATATCCATCATATACATTCATTTATAATATTACATAACATTTAGAGGTAAGAAATGAAATGCACCGTTCATAGAGACGGTAAGCCGTACGTACGCATGAATGCTACTTTCAATTCTATTTCGTATTTAATGGAATGAAATCATAATGATATAAAGGTATATTATAATTCCAGTATAATATCATATAAAATATCATTAACTACATCCTTTATACATCACACATATGGCATTAACGATTCAAATCACTTTGAGGGGGCGGTAGTCCGCACTTCCCAAAATGTAATTATCACATTTACCCATAATAGAAATCATAAAGGAATGACATAAATGAAAAATACAGAAGCTTAATGAAAACCTAAAAATAATATATATCATATATAAATATATTGACATATTAATGTCCACCATGAGAAGTTTTAAAAGAATATTGAATAATCATCATTTCATGAGGCGGTAATTCGCCACCCACAGAAACATTATGTTCTTTTACCATTAGATTGAGGTGTGTGTAAGTGTAGTTTGAAACCTTCTCATAACAACATCCAAGTATAATGAAGATAATGGTGTAGTTACAAAATAAAATTATAAAAATATTTTAGGGGTTTTATAAGTAAAATAAAAGAGAACAAGTTAAGAGAAATTGTTACCTTTAGTTTGGGTAACTCCCTATGGTTTGAATCTAAAGGACTATTGAAGTGCCTTATGCCTAAGGTAAGGCTTCTAGAATGAAGGGAGGAAATCTGTGAGGGTATTTGAGTGGAGGTTGGCTGAGACAAATGGCTTTGAAGGTGTGAATAAGGTGGTAGAGGTGGGGGCCTTTTACAGGAGGAGAGGAGTGGCTCTTTTGGAAAGATTGAAAATATTATTTTATTATAAAATGGTTTTCAGATTACAAAGGTCCCAAAATGATATATTTAGAAGATAAGTTGATAAGGGTTCTAAATCCACCCATCCAATAGGTTTTTGACAATTTTATGTCTTATATATTACCTTATCTTTTCATTTTATTTAAATCATTCATTAATGAGGTAAACGTTGCATCGTCATGGTGTCATAAATAAACTTATTTATTTAATGTATAAAAATTATAAAAAAAGTACCGTGATATATGAAATATTTTTATCTTTCCAATGAATATTTATAGTCAAAATGATAACTTGTATAACCCATTCTAAAAATTGGTTTAGTAAAACAATACATGTTTGTGACATTTTTAATTCTACTTTAAATAAAAGGTATTAATGTAATTATCTTACCCAAGTGGCTCCATGGGGTCCCAAAAATCGTCCCATGGTTTGTCATGGTCAGCCATGACTCATACAATAAGAGTAGGACATGTTTCATGATATTTTTATATTATTATAATATCATTTTTACCATAAATTACCCTAATTACCTCTAATTGCAGTTAATAAAACTCAAAAGTTACTATTCACCAAAAACTATTTTCATCCAATTGAACCAAAATTTACTTTCTAATGACAACCATGTATGTTGGATTTTGGAAATTCAATTCATAGAAGCAGTAAAGTTTCATTTTAAAAAAACTTAGTTTTTTTAACAACTACTTAGTGGTTTAACTATTCATCAAAAATTGAAGTTTTTCAGAACAATACCAAAAATTCACCCTAATCTATAATTGATATTCCGAATTAGAAAATAAAGTCCATTTTGAAATATAAAATTTATATAATTCAAAAAGTCAGTATTAATATTCACAACGGCTACTTTGATTGGTCGCGGTGTGTTATAATCTCAAACTTGTGTACAATGCAAGCTATTTCATTTTTGAAAGAGAAGCGTAATGTGGAAGCTTGAGGTGTTACACTCTATCCTCCTTCAATAAAATGAATCCTTGAAATTTGAAATTTCTCTTCGAAAATAAAAGGATGAAAATAGAAAATAGATTTGTGGAAACCCCACATCAGAAATAAGGTTAATAAAATTTAGCCTTAATAAGAGGGAAAGGGAAATGAAAAAGTCACCACAAAATTTTAATCTCGATTAGGAGAATATTGGTTGAAATTAGAGACACATAATTGGAGGAAAAATGTAAATATTTGTAGGTAGTGATTGAGGTCATCAATCACTAACAAGTGTAAAATTGAGGGCCTCAAAGCCTTCAATCTATAGCGATTTAAAATATCATCAGTTCAACAAAACATAACGTATTAGGATAACACATTTTTTGTTTTAATATCCCTTTCCTAATGTTTATGAATTAATTTATTCATATAATAAGAGAGAGGTATATATATATTTATACTTGACAAGTAGTGTTTTAACCTTCAACTAATTTCTACCACAAACTCATATTTCACTCAAAAAGATAATAGAACTCAAAAATATTATATTTATCTTAATCGTACAAGGTTCAAAATATTAAAACATACCATTTAGATTAGGAAAACTATTTTGTAATAACCAGGGACTTCCTGTAGGATATTGGTAGGTAATAATGGCTTGTCGCACTATGGTTGTGGGTTCGATTCCTGCAGCTTTGTCCGACGCGATGGGTTATCCCCCGAACTGTAGGTTGTCCTTTTCCTAAAACTATAGTATTATAATATTCCATAAATAATCTTCATAAATGTTTTAACCTTAAACAACACTATCCAAAGTTCAACTTAATTCATTCCAACCTTTATATTTATCCAACATACCTCTATCCAGACTTTCTCTAAACGGTCTCTAAATTCCAAAATCAATTATATCATCAGATTCCCCAAACAATGTAAAGTTTCTCTTATTGTCACATACTAAATTTATGATTACCTTCATCATATTAAAAAATTAATGAAAACAACAAGTACTACAGTAAAATACTTATATATATCACATTATTCTTATAACCATAATATAGTTCTTGAATCCAAAAACACAAATACAATAATTATTCAACATCATCTGTAGTAACAACATAACCTTGGCCTTGATCCCTTGGCCTTTTCTGAGGTATGTTTCCTTGGAGCTTAGGAAAGTCATTTTCATAATGCCCCATTTTTCTACAAATGTAGCATTCAACATTCACATCCTCTTTCTATCCCTTGAAATCACGAGTTTGGTGACATTTTTCTCCACATTTCTAACAAAATACAATTACTTTTAGGCAAGTACCAGGGTGTTTCTTACCACAATTATCACATAATGGAAAATCCATATTTCCCTTTTTCCCTTTATCTGTCTCTTTCTCCACCACTATCTTCTTCTCTTTCTTTAATTTGTTGTCATAAGACTTAGAGAATTCCTTTTCTGTCTTGATAGCACAGAAGACAATATCTTCGTACAATGAGAAGGATTGTGATTCTGAAGCTCGACAGAGAAATGGTTTTAACTCATCAAAGTAATGATCAATCTTACTTCTTGGGTTATGTATATAATCTGCATCATGACTCGCTATCCTTGTAAAGTTAGACTCATACTTTGAAACATTCTTGTCCCCCTTTTTCCTCAGACTCAAAAATTGTCTTTCTATATCCGCTCGATGGTCATAAGGAAAGTATTTTTCTATGAAAATCTCTTAAAATCTCTCAATTCATTACTTGATACTTCTTCATCTTACTTTTATTTTGAATCAATGACCACCAATGATCAGCATCTCCAGTGAGGTGGTAAACTACTATGACAACTTTTTACCTTTCACTACTCCCTAAAGCCTAAAATATTTTCTCTAGGGAATTTATCCATTACTCAGCTTCTAATGGATTTGTACCCCCATTAAATGTTTATGGTTGTTTCCTCGTGAAGCGGTCTAATATTGATACTCCACGTTGCGTATTAGGGTGCTCCATACGAGTAAGTTTATTATTCATAACCTGAGTGAGTTGTCCCAGTATGGTGATAAGCTGATCGGAACCCATTGTATCACCAGATCTACTATAATTATATTCATCATGAGGGGAATCCCTACATGGAGTGCGTGAATTGATACGGTTTCCGTTACTTACACTAGGCACCATTTCTAAACAATTTCATAAACTAGATTAGTTTATGAATCGAAATACATAATATAAAACTTGTAAAACACTTAAGATAAATTGAACAGTTTATGGATATAATTAATAATCATAAAAATGTTTTATTTGAGGAATTATAAACTCATAAACCCTTCATAATGGTTTTAACAAAATCGTGAATTATCCTAAGCATATCCCCTGGGAGTGTCGTAACCAAGATTGCATCAAGGCCCATTGTCGTGTACCAGGATACCTCGGGTCAAGCCCAAAACTCCTTGTCAGATTTTTCACTCCTAGGTACATCTGTGCCAGAGTCACCTCTACCTGCTGGTATCCAGACAGGGATGTATTTCTCACAAAATACACAAAATCTCTACTTTACCAAAATTATAGTATGTTCTTCTATACTAATCCTCAAATACTATCTTCGGGATATGTGCTCTAATCAGAGTTTACCTAAATCTAGATTCCAAGGATATTACTTCACTGCCTTTGATACCAACTGTAACGCCCAGGCCCTAGTTACCTAGAGTCGGTGCATTATTACATAACATTAGCATGATCACAAAAGATCAAGTCTCTAAAGACCGATTAGTTTAGTATCCTTGAAACACTTGATACATTCATAAGTTTTACATTACATCATGAAATTAAAACAACAACAACATCTTGTCCCTTTGAACACACTTATCCCTTAGAATGTCACTGTTGGTCAATCATATGATACTTCTTCACATCCTAGGAAAAACAAAACATATAAAGGGGTGAGCTCAGATTCTATGTAAGGATAAAAATATAGAGGAAACTTTTATAATCATGAATAAACATTTAAGGCAATTGAATAACTAAAACAAAATCCTTTTAAATGTGAACTTTACAATAACATAGAAAAAATAAAATGAAATAATTCCATTTACTTATTCACATGGATATTCTATTAGAAGAATAATCACATGAAATATCAATAACCAATTTTATAATGATGGAATGCATAATTCCAGACTATCATAACCACATATTCAGGGCCTAGTGTGGAGACTGCAAATAAGATTTTTTCCAAGGCCTTCTTCCAAGACAGTAGTTTGTCTCATGATACCTACCGATGCATCGAGGATCTATAGTGGGCTCCACCCGTAACATACTAAGTCCAATGCATTCCTTATATGAAAATGTTTAAACATATCATAAACAATTCCCAAGAACCACATCATAATCGTATCATATAAAACATGCATAAATGAAAACATAAAATTTCCACATTTCAATCACAAGTTATCAATAAAACACATTGATCTAATTAAAATATTATCAAAACCATACTTAATACCAAAATAAAATAAAATTAAAACATTGTATTTATTTTTCATTTAAAAAAATTTATTGTTGTAGAGGAAGCCGAAACTCAAATAATGGTCACGGTGGCGGAGAATTCGTTGTCGTCGCATATGTAAGACAAAACATTCCTTTTGATGTTTAGTAAAACTGTTCGTATAAAAATATTCCATTTTAATAAAAGTAAAATTCAAAAGGGTTTATACACTGTATAAAATAAATATGCCTCAATGAAAGGAGATTGAGACGAAGTCCCTTGCCTCGTGTCCGACATGACTCGATCGTTCTTTAATCTCCTGAATAATAAACTATAGTTAATTTTTATATGCATAATCACCTTTTTCAAGTTCATTATTCATTTTACATCACTTATTAACATGTTATTATCATTATGTAATCATTTAATTTAATAACGGTCATTTTGTCGATCCTTTTTACTTGAGTCAAAAATAAACTTCTTATAATTAAACATTTTTTATGTGGTAAAATATACACTCTCTAAAGAATTATAATCATGATTTAGATATCATATATGTTATATATATCCACTATATACATGCATTTATAATATTACATAACATTTAGAGGTAAGAAATGAAATGCACCGTTCATGGAGACGGTAAGCCGTACGTAAGAATGAATGCTACTTTCATTTCTATTTCGTATTTAATGGAATGAAATCATAATTATATAAAGTTATATTATAATTCTAATATAATATCGTATAAAATATCATTAAATCCATCCTTTATAAATCCCACCTATGTCATTAACGATTCAAATCACTTTGAGGGGGCGGTAGTCCACCCTTCCTAAAATGAAATTATCACATTTACGCATAATTGAAATCATAAATTTATGCCATAAACGAAAAATACAGAAGAATATAAAAAACATTATAATAATATATATCATATATAAATATAGTGACATCTTAATGGCCACCATGAGAGGTGTTAAAAGAAGATTGAACAATCATCATTTCATGAGGCAGTAATTCGCCACCCACAGAAACATTATGTTCATTAACCATTAGATGGAGGTGTGTGTAAGTGTAGTAAGAATACTTCTCATTAAACTTCCAAGTATATTTGGGATACTGGTTTTGTTACAAAATAAAAGAATAAAAAGATTTTTGGGGTTGTAGAATTAAAATAAAATAAAAGAAGTTAAGAGAAATCGTTACCTTTAGTTTGGGTAACTCCCTTTGGTTTGAACCAAAATGACTCTTGAAGTGCCTTATGCCTAAGGTAAGGCTTCTAGGATGAAGGTAGGAATGTTTAGAGGGTATTTGAGTAGAGGTTGGAAGAGCCAAATGTCTTTTAAGTGAATAACGTGGTAGAGGTGGGGGCCTTTTATAGGAGGAGAGAGGTGCTCTTTTGGAAAGATTGAAAATATTATATTATTAGAAAATGGTTTTCGGATTATAAAGGTCCCACAATGATATATTTCAAAGATAAGGTGATAAGGGTTCGAAATACATACATCCAAAAGGTTTTTTACAAGTGTATGTCTTATATTTTACCTTATCTTTTCATTTTATTTAAACTGTTCATTAATGAGGTAATCTCTGCATCATCATGGTGTCATAAATAAATATATTTATTTAATGTCTAAAAATTGTAAAAAAATTACCATGATGTAGAAATTTTTTTATATTTACAATGATTATTTATAGTCAAAATGATAACTTGTATAACCCCTTATAAAAATTGTTTTTTTTAAACAATACGTGTTTGTGACATTTTTATTATTTACTTTAAATACAAGTTTTTAATGTCATTATCATACCAAAGTGGCTCCATGGGGTCCCAAAAAACGTCCCATGGTTTGTGTTGGTAGGCCATGACTCATCCAATAATAGTAGGACATGTGTCAAGATATTTTTATATTCTTATAATATCAGTTTTACTTAAATTTCTCTAATTACCTCTAATCGCGGTTAATAAAACTCAAAAGATGCTATTCACCAAAAATTATTTTCATCCCATTGAACCAAATTTTACTTACTAATGAAAACCATGTTTGTCAGATTTTGGAAATTCAATTCATAAAAGCGGTAAAGTTTCATTTAAACGAAAAATCAGTTTTTAACTAGCACTTAGTGGTTTCACTATTCATAAAACATTGTATTTTTTCTGAACAAAACAAAAAATTCATCCAAAGCTATAATTGATATTCCGAATTCAAAAATAAAGTTAATTTTGAAATATAAAATTTATATTATTCAAAAAGTTGGTTTTACTATTCATAACGGCTACGTTGATTGGTTAGAGTGTGTTAGAATCTCGAACTTGTGTACAATGAAAGCTATTGCATTTTTGAAAGAGAAGAGTACCATGGAAGCTTGGGGTGTTAAACCAACCCCTTGGACAACACCCCCACCCACCCCACCACTTGGACACCCCCAACTCCTTGGACAACCCCCATGGACACCACCCCACCCCCTAGATAGACCGCCCACCCCCTTGGACACCCCCCTGGACGCCACCCCACCCTCTTGGACAACCCCACCCCCTAGAGCTAGTTATAATGATATCCTTATATTCTCAACCTTTCTCCATTTATTTCACTCTCTAAAAATATCACTATCATTATTCCCATTTTCTAGGTATTTTGTAAAATTTTATTATTCAAACTCTTTGATATTGAATCGATGACTAATACATGATTGGAAGGTGTCTGTGATTATATATAACATGTTTTATAAAATATCCCTTAAAATTATCATTGTTTTGGGTTCTTTATAATGTGAAGTATCATTTAAATACATTATTATTAATCTCAAATTTAAAAACAAATGTTTTTGTCTATACTTTATGAAATTAATCCACTTTACGATCCATGAACAACCTATTAGTGTAAAATCCTAAACCTTATCCACCCATGGGGTGCGCTTAACATGGGGAACTTATTTGGTAATGAAAGGTATGACCATATTGGTGCCAAGAATGAGTTATTGAACATTAGTGAATGATTTGGGATAACTATAACACATAATGGTACCTGAGGCATGTGTCTCTTATATGAGACCTATTGAAAATGAATATAAATAAATTTTAATTTAATTTTTGAGTAAATTTTCTTGGATTAATGATTTGGAATTCCTTGATGAAACCAACAAAGGATTAATTTTAAAAACATATCTTTTAATTCCATTTAGAAACCCCCTTGTATTCATGATGATTTGGTTTTGAATACCTTGGGTAAATCTACCTTGGATTCATAGTGATTGTGATTTTGTAAGCCTTGGGGATGTCCCCCATGGATTCTAAACTAGAGGCCTCTCTCTTTACATAGGCTAGGAACCCCTTCAAACCTATAAAGACATCTAAATTCAATCATTTTTTAGTTCTACTCTCCAATTATATAAGGATTAACTTAGTTTTAATGTTTTGCATCAATTATTATTTGTTTCTATTTTGATTTGACCTAAACTAGGTGGTGATGTGTGTGGAATGACATACCCAATAAGTGTAGTTTTATTTGTTGACTGTTTTCATTTTACAATTCAAGTGTCAAGATTATATTAATAAACTTTATTTGAAGTCTTCATAGCCACTCCTTTTAGGTGGTTTTCCTTTTTTTAGGTGGGGTGGTTTGGTAATTTCTAGGGACTTTAATTTTGGGGTTTTGAAATTTACTAACTTTTCACAATATTTCCAATTTTTTTCATCAATAACTTATTTAAAAAACACTCATTACACATTTTTCATAATTCATAAAAAGATTTTACTTTTTAATATATTGAAAAATGTTTTATCAGGACTATGGTATCCTCTTGGTATGTGATAAATGAAGAAATTACAAAATACATCTCACCTAAAATTCAGGTACACACAACCGAATTAATTAGTATATATTTACATTGTTTTAATAGTTCTCTACATCAACTAGAAACTCCTTCCTTTATCGTTAACTTAAATATCGTTTTTATTAAACTTCAATATTATTTAATTTCTTATGACTAAATGACTTATAACAATTTTTTCTACAAAATGGATAGAAGGTGGATGTATGAAACCGATCATATCTCAAGTGATTTTTAAAACAATTTGAAGATATTTTTTGATTTTTCATTTAATAATGCTTCTGATAGTGGTCTCATAAACTTCCCATGTTCAAACTGTGTTGGTACACCTGGGTGAGCAATGAGGAAGTCAAATACCACATAACCAAATATGGTTTTCAAGAGAAATACTATGTGCAGTATCATAATGGGGAGGAAATGAAAGCTCAAATTGCTGATGATCGAAATGAAAGGACTGGACTGGTGAATTTTATAGATGGCCAGTTTCCATTTATTAATCATCATGAAAATGAAAGGATTTTGAATCAAGAAGAATTCTATATGAGGACAGATGATGCATCAAATGAAAATGATGATATAGTAAGGGTGAAAAAATTGACTAATGCTGCCATGACTCCAGTATATCGACAATGCGATGAAATGAAAATGCTGGAATTCATAATATGATTGTTTCATGGGAAAACAATGTATGATATTTCTAATATAGAAATCAATTACATTCTTACTTTCTTGAAGGATTTAGTTCATGATGATGCAGATTTTCCCTCAAACCACTATATGGCATGAAATATAGTTGAAGAACTTGGATTTTCCAGAAACAAAATTCATGCTTTCCCTAAAGATTGCAGTTTATTTTGGGAGGAAACCACTGAATGAAATGATTGTATAAAATGTGGCACATCCCACTGGAAGTCAAAATTTGATGGAATGCCATACCGCATTCCACAAGAAGTAATGTGGCACTTTCAATTGATCCTCCAACTCTAGAATCTTTTTATGTCTTATGAAATATAAATAAAAATGATATGAATGATACCGAGAGAAAGAAGACTACTAATGAGTTGGTTCACCCAACAGATGGATTTTCATGGTAGATATTTGATTCTCGGTATCCTGATTTTTCGGTTGACATACATAATGTGAGGTTGGGTCCACCATGTGACGATTCTAATATGTTTGGGCAGATGATTACTTCACACAACACATGGCCAGTTTTTATACACATTTATAATCTTCCCCCACGGTTTTGTATGAAAAAACCTTTGACTTTCATGAGTATAATCATATTTGGCCCTTCTGATCCCGACATTGACATTGACGTATACATGTAACCTTTAACAAAAGAGTTGAAACTTCTTTGAGATGTGAATGTGTGCACATACGATGCATATTCAAAAGATATATTTCACATATGTGTTGTGCTTATGTGAACTATCAATGATTTTCTAGATTATACAATTCTTTCTAGATAGAGGATGAAGGGAAAACTATCATTTCCTGTTTGTATGAAGAAAACACGATCCAGAAGACTGAAACATCACTATAATTTTAGTATAATGGGACAACGAAGATTCTTTTCAATGGACCATCCATATAGAAATAATCGTCAAAGATTTGATAATACCGTAGAGGCCGATGATCCACATTAGTGTTTTTCTGGAACTGATGTGCTTAATGAATTGAAAGATTTCAGTTTTTCATTTAGGAAGGGTCAAATGAAATCTGGAAAGAGAAATAATGTTTCCACTAAAACCTGTTACAATTGGAGGAAGAGGAGTATCTTTTTTTATATTCCTTATTGGTCAACCAATTTGTTACGTCATTTCATATATGTAATGCACATTTAAATTAATATTTGTGAAATGTTGATTTCTATACTTCTAAATGTTAAGGTAAAGACAAAATATGATCTACGGTCTCAGTGTGACTTGGTGGATTGGGGAATCAGACCAAAATTTCATCCTGTGTGTATCAGTGACAATAAATAGAATGTTCTATGTGTTTCTTATCTGATGAAACCTAAGAAAAATAATAATTTCTGGAAGTATTAGGGACTAATAGAGTTTCTGATGGATATTCAAGAAACATATCTATACGGGTCAATTGAATAGAGTTGACGCTAAAATATTTGATGACTCATGATTATAACATTCTTAGGCATGAGTTGATTCCAATATAAATATATCATATTTTGTCCAATAATGTAAGGGTGATTTTTATTTGGTTTCTCCATTTGTTTAGAGATCTTTCAGCAAAGAATTTTTCTAAGACTTTCTTGCAAAACAATTTGACAGATGCCCCAATAATTTTGTGTGAGTTGGAGAAAATAATTTCGGCATCATTTTTCACATGCATGCTACATCTGACTGTCTATATTCCCACTAAAATAATTCTCAGAGGACTTGTTTCTTTTCTTTGGATGTATCCAACTGAAATAAATATGTACACATTAAAGTCTTATGTCTGAAATAGGAATCATCTCGAAGGTTTTATCGTGAAAAGTTACATGGCTGAAGAATGTATGGATTTCTGCTCAATGAATTTTTCTGATCTTACTTCAATAATTAATAGACCAATGAGAAATGAAGAAGAATAGTATGATAAAATTGAACCCATTTTTCCATCACTTCTTCAAATAGGAGGAATTCCGGTATTATATACATTGAAGACATTAAGTATTGAAGAGCGGGAGATGGCACATCGCACAGTTTTGTTCAACTGTGATATGTTTGTTGAATACATCAGGTAACTAAATTGAATATGTATATCTTATATATATATATATATATCTGTTAAAATATTCATATTTTTTATCTACAAGGAACATAAAACAATGATAAATAGAAATCATCATTATTTTTCAATGAGAAGGAGGGAGACTTTTCCTAGAAAATAGTTTTCTTCTTGGTTAAAATTGATGGTAAAAATAATAATGTTGAAAATAATTAAATCAATAGTTAAATAAAGTAAATATTTTTTTATATTGCAGGTACTGAGTTTTCCTCCTGACTCAATCTTTGAGAGAATAAGAGCTTTGGATTTTGGTCCTAATACTATAGTTCCTAGCTGTAAATAAATTGTTATCAATGGTTATAAATTTATTGTCACTGAACAAAAAAAGAACATGAGAACACAACATGATGGTTTTATAGTTACTACCACAATATATTGTTGTGCCAGTGCATCAGATAGTAGACCGAGATTTGTAAATTTGGGTTATTATGGAGTCATTGAAAAAAAAATGTTGGATTATTACTCTCATGGACGAGTAACGATGATGAAATTCCATTGGTTTGATTCAATGAAGAGACATGGAACATTTATTGATGACTATGGATTTTGAATAATTAATATGACTCGCACTCTTGCTACCGAAGAAACATATGTATTGGCATCAATTGATAAACATGTTTTTTATGTAAAATACCTTCTTTGACCTGGATTTTGTGTCATAGTTGAAGAAATTCCATGATATATTTTTGATGACTATGATGATGGAATTGACACCATCCCTATTGCCATTGGAACCAATCAATTTATTTCTTTTGATGACTCCAATAGCTCAATTGTCAGAGTTGACTGTGAGCCTGAAGTTGTGGTGGGAAATATATAAAATCATCCATTCATGTTCTCAATTCTTTTGGTTTACCTCGAGTTGGGTGGTTAAGGTTCGTTCTATTCAAATTGATTTAATATTGAAACCTACATCATCTACCTGAGCAAAAGAAATTAAAATTTTCCTTAATTTTGACAATTTCTTTTCCACATCTAAATTTGGTAGATTCAATGTACCATGATTTTAATTGCCTAATGACACTTAGTAAATAATCATCCTATTAAAAATTAAATTTCTTTATTACTTCTTGTACAATTTATTGACTTCATTATATATTTGTTCAAGCTCAACTAAAATAATGGTTAGATAAATTATCCCTAAATACCCCTATTCCATATCATTTTTTTGGGTTACACAATAGTTATCCTTTTCAATTTACTACCATATTTGTTTTCAAATGCATGAAATTAAATCAATTGAAGAGAGGTGACCAAAACATATTATAGACAACAATCGTCGCATGACCGAGCTGAGCATTCCACCACTAGTGCATGTAGTGAGTATTTTATTTCAAATATATTTATTTAAATTATATATAATTCCATGTGATTATTATTTTAAAACATTTCATAGGATCCATCTTTTAGGATACAGTTATTTGATCAACAGTCGAGTAGTGGTCCCAGTACTTGAGGTGTTCGTACAAGGGGGGGGGGGTACGGGAGGTAGATGATCTGGTCAGCGTACCTTATTAGACACTGCCCCTCCCACTAACATACCATTCATCCAACATTCTTATCCCAATGTTCCATTAGGGACACATGGGATATTTAGGCCTCCCATGTTTTCACCACCATTTACATTTGACCCTCCTCACCCATCGGTATCATATCTAATGATGATTCCCACTCCCTATCCAGCATTTGGCCGACCATCCATGTCATCATACTTTACTACTGCTTAGATCTCTCTGGGATTTTATATTACATCATCATTGACTCCTACTCCACTAGATTCTATCCGTGTGGAGCATATATTGGGACTCAATCCATCTGTACAGGGTGTTCCTTCAGTTTCTGCGGATCCAGCGGTGCCCGTTGATCAGACTACCACAGGTATACTTATACATCCTTAACAGATTGTTACACCATTATTGATTTTAATTAAAAAATATATTGACAAAATATTTGTTTTTCCTTCATAACATATACATCTACTGATAGGAAACAAGAGAGGGGGCATACATGCATGCGTACAGTGTAAAACCGCCGCACACAGTTGATGGTGGACTACAATGAAAATAGTTAGATGATTGAAAAATCAGGGCAACAAGGATGGAGTTTTCTGGCGACGCTTTCCAAATACTCTGACATCGTTCCTTTCATCGCGATCTCATGGAGACAACTGCCATATGAAGTCAAGAATAATGCCTAGGTAGAGATACAGGTAAAAAAAATATGTTGTATTTAACACAATATATTAATTTTTGTATTTATATGAATTAATATTTTGGTTTCAACTGCGGTTTAATTTCCCTGATGGTGAGGGTGGACGACCAACACATCTAAAGGATTTAGAAAAGCTTTAGAGAGCTTATAAGCATGAGGTGTACATTGGATGTCATGATAGAGTGGTCATAGACTTAGAGGTGGTCCCTGTCGTGGATTATTGTCCATTAGAATAGTACCGAAAGATGATTACTCATTGGGAGACTAGCCAATTTATAGTATTAATCAAATTAGAAGTATTTAAATTAAAATTTTCATGTTTTTCATTAACACTGTTTATTTAATTTTATTTAGGATTCAAAAAAACATTGATGAGATGAAATACGTCCACACATTGTGACGTACTACGATGCCAGATCCTGAAAGATAGCTGGTATGACAGTTTATAATATTTATTTATGACTTCCACTTTCTATTGCTTCCTCCATAATTTTTTCTATTTATAAAGTTGTTATATAATTTTATTTATAAAATTAATGTTTTTTTGGTACCCAGTATTTAATTATGGTTTCCTATATTCAATGTCATTGTAGCAGCAAAAAATGAATATTGAAGGACGTGTGCGTTGAGAAAAATTGTTTTGCTCGAGTAGAAAAAAGAAAGATGGATGTGTGGTTAATGAAACGACTTAACAGCAGATTGTAAGTTTGACATTGTAGTTTCAAAATTTTAATCTCTAGTTTGTATCCTAATAATCTATTTATATTTCTAACAGGATGCTTTAGAGGCCCTTGATGCCCAGGAACTTGACAATTTTGGGTCAAATGATCACTTACATCAGGTGTTGGGAGATGAGCACCCTAGTAGAGTATGATGCTATCTTGGGAAGAGTATATTTCCGACGAGGTAATGGCCCTCCTCACGTACGATTTGCAGTTCCACCAAGTTACAGCAGGTTAATGCACATGAAGAACATGCTGAAAAAAAGTCCATAAAGATGAAATCATAGTCTTCTATGACAAACACTACATTTATGAAAATGATGGAAGATTTACATCTAGCACTTCCACCAATGGACAACAACTTCTTGTGAGGAATATATGTCATCTATGCGTTCTATATATGGTGCACCAGGTGGAAGTTCTAGTGGTGGTCGAGATGATGGTGAGGAGGAGGATGAGGTGTAGGAGGAGGGTGATGAGGAGGCCAAGGCAGAGTACGAGGGCAATGAGGAGGGCAGGGATGATGATGTGGACGATGATGAGGATTACTATGAGGGTGAAGATGATGGTGGTGATAGTGATGGTGATGAGGGATAGATTGATCTTTTAAATTTTAGAATGATATTAATAATCATTGATTTTTATGGATTTGGTGTGCCTGATTATATGTGTTATTAGGTAGGTCAATTTATCTTTATTTTTTATCAACAAATAATAAAAATTGATTTGATGATTTGAGGTAAAATAATGAAATTTTAATGAAATTGTAATTTTTATTATGGAATTTAAGAAATTGGTGGTCTGTTTAGAAGTTGATATAATGAAATTATTTTTTTAACCTTGAAAGAATTTGCATAGAAAATATATAAATACCATCCCATGAACCCATGACAACCCCCCAGACAACCCCCACCCTCCTCCTTAGACCCTGGACATCCCCCCACCCACTTCCCTGTACCCCAAAAACCAACTTGAAATCCCCCCAGACAGTCCCCCCACACTCCTCCCTGGACCCTAGAAAGCCCCCCGGATAACCCCCCAGATAAACCCCTGGATTTCCCCCAATGCTTCTTCCTAGAACCCAGACAGCCCCCAACCTCCTCCCTGGACCCCAGACATCCCCCCACCCTCCTCCCTGGACCCCAGACAACCCCCACACTCCTTCCTGGACCCCGGAAAACCCCCTCCTTCCTAGATGTTGTACATCCCCCCCACCCTCCTCCTACAATGCATAAACCCTGCCACATATATCCTCGTCCTCCACTGGGTACCTCACACAATTATGTATCACTAACATCATCAAACCAATCAGTAAATCATAAGGTTATTGAGCCCAATCTAAGCTCTCTTCATGATTCACCCTAAATCCCAATCTTATTAACATTCCATTACTATTACATCAGTACCAAGCACTAACCACCTACCTAGATTCAGGAGACAATCGCACTCTTAATTTGGCATATCAGATCCCAATCTATTCCCTCTTCAATATTCACCCAAAATACCAACGGAATAGAGGGTTTTAGATCCTCAGAAGAAGATGAGAGAAGAGTGAAAACCCTTTTCAAAAAGAGGAAATAAGGAGAATATTTTGAGTAAAAACAACAGACATTCGAAAAACTGACCAAACAATTTTTGAATGTATTGATAATTTAGCACAAGGATCCACAGGTCAATTGTGACATGAAAGATTCCACCACGTCTAAATTCGAGGCACGATGTGGTGGGTACCACTCATAGTGTCTCACATTAATTTCAATTGGTCAACATTTTAATTTAAAACAACATCTGGCAGACGGAAAACTGACCAAATGCATTAAAATTCTGTTGATACATTAGGAAAAAATCCATGGGTCATTTGTGACATGTAAAAGTCAACCTATCCTCAATCTGAGGCATGGGGTGCCCGATACCACTCAAATTGTCTCACATTTATTTTAAATGGACAAAATTTTAAGTGAAAACAACAACTTTCATACAGAAAACTGACCAAACACATTCGAATTTTTTTGATACTTTTGGAAAATGATCCATAGGTCATTTTTGATGTTTAAGAGTAAACCCCGCCTCAATCCGAGGCACAGTTTGGCTAGTACCACTCAAACTTTCTCACATTTATTTGAAATGGACAAGATTTTAAGTGAAAATAACAACTTTCATACGAAAAACCAACCAAAATTATTCGGATTATGTTTATACTTTTGGAAAACTATCCATGGGTAATTTTTGACATGTATGAGTCATCCCCACCTCAATCTGAGGCACGGTGTGGCCGGTACCACTCAAACTGTCTCACTATTATTTGAAATGGACTGGATTTTACGTGAAGAAAACATCGTGCATACGGAAAACTTAAAAACACTTTCTTATTGTATTGAATCTTCCCGAAAATGATACATGGGTAATTGTTGACCTGTAAGAGTCAATACCGCCTCAATCTGAGGCACGGTGTGGCCAATATCACTCAAAGTGACTCTCTTTTGTTTAAAATGGATACTATTTTATGTAAAAACAACAGACATTCAGAATACCGACCAAACATATTCTGATTGTGTTGATACTTTATAAAAATGATCCACGGGTCATTTGTGATGTGTAATATTCAACCCCATCTCAATCCTAGGGATGGTGTGGTCGTTAACACTCAAAGTGTCTCACTTTTATTTCAAATAGACTACAGTTTAAGTGAAAACAACAACTATAATACCAAAAAATGACCAAACGCATTCAGATTCTATTGATACTTAATAAAAATGATCCATGGATAATTTTGGACTTGTATAAGTCAACTCGCCCTCAATCCGAGGTACGGTGTGGCCGGTACCACTCAAACTATCTCACTTTTATTTGAAATGGATATGATTTTAAGTGAAAACAAAAACTTGCATACAGAAAGCTGACCAAAAGCTTTCTTATTGTATTGATACTTCTGCGAAACAATACATGGGTCATTAGTGATGTGTATGAGTCAAACATGCCTTAATTCGTGGCATGGTGTGACCAGTATCACTCAAAGTGTCTCACTTTTATTTGAATTGGACAACATTTTAAGTGAAAAAAACAACTGACAAGCGGAAAACCAACCAAACACATTTAGATTATATTGATACATTAGTACAATGATCCATGTGTCATTTTTGACCTGTAAAAGTCAACATTTCCTCAGTAAGAGGCACGATGTGGCCAGTACCACTCAAACGGTCTCACATTTATTTGAAATGGACAAGATTTTAAGTGAAAACCACAACATGCATACGGAAAACTGGCCAAACACATTCAGATTCTATTGATACTTTAGGAAAAAGATCCATGGGTCATTTTTGATTTGTATGAGTCAACCCCACCTCAAACCAAGTCATGGTGTGGCCGGTACCACTAAAACTGTCTCACTTTTATTTGAAATGGAGAGGATTTTAAGTGAAAACAACAACTTGCATAGAGAAAACTGACCAAACACTTTCTAATTGTATTGATACTTTAGGAAAACAATGCATGGGTCATTTTTGATGTGTATGTGTCATGTCACACCCCAAACCGTGCGTTTATTTTATTTTATGTTTTCTTTGGCTTTAAATTATTTTGATGTGGTTCGTGTTCAGTATCGGACTAGGTTCTTGAGTTTCTGTTAAAAAGTGTACATTTTGAGGCGACGTCGTTGGGTGCGCGAGCGGAACACGTTTTGGAAACTCTGCATGGCTCTACTCGGGTAACTGCGCACCCCTTTGCACATTCCGTTGTTTTTGGAAAAAAATTGATATAATTTGTATTTAAAATGTGCATTTATTAAAGTTTCGTTTAAATTTTTATTGTGTTAAGAATTTTATTCCTATATTATGACTACTTTTATCATCTTGAAATTTTATCTTCGTATTGTCATTATTATCATTCTAATTGTTATTCTAATTTATTATAATTAAATTGATGTTAATTAATGCAATTGCTAGAAACTATTTTGTTGTTGAATTATAAAGATTACTAGTTGATTCATTATTATTTATTTAATAGGAGTTTAAGTATCTAAATACACCTATATATAGATATATAATATTTTAGTTGTTTCTATTTATTTATTTTATTTATTTTATTGATATTATTATTTTTATTGATTTGTTTTTTTCCCATAACCCTAGCGTGGATCCTTTATTTTCCTTCCCCTCCTCTCATGCTGCACCCGCCGCCCCCACTTGGCCCTCTTCTCCTCCTTCCAACATCAGCCGGCCGCATCTCCTCTCCACTGGACTCTGCCGGACTCTCCGCACCCTCCTCTCATCCTTGCCGCACAACAGCCGAGCAGCAGCACCCGCAGCCCCTCGGTTCCGCCTCGTCCCGCTCCACTTCCTCCCCTCTACTTCCGCAGCAACCCCTCCTACCTCCTGCTGCAGCGCATGCCCCCCCTGACCTCGTATCCTCCTTCGTGAAGAAGCCGACGCCGCTGCTCCCCTGCCGCACTCCCTGCCTCCTTCCGCAGCAGCAGTCCCAGCACCCAACTTCCTTCTCCTCCCCTTGCGCAACGACACAGCGCCCGCAACAGTTTCCCCCGGCTCCTCTTGGTTCGCTGATGCTCCACGTCCAGCCGAACCACAACGCCCCTGCCTCCTTCCGCAGCAGCAGCCGCACCACCCTGTCCTCTGCCTTCAGACCCGCCCCCCCCCTTCTTCTTCTCTTCCTCTCCTCCTTCCACTTCTTCCTTTCTTCTTCTCCCCTCCTTCCACTTCTTCTTTTCTTCTTCTCTTTTCTTCTTCCCTTCTTCTTCTTCTCTCCTTCTTCCTCTTCTTCTCTTCTTCTTTTTCTTTTTCTTTCCCCTGTCCGCCGCACTGCACCCCCGCCGCTCGGCCTTCCTCTTCTTCCTCATCTTCTTCTCTTCTTCTCCTTCCTTTCTTCTTCTTCTTCTCTCCTTCTTCCTCCTCTTCTTCTTCTCTTCTTCTTCTTCCCTTCTTCTTCATCTCTCCTTCCTCTTCTTCTCTTATTCTTCTTCATTTTCTTTCCCCTGTCCTGTGCGCATCACCCCCGGCCTGGTCTCTTTTTTTTCCTTTTATTTATTTAATTTGTTTTATCTTATTAATATTATGATTATTAATGTTAATATTATTATTATTATAATTATTATTGTTTTTCATACTATTATTATTATTATTATTATTATTAATCTTATTATTATTATTATTATTATTATTATTAATATTATTATTATTATTATTATTTTATTATTATTATTATTATTATTTTATTATTACTATTATTCATACTATTCTTATTATTACTAATGTTATGATTATTATTGATATTATTATTAAATTTATTATTATTATTATTATTATTATTTTTGTTATTATTATTAATCTTGTTATTCTTATTATTGTTATTATTATTATTAATATTATTGTTTTTATTGATATTATTATTACAATTATTATTATTATTATTATTATTATTATCATTATTATTATTATCATTATTATTCCTGCTCTGTCTTTTTCTCTGTAGAGGGTTATCAATTTATGTTTCTTTTGGTTTAGGATTTTTAGGACCCGCGCAGGGCGTTTCCGAGTGAGCGACATCGCTGCGCTTTGTTTCCGAGGTTCCGTCGTCGCCGCGCTTTGGTTTCAAGGTGAGCGTTTATACCCGCCGCTTGGTTTCGAATGCTCTGGTGAGTTTTCGATGTGTCTGAGTCCTTGGTTTTGTTTATGCAGAGTATTAGACTAGGTCACGTAGTCTCGGACACACGTCGTGTCATCGCGCCTTGGATCCGAGGTTGTTTGTCGACGCGCTTGATTTTGAGGTAGGTCCCCTTTGCACTGCTTTTAAAATTTAAGTTATATTATTTCATGCTGTTTGCGCACCCTAATTGTTCAAAATCAACATTTTATTAATTGTAATAAATATGAGATAATATACGATAATTAAATTCTAATATAAGATGGTTAATTTTTAAATGGTTATTTAATGTAAAAAGGAGCCGTTTATTTTATACACAACACATGAAACATCCTTTTTACGAGCGGACACCCAATAATGAGAGAATGCCCGTTTGGCTTTTAAACATAATTCACGGAATGTAAAACAGAGTTCTGGTCTAATGAGAAATGATTTATTTTGAAGCATGAACAAATACTTTGGTTCGTTTGAGAAATTGCCCGGTTGGCTCTTAAAGATTATTTGGAAAAAGAAAATGGTTTGGTTTGGTTTAATAAAAATATTGTTAGCCTATGACGTAGTGTTTTGGGGTTCTTTAACGGTTTTAAACTGGGTTTTGTCTCATAAAGAAGTTGTACCTGTCTTTGAGTAGTGTTTGTGAAATGTATTAAATGCCCGTTTGGCACTTTATGGAAAGCGATAAAAATGTTTTGATAAAAACCCTCTTAGGGAGACTCTCATGCCTTGGTTGCAATTGATTGTTTGGGAGGCCGCGCTTAGAGGCTCCCGGGTACTTGGGTAGTAAAAGGCATGAGGTTGTTCCACGGAGTGGCTCGGGTGATTCCTGTTGTGCTTTATATATATATATATGTATATGATTGGATGCTCGGTTGGCATTAGTTGGCTCACCCCTTTTTCAAACACTTGAGACATGGGAATCTGGCATATTGAGAGAATATTCTAAGAACGATTGCTGCACTGGTAGGTTATGGTACTGACCAGTGGCCCATAGTAGGTGGATATATTGGGTTTATTGCTATGGGATTTGCCCTCGACCTGCCCGTGAGTGGATGGTCGAGCGTATTGTGCGTTTTGATTTCATCGTGACATGTCAATAAGGATGGTTTCTCATGTATTGGTGTCTTCTGGTTTATTCTCGATCTCCTAGGTTCACCCATGTCTATTCAGCTTTTGTAGCTTGCAGTAATGATTATGATGATCACATGTATACCTACATTGCCCTTGCTGTGTGTTTTACTTTGTGCATTCTGGTGTATTGTTTTCTTTGGAAAATGGTAAATTTCTTTTGATTAGGTTTCTAATAATTGTTTTCAAATAAAAGTGTTTAATTCCCTTTGTACAAATTTGTAAATTTAAACATCACTTTTCCCTTTCCTGAAATGTCATTGTCACTAATGAAATGAACACGAATTTGGAAATGGCTAAGGGCAATGGTTCGTACTTTGTTTTTAAGTAGCATGTTATTAAAACATACTTTTATAGATTGTAGTTCAAACTTGAAATGATGTTTCTTTTATTTTAAAGTTAGTGCATTGGGAATAGATATCGGGCTAGCCTACTGAGTTTTAATACTCACGCCTATAGTTCTTTTTCTGTTTTTAGTGTTTGTGCAGGCTATAGCTTGAGTGCGCTCCCCTAGGGCGACACTTGATCGTTGAGTCGGAGAGCGACCTGCGAGGTCGCACGGAGTTTGTTCGCACGTCGTGTTTGGTTAGTTTGATTCTTGTTTGTTCCTGTTTAGTCACTTTATCTGGTTTATCTTTTTTGCGCTGCTCTGTATTATTTTCGCTGTCTTATTTATTTATATTGGGCGAAATCGTTCCCATAGCCTCTGTTGATGCCCTGGCTCTTGTCGCCAGCCCGGGAGGATCGGGAACGCCTCTCGGGCCATGTCGCGGACCGCCTCGGGTGACCGGTTCAGGGTCGACCCAGGTTGGTTCGTGACAAAATGGTATCAGAGGAGGTTTGCTCTTAGCAGACCTCACTTTTCAGAGCGCCCTTTGTTATTTGGGATATCAAGGTAGATGGAGTAGGATTGTCGGGACTTGAGGGGTAGGTACGAGAAGAGCGTCGCGAACTCTTGCCCGTACCGATCCTCAGGTTTCCAAGGGAAGTCCAGTTTAATTGGTTTGTTTGGGTTTTTATGGAAAGGTTTTGTGATTGGGATACGACAAAGGGAGTTGGGCCACTAGTCCTCCTAACCAGCACGGCCTGGAAGCCATGCAGAGCTAGGGGCATGGTCCAAGAAGGCTCTCTGTGTCAGTGACGTGTTTGGCATGTGGCCGCCAACCATATGGTCAAGTCACCCACTGACACTAGTCCCCTGTTGAGTTGTTTTGTGTTTCACTTGATTTTTTTGAAAGTGGTTTGAATCAGAAAAGTTTGTTTTGAAAAAAAAAATGGTTGTTTGAAATAACATGTTTGATTTGCAGATTGTTTTAAAATAAGTGGTATGGAGGAATTGTTTTTGGAAAATGAAGTTACTTTGTTTTGACCTTGGTGTTCTGATGAGTGCTCACATGCATTGTGGTACGTTGGGAATGTGGATGGATTTCTGGTATGGTGGATGGATGCCCTGGGTGGCACAAATACATGCATGTTGGTTAGGCTCTAAAGAATACCAATGGCAAAGGTTTAACCCACTAAGATTGTTCTAAATTAAAGATGTTTTCAAAGAGAAAAGTTTTGAAAACTTGTTTTCTCGGATTTCGAACTTTTCACCTATGCAGTGTTTGATTTTGAGGTTTTTATTCACTCGTTGAGTTGTCCTTGATTGGGTTTTCAACTTTTCCTTGTCCAGCAGTTATCCCATTGAAGCTTTGATGGGTGATCGTAGTGCGGTTGATCAACCTAAGGATTTTATGCTTGAGTTTCGGAAGCTAGATCCACCTCTCTTCTATGGACAAGCAGAAACTTCTGTGGCAGAGGAGTGGATGCGGAAGATTGAAAGGGACTTTAGCCTCATTGAGTTGCCCGATTCGTTGAAGGTCATGTTTGCGACCTTCATGCTTGAAGGTTCACCGTGGATGTGGTGGAAGTCAGTGTCTCGGAACAAGCCTCGTCAAGAGATTACTTGGGAGTTCTTCAAGTCTTTGTTCATTCGTCAGTATCTCTCTGAGGAAGAAAGGGTGAGAAAGGGGATGGAGTTGTGTTGTCTGCAGCAGGGTGACGGATCCGTGTTAGAATATTTCCATCGCTTTGTGGAGCTAGTACCTTATGATTCAGAGTATGCCACAAATGACCTCGTGAAGGCTCGACGCTTCGAGGCGGGTCTCCGCCCTGATCTACAGTCGAAAGTTTCAGAGTCCAACCTAACTTCTTTTGTCGATGTGGCAAGACAAGCTTTTCGTATCGAAGCCGCGATGGCAGGAGTGCTCGAAGTAGTTCTCCCACCTTCGATCCCCAAGAACAGTGGTGAAGATTCTGGAAAGGAGATGAGTAAGAAAATGAATGTGAATGGAGTAGGTCGTGGAATCAAGAGACCTCGGGATCTTTCATCAACCTCTTCGGAGCGAGAGATTATTGTGTGTTTTCAGTGTGGCAAGCGGGGTCACAAGAAGTCGTCGTGCCCAAGCGCTCCGAAGCCCTGCCAGGCGTGTGGACGTCTGGGTCACTTGTGACGATTTTGTCGGGGCATTGCAAGAAAGCGTCGCAGAGGGTGTTCTCAGAAGTAATGTGCTATTGGGTCTTTGTTCAGAGTTCTTGGTGTAAGTTTCCTTTTAGTTTAAGGGATCTTTTATCGTTGTAGTTATACTGGTGGTGTTTTGGGTTTGAAATGTATGGGAAATTCATGGGTCTTTTGACGAACCTCGTCTTTCAATGCTGGTATGTTTTAATTTTAAAATCTTGTCCTTCAATCTGTCAGATCAAAAGATGTATGTATCTCATTGGGATTAGCAGAACCTGACTGTGAGGCAGGAGATGCTTCATCCATCAGAGCTCCAGCCAAAAGGTCTCGGAGTGAAGCTGGCGCGTAGTCAAGAACCGCCAGGGAAATTTTTAAAGAGTCTGGTGAAAGTAGTGCCTCTATCGTCGTGGTGTGATAGTTTTGGTGTTGTTTCTCTGGTTTCTCTGTCGTTGTAGTTTTCCTCTTGTCGCAAAGCGCGCGATGGACTTATCCCTCACGTAGTGTCGGGAATCGTGCCTCTTGGATGTAAGTTGCTGACCAGTGACTTTTCATGGGCCACTGATGTAAATCAGTTGCGGCCCTGGTTTGGGTCCATCCCGAAGTGATGGGTCGTGAGTAGTCGTACGTCGTAGTTTCAGTGATATGATCCTTGGGGCCACCCTCCCCGCCCATGGGGTTAGGGTTTTTAGTTGTGCTAAGTATCCATTTAAGCTTCTATACCTTTTGGACATGAGTAAGTGGTTTAAAGGTCCTTGCTGTGCTCTTTCTAGCTGGAGTAAGGTCTCATGCACGTCTAAGCTGGTTTCCCGTTTGGTCGTTAGTTGGTCGGTTCATTATGGTGGGAGACCCACCATGAGTCTCTTTGGGTTTTCTCTTAAATCGTTATTGAATTCTAGTTGAGTTCTTATGGTGGGGAGCCCGTTCAGGCCTTCCCTCTGTTGGTGATTTACTTTGGGCAATGAGGTTCAGTCCCGCTGGTAGTCGTTGTGACATCCTTGAGATAAGAGGTTGGATCGTGTTCTGTGAAATCCTTAGGTGTTGATCGATCGACTGGTTGATGTGGTGGCTTTCCGAGGGCGGAAAGCGTTATGGTGGGGAGAATTGTCACACCCCAAACCGTGCGTTTATTTTATTTTATGTTTTCTTTGGCTTTAAATTATTTTGACTTGGTTCGTGTTCAGTATCGGACTAGGTTCTTGAGTTTCTGTTAAAAAGTGTACGTTTTGAGGCGACGTCGTTGGGTGCGCGAGCGGAACACGTTTTGGAAACTCTGCATGGCTCTACTCGGGTAACTGCGCACCCCTTTGCACATTCCGTTGTTTTTGGAAAAAAATTGATATAATTTGTATTTAAAATGTGCATTTATTAGAGTTTCGTTTAAATTTTTATTGTGTTAAGAATTTTATTCCTATATTATGACTACTTTTATCATCTTGAAATTTTATCTTCGTATTGTCATTATTATCATTCTAATTGTTATTCTAATTTATTATAATTAAATTGATATTAATTAATGCAATTGCTAGAAACTAATTTGTTGTTGAATTATAAAGATTACTAGTTGATTCATTATTATTTATTTAATAGGAGTTTAAGTATCTAAATACACCTATATATAGATATATAATATTTTAGTTGTTTCTATTTATTTATTTTATTTATTTTATTGATATTATTATTTTTATTGATTTGTTGTTTTTTCCCGTAACCCTAGCGTGGATCCTTTATTTTCCTTCCCCTCCTCTCATGCTGCACCCGCCGCCCCCACTTGGCCCTCTGCTCCTCCTTCCAACATCAGCCGGCCGCATCTCCTCTCCACTGGACTCTGCCGGACTCTCCGCACCCTCCTCTCATCCTTGCCGCACAACAGCCGAGCAGCAGCACCCGCAGCCCCTCGGTTCCGCCTCGTCCCGCTCCACTTCCTCCCCTCTACTTCCGCAGCAACCCCTCCTACCTCCTGCTGCAGCGCACGGCCCCCCCGACCTCGTCTCCTCCTTCGCGAAGAAGCCGACGCCGCTGCTCCCCTGCCGCACTCCCTGCCTCCTTCCGCAGCAGCAGTCCTAGCACCCAACTTCCTTCTCCTCCCCTTGCGCAACGACACAGCACCCGCAACTGTTTCCCTCGGCTCCTCTTCGTTCGCTGATGCTCCACGTCCAGCCGAACCACAACGCCCCTGCCTCCTTCCGCAGCAGCAGCCGCACCACCCCGTCCTCTGCCTCCAGACCCGCCCCCCCCTTCTTCTTCTCTTCCTCTCCTCCTTCCTCTTCTTCCTTTCTTCTTCTCCCTTCCTTCCTCTTCTTCTTTTCTTCTTCTCTTCTTCTTCTTCCCTTCTTCTTCTTCTCTCCTTCTTCCTCTTCTTCTCTTTTTCTTTTTCTTTTTCTTTCCCCTGTCCGCCGCACTGCACCCCCGCCGCTCGGCCTTCCTCTTCTTCCTCCTCTTCTTCTCTTCTTCTCCTTCCTTTCTTCTTCTTCTTCTCTCCTTCTTCCTCCTCTTCTTCTTCTCTTCTTCTTCTTCCCTTCTTCTTCTTCTCTCCTTCCTCTTCTTCTCTTCTTCTTCTTATTTTTCTTTCCCCTGTCCTGTGCGCATCACCCCCGGCCAGGTCTCTTTTTTTTCCTTTTATTTATTTAATTTGTTTTATCTTATTAATATTATGATTATTAATGTTAATATTATTATTATTATAATTATTATTGTTTTTCATACTATTATTATTATTATTATTATTAATCTTATTATTATTATTATTATTATTATTATTATTATTATTATTTTATTATAATTATAATTATTATTTTATTATTACTATTATTCATACTATTCTTATTATTACTAATGTTATGATTATTATTGATATTATTGTTAAATTTATTATTATTATTATTATTATTATTATTTTTGTTTTTATTATTAATCTTTTTATTCTTATTATTGTTATTATTATTATTATTATTATTATTTTTATTGATATTATTATTACAATTATTATTATTATTATTATTATTATTATCAGTATTATTCCTGCTCTGTCTTTTGCTCTGTAGAGTGTTATCAATTTATGTTTCTTTTGGTTTAGGATTTTTAGGACCCGCGCAGGGCGTTTCCGAGGGAGCGACATCGCTGCGCTTTGTTTCCGAGGTTCCGTCGTCGCCGCGCTTTGGTTTCAAGGTGAGCGTTTATACCCGCCGCTTGGTTTCGAATGCTCTGGTGAGTTTTGGATGTGTCTGAGTCCTTGGTTTTGTTTATGAAGAGTATTAGACTTGGTCACGTAGTCTCGGACACACGTCGTGTCATCGCGCCTTGGATCCGAGGTTGTTTGTCGACGCGCTTGATTTTGAGGTAGGTCCCCTTTGCACTGCTTTTAAAATTTAAGTTATATTATTTCATGCTGTTTGAGCACCCTAATTGTTCAAAATCAAAATTTTATTAATTGTAATAAATATGAGATAATATACGATAATTAAATTCTAATATAAGATGGTTAATTTTTAAATGGTTATTTAATGTAAAAAGGAGCCGTTTATTTTATACACGACACATGAAACATCCTTTTTACGAGCGGACACCCAATAATGAGAGAATGCCCGTTTGGCTTTTAAACATAATTCACAGAATGTAAAACAGAGTTCTGGTCTAATGAGAAATGATTTCTTTTGAAGCATGAACAAATACTTTGGTTCGTTTGAGAAATTGCCCGGTTGGATTTTAAAGATTATTTGGAAAAAGAAAATGGTTTGGTTTGGTTTAATAAAAATATTGTTAGCCTGTGACGTAGTGTTTTGGGGTTCTTTAACGGTTTTAAACTGGGTTTTGTCTCATAATGAAGTTGTACCTGTCATTGAGTAGTGTTTGTGAAATGTATTAAATGCCCGTTTGGCACTTTATGGAAAGCGATAAAAATGTTTTGATAAAAACCCTCATAGGGCGACTCTCATGCCTTGGTTGCAATTGATTGTTTGAGAGGCCGCGCTTAGAGGCTCCCGGGTACTTGGGTAGTAAAAGGCATGAGGTTGTTCCACGGAGTGGCTCGGGTGATGCCTGTTGTGATTTATATATATATATGTATATGATTGGATGCTCGGTTGGCATTAGTTGGATCACCCCTTTTTCAAACACTTGAGACATGGGAATCTAGCATATTGAGAGAATATTCTAAGAACGATTGCTGCACTGGTAGGTTATGGTACTGACCAGTGGCCCATAGTGGGTGGATATATTGGGTTTATTGCTATGGGATTTGCCCTCGACCTGCCCGTGAGTGGATGGTCGAGCGTATTGTGCGTTTTGATTTCATCGTGACATGTCAATAAGGATGATTTCTCATGTATTGGTGTCTTCTGGTTTATTCTCGATCTCCTAGGTTCACCCATGTCTATTCAGCTTTTGTAGCTTGTAGTAATGATTATGATGCTCACATGTATACCTACATTGCCCTTGCTGTGTGTTTTACTTTGTGCATTCTGGTGTATTGTTTTCTTTGGAAAATGGTAAATTGATTTTGATTAGGTTTCTAAAAATTGTTTTCAAATAAAAGTGTTTAATTCCCTTTTTACAAATTTGAAAATTTAAACATCACTTTTCCCTTTCTTGAAATGTCATTGTCACTAATGAAATGAACACGAATTTGGAAATGGCTAAGGGCAATGGTTCGTACTTTGTTTTTAAGTAGCATGTTATTAAAACATACTTTTATAGATTGTAGTTCAAACTTGAAATGATGTTTCTTTTATTTTAAAGGTAGTGCATTGGGAATAGATATCGGGCTAGCCTACTGAGTTTTAATACTCACTCCTATAGTTCTTTTCTGTTTTTAGTGTTTGTGAAGGCTATAGCTTGAGTGCGCTCGCCTAGGGCGACACTTGATCGTTTAGTCGGAGAGCGACCCGCGAGGTCGCACGGAGTTTGTTCGCACGTCGTGTTTGGTTAGTTTGATTCTTGTTTGTTCCTGTTTAGTCACTTTATCTGGTTTATCTTTTTTGCGCTGCTCTGTATTATTTTCGCTGTCTTATTTATTTATATTGGGCGAAATCGTTCCCATAGCCTCTGTTGATGCCCTGGCGCTTGTCGCCAGCCCGGGAGGATCGGGAACGCCTCTCGGGCCATGTCGCGGACCGCCTCGGGTGACCGGTTCAGGGTCGACCCAGGTTGGTTCGTGACATGTCAACCCCGCCTCACTCTGAAGCATGGTGTGGACGGTATCACTCATAGTGTCTCACCTTTATTTGAATTGGAAAACATTTTATGTGAAAATAACAACTGGCCTACGGAAAACCAACCAAACACATTCAAATTTGGTTGATACTATAGGACAATGATCCATGGTTCATTTGTGATGTGTACGATTCCACCCCTCCTCAATCCAAGTCACGGTGTGGACGGTGCCACTCAAACTATCTAACATTTATTTGAAATGGAAAAGATTTTATTTGTAAACAATAACTTTCATATGGAAAACTAGCCAAATGCATTCGTATTCAGTTGATACATTAGGAAAATGATCCATGGGTCATTTTTGACATGTAAAAGTCAACCCCTCCGCAATATAAGGAATGGTGTGGCCCGTACCACTCAAACTGTCTCACTTTGTTTTTGAAATGGACATGATTTTAACTGAAAACCAAAACATGAATATGGAAAACTAACCAACTGCTTTCTGATTGTATTAATACATCAGGATAATGAACTATGGGTCTTTTTTGACCTGTAAGAGTCAACCCCACCTTAATCTGAGGAACGATGAGGCTAGTTTCACTCAACGTGTCGCTCTTTTTTTTAAAATGGAAACTGTTTTAAGTAAAAATAACAGACATTCAGAACACTGACCAAGCATATTCTGATTGTGTTGATACTTTATCACAAGCATCCATGGGTCATTTGTGACATGTAGGAGTCAGCCTAGACTCAATCTAAAGGACTGTGTGGCCGTTAACACTCAAGGTGTCTCACATTTATTTGAAATGGACAACATTTTAAGTGAAACTTACTACTAACATACAAAAAACCAACCAAATACATTCAGATTTTGTTGATAATTTATTTCAACGATCCATGGGTCATTTGTAATGTGTACGAGTAAACCATGCCTCAATACGAGGCATGGTGTGCCCGGTACCACTCAAATTGTCTCTGTTTTATTTAAAATGGATAGGATTTTAAGAGAAAACAACAACTTGCATACAAAAAACTGAGCAAAAGATTTGTAAATGTATTTATACTTCCAGAAAACTATCCATGGGTCATTTTTTATGTGTAAAATTCAACCCCGCATCAATCTGAGGAACGGTGTGGCCGATAACACTCAAAGTGTCCCACTTTTATTTGAATTGGACAACATTTTAAGTGAAAACAAAAACTAACATACGGAAAACTAAACAAATGTATTTAGATTCTATTGATACTTTAGGAAAATGATCCACGGGTAATTATTAAAATGTATGAGTCAACCACACCTCAATCCGAGGAATTTTGTGGCTGGTACCACCCAAAATATCTCACATTTATATGCAATGGACAATATTTTATGTGAAAACGACAACATGCATATGAAAAACTCACCAACCGCATTTAGATTCTATTGATACATTAGGAAAAATATCTCTGGGTCATTTTTGACGTGTAAGAGTCAATCATGTTTTAATCTGAGTCATAGTGTGGCCGTTACCACTCAAACTATCTGACTTTTATTAGAAATGGATATGATTTTATGTGAAGACAACATCTTGCATACGAAAAAATGACCAAATGGTTTCTGATTGTATTCATACATCAAGAAAATGATCCATGGATCATTTTCGACATGTTTAATTCAACCCCGCCTCAATCGGAGGCACAGTCACCCAAAGATTCTCTCTTATGTTTAAAATGGACATGATTTTAAGTAAAAACAACAGACATTTGGATTACTGAACACACATATTCTGATTGTGATGATACTATTGTACATGGATCCATGGATCATTTGTAACATGTAAAAGTCAACCCCATCTCAATCTGAGGCATGGTATGGCCGATAACACTCAAAGTGTTTCACTTTTATTTGAAATGGAAAACATTTTAAGTGAAAACAACAACTGGCATACGTAAAACCGACAAAATGCATTCAGATTCTATTGATACATTATGAAATCAATCCATGGGTCATTTGTGACGTGTATGAGTCAACCATGGCTCAAACCGAGGCATAGTTTGGCCGGTACCACTCAAATTTTCTCACATTAATTTGAAATGGATAGGATTTTACGTGAAAACAACAACTTGCATATGGAAAACCGACCAAACGTATTCGTATTATGAGGATTCTTTAGCACAAGGATCCATAGTCCAGCCTCACACAATCGACTTCTCATGTGAGGAACTCCCACCCCTATTCTAAAACACATGACATTTAATATGCCAATCCCATCCTTAAACAGTGGGTTCTAGGACCAAACCATAGTCTCATTGGGAACCCAATACCAAATACTTAATTGAATATTCATACCCACTACCCAAAATGGGGATTTATCTCACATCACTCCTAGGAGACCAAATTATAATTAGCCACATACCCCCCTATTCCAATTGAAAAGTCTATGAAAAACATGTAGGCTATTCTGGAAACCCATATCATATGTCGAGATTAGCCAATGTTTCCCACTAACACATCAATAACCATTTATACATGGATACATAGTCATTAGAGGAATATAAAAATCCCATGCACTTCCTATAACTCATCCTAGATCTAAGAACATGACCACTACCATTGTCTATCTTATGGGTATCATGATCCTTATCTACTCTACCCCTGTTTTTTTTTGTTTTAAGATATTCAACCCATTACCATGAGTAAACATCCCATGTGCTTTCTGTAACATGTAGGTTTTTTCTGTTTTGTGTATTGGTGTTGTGGTTTGGGTGAAAAGTGAATTCAAAATTTTGAATACCTTTATGGGTGCTATTTATTTTCAGTTGTAAATTTCTAAATTCTGGATGTATTTGATTCTGGCTGTATTTGTAATGAATTCTAAATTTTTAATATTGTTATGTGTATTGGATTCTTGAGGTATTGGATTTTAAATTTGTATTGGTGTTATGGGTGTTATTGCATTTCAATTCTAGATGTATTGGATTCTGTATGTATTGGATTCTTTATTTTCTCTTGTGTTGTGGTTTGAGTGAGGAATGAATTTTAAATTTCTTAATTTCATAATTTTGGATGCGTTTTAAACATCCCATGTAGACTTTCGGATTCTGGGTGTATGTTTTCTTGCAGGTCATAAGTTGTAGGTTTCAGGTTGGAAGTGGTTGTTGCTGGTTTGGAGCTGCAACATATGTATACCAACGGTTTTCAAAACCATTGGTATTGCCCTTGGATGCATATTATACCAATGGTTTTTTTATAACTGTTGGTATATGAATTGGATGTGCATTGTACACTATATACAAACAGTTTAGAACCATTGGTATAAGGGTAACATATACCAATGGTTTGTGAAACTGTTGGTATATCTCTTACTTTAACACTTATACCAACGGTTTACATAGAACTATTTGTATAAGCTTTTACCTGCGGCTTACTTGGCCATGGCTTGGGAAACCATTGGTATATAATATACAAATAGTTTCAAGGCCTTTACCAATGGTTTTGAACCGTCTATAAAAGGTAGAATTTCAGAAGTGTTGTGAATTTTTACTCATACATTCCTATGGATTCATCGTCTTTTATCTTGAGGGAAAGGAATTACCCTTCCATCTTAATTTGTAAGGTGTGAGGAAAATATTTTTCAAGAAATGTTTTCTAAAACTCCATCAATTAAAACTCCTAGATCTCTTCCTCAAACTATGTATTTTTATCAATGTCCGGTATTGATCATCGTCACCCTCCATACGATAAACAGCTTGAATAACCTTATCTTGTTCGGAACATTAAAGGATGGAGAAGATCTTATTAATTGAGTTGATATATTGTCCAGAGATTGTGGGATTCAACGATCCATTAAAATTAGGAGGCTGTTGTCCCATGATTATCTCGATTGGAGTATGTTCTTTCTAGGGGGTGGGGGTTGGATGATCCTATTAACAAATGTTTCTATTCAAAAAATATGATAATTGAGAGAGTGTTTTGACAAAGTTTGTGATTCCCACTCCAATCAGATTGGGAATCTCATTATAATAGTCATCACATTGATCTTCACATCAGTTGATTTCCTGAGTGCTCATATTACCAGCCATTGGATGGAATAAAAGGAAAGTCAGGGGTTACACATATAGGGGAATCCAATGAAAAAAAGGTATAACTTATAAATTACATTTATTTATTTAACTTTTGAATTTATCATCTTTTATCTCTGTTATCTATGATCTACATACCATCCTATATTATTTGAATATTTTTGTATTCCATTAATAGTGGTTCATACTAATCTTATAAAAATAACCAAGCATATCCCTTGGTAGTTTCAAACCAAGAGTGAAACTAGGACCATTGTTGTGCATCAGTTCCTGTTTGAGTCTAGCTCAAAGTGTTTTTTTTTCAGATTTTATCCCTAGATACATTTGTGCAAGAGCCACCTCTACTAGTTCATATCTAGACAGGGATGTATTTTAATGATAAACCACTACCTCTTTACACGGCAAAATTTATGGATGATTTTATTATAATTATCCTTATACTTAAGTATTTCACTAGGGTTTTCTTATCCTATTCCAAAAAATAACTAAACCAGTCCTCTGATACCATCTATAACGACTTTTCCCTTCATTACATATTTAAACCTGATTTATTACATAAAAATAAACGTTAGAAAAATATGAGGATTGAGAGGTCTAGTGTCTTGGGAAATTAGGAATATTACATGAAAATATAATACACAAAATACAATATCATTATTGGATACTTCTTTTACATGATGCAAACATTCTCTTGTACATAACATTTAATGTGATAAACTGAGAATATACATAAGAAAAGGGTTGGATATAATGTCCAGTAAGGGAGTAAACAAGTCATAACATGAATAATAGAATATATGTTAGGAAATAGCCTTATAAATGGAGAAAAATAGAAACAAGAACATAAAGTCATGATATATCATGATTGTCATAACATGGAAATGTGGAAACAACATACAACATGATATTGTCATGAGCCAAGGATCATTACACATGGATTAACATGAGTAAACCCTCATTGCACTTGAATTGGTGGGACAAAACCCTTATTTAACATGTATTAGCATGAGTAAGCCATAATTACAAATGGATTATCATGATACTAAACATTACCCATATCATTGGAGAACTATCAGGGCACACCCTTTATAACCATTTCATTTCATGCACAAGTGTTCCACATGAATCATATAACAAGAAATCATTCAACATAATAAGTTAGTCCACTATTAATGAATGTGTAATACATATATTTAAGTACCATTCAATATTTATATGTGCATAATGGTTAATAAACTTGATATCTAAATCGATATGGAATTCACTACACAATGATTTTGGATTGAAAAATTGTTGTTAAATTTCGGCAGCCTAACAACGTCACATAAAAATTCACAAAAAATGGTTCATTCGATAGAAAGGGTTATCTAGTCATATGTACATTGAATTTAAAGTAATTTGGTCATACATGTACATGTACCAACACATTTAATTTGTAAATAGAAGGCATAACAAAATAATGAAAATTGAATAAAGATGAGAAGTGGAATAATTCTAATGAAATTTTGATATGGTAATGGGTGTGAATGAGAGGGATTAATGAGAGATAAATAGGTATATAATAATTAAAACATAAGTATGGAAATATAGGGACAGGTGAGAAATCATACCCCAACATTTATAATTGAGAATAAAATGGTATTACAACATAAATAAACATGGATAAAATGGAGAAAGGAAGGAATCTGTTACCGAAATTTGGCATGGTACGAATGTACATACGGGTTCATAAAAGGGATAAAAGAGAGTGGAAGGACCTATCATGATTTATGAATAAAATTTTAAGTAAGAATTTTATTTAATAACATATCCCAACATAGTAATAAAATAAATTAAAATACATCACATGAAAACGAATACTTGAAAAAGAGGGGGGAGGAAGATCCGTTACTAAATTTTGACAATATAATGGATTAAGTAATGGAAAAAATGAGGAATGAAAAATAATACATCCTTAAAATAACATCACATTTATATTAGTGGAATTATTATAAAATAATGAAATTATAACTATTGGAAATTACAAGAACAACATTAAAATATGATACATGAATTTGAAAGGAGAGGAAAGTAACGATCCCTTACTTAGAAGTGTGTGTATTTATGATAGCGAGGAGGGGATTAATGAGATATTGGGGAGCTGATTAGACACTAAATGAGGACAATATTCATTGTAAATATATATAATATTCATGTTCTTTATTATTCATAAACACCATTTTAGTGCATTTTACACTTTGAACATCATTTCACATTATGATTGTAATTCCTTCTTAAAATGCACTATTATGTGGTACATTTGATGAACATCATTTAATGTACCCAATGATCATGATTTTATTTTAATATTTAATTTTCAGTTTTCAAATTATATTGTGAACAATTGATACTTGTGGAGTGTTTGAAGATTCACATTGGAAGACCACCCCAAATGGGATTTCATGCAAACAATTCTACAGAAGGTAGAGTGGACACCAGCCCACTGATGAGAATGTGGGGCCAAACATATAGGCCCAATGAAGCCCCAATTTCATTGGCTGATATAATACACATAAATTAACAAATAATTATTCAATATCCAGAGAAAATTCATATTTAATGGTGGTTATTAAGGCGGCCCAGTTTGGAGATAAAATTCTGGGCTAGATTATGAGGCCCATAAAATCATCTCACAAATTTAATAATATCTCGGAAACCACATATTCCCTTTTCTGGATATTTTACAGAGAGCCAAGGGACATCCGAAGATTCATTTTGGTTGTCTATGACCCACTCCAATTCTGCAATCTACATGGTCTTCCAAGCACCCCTGTTCGACGGAAGCAAGCTGGATGCCACCTTGGGTCAAGGGTGGAAACGCCTACTCTCTCTTAACTTTCCACCCACCTAGGCCCACCACTATTAATTTATGTAACTTAAACTGTTTTAGGCTCTACCCAAGGTTTAAAAATATCCTATTTAAGGTAGTGGTGGTAGAAGAGTTTAGGATCGTGGATTATTTTTTTCATTGTAATGTTATTGTGCCAATTTGTCTTGTAACGTTCTTCCTTCTCATGTAAGTTGTTCAAATCACCTTAGTTTTCAATAAAAGTTCTTAATATCTTATTATATTTTTCTACATAGAACCTTGATACCATTTCCGCAAGTTTTGAACTTTTTCACACCAATCCTTGTGATTTTATTCACACAACGGTGGATTGATCATTATTTTGTTGTCTTTACTTTACAATTCCACCCTTGTATGTCTACCTCCCGCTTCTGTTGAAAAAATATCATCAATGGAGGGATAAATCATTTATGGTTTTATCCAAGGGATTAGTAAGGAGATTTATTGAATTTTTTTTATCACTCAATAATTTTTATTAATTTCGTTTATTTTAGTTTCTTTCATTCAATGATTTTATCTCTTCCTCTTCCTTATTGAATTTATTCAACGCACTTTTATGTGATAATTAGATCCTTTACCATGGAGTGCTCATGAAAATGATCCTACAAGTGTATAAATGATTAGAATATGTTTGGGATGGTTTTTAATCAATAAATGATGAGGTTATTTTGAATTAATTTCAGGAACCCTTCTCATGTGAATGAAATTGAAATTGTAGAAAACTATAATTCATCCAATCCACCACAAGCAATAACCTAGGATCAAATCATTTTTTCATAATTTGAATTAGCATAGATCTCTTAGTGATATTATAAAACCATATAAAATAAAACCATGTTGGCCACTTCATATAAAAATACAATCCATAGAATGTACATGTCTGTAGGTTACTTCTTAGGTCTATGAGGATTCGACAACCCAAGCTAAACTACAAGGACCGTTCTACCTTCATATCTTGGGTAAATTTGAGGATGAATCAAATTTTGGCACTGTTGACAAGGACCCAAGTAATTTATATAAATACTCATTCTATTCTCCCCCATTTCTTCTATTCTCATCCAATATCTCTCATATTTTCCCTTTCTTGTTTTTTTTCTTTTGGCGCATGTCCACCTATACTCGTGATCAATCAAACCTTTTAGTTATAGTGGACAGTCCTGGGGTTAGGGAGTCAAGTATACCAAGGAAACTATTTCCATTAAATCCTAATCTTCGTAATACTCCAAAGTCAAAAATTGAACCCATTTCATGGGAAGGTATTCAAAGAAAACATATCATAAACCCAGATTGGAACCAAAATTGAAACCCAATTGAGGTAGCCCCAAACATGGGGAATGTAGACGGTCAAACCATGAATGGCTACCCCACACTTTCCTGGACTAATTCCCACTCATGAATTAGACCCAACTCTCTATAAGATTCCAACTACATCTTTAAACGCCATGTACTAAACCATCTTCTCACATTCCATGGAATGGAGTCTGAGATGCCCTACCTTTACATTACGGAGTTCAATGACATTATTGAAACCATATGTCCCCCACGTCAACTAGATTCATATTAGATGAGGCTATTTCTTTTTTCATTAAATTATCGAGCTAGAATTTGGATAAAAAATTTGATATCATCATCCATAAACTCTTGTGACCAATTAAAAAAAATTCTACAAAAAATACTTTCCCCTACACAAAATAATTTCACTTAAAAAGATCATAAAAAACATTTTTTAAAAAGTTGGAGAGTCATTCTATGAAACATGGGGATGGTTCATGGAAACTCTAAACATGGTTCCACACCATGGTTTTTATCTTCTTGAAAAAGTGGGAATTTTCTTTGAAGGGTTGGGTCTGGGGAACAAACAATTCATTGACATGATCTGTAATGGAACCTTTAAAAACAAATCCCCAAATTATGCTTACGAGTATCTAGAAAGCCTTGCTGAACAAAACCAAACATGTGGAATTTCACCTTATTCTGAAAAGCCACAACAGAGTACTAGAATTCATACACTTATAGAAGAGGAATGCCTTAGGGAAAAACTCACAACACTCTCTAGGAAGTTTGAAGTTATAGACCTTAGGAAAGTCCATGAAATAAAAACTATAGACCATGTTGGCACAATTTGTGACGAATATGACCATATAATAGAAAAATTCCCATCCATTCCATCCATAAAGGATGTTATTTTATAAGGACCCCCTGTAAAATTAAATGATTTGAACTTTCTAAATCCTCAATACCAAAACACTTTCAGCCCAAGGTATAATGACCACCCAGGCTTCCGTTGGAAAGATAACCAGCAACCTAGCCAACCACAGGGACAAAATACTTACCCCCCTCAAAACTACCAAACCTGTAACCAGTTCAAAAACCATCATATCCAATACCCTTAGTCACTAGTCCATTTTCAAAAAACCATCCCACCTCTAAAATATCCCCCTAGGGTAAACCAATTTTCCCAAGCACCAACAAAAACTGTTCCACAAAGCCTACTAGAACAACTGTGAAAACAAATGGAAGTGATGAACTCATAAGTCTCTTCCATAAAACAAGAACTTAAAACTGTCCAAACTATAAAAGGCACACATGCCTAATCAGGTGGTACCGTCCTCAAATTCATGGGGAGAGTCAAGTTGTACTCGATAAACTCATGAAAAACTAATGGTTGGGACTGTTTTAAAAATTGGTAAATCAATTGAGAAACCTGAACAAAGAAGTCAGAAATCATGTGAAGCTTCAAACTCTAATGAAAATTCAAATGAACCACAAGATCAAACTGAGGAAACTAATAACAATGTGAAAGAAATAACTCTTCAACAAAAAACCCCACAACCTGCACCATTTTCCCAATGTATGGGGGGGGGGGGAAACCAAGCTTTAATTGAGTGAAACATTTAGGGAAATATTCTCACAAGTATAGTTGTACATTCTCCTTATCGATATATTCCAAACCATAACTTCCTACTCAATGTACGTTAAGGACTTGTTCACTTTTAAAAGAATTTTTTTACATAAAAACCCAGTACTTTTGGTAGCTAATGTGAGTACCACCATTCAAGGGACCATTCCTCCTAATTTTAAAGACCTCGGTTTCCCTTACAACAATGTTGAACTAGGATAGAGTAAAGTTGTCAAGGCCTTGTCTAACCTAGGTGTTAGGGTCAATCTCATCCCCTATGTTGTGTACTACTAGTTAGGCCTGGAAGATCACCAACCCACATCTGTCACACTTCAACATACTGATTATAGAATTAAGGTTCCATATGGGATATTAATGGAAATTTTGGTAATGGTTGAAAACTTCATCTACCCTGGTAACTTCATTGTCTTTTACAACCAACCAAACTTAGGAAATAAGGAACAAACCCCAATCATCCTTGGTCGTCCCTTCTTGCTACAATCAAATCTATTATCCGTGTATGAAATGGGAACATGATCATAAACTTTAGAAACATGATTCTAGACATGAACATCTATAATGAAAGATCACAAATAGGGTATAATGAGGAAATTCATGATGTAAACATGATAGGAAGCATTGATAATGAATCCATATAACATCAGTGAATATTTGATGGATATTTATGTCACGATGAGATTGACTTACTTTGTTCACATAATGTAATTTTATCTCCCTGGCTTGAATAATTTTATAATTTCTCTTACGATGAAGTTGTAGGTCTAATAATCAGTGAAACCTTTCAGGAAATCACTTTCATGGAGACCACTCTAACTTACTTCCCTAAATTTGATCAAGAAAATCTAGTATCTGAACCTTCTAAATGTGTGGAATCAATCATATCTAAAACTCTAGGAAACAACATTAATCTTGATCCAATGTCCCAATCTTCTTCTAAAATTATGAACCAAACTGATCTTGAATTGATAGAACTTCCAACTGCACTCAATAATGCATTCGTAAGGGAAAATAAAACACAACCTATTGTAATTTCTTCTTCTATTGAATCCAATCAAGAGAGGATGCTTCTAGATGTCCTCAGGAAACATAAGAAAGACATTGGTAGGACCCTGTCTGATATTCACGGTATTATCCCACTTATTGGGACTCATAGGATTATTCTGGAATCTGATTTAAAGCCTTGTCATCAACACCAATGGAATCCCCATCCTAATCTCATGGAAGTAGTGAGAAAAGATGTTTGGAAATTGTTTAAAGATGGTATCAAATATCCCATAGATGAGAGTGAGTGGGTCATCCCAATCCATGTGGTTCCCCAGAAGGCATGAATCATAGTGATAACCTATAAGGATGGAGAAATTCTTCCAACTCGGGTGAGTAGTGGATGGAGGGTCCGCATTGACTATAAGAAGCTAAACTCATTCACCAAGAAGGACCATTTCCCACTACCATTAATTGACCAATTCCTTGAGAGAGTGGTAGGTCATTCCTTCTACTATTTCTTAAATGGGTACTCAGGGTGCAATCAAAGTGAGGTCTCCATAGAGGATCAAGGGAATACTAGATTCACTTGTCCATCCGACACCTTTTCCTTAAAAGGCGTGCCCTTCGGGTTATGAAATTCCCCTAGAACCTTCCATCAGTGCATGATGGGAATATTCTCAGACATGGAAGGGGATTTTCTTGAGATCATCATGGATTACTTCTATATATTTGGGGATATATTTTAGGGATGTCATAGGATTGTGGAGAGAGTTTTTTCCAGTTTTGAAGAAATGAATCTAGACCTAAACTGGGAAAAATTATATTTCATGGTTAAATACGGATTAATCCTTGGCCATATAGTCACAGGTAGAGGGACTGAATTTGATAAAGAAATGGTTGACATCATTCATCACATTCTATCACCCAGAATACTTAAGGATGTTAGGTCATTATTAGGACATGCTAGTTTCTATATAAGATTCATTAAGGACATTAGTTCAATATCCCGTCCCCTTTGTGCACTACTATTAAAGGATTCTCCATTTGTTCAGACAGAAATCTTGAAGGGTTCATTCTAAACCCTCAAATCCCCTCTCACCTATCCTCCAATTATGAAATATCCAAATAGGAACCTTCCTTTCGATCTTATGTGTGATTCTAGTGACTTTGTTGTTGGAGTTGTGTTTGGAAAACGTTGCAATAAAACATCTTATGTCATTTCTTATGAAAGAAAATCATTAAATGATTCCCAAATCATCTACACCCCCACTGAAAAAGAGTTTCTTTCAATCATATTTGCTTAAGAGAAATTTAGGTCCAATCTCTTACGATCACCCATAATTGTCTTCACTGACCATTCAGCCCTAAAATACCTTTTCCAAAAACAATATTCCAAGGACAGACTAATTCGGTGGGTCCTTCTCTTACATGAATTTGACCTCACAATCAAGGAAAAAAGGACGTTGAAAATGTTGTATTAGATCGCCTCTATAGGATGGAATTCAAATACAATTAAAAACACCTTTCTATGTCTCATTCATTTCCTAATGAACACCTATACTCTGTGAGTGACTGCCCTTGGTATGATGACATATCCAACATCTTAGTTACATGAGTAATTCCAAAATTCTCAGGGACTCAAGCTCGAAGGAAATTATTTTCTGATGTTAGGCACTATGTGTTTGATGATCTATACCTCTATATGTTCTTCCCTACCCAAGTCATTAAGAGGTGTGTTGTAGAATTTGAACAAGATTCCATCCTTAAATTCTGTCACAGTCAGTCATATGGAGGTCACTTTTCCTCTATGAATACTTTTACTAAGGTTCTTTAGTTTGATCTCTTCTGGACCACCTTCTGAATGGACTCTTACACATTTTTTCAAAGTTTTCCTAAGTGTCAACAAGTAGGTTCAATCACAAAAGGGAATAAAATGCCACTCACTCCCATCATAGTGATTGAAATATTTGATGGCTAGGGAATCAATTTCATGGGTACCTTCCAAAACTCCAGGGGATACCTATACATCCTCTTAGTTTTTGATTACGTATAAAAATTGGATGAAGCCATTCCCACCAAGTCTAATGACCATCATGTTGCGATCTGATTTCTAAAAGAGCACATAATTTCTCGATTTGGAATTCCCAAGGCTATAATCAGTGACCGAGGAACCCATTTTTATAATCGTCCATTATCTTCACTCATGTCTATGTATGGGATTTTCCACAAGGTTTCCACTATTCACCATCCTCAAACCAATGGTCAAGCTAAGTTAGAAAATATGGAGATTAAGAATATTATTGAAAAAACTGTGAATCCTTCTTGGAAGGATTGGTCTGAGAAACTCATGGATGCTCTTTGGGCATATCGTACAACATACAAAACCATCCTATGAATGTCACCATATAGGTTGGTTTTTGGAATATCATGACATTTACCTATTGAAATTGAGCATAATGATTTTTGGGCAATTAAGAAAATAAATTATGACCTCTCATTGTATGAAAAAAAGGAAATTATATCTCAATGATCTTGAGGAACTAAAGATGAAGGCTTAAGAAAATTCAAGGATTAATAAAGCTAGAGTTAAAGCCTACCAATCTAGTAATATCAAAGTCAAACATTTTGAACCAGGAACATTCGTGCTATTGTATAGTTTAAAACTTCATTTACACCTGGGAATGTTAGGTCTATATGGTCTGGTCCTTTTGTAGTGAATCATGTGTAACCCCATGGGGAAGTAGAGGTTCAAGATCCCACAAGTGGTTAAATTTTCAAGGTTAGTGGTCAAAGGTTAAAACCATTCTCTGAATCATTAAATAACCAAGAAATATTGGTTGAGTAAATTGAGCCAACCGATAAATTAGGAATTTTTTTGATAGATTTAGGATCCATGTTGGGCTAACAACATTAAACAAAGCACTGCATGGGAGGCAACCCAAGGTTTTCAAGTTTCCAATCATTTTGTTGTTTTAATAAACATTATATTTTTAAATATGATTAATGAATCATTTTGATATTTAAAAATAATTCAGAATAGACTGTTTACCTATTCTTCTATTATGAGTATGTATTGGTATGAAAGAGGAGATCCATATTAATCTGTGGCACGTAGTGTGATCCTTTAGTAATACTTTACAAAGAAATTTAAAATGAATAAAAATTATCATCAGTTCATATTGTTTTTATGTGTTTTTAGGATAAAAATAAAAATAAAATAAAATAATAATAATAAAATTAAAAGGCCACATCATAGGTCATGGGGCAAACCCCGTCACAACCAGCGAAGCTGCGGGGACTCAAACCCGAGACCGAAGGGAGACATGGGCACACGCTTACCACTGACCTACGGCTTATTGTGCTTCCTTATTATATACATTTTATATATATACTTATATTTTAATTTCTTTTACATATATATATATATATATATTCTTTTTTTCCAAAAGGGTATTCTCAGAGTGACATCGAGATCTAGGGATTACAAGGGAGCAATAAGAAATGCAACTTCTACCACCAGGTGACTTCATTCCATGATCCTCGTATTAAATTTCTTTTTAAAACTCCCATTCATTGCCTCTACCCCCTTCTAAATTTTCATTTCATTAAACACCAAATATAGTGTTATTTTATTTTGGGGGGAGATAAAATAAAATTTTCTTTGTGTCAACAAAATGAATTATTTGAAAAAAAAGTGTGCCTTAATAGAAGGAAAAAATTCTTTAACCTTGATCATGATAATAGACTCTGCACACATTGAAACTGGATATCAAATAATTTAGCATGCTCTGATTTTTATTTTAATCCATGTATAATTCCTTGAGCATATATTTTGGAAAGTGTGGCTATCTAATGTGATATTTCATGGTTTATATTTTCATCAAAATAAAAAAAATCACAACACACGTCCTTTGGATAGTGCAGTATTAGTTTGAGTTCATGGGGTCCCCCAAATAAATATCATAGGTCTGGTGATAATTTTAGTTTTAATATGAGTATTCAAAAAAAACAATAAATTGGCACGTAGAGCAATAAAATGACCTAATATGTGGCTTTCAACACTTGGGGATCGTGACCCCATAGTTTTCTAGCCCAGAGTTAGTAATTTTATATTTATTTTTGGTAATTTGACTTTTTTTACTATAATAACTTGAGATGATTCCCGATTATGTGGACTTCACTTGGTGCCCTATGCTCATTGAGCCTAGGATTCATCAACAATGTCTCTATATAGGGGTTGACTCATTTGAGTGCAATTTCAATTACCATGGAATAATTGAAAAAAAATAACAAAACAATAAACTTTAATACTCATCTTAATATTGAAATGTGATTCCACCTAGAGCTTCCATCATTTCCCTCTTAAATAAGGATGGACCCCCATGTCAAATGTGATGCCCAACACATCATCACTCTTAATTGATATTGGATGAAATATGGTGATGAATTTGAACAAAGGAATGGTGTTGGGATTGGGATCTACTTATGAAAATATCATGTATTAAAATATTTTTATGGGTTTCATGATTTTTTGGTATAAGAGTTTTTGGTTATCATTGTGTATTAAAATGTTTTCTGGAAGGAGAATTCAAATATCATATTGTTGAGATATGTTTTTCTCGGGACTAGAAAATCTCAAGTTGGGGGGGTGGGATTAGACAATAAATTAGTCTAATATTCATTTTTAATATATATAATATTCATGTTATTTATTATTAATACACACCGTTGTAGTGGATTTTAGACTTTGAATATCATTTCACATTATGATTGTAAATCCTTCTTAAAATGAACTATTATGTGGTAAATTTTTTGAACATCATTTAATGTACCAAATGATCTTGATTTTATTTTAATATTTAATTTTCAGGTTTCTGATTATATTGGGAAAAAATCATAGTTGTGGAGTGTTGGATGATTCATATTAGAAGACCACAAAAATGATATTTCATAAAAAACATTCTAGAGAAGGAATATTGGACACCATCCCACTGATGAGAATGTGGGGCCCATATTACATTCCCAATGAATCCCAAATATCCTACGAGGATAGAATAAATATAGAGGAACAAATAATTATTTAGGTTCCTATGCTAATTTAGCCTTCATTGTGGTTATTAATGTGGCCCATTGTGGTGATAAAATTCTAGGCCTGATTCTGAGGCCCATAAAAGCATCTCACCAAATTAATCTTTTCACAGAAACCACAAATTATTTTGGGATGATATTTTACCGAGAGCTATGGGACATCCGATTATTCATTTTTGTCTTCTATAGGCCACTCCAATTCTGATATATAGAAGGTTAACCTGGCTCCTCTGTTTGGGAGAAGCAAGCAGGCTGCCACCTCGGGTCAAGGGTGGAAAAGTCTACGATCTCTTATGTTTCCAACCAACTAGGCCCACCACCATTAATTGAGGTGACTTACAATGTTGTAGGATATACCAAAGGCTTCAAAAGTGCCTATTTAAGGAAGTTTTGGTAGTGGAGTTGATGATCTTGGATCCTTGTTTTCATTGTAATGTTATTATGCCAATTTGTCATGTAACGTTCTTCATTCTCTTGTAAGTTGTTCGAATGAACTTTGTTTTCAATAAAAGTTCATATTATCCTCTTATTATATTATTCTTCATATCACCTTGATATCATTACCTCAACGTGTTAACTTTTTCACACCAAATTCTCTGATTTGTTTCACACAACGGTGGAGTTATCTTTATTTTGATGTTTTAGCTTCTTTAATTCCACCCTTATAGGTCTACTTCTTGCTTCCGTTGACAAAATGTCATCAATGGAGGGCTAACTCTTTTTTGGGTTGATCCAAGGGATTAGAAAGGGGATTTATTGGATGTTATTTATCACTCTATAAATGTTATTAATTTCTTTTATTTGAGTTTCTTTCATTCAATGATTTCTCTCCTCCTCTTCTTTATTGAATTTATTCACCCCACTTTTATGTGCTAATTAGATCCTTTATATTGGGGTGCTCATGAAAATGATTTTACAAGTTTATAGGTGATTAGACTGTGTTTGTGAAGTTGTTTAATCAGTAATTGATCAGGTTATTTTGAATTCATTACATGAACCCTTCTCATGTTAATGAAATTGAAATTGTAAAAAAAATAATTCATCCAGTCCACCCCAAGCAATAACCTAGTATAAACTCATTTTGTCATTATTTGAATTCACATAGTTCTATTAGTGATCTTTCAAAACCATATAAAATATACCCAAGATGTCTAATTCATAGAAAAAAAATCCATAGAATGTACGTGGTTGTAGGTTACTTCTTAGGTCTCTGAGTATTCGACAACCCAAGCTAAACTACATGGACCGTTCTACCTCCATAACCTGGGTAAATTTGAGCATGAATAAGAAGACCTAAGAGGATTCTACAGAGAGGAGGTAAGAGTAGGAATGTTCTCCAAGGGTTTTTATTTATTAAAAGTGGATGCTTGGGTGGGTTTATATAGGAAAAGAGAGAGGAATTGTTAATATTTAACAATCTTAGGTTTTGGAATCTATATAGATAGGTAATCAAAACCAAAAACTAAAAAATGTATTTTCCCATGGTTTTTGATTAAAGAGAGTGTAAAACATTATTTTATATGTCCAATGGACTAATTTATTAAAAATATTAGGCTTTATTGTGTGGAAGTGGGTCACACTATCAAGGAAATCATTTTAAAAAATTATAATATATTATAATTCTCGGACAGTCCACTAAGGCACCATATAATTAATCAATCAAATCTAAAATCACATAATTTTAAATTAAAATCATATGTTTGACGAATATTCCTTTTATAGTATTTTATTACATCAATATTCGGTCATTATGATGTCATAAAATACATTATATATTTCAATGGTATTTAATTTTTACCCAAAAATTCGATTGTCTCCGAAAATTAATAAAAAATCACCATTAAATAATTGAAACATCCTGAATCCAAAAATAATATTTATTTTATTTAAATAATTTTCAAAATATGTGAAATGTTACTTTAGAATAAAAACCAGTATTTATTTTAAATTCTTGGATTTTGACAAAAAATATCTTTCAAACCTCAAGAAAGATTACAATTGTATAGAAAATGCACAATCATTTATATTTAATAAAAATTAATTTAGTAGAAATATTTTATTAAAATATTAATTAATTCAAAAATCCATAAAAATATAATTAATAATTGAATATTAATTAAAAATAATATTGTAGAGTTAAAAAACTTTTTCAAAGTAACAATGATAACATAAATTTATATTCATTATAAAGAAATAATAAACATAATAATTGTATTATGGTCATGTTACATTACCCCATATAACACCTGCATAAGACCTAAGGGTAAGGTGTGTGATGGTGAAAAACTCTTGGGGCGTCTCATATAACATCGCTTGGGTGGTAATCACTATTATCTTACACTTATCTCGTAGGTGGTTCCATTCAATATTAATGTGTTGAAGCTCAGCTTAGGCTTGGTTAAGGGAGAAGACGAATGAATCTACCATCTTTCGAAGCTCTGAAAAATCGGTTTTTAGCGAGAAATTCTACGGGATGAGGCCATCAGATCCTTTTTCTTAGTAAATTGGATTTGTTTAAGCCCTATACTAATACAAATCATGTGATCACTGTTCAACGACTCTATTATAAATGGTAAAAATTTATTAATTTTTTTATTGAAATCCGAAAACATAAAACCAAGGAAGTAATTATGATTTATATAACAATTTTATATGATAAGTCATTTAATTAGATTAAGAGGAATTTTCATTAATAAATGTTTGGGTCGTTACAGATACTCTCATTAGACTAGTGGCTTGTATAAAATGGGTGATACATGAATTCACATTAGAATTCCATATCCAAACACAATGTATTGAATATTTCTTAATACATGGGTGGTTTAAGGATCCAAATTAAGGTTACTATGGAAGGAATCATTGAGGCTTGACTCATATGCAAAGTGACACATGGATTCAAAGGAGCGTGCAATGGATGGGATCAAAGGGAATTTGATCTTTATTCCATGGGTGATACTAGGGCTCGCATAGTGGATTTCTGAGGAAAGGATCATTTGGAAGTGATGTAACACCTCATGAAGAGTGATAATGAGTTCCAAAGTGGTTCTTCAGGGATAGAATTATATGTTGTTGTTTGATATTGTAGCCGGATAAATACATAAATAGAAACTTAGGAATGACATGGATGGGATTAGGTTCAAGATTGAATATTAAATTGAATGAATATTTTGATGTAACTGTTAGTGAATGTGCCTTATAAGTAGCTGTTTTTAATTGATTACATGAATATTTAATGTATTAAATATTAAAAACGTTATTACATATTTTTTATTATTCTTTATGACTATAATGTAATGATTTTCTTGTGTATTTTACATATTGATAAGGCCATAAAATTTTCCCTCAGTGATGAGAACCTCCAAGGGCTATAAAATTGTTTCTATTATAGTTCTAATATTGGGTAACATACTATGAATGAATAAATAGTATATAGATCGTCAGGTGCGAGTAATCATTTGAATATGTGACTTGTTCTCAAGATTTTCAAAGATGGTAATATTCATGATAGAAGATTATTAAAACAGACTCGCCAGAATGAATTATGCATGTTTTTGTGTCATTAGATATTAATATATGTGAGCAACTGTAATGGTCCTCAGAAATTATGATGATCATTATTGCATTTCCTAACCCGCACGGTAATATTTTTTTGAGAAAAACTATCACTCCATATATTGAGGGGAAGTAGGGTACATTAAGTATTTCACGAAGAACATGTTATCATTGGATTTGTTAAGAAAGGTTTTTTACCGTCTATATTTACGGTTATTGATATATCATCCCTTTGATTGAAATAGATCCACCACCCTAAATTCCAGGGACATGGTGTAACTATGAATTTATTTCAGGTATTCAAAGAATGATGTATCAAACATATTGGTTGATGAAACCATCATGTGACATACTTGATGAGATATTCTGAAAAATGGATTATATTATGCAGTGAGCATTCATATTTGGATTTCATCCTTGGGAATTTAAGTTTATTCTCTAGGGTTACATGACCATTTTCTAGATACTAATCTCGGATATCAGGAAAGACCACCAAATGCCGACAAGAAACAATCATAAAGGTCCACAAACTATGTGTTTATGGTGGTCTTGATTAAATTCCACTTGAAATTAATTAGTGGAATAAATATTATTATCAATATTGAGGAATATTTTTTTTCAAATGATTATATAAATTAAATGAATTTTTATTCACTGGATTGTGAGTAAAATATATTTATTTATTTTATTGACCAATAAATAAATATTTATTGACTAGTTTGTGAATAAAATATTTATTCACATGTTTAATAAATGCATGATGAGTAAGAATAGATTGATACCATGTCCAATGGTGAAAAAAATATTTACATGATTTTAAAGAATATTTATCCATTTTTTATAGATTGGAACACCTCAAAACAATAGCACTATTATTATTATTTGGTGGCATGATATTTCATTAATGGTTCCATTTGGTGCATGTTGGAAAATGATAAAATAACAAAACTATTATTATTAGTATGTGTCATGGGATTTCATTAATTTTTATCAATGAATTTAATGGATATTATGAAATTATATATTGTAATCAAAATCTAACCTCTATCAACATATGAATACATCTATTGTGAAGGGTACATGCGAATCCAATTACAAACCAAGAATAGAGAATTATTTAGTGCAATGAAATCTCTCTCGACTCCTCTCAACTATTTCAATCTCTCTTAAGAAAAAGAAACCCAAGGAATATGTTATTGATGACTGAAGAACGAACGATTAAGAACCATCTACACAAGACATTCAATTATACACACAAGAACCCAAAGATTGAGTGGTGTTTCTCGGAGACCATTGGGGCATGTGTGGATCACTGTTACAAGGACATTACCATTGGATCCTACAAAGAGAAACAAAGGCAATAAAAAAGGGCCATTTGAAACCAAAAATGTTATTTAATGAATAAATTACCCATGTCATGTTATTAAAAATCTAATGATCTTAATTAAATTAATTTTAAACATGATGTGAAAGATCCTCTCTGGGTTTTTGATATTTTTTTCTATTTCATTGATTCAATCAATGGATATTGGTGTTCATCCTCATATTGATCCTAGATAGATCATTGATCATGGAAAATCATTGTAGGGACCACTCGCCAACATGCTTTCATTGCACATGGAACCATCAAATGGAGTCAGAGGGATGTTTATCATTATTTATAATTATTTAGTAATACATTTCAATTTACACATTGATAATTTGGTATTTAAATTCAAGTTGGATCATTATTTAAATCCTAATTTCTAGATCACTTCTACCTCTATCGTTTGTCACTTATCTTACATAAACGATTAACTTTTTTATTAGAATTAAATTAAGGAACTCATCTGGAGGGTCCAAGGGTTCAATCCATGTAAGACAACAATACATGTAGGGTATTCAGATCCATAGGCCGTGTAGTTGTGTTTAAATCATCAGAATTAATCCACCAAATTACTCAAAACATGTGCATTAATTACACAAAGTTTAGTAAATTCTTACATCACTTGTTGAATGGGACATACTGGGACACAGTCAACCAGACTACACGCTGTCTGACCCACTATACATATCATGTTGTCCTTTTTGAGCATGGGCGAAACTATGTATCCCATACACAGCTCATCCAACCGATGAACATGGAACCGAGAGAAGAAATGGTGTGTGTCCCCTTGGACATGCCATGTACTCCATGATTTCCAAAGTACACCTCACACACCATGTCACTAGGCATGTACATCAGATAGACAGTAAAGGCAGTACATGCCGTGTAGTCAGAACTACATGCCGTGTACTATTTCCAAATTACATAGTATTAAAACATTAATATTTGTGTAATGTTCAAAACTACATATCATGTATAATTCATATTACATGTTTTTACTCACGTAAAGATAATCATATCACAATGCTTAAAAATCATGTGATTCATGTAATTATCCATGAAGTAAACATTGTGATAGACGGCATTAAATTGTGTATGTCATATGTCCTAAGAGTAAAATTGTATACATGTACAATATTTGTTGGGTATATTTGGATGTGTATTCAACATGTTACTGAAAATTTAAATTTATGTAAACTGTTAATTTTAAATGAATTTATTTAATTGGTTTAAAATTATTTTAGATGAGAATCTCAAATAAATTCACAAAATAATTAAGATAAAAGTATTAATTAATTAAAGATAATAATTAATCGAATCTATCATGATTTATCTTAAATAAGAATGGTTAAATAATTTAATGCTAGTTTTATTAAATTCGTAATTAGTTTCATGTATGTTGATGATCATAAGTTGAACCATCCTTTTGTTTGTGATTGTTTTCCTTTTTAATTATTATTAAATTAAATTGGTTGCTTGCACACAATCTCTCCTTATTAATATGTAGGGAATGCATGCATGTGGCTTATATTATGTAAAACCCCCTTTACCCCTCAATTTCATGTGACTAAAAAAATATTATATGGATGGATCTCCAAAGCGAGTGGAGGTGGATTATGTTAAGGATATTAGGATAAAAAAATCTAAGGAAACTCAATGGTGGGAAGGTGAAAAGATGTAAACACAAACCTTGGGTTGGATCAAAGTGTTTCTACCCTAGTTTAATAGTTTATTTTATAAAATTATAAAAAAAATAAAAAGTACAACATGTTCATGATCATACACTTCATTTAATTTTTGTCGGTTTCGTGATTTTTTCGTTATGAATGCGTTTTTATGACACATAAATGATTTAATTAATATGAAAATACATAATATAATTAAAATATATTATGTGTAATTTTTTTGTCCAATCATGGTTAAATAATTATTTAATAACCTACATAATATTAACAAGACATGTAAGGGATAAAAAGTGAAGAAATCATGCATAATGAAAAAATTCCCCCAACTAAATACTAAGTAAGACTATGCCTTATGTTACTTGATTAAGAGAAAGACTCAATAAAACTATCTTTTAGACTTACCCTTGTTTGGACACTTACTTTTATAAAGGAATCTATTATGAATTCTTCAGGTTGACATAATGTTTTTACATCAAGATGAGTATCCCTTGATGTACATGGTTTAACATAGAGGAAAATTTTGTGAAATCCATGTAGGGATTTATGGATTGGTGTGTCCACTCAACGATTCAGGTAGTTGCCTGCCCATAGTTTCAAAAGACCTACCTACCTAAATATCTTCTAATTTCTTGACTTACCCTTGTTGGGGTTATGAGAAGGGGAATATGGATCCTTTCCACAATAATTTCATAGACACCTGAAATTTCATGTTCAATGGTGAGGGAAATTGGGAATCAATAATATAGTGGGAGATTTAATAATATATAATTTTTTATTTCTCACAAATTATAATCGAATAAAGTACTAATATTATTCTATTTCAATTATAGAATATCAATGACAAGATCTTCATCTACATTTTACCTATGATCAATACTAGATAATGACTACATCCTCACTCTTAGTAACTTCCAAGAATGGTTTACACACCTTCAGGTTATTCTACACCATGATTGGATGTTTTACGTGCTAAAGTCCTCATTGCATGACCATCCAACCTAAGAGGTGGGTGATTAAGAATTCCTAGTCTACAAGAAACATATGAATAACGCGGTCAATGTTCAATTTTTGATTATTTCATTTATGTTTAGTGAACTCATGAAGTCTCATGAAAACATGAATTCATATATCACGCTTTAGATCATTTGTGGTATTTCCTATGAGAATGAAAAACAGTAACGATTTGAGATTTCCAAGGCACTCTTTTAGAGTAATCATAGGGTTGGTGCTGCAACTAGGCCTCATGTTGTCATGTTTATTGGCAACATTGAGTTACATATTTTCTAGGGTTTAATCACCATAATGATCTTGGAACCAATCTCCTTCTCGCATCACACCCTCCAAGCTTCTCCAATTAAATGGTGAATTTTAATATGAACAACATTGAGAAGACTCTACCAGATCTTTCTATCCTACATCTCTATATAGATAATGATATCAAGTGTGATATGATTTTTGTCATATTGATTAAAAAAAGATAGTGAAGGTAATGAAATTTATGCCCAAAACCTCTTCATTATCTTCAATGAAAATGAAGATCAAAGGAGAGGCAAGGGAGTATGAAGAAGGGTGTTTTTCATGTGGCATGAAGTTCCACTGGAAGAAAACCTACACCCAACCAATGATGAAAGGGGAAGATTTCTGTATATTTTTTATTGAGTTGAATTTATTTACATATAAAAATTGTGTATTATATATATCTTGTAGTTCACACATATGTATTCATAAACAAGAACCCTGTAGATATAGAAAAATTTACCGAGGGGATGTTGATATGTGAGGATCGCACAGAGCTAGAATTGCTATTATATCTGTCGGGGACTACCACCTCACGTTGTCAGCTAGGATGATATTGGTTTTAAAAGGTTGTTATTATGTAACTTATATGACCAAAAAAATTTCTTCTATATCTAGACTAGATACATATGTATTTATTTTAATTTATAGAAATGAGTGCTTATATATATATATATCGTTTTTACGGAAAGTAACATTTACATAATCGTATTTACATGTTGGAGTAAATGAACCAAGTAAAAGAAATTGATAATGATGCTAATTCACATGAAACACACCACAACAAACATTGGCATCACCAGATAGGTCATGTAAATCGGAAAAGAATTAAGAAAGTTTAAATCAAGATGTATATTGTTTATTTTTTCGAACTAAAACCACCTGGTGTAGGTCATTCATATTTACAAGGTAAAATAACGAAATCCCCATTTAGTGGGAAAGGTGAAATGGAAAAAGAGATTCTTGAATTAGTTCATATTGATTTGAGTGGACCATTTCCAGTTGAAGAAAGGGGTGGATACTCATAATTCATAACTTTTACTGATTATTTTAGTAGATATGGATATATTTACATAACAAAGTATATGTCAGATTATTTTTAAAAATTCAATTAATACAAGACTGACATTGAGATCCAGCAGAGTAAGATGATTAAAAAACTCCACTTAGATTAGTGTGGATAGTATCTTCATCAACACATCATTGATTACTTGCGTGAGTTTGGAATTACATCCCAACTCACATCTCCTTACATGCCTTAGTGGAATGGTGTAAGTGAATGGTAGAACCACACCCGATTAGACATGGTGAGATCCGTGATTAGTCATGCAAGTCTTTCATTATCCTTTTGGGGATATGAATTACAAATAGTGACACACATACTAAACCATGTACCCACTAAATCAATAAATGGTAGTCCATAGAAGCTTTCGAGTGGATAAATAGACATGTTATTGAATTTACATGTGTTGGGAATTCGAGCAATTGTTAAGGCCTCTTCACGTGAAAAACCTACACCCGAGGAAAAAAGTGTACCCTAATAGGATATCTCACAGAAACAAGGGTATATTACCTATACGACCCATAAAAAATGGTCATAGTGGCATGACATGCCATATTAATTGAGAGGGAGAAAATCTACAAAAGTTAATGCGGTAGAAAGATGGACTTCGATGATGGCAAAGCTCCAAGAACACAAAAGATGGTACATGAGAAGATTCCAAAAAGCCCTATAGATTATGAATCGATTACAGAGAAACAAGATCTACATAGGTGTACAACAAAGGATAGAGAATTGAAAAAATACAATTTTCTTGTTACCGAGGATGGGGAATCATTATTAGTTGATAATTATGATCCTCTAACCTTCAAAAAAGTAGTGAGTTGAATAGATGTTTCTATGTGGAAACATTTCATGAATTACTAAATGGATACAATGTACCAGTACAATTTATAGATTTTGGATGACCCTCTTATATATTTAAACAGTTTTGGTTGAAAATAGGTATTTAAGATGAAATGGGACATAGAAGGAAAAGTTTGTACCTTTAAGGAATGACTGGTATCGAATGAGTATAAACAACACCATGGTATTGACTACGATGGAACCTTTTCATCAGTTTCAATGCTGAAATCCATCAAAATTCTGTTGTAAATTATACCATACCATGACTATGAGATTTGAAAAATGGTTTTCAAAACATCCTTCCGTAACGGGAACCTTCAGGAATATGTATACAGGACACAACCTGAAGGGTTTGTGACTCTAAAGGACACTTATAAGATTTGCGAGTTTAAAAAATAAATTTATGGATTAAATAAAGAATCCATGTCAGAGAACATTTGTTTTAATTAATCCATAATAGAATTTCATTTCATAAAGAACAAATGTGACCATTGTGTCTACAAATGGGTTAGTGGGAGTACAATCCCTTTCATAATTGTATATGTTGATGAAATATTATTATTGGAAATGAAATACCAGTCTTATAGTCTTTTATGGAATGGTTGAATAATACTTATCCATGATGAACATGGTCATGGAATCATATATTCTTGGGATAATGATCCATCGTGATAGATCCAACCTGTTCTCAGCAAAAATAAAAGAACATTCATTAACATGATATTGAAGAGATTCAGTATGGAACAGTACAATAAGTAATTAATGTTAGAATCACATGGAATTCATCTTTCAATGAAAATATATCCTCAAACTCATAAGAAAATAAATATAATTTCCATGATTTTATATGTATCAGCGAGTGGGTCTGTCATGTATGATATGTTATGTACTAAGAAGATATCACATACACATTTTGTGCAGTAGGAAGATATATAGCTAATCTAGGTGACCCCCATTTGATGGTAGTCAAAAATATCCTTTAGTAAATGAGAATAGAAAGGATATGTTTCTGGTTTATGGAGGAGATGAGGAACATGTAATCAAAGAATTTATAGATGCTAGTTTCCAGATTGATCAATATGTCATGAAGTCAAAACAAAGTATATAACTTCACTTTTAATGGAGGTGTTGTGAGCTAGAATAGCTCAAAAGAGGGTCTGGTGGTATATTATATTGGAGAGTCCAAGTATATCAGAGTTTCTGAGGTACCCAAATAGTAGTTTTGATGTGACTCTTCATCTAAGTGCTAGAAGTCATACCTAGATGTACAGATCTCGTTACAATCTATTGTGACTATACTGCAGTAATTTCTCTCACAAAACATCCAATTTCACATCAGTGGATAAGTCACATACATTGAAAATATCATCTCTTGAGGGGTTTCTCATTGAGAGGTGAATCTTTAGTAATGATAATTTCCATGAAAGACAATGTGGAGGAATCCTTGACTAAATCCACAATTCAGCAGAAACATGATCATAATTCGTGGTTAAGGGGACTTAAATTCACAGGTAGTTGTCTCTACAACAAGTGGGAGTTTTTTAGAGTTAGATTCCTTGAACTAACTATTTGTACATTTATTACATGAATTTCTAATATATTAAATATTTAACATCATATTATATATTGGTCATTAGTCTTCATGACTATAATGTAATAATGTTTAAGAGTATTTATCACATTTAAAAGTTCATATATGTTCCCCACTATGATGAAAACCTTGAAGTGATATGAAAATATTCTTAATATAGTTCTACAATTGGATAACATACTATGATGGGACACAAAGTATATAGATCTTCAGTTGTGAGTACTCATAAGAAGGAGAAACGTCTTCTCATTATGTTCTAAAATGGTAATCTCCAAGATGGGAGATAATGAGAAGAGCCCCACCAGTAATAATTCCACATGTTTTTGTGTTATCTGATATTTCAATTTGTGTGTGTGTGTGTAATGGTCCATTTCCTTTAATATTATCATAAATAAATTTCACAACCCAAGTAATTTTATTTTTTTGATGAAAACAATCATGCCTTATGTTGGTGAGAGTAGGGTATGGTTGGTTCATCAGGAATGGCCTTTTTTAATGGATTAGTTGAGAAAGGATTTGTCCCTCCCATATTTATTGATGTTTATATCTCATCCCCTTTATTGAAATAGAACTGTCAACCTAAATTCCTTGGACATCATGAAATGATGAGATTATTTCATGTATTCAAATAACGATGTATCAATCATATAGGTTGATCACACCATCAAGAAACATTTTTTATGAGATATTATGACCAAGGTATTATATTACATAGTGATAATTCATATGTTGATTTAATTTTTGTGACTTTATGTTATTTTTGTTCCGTTACTTGACTTGTTACTAGACAGTAATATTGGATTATAAGAAATACTTATATTGCTAATGATATATAATCATAGACTGTCATGAACTATGTGTTTCTATTGGTCTCAATAAATTTTTATTTAAATTTATTTAATGGAATAAATATTATTATCGAGACCAAGTAATAATTTTAACAATGTTAAAATTATAGTATAAATTAAATAAATATTTATGCACTAGATTGTGAACAAAATATATTTATTTATTTTGTTGAAAACATAATAAATATTAATTTAATATTATTCTAATAAAATTTTTATTTAAGGGAATACAATATTTTTTATCTTGTTCAATAAATTCTAGAGTAGTTCAAATGTACTGAGACCGTGTCCGGTGGGGAAATAATTATTTACAAGATGGTAAATATTATTTATTCATTTAGTACCAGTTTTTCCACCAGAAAATAATAATACATTCATTATTATTAGATTGAATGAGATTTTTTTGGGTTCAATTATTTGCATGTTATGACAACAAAACATAATATACTTGTTTTAATTATTATATATCATGGGATTTTATTAATTGTTATAATTGTATTTAATGGATTTTATGTTATTAAATACAGAAACTTAAATATCACATCTATCAATAGACGTATATATGTATTGTGTGGGGTACATGCAAATCCAATTCCAAGTCAAGAATAGAGAATTTTTAAGCAGAATGAATTCTCTCTCAAATCTTATCTTCTATTTCTCTCTCAAGAATGAGAAACCCTTTGGGATAAGTTATTCAAGACCCTAGAAAGAATAATCAAGAATGATCGATGGAAGGAATTCAATTCACCAAGAATGAACCTGAAGATCATGTGGCATTTATAGGAGACCATTAGAGCCTGTGTGGATCACCACTAAAGGGAATCCACAATTGGATCCTCCCAATCACAATGAAGTAAATATTGAAGGGAATTTTAGGACATCCAACAATCCTCAATGAATAAAGTACCTACGTATTGGTATTTAATTTCATAACATATTAATTAAATTATTTATCAATATGATGTGAAGGATCCCTCTATCAGTTATGGAATTTTCATTATTTTTATACTTCCTTGATCCAATCCATGGATATTGGAATTTATTATCATATTAATATCATATTGATCATCAATTATATAAAAGTTAAAGATATTCCCACCCACCCACTTGCATCCACTACTCTCGAAACCAGAAAACTCTTCCAATACATATCAAGATCACTGATTTCATCTTGAATTATACCATTTTAGATGATCTATTTTAGAATTCATTGAGATTTAGAATATATGGGGGATTTTAGGAATCTTCTAGATTCTGAGACATATAAATTCATTATTATTTATTTGTTAAATGATTTTGATTAAATAAAATTGATATTAAATGAGTTCTTATACTAGAAGAATGTTTACTTTTGAGTACTTCTTGGCTTACTAATTTAGTCATTTCACAGAACCTATTTTATAAATTCATTGAAAGATATGCATGGACCATGGGTGGATTCCTATTAGGATTATATCTGACACCCTGTTTGGGTCACCTTTCTTGACCCAAACAGACTATATGATTTCATAAACTGATAATGGAAAGTGAAATACTCTAGCAACTTGATTTTTTTATTAGGAGAATGAGTGAATGTGACTAAGATGATGCTTTCAATGATACTATGATACGTTTTCATTCTTTTATAAATGTTTTCCAATGTTTTACATCTTCCAAGTATTCATGTTTTTGTGATATTGTAAGGAAATATGAAATCTATCATCATTTTCTATATGATGTGTCTTCTAGTTTTTTTTATTTATATGGCTTCTGATATTTTACTATATAGTAATTATTTTATAGTCTCCCCACTAACTAACTTAGTCCCTCACTACTAGTCTACATCCTTTGGAATTTGGGGTGATGCACTTGAGGTCATGTGACCGACTGGGCTAAGAGCACTGTTGAGTAGAATATGGGTCGATGGAGGCACAAATTGGGAGCATAGATTGGTGGTTGTTGATTCTAGAAAACACTAGAAACAATCATTGAGTACCTATGTTGTGGTACTAATTTCACGGTAGAGGAGACATGAAATGGGGATTTTTAGGATGATCTATAGGTACTCCGTGATCATGGATTGGGTACATGGGGGAATACTTTAGTGTTTGTTTTTCTGAAGCATTTCTATATTTTCCATCAATGGATTTGAGTATTATTCTATTTTTTAACAATTACATAGGAGATTCAAGAATACATTCCTCTATAAAATCTCTCTCAAACTATCCTAAATTGTTTTCAATGATTTTACATCATTGCAAAGATGATTAATAGAAACCATGAGTTAAATAAAATGTTTTATAATGTTTAATACTATTGAATTTATGTTGTGTAAATTTTATTATATAATATTTAATAATCATTACATTGAATTTAAATGGGTAAACTGATGGAATAATTTTGAAAGGTGATATAGGAGTCATTTGATGAATTAATAACACTAAATCACATTGGTTTCAATGAAGTTATTGTTTTAATAGTGTTGTTTTGTGATGAGTGAACATTAATGATCAATAATAATTTTTTATATGATAATACGGAATTTCAACATGTAAAAGGTATTTTACATGATATATATTATATTTTATGTTGAGTATCTTATGTGATCTGTTGGAATATAATTAAAACTTTAGATTATGATTGGTATTGGGGACTAAATGATGTGGGAGTTTAAAAGGATATTGTGAGTTATTAAATGGTTTATGATGTGGGTTAAATAAGTGTTTAATAGGGAATTTTTTATAATGTTCAATATGGGAACATATGGAATTGCATCCTATAACCATCTACCAATTCTTGAGGTCCACATTTGGGTTACAAAGATGTTTTTTATTTGATAACATAAAATGATTGAATTATCTAGATAAGATGTTTATGATATATTTTACATGGATGTTGAGATCAATTTCTACTCAGTAGAACCTTATAAATAGGTATAAAAGAACTTCCCATTTAGTGTGATGAAGGTAGGTGGTAGGGAAGGGAAATAATTTGAATGTGGGATAGATCGGTGAGCTTCCATGTTATAGTTGGATGGAAATATTATACTCACATAGGAATTTATATATGTACAATATGAGTAGTTTGATTGATGATGAGTGATTCTACTATCTATTTTTACATGTGTTAGCAGGAATATTTGTTGGTGTATGGATGATTTTCACCCGAGATGGCAGGAAATGATAAAGTGTCATATAATTATTTACATGGTATTAGTATTAAGGCCTATCAAATGTTCATCATTCTTATGGAGCTTGGAAGATGCATGGATGATCTTCTTATTATAAAGAGATAAATTCAGTTTTGGAATACATTAATTACAATAGAAAATGTTATTAGTTATCCCATGATGAATATATGGGGGATATAAGTAGTGGTATTGGATTTTCATAAATAAATCACATGAGGTTGTGGATTCTTGTGAGGTTGCTATTGGAAGAGAAATTATTGATGGTTTGGGCCAAATTGGACATAGATGGGATCTTTGTGGAGTGTGTGGTTCCTGTTGAAATTTCTTATTCACATTTTTTGGTTTGAGAACCCCACTAGGTATTTTAGATGAATATTATATTTGGTGATAGAAGTGGGGATCATTATGGGTATGGTGCATTTTTAACTTTTTATTAGGGCTGGGAGAGGTTATGTGAATTAATTTTTATGGTGGAATGACTTAAATTCCTTGGATTATATTTAAACATACCCATTCACCCATAATAATTATATTTATAATATTGGTTAGAAAATTGATTATATCATAAATTTAAGGTAAAATTGAAGATTATTATTTTATAGGGTGGCTGAACGGAACCATATACCCCAACATATCATTAGAGAAAATATTTCAATCCATATTGGCCAATAAAACAATAATTCTATACCAATTTCAAAATAATATTGAAACATACACATAATTGTTAATATAAAATAACTAGATGTGTTATATGAAATAAGGGGATATATAATTAGTGAATTTAAAAAGAAAAATTGTAACGCCCCAGAATGATAGAGTTGAATGAATAAATGATATGACTCATATAAAAAAGGTTCACCTTCCTTTTAAAGAGACAACATGAATAAGACTCCAAAATTAAGTGTGTTAGGCTTAGAGTAGAGATCAATATGGGTGACCTTCTGGTATTTTTTTCAAGGTGTGTGCGAGTGAAGAACAAGCACACTAGAAATGGGATGTGTTGGCATATGTGGACTATAATTAGTAAGATGACTAGTTTGGGAACATGGGTGGCCACAAGGGAGGGGACCACATGTCTGGGTGTCAATTGGTGTTACCTGGTAGGCCAGGACCCGATGACCATGTTATGGAAGGGTGTTGGTACTATAAGATGGGCATAGATATTAAATTTTATATCATAGGAGGAACCCACCATTATGTTTTATACACAACTTCAGTTGATATGTAAGGTACACAACGAGGATGTTGGGCTCTAATGTGGTGGTGGGGGTGAATGTGACACCCCATATTGATAAGGGGGTAAATAACTAAATGATGCATCTTATGTAAACTTTATGGACATTCCTTTTCAAAATCCTACCTGATTAGAACTCCACAATTAAGTTTTCTTGGCACGGAGTAGTGATCAGGATGGGTGACTTTTAGGTTCTTTCTCAGGGTGTGTGTGAGTGCGGAAAAGGCACAGTAGAAAGGACAAGTGTTGGCATGTGGGGAATATCATTTGTCAGATGACCTATTTGAGAACATGGGTGGGCCCTGGAAGGGGACCATGTGTCTGTGGGGAAACTGGTGGTAACTGGAAATCCAGGACTCCACTACCATGTTATGGTTGGGTGTATGTGATGTCATCATGGCCCAGTTATTAAAAAAAATATTAATTTTATTTCCTTATCCATTTACTATGATTATGAATTTCACTTTTATGGGAATTCATTATCACTAGATTCCAAAATATCAACAAAACCCTACCCAAAGGGTTAAATGAATATATGATATGACTCTTGTCAATTAGATGACTCTTCCATTTTAGGAGCCTACAAGATTAGAACTCCATAGTTAAGCAAGCTTGGCCTGGAGTAATTATCTATATGTGTGACCTTTTGAGATGTTTCCCAAGTTGTGTGAGAGTGATGAAAAAGTAAAATAGAAATGACATGTGTTGGCCTGTGGGGACTGTCAGGACCCAACATCCATGTTAAGGTGATGTGTTTTTTCTTTCAACAGGGCCCTTTTTAAGAAAAAAATTATAAATTTTAGTGCTTTATCATTTTAATACTCATAATCCAGACACATTTATGTAAATTCATCATCATTGGATTCAAAATTATCAAATCGTCCCTACCCAAAGTGTTAAATGACTAAATGAAATGACACAAGTCAATAAGGTGACCGTTCCTATTCGAGAGTCTACATGATTAGAAATCCACAGTTTATTGTGCTTGTCCTGGAGTAGTGATTTTGATGGGGGACCTTTTGGTATTTTTCACAATGTGTGTGTGATAGAGGAAAAAAGAACACTAGAAAGGATATGTGTTATCTTGTGGAGAATATCCTTAGTTATATGACCCATTCGGGAACAAGGGTGGGCCCTAGTGTGAGGACCACATGTCTATGGGGGAATTGGTGGTACCTAGAGGGCTAGGACCTGATGACCCTATTAAGGCGTGGTGTATGTGATTTCAGTGGGGCCTAGTTGTTCCAAAAATTATGAATTCTCGTTATTTATCAATTTACTATGCCTAATCATTCCATGTTTATATAAATTCACCGTCATTGGATTCCAAATTATCAATGAAACCCTACCCATATTTGGTAAATAGTTTTGTTCAGAATTAAATCATGTCGCAGTTCACATACATTAATTTTTTATAATAATAAATATAAAATTAAACAATAATTTTAAATAAAACTGATGAAAAATATTTCTAACTCCATATTTTCTTTTTAAAATAACAAATTAAAATTCTGATGTCATGTCCTCAAAAAACTGATGAATCTAATTTTATAATTAATATATTATAATTATTATAAACTCACTTGTACGTCCAAATATTTATTGTGAAAAAATCCAAATGAATATATATAATTTACTGATGAATTAATTTTATTTCGATAATTTATTTAAATTGAAAAATTATAAACAAGCCCCATAAATGATTCCTCTCATCATTTAGCATCATAGTAGACCCCTAAATGTGGTGGTAATTTATAGAATATTTATTTTTTATTTATATCTTAAAAGTCATAAAAATAAATTTTCAATAATACAAAACAAATTAATCATCCAAATAATGGTAATTTTCATTTAGAAAACTAAAATTTGATTAATAACTTATAGTAGGTTCTCTCATAATGAGAAATAATTTCATGGTAATGTGATAATTGACACTGATTCATGAAATGTATGGACTCTTAATCCATGAAAGCTCTAACATTCCATCAACTATACAACTCACGTTATTATGATCTATAGATCTCACCTAATTCCATGAACTGTGTATTCTTTATATCCTCACCATTTGGAAAATTATAACACATATGAAAAAAAAATATTATTTAATATAAATATAATACTAATATAATATTAAATAAAATTAATTTGAATACAAATATTTTCATACAATCATTATCCTTTACTTCATTTTGAGGTTGTCTCCATGATAGTAGTCTGATGAGAATGATTTTAGAGAATTTGGATAACATCACCATAAAACTCATACATTAATTCCATACAATTCCCATAATTTTATTATCATCATTGTACTCAACCTTTAGCTATGTATGCTGGTTCCACACCTCACACATTTGTGTACTCCCAAACCTCATAGTGGAAAATACTGATGTAAAGTAAAAATGATTATATCAATAATGAATATAAATTATGGAAAAAAGATTAATAAGGGTTAAATAAATATACTTCATCTAGCCTCATCAGTGTTTACTATAGGATCCTTATGATCTAGAAGATCATCCTCTTATCTAGTATGAGTATGATCCAAGGTCATCTCTTGAGGCTCGAAACGTGTTGGATTATAGGTCTAAGGTGGATGAACATAGAACCTTAGGGAGATGAAATTAGAAGGAAACAAAGATGATATAGACTATTATGGGAATGTTTAATATTGATCGAGAGTAAGATCTATCATCGGATAAGGGAGTGAGAGACGAATAGGATAAAATTGAATTGATGGGGAAAATATAGGCATCCTAAATATTATGGTTTCTTCTAATGGAAGTTTTGGATAAGAAAATTTTCTAGATTTTATATCACATGAAGAGGCAGTGCATGAATGAGTACGACATGTAGTGTGTATATCCCTAGAACCACACGCTCACATCATCTGGAGTGGCACCACTATGACTAGGTTCATTAGAGAGTAATTTCCTCTTTGGTGGTGGATCCTGTTTAATAGATAAAGACAAAATTAATCACATGGAATTATATATTATTGATATATACACACATATATATATATGCGTGTGTGAAATAAAATATTCTCAATAGGATCTACAAAAGGAACAACAGTAAATCTTATGACGTGATTATTGTCTGTCATCCACTTCCTTTGTATATGTTTAGTTTTGTTCATTTAGTTCATTTGAAATAATATTTGGAATTAATTAGAAATTCAAAACTAAAATATAAGACAAACAAGAAAGAAGATAGGACATGACTTAATTAAGGAATACAAATTTTCAAAAAAATAAAGGATACATAATGATATAAAAAATCATATTATATTGAATGGGAACAATAAAAAAACATTAAATACCTACCCCATGAAAAATCAATATGTTCAAATCATAATTTTTAGAATGTGTATGATATATTTTACCTCTATTTTCAATTCTATCTAATTCGATATTTAGTTAGGATATTTCCCATTTTAATCAATTAACTAGGATATTTGTCCTATGTTTTGGGTTAGGTAATTTAGATCATATTTTGGGTTTGATCATTTTTCCATTTTTGGGTTTGGTTATTCATTTCATTCATTTTTTTACATTCAAATCAGTTTAATATGTTTCTATTAAATTCAAATTGTTTTATGTTTTAATTTAATTATTTCAGTTTTGTGTTTGGTATGATCTAAAATAGTTCAATTGAATATTAAAAAATTCAACTCGAAAAAATATGTAACAAGTATATTTTGAAAATATTCATGAAGTACCAGTTGGATAAAAAATATTTTCCATCAATATTAATGAAATTAGAATAGTACCAACATGAACAACCGATGCCTATGTAAACCAAAATAACATAGATTAGAGAAGTATAATTTTATATTTTACCCACCTATATTTATTCTTCACAATAAACTCAAAAAATCCAACTATTGGAGTCATCATAAGTAATAAATTTATCATGGCCAATGGGATCAGTGATAACTTCAATTTCATCATCACCTTGATCAAAAAAATGTATTGGGATTACTTCAATAATGACACCAAATTTTTAATAGGGATGATCATTCACATAAAAAACTTATTTTTTCGTTTATTCTAATATATATAGCACATAGGTACCAAGATACCTAGAAATTTCAGTAACTCAAAATCCACAATCTTCATTAAATGTGACCCCACTATTCACAAAATCAAACCACATTAATTTCTACATACTACCTTGACCATGAGAGTAATAATACAATATTATTATTTAATCAATGACTCTATAATAAGATAAATTATTCAATTGGGGCCTTTTATCTGATGCACTAGCATAATATTTTATTATAGAAGTTACCATAACACAATCATGTTGTGTTCTATTCTGATCTTCTCATTCATTGATAATAAACTTGTATCCATTGATTAAAATTGATCTTCATTCATGAAAAATGAAATTATTACCAAAAGAAAAATCACTAATTTCCTTAGAGATAGTATTGGTGTGAAAACTCAATAACTGAAACATAAATGAACATTAAAATTAAATAAATAAATAAACAAATAATTAAATTAATTCTTCTACATTAAATATAATCTCTTAAAAAAACTCATTTCTAAGAAATTTGTCAATCCGTATAAAAGATAAAGAATAATGACTAATATTAAAATTTTCATTTTTTTACATGAAGAAAAAAATTAAATAGTTTAACAGATATGTATTTTTAAAATAGATGAGATAATATATGCATGTTAAATTTACTTACATGATGCAGTCATTGAAAAAATCATTGTCCAAAAAAATGGGTGATGTGACATCTCCTACTCTTCATGTATTAATGTAGTAAAAGTAACTGATACAGGAAGTCACCCTATTCGAAGAAGTAATGGAAAACCGAGTTCAATTTTCTCATACATATCTTTTTTATTTCTCATTGGTATGTTCTATCCTATAGTCATATCAGAAAAATATATTGAACAGAAATTCATACATTCTTGAGAAAATAAACCTATCATGTTTTTAAATTGTTCCATTATTTAGTATTTCTCTTGGAAGATAGATAGATAGATGTGTCACGTATGTGAGAAATGATGGAAGAAATAAAATCTATTACTCTTAAAAAAATAATGGTTCTTCTTCTATCATTTTTTTCAAGAAAAATGGGAATAATTCATAGAAAAAAGATCTATCATAAATTTGAATAAATGAATGACTTCCACCATTACCTTATTGGACAATAGATAATAGAGTTCACTTGAAATGGACTCATGAGGAAGGATTTGATAATCATCATTTATTAATGATTTAACCAAGAAATCTCTTATGTTGACACTATTTTCAATGGTTCTTTAAAATATATTGGGAACTTTTATAATCTCAAGTTCATCCAGAAATTTATTTTCTCGGTTTTTTGTATCACATAAAAAGAATATAGTAATTTACATTTATTTTCACTAATACACACATGATACAATTCTAGTATGAATTTCCAATCCACCAATTCATGGTAATATTTTATATCATATTTTTCTTATCCCTTGTAAATTTGATGAATTTAAGGAAATATTTCAATAAAAATCCACATGGGATATGTCTTGTCAGTTACATAAAAAATTGGTTGAAAAATAAGGGATTTCAATGAAGACACATTTCTTCTTGCAATTGTAATTTGTTATAGAGGAAATATTATTTTGCTTTTTAGATTTCATCTGACCCTTTTAAAATAAAAATTGATATCCTTAAATTTATTAAGAACATTTGTTAAAGACTTGAATTTCGGTGGGTTTTCATTCACCATGGAATTTTCATTCCATGGATGATTATTCTAGTATTGATGATACATTTGAAATAATCATCAATGTGCCATAATTCTAAAACTATGATGATATTTATGTTTTATGGATCATATATTCACCACGAAAGCATGACATGATTTTTTACCTTCATGCTCTAGTCAAACATCATTACATGTGAATGAAAATAATTTATCATCCACATAACTGAATAACACATATTAAATATCTCTTCTGAACATTCATATTCTCTACAAACACCCATATTCGAAAGATTATTCAACACTTTAATTTACAGTTTCATGTATACATCTATATCATTACAATGATCATAAGGTTCAGATATGAGTATAATAATTAAAATAGAAGATTTTTCTTACATATCCACAGAGGATGTTCATAATTATATATGAAAACAAGCAATTTCTTTTGTAAAGTATGAATCTTGGAAAATGGATTAATATCAAAAAATGATAGACACAAACTCACATTAAACACATCAGTTGAATCATGATATCAAGTGTCGAATGGATACCATGAAATTACATCTACATGATGAATGAGTTCATTTTTATCCTTCTTTTTCATGGTATTATGTAATCACATATTTTTCCTTATTTCATAATACATGATAAGATTCTAGAATCTAGGAATTGATGGAAATTTTTACATTAAATCATATGGAACAAATGATGGCATTCACTCAATATTTTGCATCCATAAGGACATGAAACATTTTATTAAATCATTTAATTTAGTATTTTTCTTGAAAAATAATCATTAATATTTTAGGAAAGCTAGAATGTTGGTTTTAGAAAATCCAATTTCATTAACTAAAATCCATTTCATATAATATTTTTATGGAATATCAGTATCATATATATGTATGTATTTACAAAATGAAATGATATAATATGTTGTTGTATTACAAATCCCTTACCAAGTTTTTTGATGAAATGGTCAGATTAAAATTCTCTAGCTTCTCGTTTTACCACATTGTCGATATACTAGAGTCATGGAAGCATCATTCAATTTTTTTCTCCAACTCATCATCATCATTTTCATTACATTCACGATATGTTATATTATCAATGACTTCTTGGGTATACATCATTTTATTATCAAGATTACAAATAAATAGAAACCAACCACCTAATAAAATCTCCAGTATAGTCCTCTCATTCGGATCTTGAACATTTTGTGATTTTATTTTCATCTCTTTGTGATAATAGACATATTAGTTTATTTGAAAATAATATTTTAATATTTAGTATTTAACATCTTCATGACATAATCTAGGTCTTCCAACCAAATTAATACATTGTAATTTTATATGACCACTATCAAAATCATTTTTAAATGAAAATTATATTAGTATTACCATTTTATTTTGAAAATAACTTCTGATCTTGTAAGTATCATAAATTCATCTTCTATCCATTATATAAAAACAATATTATATTTTATTTCATAAATTAAATTAAATAACATTGATGTTAAATCGAACATCTATTCATTAAAATGTTAACAATTTACTTTATATGAAACCATAACTAAAACACTAATCCATAAGAGAATTATAATATAAAAGATAATAGAATTATATATAAAAATAAGAAAATAATATAAATACAAACCCACGATATTAAATTCCATTATAAATATGAGTAATAACTATACAAATTTCTATACTAAATCATTTTATAATTGATGTATTTAATTTTCTCTTATTTCATTCGATTTTTATTTATTTTATTCTTATTAAGTATATTAATTTATAAATCAAACTATTTTTAGTAAAAATATTATATATCACACCAAAATTATATTTTTAGTTTGTGAGAGTCTATATTTAGTGGTTTCTCGTGTTGAGGTATTTTAAGGTGAATGCTTCCTCTCAATGAGATTAATTAAAAAATGTTCTTCTATATATTTTTGAGAAATGATTATTCCTTGGATTTCTATAAAGAATAAACCTTTAGTGGAAGTTCCATAGTAACAATGACAGTTTTAGGGGAAGGGTAATTTGGATTCCTAACCCTGTAAAATTTTCTTTTCTTATTTTCAATAGGATGGTATATGGTGTCTCTAAATGGGCATATCTCTTGTGGAGAAAGTGTGGGTTGATGTTTTGTAAAATTGAAATTTTCTAGGGTGGTTGGAGTGAATGTGATAGAATTTTTTATGTGTGATAGATCCAAATCTATATATAATTTCTGGGAAACCTTGGCTTTTATGGGGCTAGAATGAATGGTGATATTGGTTTATTATTTAAATTGAGTGACCCTCTATTCAGTTTCATGTGACTCTTAGATCATGGGAATAGACTCCCAATCATGTTACATAGGAGTATAAAACATTTCAGTTCTGATATAATCATGTGGAAAACACACACATGGAATGCATTTTTTCACATGGAATATGAAATGGGTAATCTGTGAGTAAAAACCAAGAATTCTTAAATGATATTTATATTGTAGTTATTTTGCACATGATCTGTATTTTATGTTATGGAATAGTAAGAAACTATTTTTGGTATATTTACCAATGTTTTTAACTATGATTCTTACATGCCTATATGGAGGAATCCTATTGTATGTGTTTTTAATGTCATTGTGTTAAGGGATGATGTATTTCTTGGGTTGAGTGTGATGGGATGATCGGTCCAAGAGATAATCCTTATTAGCTAATGAGAGGACATTGGCATGGCTCATCAGGAGTGACACATGTGGGACAATGAAACTATTTTAGTATCAAATCATGGAGATGTTTTATGGAACCATATGGTGGGAGAACATAATTGTATATTTTGGGGGTATAAACCAAATCATGAATTTTATTTTTTTTCTATTTTCATGTACTATTTTTCCATGATTTAGGGATGGGTAAAAAATTCATGTGTTTTGACGACACTTAGTTATGAGAGGAATGACCGTGTTTCCAATCATGGGAGAGTTTTTTCTCAAGTATAGAGAGTGATAGTTTTTGTTGATGGTAGTGATCCTACTAGGGAGATTATACATAATGTGAGGTTAGGACATCAATATGTATGTTGAAAAAATTTAGGATTCCTTCAACTGATATGGCATAATGATTAAGAAATTTTCCCACGAGTCTGTGGAAGACACCCAATGTTTTGATGATGGTAATATAGAGGAGTCCTAACTAGTTATTTTATGTATAAAGGTATGTATTTATCTGAAAAATAATATGGGAACATGGTATTAAATGTTACATTTTTCTAATAATGTGATCTATAAATTTGAAGAATTTCTGGGATGTGTGGGTGGAATTCTTGGGATGTGGAAAATTTTCAAATATGTCTCAAATTTTTATGAGGTATGATACATAATTTTGACCATTAGTATTTCATGGAGATGGTAGTGGTGATATTGGAACTGTACTGAACATATCATTAGATATCTAAAAATGAGTTTCAATAGGAAATTCCAATGGAATGAGGTGGTATGGTTCTGAACTAGACCATGGGTCAATATGCCTATTGTGGGGAGTACCGTGAGCTAGGGAAATTGATGTTTTTTTCTAGACAAAACAGTATAGGGGTGTAATAAAATTTATATAGGGATTTCATGTTCATTGTATATATAAAGTCCTGAGATGAAATTTTAAAGCCATCACAATATTTTCTATTAAAGGTATGTCCCATGTTAGTTTTTTCATTGGATTTTAAATTAAATTAAATTAATTTGATTATGGTTATATTTTTAATAGATAAGTGTTTTTCCAAGGATTTTTAAGAGGCTATGTCATAGACCAACTTTTGGTGGTTAGTTATAATTTTGGTGCGATATGGTTACTCAATGGCTTAATTAGTATTTATGACACTTTAAAATAAATTGACTTATAATTATAGATGTTCTAATTAGTTATTTAGATGTTCATAGCATGAAATATGGCCCCATGTGTGAGTTAAATAACCAATAAACGTGGGATTACCTATAAAGAAATGAGAAGGTTGTTACTAATGAGGAGATTTCTTCTCTTATAAGATAAATGGTATTTTAAATATACACCTGCAGTAGTATACATGTTAATATAATAATTTGGATATGTTTATTCTCTTAAAATTATTCAATTAACCCATTTTAAAATTAATTAATTATATATTTTATGATATCATATATAGATTTGAATAGAATAATGTGCCAAATTAAATATGTAATGTGATCAGACTCTTTATACATCATCCATCGTTAGTCAAGGATTAAAATATGACAATATGTCTTATGAAATTCATATACTAATGGGTGATATTTAAATTACGTTTAATTGAGTGAGTAAATTGATAAGGAATAAAGGAACTAAGTATAGGTTCCATAGTGAGTGTCCCCATCAATATGGAATTATGACGAACTAGACATAAGTGAAAAACTAATGTCATGGGGGATAGTTATATTGATCAACAAATCTCATATTGAGGGATGTTAAAGTAATTTACTTTTCACTTGTTAGTTTAAAACTGAAAATAAAAATTGATAAGTGAGAAAACCACCCAAGATAGTCAAATTAGGATCCATATATCCGAAATAAAAGGTTGATTATAAAATTGAGAAACCCATTACTAAAAGTCCTCAATAGGTATTGTGATAACAAAATAATCCACTGAAAAACTAAAATTATAAGGATCACAATAGTCCACCAATAAAACGAGATAAATAAAGAATTAAAAACCATAAGATTAACAAATTATCATCAAATTGAAGTATAGACAACCCTTTTTCAATTTACATCGGGAGATTTTCATATATCAAAATAAAACAAATGTGCATAAAAATTAATATACTATAGTGTGTTTGACCTAAAATAAAAATGAATTTGTTGGTTTGTATAATACCTATATGATTTGGAAGTCACCAATTTAATATTTATGAATAATGTAACGAAAATAATAATAGATGGGAGATCACATGCGTGGGGGAGAAAATGGAAAGCCTGATGTGCTTCTAGGGTATTCTGGTTTACGCTGATATGGGAGGAGTAGAGCCTTTGTAGTTTGGGAAGATTTCAGATTGCTATACCAATGGATTTTTTTAAATAGTTAGTACAACCTGCTCTCTACCAGTAATTATTAAAACCATTAGTATAGGCATATTGTACCCAATATTATTTCAACAAATTTGTGTTGTCTTTAATATACACAATATGTACCATTGTTTATGTCGAACCACATGGATAGGATGACCTAGACCAAATAATTTTTCAAAATTGTTATTATAGGATCATCAGTTTATCCCAGCTTTCTAATAGTATGATGATGTGTATCTCTCCACATAGTAGTGTGATTATTATCACAATGATTTTTATAATCAAAGGGTTTGATAATTGGAGTTCTCTAATATTTTTATATATATGAATTGATATGATGGTTGTAATCCCATCATTTAGGGTGTTAAATACATTACTTATGAAGAATTGATATTATGAAGATAAAAAATTATAAATAGTTTGTAATTTTTATAGAACCAAAACAATTATTATAAAAACATGTCATAGAAATTGAATATTATAATTATAGGATTTAAAATACATTATGTGGGAAATTTTAATTTTTCGATGCTTAAAATTTTTCCATGAATTAAAAAATGGATTTTTTTAATCATATCATGGCCGATTAAGTAGTGAATCCACATTTCCATTGGAATATATCTAGTTAATGAGATAAGGTATCTATATAGAATCATTTTAATGAATAAGGGGTCAAACTATTTGTTATTGGGATAGAAAATTCAACACATAGAGTGATGGTTTATGATATTTTTTGGAATATAATTATAGTATCATGAAGATCAGTTTATGTGATACAACAATTGGCTGATTCGCATATCCTGATCTCTATGGTATTAATATATTCCAACAATACTAATGGGTTTTTACCCAATGATACTGAAATTCACTTGTAGGGTTAGTTTGGGGGCCATAACATGTTAGAGTTTGAGAACTTCATTATCGATAATTTGATGTGATGATGTTTTAAAACATCACTTCATTGAAGAAATTCCGAAGTGTTGGCATGGTGAACTGTACTATTATTGACCCTAGATTAGGTATTATTTGAATGGTCTGTCTGGATCAAATGAGTGGGTTTCACGATTTCATTTTTTTGTTGACATATTATATCAGGAAGGATCATGATAATAAATTGGGAATAAAATAATTTTTTAATAGGCAGAAAACTATATTCATATTTTAGTTTTAGACCCATTTTTAAGAGAGATATGGAATGGAGAGGGTATGACATGGTTTTTGAAATAGAACATGAATTTTTCATGGTTGGGAATGGGTTTAGGGTTATTAGTGTTCCAGTTATAAATGGAAAAGAGATATAATCAGATATGTGTATTAGGTTGTGATATGGATGTCAAATTTGTTCATTTGGTAAGTAAATATGGTGGTAACCTTGGATAAGGTCTAGTAAATGACTATGTGGGTATTTATTAGATTTTTAAGTATGGTAACTAGGTCTATATAATTTTTATGATCTTTGATGGGACAATGCATTTTACAATGATTCATGATCCTTTATAATAGATGTAATCTTTGAAGTGGGACTATAGATTATAATGAGACAGAGAATAATTTTCTTGAGTGGGGAAGTGAGTAGATGATGCCCTTCCAGACTAGTGATCTCAAAAAATTGTTTTTGGGAAATATAAAAATATTAAATTCATAAATTCCTCTTGGATTATGGAAATGAATCAGGTTTGGTGAAATTATTAAGTTCCACAACGCATATGTTATTTGGTTTTCATGCTTATTTGTTCCGTAGGGGTATTTTTTAAAACTTTCTATTCTAGATTGAGAAGGATGACACAAAAAAGGATCAATGATCTTCTTTTGATTGATGACTAGGTTTTACAATTAGTGAATGGAATATCCACCGTTGATATGATCATTTCACTGGTCGGGTGTGGTAATGGTATAGTTATAATCATTAGGACATTGGGAGTTATATTATGAAAATAATTTTAGTGAATAATGCCGTTCATAAGAAATAATTATAGATAATTTACGTGAATAATGTCATTCAGACATAAATTGATTATAATATTAGGGAGATGGATTAGAAATGAAAAAATATTTGATTCAATGTTTTTTATGATATAGATAAGACCTAATTTGTGTTTGGTAGTTTGAGGTACCATGTGGTGAAGGATACTGTTTTAATGGGCCTTGAGGTACATAGTTTTGTGGCATCTGGTACATGGTTTGGAGGCTTATGGAGGAACCATTGGATACATAATATTTTCAAAAAAAAATTCCTAATGTTCAGGGATGTATGACTGATGAAATTAATAGGGTTTTTGTTTAAATTTACTGTGTCTTGGTGGGGTTCTCCCCATATTTGGAGAAGATCCAAGTTGTTTTTTTAATTCATGTAAGAATCCTATTTTTTATATTTAGAGGAAATTTTTATTTCATGTAAAGAGTACATGATTTTTAATGTTTTCCAGGATCATTTCAAGAGAATTGTATAGAGTGTGAATTATTACATGCTAGGTAATGTTAAAAATACTTTCTTAAAAAAATGAAACAGATTTTTCATCATAGAAGATTCTTTTGGATGCTATAACATGGAGGGGGATTACACACCTTATAAATGCTGCAAAAAAATTATTTTACGGTACCATAAGAGTGATATGTTTATTCATTCAACATAAATATCCATTTTATCGACATAGAGATCCCTTCTGATTATTTTAAATACCTCTAACCCATCTAGATCATTTTGATCAATGGTTGATCTTGTTGTAGTTACATTACATTTCTATGGGAAAGGAATAATTTCTGATTATTTATTGACATGATTGAGGTATCATTATTTCATTTCATTATCAAATCCATTAATCTGTTGTCATGTTTTTCTTGATTCCTTTCAAGATCTATTGTGTGATATTTTACTAAATGTCAATCCATTGTTGGATGTGGTGCAGCGGGGGTGAGTTCACTAGGAATGTGTTTTTCATCTTATTTACACACCATTTTTTTAATTCAACTAATTCTATGATGTTTCTATTTATTAGAGGTTTTCAATTATCATTGTCAGATACATTATTAAAGTGGATCCCATTTTGGGTGGTTTCAACTCAATTTTTGTTGTAGATGGTTCCATATCTATCATGTGTTGGTGAACTAAATTGCACCAATATTTGGTAAATTGTTTTGTTGAATTAAATGTTATTATTCAATGATATATTTTGTTTGAGATGAACTAGGGTTTCATATAATATGGTTTCCCATTGTTTTTATAAATGAAGATGTTTTTTGAAGCATTGTGAAATTATTTTAAGGAATGGAATTCATATAATGATATGCTAAGATGGTTTTGAAAATAGAGCACATTAGTAGCCTTGGGTACTTAAGTGGGAGGTTTTTTAATAGGCATTTTATACTTTTAGGGGGTTTCTTATTGGGGAATTTCTCTTCTCCATGTGATTTGAAATCTAGGGACTTGTTAAACCAGTTGGGGGCTCACATTCTAGGGTGTTCCTATACTATTTATACATGATTCATACGTTAAGAGGCTGGATAAACATGTGATTTTATTTGTTATGTACGAGTGCCCTTGGTATGCTGAAAAAGTGTGATCATTGGAATGTTTTTATTATGGTTCTTGTCTAATCTATACTACTTTCAGTTTTTAAAATTATGATTTTACATGCATGGATTTGATATGACATGTGATTGATGATTTGTTTTTACATTCTATAGTTGTGATAGGTTAACATTAAATGATTTGAAAATGATTCACTTACTTTATTTGAAACAATTAATGAAGGGGAAATTATATTTTTTCCATTCTTTTAACATAAAAACTATTAAAATGTATATCATTCCTTTTTTTTGTTTATCATTCTTGGATTACTTTTTTTGAGACATGATAAGTAAATCCTGGTTGATACCCAACTATTACTATTATATCACACTATGTGTATCACATCACACATGTATATATATTTCCACTTTTTTCAATGCATAGAATGGTGAGGCACCACAGTGATGTGGAGAGGTTTTATTTTATCTAGGTTTGGTTGCTGGTTATTGAGATGGTGTGGGTTTTACCATGCTATCACATGGGGATTATTGGAGTATCCATTTTGGGTTTGTCAACCATTATTGTTGGACTTGTCTCTTGGATAATGTTTTGAAACCTTTTCAATTGAAATAGTTCAATTTTATTCATTATATTATTACGTATAAATATTCATGTTTTATACCACTACATAATTCAATACATATATGAATATGAAATTTTGTCTGCTCATGTTATGATAAATCCTTCCCTCTATTTGATGTTGTTTGTTGGGTTCTAGAAGCCACCACATAGGAATAGAAACACCCTTCTAGTATATGGAAATTTGGGTTTGTTACCATTTGCATAGGGTATCCAATTTTGGTTTTTCACCATATGGTATCATAGGAGTTCTATCCTCATGATTCCAATTATTAGTATTTTAGAATACTGGAGATATGATTTTCAATAGTGGAGAGGTATATTGTGATAAGTACCTAGCCAACTCTTATTGTGATCTGAATCAAGATACCATGGTATTTTTGGATATGCGTCTCATGTTTTCAGTTTTTTTTATCATAATCAATGTTTTTTATTATGGTTTTTCCTATTTTAAATGAGATTATTCATTTTTCTAAATCTTTATTTTGATTTTGTGTATAGTGGTACGCCAATGAGGTTTGTTTTGAAATTTCCTCAGGAGGGTTTAGTTGATTCTCCTCAAGAAATACACCTATGGACCTAAAAATATTATCCATGATATCATGTGAGAAGTTCGTGTCGTCTTTCTAAATCTACCCAAATCTAAGAACATAGATGTTGAGGTATTTTCAGATGTTTTGGGAGACACAAATTGATCACAATAGTTCTTACATGAGAATACACCACCCATTAAAGTAATGAATGAACTTCAACAGGTACAAGATGGGATTGAAAGGTTTGATCAGACCTACAAATTCTTTGATATACCTATTAGTATCATGGTGAAGTGTACAACATTCTTACTAGAAGGTACCAACTTGTGATGGTTGGATTCCATGGTACTAGAACTTGTGCATGTGCTCTAGGACTAGAAGGTTTTCAAGAATCTGTTCTTCCAGAATTTCTTTCCAGAGTCACTAATGATGGTCAAGTGTATGGATTTCCACTCTTTGTAGTAGGGAGAGTGTTCAGTGTCGGCATATGTTAATCAGTTTCTAGATATCATTATTTTTTCATGCAAGGTTGTATAGAATGACAAAATTAATAAACAGAGGTACATGTAGGGTTTTCAAAAAAAAATCTAAACACATGTATATATGTTTACTATTTCCACCTATCCATAGAAAGTGCACATTGATATGATGGAATAAATTAATATGGAAGGCATGGATGGATATTACTTCCCTTGTCTTCCACCTATTCATAGTTTATGTGGAATACTACCGAAAAAGATAATTTGGAAGGATCATTAAATGAGTGGTGGAGATGGTTCTCAGTAGCTGGGATCATTGGTACCTTCAACTTTTTCTAGTGGTGTGCTAATAAATTTCTATTAGTGTTGTATTTTTAGACAAACATGATGTTCTTATCATTTACCTGTAAATATGTGCAGTTACTGTGGGTTTTATGGTTGTCTCTAGAGTTTTTTTTCAGGATATGTGTACACCTAAACATGGTCTCAGATCATCGACTCAAAAGGCTACTGTTTCATAGTCATATTATTCTATTATTATTGGTATCCAAACACTTATCTTAGGGGTGAAAAACCATCCCCTGGTACCTATGTTTCTGGTAGTGATAAATGCAGGTACATAGACTTTTAGAGGTACCATTATTATTACATATTCAGGAGAAATTTTATTATTTCATACTAGTGCATTACACTAATTTGTATATAGCCATATTCCTTATACGATTAATCTTAAGATAGAGATCATGATGATTTTTATAGAGTTAGAGACACATTTTGGGAAGAGGAAATGATATGGGTTTTAGTGTCCTTCATGTGCAGTATTGATATCTAATGTAATGTTTGTATGAGATTTTCTTATTCATGATCTTTATTTTTTTGAATTCCTATTTCAGATGGACTATATTTATTCTCATCACGATGATGATTATTTTGATCATCGGTGTGTCACATTTATTTCTATTTATGAGAGCTCAAGGGTTTTTCAGGGAGAGAGGGATATGAGGTCTAGTCATCCTGGGCCTTCCCACCTAGATCCTAAGAGTTTTCTTCTTCAGTTGTTGAAGTTGATCCCAATTAATTATATTCAATAGTTTATATTCCTATTGTTTTTCATTATCAACCTAAAATTGTCCTATAAGATTTATTCATGTTTTCTCTGGAGAGGGAGGTGGAGTTTTTGATTGACCCAGTGTGAGGTTTGTATCTCACCTCAGTACCTTCATATAATAGGTGACTATTAAAGTAGAGAGAGATCAATATTTTTCTGTTTAACCAAATAGAAAAGTGTTTTGTTCACTTAAGTGTTTCACACTGGGCATCCCCAATGATATTTTACAAAAATTTAGATGGTTCATTCTGATTATGTGTGGGATGTTAGAAGATGAACCAGGTAACAATTAATAACATGTTTCCATTTCCTCATTTCGATAATCGACTTAATCAGTTGTTGGGATAAAGTGGTTTTTAAAGATCGATCTTTATTCAAGTTTTCATCAGATCAGAGTTTTGTAGTTTGATATAAAGAAGATGAATTTCAGGAGAAGGTATAAAAATTATGAATATCTTGTGATTCTATATATTTTTCATAATGATCTATTATATATTTTTTTAAAATAATTGAATTACATATTCTATTATTATATTGACACTTTTTTGTCATGCATTTCAATGAAATTTTGGTTTACTTGAGATTCGAGTGTGAGCACGATCACTATTTGAGATTGGTTCTAGAATTCATGATATCCCGTTGTTTATATGGAATGATTTTGAACGGAATTTTTTTGATTCAATAAGTGAATTTTTTAGGGAACATGATTTTTGAGATTTGATTATTAGTGGATCTTGAGATGGTAAATGTTTTATTTTAATGGGAATATCCATGTAACATCCTTCTGATTTGATCATCCTTGGCCTTTTTGGATACTATCAACAACTCATCAAGGATTTCTCAATGTTGGCATCATTATTTACTCCAATTACCAGTAAAGGGATGGAATTCTTATCATATGTAATGTGTTATGATTATTTTTAAGGTATGAAACTATTTCTTAACATTTTCACATATTATGATTTTACCCAATACCATTAAGGTGTTTGTGGTTTTCTAGGATGATTTCATTGCTCATTTTGGTTATGTGCTCATGCAAGATGACAATGTGGTAGATTGTAGCTGTTTTCAGATTCAATCACATGAGGAAAAATTAACCGACAATGTTTTAAAGTAATCCATATCTATGATGGAACATAATTGTCAGTTACACTATCTTTTTGGGGAAAACATGATAGTCTTTTTTGATAATAAGAGTTTTACCAATGTCTATTCTCATAATGAACTAGATCTTAAATAGAGGAATGTTGTGAAATACCTTGAGACATTTGACTTTGATATCGTATACACCCTGAAGAAGGTAAATGTCATTGGAGAGGCTCAATGTAAGAAATTTCCATTAGAGGTTCTTCAAGAATCGTAGGAAGAGTGGAACCTTATGGGGATTTTTTTAGTTTCATCTATATTATAAGGTGGATGTTTTAGGTATGGACCTTTCTAGTTTACAATTATCTTCATCCCTCATTGAGAATATTCTAATGTTTTAGTAGCATGATGAAAAGTTTATAGTAATTTTATTTACCCAATATATTGGGGTGACCATTTCATGATGGTATCTACCTTATGATGTTATTATTAGTTTTTGGGTTTTGTGTAATCCCAACATCAATGGGGAGATCATGTATTTTTTATCACAACATTTTGTGGGTCCTTAAACCAAGAATAGTGAAGATGTTCTATGTCATTATACAATGGCTCTAGTGTCCTGGTAGGAAGCATGAAATTTGTGATTATGTGTCCCACTATTATATATTCCTACAAATTAAAGCAGAACATATTAAACCTTCTAGTTTACTTCATCCTCATCCAATTTCAGATTGGAAATGGGATTTGGTATCAAGGGATTTTATTATTTTATTAATGTGGGATCTACATGGGAGGAATGTTATTTTGGTTTTTATTGATTAGTTTACAATGTTATCTCATTGCATTTAGATCAGGGATACGGCTAATGTTGAAGATATGGGTAAGTTGTATGTATAAGAGATTGTGATGTTACATGGGGTTCATTATACCACTGTTTCAAAAAAGGGTCATAGGTTTACTTCAAGGTTCTAGAGGAGCCTCGAGGATGTGATAGGGAATTATTTATAGTTGAGTAAAAATTATCATCCACTAAAAAATAATCCTATAGATTATCCTATTTAGATTGTAATTGTTATGATCTATGCATGTTTCATTGATTTTAGTGCATCATGGTATAACCATATTGGATATGTTGAGTTTTCTTATAAAAATAGTTGTCATTCATCAATCATAATGGATCTTTTTTAGTGTTTAGTTGGTCTTCTATGCAGATCATATATTTTTTGGGAAGTGTTTTATGAAGCCTCTTTAGTAGGACCGAGCTTGGATCAGGAGATGTCCATGATGATTTAAGAAATAATTTGGAAACTTTTTATAGGTTTTGGTCGAGAGAAATCATATTTTTATTAATGAAATCGTATTTTAGAGTCTTTTATAGGTGAATGGGTGTTCATGAATGTTTCTCCTTAGTTGGGTCTCCTTTGCCTAGGAAAAAACTGAAAGTTGACTCTAAGATGTGTTGGACTATATATGGTAACTCAGTGGCATAGGTAGATTGATTATCGGTTTTGATTTCGAATTTCATTGATATCCATTCATGTTGTTTTACATATATCTTGTCTTAGGAAAAATCATCATGTACCTTCTCAAATTTTGGGTTGGAAAGATATTGAGGTAGAACCAAATGTTTTTGTTGTGGAGAAGCTAGTAGAGATCACTGACATTCAAGTGAGGGTCATTCATAAGAAGCTTGTTCAACTGGAAATGTGTTATTGAAAAAAAGATCAGTTTCTCAATAGAATTGGGAGTGAAAGACATAAATTAGGGAGTATTCAGCTCACTTTTTTTTACAAATATTAATTATTGTACACTAAATCCCAAAGAAATAAATTCTTATCATTGAGAGTTTTAACTTCTTTTTACCGAGTTTCAGGTAATTTATTTCTCTTTAATTTTTTTCCTAATTAATTTGGGTTCCTCTTGGGCCTTCCAATAATGGAGAACACTTGATGAGAATAATGACCTAATGATTTGGGATTTATATATTTTTTGATTAATGGAGTCTGCGTATAAACATGTAGTGGCATTGTGGGGTTCTCCCTGAGTTCCGAGAATGTGCTTCATGGATTGGGTTTTCATGTATGGATAATTGGTTTTCACTATCTATAGGAAACATACATTTCATGTAATGAGTACATGACATAAAATATTTTCCATGCTCATATCTTATTTTGAGTAACCATTATGAAAGGTTACACAGTGTGTAAGGGATTCCCACCATTTAATGTCCACATATTTTTTTTTAATAAAAATGTAATGATTTTTTCATAGTATACGAGTTACAAGTATTACATGATGTGTAATGAGATTATATGTGGAGTAAATGCCACGAAAAATGATTTTTGGGCACCCTACGATTGATATATATATTTATTTAATATGTATCCCTTGGATATTAACCATGAGTTTTATTCCAATGATTTTGTAGACATAGAACTATTATAACATGGTTCATTCTGTGATTGATTGTTGTTATAGTTATTATGTGTTTCTACGGGTGAGTATTTATTTCATATTTTTCATATCCTTGATTATGATAACATCATTGTTTTGTTTATCAGATCCATTGATCTATGGTGATGTTTTGTTTGATTTCTAATAGATTCGTTGTGTGATCATGTTTAGGAGGCCAATCCTTTTTTGGTTGTAGTTCGGTAGGTGTCTGTTCATGAGGTATGTGTAGTTTCCTCTTCTCCTCCTACCATTTTATTTGATTGAATATATTATAAAATGTGTAGATTGATTATAGGTAATTCATTGTTCTTGTAGGATCCATTATGGTGTGGGATACCATTTTGGGTGGGTGAAAACTGAGTTTGGAGGTTGGTGGTTCCATCTTAATCATTTGCTGTTGAACTTCATTGCTCTGGTATCTAAAAAATTGTTCTCGGAAATGAAATTTGTTAATGAATGATTTGTTTTGTGTGATTATAATTTTTTCCATAAAATATAGTTTTCTAAATGGTTTGGAAAATGAAATGATTTTTCAATAATTTTGAAATAGATTAATGAATTTTTTTAATTAATTATATAATAATATTTTTGATGAAATATTTTGGAAAATAGATAACATGGAAATCCTTGGGTGATTAGTTATAAGGTGTAGTAATATGACTCATCAAATATCCATGGGTTTTATCAGGGGGGTCTTATGATCCCTAGACTAGTTGTTCTAATGAATTGTTTGAAATTTTGTGGGGTTCACATTCATGGGTGTTTCTCTCCACTTCTGACTCAATGAATTTGTCTAGAGGCTAGATGTGTGTGTGATTGATTTTTTTAGGTATGATTTCCCAAGCTCTCCTGACCTAGTGTGATCCATAGTGTGATGTTACATGTAATTCATGGTCTATTTGGGATGATTTTGGTTTTTACAACATTGATTTTACTACCATTTATTTGTTATGATATGTGACTCATGATATGGTTTGAAATGATATATCTATTGGACATATGAATTATAAATTCTTTGAAACTGATTTACATGTATTATTTAGAAATGTGGAAAAAGGTGAAATTAAATTTTTCCCCATGATTATTATATAAATAATGATAAAATAAATTCAATTCCTTGTTTTCATTAAATTTGAGCTTGCCTAGAATTCTATTCAGCAACTTGATAAGGAAAACATTGGTGAGATCCCACTAATCTTGTTTTCCCATACCTTGTGTACCCTTATCCAGTACGTAGAACTTGTTATTTCTTTTGATGTAGGGGAATGAAAGGCACCATAGTGAGGTGGAAGGTGTTTCTATTTGATGGTATTGGGTAGATGGATGGCGAGATGGTGCTGTTTTTTATGCTATCACATGGGGACTACAAGAGTATTCCTTCTGTTTTTCGTAATCCTTTTTCTATTGGACTTTTCCATTAGATATTTTTTTTTCAATCATCTATTTTTTATCACATTCATTGTTCCATATAGGTAGTGATATATATATATATATATATATATCTATATAATAATGTTTTATTCCATTATTTAATTTTTAATATGCATGTACATTTCATGTTATCTACTTTAGATTGGAAAAATTCATTCCCATTATTCGATATTCTCCCCCAGGTGCTAGATTCTCACCTGTCGAGATCAGGAATGCACATAGGGAATGTGGAAAATGAGTATGGTTTCCATATTTAGAGGGTATTCAGGTTGTGTTTATCACATGGTTGGTTTTGATGTATCGGGAAATCTGTAGTTCCACGAAATAATTTCTTTGAATAGAGTTAGAATTTCCATTCCACCCTCTTTATTATTAAAACCCAGGATGACAACATCATTGGTACAGTGAAAATTTTTAGAGGTATCCACATTTGGATCTAATTATACTCCCTTTAAAAATGTGGATCTGAGTGAGGGTCTTCACTGATCATAATTTTTCAGTTCCATTAAAATTTCTACTTCATCGAAGACCTTGGGAGAATTTTTAGAAAATATGTTCCCTTTGGAGCTTGAAGAGTATCCAGAAAATGTATTTCTGGTAATTTTGAATTAGATTTTATGGTTGTACTTTTTTAAACACATAAATAATGTTTAAAATCCAATAATTTAATATAGAAAATATTATGTGTAGACTTAGTGGATGTACTAAAAGTGTTTATTAGATCATTGTGATAAAATATAAAATTTTGAGATACTGACTGAAAAAATGGATTAGTTCATAAATTAATATAATAATGGGATTATAGTACACAAGGTTTAGAACGAAGCCTCATAAGGCTCGGATATATAACATTTTTTATAAAATAATCTATCCTAAGGTTCAAATAATCACTCATACGGTTGTGGAAATCTAGAAGATTTAGTTTTAAGGCTTAGAAAAATGCACCCATTATAGTTGAGAAAACATGGTTATAAGGTTGATAAGTCCTTCTGATGTTTGGACATATCAGTTTAATGTTGAGATTCTATCACTATATGGTTTGTTCTAGTGCTTATAAGGTTAAACCTATGTTCGTAAGGTTCCAAAATATGTAGAATATTTTAATTCATATTTAAAATATGATTTTTTAAGAACATATATATTCTTAAGAAATTGTAATTATTACAATCACACAACTGCTAAATCACGGTTAAACATAAAACATGGTACTATTGATAATAAAAAAATGGTTTCACTATAATGGAATTGTTTTTTCAATGTAAGAATAAATTATAACTACAATAATTTCTTGGTTATGTTCCAAAAGGCGATGCAACTCCAGAGTGATGTATAATAGATTCATGACATAGAATATAATGGAGGGAGAACAAGAATTACAAGATGGATAACTATTGGAAGAAGTTAATTATATTAATTTAAACAAAAAATATATTTTTATATTATAGTTTTGGCTCATGGTATGTTATAAATAGTATGTCATACTTTTTTACATTATATGTGGTGTGGAACAAAAAAATAGAAATATAGATCTATTGAAATAAAAATTATTGAGAATAATTTTGAGATACTATAGAAGAAGAATCAGGGGATACTCATATATCATTGATATAAGATGCAACTTAGAACAATACTATTTAATGAATATGTGGAAGAAGTAGAACTCTATAAAATTGAATTGAAATCCAATTTAGATATGTAATTCTATGTTTTTGAAAATCTTTGTCATTATTCAGTGAAAAAGTGCAGAAAAAATATACCATATTTAGGAGATGTGTATCAAGAGTCAAAAATTATTCCATGCTTGTTTGTATCATATGTTGTTGTGGGTGTTTTAGAAACAACTGGTTTCACATCAAATTAATTTTATGTTCTAATAAGTGAATATTAATTTAAATATCTTATTATATATTAGTAATAATTCTATGTGACATAAATGTAAAAATTTTCTAGAGTATATTCTATATTAAAATGGAATATGAATTCCCTAAAATGAATAAAATATAGAAATTCTAGGATTTTAGTCATAAACCTAGTTAAATAATCAGGTAAAATTATATGATAGGAACCATAAGATGTTGAATGTCTGGTGTAGTTAATCATAAGAAGATGGGACTTGTTCTCATGAATATTTTTCATGGTCGTCTCCAAAAAGTTAGATTATAAGAATATAACCATTGGTAATAAATATGAATGTTTATGTATCATCAAATATTCACTCATACAAGTGTATTCAATGTACATTATACATTAATATAATCACTAATCCATGACAAAAATCACACACATATATGTATTTCCATAAACCATTATGATAATAGTTCATTAATAAGTTTGGATTACCATGAATGATTTGTTATTCAAGAAATGATCTAAGAATTATCTTTCACTTCGATATTATTAAAAGTGGATATCTCACCATTTTTATTGAAATAAAAATGTCGCATTAAATTCTATTGCAATGGCATGAAGAAATGTTAATTAAGGATTGCAAATGAAATATGTATCATTAATATAGTTATATTACCTAAGTGTAGAACATACATGATGAAATCATGTGATGATTGTATTACATTACATTTTGAGATCTGATTTTTTTTTGATGTTGTGACATTAAGTTCCTCGATGTTGTTACATTAAAATCATTCTCTTATATGCCTTAACTAGTTTCAAGACTGTAATCATGGAATTAAGGAAATCCATCCTCAAGATAATGACAATGATTCCTATAGGATCACATAGTAAGTGTTTCAAATGTTCCTAATTAAATTCTATATGAAATTAATAATTTAATTAAAAATTATTTTAAAAAACTAATAATACATTTATTTACGATTCATCGATCATAGTGTTTTATTCAATTTTTCCAAAATATTAAATTTTTAGAATTAAAATGACATATTTTTTTGTAAGTAAATATTTATTTACGTGTTCAACAAATGAATATGTGAAATAGAAGACTAATATAATTTCTAGGAATAATTTTTTTCCTGATGATAAAATAATAATTGTCATTACACATGTTAGATAAATTTATAGAAGAAAATAATTTTATTTTAATATGTTGAATGATTATAGATATGGGTTTGACATTTGACTAAGGAAAATTTTGGAATTATTTAAAATAAAAACCATAACCCTAGGTCTATAAATATACAAATTTTTATTTATAAAAGTGGATAATCTAGAATCATCATACATAACAAATTTCTACCAATAATTTCCCTCTTCTCTCTGACATCCTATTAAGAATTAAATGATCAAGAGAACTACTTAAAGATATATAAAAGGTGAAGTTATCTATATGAACAACCAAATATGACCAATTGACTACGCAATAACCTAATGATTAATCAATTTCATTTACAATTCAATGAACCATGTTCAGATCACCATAATTGTGATTCTACCATTGGATCCAAAAAGTATGTTGACAAACTATCAAAAATGGTTTCATATGATCAAAAATCTTCTATTATGAAATATATCCAGATCAATTTAATTGTTAATAAATATTAATTAAATTAATTATAAATTCAATATGAAAAACATATTCATTTTCTTCTTGTGAAATTATAATCTATACCAATTCGAAATAATTTATTAGTCATAAAATTCATGTATTATATATTATGATAATGATCCATTGAATCTGACTGTTTTTGATTTGGAATCGGCCCTTAAATGCGAATTTTCAACACCCAAAATTATAATGTTTTGTTATAGTGGCCATGATAAAATTTATAATTTGACATTTTTTATTTTTTAGATTTAAATGTGAATATAAATATCATGTTTTAATTCATTCTTGATTTTTCATAAAAATGTATTTATCATAGTCTTCATTTCTCAAATATATTACCTTGATTCATTAATGAATAATGAAGTTTTTATCTAATGATCCCATCCATAGGTTCCAAGGATCCATAATAGATAATATAAAATGACATGATATGTTATCCTTTGTTACATGACATGAAACCTTGTCCATTTCACAAGGATACCCAAGTATATTTCGCATCATCAAGTAATTAGTGCATGTTGTGTGCAATAAATTTACCATGTTTAGAAAATTCAAGGTGTTACACCTAATTTACAAAATAAATTAAATGTAATTTGACTATACATTGTGTATTATATGTATTTTCAACATAGAATATAAGGTTTTTAATTTTTTTAATTAATACCACTCACACATTTAATACCCAACATGTACATAATACGATCTGTTTAACTAGAATTACTTAACATGTATTCTCTATAAACATTGTGTACATCATAAATGTACACTATAATCAGATAGCTAGTCCATAGGTGTGTACTATCGATATTTGGAATTCAAAAGTACATGTTGTGTAAAAAGATATTTCACATAGTAAATTTAAACTATATATACAGAAATAATAAATTTAATTAATCACTTTATAAAACATATAGAATCATGTTTTTTAGGTCCTTATGTTGACATTACATTATAGTTGTTTGGAATTATAATATATATATTTAGTTAATTCGGATTAATAATAGTGGTTATGAATCATGTATGGTTTTTCTACACTAAATATTCATAAAACTAAATTATACATGCTTCATAATTTTCATGAGTACCATGTGGAATTAAATTTACCACACATTTTTTGAAATTATAACACATTCAATGTCAAAAATATGTTATTATGGTATTATTTATAATAATTTTTTTAGTAATTTAGATATGTAATCACGGATTATATTTCAAGTGCAATTATACGTACTATATTATTGAGTTTTAATTAAATGAAATTAGATTTTTTTCTTTAAAATAACATTGGATGTATTTTAGGATTGTTGGATGATATAAGATAATATGAATAAATGGGTTAATAATATAATTAATCTGGATTATTTTTGAATATTATATATAATTAGTGATAGTATTGAAATAAATTTTAGCTCATTGTTTTAAATATGTATTAATTTCATGAGTATCAATGGTCATGATATTTACTAGACCTATGTATGAATTGGTTTAATTTAATATAATTTTATATCAATTGATTATTATTAAAATAAATATGATGGGATGTGTTTCATTCCACACTATTTTCTTAGTAACTAGGTTTCCAGGGACATTTTTTTATAATTCCCCATAAAAAATATTTTAATTACCACAAACTATCTATTATTAATAACAATTTTGCAATAAAAAAAATTTAGAATGCATATGCAGTCAGTTCATGGAAAAAACGTGGCCTACAATGTTCATGAAAAAATCACGATGACACCAAAATATGGGATACAATGGTTTACTAGTTTTATTTTTCAATAGGTAATAAGACGGAATCAAGGATATTATCCATAGGGTTTTTGTTTGATTTATTTTTTGCATAATAAATTAACATGTGTATGATAACATCATCATGCCATTTATTTATTTATTTGTTTAATTTTTATGAATATTTTATTTTATTGGTCTTTGTTCATGATGACATAAATAAATTAACAAAAATAAAAAATGGTATTTATATAAATGGATTATTTTTAAATGATTTATCAAATCATGGTTAATAAATTAAGTAAAATTCACATAATATTAATAAGACAAGTAAGGTATAAAAAATATAAATTTATTGATAATAAAAAAACCCCATGTCAATAATAATACATTAATCCTTTGATCATGGAAATTGGGATGTAGCCATAGTTAATGATTTGGTTTGTCCTCTATTAGGGGAAATTTTAATTACTGTAATGACTTAAAAAAGATAATAGTTTTACTTAACTGAATCTTCATTGGCATTATTGGACTCCATCTATCAAACCAAAAACTAGAAATTAGTAATGAGGAAACGGTAGTGAATATTTCAGGATTGGAGAGTCCTCTATACAGTTCAAGAAGATACTCATTTTTAGTTTCTGATTCAGTCTACCAAAATAATTTATTATATCTTTCTTGGACTCCTTCTAGATTATAAAAAAGAAAATGTCTATCATTAAAACTAGAATTTATACAACAATTGGACATTTTGATTTCAATGGTGATGGATGTCCAGACAAGATAAAATAGTGGGTTACATTATAAAACTAAAATTAATACAGCCACACATAAATTTTAATCAATTTATCTACTTATTATATTCTTTTTTATAATTTTAGAATAATGAATTATTCACAAACTATATTATCCCTATGATCAATTTTATAAAATTACCATCTTTTTACTGGATGTAAAATCGTACAATGGTTCAAACACCAAATTGTTGTGTTTCACCGTGAATCTAAATATTAAATACTATAATCCACATTACCTAATCGGAATTCTAAGGATATTACTAATGAGGACATTGTTGTATATAATAAAAATCTAAAAATGTATGGTTGATACTATGTGTTTGGTACATCATCCATTTCTATTTAACTCAATAAGACACACAGATACATGGTTTACTATTGAATTATTATACATCTATGTGATCAATAAAATAACATATCTATATATCAATTGGTTTTGATATCCAAGGCACTATTTCCGAGTAATCATGGAGAAGGTCCACTAGATGGGACTCCCATAGTAAAACTCAAAGGATAAATTTTTTTGTTAGAGGTTCTTGTTTTTAATATAAATGATGAACTATGAACTAATATTATTAATCCATAACTCCCGTATATATTCTCAATTTATTTAATTTAAAAATGAAAAACATAGAGGTGGTACCTGTAACGACCCAAAGTTTCATTAATGGAAAATCCCTCTTGATCCAGTTAAATGTTTCTTTATGAAAAATGTTTTTATAAGATGTCAACTTCTTTAAGTTTTACGTTAAGATTTGTGACCGTTACTTTTATAGTCGTTGAACAGTGATCATCTGGGTAGTTTAAATATAAGTCTATAACGAACCAATTCTCTACTCAGACAAAGGAAGCGATGGCCTCATCCAGTAGAATTGCCCCTTACGAAGCCCATTTGTCGGAGCTCGGAAAGGAGGTGGCATCTTTGGGCTTTGCCCTTGACCAAGCCCAAGCTGAGCTTCATCAAGTCAAGCTCGAACGTGATCGTCTACGGGAAAAATGGAAGTTGATAGAGATTACCACTCGAGCGATGTTATCCGAGCAACCCCAAGAGTCTGTCACCATCGCACACCTTACCCTTAGGTCTTATGCGGCTATTTTAAGGGGTTATGTAACAAATAAGTAGCACCATGTTCATGTGCATTATTTTTGTATATAATAATGAATATAATTTCTAGTCATTTTTGATGCATTGTAATTAGTTTTTAAAGTACAAATGATGTTTTTAGTTATTATTTAATTAAGAATTATATTTTATTAAATTAAAGGATTTTTGAATTAAATAACATTTTAATAAAATATTATTATTAATATTAAATTAATTTTTATTAAATATAAATGATCTTATAATTTTATGAATGCAATTAAAATTTTTATTAAGGTTTGAAAGCCATTTCTGTCAAAACCCGTGAATTTTTATAAATGTCGGTTTTTATTTTAAAAGTGAAAATTCACATATTTAGAAAATTATTTAGATAAAATAAATATTATTTTTGGAATCAGGACGTCGAAATTATCCAACGGTGAATTTTTCATAATTTTCTGAGACAGTCAAATTTTTGGGTAAAAATTAAATACCATTTAAATATATAATGTGTTTTATGACATCATAATGACCCAATGGTGATGTAATAAAATACCATAATCCTTATGTTCGGCCAATATGTGTTTTATCAATAAAATAATGAGGTTTTGGGTTTGTTTGACTCACTTTTCAAATCATTAATGGAGCCCTCAATACTTATTCAACACTTTGCCTTTTTAAATTAATTTCCATGGGAGTGTGACTCACCTCCACATAAGCAACCCTAATTTTTTAATAAGTTCGGACCTTGGCCTTGTAAAATATTGTTTTCCTCTTCACTTTTCCAGAAACCATGGGCAAATACCATGGGATGGTTTGTGGTTTGGATTATTTTAATATAAGGGGTCCCAAACCTAAATAATAAAGAATTCTCTCACCTTTCCTATATAAACCCACCCAAGCTCCCACTTCCTCCTCACCCAAAGCCCTTGAAGTTCGTCTAAACTCTTCCCTACTCTCTCTAGAATCCTCTCAAGGTGCCCCAAGCTCCCAAGAAGCCTCTCACAAGCCTCTCTCTAGCCTTTGGAAGCACACTTCCAAGTAAGGGTTTTTCTTCCTTTCTCATTTTTGTCAATTTTCTTTAAGTTGTATTGCCCTTTTAATTTCATTTATGAATGTTGGGGTATGGTTTCGCACCTCTCCCATACTGCCCTCTTATTTTTTGAATGATGGGAGACCCCTTTCTCTCTCATTAAATGCCTCCCTTGTACACCCGTTACTAGGCCGAAATTCCGAAAGGAACCTTTTTCTCCTCTTCTATATTCAAGCAATACTTTTGTATCATGAATCTAAATTCCTTTTCAATTGTTGGGACATGTATCTATATGACCTTCTTACTGTCCATTACATGTAAATATGATGAGGAACCCCTTTCTCTCTCATCAGCCTTTTTATGAATTCTTATGTCACGCCGTTACGCTGCCGAAATCACACCGATTTTCTAAGCCAATATCATTGTGTAGTGAATACCATGCCCATTTCTCCATCAAGGGTATTCACCTTTATGCAAGTTTACTTATTGATTGTAAAGTTTCATGTATGAATTCCACATTCCTTTTTCGTGGAATAAATTATTATGTTTTATGAATCCATGTTTTATGATCCATGTGGCACACTTATGCATGAAATGAAATGTTTAAGAAGGGTGCGCCCTGATAGCGCTCCAATGCATTGGGTAAAGTATAGTATCATGATACGTCATGTGCAATGAGTGTTGACTCATGCTAATTCAAGTGCAACGAGGGTTTACTCGTGCTTCAAGTGCAATGAGGGTTTACTCATGCTCCATGTGCAATGAGCCTTGGCTCATGCTAATTCAATGATAAGTGTTGTTGCCACATTTCCATGTTATGATTATCATGCTTTATCATGCCTTTATGTTCATGTCTCTCTTATGCTCTATTGATATTCCTATTGCCTAACATGTATTGTACTCCTCATGTTATTCATTGTGTACTCCCTTACTGGGCTTTATAGCTCACCCTTTTCTTATGCATGTCCTCAGGTTATCCCATGCAATGCTAAGTACGAAGGAATGTAGTGGTCATGTAAAGGAAGTTTTCAATAAGGATGTTGTATTTCATGTTTAAATTTTTATGTAATGATCCTAAGCCCCAAAGACACTCAACCTCTCGATCTTCATTGTTGTATCAAGTGAAGTTTTATGTAATAAAGCATGTTTAAGTTGTAATAAAAAGCAGGGTTGTCATAGTTGGTATCAAAGGATAGGTTTAGTTATTTTTGGGATTAGGAAACCCTAGTAAAGCCTTAGATACAAGACTAAGCATAATAAAAACATCCCTAAGTTTTGGTAAATACTAAGTAAGTGTTTTATCAAACAAATACATCCCTGTCTGGATACGAGCAGGTAGAGGGGGCTCTGGCACAGATGTATCCTAGGGGTAAAACCCGAAAACACCGCTTTGAGCTAGACTCGAACGGGAACTGGTGCACGACAACGGGCCTTGCTGCACTCTTGGTTACGACACTCCCGGGGGATATGTTTTGATAAATTCACAATCTTAGTATGAACCCTTATTAAGGGAAAAATTCCCCCTAAGAATATATGTTAGAAGGAAGATCATGAAAAGCCTGGATTGAATCCTATAGACTCATGAGTTAAAGAGATTAAAGTTTATTTATAAGTCATCAACTTTTGTCTTTGGATTACCCTTTATGTGTTACCCCTAACTTTCCTTTTATTCCAGCCAATGGCCGGTAATAGGAGAACTCGGGCTAACAACCGTTGTGAAGATCAGTGTGATGACTGTACTTGTGAGATGCCCAATCCAATGGGAGCGGGAATCGCGAACTTTGTCACGCTTCTCTCTCAGCTAACTCAAGTTTTGAATAGAAACACTGGTCAAGAGGAACGTTCAACCCCCCCTAAGAAAGAACAAGTCGCTATTGAAAGCTTCATGAGACAAAGGCCTCCTACTTTTAGTGGATCATCCGATCCCACGATTGCTGAACAATGGATCAACTCCATTGAAAAGATATTCTCTATCATCCAATGCTCTGAAAAAGAGAAGGTTCTCTTGGCGGCTTATCGTATGGAGGGTGAAGCTGATCAATGGTGGATGTTGATCAAAAATACGAAGACTGTGGAGGAGATCGAGGCTTTGGAATGGAAGGTATTCCGGAAGATGTTTTTCGATAAATATTTTCCACGCACCCTCCGTCTTAAGATGGAAAGGGACTTCCTTTCCCTCAAGCAGAAAGATGAGGAATCTGTGGGAGCGTACGAGGAAAACTTCACAATGCTTGCACGATACGCTTCCGGCTTTGGCGTTACCCCCGAATGCAAGGTTGACCGCTTCTTTGGTGGGCTGAAACCTAGCTTGCGGAAAGCATTAGCGATCCGTGACTTCGACAGCTATGAGGAAATTGTCCGATGTGCCCTCAAGGTTGAAATGGAGATCGTAGAATCACAGGGGTATCATGGGGACAAGAAGCGGAAGGTGGACTTCAATGTTGGTGGTCCGATGGATAAATCCAACGGCGCTAAGAAATTCCAGCACCCCACTTGCCAAAAGTGTGGAAAGAAGCACCAAGGAAATTGCCTTAGGGGGACAAGAAAATTCTTCAAGTGTGGAAGAGAAGGGCACCTAGCTGTTAACTGTCAGCAAGAAGGACCCGCGGCTGCGACGAAGGGGAGGAACGCTCCGTTCGAACCTCAACGCGTTGTTCAATGCTTCAAATGCAAAGAACTGGGTCATTTTGCGAATCAGTGCCCTAATCCAAGGGTTATCGGAGGCAATCAACAACCTCCAAGACAACAAGGAAGAGCTTTTGCCATCACTTCTGCCGAAGTGAACCCCGACAACGAAGTGGTGACAGGTACGCTAGTTATTCATTCAAGGATAGCGAACGTACTTTTTGATTCAGGTTCTACGCATTCTTTTATATCTCAATAGTTTAGTAGAATAATCCCTGCACCACCACAAATCATGGAAGTAAAGATGTCGGTGAGTACGGCAAATGGGGCAATCATTGCATCCCATGAGTATAAGTCCTCCCCTATTATAATCTGTGGATTGAATTTCCCGGCGAACCTCGTCATACTCCCTTTGGTGGAATTTGATGCAATTCTTGGCATGGATTGGCTTTCCTTATATAGAGCCAACATAAATTGTCGGGAGAGGGAAATCACACTCCATATGGAGAATCGACCCCCGATTCTTTACAAGTGTCAGGAGGAAGATGAATCTCCTTTAGCTCCATCATCTCAAGCATGGATATTACTACCTTATGAGCATGCATATCTGGCTCAGATGATTGAGTCCAAGGAAGAAACCACCCTTGAAGAAATGCCTATTGTGAGGGAATTCGCTGAAGTATTTCCCGAGGAACTTCCTGGTCTTCCTCCAAGAAGAGATGTTGAGTTCTCAATTGAACTTATACCTGGGGCGCTACCAATATCCAAGACTCCATATAGAATGGCTGTGGTTGATCTTGAAGAACTGAAGAAACAACTACAGGAGAATCTGGATAAAGGGTTTATACGCCCAAGTGCATCACCATGGGGTGCACCAGTCCTCTTCGTCAAGAAGAATGATGGGTCAATGCGGCTTTGCATCGATTATCGTGAACTTAACAAAATCACGATAAAGAACAAGTATCCTCTCCCAAGAATCGATGACTTGTTTGATCAGCTGCGTGGAGCACAATACTTCTCCAAGGTCGACTTGCGGTCGGGATATTATCAAGTAAGGGTGAAGAAGGAAGATATCCCCAAGACTGCTTTTCGTACAAGGTACGGGCACTATGAATTCATAGTTATGCCTTTTGGACTCACCAATGCTCCAACAATATTCATGGACTTGATGAATAGAGTCTTTAGAGATTACCTAGATAAATTTGTGGTTGTCTTTATAGATGATATTCTAATATACTCCAAAACCAAGGAGGATCATGAGGATCATTTAAGAACTGTACTGGAGACTTTGCGCAAGGAGAAGCTCTATGCCAAGTACAGCAAGTGTGAGTTCTGGTTGAAGGAGGTCTCATTCTTGGGCCATATCATCACAAGCAATGGGATATCTGTGGACCCCTCCAAAACAGATGCAATTGAGGGATGGCCGAGGCCAACATCGGTAACTGATATCCGTAGCTTCTTGGGGTTAGCTGGATATTATCGACGATTTGTGAGAAACTTCTCACGATTGTCCAACCCTCTTACCAAGCTAACTCGAAAGGGAGTAAAGTTTGCTTGGAGTGATGAATGCGAAGAAAGCATCAAGGAGTTGAAAAGGAGGCTTATCACTGCACATGTGCTCACATTACCCACAAGTGGGGAGCTTTTTGTGGTATTCAGTGACGCTTCGAAGAAGGGCTTAGGATGTGTGCTGATGCAGAATGATAAAGTGATATCCTATGCCTCAAGGCAGTTGAAAATCCATGAGCGAAACTATCCAACGCATGATCTGGAGTTGGCGGTGGTGATCTTTGCCTTGAAAATCTGGCGGCATTATCTCTATGGGGAGAAATGTGAGATATATACTGACCACAAGAGTCTTAAATATATATTCACACAGAAAGAGCTTAATATGCGCCAGAGAAGATGGATAGAGCTCATCAAGGATTATGACTGTTCAATACATTACCACCCTGGAAAGGCGAACAAGGTGGCAGATGCCCTAAGTAGAAAGGATCCAGCAATTCTATCAATGATGAGAATTGAGAAGGATCCAATCTTCTTAGACTTGATGAAGATGGACGTGGGAATCATAAAGAAGGGAACATCATCAATCCTTTCACAAATGATTGTTCAACCATCTCTTTTGGAAAGGTTAAAGGATGCTCAAAAGGATGATGCGAGAATCCAAGAAAAAGTGGAAGCTATCAAAAAGGGAAAATCCTCAGAGTTTAATGTTAATGAAGAAGGAATTGTGCGGTTTGGGAAAAGACTATGTGTCCCATCAAGTTCGGAGCTGAAGAAGGAACTTTTGGATGATGCACATAGTTCAAATTTCTCTATTCACCCAGGGAGCACAAAGATGTATCGAGATCTCCGAGAAAACTTTTGGTGGGATAATATGAAGAAGGAGATCGCCGAATATACATCAAAGTGCCTGGTGTGTCAGCAAGTGAAGGCAGAGAGGCAGAAGTCTAAGGGGATGATGCAACCATTGCCCATACCAGAATGGAAATGGGAGAACATCACCATGGACTTCGTCACTGGACTTCCAAGGACATCCAAAAGCAACAATGCAATCTGGGTTATTGTGGATCGTCTTACAAAGACTGCACACTTCATTGCTATTCGAGAGGATTTCTCTTTGGATCAACTGGCACAGATATATATCAGGGAAGTGGTACAGTTGCATGGAGTACCACTATCTATTGTGTCGGACCGAGATCCAAGATTTACCTCTAAGTTTTGGAAGAGTCTTCAACATGCTCTGAATACTGAACTGAACTTCAGTACGGCCTATCATCCTCAAACTGATTGCCAATCCGAGCGGACTATCCAAACACTTGAGGATATGTTGAGAGCGTGCTCAATGGACTTTAAAGGAGGATGGGATCAACATCTTCCTCTAGTTGAGTTCTCTTATAATAATAGTTTCCACTCGAGCATCCAAATGGCACCATATGAAGCCCTATATGGGAAAAGGTGCAGAACACCGGCATGTTGGGATGAGGTCGGTGAACGTAAGCTGCTTGGACCAGAAATGGTCGAAGAAATGGTGGAGAAGGTGAAAACCATTCAGCAGCATATCAAGGCAGCCCAAAGTCGACAGAAGAGTTATGCAGATAATCGTCAACGAGACCTTGAGTTTAAAGTTGGAGACATGGTGTTTTTACGCATATCTCCGTGGAAGAAGGTCATGAGGTTTGGGAAGAAAGGGAAGTTAAGTCCAAGGTACATCGGCCCCTTCGAGATTCTTGATCGTGTTGGGGCTGTGGCCTATCGACTAGCACTTCCACCTACTATGGCCAAGGTGCATGATGTCTTCCATGTATCCCTCTTAAGGAAGTACATACCAGACCCTTCACATGTACTCTCTTCCGAGGTGGTACAATTAGAAGACGATCTTTCTTATGAGGAGCAACCAGTGAAGATCTTAGATCGTAGAGAAAAAGTTCTACGAAATAAGACAATGCCCCTCGTCAAGGTGTTGTGGAGAAACCACAAGTTTGAAGAAGCAACTTGGGAGTCGGAGGATATGATGAAGCTAAGTTACCCACATTTGTTTTAGTGTGGGAAAAGGAAAATTTCGAGGGTGAAATTTCTTAAGGGGGGAATGTTGTAATGACCCAAAGTTTCATTAATGGAAAATCCCTCTTGATCCAGTTAAATGTTTCCTTATGAAAAATGTTTTTATAAGATGTCAACTTCTTTAAGTTTTACGTTAAGATTTGTGACCGTTACTTTTATAGTCGTTGAACAGTGATCATCTGGGTAGTTTAAATATAAGTCTTTAACGAACCAATTCTCTACTCAGACAAAGGAAGCGATGGCCTCATCCAGTAGAATTGCCCCTTACGAAGCCCATTTGTCGGAGCTCGGAAAGGAGGTGGCGTCTTTGGGCTTTGCCCTTGACCAAGCCCAAGCTGAGCTTCATCAAGTCAAGCTCGAACGTGATCGTCTACGGGAAAAATGGAAGTTGATAGAGATTACCACTCGAGCGATGTTATCCGAGCAACCCCAAGAGTCTGTCACCATCGCACACCTTACCCTTAGGTCTTATGCGGCTATTTTAAGGGGTTATGTAACAAATAAGTAGCACCATGTTCATGTAAATTATTTTTGTATATAATAATGAATATAATTTCTAGTCATTTTTGATGCATTGTAATTAGTTTTTAAAGTACAAATGATGTTTTTAGTTATTATTTAATTAAGAATTATATTTTATTAAATTAAAGGATTTTTGAATTAAATAATATTTTAATAAAATATTATTATTAATATTAAATTAATTTTTATTAAATATAAATGATCTTATAATTTTATGAATGCAATTAAAATTTTTATTAAGGTTTGAAAGCCATTTCTGTCAAAACCCGTGAATTTTTATAAATGTCGATTTTTATTTTAAAGTAAAAATTCACATATTTAGAAAATTATTTAGATAAAATAAATATTATTTTTGGAATCAGGACGTCGAAATTATCCAACGGTGAATTTTTCATAATTTTCTGAGACAGTCAAATTTTTGGGTAAAAATTAAATACCATTTAAATATATAATGTGTTTTATGACATCATAATGACCCAATGGTGATGTAATAAAATACCATAATCCTTATGTTCGGCCAATATGTGTTTTATCAATAAAATAATGAGGTTTTGGGTTTGTTTGACTCACTTTTCAAAGCATTAATGGAGCCCTCAAGACTTATTCAACACTTTGCCTTTTTAAATTAATTTCCATGGGAGTGTGACTCACCTCCACATAAGCAACCCTAATTTTTTAATAAGTTCGGACCTTGGCCTTGTAAAATATTGTTTTCCTCTTCCCTTTTCCAGAAACCATGGGCAAATACCATGGGATGGTTTGTGGTTTGGATTATTTTAATATAAGGGGTCCCAAACCTAAATAATAAAGAATTCTCTCACCTTTCCTATATAAACCCACCCAAGCTCCCACTTCCTCCTCACCCAAAGCCCTTGAAGTTCGTCCAAACTCTGCCCTACTCTCTCTAGAATCCTCTCAAGGTGCCCCAAGCTCCCAAGAAGCCTCTCACAAGCCTCTCTCTAGCCTTTGGAAGCACACTTCCAAGTAAGGGTTTTTCTTCCTTTCTCATTTTTGTCAATTTTCTTTAAGTTGTATTTCCCTTTTAATTTCATTTATGAATGTTGGGGTATGGTTTCGCACCTCTCCCATACTTCCCTCTTATTGTTTGAATGATGGGAGACCCCTTTCTCTCTCATTAAATGCCTCCCATGTACACCCGTTACTATGCCGAAATTCCGAAAGGAACCTTTTTCTCCTCTTCTATATTCAAGCAATACTTTTGCATCATGAATCTAAATTCCATTTCAATTGTTGGGACATGTATCTATATGACCTTCTTACTGTCCATTACATGTAAATATGATGAGTAACCCCTTTCTCTCTCATCAGCCTTTTTATGAATTCTTATGTCACGCCGTTACGCTGCCGAAATCACACCGATTTTCTAAGCCAATATCATTGTGTAGTGAATACCATGCCCATTTCTCCATCAAGGGTATTCACCTTTATGCACGTTTACTTATTGATTGTAAAGTTTCATGTATGAATTCCACATTCCTTTATCGTGGAATAAATGATTATGTTTTATGAATCCATGTTTTATGATCCATGTGGCACACTTATGCATGAAATGAAATGTTTTAGAAGGGTGCGCCCTGATAGCGCTCCAATGCATTGGGTAAAGTATAGTATCATGATACGTCATGTGCAATGAGTGTTGACTCATGCTAATTCAAGTGAAACGAGGGTTTACTCGTGCTTCAAGTGCAATGAGGGTTTACTCATGCTCCATGTGCAATGAGCCTTGGCTCATGCTAATTCAATGATAAGTGTTGTTGCCGCATTTCCATGTTATGATTATCATGCATTATCATGCCTTTATGTTCATGTCTCTCTTATGCTCTATTGATATGCCTATTTCCTAACATGTATTGTACTCCTCATGTTATTCATTGTGTACTCCCTTACTGGGCTTTATAGCTCACCCTTTTCTTATGCATGTCCTCAGGTTATCCCATGCAATGCTAAGTACGAAGGAATGTAGTGGTCATGTAAAGGAAGTTTTCAATAAGGATGTTGTATTTCATGTTTAAATTTTTATGTAATGATCCTAAGCCCCAAAGACACTAAACCTCTCGATCTTCATTGTTGTATCAAGTGAAGTTTTATGTAATAAAGCATGTTTAAGTTGTAATAAAAAGCAGGGTTGTCATAGTACCCCTAAATATTCTCACATTTTTACATGTTCCTAATGATATAAAGTGAAACATTTGTTATATATTTATGGTGAATAAAGTGAAAGGCCCTGTGAGGATATCTATGTAAAAAGAATCTGAGATATTTTATTATATTATTGGAGTCATTAAATAGAATATAAGGGAATAGTATGTTATCTATATCTTTTTGGTAAAGAAGCATCATATGAAGAAAAACAACTCTGAGGAAAATAAATTAGGGGATGCTTCATAAAATATTTTTATTGAGTTAAATTTATGTCTATAAAAATTTGGGTATCTGATTCATCATGTCGAGATCACTTATGTATTGAAATATAGGAACCATAAGATTCTGGAAGATTTCATGAGGAGAGGCTGTTCTAAGAGAATCTAAAAAAGACCAACTTGATTCAATGCCTTTTGAGGGCATCAATCTCACATGACCAATGGTATTGATGTTGGTATTAAAATAATTTTTTAGGTTCCTTTAAAAAAATTATATTTTTATCCATACAAGATATAGATTGATTTATTTTAAATAAATTTAATAAATTTTTCATCTTTTATAATGACAAAATATGTTATGGTAATAAATATTTATATAATGTCCTTTCTTTGTTAAATTATATAAAATAAGTAATGGAAATTGATAACAAAACTAATTCATAAGTTTCGTAACACACCCAATTATTAAATCATCAAATATGTTATGTACATGAATAATGTTTGGACATATTACACTAAGATGGATATTTAGATTCTTTTGATCTAAAACCAATTATTGTATTCCATGTATGTTTTTATGATAAATCGATCAAAATAGTAATTTAGTTGAAAATATGAAACAGCTACTGATCTATATGATTTGGTTAATAATGATGTGTGTGGAACAATTCTTGTTGAAGGCTAGGATTTTTACTCATACATGGTAACACTCACAGATGATTTTAATAGATTTGGATTTTTCTATATATTGATAAATTCAGAATCCATTGAGGGAATAAAAACATATAATTATGAAGTTTATATCCTTCTTATTAAGATGATTTTGAAACTCCCCTAAGAACATAGTGGATAATCTTTAAATCATTTCATTATTGACTATTTTATGGAGTCTGAAATTTTAAAAACTCACCCCTTGTTTTACACTACAATGGAATGGTGTAAGCGAAAGGGAAAGAAAATTCATATACATGGTGAGAATAATGAATTGTCATTGAATTTTTCTATTATCATTTTAAGGATATAAATTATTAGAAATAGAAAAAATATAAACTAAATTTCATCAAAATCCAAAAATAATATTCAATATGAATTTTGTATCAAAATAAACTTATATTGTCTCATAAATGATTTTCGGTACGAAAAACGTTTATTGAGTCTATATGTGGAAACAAGTATGTGCCTATGTTACAAAGTGTATAATTATAGGATATCCCAATGAAGTAATGGGAAACTGCCTATAAGACCCCTCAAAAAAGGTTTGTGGTTAACAGATGTCCCACTATCCATTAAAAAGATCATGTCTCAAAAATATATTTTGGGAGAGATATAGACTTTGATAATTCCCACGATCATGACATACTAATATTTTCAATGTAAAAAATCTCATAGAAACCATTGGAAGAGAATGTTACAGAGTCACGTGTACTCCATATGAGTAAAAGTGAAGTTATAGAAGCTAAATGATATGGTTTTCTAATTAATAAGAATGATGTCTCATTATCAGATTATTATAATGATCCTCTAACAAACAATAAATTAGTAATATGAATTGATGTATAAAAATTGAATGGAAACTACACTTTTCAAATGGATTCCAATGACACATAAATGTATAGATTTTTGGTAGATACCCCATTGGATGTACAACCCATTGGTTTCAAATGTGTAATAAAAAAAATAGGATATGAATGGACATTTCAGTATGCATATGGAATGAATGGTTATAAAATGGTTCAAAAAATCATCTTTGAATAGACATTGAAAAAACCTTTTCACCATTTTCTATAATGAAATCCATTAAAACTATGCAGACTATAGCGAATTACCATGATAATTTTATTTGGAAAGTAATTATAAAAATATAATTCCTTAGTGTATAACATAAAGAATATTTATATACGACACAACATGATGGTTTTGTGACATTATAAGAAGATAATGGGGTATAAAATTTGAAAAGGTCTATTTCCGTATTAATGAATTACTCTGTGTCATGGAACATTAATTTTTATGAATCCATAATGAAACATGGTTTAATGTAGAATAGATGGGAATATACATATGTGGAAAATATGTTGAAGATATTTAGTATAGAAAAATACAAGAGTGGATTTTTTTATGTATCACATGGAATTTATGTTTCAATGAAAATGTTACTTTAAGAATGTGAGGAAAGAAATAAAAAGATAAGGATTCCCTAAAAATTGATTACTAGCTATGTCATTCATGGTATGTTATCAGTTAAGATAGATATCACATTAACATTATGTGTTGTTAGAAGATATCGAGAATACGTAGGAAACCACCATTAGATGGAAGTAATGAATGTTCATAAGTATATGAGATGATGAAAGGATAAGAATCATGTTGATGGAGGAGATGAAAAAAGTCACTACATTATCTTAGGATTCTAGTTTCCAAATATATGAAGATGATTTTTAATCATATGAAGGATACATCGTCACTCTCAAAGAAGGTATTGTGACTTGGAAGTCTCTAATAAATGATGTGGTTGTAGATTCCACATTAGAGTACGATTATATTATAGGTTCTGTAATAGATAAATAAGAAGTTTGGATATGAAACATTTCCTATGATCAAGATATGGTACCTAGGACTAAATAATATAATATGCACAATTATGATAATACATCATTGTTGGATCCTTAAATAGTTCTAATTCAACATCAACGGATGAAGCACATACATCAAAAGTATCTCCTCTTGAAGAATTTTTCCCAAAAAGTTGATGTTTTAGTGAGAAGAGTCTCCATGGAAGGAGTCTTTATAGACCACTGGTATAAATTATTTACTTATCACAATTATGATCATCATGTGAGTTCAGTAGGATAGAATTGTTTTGGTCATTAGCTCTAGTATGTATATGAGTTTCCATGATTTGGTGTTCTAAAACCTATTTGGTTTCACCAGGATTAATTTTTTTTCTAATAAATTAATATTAATATATTCAAAATATTACATATCATTAATAGTTTTTTAGGATTTCAATGAAATAATTTTATGGAGTATCCACCACATTTAATGGCCATAGCAGTTCCCCTCTATTATGAGATACATTGAATTCCAAAAAAAACAATCTCACACCCACATCTGTAGTAAAATAAAATTCTATTATACAACCCATAGCATGTAGAATATCTTGTGTTAGTACTCATAAGAATATGAGACTACATATCATGATGTTTTCTCTTGGTAATTTGTAAAATTATTGATTATATGAACGAACTAGCCAATAATAATTCTTCCAGATTATATACCATTAAATATTCTTGTATATGATCTTGTGTAATGATAATTAGAGTTTATTATTACTTCTATTCATTCATGTCGTTTCTAGATAAAAAGTATGTATTTCTATAATCCATGATGATTAATGTTCATAGAGAAGTTGGGTAGATTAGGTGCATCCCAAATTATGTGTTGTTAATGAATATTCAAGTGTAATATTTTGGACTTCCTTATTAATGGAAGATGATATCTAGAGAATTTTATTGAATTAGAACTATTGATTAGTGGATATGTAAACCACAATATTTTTTGATAATTTGAATGATCTAATTTTTTTATTTCCTTTTAAAGTCATAATAATTTGAAATTTGTATTAATTAAGGTATTCTTAACCTGGATATATCATAATATTTATTTGATTAAAATTTTGTTAGTTTTTTATATTATTTGGTTCATAATATGTTATAAAGGTTTCATGAAATAATACTTGAATAAATAATTCTTTTGAGATATTATCATATCAATTTACTTATTTTGGAACTATTATTAGGAAAATTCTGGAAATTAAAATTTTGGAAATGTCTATAACCAACTGCATTATCTAACAATGTTAACAAATAATCTCAATGATCATGGGATTGACCGTGATTACAGTACCTAGAGAAACATTGAGTATTGAAATAGGATTATACTATGATAATAGAACATGGAAATGACCATGGGAGCTGACTGTGGAAATCACCTTGGAACATAACCTGAGTACTGACTATGGTAACGATCATTGAATTGATCATGAGTACAACCCATGAGTGAAATTATCTTTTATCATCTGTCTGTAACATTGGATAAAAAATTGTTATTATTTTCTAGTTATAAATATTGGGAATTATCAATATTTAATTAAAATAAATATAAATATGAAACGATCTTTAAAAGTATAAAAATTAGTGGTTGTCAATAAATGTTTCCAGATGGAATTCAGTATTTTTTATAAAATAGATTTTATTATTTATTATAATGATAAAATAATATTTATTAGTCTATGAATATAGATTCTTGATTATATAAAATGATAATGAAAATATACATATATAATTCACCTTGAGCTAAATCTAAATCTACCATTTTGATGGTTTGTTTTAAGTATTAAGTATTATTAGATAATCTGTACATTTCTTTTTAGAATTTCCGATGTGAAGTTAGGTATGAAATTTCCATTCATATATTCAGGTACATAGATTTTCCAATGTGGCTCCCATATATAAATATCTTAAAGGAAACCCACATGTGAAGATTCCTATATAGAATTTTTATTTTCAACAGTTTGTTGTAAAATATGGAAATATGCTTGGTTTTTTGTAACATTGCATTTTTTTATATTCTACTTGTTTATTGTGGTTATAATTAATTTTATAATTATTCTATAATAATAAATTAATTATTTTAACCCTTTTGAATAGATTTTAAATTTATTTATCAGGTTATTATCATGTGTGTTGAATATTAACATTGATTCCATGGGAAAAAGTAGTTCCAAATTAAAAATGGTTTGAATATGATGTTTATGTATCACATAACTTATTGAATATTTCAATGGGAAATTAATGTTGGTTAGAATTTTTCTTTTATAGTTTATTAATTATACTATCTTTTTATTATAGTAAATCATGGATATGTTTTTATATATTATAGAAGTAACCCACATTAGTACTCTTTGTAAGTACATTAAATAAATAAATTTTATACTATATTGGGAATGATGAACTGCAACATACATTTGGTGTTGAATAGTTGTTGCATAGCTGAACGTGATATATTGATTTAAATGGATCAATATCATGAATAATAGATATAATAAATTCTCTGATAGTATAAGGGATTAAAACACCAACAATTTCTTTCTACTCTCTACCAGATTTTAAATGTTCGACCCTTTTCATCTATATAGTTCACTACTGCTTTGACAGTCAAATTCTGAATCTGTTCATCTCATTATATTTTTTTACATCTACCTTTCCTTTTTTCTATGTGTAACTGTAACCGGTAATCCACTGACTAAAAGGGATTATTATGGTTTGTGACTCCCAATTAAAATTCAAGAACTTGTGTTGTGCCTTCTGGGGAAAAAGAAAAACTATTCAGGTTGTGCCTCTATGGTTTAAAAAGGTAGGATGTATTGGGATTGAGACCCCTGAGGAAAGAATAATATAATTGGATTGTGACTTCAAGTTAGGAAAACTCTTTATCACATTACATTATATTGGTAATACTAGCTTCCTTATATCTTAGTTCATTAGAGTGGTTAAGAGTGAAGTAGAATCACTTAGATCCAAACCACTGTAAAACATAATGTGTTTCTTTTTTTTTTATTTTTCACTACATTAATATTATAATTTTGATATACAATTTCAATCAATTAATTAATTTTTTATAAAATCCAATTCATCACCCTATTTTATATATTTCCATATAAAATCCAGACCAAACATTGGTTTTAGTGGGAGGTTCCCTATATATGTAAATAAATTTTTAGTGATTAAATTTCCTAACAAAACTATAAAGGATAAGAGACCTATTTAGGATGCCAAGAAATTGTTTTATTACTGAATAGATACCACAATGAACCTAAATTTTATGGAATTTACAATGGATATTATAAATCATGAGTGAAATGTTTTCTATGAAGAAACATACCATTGATCATTGAACAATTATTGATAAGCCATTCATTTTTTCTGAAGGGTAACCTAAATATTTTTGTGGAAATGATGAGAAAAATTATGTTATGAATTATAATGTGTACAATAGTTTTTAAAATGTGATGAATATTAATGTTACTAGTCATGTTTTAGAACATGAAATTACATAAGATATCTATAAAATTGTACATGTTACACATCAGGTCTATGATAACGTTATTAGAACAATTTTGTGTATATTGAGATCTCAAAACCAAAAATTTAAAATTAGTAAAGTTGAAACAGTAAATCTAATATTAAATTCATTCAAAAGTATTTAAAATTGAAAGAGTTTTTTTATAGAGGCTCTATATAATCCCTTTCATGTTAAAAGTGTTCTTAGAGAACATTCTATGAAGTTTCATGCTAAAAATGTAGCTATTGATGAAAGTAATAATTTAAAGTCATATAATCGTGATGAGATTATTGGTTCAACAAAACAATATGTGTTGGATCTTAAAAATATTTATGATGAATATAATTAAATATAGAATGAAATTTCATTTAAATCAAATGTATCTTCTCACATTGTTAATTATGAGTATCAATTTAGTTATAAGAATTATTCAACTTTTGTTACAAAATGTGGATGTAGAATGACGAAAGGATAATAAAAGATATATTGTAAAGACTATACCAAGGATGATCATAAGAAGAAAAATAATTGTAATTTCATATGTAATGATTCTTAAAATGTAATTTGTTATGAGTATAAGAAAATGGGGCACATCAAGAATGATTACCAGACACAACATAAGGATAGAAGTAAAAAGAAGAAAGAAAATAATTAAAAGAATAAAATTGTAGTATTGTGAAGTTTTATAGATGATTTCAGTACTGCATATGAATCTGGTTTTGAAAAATATGTTGCAAAAAAGTGTTTTATGGATTCTTAATATTAGGTAAGTGATTGTGCTTATTATTCATATTATGAATATAAATATGATAAAACTAAGGTAGGGTAATTTATTAAATTTTTTTATAACACTAAAAATAAAATTTAAAAAGATGTTAGTTTATTCATACACCATATGATTAAATATAAGGATGTTTTTACTGACATTAAAAATTGAATAAATCTATCCATGTTGAGAAAAAATTATTTTAAGAAGAATGAAATTGATAAATAAAACAAGAAAAATTCATTTACTAAAAATTATATGTTAAAGAGAGTTGTTTATTTTATGTCTATGTTTCAAAATGATGAATCAATTAATTTTGATGTTATTTAAAAATAGAATGAAATTTTCAAAAATGAAATCGAATATTTTGAGTCAAGTATTGTAATTTTAGTTCATGTTAGTGAAAAAATTGATATATGGATTAGTATTAATAAAAGAAATAATATTATATCATGTCTTGGCTATATAATATTTTACCTAAAATGTACAATAAATGTTTGGTAAAAAGTTATATTGGAAATATATATACTATTACTCGTTATTTATTTCATGTGATAGTTAATTTTTCCAATTAGTATTCTTTGATATTTACACCATATATTGGATAAACAAATTATTTTATTTAAAAATCATTAACATATAGGTTTCTTATATTTTTTTTTAAAATATATTAGGGTTTCGAAAAATTCATATATTAATCCAATCAGCTCCAAATTTTCTTGGGTATCAAAGAACTAAGAAATCAAATTTTATAGGAAATATGTCCTAGGGGAATAAAAAAAATTGTTTATTATATGGTTAGGGGATTCTCAAGTCACATTAGTTGTGATATTTCCAACTTTATATCTTCCTATCTATGTAGTAGAGGTAATGTTAGTTTTGGTGACAATTCCAAAGAAAGCGTAAAAGGTTTTGGGGAATTTGGTATTTGAAATTAAATTATTATTTCCAATGTTCTATATATTTATGGATTGAAATATAATTTTACCATGACTTTCATTAGATTCATTTTATAATGATTTTTATATTTAGAAATTAAAAATGAATTATTTTTAAGGAAAATTCTATTTTGTGTTGTGAAAACTAAGAAGATAATATTTAATCAATTATTTTTTATAAGTTAAATGATCAAAATATGAAATCAGTAAAAATTTTTCAACATGGAAACATTTTATCAATTAATGTTGAGACATAATAATTTCATCTTGATGCACAAGTTTTATAAGAACCAAAATGTTCTATTTCTATTAGACAAAACGTGGATAACACCATTGATTGTGACTCATTATTTAAATTTAAACAACATAACATTATATTCATATTATTTAATTAATTAAAATCTATAAGGTCTCATAATCTCATTCCATTATATTTATTCAGTCCTTTTAAAACTTTTTTTTGGAGTTTAAAGATATTGGTATGTCATTTAGAGGATTTCAAAATATACATGTGGTTTTACATTCTTATCCCTAAATATAAATCATTATATAAATTTATCTCTTTTTTTTGTAATTTAGTTCAAAATGGCCAAGGATATTTTTTTTAAAAAATATTTGTTACCATGGAGATGAATTATAAAATTGGAAATTCATGCAGTTTTTTGAATAAAATGGGTCATTCCACAATTTTTCATCACCCAGAACACCAAAAATAAATGGTGTAGAAAAAAAATATAAATCTTTATGAAATAGTTATGAATATGATAAATATGTTTGAAAAAATTAACTATTTTGGCGTATAATAGTTATATAATTATTTTTATTTTCAAAAATATAATTATTTTATGATCCTTGTAGAAAAAGAATTCATATGATCTTTAGAATAGATGAAAACATATATTTTTTATTATTTTTAGGGTGTTTGGATGTTGTGTTATAATTCTTAATAATAAAAATATATAATAAAAATATGATTCTATTTATGATGAAGATTTTTTCATAGGATATTAAAATAATAGTTACTAATGTATAACATATAATAAAAGAACCATGTTTATTGAATATTCATTCCATGTTATGTTTAATGAAAATACTTTTACTGAAATATATGATGATATTATACAAATTGAGGAAGAATATTGTGAATTTAATTTTTAAGAGAATGTAACTCTAGATAGAGATGAACTTATTGTGGGGAGATTGTTTATTCTGATTTTGAACCTTTCCATGAAAATTAGTGGAATAATCATCGAGATCATAGAATAGAAAATGATCCTAGTAGTGATGAATCGAAAGTTATAACTTGAAAATATGTTATGAATGTTTTTTATTAAAAAGATTATATTTCTCATTTTATACCTCAGAATATTTACAGGTATTTAGATGATACTAATTGTATATTATCTATTAATGATGAATTAAATCTATTTTCTAGGAATAATTTGTGAACATTGGTTATGTTTTCATGTAACTATCATGTTTTGGGAATGAAAGGGATATTTAGAAATAAATTTTTTGGATCTGGTAAATTATTTTATAATATAGATGGATTTTTCACTCTAAGATATTTATATGATTAAGGAATTGATTTTTAATATTATTTTTCACTTGTTTCATGGTTTGAATAAATTATGATATTATTGACTTATTATGCATTTCATGGATTTAAATTTTATCGAATGGTTAGAAAAATTACTTTTTTAAATAATTATATTTATAAAGTAATATATGTTATATATCCTTATAGTTTTGAAAATAAAATGTTTCATAAATAGGTTTTTAAACTATCTAAGTCTTTATATGGTGTGAATTAAGACCCCCTATAATTTTATGAAATCTTTTTTTATATTTTTTGAAAAATAATTTTGAAAAGGGAGAATTCTATCTTATTTATTTATTAATGAAATTTTTAATTGTACTATTTTGAACAAATTTTTAATGATGATCTCATATTTTAATATTCAAATGAAAACCATTGTAATGAATTTTCATAATTTGATGACCCCTAAATTTCATTTGAGTAGGATGGGGGAATTTAAATTCTCTATTGGCATACAAAATTTAAACATAAGTGATTTTATTTTTTAAAAATTAATCAATGTATGAGAAATATTTTGTTAAAATATTTGATTTAGAATATTTTAATGTGTGAATACTCCAATGAGCACTATTTTCATGTTAGAATTAGATTCACATAGAAAATATGTTGATGGTAAAACTTATAGAGGGATGATTTTATGTTTATTATATTTCACTACTTTCGGGATTCATTCAATGTTTTTAGTTTGTATGTTTTCTTGATATGTTATCATAAGGAAATTTACATTATATATAATAAAATATTAATTTTATATGTAAAATGTTTTTAAAATCTTGGTTTGTTTTATCCTGAAAAAAATTAAATTGATTTTAAATGATATTCAGTTAATAATTATATTAGATGTATGATAGATTGGAATAGAACATAAGATATGTTTCAATTTCATAGTAAATTATTTTTTCATGGGATAAAAATAATGAAATTTAATTTCTCTTTCATCTGCTGAATCTGAATATATAGCTACTCTATCAATTATACTCTATCATTATTGAATATGAAATATATTTCTAATTTTTTTTCATTTTTATAATGTTAAATTTTATATGATAATAATTTTTATATTTATATCTCTAATAATATCTTCCCACACTCAATGGATATGCACATTGATGTTAAATTTCGTTTTTCATATAGACCATGTCCAAGGGCGAAATATAAGTCACGAATTTATTATTAGTTAAAAAAATTGTTGATATCTTCACTAAGCCCCTAGAAATTAATAATATAGGGAAAATATTGTTTTAACACATTATGATGGAGATTTAAATTTACATGCCATGAATTTAGGATGATTTTGGGTGTGATTATGTACTGAAATTTTCATATTTACATGATATTTAAAAGATTTGAATTTTGTTTTTAGACTAATATTTTTTAATTTAAGAATAGTTCTTTGTGTTATATTATTATGTGGATACTTAAAATGTGTACTAGAAAATGTTAACAAACTATCTAACCATTTATTTATCATAAATGGTATTTTATGAATGTTTTATCCATAATTTTAATAAATATCATTTAAAATTCAATCCACTAAATAGTGGCTTCTTGAAACATGGTTACAAATTGGGAGGACTTTTTATGCTTCCATAATCATTGTTTTGATGTATGAATTTTTAATAGGGTTAAATAATATATTATATTCTTCATTTATGTTTTTTAAATGGAATTAATATTTGGATTTTTAATTTAATTAATATAGATATTATAATAAAACATTATCTTCAAGTTGATTTCAACAAGGGGTTGGCGTTTTATAAAAAACATTACTTGTTTTGTATGTGTCAAAATGTGTGGGGAGAATGTTGGGTGTGTCCTTTAATCACATTACATTTTTATAGTTAAAAAAATTAATTTATTTTATTAATAATAAAATTATTAATAATTTAAATTATATATTATTCTTAATCATGATCATATGATAATATGTTTGTCCTTTAAATTTCTTTAATTTTATATATTTTATAGTTAATAACATGTATTACATGTTCAATGTTGTTTTACTAGGAAAATTTATTTATTTGAGATCTTCAAATATAATTTTTAATTATTCTATAACTATAATTTCAATAAATCTAGATATTAAAGATTTCAAAAATTCTGGAACTGTTCACCTCAATTGACTATGTCAACTGACTGTGTCAACCAACCATGTCAACTGACCATGTGAATTAATCATGGAACCAACAATGTGTACTGACCTTGTAACTAACCATGAGATCTAACTATGGAACCATCCATGAGAACATATTGTGGAACTGACCCTGGAACATACCGTTAGTATAGATTTTGGAACCGTCACTGGACCAAACTGTGACAACTGACCTTTGTTGAAATTTTCATTCATTTTATTCTCATTAAATGGGATATAGAACTAAAAAATATATATATTGATTGATTGTAAAGGTAAAAAAATTATGTATATTTAATTATAACTAATTAAATTTTGAATCGATATATAGAACATGAAAAATTAGATTAATGTCATTGTATATTTCCATTCTTAATTTTGTAGTTCTTCCGAAACAAATTCCACTATATTTTGATGATAACATTAGTTTTTGAAGTCATATTATGGATATTTTTTATCATATGTAAGGATAATGTATGTATCTATATGTAATTAATCAATATATAATGTTGATTCAATAGTTTTGATAGCATCTTATAGGTTTTATGCATTAAAATTAAAGCTATCTACAAATTTTAAGAATCAACTATGTGAAATAAGGTATATCAATTTACTTAAATATAATTTTATATTAAATCCCCTATGTAAATCTCATATTTTGATCCTAATTATTATAAAAAATACCATTCATGTTAGTGTTTTAATGTTGGTTTTTAGATATGTGATTTTGAAAAAAAATTAATATCATTTATAAAATCAATTGGCACTAAAAAAATCAACTTTGACATCTATTTTATTAAAACTGATGTGAAAAATTCATATTTCACACCTTTTCTTCTAAACCGATGTTGAAAATTTATATTCCACATTGGTTTTATGTGAACTGATGTGAAAAATAATTTTTCCTCATCAGTTTCTACAAAAAAAGATGGTAAAATCCATATGAAATAATTAGTTTTCCATTCAGTTTTTAAAAAACCTATGTGAATGTTTAAATTTTTTATCATGCAAATAAGGCTTTAAAATTTTTGACAAACCCAAATTAAAATTATCATATTCTTCCTAAAATTTAGTATATTGTGATTTTATTTTGAAATCACATTATATTTTTTCATGCTCCACATGTATGTCATTAGTAATCAACTCTTTCTACCATCGTCATCAATCTACTGATTCAACACTTCCAATATTTATCCTCATTGGTATGTATAATTATTTTCCTGTGATTTAATGTGTTAATGAATATATGTCTCATATGATACCCATTTAATTCTTCCATTTTTTATGCCATGAAAATTCCTTCTTCATATCATGTTAAAATGACAAAGGTTAGTTCGGAGTCTAAATTGCCTTTCAAGATGCATCAACTTTTTTGGCATCATGAGTTCTTCCATCAGAAAAAAATTATATTGATGAAGTGTTTTACAAGTTCTAAAATTACATCAATGATTTTTGTTTCTTTTTCAAGATTCCATTAGGTTTCTATGATCTGTTTTCTTTTGAACAATATTATATTTTAATTTTATAGAATAATTTAGTTTAAAAAAAAGTTTTTTACATCGGTTATAAAATATCCGATGTATAATGCACCATATTAAACACTTTTTAACTTCAATTTTTATATATGTGACATAAAAGAACTTTTTTTATGTCATTTATATAACAACCGATGAAGAAAAGGTTGTAATGTCACCTTTTAAGTTGTTTATGAAATAACCGATGTGAAACAACCTTCGAAATAATAATTTTTACATCATTTATCTGAACTGAAATTAAAAAATATGATTATTTACTTCTCACACAACAACGTCACCTTTAAAATGATATATAAAACAAAAAAAGCTGACGTAAATAATTTCTTTGTACGAGTTCTCATACATGTAATTTTATTAAGTGATTTTTGGATTTTCTATAGGATGATATAAAATTAGGAAATATTCTCTGTTTTGTAAAACATTTCATTCTTCCATTTACTAAATGATTATAATAGATATAATTAATGTATCATGTATTCAGTAATTACTTATTAATTATGTAACATCCATGTAAAAATGATTTTAAATTTTTTAAACTAGTTATTGTCACGTTGTGTGATGTTTAACATTGATTTATTGGGAAAACATGTGTTCAAAATTTAATATAGTTTGAATCTAAATAGTTTCTCTCACATAATTTATAGTAATATTCATAGGGACATTAATATTAATTATAGTTTTTCTATAGTAATTTATTAATTATACTAAATTTTTATTACTATAGAACGTAAATTTAAATTTATAGATTATAAAAGTAATGCAAATAATTATTCTTTGTATGTGCATTTAATAAATAAAATTTATATTGTATTTAGAAAGATAAAATGCAATGGACATATATTATTGAATATTTAGTGCCTATATGAACTTGATATATGGTGTTTGGAATATCCAGATCACCAATAAGAGATTGAGGATAGTCTTGAACCACATAACAGATTAAACATTGGATGATTTCTTATTTCTATTAAATGGACGATAACAGTGTGATCTTTTACTGATTGAGAGTACACTACTGCCTCGACAATCAAACACAAAATATGTTCATATTTTTATATTGTTATAAATCCTAATTTCAACTTAAAATTTTTATAATATCCAATTGTTATACTACCAAATAAATGGTAGGATTGTGGGCTGTAACTCCAAAATTAATTCATGCATTTTGATTTTTCCTCCATGGAGAAAGGTAGACTTTGTAGGTTGAGCCTCCCGGTTGTAGAAAGGAATGAAGTATTGGGTTTGATCCTCCGTGGGAAACTATCATTTTTATATGGTTGTTACACTAAATGGGAAAATTTACATTTAATATTCCATTATATTGTTTGTATTGGGATTCATCTATATCAGTTCATGAGAGGGGTGAAGATTATAGTAGGATCATTTAGATATAAACGACTATAAAAATCTAATTCATTCTGTTTTGTTTTATTTTCCACTACATTAACATTATTACTCTTTTATTTCTTTAAATGTCATTAATTGATTTTTTTAATTGTGAATTCACCTCCACTTGTATTTTTCCTATCTTATATCTGAAACAATAAATGTCAAATTATATTCTCTGGTCATTGGGTAACAATGTTTTTATATGATATCATGAAATAATGTTGTCTAAAAAAATTGGTTAATGATACAAGTATTAAACCATCTTGATGATATCTTTTAATAGTGGAATTATATTTTTTAAATAGCAATTTTGTGTGGTTTTAGACATTGGAAGATTTACTTATTCGGCATTCTAGCATAAAATTGTTTCCCTTGGGCACCTTGACCAATTTTAGAATGTAATATTCGACAATAGGATAACACATGTAATGTAAATGAGATAGAACACTAGAGGTCCACATAATATGTGTTTCAATTGACGTCAATTAATTTTATTTTCAAATCAATTATTGGAATAAATATAAATTTTAGGATTGAGGAATAATTTTTTTAGGATTTATCAGTTTCAAATTTTTATTCCATTAAATCATTAATAAATAAATATTGCCTAGAAAATGAAAGAATGATTTATTCTAGGAATAAATAATTAATTATATATTTTTTGGGTATTCGATAAATACTATATTGGATGAGTGGACCAAGATAATATAAACTGATAAATATGAATTTTTAAGAAACTAAAATAATATTTTTCATTGAACTTGTTAAAAAATGTTATAGAATGAAAAATAATTTATTTATTTATATGGAATGGGGTGAGACATGGATTTGATATTTTATTAAGGGGAATTGTGAAATTCATAAAAATAAAAAACTGAGTTTAGGATCAATAAATATACCACTAATAATTTATATGAGAGGTTACAGAATAATTTTAATAACAATGGATTGCTCTCTATATTTCTAGTATACCCTCCCACATCCTCTCAAGAAAGATATGATCAATAGAAATACTTCAAGACCATTGATAGATGAATTTATCTATATGAGAAAGAAATATGTCCAATCTACTTCACATGAACGCTATGATTCATCAATTTTATCAAAAGATCATTGGAGCATGTATTAATTATCGCTATAAGGATTCTATATTTGGATCCTACAAGAGGAATGACAGATTAAAAAAAGGGTTTCAAATGATAAACATATACTATGAAGAATGATATTTGGAATGGGTTAATTATTCAATTAAATTAATTAAATTAATTATAAATTTCATCAATAGGATATTCTTTTTCTTCTCAAAACCTTAAAATTTATTGTTAATAGGGGAAAAATTCATGACATTCACATCTTGTAAAATATGTGGACAATCCATTGAATCCAACATTAACTATGTTGATATTTCCCCTTGTAGGCACTCCCCCTAAACCTAATACCTTCCCCTACATGTTGAAACTAGTGGTTTTAATATTTGTAGTGAAATCATTATCATTCCATGGATTAATATTTTTTTTAAAGGTGAACCCTATAAATTAAATAATTCCTTTTGTAGGTGTTCTTATATGTCTTGACATGGAAAAGATCTAATATCATAAAACCTATGAATGATTGTTTCAAAAACAAACATAAAAAAGAATTTATTCACACTAATTCAACCACACCCCTCTTAGTTATTTCATTGATCTCATGCATCTTTTCAAGTGGTATCAGAGTCCCGTACCCTTCATTAGTGATTTTCTATTTATATTTTAAAGAATACAAGGTAATCCTAAAATTAAGATCTAATAAATGATTTATTTTAACAAAAATGGATAATATGAATTCTAAATACAATGAGAGGATTAAAATATTTTATGTGAAAGGTCATCATACATGGAATGAAAAATGATTCAATACACATTTTCTATCAGTTATGGAGTCTTTTAATGTGGAATGGATATGTTTTTCCCGTATACTAATGTATTTTTCAGAGATGAATCTTTAAAATTATGTACATTCATGAATAAAATATTTTTTACACTTTTATTTCGTTAATTTATTAAATAAAAGGGAATACAAATAGGAAATGGCATATGGGAAGATCGTGATGAAATCTCTAATGTTAATACCAATGTAAATTGAGAAAATCTACAAATTTTGAGGTTAAATTATAAAAACATCTAAATGAATGATAATGACACTATTAATGTATTCTTTATATGTATTGATGAGATTGAAATAATGACCAAATTAATTGGTGAGAATACAGATGATTTTATTGTCATTGAAATGATCTTGTGATCATACCATATTTTTTTATAAAAAATTTAATATTATAAATGATTATGATCTTGAAACAATCCGTCCTAATGGATTACACAAAATTATGACAAGGTAAATCCATGATTTTCTTGAATATATAATTTTACAAAAAATTTCTTTTTATCACATAATAAATCCCACACAGGAACATGATTGTTATGTTTCTTTTGAGTTGAGATGCACAACCAATATATTTTATAAAAATTTCAACATCCCCCTCAAATTGTTTTCTCACATGGTTTAATTTTAAATATAATATACAAATTAATTTTCATTATAAACTATGGAATGGAAAAAAATAAAGGGTTTGTTGATAACTTTGAAAGGGTAAAAATCAATCAAACAAATTGAATATTATTAGTGATCATAAAGTAATTATGTGGTTATGAGAATATAATCATTTTAAATGGTCATACCATAATGTAATAATACCATATAAAATTATATGATTACAAAGTATTAAAGAAATATGATATTTTTCATAATATAAGAAATCATTAATAAGTGTGTCGAAACATGACTAAATATTCCTAATCCATCATATCATAACATTTGTTCGTTGAATAACATAATATTGTGGAATAAACTAAATCATATAAATCACAACGTTTTTATTGGATAGTGACTAAAAGATATATATCTTACTATACTTGGTTTTCCACCCACCCATAACATAGTATACTTGATCCAATAACATGAGTCCCCAATCCTTTTTAGACATTAGATAAACACTGAGTTCCTATATTAGTCTCTTGACATAAAACATTACCCAATTCATTGGAGGGATATAACAGTCTTACATATAACATAATTATAAACCACACATTTTTTCCACATGATCATTAAAACATTTATACTTTCATAATAGCATGATTAACCCCTGAACATTAATTTTTGATCATGAAAAATTGAACATAACATGACACTAATCCATCTAGGGAAACAATATGTATGGTATCATTAGAGAATATCCAATATGAGTCATAATAAAAAATAAAAGATATCAACATCGATGAAAATATGTTTTATAAGATCCTATTAAAAATTAAATAATGAAATGAAACTTAATTTTAAATTGACAACTGTTATATTAATATGTAAAATTACTAAAATAGTTGGAATAATTATTTCATTAAAAACCCAAAAAAACAACGGATGGGAAGAATCATTATGAATGATTATTAGAAAATTAAGACATGTTGTTCATGTAAAATTATTTAAAAAATTGATACTCTTATCACAGTTTGGTAAAATTTGTTGATGCATGGGATGAAATTTTCATAAAAAATGAAATCATACGATTAATATTGTAAAGAATGTTTTGTACATTGAAAATGATATTAAGATATCAGAAATTAAGATATAATTATATCCATTAAGATAATTACATTATTACCACATGGAAGATAAATATTCCTACTATAAATAAAAATGTATGGTCGGTTTCTCTTGTAGGAATCATGTTTTATTAATCATAACATGAAGGGGACGTGAAATTGTAGGATTATTGGTACAAGATAGTTAGGTGAGTCTTTTGACTAGTGAGGATGCCTCTCAACTTGATGGTGGTCTTAGTTGCGATCCTTCATTAGGGATCGATAGGTAGATGGTAGAGTTTGATGATTCTCAAACATGATGAAGCGACCCTCACTTGGAGAGACTTTGAGCTTGTCTTCATAGAGGAGTTCTTATGAATGAATTTTCACAGTGTGCGCATAAAATAGGTAATTAACCTATAGTAGGGTATCATGATAGTATAAAAGTACTCATAAAGATTCATAGAACATTCCCACTACTCTATATACATGGTGTGAGACCCGTTCTTCAGGGATAGAGCCTTTGGATAGGGGCTATGCTATGAGATTAGGGTGTTTATAGTGTCTATCAGTATCCCTACTCAGGCTGGAGTGATGGAATGATATTTAATTGTTAAGAGATTCCTGGTAGAGTAGGGACCAACTGTCGGAGCCACCAGTAGACAACAGGTGGCACAGACATCAGTGGTCAGTAGTAGGAAGCAATTTTAGGGACCCAAGAAGGTTAGGCCACTCACGGGGTAAACCTAGGACTCTAGGTCAGTAGTGTGGGGCACCTAGAGTATAAGAAGTCTGCAGGGGCCAGGATGTGCTTCTCACACGGCAGGCATGGACACATGTCTCATGATTTACTGAATCGTCGCACAGATGATCAACATAAGGTTGAGGGGCCATTGAAGAAAAGGAAAAGGATTGATAGAGGAGGTTCATAGGGCATATGATGTGGCAGAGGAGTAGGGTGAGTAGCAGACAGTGCGCAAAGGGTTGAGATACTACAACAAGCATCCCTAGGTTGTCTGTAAAGACACGTAAATTTCAAGGAAATTTTTTTTCTTAATTTATTTGGAATTTTATGAGTATGCAATTTCTGACGGCACCTGATTCCGAGGCCCGGTGTGCCCGAAATAATTTTTTGAAGTTTTGTTAAGCTTAAATTAACGCGCGTAAGCAGTTTTACTAAAAAAGTGTAATAACTCATAAAAGGTTTCTCGAATCAGAAATCTGAGGGCACCGTTGCGTTCAGGATGGTAGGTTTACAGTAGGTGCGACTTTTGTTTAGTCGGCGCGTGCCTCTTGTGAGAAATTCCAAAAATGGCATAACCGTAAATAAAATAATTAAATAAATTATTTTATTTTTCAAATACTTATAACTCACAAATGGTAGCTTGGATTAAAAATATGAGACAACCGCTGAACTCGTGAGGGCATGGTTTATTTAAGCAGATACTATCTTTGGCCAGCCCGGTCCACCAGAAAAAGTTAGTTTTTGGCCGCAAATTAAATAATTAATTGACAATTATTTTATTGTAAAATCCGTATCTTTTAAACGGTAACTCGGATTGAAAATCCGAGAGAACTGTTGGATTCGTTGGGGTGTGTCTCACATAGGTAGTGCCTGAACTTGATCGATGTGGGTTAAAGGTGACTGATAATAATTTTCTGAACTTTTTTTCAAGTACGTTCAGTAAACATACGTCGGGGTTTTCTTATCTTTTGAACTGGTACTCGGAATTTAAATCTGAGGGAACCGATGAACTCGAAGCACCGGTAAATGATTAAGGAGACCTTTACCATAGTTTCTTTTGAAGTGGGTTGATAATTAATAATTGGGGATTTAGAATTAAATAAATAAAATTGGTGGTACACAATTTTATTTATATGGTAGATATACCCTACAAAGGGGAGTTAAGGGTGAGACCCATAACCACCAACTACCCATGTGATGATAAATGAGATGTGGGGTCCACACGAGACCCTAACTCCTCACCTACCCCAAAACTCCCTAAACCCCCCTTTATCACCCCTTAAATTATTTTTTAAAATCCCCTTTAATTTGGTGAACTCCTCACCTTCTTCTCTCTCTCCCATAAGTTTTTCCAGCTTGATTTCAATTAATGAATTGGCTCTTCTTATTTTTGAATTTCTTGGAATTATTAAATTTAGAATAAGCCTTTCATTTTTTTTGTTAGGAAATTAATATGTGCAGAAGCTTTGGAGGATTTGAAGGAAAAACTTACTTTCCACGAAGAACGCAATCCTCCTCTCGGTGAAGGGAATCTCCTTCAACCGAGGCAAGAATGTGAGGTGACGCCATGAGGATCACCGTTCTTCCACGATGCCAGACCACCACGATGCTTGCCTATTTCTACGGTTCGACGACGTGCGACGTCTTTTCGAGGTAGGGGTTTTTATATATGATTGAATCCGTTTTATTGATTCTTCATATCTTAAATTCATGATGATGATGACCAAATGAACATGGACATCATCCCACACATAAACCATTCTCCTTTTTCTTTTTATTCATCACATGTTCTTCATGCGTTCTTCAATGCCTAATATTTGTTGACGCTGGAAACACGAAGTTTTGTTGAGCGCAATATATGGATGTGAAGCCCTCAACTCAAGGATCACAAATATGTGATCGTTTAATTTTTTGGTCTTGGAATGAAGCCGCAATGGATCGCGGAAGGAGGCATCCAAATATTTATTGATGCTGGAAACTCAATGTTTCTCTGAGCGCGACATATAGATACGGACACAAAGATCTCGACCTGAGGATCAAGGATATGCATTCGAATCTTTTTTCCGAGTTAAATCGAAGTCGAAATGGAGTGCGGAAGGATCTGGAGGTGCAGCTGGGCGGGCAGCCAAAGGTGGTGTCCATGCGTAAAGAAAGGTGGTGCGTGAAGAAGGGTGATGCGTGACATGGGGTAATTGAAAGAAATCAATTAAAATTAATAATATAAGAAAGGTATTATTAATTTTGATGAAAAACACTTTTTTGTCCGTAACTTCTTCGTGCGATCTCGGTTTCACGAACCGTCAGTGGCAGTGCGACCATGACTTCAAGACAGAATTTATGAGTCCAATATTGGATGTCTTTTTCAGGTTTTTGGATTGGGTACCTGAAGTGCTCGAAAAATAATAGATTTAATATTATTATTAAATCTTCGACCCACCATAACTCATGCGTGTGACGTCCGATTGGCTTGCCGTTAGTGGCGATTTAATCCCATAATTAATACGGTCGATTCAAGTCTAATTATGGATACAAAATTCTATTTCATGGTGTGGGGCCACGAAACACTGAATAATAATAATATTATTATTATTACGGGATCTTGTATCGGACATATCTCTCTCATACGGTGTCGGAATGACGGACCGTCTACGACGTTGTGACCCTGGAATTATGATTGATGTTTCAAGACTAATTTTGGATATTTAAGTCCAGGTTGAGGCGTGGGCCCCACGAGGCCCGGTTCGCACATGATGCGGTGAAATGCAACTTTTTCACCGGTTATCTGTATGGGACCAATGGGTAGTCCATCTGTGTGTTTTTTCATATGGATCGCAATGGTGTGACCGGTTTGGTTAACGAGTGCCATTTGAAGTACGACTGGGTTGGATCGAAGATGAATCCAACGAGGCCCTCGGAGCGGAAATGCTTATAACGTGAGCTCCGGACGTCCGATTGACATGTCGTCGACTTTTTTGGATTCCTCTTGATGAGACAGAACGTTGGGTATACTTCGCCTGAGGTTTGAACGCTGTTGGAATATGGAAGAGTTGGATTGTACCCGGAATCCAACCGGGCCCATGGAACGGAAAAGCTGATTACTTTCAGACTGGATGTCCATTTGACGAACAGTTAGCGGCTTTGGTGATCTTGTTGAGAAACGGTCCCTTTGAGTATACCCTATGAGAGTTTAGGGTACATTTGAGAAACAGCCGGGTTGGTTCTCACACAAAACTAACCGGGCCCCTGGGACAAAAAGGCTAATAACTCACAGACCGGGCGTCCGATTGACGCGCCGTCTATTGCGTTGAGACCCCTATGATGAGGCCGTCCTGTGAGATACTTCTTCGTGGGACTTTGAGATACTTGTAGTATCGACCTGTAGCTCATGGAGCGGACCCTCCTGGAGACGAGCGTTCAAAGTACGGAGACCGTGTAGCCGACTGAGACCTGACGACTTCTTGACCGACTTGACTTGGAGTGAGTCGACTAGCCCAGTGGACGGAGCACTACATTGTTGGGTGCAGACCCAGGGTGGACGGAGCACTACCTGTGTGACAGTCCAGTCCCGCGGTACTCGTCCGGAGAGTACCTCTGCAGGCTATTAGGGGGTGTGCACTACTGTGTTTGGGTGGAATACCCCAGTGGGAAGCACTACTGTTTTTGGGTGGCTAGCCCGTGGTACTTGACAGGAGGAGTACCTCAGCAGTCTTAGGTTAGTGAACAGTACCTCAGAGTCGTGACAGGACCACTATACACTGCAGAGACGGGACACTTCAGGAGTTACAGTTTCGATAATGAAATCCAGGTTTGAGCTGATTCAATGACCATTGTGTTTAACTCATGATTGAGATGGGTCACTTGATAACATATGTATATGTATGGGAATATATCTAAGTTTTGGTTATCCATTGATTTCATAACCTTTGTGTTTCCTCATGATTGAGATGGGTTACATGATAACTTAGGTATAAGTATGGGCTTATACCTAAGTAAGGGTTATCTTTTGAGATATTCTTTGTGGTTAACCTTGTTGGATGTAGTGAGACCTTGAGGGTCTCGGGGTCCCTACTGAGTATTGTTATACTCACCCCTGCATGGGCTATGCCTGCACCTCGTTGTGTTGGTTGCAGACGACGGACAGAGAGATAGTATCTAGTGGTGGACTTCACGACGAGACGAAATTCGGAGGAGGTTGACGGGTGAGAGAGTTGTGGAGGCTATCTGTACCTACCCTTCAGGTAGGATCCGTGGTGGATGATCCAGGAGCTGTGCTATCTGTACCTACCATTCAGGTAGGATCTGTGGTGGACGATCCAGGAGCTCTGCTATCTGTATCTACCCTTTAGGTAGGTTCTGAGGAGGACGACCCAGGAGCTGTTTTTATACTTCCAGCTATTAGTCTTTTCTATTGTACTTCCATTCAGTTGTAGCTATACTTTTCAATTGGATTTGTATTCTGGCCCTTTTCCTTTTCAGCACTTATTTTTTACTTAGTGTTTACTTCTTCTTGTACTCTGTGGTGTTTTGTTTACTTTTATAATGGAAATGCCTTCCCAGTTATCAGGATTTATGCCTTTGGTGCTAGTCGCCAGGCCTTGGCCTATGGAAGGCGGGCTTTGGGTAGTCACGGCATGGGCCCCGAGGATGGGTCGTGACAAATTGGTATCAGAGGAGTTCGGTTCTACCGCAGAACTAAGGACTCTGATCTTTTTATATGTGAAGAAATAGTGTTAAGGGTACCGAGTGTGGTCTTCAGTTCAGGGAGTCCAGTGTTGGTGCGGCGGCCGATGTATCCGTACACCAGGACCCTGACTACTGATTTCCGAAATTGTGCACGAAAACACTGATTGCATGTGTGTTTCAAAAAGTTTTAAATTCAGCTCAAACCAGGTCAGATCACCGCGTATAAGACGTTGACCGGGTCACATCTGTTCAGGATGTCTCCACGCAGACAGTCAGTTGGAGTTCTGAGAGAGTACTCGATGACGGCTCACCGAGCGACAAGGCTCTGGTGCAGGGCCCTTTTTACTATGTTGTCACCCTCGGGTGGTGTACCAGCAGCACCACCACCTATTGGGTAGCATATTCCCACAGCTATACTAGCAAACTGTCCACGCTGGCAGAGCATGTTGCACGAGTTCCAGCAGTAGAGGCCTCTGCGGTTACGAGGCGAGACAGATTCCCAGACAGCAGAGCACTAGCTGGAGGAGATTTCTAGAGTTTTCCGCCTGGCTGAGACATCAGTAGAGTGGATGTTGGACATGGACACTAGTGTTTTCTAGTGAATGACCAAGAGGATGGTCCACATAGTGATGAGGCTTCAGTATGTGGACCGATGCCTGAGATAGTGACTTCGGGTAGTGTGTTAGCTATACATCACTACCTATTTGTTAGCAGTTACAACCAGCGGTACCGGTAGGTGACATATGTATGCTTAATGCCTTACATGTGTTCTAACATCAGATAACCTCAAGTTTCGAGGAAAACCTGACTCATAAGCAGCTGAGGACTGGCTTGAGGAGGTGGCTGAGAGTTTTCTAGAGCTTATACAGCTTCGGCAGGATGACATGTCGGTAGATGAGTATTCATCGAGGCGTACCGATCGTTCCTGGTACTTGATGAATACAATAAGATCAGCACTTTAGAGCTCAGACCTTAGAGCTAGAGAAGACCTTTGTGGTTTATTGTTCTTGACTGAACGGATACAGCTAGAGAATGTTAGTATTATAAGAGCATAGAATTAGAGCATGTCTTAGAGACTTGGGTGTGTAAAATTTTTCAAGAAGAGGAAGTGTTAAGGATAGATGAATCTGCAGAGTAGGAGATGTGGAAGGAGAGCTAAGAGTGCAGCATGAGGTGGTGTACATTTCGACATGTTACAACCACACACCTTTGTAGTCCCCGCCAGGCTCAGGGAGCTGGAGGGCAGGAGAAAAGAGTAGCTGCATGCGGTCAAGGAGTGCGACGTAAATGGCTCTAAGGATGATTCGAAGTGCGGACTTTGTCTTCTACTAGCTGCCATAGCCACAGACATCGATATGAATCATCCCTTCCTTCCCTGAATCTAGTCCCAGACCAAGAGTTTCTGGTTAAGCCATTGACTTGAGGCGAGAGTCTTGGTTGGGACCTCATGGTGGCAGCGTCGAGGCCTTACGACGTTAGTTTGAGGATGGATGGGGCAATCACTACTCATACTCAAATTAAAGGTATTAGGAAAATGTCGGGATGGGTTTTCCTTGGTCGGAAAAAAGGAAACCCCAGGCAGCACAAGATAAACTCGTGCATGGGAGGGTGTATCCGATCATTCTTGGGTCGGCCAACCATACCCTCGTGGCAGCAGGAGTTTTGAGTTTCAGTTCTAATCAGGAAAGGGAGACCTCTAGAGTTCGAGGATGGTGACCACATTCTTATACGGGTCTCACCACGACGAGGTTTACAGAGATGTAGCTGAGGCGGCGAGATATCTCCAAGGTTCAACGGACCATTCTAGGTCCCCAGAAGGGTAGGCGAGGTGGTTTACAGCTTCACCTTTCCACATCAGTTGCATCGGGTGCATGAAATCTTTCACGTACCTCGGCTGAGGAGATACATGCAAGATCCTTCACACATCATCTACCTCATGGAGTTGGACGTAGATGACAGGGTGACATGCACAGAGGTTCGAGTGGAGATCTAGGATCGACAGGAGCAGGTCCTATGTGAACGGTCGATTCCTTGGGTGCGGTTTCACTTGCAGCACAAGAACCTCCAGGAAAGCACATTGGAGCGGAACACTTAGATGCATGCTCAGTACCACTTTTGTTTCCCTAGTTTTTGTCATAGCTTTACGGGGATGTAAAGCACTGAGGTGGGAGTAATTAAAGACCCTGAAATTTCAATTAATTTTTTTAATTTCTTTGGAATTTTACGAGTACGCAATTTTTTACGGAACCTGATTCCGAGGCCCAGTGTGCTTGGAATAATTTTCTGAAGTTTTGTTAAGCTTAAATTAACGCGCATAAGCAGTTTTGTTGAAAAAGTGTAATTACTCTTAAACGGTTACTCGAATCATAAATATGAGGGCACCGTTGCGCTCAGGATGGTAGGTTTACCTTAGGCGCGACTTAAGTTTATTCGGCACGGGCCTCCTGTGAGAAATTCCAAAAATGGCATAACCGTAAGTAAAATAATTAAATAAATTATTTTATTTTTCAAATGCTTATAACTCACAAATGGTAGCTCGGATTAAAAATCCCAGACAACCGCTGAACACGTGAGGGCATGGTTTATTTAAGCAGATACTATCTTTGGCCGGCACGGGCCACCAGAAAAAGTTAGTTTTTGGCCAGAAATAAAATAATTAAATGACAATTATTTTATTGTAAAATTCGTATATTTTAAATGGTAACTCGGATTAAAATCCGAGAGTACCATTGGATTCGTTGGGGCATGTTTCACTTAGGCAGAGCCTGACCTTGATCAGCGTGGGTCGAGGTTGAATGATAATAATTTTCCGAACTTTTTTTCAGGTACGTTCAGTAAACGTACGTGTGGGTTTTTCAATCTTTTGAACCGGTACTCGGAATTGAAATTTGAGGGCACCGATGAACTCAAAGAACCAGTAAATCCTTACGGGGACCTTTACCGTAGTTGCGTTTGAAGTGGTTTGAGAATTAATAATTGGGGATTTAAAATTAAATAAATAAAATTGGTGGTAAACAATTTTATTTATATGGTAGTTATACCCTACAAAGGGGAGTTTATGGTGACACACATAACCACCAACTACCCATGTGATGATAAATGAGAGGTGGGGTCCACACGAGACCATAACTCCTCACCTACCCCTCAACTCCCTAAACCCCCCTTTATCACCCCTTAAATTATTTTGTAAACTCCCCTTTAATTATGTGAACTCCTCACCTTATTCTCTCTCTCCCATAAGTTTTTCCAACATGATTTCAATTAATGAATTGACTCCCCTTAGTTTTTAATTGCTTGTCATTATTATATTAAGAGGAAGCCTTTCATTTTATTTGTTGGGCAATTAATCTGTGGAGAAGCTTTCGAGGATTAGAAGGAAAAGCTTACTTTCCACAAAGAACGCAATCTTCCTCTCGGCGAATGAAATCTCCTTCAACCGAGGCAAGAATGTGAGGTGACGCCACGAGGAGCAATGTTCTTCCGCGATGCCCGACCACCACGATGCTTGCCTCTTTCTGCGGTTCGACGACGTGCGACGTCTTTTCGAGGAATGGGTTTTTATATATGATTGAATTCATTTTATTGATTCATCATATCTTAAATTCACGATGATGATGACCAAATAAACATGGACATCGTCCCGCACATAAACCATTCTCATTTTTCTTTTTATTCTTCATGTGTTCTCCATGCATTCTTCAATGCCTAATATTTATTGATGCTGGAAACATGAAGTTTTGTTGAGCGCAATATATGGATGCTAAGCCCTCGATGCAAGGATCACAAATATGCGATTGTTTAATTTTTCGGGCTTGGAACGAAGCCGCAATGGCTCGCGGAAAGAGGAGTCCAAATATTTATTGACGCTGGAAACTCAATGTTTCTCTGAGCGTGATATACGAACACGAAGATCTCGACCCGAGGATCAAGGATATGCGTTTGAATCTTTTTTCCGAGTTAAATCGAAGTCGAAATGGAGTGCAGAAGGATCTGGAGGTGCAGTTGGGCGGCCAGCCAAAGGTGGTGGCCATGCGTAAAGAAAGGTGGTGCGTGAAGAAGGGTGGTGCGTGACATGGGGTAATTGAAAGAAATCAATTAAAATTAATAATATAAGAATGGTATTATTAATTTTGATGATAAAACACTTTTTTGTCCGTAACTTCTTCGTGCGATATCAGTTTCACGAACCGTCAGTGGCAGTGCGACCATGACTTCGAGACGGAATTTAGGAGTCCAATATTGGATGTCTTTTTCGGGTTTTTGGATCGGGTTCCTGAAGTGCTCGAAAAATAATAGATTTAATATTATTATTAAATCTTCGACCCACCATAACTCACGCGTGCGACGTCCGATTGGCTTGCCATCAGTGACGATTTAATCCCGTCATTAATACGGTCGATTCAAGTCTAATGATGGATACTAAATTCTAGTTCATGGTGCGGTTCCACGAAACACCGAATAATAATAATAATATTATTATTACAGGAACTTGTATCTGACATATCTCTCTCATACGGTGTCGGAATGACGAACCATATACGATGTTGCGACCCTGGAATTACGACGGATGTTTCAAGACTAATTTTGGATATTTATGTCGAGATTGAGGCATGGGCCCCACGAGGCCTAGTTCGCGCATGATGCAGTGAAATGAAACTTTTTCACCGGCTATCTGTTTGGGACCAATGGGTAGTCCATCTTGTGTGTTTTTCCGTATGGATCACAATGGTGTGACCGGTTTGGTTAACGGGTGTCATTTGAAGTACGACTGGGTTGGATCGAACATGAATCCAACCGGGCCCTCGGAGCGGAAACACTTATAACTTGAGTTTTGGACGTCCGATTGACGTGTCGTCGACTTTGTTGGATTCCTCTTGATGAGACAGAACATTTGGTATACTTCACCTGAGGCTTGAATGCTATTGGAATATGGCTGGGTTGGATTGTACCCGAAATCCAACCGGGACCCTGGAACGGAAAAGCTGATAACTTTCAGACTGGACATCCGTTTGACGAACCGTCAGCGGCGTTGGTGATCTTGTTGAGAAATGATCCCTTTGAGTATACCCTATGAGAGTTTAGTGTACAGTTGAGATACGGCTGGGTTGGTTCGCACACGAAACCAACCGGGCCCCAGGGATGAAAAGGCTAATAACTCACAGACCGGTCGTCCGATTGACGCACCGTCTGTTCCGTTGAGACCCCTATGACGAGGTGGTCCTTTAAGATACTTATTCATGGGACTTTGAGATACTTGGAGTTTTGACCTATAGCTCATGGAGCGGACCCTCCCGGAGACGAGCGTTCGGAGTACGGAGACCGTGTAGCCGGCTGAGACCTGATGACTGCTTGACCGACTCAACTTGGAGTGAGTCGACTAGCCCAGTGGATGGAGCGCTGCATTGTTGGGTGCAGACCCATGTCGGATGGAGCACTACCTGTGTGACATTGCAGACCCGCGGTACTTGTTCGGAGAGTACCTCTGCAGGCTATTAGGGGGTGTGCACTACTGTGTTTGGGTGGAATACCCCGACGGGAAGCACTACTGTGTTTGGGTGGATGGCCCGCAGTACTCGATAAGAGGAGTATCTCAGCAGACATAGGTTAGTTAGCAGTACCTCGGAGTCATGACAGGACCACTGTACACTCTAGAGACGGGACTCTTCAGGAGTTACGGTTTCGATAATGAAATCCTGGTTTGAGCTGAGTCTATGACCATTGTGTTTACCTCATGATTGATATTGGTCACTTGATAACTTAGGTATATGTATGTGCATATATCAAAGTAGTGGTTATCCGTTGATTTCATAACCTTTGTGTTTCCTCATGATTGAGATGGGTTACTTGATAACTTAGGTATAAGTATGGGCTTATACCTATGTAAGGGTTATCTGTTGAGATCTTCTTTGTGGTTAACCTTGTTGGACATTGTGAGACCTTGGGGGTCTCGGGGTCCCTACTGAGTATCGTTATACTCACCCATGCATGGGCTATGCCCGAACCTCGTTGTGTTGGTTGTAGACGACGGGCAGCGAGATAGTATCCGGTGGTGGACTTCACGACGAGACGACACTCGGAGGATGTTGACGGGGAGAGAGTTGTGGAGGATATCTGTACCTACCTTTCAGGTAGGATCCGTGGTGGACGATCCAGGAGCTACGCTATCTTTTCCTACCCTTCAAGTAGGATCTGAGGAGGACGACCCAGGAGCTATTTTTATACTTCCATCTGTTACTCTTTTCTGTTGTACTTCCGTTCAGTTGTAGTTATACTTTTCAATTGGGTTTTTATTCTGTTCCTTTTCCTTTTCAGCACTTCTTTTGTACTTAGTGTTTACTTATGCTTGTACTCTGTGGTGTTTTGTTTACTTTTATAAAGGCAATGCCTTCCCAGTTATCAGGATTTACGCCTTTGGTGATAGTCTCCAGCCCCTGGCCTATGGATGGCGGGCTTGGGGTAGTCACGACACGGGCCCCGAGGACGGGTCGTGACATTGCCATCCATGGGCTTCAGAGTCGGTGGACAGGGGTGGGAACAAATTTGGGAAATGTAGGCCTATGACCTGATCTCTCCATATATGATTAGAGGTATATTCATTGACTTATCACCCTTAGCTTCTGTTCTTATAGACACACATTACAGTCAGTATATCCCTGTTTGGTGCTCAGAGATTTTAGTGCAGCGATTGACTCAATCCTTATCAATAGAGACTCAAACAGGGGGAATTTGATGATTACACACTGGTGCTGGTAGTGTGATCTTACCCATGGAGGAATGAGATTCTGCTGGATCTTACCGTATCGACACTGAGGACTTACATTGTCATTCTATGTATGGATTTGTTATCCATATTCTATGCATAGATTGGCTGTTTGAGGTGTAGAGTGTGGTGTATATGTGAAAATGGAACCAGGTTCTCCTTCAATAGTGAAAGGGGGACACATACAACATAGGATGGACTTTCTCAAAGTAAGGTGCTTCCGATCACTCCCATGTTTTCTATCCTCGCCCTTGATGCAGTGGACATGTAGAGAGCCCGGGTCCCTTTTGTGGTGGACGAGTATGAGGATGTCTTCCCTAATGATAGTCCAGGATTACCCCCTCGCAAAGAGGTTTTAAACTACATAGACATGTACCTCATGATGACACCGATATCTACACCTTCATATTAGATGGATACCGTAGATCTTTAGGAACTAAGGGTGCAGTTCGAGGACTTGCATAGGATTGGCGTCGTAAGGCCCAACATTTCACCATGGGTAGCCCCAATGTTGTTTTCCAAAAAGGTAGATGGAATCTTGAGTCTATTCATGGACTATCAGATCCTGAATCAGGTGGACGTGAAGAATAAATATCAACTTATAAGTACTTATAACATCTTCAATCAGTTGAAGGGGGAGAGGTGTTTCTCGAAGATAGACCACAAGCCTGGCTATAATCACCTTCAGTGATCATGGGACTTATGAATATGATCTTCCATCCTTATCATGATCGGTTCGTAGTGGTCTTCATAAATGACATCATGGTGTACTCAATGTCAGAAGAGGAGAACACTACACATTTGCAGATAGTCCTAAATATTCTATGAGAGAACCAGTTATATAAGAAGCTCTCAAAGTTCGTGTTTTGGATACATGAGGTCTACTTTTTAGAACACATCATCTCATAGGTTGGAGTTTCTATTGATCCGTTGAAGATAGTGGTAGTGCATTCTTGGGATCCACCCAGGAGGGTGACTGAGGTGTTGAGTTTCTTACGGTTCGCTAGATATCACTAGAGGTTCATTCTTGAACTTTATAGGGTATAAAAAAACTTATCGTCGTTACATGGAATGGAAAACACTTTCTTTGGATAGAGAAGTGCCATCAGAGTTTCCAGGAAATGAGAAAGAGACTAATGAGTGCCCCTATCTTGCAGATGCTAGAGGAAGGCATTGGATATGCAATTTTCTTTGACACGTCAGGGATCAAAATAGGATATGTCCTAATGTAGTGGAAAGTGGTAGTAACATGTGGTTCATGATAGTTGAGGAATCATGGGAAGAACTACATCACCCTAAACTGTGAGCTATAATTTTTAGTCTTCTCTCTAAAGATGTGGAGGCACTACTTGATGCGTGAGCTATGTATGGTGTAGTTTGACCACAAAATTATCAGTTATATCTTTTTCTAGAAGGACCTAAAATTGAGAAAGCGACAATGGAAAAGGTACCTCTAGGAATATGACTTCGAGATAGTATATACTCCATGGAAGGGGAATTTTGTGGTAGAAACACTCTGTAGGAGATCTGGGTTGTAGTTGCTGAGTGAGGTGTTAGAGCACTTGGTTGCGATACAGATATCCTTCATGGATAATGATGGATCAGCCCACCTTTTGTAGATGGTTGTCAGTACCTAACTCTTATAGCGAGTTAGGGTGGCCCAGATCAATGAGGTCGACTGAAGGGACCAATGTGTATATTTTCCCACATAATAATCTCTTGAAGGTTTTTTTATTAATGGGGAACACATCAACCATTTCAAAGGGTGAACGGTAATATCAGTGGCATTGCAAGTGGAATTTTTTAGCGAGTTTCATACCTCCCCTTTGGCGGTACATCTGGGATTGGAAATGATGTACTAGGATCTCCAACGTAAATACTAGTAGTTAGGGATGAGAAAAGCATGGGAAGAGTTCGTTTCACAGGGCCTCACTCATCAGAAAATGAAGTTTGATCATTAGGTTCCCACATGATTTGTCCAGCATCCTAGGGAACTAGTTTGGAAGTGGGATGGAATCTCAATGGACTTCGAGATATGATTACATTGCACATCCGGGGCTCACGATACTATCTTGGTGATCATTTATTGACCTACCGTGTCAGATAACTTCCTACCCATTTGAGAGTAGGGTTCAATTGATAGATTGTGAGGCCTCTATGTGAAGGAGATAGTCCTACCTAATGGAGTCCCATCAATAATATTCCTAGATTTTGAAGAAAGATTTACATCCTAGTTGTGGAAGGGATTAGAGGATTCTTTTGGGACTTAGCTTTGCTTCAGAAAAACCTTCCACCCATAGACTGATGCTCAAACGGATTAGACCATAAATACCATAATGTACATGCTTCATTCATGTTTCCTAGAATTTTGGTCACAGTTGGGAGGACCGCCTACCACGGGTGGAGTTTTCGTACAACAATATCTTCTACTCCACCATTGGTATGGAATTGTTCGAGGAACTATACTAATGACCAAGTTGGTCACTGAAATGTTGGAAAAACCTAGGGGAGACATCACTCATGGGTCTAAAGATGGTACATATTACCACTGAGAAGGTGTAGGTTATCTGAGAGTAGATGATGACTACACATAGATGATATAATTCCTATGCTGATATAATATAGAGACCCTTGGATTTGGAGGAGGGGGAACATATTCCTATGAGTCTCTCCTCGATGAGGGATATAGATATTTGGAAGGGTCGAAACGTTATCTCTGAGGTACATCAAGTAATTCATGATACTGTGTAGAGTGGGAGACATGGCGTACTACTTGGATTTACTGGCCCAATTAGAGATGCTGCATGATCTCTTCCTTATATCCCAACTGAGGAGATATGTGCTTTCCCCTTCTCATTTCATCGACCATGAAGAGCTAGATATTGATGATGGGGTGACAATTGTGGAGTACATGGTGGAGATAGATGATCGATATGAAAGGACCCTTCTTCGATGGTCAATTCCTCTGGTTCATGTTTTCTAGAATAACATGAATCTCTTGAAGACTACGTTAGAGAAGGAGGCTCAGATTCATGCACATTTCCCCCATTTTTTACTGGCCTTTGTTTTTGAATATGAGGACATAAATACCTAAAGGGGGGAGTAAATTATTAAACCGTAATTCTTTGTAAATATTTTTTAAAAAATATTAAATGGGATTATTTTGTGACTAGGCTATAAGATTCCATTTAATCTTGAGGTCTAGAGTGACCATAATGAATTTTTGAACTATTTTTGAGGTTCATTAAATAATCATATGAGTGAATTTTTCTAAATTTTAAATCGGTGTCCAGATCAAAAATCCACGGGCACCATTGAACTCAGAGTATCAAGAATCTTTTATAAAGGGCCTAACATTGGCTGGCATGGGCCAATAGTGGAAGTTAGTTTTTGGGCCTAAAAAATAATTAAGTAAAAATTATTTTATATTTAAATCCATATAACTCATAAATGGTAACACCTATTGGAAATCCAAGAGTACACATGAGCTCGTGATGGCATGTTTCCATTAGGAGGAGCATAACCTCGACTAGCATGGGTTAAGATTAAATGATAGTTTTCAGACATTTTTAAGAAATATTAAAATAAAATAAACTTCAATATTTTATTTTTATTTTAAAATTTTGAAATTGTTACTGTGGAATAGGATTGTAACTCAATGAAACTGAAATTTTGTTTCATTAATGAAATAGTGTAATGCCACTGCAACACAATGGTAATGGAAATGTGTTTCCTCCCTTAGTGTTTTATGGTGGGGGTGTCTTTGAAAAATTGGGAGAAACACTCTGAATCTAGGAAGGATTTTCACTGATGAACAACCATCAAAAATAGCTTTAGAACACCCTCTTATCATCAAGTGATCCCTCCCTCGATGACGGATCGAGGACCTTTGCATATGGATCACATTTAATTATGGATTATTCACGTGATTAAAATATTACCTGGTAGGGTCTCTTGTGATTGATACTTGTTTCAAAGTTCATTAGTTCTAAACAACGAATGTGGGTTAACCAAAAATAGGTTGATCTGCGGGTCGTTTTTCTTATAGGAGGGGTTTTTTATCTTAGAGATTTCATCAGGGTTATTTTTGGAAAGAAAATTAATATCCTCTTCCCATGTTTCAAAAATTCTAACACGTAGGAATCAGGATAACTCAAACAAAGCCCTTATTCCTCTGACTTTGGGAATTCTTGAGATCTTCATGACCACACCTTTGAATCAGTGGCAAGGCAACCTTGAGGCCGTAGTTGGAATGATGGATACCCGATAAGTTTGTGGGCACAGAAGGTTTGAGACATAGACTAAAGGAGCGGACATAGTGGTCCGTAGAAGATACCGTCATCATAGGCGTTAGAGGCCATTGGATGGGGGCGGTACGCCACAATGGAATGCCTCGGTGGAGCACAAAGGTAGGTGGAAGAACACCGAGGAAGAGGACGTGGATGGATGGGGCCACAACGGTGCGGTAAGGGCTGTCGGCACACATGCCGATGGCTGTTGGAGACGGACGCTAAAATGTCCTGGTTTCAGAAGCCAATCAGAGGCTCCCCGTACCTAGTTGGTCACATGGAGTCAAAAATATTTCCACGAATGCCAGAGGATGCTGACTAGCAGCATGGGCCTTGGGTGTGATGGTGGGGGAACTATGCCCTCATTGGAAGAGTACACATTGGAAGTAAACAACACATAATAGCGGAAGCAGAAAATATCCAACAACAGTGAACAATAGATGACTGATAAAGAAACAATTGAAGCATAAATATATATAAATTATGCATGATACATATAAGTCTAGGAAAGAAGCCAAACAACTCAAAATGCTAAATACTATACTAAACCAAAGTGCAAAAGGGAAACAAATGAGAAACTACTCAGTATCGCAAGCGTCATCTTCGTCTCATTTTCTCTAGATCCAATGCAATCAAGTACCTAAAGTCTAAGGGAAATTTCCCTTAACTATAACTGCAACAATATAATATGTTCTATCGCTAAAGCATGACCCAAAAAGGTTGTGAGACTAAGTCCCAATAGGGAACCACCCGAAGATGTGTGCCTAACAGTCATTGAATATATGGCAGGGTAAAAGTACAGAAAGTAGTAATCAGGAATCTCTGAGCAGAAAAAATTTCAATCCAATGTTTCAATATCAAGCTGCATCTATGAAATTAGTGAACATAACAGGTAACCCTATGGGAAGTACTCAAAGCCTAACCCATATGATTCAACCCCATAAGTACAAGAAACCCTCTGTGAAGTACACATAGTCTCACCCCTCTATTTCAGCTAAAGTGTAGACTCTCTGGGGAAACACTCACCTTCAATTCCCCCTATAGTCTCATATCGTACTAAAGGTGCTCTAGGGTAGAACTAAACATCAATTACCCCTGTGGAACACGTCGAGAAACTACAGACACTCTAGGGAAGCATTCAACATCAATTACCCCTATGGTCTCACATCATATAATTATAAAGACACTTTGGAGAAGACCTCAACGTCAATTCTCCCAATGGTCTATACACCAGGTTCTCAAAGCCCAGCGTAAGTCATGAAGGTCTAGTTGCGTGTAACGGCCTAGTTAAACCTCATGAAATACTTGGGTAGCATTCTACAGTACAACAGAATAACAGAACAATAGTCACAACATCCTACAATACTAGGCATGGAAAGTCAATAGTATCCAAACAGGCCACAAGGCCCAAAGGTCAAAACAGGAAAAAACATGCATGGGAAATACATCCAAGAACAAAAAAACACCCAATTCACAAAAAATAAACATCTACTCTGGCATACCATCATAGCAGAGAAACAATAGGGCTAAATTGATAAACATTCAATACCCCATTCTGGGGTATTGGGTGAAATTGCACATATAACTCAAAGAGATCCAACAGAAGGGAAAAAACCACCTACCTCAGGGTTAGGAGATCAGTATACTTGAACCATGAAGCTTGAATCTCCTTAAAATGTCATATATCTAATAAAATGTCTAAAATATTCAACCCACGATAACATGAAAAAGAAGAGGAATCGTGAAAATATGTTCCAGCAGAAGAGAGAAATCACCAATGCAATTTCAATGCAATCAACGGTGTTCGAATCAGAAGACAGAAGGAGGATTGAGGGCTCATCGAAGATCTACAGCTACCCGACACTCTCGGATGAACAAAAACAAGAGGAGGTGTGTTCTGTCTTTAAAACACGACCCTAGTGCGTTTAATGAAAAAAAAATATACATAGCGTGTACTTTTGGAGTACACGACATGTAATTGCAGTTTACATACTCCGAATTAGGCGTCCTCCAAGTCATCACACATGGCCACGTGCAAGGCCACTACACGATCAGGACACAGCTACCCATGGTAACCGAGTACACAACGTGTACTCAAAAAGTACACGGCGTGTACTCAAAAAGTACACGGCATGTACTTCAAAAATTTCCAGAAACTCACAATTTAACAAAAACTCCAGAAAAAAGACATACCTGAAAAGAAGGTTCGGGTTCTTACAAACTAACCACTAAAAGAAATTCATCCCCAAATTTCCCTAGAGTATCGTAGAAAAAGAAACCCCGAATAGTTCCAGACACTATGCTTGTACATAGGCCTCCCTCTCCCAAGTCTCATCTTGCACCCACCTGTGCTTCCACAACACTCATACCCAAGGAATAGAATGGCCATGGAGAACCATTGAAATATGGTTCACAATCTGGATAGGATGCTCCTCGAACGGTGCATCCACTTCCAACTCAACCTCCTCAGGTTGGAAAACATGAGATGGGTCTGAGAAGTAACGTCAATGCTAAGGTATGTTGAAGACGTCATGCATAGCCCAGTACCTCTGAGGAGATGAAACCGATAGAAAACTGGCCCAACACTCTCCACCACCTCAAACATCCTGACGTACCTCAGTGAAAGATTACAATATATTCGAATCCTCTTATGTCCCATCCTCGGTGTGACATGTAGGAACACCTGATACCAGACATTGGACTCCAGAAGTCATCTCTGCTGATTATCATAGGACTTCTATCAAGACTACATAGTAGCCATCCACTTTCAAATCAACTATATCTGCTATGTGGTTTCCTGAACAAGATGAGGTCCCAAAAAAGCTGCTTCTCCTGCCTCCAGCAAACAAAAAGGTGATCGAAATGGCCTACTGTACAAAGCCTCATAAGGTTCCATCTGAATAGTATCACAAAATATATTTTTGTAGGTAAAGTCCAAAAGATTTATATTCTTCTACCAAAAACCTCCAAAATCCAGAATGCATGCTCGGAGCATATCCTCAAGCACCTGAATCGTACGCTCAGACTGGCCATCTGTCTGGGAATTGTAAGATGTCCTCAAAAGTACATGGGTTCCAAATGCCTTCTGAAGCCCCTTCCAGACTCGAGAATTAAAATGGGAATCCCTGTCTGAAACAATAGAGTGTGGAATTCCATGCAGGCATACAATATCCTGGATGTATAACCGCCCCGGCTCATCAACACTGAAGGTCTCCTATATCGGAAAGAATTGAGAAACCTTCGCGAGTCTGTCAATGACAACCCGAAATACGTCATTCCATCGAGGCGACCTCAAAAAACCCATTATGATGTCCATTGTGACGTCATTACACCTCAACTTGGGAATTGGTAATTGATGTAAAACCCTACTGGTCAATGATGCTCTTCCTTCAGTTGCTGACAAGTGGAACACCTCTTGACGAACCCAGCAACATCGCTCTATATACCTGGCCACCAATTCTGACTGTGTAGATCACGATACATCTAGGTGAAACCAGGATGAAAATCCCAAACTAAGGAATGGAAATCCCGCACCACCTCCTCGTGTATATCCATTCTCACCCATAGGTGTTCCTGGAAACCCATGATCTCATCCTCACCTATGGTCCACCCAAAAAAAGACTCATCTCCTTACACGCTTTCCTGTAGGACTAGGACTTCAGAATATTATAGCTGCTTCTTTCATACTTGATCAAAAACGGTTGAGTTAACAACTACAGAAGAAAGAAAATCTGCCCCTGTCTATCGTGCACCACCAAATGCATCTCAGAGAATAGTTCCATAAGCTTCCACTCAATGTTGGCCTCCCGAACTGCCTGTATCTAAATCCACCTGCTCAACGCATTAGCCACTGTGTTTCCCTTACCAGGCATATAGGCATGCTCATGTCGTGTGTGATAGTACACCAAGATTTCATCCATGAAAACAACCATGAAGGAATCCAAGTATGGATGGAACACTTGGTTCATCAGTTCCATGAAAACCGCATGCGCGTTTGTGAGGCCGAACGACATAACCATATACTCGTATAGACCATACTTTCTCCGAAAGGCTGTGAGAGATATATCAGATGGTCTAACATGCAACTGAAGATAACCGATCCCCAATTCAATCTATGAGAACACCCAGGCTCCTCGAAGCTGATCAAAGAGATCATCAATCCTAGGAAAGGGTTATTGGTTCTTGACAGTAAACTATTTCAGCTTCCTATATTCCACAAAAATCCTAAGTGTACCATCTAACTTATTCATAAATAGGGTAGGTGAACCCCAAGGAGATGTACTGGTTCATATGAGACCCTTGGCCTACAACTCCTCCAACTGTTTCTTGAGCTCCTGCAACTCTAGTGTAGCCATCCAATAAGGAGGACTGGAAACCAGTTTCGCCCCTGGCACAAGCACAATAGAAAATTCTACATCACGCTGTAGAGGCAAACCTGAAAGTCCTCTGGAAAGTCATATATAAAATGATACACCACTGAAGGAAAGTCTAATTGTGAAGTTTCCTGGTCATCCAGATAAAGACTAGCAATATGAGATGTAACTGCTCCCAACCCATGATTCTTTGGGCCAGCTCTGCTCACATGGACATCCCAATTTCCCTTTTGAATAAATGATCCACCCTCTGGTGATATGAAACTAACCCTGCGGTGATAACAGTCAATGACTGCCTGGAAGGGAACTAGCCAGTCCATTACCAGAAAGACATCATAGCCTATCATCTCTAGAACAAAAAGATCCCAAAGGAAGTGACACCCACCAACCTCAAGAAAGAACTCCATGCACTGATGTACACTCGATTTTCTTGTCCCCAAAGGAAGGTCTAATGTTAAAACATCGGCAGAAGAAAAGATACAGAGGACAAATCTATCCACAACAATGAGAAATATAAAGTTATACATAACACCCATATCGAAAAGAGCTGAAGGAAAAACTGAGGCAACAAAGATCTTACCTCGAACCGTAGAGGGGCTGGGATGCTGCTCCTGATGGTTCTTCTCCCATGAAAAAGTCTGGCCAGCTCTGTGGCCCTATGACCCTGCCTAACTACTATGTGTTAATCCACCCTACTATTGTTGGTGTCCAGGTGACTGACCACCGCGGCCGCGACCTCCACCTCATCCTGTACGGCCGGATGAACTCCATTCCCAGACTGGTGGTAAAATGGTGGATCTGCTCCAATACGAGGGGTCATAGATGAATACTAGTCACCGAATAATGGTTAGAAGACCTGACAAAAATGCAGAAGGTGTCCCAACTTTCCACATGATCGGCACTCCATCGGGTCTCTCTAGCACTGCGGCCTCATATGCTCGATGCTCCCGCACTTGTAACACACCACCTGGATACCAGAAGATGCATCTCGCTTACTCGGTTCTCCTTGTTTAGTCTCCATGTGGTGCTTCTGGCTATTAACTGGAGAAGCAATAAACATGGATGTCGAGTCTCCCTGCCTCACAACCCTGTATTACCTCAGATTCCTCCCCATGATCACTACCTGGATGACGATGGAAGCGATGGAAGTCAACCTGAAGATATTCACCTAAGAGAGGATATCCTGTGTGAGGCCATCCTCCAACTTCCTTGCCATGAATAACCCATCTTCCCCCAAGAATGGGGTAAAATAATGATTATCGGTGAAATTATAAGAATACTCCATAACTGATAAGGAACACAACTCAAGGCTCATAAACTCTGAGGCTTGGTCGGCCCTCAGGGTCTCCAGATAGAAGTGCTCATTGAAGATGCTCTGTAACTCCTCCTGAGACATAACCTGCTGATGACCTGCCTATGATATTACAACCCACAATATCTTGTCATAATCCAGTATCATATTGGTAGGGAGCTTGAATATCTTATCTAGTGGCGTCTCCAGATGCTCAAAAATCATCAGCATGGATTCTAGCCATGACTCTGCAATTAGAGGTCCTCCTTCCCCTGAGAAGGTGGGAGGATGCTACTGTTGGAAGACCCGCGTAAAATCAGCCATCGACGGGGCAGGAGGCAGCACTCACTGAATGGTCTGAATCATCCTCAGGAAGCCTTCCCTAAACTATGCATCAGTACTGGTAACATTTATAACTACTGGTACCAAGACTGGCACAAGAGGAGGATCTGCGATAAGTCCCTGATTAGCCGTATCCATCGTCTTATCACTGCCCTGTAACTAGCAGATAGCTGGGGGAAGTCTCAGTGGCATGACTCTGTAAGGTCAAGCACACACCTTAGATCAGAATTAACAAGGACTGAAACAAATACGTGTAAGTAGAGAACAAGAGAAAGAAAACATTCATGTTTTACAAAACATGACTACATGGTGTGTACACTTCCTACATGGCGTGTTTCCTGAAGTCATTCACATGGGCGTGTACTCCTGCCTAAACTGGCCATGTAACACCCCAAACACACGGCGTGTTCTCGAAACACATGTTGTGTACTAGAATCCTCTTCCCCTACCCGGGTCCTTCTATATGGTTAAGACACCCGGCTCTCATAAGATAAAAATACATGGAATGTCCATGGTAGACACGGCATGTATTGGACAAGCTTCACCGGGCCAGTGTTTTTTAGTGACATAGTCAGACACATAGCTCAAACTACACTACATGTTCCTGATAGAAAAGGCATGTACGTGAAGGGATAACACCGACCCATGTTGTTCGTGACACGGCTGGGTACCTAGGTCAGAATACACAGCGTGTTCAATGTGGACACATCATGTATAGATTAAGGTCTTATCCATCCATGTTGTTGGTTACATGGATGACACTGTGTCAACACCACATGGCGTGTTCGACCTGTACATGATGTGTTCCCACCAGACTTTTCCAATCTCGTGTCTCTACCTACAAGGCCTACGACACGGTCAGATACCACACGGTGTGTACAAATATTACATGGCGTGTACTTAAGAAAAACTTTTTCTTCCCGAATTGAAGAACACATGGCGTGTACTTAACATTACATGGTGTGTATCGTGGGTGTTTTCGGACAGTAAACCTCAGAAACTACTTAGTAACCCAAAAAACACTGAAATATGCATTGATATTGCCAAATTCTGATTCGTGGGGACCCATAATCCCCGAGAATCAATGTTTGGCATCCTATACAAATTATAATCAAGAAATAAGTGCAATGATCCACCAAATTCTGGTCCATGAGGGCCTATAACACCTCAATTAACAAAGTTTAGCATTCATTCAAACAAATCCTTACACACAATTCCCCTTATCAAACATCGTGTATTTATATCAAGTCATCTATCACAACAGTACGTATATTCTACACAACATCTATCACAACAACATGCAATTGCTATTGCATCCTAGATTGAATGAAAAGAATGCATAGATAGTTATTTATAACAAGTTACTATATGATCCATGAGATGACATACCCTCATCTCATCTGGTAGCGACAAAAATATAACGTCAATAACATCAATAGTAATAACACAAAACATGTGAGTCACCCATCAGTGAAAATTAGGTCAACTGTAAACTTGAAAAACCAGAAGAAATTACAATAAACTTGGTAGATTGGATTTTCCATGTACACGGGTTAGCTACTCCCAGGAACAGCTTATTACCAAGTACCTATTCCTTCCAATCCCTGTCTAAATCCTACAAATAGTAAATCAAGAGAATAGAATCACTCTTATACCACTTTGTAACATCCTGGTTCCTGAAGCCACCTAGAGGCACCATGAACCCGGTTGGTCACATGGCCTCAAGCGCATTTCCACGAACGCCAGAGGCTGCCGACTAGCAGCGAGGGCCTTGGGTGTGAGGGTGGAGAAACTATGCCCTCAATGGAAAAGTACACAATGTAATTAAACAACACATAGTAGCGGAAGCAATACATATCCAACAACATTGAACATCAGATGACTGATAAAGAATAAACTAGAGCATAATTATATATAAATGATTCATGATACATCTATGTCAAGGAAAGTAGCCAAACAAGTCACAATGCGGAATATAGTACTAAACCAAAGTAAAAAAGGAAAACAGATGAGAAACTCCATAGCATCGAAAGCCTCAGCTTTGTCCCATGCTCTCTATCTCCAATGCAATCAAGTTCCTGAAGTCAAAGTTTTATTTCCATTGTCTATACCTGCAATAATATAATCTATTTGGGCCCAAAATAATGACCAATACAGGGTGTGAGACTAAATCCTTGTAGGAAACCACCCAAATATTTGTGCCTAACAGTTAATGAGTATATAACTGGTTAAAAGTATAGAAAGAAGTAAATAGGAAGCACTCAACACAAAAAATTATAATCCAATGTTTCAATATCAAGAAGCAGCTAAGAAACTAGATAACATAATAGGTAACCCTATGGGCAGTACTCACAGCCTAACCCCTATGGTTCAACCCCACAAGTATAAGGAACCCTTTGGGAAGAACACAGTCTCACCCCTCTGGTAAACCAAAAGTATAGACTATCTCTGGAAGCACTCACCGTCAATTACCCATATAGTCTCATATCGCACTAAAGGTGCTATGGGAAAGCACTCAACGTCAATTCCCCATGTGGCCCACATCGGGGAACTACAAACACTCTGGGGAAGCACTCAACATCAATTCCCCCTATCCTCTCACATTGTATAATTATAAAGACACTCTGGAGAAGGCCTCAACGTCAATTCTCCCAATGGTTTATACACCAGGTTGTCACATAATTTGGTAAGTCAAGCAGTTGTAGCAGCATGTAACGGCCATGGTAAACCTCATAAACTACTTTTCTAGAATTCTATAGCACAACATCATAATATAACAACAGTCACACCATCCTAGAATACTGGGCATGGAATGTAAATAGTAGCCTAACAGGAAACAAGACCCAAAGGTCAAAACAGGAAAAAAATGCATGGGGAATACAGATAAGAACAAAAAAACACCCAATTCAAAAACAGTAAACATCTACTCAGGTATACCATCATATCAGAGAAACAATAGGGGTAAAAATGTAAACACACAATTCCCCATTCAGGGGTATTGTGTGAAATTGCACATATAACTCAAAGACTTCCCACAGAAAGGCACAAACCACCTACCTCGGGGTTAGGAGATCAAAATACATGAACCTAGAAGCTTGAATATCCTTAGAACATTGTAGATCTAAGAAAACATCTAAAATGTTCAACCCGTGATAATGTGGAAAAGAAGAGGAATCGTGAAGCGAGGTTCCAGAAGAAGAGAGAACTCACCGATGAGATTCCATCGCAATCAACGGTGTTCGAATTAGAGGAAGGTCAGAGGATCGGGGGCTCGTTGAAGATCTACGGCTGCTTGGTGCTCCCGGAAAAATGAAACCAAGAGGAGGTTTGTTATGTCCGTCAGACACGTCCTCGGTGTGTTAAATGAAAAAAATTCATAGTGTGTACTTTTGAAGTACATGACCAGTACATGCTATTTCTGTACTCCACATTTGGTGGCCTCTAGGTCATAATACATGGTCATCTGCAAGGTCTCTACATGTCCAACACCCAGCTACCCGTTTTAACCAAGTACACAACATGTACTCATAATGTACACGACGTGTACTTCAAAAATTTCCAAAAAATCCCATTTGTCAAAAACTCCAGAAAAAAGAGAAACATACCTGAAAAGAAGGTCATAGTTCTTATAGATACCACGACCCCGCCACATCCGAGGTGCAACACGTGGTCCAATGGGGACCACATGTGTGACAGGGGGCGACTGACCTCAGCCGCACATGTGGAATCACAAGTTGTAAGCTGCCTAGTGTTTGGGATGGAGGAGTGCTTTTCTACATAGTGGGCCAGTAGGAGGTGGGCCAGGTTGGATCCATACTAGGTCAGACCTGGGTTGGGTCAGTGGCCCCTGTGCTGGGTTGGGTCAGGCTGTTCTTGTCGGGTCAGACCAGACTCATACCCAACCAACCCCTTTTTGAAAAAATAGTCATAACATTCCAACTGTAGGACCGATTGATGAGTCATTTCTGGTGTTGAAACCCTCATGATGAGGCAGTTATTTTAGAATGATCTATGGAGGATTTCCTGGAAGATAAAATTTGATGACTATTATTAGTGTTGTATTCTCCTAGAATCAAGTGCACTACATGTAGGAACACTACAGTTGGATGAGATCCGAAGTCTGCTGATGAGTTGGTCTAAGTGACCCTAGAAGAATAGATGATAAGTGGCCTTATGTGGACTAGGTAAAAGTGGTTCTCTATAAACCAACTACATCAACATCTATGTGAATCAGCTATATGTGGCACTATGTGGACCATCAATAATCGGCCCTCTGTGGACCAACTATGATGTCCTACGTGGGGAAGGACTCTGTGTGACCCGGTAGCCCCATGGTGGGGAGCAGCTCTATGTGACCCAGCAGACCCATGAAACTAATCATGGATGAGTACCTCATTATCACAATATGTTTAGTGTTACGACTGATAGTATTTATTTTCATACTTTATATTATACCTGTTTGAGGTGATAGTACCTTGTGAATAATCTCCTTTATGGTATTTACATTGTGTTTTAGGATCCATACAGAGTACTGTGATACTTACCCCTGCACAAGCTCCACCCGCACATTTTGTCTCTACTGTAGATGATAGGTTCTTCGAAAGATACATTGGTGGCGTAGGGCCTGGCATTTCCCAATGAGATATGACGTGAAGGACACACTTCTAGAGCTTCTAATATCCACTAATTGCCTACCCAAAATGTGGGGTTCTTCTACCGATGACCTTTTAGGAATCTTTTGTACTTTCATATTTTCAATTTTACTTTTTTTTGAGTTTGTATTATAGACAATTTTTATTACGCCTTGTACCTTTATATAGTGGTTATTTTAGTGACATGCATGTTTTTCCATTTCATCATTTCGGGACGTGGATGTGTTTGTGTGTACAGGTACTCAGGAAAATGCCTCCCACTCGTGGGATAATTCCTTCAGTGATCGTCGCTAGCCCTTGGCCTTTGGGAGGTGAGATTCAGGTATTCAATGCATGGGCCCTGAGTGACAGTTCATGATAGAAATTATTACATTATAATACTGTGGAAGAGATTCTATGGATATTTCCATAGTGATTTATCTCTAAGTTTCCATATTTTGTATAATATATCCTCAAACTAAATCTATTGATGACTTTCGTAGTATTTTTATCCCATATGAAACATTAATTTAAAAAATATTAATGAAAAATGAATATATTTATTGATTAATCTCATTACATGAACATAAGAAGGGAATGAGTAGGAAAATATCTTTGGAAGAAGTCAGTGAGTATTACATTGAAGTTCAATTAAGTAAAATGTTAGACTAATTTGTGTATTTATATACATGAATAGAGATATGTGGACTAGGAATATAAAAATGTAATATAACCATTTATGTGACATAAAAATAGAGCCATTGGACAATTCATCATATGTTGTACATGAAAAATTGAAGATGAATATAGTGGTGAATAAGAGAAAAATTCAAGAATATCTTAGAAGAATAAGTATGAAAAATCAATTTCATATTAAATAGGAATATATAAGAAGCTCTATAAATATTAAAAGTGGAATTTTTTAGATGTGTTAAAGATGATGATATTGATCTGGAAGAAAAAAATTCCAATGATGGTGGTGGTAAGAAGTTTCTTATTGAAAAAGTTAATGAAGATAGTTTTACCAATGATGAAATTTAAAAATATTAACTTGCGAAGGTGAAAACATGGATAAAGTTTATTCCTAAGAGATATTTAAGGGATATTCATTCTAAAATTACTAATCATGATATGGAAAAAATATGTTATTAAATTTTTATTGATGAATCAGTAATGATAAAATAATTCATGAATAAGAATTATCAATTTTGAAATAAAAGAATGATGTAATGAATAAATTTTTTGATAAAGAGAAAAAAATTCAACATCAATCTTTATGAAATGATAAAGGTGACGGAGATTGAATTTTACCATGTAAAAAAACTTTTGAGTCTAAACAAGGAATTTTAAACATCCAAAACTCAATTCAATACATTTTTTAACAATATATGGATTGAAAACATCAAAATTATCAATAAACGTCACCCTCAAATAATAACAAAAATCTGAAGCTTTTCTGAATAATAATTTATTAAAGGGGACCATGTATGTTTCCAAAATAATAGAATTAAAAAATTATATAATTTATGGTAAATATAAAATTGAATAAAAAATACAAATAACAGATGAATTATTAAGGATAAGAAAAATTAAATTATAAGGAATATTATTTATAGATTTAAATAATATTGTAGTTCTTATAAAATAGATAGGGTTTATTGTTAGAAATATATTATAATAAAGACAATAATTTCTTGACAATATATAGGTTACAGAGGAAAATATTATTTCTATATTAATTTATGGCTTTTGGGTGGCTTTGGGTATACAATGAAAATGGTTGGGTTCTGTTATGAACACTATGATGAACATTGAAGAAATTGGATGTAAATATTGAGAGGGAGTCGAACCACTCAAAGAAGACAACATGAGAAATCCATATTGAAAACTGGAAATTGATTTCATCAATCAGAAAGTATATTTTATATATGTGATCAGCTTTAAAAAATTAAAAAGGAAGTATTTGTATTCCTCCATCTCAGATAAACTTATATAGAAAATACCAAAATAATTTTGAAGAGGAAAATGGAAAATAAAATGCCATAGCTGTTGAGAATAATCTCAAGGGAAAAAAGGAGAATGACTATAAATATTAGATAGTGGGGAATCATCACATATGAGTTGATATTTCATTTTGATATATAATGTTGAAGATAAAAAATAAGGGAAAATTTTATTGTATGTGAAGAATATTTCAGAATGAAAGGAATTAGATCAAATATGAATGGAAGTAGAAAAGATGAAATTTAGAATCTATTTATTGGTTGGTGGACTGATTTTTTTAAATAATATTTCTTATCTTTTTGATTAATTAATGGAAGTATTATTTAGAATTTATCTTTTTTTTTTAAATATTTAATTACGGTATTTTTATAAATGATTAAAACATCCCATTAAAATTAGGTGTCTCTAAAAATGATTTAGAGTTTCATGAGAGTTGATAATGGTGCTCACTACAGAAATTGGATATTTGAAGAATATTTTGAAAAAACATTGAATTAATGTGGGAATATGTACACCAAATAAACTAAAACCGAATGTTTTATTTTGAATGGATGAATAAAAGATTGGATTAAATTAAATAAACCATATTTACTGAATGTGATGCTTCACAATTCTATTATGTTGATGCAATTGGAGAATCCTTTCTATTCAAAATCGTTCTTTCTATAAACCCAATTCTAATATGAATCCACAAGTGAGTAATTACAAAGAGATCCCAACATTGAAATACGTATTGGTGTTTTTTATCCTCTTAATTATCAATTTCAATGTTGAGAATCTTGGGATGTTCAATCAAATTAAAAATGTTCTCTCCCATCAAAAAAATTGTCAAGTGTGTAAAGAGTAGTACCAAGATAAACCAATTAGGTAAACATCCCATTTCAAGTTTCACCAAACATAACTGAAAAAATATATCATCCCTGAATACTAATATAATTATTTTAAGAAGGATTGACCACATTTCCTAACATCTATAATCCTCAGGATGATGACTAAGATCAAGGATATAACACATATACTGGGGAAATTTCCATAAAAATAATTTTTTTTGAATATATACATGAGTAGAAATAATGATACCTACATCATCATGTAAAATTATTAATGATACATATAAATTAACTAAACAATAAATTCCATGTCAAATAGAATGAATCTCAAAAATAAATTGTCAAAAAAACCACCTATGCAGCAACCCCAAACACTAACTCCAGCTCCAAGCTTTCTCAGTCAATCATAGTTATCTAAACCCCTATGAACACCTAGGATGTATTTATATATATAAGCATATCGGGAATAAAATGTATACTTAGATGTATTCTCCATAGGACCTCTCCTGAAAATTCTTGAAAAAATACTAATAATCCAGTGAATATAACCAAAATGCACATATTATATAATTTACAACTTTCTGGTATCATCATGTCTCACTTACCAAGTATCACATCAAAGTGTGTTAAAATTATATTAAAATATTATAATTTTTGGAGCCCCAAAATAACATCCCCCCTTATTTTACAATCATACACCCCAGCATCAATGGTCTTGTTCTCCCATACAATCCTATTTGATATGGTTTGGATGATAACCTTACCTATCCCAACTCTATTAATGTCCCACATCTCATATTAGATTTATGGAAATTATCATATTAGGTACCATAACCTCATCGTCAACCACATACCACATCCATCAAATCATAAGACCATAGTTTTAGGGTATTTTGATCATGAAATACATCAACCTCTTACCATCCTAGTATAATAATCAACCCCCCAACATAACCATAACCCCATCATCTCCACATCATCATATACACCAAGTGAACTCCCACACCTGGAACAATCGTACCATTCATGTTTCATCATATCCCCTATGTTGATAAAGGGTGAGTGTTTAATAGGTTATGTATTACATCTATTCTGAGTAACCAACATATTAGGGAAATTAATTGAAACCAGAAAAATTGGAGTCAGTATAAATTACACATCACAAATTAGGTGACTTTAAAAATAACATGAAAATCCCTTTTAAAATATATATTGTTAGGAAAAAATCCGTCAAGGTAACATTGATGTATTTTTGGGTTAATTGCCTTTGTCTAATAAGAGGATTTTCATTGGTCAGTTGTGGGTTTATAGAGATTATCTTGCATGACACATCGAATCTTCTACATAGCGGTAGGTGAGGCCTATAAATAAAAGGTTCCCCCTCTCATTTTAGTATCTCAACACTTAGAGAGAATCTGAGCTATGGATCACGTAATATTTTTAGGCAATGGGAGTTACACAAAATAATTTATGTTGTGAGAAAGCTATGGAAGTTAGGTGTGAAATTTGTGTTTCATGTATGATTTATGGTGTGTGTAAAAGAAGGTTTTGTGTGAAAAGTATAAAATATGCCCGCAAGGTGCAGTAAAGGTCACTCCTAAATGGATTTTTTTCACTCAAGACATAAAACATGCACTCAAGGTGCAGTAAGGGAAACTTTAATGATTTTGAGTTTTGTAGTACATCTATGGTAATTTTGTATTTTTCAGTGGATTAAAGTGATCCATTTTTAGAGAGTCTATATATAGTGGATTATGTATTCATTATAGATAATTAAGGGACCTAAAAGTCTAACAACTATGAGTGGATATTATGATGAAGCTGTGAGCACACATTCACTGAGAGAACAGTGAGATTTCAAATTGTGATTGGTTGTATGTCAGGGGGATAGTGATTCCACTCGAAACATTTTAAATAGAAGTTCCCTTTTTTGAATTTGGTTCATCAGCACATTTATTTTTGATGCTCCTTGGATGTAGCCCGGTGAGCATGAAAAATGTAAAATCACTATGTCCCGTGCCAGATTTAGTTTTTGTTCACATATTGTAAAGGGAGAGAGAAGTGGGTTTTTTTTTAACAAAGAAACATTTTCAAAATGGGAATAAGTATTAACCTTTCATATCTGGATTCACCCCCGTCTCCTAGTAATTATCTTATCTGATCTAATAGATATGAATAATACCCAATCTAAGGGTTCTCAAATAAAAAACCATTGTCTAGGATCAACTTGTAACTACTACACCATGACACAAAACACTATATTCATCCACTATTACAGAACTTATTGTAAATATACACACACAAAAATATTATAAACAACTAGAGTTATAAATTAATTCATTATTTTTAGTGAATTCAATTTTTACATTCACTAACCAATATTTGGTTCACTATTACATTTTTCCCAATATCAAAATAAAAACATTCTTAGATGTCACCAATATTTATTCTTACCATAATATTTTTATTTATATAATGATTCAATTAAAATATTAATTCCATTATTTTCAATTTTAACCCACACCAATTCATTTTTATCCCATATCTTCAAATAGTATTCTAATTAGTATCCCAATTTCAGTTTCTTATATCCTCATTCCACACTATTGGGTGGTTATAACACCATCACCTAATTTGTCAAAACCAAAACCACATATCAATAATCCGAAACCATAAATTAAGAATACAACATTTGGGGATAACATCAATTATTTTTCTTTTTTCAACTATTCATGGATCATATTTAATGAAAACATTATTTAATATTCAACTATGTGTGGTGTTCTTAGCATTCAAACAATACAACAATTAATATTTCAATATTAATAAATATCCAACATTCAATGGGGTCATACTAATCTGAGTGACACAATATAGAATTTATTCAAAGAAGAAGATAAAAAATATAAAAAATATAAAAAGATTCATGTTGTAATTTATTACCATTAATTTACAACTTTTTTCACTATTATGTTTCTATTTCGTTATGTGTATAAATTTATTTTAGATATATAATATTACCCAAAATAAATAAAATAATGTAAATGTATTCAAAATTACCAACATAGTATCCCTCTTTTAAAATTTCGTTTTTTATTATTGTTAATGTTTATATTAATACCATGGATTTAATATATTTTACAAAAAAAAAAAATTGACTAGTGACCATTACATAAAACATAAAAATAATTTTGACAGAATCTTTAAAATTTCTATATAAATTTAATTTTTAACAAAAATTTCAATAAAAAACTACAAACAGGTCAATAGACTAGATTTAGTGTCATTTAAAACATTTTTAGAATCTAAATTTTCTCTTTTTAGGATGTATGATTAATTAGGATCCATATAAATTGAAACAAAAAAAAGAGTAAACAACACATCACATACGAACACCTAACACGAGGTTTGTTGTCAAAATCTACAGTATAGAGCTTCTAAATAGATAAAAATCAAGAAAATATATTTATCATATCATGATACTATCCTTTTTGGGTGGCCCTAATATTCCCACACAACCATAAAATATGTAATTAAATAATCCAGCTTGAAAGGTGAAATGTTATCCCTCTTTGTAATCATAAATCGATAACAAAAATTACCATAAAAAGAACTCTATAAGAATTATAGCCTAAAATTGATTCAAATTTATTTAATTAGTTTCATTTAATTCAAAGAACCACCCCATTAATAGACATGATGAGAAAAAATATGATGCATGTGCCTTTCTCTGGTATATACTCTTCATGTAGTACCAACCACTTAATATTTTGGTATAATATTGATCCGGGCATCTGATCATGGGAGTCCCTAAGTTATAATTTCTTCGTCGGTCTTCTATGCAAATGTCAAGCAGAAAAATCAACTAATACCATTTCCTAACTGACCCGTATATTTTTCAGGGTTTATACATTCAAAATCCATCTAATATCTCAACCATATCCATTGATACCACTTTGTCTTTTCCCCGAATAATGGTACTACTCCTAGACCGACGGTTTAGAGAAGGTGTTACCCCTGAAACCCACCTCTAATAGGCCTCTGGATGGTGACTAACATCAAGGGATAAAACAAACAGTCATAGGAATTTCCCTAACATATTAATTATAGTATAATAGATAATATTGAACTAATAATTAATAACATATCATATAAAATAATCAATGACCCAATATAATAACTACAAAAAAAATATCGTATAATTTATAATGAACATCTAAAAATACATTCCAAAACAACTCCAATGAACTAGATCTAAATAGAAACTCGGGCCCCAATATGGCCTAGCCTAGTTTAGTTACATAAAACCCCCTAAAATAACAAAAAAAATTATATTTGAATATATAGAGCGTATCATATGTAATTATAGTATCCTCTAAAATACCTCTCATAAAAAGGTGTTAAAAGCATAATAATACCCTAGTGTATAAAGTGTAGAACCCACATGCACCTATTAGATCAAATATCAATTATCTGTATCACTAAGGCACACTCACTAAGTATAAAATTCATGAATAATTAGATAATAAATGGTTGAATGTAATCCATGTTTCCATATGACCAGTTCCCTAATGGGTTTTCTCTCTCACAAAAAAATGGAAAGGTCTGGTAATCTCATAAGTTCACACTTGAAGCGAGTTGGGTCACAACCCTACTAACCCTAACTCTAACAAGGTTAGACATCTCAAGTTGAAATCATGGAAAATCCATATATCATATAATCACATAATAACAACATCACATCCACATTGATAGCATCCTAATTAGAGTAGTCTGGTATAATTATCATTAATGTCATTAACTTCAAGCCCTTATCCTACCATGCATGACCCCAACCATATCACCTTCAACCCATCAACACAACATCATATGACACGCCGAATTTTAATTCAATACCTTTCATGGTTGGTCCAACCTTATTCCACCACATCTAGTATACTACTAAATGGGGAGCAGGGTAGAGAGTGTATTCATCCATCATCCATCAGCATCCTAGTTGTTGGGGAAGATATCGATAAAACAAACATTTGGTGGTAAAATATAATAATTATCTTAAGTGGGGTCATTTTGGAATCATAATAAAATACCTGGTAAAATATATATACACAATACCTAGGATATGGGTTCACACAAACAAGAACCACTAAATCGGATCACAATGTTACTTCCACCCCATAACACAAACTATTATATCTTATAACCATTACCAGAAATCCTTGAATAAAACACACAATGAACCATGATATAAAACTGTTATTCCAACATTAATCTTTCACATTGAAAATTCTAATTTATTTAAAACAAATATTAGTTTTATAATGACATTTTACCAAAAATTTATTGAAACTCCATTATCATCTCTAACTTACATTAATCCAAGTCACTACCATCAAATTTATTTCATCATTCAATTCAAAGATTAATTAACAGATATTAAATTACATCCCACACCTAGAAAATTGTAGCTCATATCCTATTAGAATAATTTAATTTGATTCACACATCAAAATAATTATATACTCATTCTATGACATATGAGAATCTACAACACCATCACCTCATTTATTATATCCAAAACCAAACATCAATATCTATTAACCATAATCCTATATTACATTATTAGGGAGGGGGTTCAAACATAATTTATGGTTAATATTATTTAAACAAACCATTTAGTTGGAATAATTAATTATTATACAATTTTATGAGGTTTTCTCAATATTAAAGAAAAATAAAAATAAATTTATTTATTTATAAACATTCATGACAATCAATGGGTTAATCACTAAATGTAAAAACATATAGTAGTAAATATCCATATCAATGAGATAAAATTATAATATACATAACAAAAATATACAAGATTTATTCCTATTAATTCTATATTCATTTATAGTAATGTATTTCTCATTCATTATTCAATTCACATTACCAAATTTACATTTAATAAGTATTTCCCATCACATAAAACTAGATAAGGCACAATAATATTCATAGGATATTATTCATCACTATATTTAGATACTAATAATGCAATAAAATCAACTACAATATACAATAAATCTCTCATTACAATAATTTAATTTCCACACATAAAAGAATAATTATCAGTTATATAATGAAACTTTTTACTATTACATTCCATAAATTCCTTATTTTTATCTAATTTATTTTCATTCTAATAATTACCTATTTTATTCTTATATTAAATTCATGGGAGAGATTTTTGGTTACCCTCATTTTTTGACAATAAAAAACATGTTTCAAAACTCATTTAATTTAGGATGATTAAGGGTTTCTTCCATCTTCAATGAAATTGAATTAAATTCCATGATTTTGAATTGTTATTCTTACTTCCTTTCACTAATTGTGTTTTAGGTCTATTTAGGGAATAAAAAAAAATTTAAAGTATGAAAAAACTACCCTCAAGAGATATATATGCTCAAATTAAGGGTTGGTAGCCATTAACCTCTTACTACTCCAAATGATGAACAATACATGAAAATTATGATCCTTGATATTCCCTTACATAACATAAGTGATATCAAACATAGCTATACACAATTTATGGAAGTAACCACTCACCATTATGCAACTCTAATTTACCCTCAAATGCCTATTGAACCCACACATTACTACCACTATGGCCTCAACCATGGTTTAGGTATAAATCCCTCACTATTTTGAAATACTACACAAACAATAAGATATAGGGACTCCTTTCTAACATCTAAGTAATTATAAGCTTATATTTTTCAATTTAAAATTTTTATTTTGTAAAAATGATTAATTTATAACAAAAAACATTTATTTTTTACGTTATGTATTTAAAATTATATAATATATCATTAAATTATCTCATTATATTATGATATTTATCATATAAAAAAATAATATTTTAAATTATATATTATTAAAATTGATATTTTAAATTATAAATTCTTCTTAAATAATTGTGTTATTATATTTTTTAAAATATTTTGTATTATAAATACAATTATTTGATTATTTAATAATAAAAAATTAAATTTTATTTGAAAGGATTATAAAATTATTATAAATGATTATTTTTATTTAAATGAAATATTTATAACATTTAATAAAAAGTGTGAAAATAATAATTAGAAGTAATATGATTTAAATATATGAAATAAATGAAGTTATGATAATATTTTAAAATTCATTGTGAATTTTTAAATCATTGAATGTAACTATGAAATATTAATTATTTTTATGTAATAAATACTATTATGATTTCATAAAAAAAATAGATAATTTATACATCACATAAATTGTTTTACTTTTAAAATTTTTAAAAGTATTGTATGGGTGTTAATTATGTTATTCTATGTAAATAAAATTATATAAATGATAACAAAAAATTAATGTTAATGAAATTTATGAAGAAATAAATAAATTTATTTATTTATAACTATGATTTGGTTAAAATTTTATATCAATGTTATTTTATAAAATTAAATTAATTGAAAAATAATAATAAAATATTAAAAAAATAAAATGAATAAAGAATATTAGAATAAAAGAATATATTAGATGAAGTCAAATTAGGGACTTCATGTTTCATTGGGAGGCCAGGAATGTAGTGGGAAAAAGGGTTTGACATATGGAGTCAAGGATGATATAGGAGAGATCAAAAACATGTTTTTTCATTGCAGGAGTTGAAACCGAGGAGTTCGTCTTTAGAAGAAGAACTGACAGCCACAAAGTGAGAATAAATCTGAGCACTGTCTATGTTTTATTCATGGAAATGGGGTTTGAGTTAAGCTGAATGAGATCAAATGAAAAATTGAACAACATATATGACGTGTGACCCCTGATCTTCATTTATGTTATGCATAAAATGACTTGTTGTTATGTATATTTAATTTGGGTGTTCGAATATTCATTCTTTGTCTCGATATTGGGTAATGGTGCCTTGATTTTCTCAAATTATGGATTATGTCCCATTGGACTTTTTCCTACTACATTCATTCCCCATTATTGGTGTAATTAAAATGTGATGATCTCATCTTCTTCCAAGTAGGTTCCCTTCATCCCTCTTATTTGTGTATCATTCAGGGTGGGTGTACGATTGTTTAATTTGTGAAGATAGTTGAATAGAAATTAAATTAACATAATGGAACCAATTTAAAATCAATATATGGGTGTTGGGAAAATGTGATGTATGACCTTATTGTTATTTGTTATTTGTTGTTGTGGTGAATTGTATGGGCTAGCTACACACTATAAATAGTGGCCATTAGGGGTCTTCATTTTTTCTCTGGATGATTATGGAGTTCATGTTTTCTATTACCTAATGATTGAATTTTATGATAATTGACAAGAATGTATACCTATATACGAAATGGATTCCCTACAATCATCATTTTTTTGTGCTAACACCTGAAATTAAAAGTGTAATTAAAGAAGGAATTCCTTTTAAAATATGAATATCCTTTTCTTTGGATTGTGTGGTGGTGTGGTTGTGGGAAAATCTGTGCATAGTGGTTCATTTTATTTGATGTGGTAATGGGGGAATGATATTTTTTTACAGTGGGCCTACAAAACTGTGTGTGGATAGTGTGTTGCTGGATTCAGTCGTGATATAGGGGATATTTGGTTTTTATTTGTGGATTTGGAGGGATCAATTTTATGAAAGATAGTGTTCCTTCATACAAGTTCTTCTCTATTAATAACATATAGAAAGCTTTACCCCTAACTGGTGATCGATATATGTTATATAATTAATTTATTATAAATGAGGATGCAATGGAATGATTTGTATTTAATGTGAATTGTATTAATTTACCATGGTTAGTCTTCCTCTATATGAATGTGGCCATGCTATTTTTTCTCTATTATTTTTAGGAGTTTCATGGGTAGAGATGGAATGGTCAAATTAATTGGTTAACAAATGATGGTAATGTTTAAATACACATATTTGGAATTTGAAATGGGTTCTATGGCATTGTGTTCGGTGATTCTCTTTTAAAATTTGCCGCAAAAAGGCAGTTTTGTGATCTGGTTTTTTGTTTGAGAACCCTTATGTTGGGCATGAGTGTTTGGTATCATATATGAATATATTTGTATTTTCCATTTGATTTATATTCTCACCCCACCATAGCAGAGTAATGTGTTGAGAAGACTACCATCGTAACATGGAGAGTGTTTTTCCCAGACATCCCAGATGGATGATGGATGGCTGGAAACCTGCACTTCCCTGGTCTCACTTATTGTCACTGATAACCCAAGAATATTCGGGTGGGTTGTGGTTAGTGATTCCCAATTGATTTTGGGAAATTTATGCATTCTCAGGTGTCTTCAGGATGATAAGTGTTTTTATTTTGTAGGTTTCTTTGGGATGAGGTGTGGTTTGGGGCCTAGGTGTTTGCATGAGGGATGTGATGTTGTTTGAAAGAACCAAGTGTATGTGGGAGAGGTGTGGTTTGCAAGGGCTAGGTTTCTATGAATGAAATATGGTTCTTTGGCCTAGGTGTGCACAAGCGGGTTGTGATGTGGTATGTTTGAAAGAAGTGGGAGCATCATGAAATTTTCCTTTGGTATGTGATAGTGGTTAATCAGTAGGAAGGTGGCGAGGGATTCCTTATCATAGATGTGGTTTTGATGATATTATACGAGCCATGTTATTTTGTGAGTATGACTTCGTGAGGTTGGGAGGGTTAGTATACCGGTTTTTGTGCTGCATAATTTTGATATTTCTCACAGGTTCATTATTATGCTTCTTTGACATGTGCATAAGAGACATTGGTTTTCCCACTGACCATGCTTGTATGCTCACCCTACATATATAAAATGGTTCTCAAGATTCCAGGAGGACATCACAGATCATGCTGGACCGTAGTATCTTAGATCATGAGAGTTTATATGTTACTTCCTAGCTTTACTTTTGGGTGCCACTTTGGATAGATTTGTATTATTAATAGTTCTATTTTACACATTCATGTGCGATGGTTTTGGATTTCATTTATATATGTATTAAAGTTTCCCTGTAGCATATCCATCATATCACCCGATCTTGTTTTCAAAAAAAGTGTAATGCCTCCAATATTGGCAGATCTATACATCCTTGGTTTTAGTTTCCAACTCGAGGCCCAATGGAGTGGGACTCGGGGTTAATTATCACCCTTTCCTCTTTTTTTGCCTAGATGGTGTATCTTTAGTGAAGGGGGGAATGAAAGAGTGGTATCAGAGCTGATGCATGAGAGATATAATTGTGTTTGGCATTATACATAGTGATGATTTCATGAGATGGTTAGGGAATAGTTCTATATGACCTTGGTACATGTCATAGGCTAGTTAGACTGGATAGGAAATGTGATTTTTGGGCCCCCAAGATCCAGTTCATAGACTCTATGCCAATTGAACAACCATGTGAGATGGACCTGCTGATAGGTTAGAGTACTAGGAAAGTTACATGCATCATAATGACTTTTTTCTTGATTGAAATGGGTTATTTTGTGAAGGTTAGAATAAATATATGAGATAACATAAAGAAATTTGGTCGGAGTAGAAGACTCAAGAGGGGGGGGGATGAATTGAGTATCTATAAAAAAAATTTGTGAAAAGGGGTTCTTTAAAAAATTAAATGCCCCTATGAAAATAATAAAAAATTCAGTTTTTAGTGAATTTATAAAAGTTTTTAAGGTTCAATTTGGTTATCTAAAGTTCATTAGTTCTCAGCTTTCCCAATCTAAGGATTACTAAAACATTTAAAACAAACTTACTAATTCAAAACATAAGTTAACGCTTGATAAACTAACTATCAATGTTTTGTTTATCTTAATTCCATAAATAAAAAAATTGATAAAAATATAAGATAAAAACACAACGGATAAAACAAGAGGTTCAGTCCCAAGTAGATACTTAGTCCTCTCTACTTGGTGATCACCCACCACCAAGCAGTTTATATTAAAAAAACATTTGATCCACACCCTGGATCGGGGTTCACAACAGCACATAGGTTTTCCATGTCACACTTGACCTCTAACAAATGAATTCCTTGCAAAAAAATAGACAAACATATCTCACAATATCTCTTTCATAGTTCAACGTTGGATACATGTGTAAGAAGGGATTGAAATTGAGGATATTCTGTTATCCTCCAGTTTATCTCAGGGGACAGTGTGTGAGATTCAAACAGATATACACACTAATAAAATTAGTAAGGATGAGAACACAACAGAGATAAAAAAGATAACAAGGTTTAGAAATCATAGTGTGTTATGCAGTAATGATCTAGATTCAAGGAATTATGAAAAAATGATATTTGATTCCTCTTCTAAAAGTTGTCTTTAGAATGGAGTGTCGTAGTTTCTTGTGAAAGTGTTCATCTCTTCTTTGTGAGGATGTTCAGAATGCACTAGTAGGTAGTTTCTAGGTAAGCTCAAGCTTATATTTTCTCTCTTTTCAATATTCTGAGTTTGCACAGTCTATATTTCAGTGTGTTATCGAAGCTCAATGTGTATATGTATATCTCTATGTGTTTGTCTCCCTTTTATTGTGCTCTGATTGAAGTCCATTTATACTTCAAGATCAACTAGGAATGATGATCTCTACACGCGCATTTACCTCGTACTATCTATAGATAGTCCTACAACATCATTACATAATGTCATAAACATTAATTTATCTAAATATGACCATTAGAAATAAATTTGATTTAATAAAATCGAAATATTTTTTCAGGACTATCGGTGAGTCATCTTCGGTCTGTTGCCTTCAGTTTGGTAACATCAGTTTGTCAACTTTGGTGTGTCTACTTCGGTTTTTTAACTTTTTTGTGTCAACTTCGGTCTGTCAATCTTTGATGTGTCATATTTGGTTTTTCGACTTTGGTGTGTCAAATTTCATGTGTCGACTATTTTTTGTCGACTTCGGTGTGTCCACATCGGTGTGTCATCTTCATTGTGTCAACTTCGGTGTGTCAATTTCAGTCTCTCATCGTCGGTCTGTCAATATTCGGTGTGTCGTCTTCGGTCTGTCGACATTGGTTTGTTGAATTCAGTGTTTTTTATTCGGTGTGTCAACATCGGTGGATCATCTTCAGTGTGTCGGATTCAGTGTGTCGACTTTGGTCTATCAATTTTCTGTCTTTCAATCTTCAGTCTATCAGTCTTAGGTCTTTCAATCATCGTTGTGTTGAACATCGGTATGTCAAACATCGGTGTGTCAACTTCGGTGTGTCAGGGAATAAAAATGATTACAAAGTGTCTATCTTACACAAATCATTACAAGATTATGTGTTATCCAAAGGTACATGTATAAATACACTTGTAAACATACTTATTCAAGAATATAGGTTATTTAATTATTTAAGTATATTTTTCTCTATGACATAATTGATTCACATAATGATATTAAAATGGAATGAAAGAGTATAATATGTATATTGAACATATTTGGGATTATGAATACTACATTATCATAGAGTTTCCAACAATCTCCCCATTTTTGATAAACACAAATTATGGCATACATGGAAAGATATATAGAATAAAGATATCTTGACATAGAATACTTCCCTGAATGTAATTGTAAAATATAAACAATGTTTTTCCTTGTTTGAAGTTATAAAACAAAGCTCCCCCCAATAAATGGATTAAGGAGAGCACATGCCATGTGTCATAAACTAGAGAATCTCCCACCTAGATAAATAGTGTATGCCTTATTTTCCATATATTTTCCACATTTTGGGATTAGAAAAAATAATATTAGAAAGGAGAAATAACATAAAATAAAGTCTCTATAAATATTTCCATTATTTTTATTAAGTACAAGCCAAACAAAAAATATCAACCCCCTATCATAGAAAAACAATCCACTACTGAGGGTTTGGCTGCTGTGGGGTTTTTCCATTATCTGAAGGATCCGAGGGAGAAGGAGATGGGTTGGAATAGGTAGTGGTAAGAGGTGGTATAGAGATAACACTAGGAAAGGAAACACCTATAAGAATAATGTATGCAAGGTTTGGCCACCTTTTTGACAACACTCAACTTGGAGTTTTCTCTGTGATGATTGGTCAAATCTGGGAAGAGGCCGGAGAGACAGTCATTAGAACAGGAGGACATGGGGTAGGACCAATTGAAGTAGCTGGAGGGACCAATATAGCCTTGGTATGAATATGTTGATAATTCTTATGGATATTGAAGTAATCATTAATTATTTCACCACCATATTGCATCGCCTACAAGAAATCATCCTTATTTTCTATAAATTTACTCAGCAATGGTGTAAACTCCTTCAATTGAAGGGATTGCTTCTTGAATGATTATTTGGATAGTGTAATTCTATTATTTTATGAGAGAAACTTGAAGATATTGATGATATCATTCTTGGAATAAATATTAGTGAAATACTTATCTAAATTTTCCTGAATTTTATTCTGAGAGGAAGAGACATCATTTTTTCACTTTCAGACCATATTGTAGACAAGGTCTGTATTTCAATGTACTTTTTCAAGGGTTTATTTGTTTGAAAATTTCTTAATATTTTGAAGTTCCTCTCTCATCACAACCTTGAGAGACTTAAAATCCGCAATATCACTTTTCTCACTCCTATAACTGGATGGGCTAGTCAACATTTTCTCAAGCTCTTCTTTCAAATTATTTAGGTCAACACTGGGTAGATGAGTTACCATGTTCCTATGAAAATAAAGAACACCACTAAAGGAGGTCTTCAAGTCAGAGGTTAAATAATTTTACTCACCTCTCATCTTTCATGCTTCTTCTCTAAGAAAGGTATTTTTTCTAATAATGGTTACTGTTGTAGTAATGAGATTCGGTGAATCTCCTAGATCACTATTCTTGCAATCATTATTACATCATCATCTAAGATACCTGATGAAGTGGATGCCTCAATTCTGGATCCAACTGAATCTATCATAGACTCACATATAACATTTTTAAATTTCTCCAAATCAGCTTTAATAACATAATCACTGAGTAATACGAGAGCTACTAGTTCTACTTATAGAGGTGCAACTGGGGGAATAGGTGAAACAAATTCAAGTTCATCTTGGACTTATGGAGTAGGAGGAGAAGAAACCCTCTCCTCATATGAGACATATTCTAATCCAAAAAGAATGTATGTTGGATCATTATTCCACTCTTTAGCACATGTATAGTCATGTGACTCAATAGTATCAATTCTGATCCTTCTTCCCTGAGGCTGAGGAACAATATCATCAACATCAACTTCTTCATTCTCGTCTCGAGCCATAACATCTTTTCTGGGAACATGAACCAACTGAACTTTAGTTTCTGCTTGTTCTCCAGCTACTTTAGCTTCACCAAACACTTCCTCAGTTTGAGGCACCAAAACCTCATCTTCTTCCTCTTGGCCAGTAGCCATAAGATCATTCAATTTCTAAATGACCTCTTGATTTTCTGCATTAGGAAGGGGTGATCTGTTCTCATGTTGATCATCTCTATGACCAATAGCCCATTGTTCAACATGCTCAACACCCTTAGCAGCTCCATTTATGGATTCCATAGTGGATCTGTCAACCACTTGTAGTACCATTTTTAGAGAGTCACTCTCATTCTCATTATCTCCTCCATTGTCACCACCACCACCACCACCACCATCATCTAAATTACTCCTCAAATTTAATAACACAACCTTCAACTTCTGTAACATTAGTTTCTTCCTCATCCTCATCACCTAATAAATATTCTCTAGGGGTAATGTTCAACGGTAGACTAGCAGGTCTATAAGACATATCTTTGGGTCTTTCAGAAATATCAGGATCACTCAAATCATCAAAAGGAGATCCTTCTTCCCTTTTCACTTCAGGCTCATCTTCGTCAGCAGAATAAACTGGAACCTCTCCTAGTTTGAGACCTATATCAACATTGTCCTTTGGTCTAGAAGGGTGGTCAACTGGATTGAGAACCTCATATAGCCTTTCCTCATCTCCTACCCAACATCTCTTCCATGTGTTCCAGAATATTTTCATCATTCTACAAATGTCTTTTTTAACACAAAAACAACTACAAGAACTTACCACTTCATCTCCATATACCACACAACCTAATATTTTTAACATGGTAGAAATCATCCTCAGATAGTACAAGTAGGTTGCCTTCTTGGATGAATTAATTAGATTAGAGGAAATCCCCATTAGATACGTAGATATGTTTACTTTTATCCCATATTTCAACAAAAATAACAAGAAAACATCACGATACTTCACAGTAGAGAAATCTCCCTTCCTTGTGGAGATTTGATGTTGTGTGAACTAAAAAAGCAGTCTCACTTCTCCTTCGAATTCATTTTCCACATTCCTCCTGGATTCTCCATTTCCATTTAGCTCATTCATAGCATCTTCATAAAAGAACAAATATGGGGATGGTGTAATGTTACCAGGATTGTGAGCAAATACACCTTAATGAGGCATTTCTAAACATTCATCTCATTCCATGGATGAAAAATCTATCTCCATTACCTTTACTACAGAATTCATCTTTACTACCTCTTCTTAATCCATGGATATCCTCAAATGTTGATAGAACTCATTCACTAACTGAGGATAATGTGTCCTTTAATGGTTGGAAATACAATTGATCCATCTTTGTGATTCTATTACTTTCATCAAAAAGGGTTTTCTTGACATAAGCCAATCAGAAGACACCTTCTTTTCAGTCGTAACCACTCAGATTTCCAATCTTGGTTACGTAGTCCCACTGGACTAACCATTCTGACACATAGTAGTAGGAGATTTTATAGGTTCTTCCATTGAATGCTTGGTCCTTGCTTGGGCAAGACGTTAGATTTCAATAGGTTTGAGAAGTAGAGAGTCAAGAGGAGGAGTGAAAAATGATTTAAGGATTTACGGCAGAGGAGAAGGTGAATGATCGGGATGTATTGAACTAGATATATAATTTAGGGATTGTAAATCATAAAATATAAAACACGAAAAGACGAGATTAAAACAACATTGTTTTATTTAGAGTAGGCATAATTTACAAAACAATCGTTAAATACATCGGTGGAAATAAATCGGTTTCAGGGATCAGTTTCGTAAGATTGGTTTCAAGGGATCTGTTATAAAAAGATCCTTTTCAAGAGATCAGTTTCAAAAATATCAGTTTCAAGATATCAGTTTCAAGAATATCGGTTTCAAGTGATCGGTTTTAGGAGGATGGTTTCCAAGAGATCAGTTTCAAGAAATCGGTTTCAAGGATTAGTTTTATGAGATCTGTTTCAAGAATTATTTTCTTGATACCGGTTTCAAGAAACTGGTTTCAAGGATCTGTATCATGAGATTGGTTTCAAGAAGATCAGTTTCATGAGATCAGCTTCAAGGATCAGTTTCAAGAAGATCCAACAGATTTATCATTCCTAGTTCATGTCTGATGTAATGTATTGTCTCAGAACATAAGGGTTTAGTGAATATATCAGCAAGCTGATGTTCAGTACCAATAAACTCAAGAGTTATATCAAATTTTTGATAATGATATCTCCAAAAGTGATGTATTACATTAATATTCATTGTTCTAGAATGAGAAGTTGGATTTTTGGAAATTTTAATAGCACTTTTGTTGTCACACTTTTGGGGACATGTATGAATTGAAATCCATAGTCCAACAAGGTATGTTTCATCCAAAAAAATTGTGCACAGTAACTACTAGTAGCAATGCACTCTGGTTCACCAGTTGATAATGCTACTGAATTTGGAATTTTTTCTACACCAAGATAGAAATGAAAATCCATAAATGTGACATGATCCATAGGTACTCATTCTTCCAATCATACATTAACCAAAATCAGCATCTGAATAGCTAACTAAATCAAAAGGTTGTCCTTTTGGATAGAACAGTTCTAACATAATTGTATACTTGAGGTATTTGAAAATTATTTTAACAGCATTAAGGTGTGAATATTTTGGTTTTGCATGAAATCTCTCACACATACACACACTGAACATAATATCTCACCTACTAGCTATTAATTACAACAAAGTCCCTATCATTCCTCTATAAGCAGTTTGATCAACTGATTTTCCATTTTTGTCAAGATTTAACATACATGTAGAACTCATAGGTGTTTCACTACTCTTAATGTAATCAAAACCATATCTTTTCAAAATATCATTTGTATATTTACTTATATTTAAGATTATTCCTTCTTTATTTGGAAATATTTTAAATCCAAGAAAAAATTTGAGTTCACCCATTAAATTCATTTCAAACTCACATTGCATTATATTTTAAAAATCATTACATAAATAATTTTTTGAAGATAAAAAGATGATATCATCAACAAATATTAGGTCTATTAAAACTTCTTTCAAAAATCTTTTTAATAATAAAAAAGATCTGCACGTCCTTTTGTAAAACCTTTAAAAATAAGAAAATTTCTTAACCTTTCATACCACGCTCTTGGAGCGTGTTTCAAACCATATAAATCTTTTTATAATTTGACCACATGATTTGGAAAATGTGGATTTTTAAATCCAGGGGGTTATTCAACAAAAACATCATCAATTATATAACTATTCAGGAATACACATTTGACATCCATTTGATAATGTTTAAAATTCAAGTGTGTTGCATTGGCAAGTAAGATCCAAATTGCCTCAAGTCTAGCTAGAATTGCAAAATTCTATTCATAATCAATTCCCTTTTCTGGATTATATCCTTTTCCAACTAATCTATCATTATTTATAACTATATTTCCAACTTCATCTACTATATTTCTAAAAACGCATTTGGTTCCTATGTTCAATGTATCTTTAGGTCTAACAAAATGTTTACAAACATTATTTTATTAAAACTGATTATGTTCTTCTTGACTATCCATTACCTAAAATTAATCATTGATTCCATCATTGATATTTTTAGGTTCATTTTGTGACAATAAGGCTTGATGATCAACCTGGTTTCTCAAGGAAGCTCTAATTTATGTTCTTCTATCTAAATCTCAAACAAAAACATCTATGGGATGATTCTTAAGGGTTCCAGTTGGACTAGAGAATGTAGGTCTTGGTATTTTAGGTTTGTTAGGTTGATCTTAGGATGTGGAAAATTTCCTCAACTAGATGTTTTCACAGATTCCTTCAAATGATTCTTTGAGGTTGTATCATCAATTTCTAGATTGGATATATCTTCTTCAATATTTTCTTGTGAGGTCTTGGGTTCATATGGATCTGCTTCATCAAACTTGATGTTTAGATACTCCTCCACACGTTCGGTTTTCTTATTAAAGACTCTATAGGCTTTACTTGATTTAGAATATCCAATAAATATTCCCAAATCACTTTTAGTGGAAAGTTTATCTAAATTATTTTTAGTGTTCAGAATATAGACTTTACATCCAAACACTTTAAAATAACCTACATTGGGTTTCCTATTATTCCAATATTTGTAAAGAGTTTTCTTAAGAACGTGTCTAATTAAGACTCCATTTATTATGTAGCAATTTGTATAAATATATTCAACCCAAAAATAAATGGGTAAATCATATTCATTAAGTATAGTCCAAGCAATTTTTTGTAAGGTTCTATTTCTTCTTTCTAGCACACCAATATATTGTGGTGTTCTAGGTACATAGAAGTTATTATTATAGCCATTTTTTGAGAAAAAAGCTTCAAAATATTGATTCTCAAACTCATGAAAATGACCACTTCTTAAGGATTTAATCTTTAGTCCACTAAGATTTTCTACAATCCTAGTATACTTGGTAAAGTGTGAACAATCTTCAATTTTATGAGCCAGGAAAAAGGTCCAGGTATACCTAGATAAATCATCTACAAGAACATAAACATAGTGCTTACCATTGAGACTCAAAACTCAAGATGGTCCAAACAAGTCCATGTGAACTAACTCAAGAGGTTGATAAGTATTTACTTCTTTCATTGGTTTGAAAGAGATTTTATGTTGCCTTCCCTTTTTACAAGGATTAAATACTTTTTTTGGAAACTCTAATTTGGGTATGTCTCTAACTGAGAATCTTCTATTAAAAATCCTAAGATAGTGTATATTACAATTTTATAGTCTTATGTTCTATATCCAAGACTCTTTGTGAAAGGAATGTATACAAGATACATTCTATGAGGCTAGTGTGTCTAGATTTATAGCATATACATTATCATTTCTAAAAGTAGTAAATACTAAATTATTATTGGCATAAAAAACATGGCACAAATAATTTTTTAATTTAACATTAAATCCATAATCACATAGTTGAGATATGATAAGCTAGTTATACTTTAATCCATCAACAAGCAGTACTTTTGAAATAGAAATAGAGTTAGGTTTACCAATCTTGCATAGGCTAATGATTTTTCATTTACCATTATCAACAAGTGTGACATGTCCTCCATTGATCTTGATATGACTTTTAAAGCTAGAAAAATCCCCTACCATATGTCTTGAACAACCATTGTCCAACTACCATATATTTTTACAAATTCTCTTTAGGAATTTTACCTACAAAAAAATTTAACAAATAAATGACTTTGGTACCCATATTTTTCTAGGTACACATACATTAGTAATATAATCCTTTGTAACTCACAAATATCTTATGGGTTTTCTATATACAGAATATAATGTGTTTGAAAAATAAACTCAATTTAGCCCTGAAGAATTGGATACATTAAAAGAATTTGTGGAACTGGAACTTGCAATACCATTCTCGTTTTTACCAAAAGTAGCAGATTTTCCAGATTTTGGTGTAAAATGTTATTTGGATAAATTCATTTGACCTGGTTGATATCCTATCCCAGAAGTATACATAGGAGCTATTTTTTTACCAAGAATTCGAGTAAGATTATTTTATCCATTTGTAAACTTTTCTAAGACTTTCTTCAATTGTTCATTTGACATTTTTAACTCATTGTTCTCTTTGGGAAGTTGAACATTTTTCTCATTTTCAATTGTAAGTTCAGATTTAGTAGTCACAGTAAGAGAATGTTGTTTCTTCAAAGATTTATATTTATCTTTAAACTCATTACATGTTTCTTCTAACATTTTTCAATATACTAATAGTTAATTATTTGACATATTTTCAGTCTCACTTTCAGAATAATAGGAATTATGCCTAGGAGTGTTTAAGGTTACCACAGTTGTGTTTATTATGAAACACATGTTAGCCAAATCATATTTCTCATTATGAGAAGATCCAGATTCGCTTGAGCTGTCCTCGGAGGCACTCCAGGTGGCCTTTATTACATTCTTATACCTTCTATCCTAATTTTCATAATTTCTCTTGTATTTCATATTTGGGCAGCCAGCCTTGACAATTCCATTCCTTTTACATTCATAACATATTATCTCTTCTGTTTTATCCTTTTTATTCCAATACATTTTCTAATTTCCCTTATTATCATACTTTCCCATTTAAATCGGCCTTTTGAATAACTTCTTTTTCTTGTATAATTTAATTAATTGTCTAGCTAAATGGGCCATTTCTTCACGACTATCTGAAGAAACTTCATCATTTCTTGATTATTCGACAACAGCATGAATTGTCTCTTTATCTTTACTTTTTGATGTAGTTGTCTTGAAAGCTACAAACATTCATTTTTTTCATCCTCCTATTAATTTACCTTCAATTGTTCTTCATACATCATTAATTTTCCAATCAATTCTTTCACTATAATTTTATCAATATCGCATGATTCTATGATAGACAGAGATGTTCCACTCCATCTTTCAGGTATGAATCACAGAATCCGCATGATATGATCTTTGGCAGTTAATTATCTTCCTAAATAAATCATGGTATTCACAATTTCCTTTAACCTAAGATACATAGTAGAAATTGACTCATCATACTTCACTCTAATGTTATTGTATTTGATTGTAAATTTATTCAATCACATTTCATTACCATTAAGTGTTCCTTCATGAGAAATAGGGAGAGTATCCAAAATTTAATGTGCATTTTTACAACTAGAGATATGGTTAAACACTTCATCTCTTAGGGAATTGTATAGTGCATTAATTTCATTACAATTATTGTTATAGGCAGTCCTGGTAGGTTCATCCCATCTGATTTTAGCAGATTCAAGAATAGCATATTTACTTTCAATAGCAGTCCAGATTTCAAATCTCATACTTTCTAGGTGTATTTTTATTCTAAAAATCCACTGATCATAGTTAGTTCCATTATGTAAATGTGGTGTATTGGTAGCAGCTCCTTCTAATCTATTTTCAGTGATAAAGGATGTAAAATAATTTCAAAGAGATAAAAATTTAGAAATAACAGAAATATGAAGATATTTGAAACACAACTATAATCTCAGTTGAAACGATTTGAAAAACTAAAAGTAACATTCAACTCCTTTGATACCAAATTTTGGTTGGATTAGATGACTCAAGAGGGGGGTGAATTGAGTATCTATAAAAATTTCTATTGAAAAAGGGTTCTTTACAAAATAATATCCTCCTATGAAAATAAACCCAAATTCAGTTTGTAGTGAATTTATAAAATTTCTGAAGGGTCAATTTGGTTCAATAATGAATTATTAGTTCTCAGTTTTCCCAATCTAAGGATTAGTAAAACTTTTGAAACAAACATACTAATTCAAAACAGATGTAAACACATGATAAACTAACTGTCAATGTTTAGTTTATCTTAATGGAATAAATAATAAAATAGATAAAAATATAAGAGAAACAACACATCAGATTAAACAAGAGGATCAGTCTCAAGCAGGGACCTAGTACACTCCACTGGGTGATCACCCACAACCAAGCAGTTTATATTAAAAAAAATTATCAACACCTTGTAACGGGTTTCACAAGAGCACACAGGATGTCCAGGTCACACTTTACCTATACCATAGTTATTCTTTGGAAAAATAAACAATTAGATATCACAGGATCTCTTCCACATTTCTATCTGGGATACAAGTGTCAGAAGGGATTGAAGGTGAGGATATTTTTTTATCCTTCAGTTTAGGTTAAGAGACAATGTGTGAGATTCAAACAGATATACACAGTCCTCAAAATAGTAATGATGATAACAAAACAGATTTATGAAAGAGAATAGGGTTTATAATTCTCTGTGTGTTGTGTAGTAATGCTATGGATTCAACGAATGCTGAGGAAATGATATTCATGTGCTCTTCTAAAAGTTGGATTCAGAATAGAGTGTTGTAGTTTCTCGTGAAAGAGTTAATCTCTTCTTTGTGAGGATGTTCAGCAAGCTCCAGTAGGTAGTTTCTAAGTGAGCTCAAGCATTGAGTTTCTATCTTTTCAATATTCTCAGTTTTGATAGTCTATATTTAAATGTGTTCTTCAAGCTCTATGGGTATCTGTATTCCTCTATGTATCTGTCTCCCTCTTTTTTTGAGCTCTGATTGAAGCCTATTTTTACTTCCAGATCCATTAGGCGTGAAGATCTCTGCACATTCATGTACCTCGTACTGTCTATAGATAGTAATACAACAACATTAAATATGATCAGAAACATTAATTTGCTTAAATATGACTGTTAGAAATAAATTTCAATTAATAAAATTGAAATAGTTATTTATGACTATCAGTGAGTCATCTTTAGTCTGTTGTCCTCGGTTTAGTAGCATCGGTCTATCAACATCGGTGTGTTGACTTTGGTGTGTCGACTTCGGTGTGTTGACTTCAGTCTATCAATCTTTGGTGTATCATATTTGGGGTGTCGACTTCGTTCTGTCGACTTCAGTGCATCATCTTCAGGGTGTCGACTTCGGTGTGTCATCCTTGGTGTGTATACTTCGGTGTGTCGACATCGGCCTTTCAATCTTTGGTTTTTCATCATCTGTTTGTCGACTTCGTTGTGTCGACTTCGGTGATTCTTCATCGGTGTGTCGACTTCGGTGTGTTGACTTCGGTATTCCATATTCAGTCTGTCAATCATTGGTCTGTCAATCTTCGGTCTGTCAATCATCGGTGCGTCGAACATCGGTGTGTCAGACATTGGTGTGTCAACTTCAGTGAGTTAGGGAATCAAAAATATTAGGAAGTGTCTATATTTCACAATTCATTACCAGACTAAGAGTTATCCAAAATTACATGTATAAATACACTTTTAAACATACTTATTCCTGAATATAGGTTATTGACTTATGGAATTATATTTTTCTGTATGACCTAATTGATTTACATAGAGATATTAAAATGGAATGAAAGAGAAGAATCTGTATATTGACATTATTTGTGATTATGAAAACTATTTTATCGTAGAGGGTCCATCAAAAATAACATTTAGTAATATTCCATACTACTCAGGTTAAGGAAATATTTTTTCTAACTTTTATCTATGTCTCTTGATCATATTATTCTTGTGGATTAGGTGGTGGAGGGTCAACAAGGTGATCTGGTTGACCATCGTAGTGTTGATCTTGCTGAGGACGATGATCAATGCCAGAGGACTTCATATGCATCCCAATGACGGGATTTGGGAAAGTATGAGAGAAACTTTTCAGATATTGAGACAGAGGTCTGATTATAGGATCTTCATACCACCATCAATTTGATATAATCCTTGATGGAATATTGGGTCCCTTTGGTGTAAAATCATATGCGAGGAGTTGTGCATTAGTGGTGGGCACTGTTTCTAGGGGAACTGAAGGGGGTAGATGTGTGGTGGGTCAACATTTAGGAGGAGTTCCATGTGGAGTTCCATTCATTGAATATAAAGGCAGTGAATATGAAGTAGCTACTCTACCTTCATTAGAAAATTCTATCAGTGAAAAATCATGGGATCATGTTCATGGACCTTCTTCATTTGTCCCTAGATATCTTCCCAGATGAGGAGTCTAATGAAATATGTATTGAGGATGAACATTATCCTTCTATCAAGAATGATGTTACTCCTTTTTCATTTCCAACGTATTTGGAGGTTCATAAGAAGGTGAAGATGACCGAGTGGATTAACATGTTAAGAGGTATTCCATGATAGGGGAGCCAAAATAGTTATTTGAGAGGTATATTTTTCAAGGGAATGTAACAGCCCGAGATTTTATGAAAAATATTCTTTTTTATTTTACTAATGTCTTGTGTTATACGCTACACCAAAAGGAGCTTGCATAACACGCATCCTTGACTTGCCTTGCATTACACGCAATCGCAACCTTCCTCGATAGCGTGTGTGGTACGTAATCCTGAGTTTCACGAAACAATGATATGCTATTAAAATATTATTAAAACTAGCCGTTATGAATAGTAATAACCACTTTTTAAAATTCTATAAATCTTATTTTTCAAAATGAACTTCATTTTTGGATTCGGAATATCGAAATTAGCTTAGGTTGAAATTTTGGTGATTTTCGGATAACTTTCATATTTTGATGAATAGTGAAAATTACTAAATTATAATTAAAAACAACTTTTTTAATCGAAATAATTAATAGTGATAAATCATTAATTTGAGTGGTTTTAAAGTATATTTAGAATATATTTTTACAATTTAATACAATGTTGGTCATTGGATGTAATTTCACATTTAAACTAGACATAAACAAGTGTCAATCTTTTGATAGATATTGTTTCTTAAAAAACACGCTATTTGTTTTAACAGCGGGATTTAATTATAAAATTAATTAATGCAACTTTTATGTTATGAATTTGGTAAAATAGATTTCATTTTTGAATTCGGAATATGAAATATAGCTTGGGAGGAAATTTTGGCATTATTCTGAAAAACATCAATTTTTGATGAATAGTGAAACTACTAAGTGGTAGTTAAAAAAACTGAATTTTTCATAAAACATAATTTTTCCGCTTCTGTGAATGGAATTTCGAAAATCCGAGAGACACGGTTAATATCAAGGACTAAAATGTGGTTCAATGAGATGAAAATAATTTTTTGGTGAATAGTAACTTTTTACTTTTTTTACCGCGGTTAATAGTAAATAGGGTAACTAAGGGTAAATATGATATTACTATTACCCTAACACATGTCCTAATTCTATTGGACAAGTGTAATTCGACCAAAAACAAACATAGGAATAAAATATGACCATTTAGGCCCACTTGGATTAGATTAGGACATTTATTATTAATTTATTTAAAGAAGGGTTAAAATAGTTAAAATCAAAGTTTAATAAGTAAATCATTTTTAATATGGGGTTATACATAAGATAATTTCGATTGTAAATATTCATTAGAAATATAAAAAGATTTCCTACATGATGGTATTTTATTTGTAATTTTTAGACATCATATAATTAAATTTATTTATGACACAACGATGATGCAGTAATTATCTTATTAATGAAATATTGACATAATTGATGTTATAAACACCAAAATAAATGTAATTTGAGATTTTTTATGAATTCCACTAATTTTCTAGGTTAATATGATATATTAATGTTGATTTAATCAACATGGTTCGAACATTTAATTCTGTTATGACTTTCACAAAAATCATATATCAAATAGTGTCAAAATTGACACAAAATAGTTTTTAAATCAAATATTATATTATTAATTGTTATTGTATTCCTAAAAATCTAAGGTTCGGCCAAATGACTTAGATAAGGATATATATATTAATAATAAACAATTTGGGGTTCTTTCGGCATGTTATAGTAAGTTTATTAACCATATAGTAAAAGAAAACAAAAAGACATGGTAAAAGTTAAATTATTTAACTTAGAGTTAAATCTAATTGATAAGGTTAAAATAATATCCTAAACTTGTCTAAATTCTATTGGTTGATAGGATTTCGACCCATCCCCACTTTAGCTTCGAAATAAGACCCTTTGGAACCATTATAAACCGATTTTGACTTTAATATAAAATAATATTTTGAGATATTCCTAAGGTGCCCCTCTCCTCCCTTATAAAAGGACACCTCCTCCCCCTCCTCCTCACACCAATTTGAGCACTCAAGCTCGGCCAACCCCTGCCAAAATCTCTTCTCCACTTCCCTAGCAACATCCTAGAGGTTCTGGTCTTCCTCAAAGACAAATTCTAGTGCCCTAAGAGGAGGTCTCAAAGAGGAACTTCAAAGAATAGGTAATTACCGTTACCAATTCTTTCATCTTTATTTCTTCTTCCACTTCTTCTTCTTAGGTTGTTTCATTATGAAGTAATAACATAAGTATCACTCATATAATGATATGTTATTATAATTATGAAACAACCCTATTTCACCATCTATCCATCCTACGGAAAAAGAAATCACCGCGCGTGCGTACGTACGGAATACCGTCTCCACGCCGTGGTGTAATCTATTTTCCACCACCACCTTACATTGATGGGTATAATGGTGTAAAGAATAACTATACATAGTTATTACAACATCATATTGATTCTGATATATTGTATAATTCACTCCAATTCAATTCAATACTTATAGAAATGATATCATCGCTCGTGCGTACGTACGGACTACCGTCTCCACGACGCGATGAGATTCATTCTCCATATTAACCATTTAAGAATGATTATAAAGTATATATAAGAAATAATAATGAAATATATGACATTATAAAGCTACTAGATTTATGTATATATATACATATGTATGTCATCTACTTACTTCCATTTCAAGACAATAAGGAAAGGAAAACAGCGTTCATGCGTACGTACGGACTACCGTCTCCATGAAGGGTGTTTTTCATTTTATTTATCTACCTATTATATATATATATATATACTGAATATATATGATATATAAATCATATTTTATATTCTGGAAGTAAGTAAATCATGATATATGTAATAATGATGTCAAGAACAACAAGTCAAAACACCTACGATAAATGAAACGATTTTACCCAAAACGCTTCTTTAACATGGAATTTACAAAAGAACATGTAATATAATGTCATAAGTGAACCATATATGATATCATAACAATGAATATGATTCTGTAATAAGTCAATGACATTATTTAAATCATTATACAGGAGGTTCGGACACATACGAAGCAAATCGGACCTAAGGTAAGGGAAATATCACAATCTCATTTTTATCCGAGATTGTTTATTCGTAAGTATTTACTGGGGTGTATTTTATCATCCACATCCATGTTCCTTCAATATGAAATATTGTTTCCATCCACTTACAATAGTTTAAATCCAATTTTACTCTTCGGTGAGTTTTTAGTAAAGAATATGAAAGGAATCTTTTGTCGCTTTTTCATACGAGGTACTTTTTGACTTTTCCGACAAAAGTACGAAGAATGTTTTTTTTAACTTAAACGGCATGAACGGATTTTTACGGTTTTATAAAGCCTTATTTTCATGAAGCTTCCTCCAAAAGATTTCATGAATATTTTTAATAAAATCTCTTTTAAAATTGCATGATGTTTTGTGAAAAGAAATTGATTTTGAAGAAGAAAGGATATTTTCCTCAAGAATTCATTTCAAGTGTTTTATCAAAATTATTTTCCATCTAAGATAATAAAGGGTTCTGTTTCTATTCATATTTTTACATTAATTTGACTATGTTGTGATGGAATTATGTTTATGAATTCCTTTATCTTATATGAATGGTTTTATGATGTCATGTTGTTTTAAGAATCCCATTTTTATTACATGGGTTATGAAATGATGTATGATTTATGATTTTGTGGCACACATAAGAATGGTATCATTATGAGATGGGTGGGACCTATATCTCCCTCCAATGCATTGGGTAATGATTTTATATCTCATGAGATAGACATGGCTGGAATGGTAGGTTATACCGGTTCAGTGAAACAGGACTGAAACGAGGATTACTCGATTCAGAAAGGGACTTTGTCCACTAATATAGTCTTGGCAATGAGTCATGACTAACAAGAAATGATTTTCCATGATTATGTGTGCATGCCACAAAGTTTCAAGTTTCATGTTATGATTATGGTGATCTCATTTTCATTTCTATGATTTATTCCATGATAAGATATTATGATCTCTTTTGCAGGTTTTGATTTTCAAAAAGATATGATATGATTTTTATTTCCTTTATTTGCCCTTACTGAGCATTTGAGCTCACCCTTTTATGTTTTCTTTTCCCCAGGATATAAAGAAAGGTTTTAGGTAAAAAAAAGGAAGATCTTTATAGGAGATGTTGAAGATCTTTCACCACGATTAGAAGATTACGTACCGAGTTTCCAAAGACACTAAACTATTACGATCCTTGTGTGTGTGTTTTTGTTATGTACTAAGTATTCCGCAAATGTAATGTAATGTCCATGTACGTTAGGCTTCGGGTCTCTACAGTTGGTATCAGAGGAATGGTTTAGTCAACCTTTGGAAACTAGGATGCGAAAACGTTAGTGAGATCCCTAGAGATATTTTTAAGGTATGTCTAGGGATGCCCCTAAGGATAAGTATACGTATAGGATATAGTTCTAGAACTATGGTAACGATATTAGATTAAACCAAAGATGATAGATATTTAAGTTACTCCCCCTTTATTACGATTTTTTCATCTAACACTATTCTGTTTGGGTTTTAGAAAATGGCTGGAAACAAGATGATTCACAATAATGGAGGATATGATGGACAATGGAATGATATTCTTCATGAACAACCAAATGAAATGGGATTTGGATGTCCAAACATCATTATTATGCCGAATCAGCAATCTCATAATATGATCAATAAAGTAAAATTTGGTAAGTTTCCTGACTCGACTAATAAGAGAAAGATGGAGTTCCATGATGATCATAGAGGAAAGAAAGTTCAATTTCCCCTATGTAAATCATGTGGGAAGAGGCATCAAGGAGAATGTTTCAAGGGAACTGGAAGATGCTTTGGGTGTGGAAAAGAAGGACACAAAGCAAGTAAGTGCAAAGGAAAAGGGTCGGTTAACACCAGGGATGAGGATAATGGTATTGCTACAACATCAACAATGGTTAAATGTTTTAAATGTGGAATGTACGGGCATTATGCAAACCAATGCCATGAGGGAAGGTCTCATGAAGAAAATCAGTATGGTCGTATGGGTAGTATTTATGTGGATGATGATGATGAGACTACAAATGATATGTGAGATGAAAGAAATGTTGAAGCTCGGTCAATGGTCTAAGAATGTAGTGGAATGATTACATGTTTATCATGTGTAATGTTGTATAAGTAATCTCATGGAATAAGGAGACATCTAAGGATTGTTACACTGTTGTCTTTCCTTAAGTTTTGAAAGTGTATGATGAATGGTACCAGTAACCATGAAAGGTTATTCAGATACTTTTGGAAAGTAGATGATAAGTGCATAATGAAAGGATAAGAAGATAATGAGATGTTTGATTGTATTCATGAGCTCATGATTGATATAAGGACTAAGTGATATCATGGTTTGAGTATATAGAATTTTGAGGATTTTGGTATGTGTAAAGTGTTAACTTTTAACTGCATTCAAGTTTTCACTAAGGTTCAAGGGGTATTCAAGAGTATACATGATTAAGGACTTTGAATGTTTGGAATGTGACCAACAAAACATATCTTATGATATATAGGGATCAACGATGATATTAAATCTCTGGTAATTGTTTTCACTATGAGAGTGGACTGCAGTATTATGGATAAGTCTAAAGATTGGAATGGATTGTGTTGGACGTAAGTTAGTATTGTTTAAGGATAGAAATTATTTTTTTTCGATATTATTGATGGGATGTTATAGTAATATTGTTTTGGAAAAAGGACAACCTGCAGGACGGGCGACAGCCCATCGCTTCGGACAAGGCTGTAGGAATCGAACCCACAACCGAAGTGCGACTGGCCTTTATCGCCTACCACTGACCTACAGGAAGTCCCTGTTTAGTAAAAACTAGTTTTATTATATTAAGCAGTATGATATATGAAGTATAAGTCCATTTTAGGAACCATATATGATTAATCTCACTATAGATCGACTTATGCATATAATTTTTGCTAATATTTTGTTTGAGACAGATGGAATGACCCGTCATTCTATCACATGATCTGCTAACACTTCATGAATGACAAATTCAACTTCATTTATTTAAGAGATGAAGTGGAAATTGTTCAAGGCACGAACAACAGTGAGATTGTACCAAAATAAAGTAAGTATTTATTCTAATTCACATTTTCAACTTTAGGGAAATGATCTTGAAAACCAAAAATGTCGTCCTAGTGATCTTATACCTGATGAATAAGATGGTACCTTATATCATCACAAATCTATGGATTTGTGATTACTGCCTTTTCCATAGCCATGTTCTCTACCACTCTCCATCAGAACATGATGGTTAGATTTCTCTTCCATATCCATATTTTCACCTATGTGGAATCCCAGTGATTAGTTTATTTGGGTAATCGTTACATTTCATACTTTAGTTTTTAAAGCCAAGTTTTGGTATTCCCTTTTACGATGTGGGTTTCTATTAAAGAAACTTTCGAATAGTAAACCATTTATAACCCCGACGAATTTCGAGGGCGAAATTCATTTTAAGGGGGGTAGAATGTAACAGCCCGAGATTTTATGAAAAATATTCTTTTTTATTTTACTAATGTCTTGTGTTATACGTTACACCAAAAGGAGCTTTCATAACACGCATCCTTGACTTGCCTTGCATTACACGCAATCGCAACCTTCCTCGATAGCGTGTGTGGTACGTAATCCTGAGTTTCACGAAACAATGATATGCTATTAAAATATTATTAAAAATAGCCGTTATGAATAGTAATAACCACTTTTTAAAATTCTATAAATCTTATTTTTCAAAATGAACTTCATTTTTGGATTCGGAATATCGAAATTAGCTTAGGTTGAAATTTTGGTGATTTTCGGATAACTTTCATATTTTGATGAATAGTGAAAATTACTAAATTATAATTAAAAACAACTTTTTTAATCGAAATAATTAATAGTGATAAATCATTAATTTGAGTGGTTTTAAAGTATATTTAGAATATATTTTTACAATTTAATACAATGTTGGTCATTGGATGTAATTTCACATTTAAACTAGACATAAACAAGTGTCAATCTTTTGATAGATATTGTTTCTTAAAAAACACGCTATTTGTTTTAACAGCGGGATTTAATTATAAAATTAATTAATGCAACTTTTATGTTATGAATTTGGTAAAATAGATTTCATTTTTGAATTCGGAATATGAAATATAGCTTGGGATGAAATTTTGGCATTGTTCTGAAAAACATCAATTTTTGATGAATAGTGAAACTACTAAGTGGTAGTTAAAAAAACTGAATTTTTCATAAAACTTAATTTTGCCGCTTCTGTGAATGGAATTTCGAAAATCCGAGAGACACGGTTAATATCAAGGACTAAAATGTGGTTCAATGAGATGAAAATAATTTTTTGGTGAATAGTAACTTTTTACTTTTTTTACCGCGGTTAATAGTAAATAGGGTAACTAAGGGTAAATATGATATTACTATTACCCTAACACATGTCCTAATTCTATTGGACAAGTGTAATTCGACCAAAAACAAACATAGGAATAAAATATGACCATTTAGGCCCACTTGGATTAGATTAGGACATTTATTATTAATTTATTTAAAGAAGGGTTAAAATAGTTAAAATCAAAGTTTAATAAGTAAATGATTTTTAATATGGGGTTATACATAAGATAATTTCGATTGTAAATATTCATTAGAAAGATAAAAAGATTTCCTACATGATGGTATTTTATTTGTAATTTTTAGACATCCAATAATTTAATTTATTTATGACACAACGATGATGCAGTAATTATCTTATTAATGAAATATTGACATAATTGATGTTATAAACACCAAAATAAATGTAATTTGAGATTTTTTATGAATTCCACTAATTTTCTAGGTTAATATGATATATTAATGTTGATTTAATCAACTTGGTTCGAACATTTAATTCTGTTATGACTTTCAAAAAAATCATATATCAAATAGTGTCAAAATTGACACAAAATAGTTTTTAAATCAAATATTATATTATTAATTATTATTGTATTCCTAAAAATCTAAGGTTCGGCCAAATGACATAGATAAGGATATATATATTAATAATAAACAATTTGGGGTTCGTTTGGCATGTTATAGTAAGTTTATTAACCATATAGTGAAAGAAAACAAAAAGACATGGTAAAAGTTAAATTATTTAACTTAGAGTTAAATCTAATTGATAAGGTTAAAATAATATTCTAAACTTGTCTAAATTCTATTGGTTGATAGGATTTCGACCCATCCCCACTTTAGCTTCGAAATAAGACCCTTTGGAACCATTATAAACCGATTTTGACTTTAATATAAAATAATATTTTGAGATATTCCTAAGGTGCCCCTCTCCTCCCTTATAAAAGGACACCTCCTCCCCCTCCTCCTCACACCAATTTGAGCACTCAAGCTCGGCCAACCCCTGCCAAAATCTCTTCTCCACTTCCCTAGAAACATCATAGAGGTTCTGGTCTTCCTCAGAGACAAATTCTAGTGCCCTAAGAGGAGGTCTCAAAGAGGCACTTCAAAGAAGAGGTAATTACCGTTACCAATTCTTTCATCTTTATTTCTTCTTCCACTTCTTCTTCTTAGGTTGTTTCATTATGAAGTAATAACATCAGTATCACTCATATACTGATATGTTATTATAAGTATGAAACAACCCTATTTCACCATCTATCCATCCTACGGAAAAAGAAATCACCGCGCGTGCGTACGTACGGAATACCGTCTCCACGCCGTGGTGTAATCTATTTTCCACCACCACCTTACATGGATGGGTATAATGGTGTAAAGAATAACTATACATAGTTATTAAAACATAATATTGATTCTGATATATTGTATAATTCACTCCAATTCAATTCAATACTTATAGAAATGATATCATCGCTCGTGCGTACGTACGGACTACCGTCTCCACGACGCGATGAGATTCATTCTCCATATTAACCATTTAAGAATGATTATAAAGTATATATAAGAAATAATAATGAAATATATGACATTATAAAGCTACTGGATTTATGTATATATATACATATGTATGTCATCTACTTACTTCCATTTCAAGACAATAAGGAAAGGAAAACAGCGTTCATGCGTACGTACGGACTACCGTCTCCATGAACGGTATTTTTCATTTTATTTATCTACCTATTATATATATATATATATATATACTGAATATATATGATATATAAATCATATTTTATATTCTGGAAGTAAGTAAATCATGATATATGTAATAATGATGTCAAGAACAACAAGTCAAAACACCTACGATAAATGAAACGATTTTACCCAAAACGCTTCTTTAACATGGAATTTACAAAAGAACATGTAATATAATGTCATAAGTGAACCATATATGATATCATAACAATGAATATGATTCTGTAATAAGTCAATGACATTATTTAAATCATTATACAGGAGGTTTGGACACATACGAAGCAAATCAGACCTAAGGTAAGGGAAATATCACAATCTCATTTTTATCCGAGATTGTTTATTCGTAAGTATTTACTGGGGTGTATTTTATCATCCACATCCATGTTCCTTCAATATGAAATATTGTTTCCATCCACTTACAATAGTTTAAATCCAATTTTACTCTTCGGTGAGTTTTTATTAAAGAATATGAAAGGAATCTTTTGTCGCTTTTTCATACGAGGTACTTTTTGACTTTTCCGACAAAAGTACGAAGAATGTTTTTTTTTAACTTAAACGGCATGAACGGATTTTTACGGTTTTATAAAGCCTTATTTTCATGAAGCTTCCTCCAAAAGATTTCATGAATATTTTTAATAAAATCTCTTTCTTTTAAAATTGCATGATGTTTTGTGAAAAGAAATTGATTTTGAAGAAGAAAGGATATTTTCCTCAAGAATTCATTTCAAGTGTTTTATCAAAATTATTTTCCATCTAAGATAATAAAGGGTTATGTTTCTATTCATATTTTTACATTGATTTGACTATGTTGTGATGGAATTATGTTTATGAATTCCTTTATCTTATATGAATGGTTTTATGATGTCATGTTGTTTTAAGAATCCCATTTTTATTACATGGGTTATGAAATGATGTATGATTTATGATTTTGTGGCACACATAAGAATGGTATCATTATGAGATGGGTGGGACCTATATCTCCCTCCAATGCATTGGGTAATGATTTTATATCTCATGAGATAGACATGGCTGGAATGGTAGGTTATACCGGTTCAGTGAAACAGGACTGAAACGAGGATTACTCGATTCAGAAAGGGACTTTGTCCACTAATATAGTCTTGGCAATGAGTCATGACTAACAAGAAATGATTTTCCATGATTATGTGTGCATGCCACAAAGTTTCAAGTTTCATGTTATGATTATGGTGATCTCATTTTCACTTCTATGATTTATTCCATGATAAGATATTATGATCTCTTTTGCAGGTTTTGATTTTCAAAAAGATATGATATGATTTTTATTTCCTTTATTTGCCCTTGCTGAGCATTTGAGCTCACCCTTTTATGTTTTCTTTTCCCCAGGATATAAAGAAAGGTTTTAGGTAAAAAAAAGGAAGATCTTTATAGGAGATGTTGAAGATCTTTCACCACGATTAGAAGATTACGTACCGAGTTTCCAAAGACACTAAACTATTACGATCCTTGTGTGTGTGTTTTTGTTATGTACTAAGTATTCCGCAAATGTAATGTAATGTCCATGTACGTTAGGATTCGGGTCTCTACAGGGAAGGTCTCAGGCACCAGGACCTTTGGGGTTTTGACCGACAGGAAGATGACCTCAACAACTTCCTTTCTATCCATCTAGTTCCAGAAGTCTCTCAGCCCTTCCAGTGGTCTTGGGGATGATTTGTATTTTTCTATGGGGATCTCATTCATCATCAGAATCATTGACCATTGGCTACAGAACCTCTGTTTAGTAGAGGTAGATAATCCCAGTGTCAACCTTAGTAGCAGTTTCCAGTGAGACAATTTCAGTAGTAGAGGCAACCTGATATTTCTCTACTAAGGTGAGATGAAGAAGGTAGAGGCTAACCATTGGATGTTCCTCAGGTTTTGGGACCGCAACTGACCACAAACATGGAGGGGTCATTATCTGAGATGTAGATAAGTTGGGTGTTGTTAGTTTGATGCAGTAGAGTCAGAAGTTCTTGTGAGGCCAGAGGTTATTAGTTGTACGATCAGTTTTTTCAGTACCCTTTCATCTAGTTTATTGATTTCTTGGATTCAAAATCCTTAGTTTCAACCATTACAGTTCATTATATATGACTATATGTAGATAAGATCCTCACTCCATGGGTTTTGATTATTCCATTCTGAAGCCAGAACAAATGTTTTTATGTGTGATAGGGGTGTAGACTGATGATGGAACAACATCAGTCTCATGGTAATCTCTTCTTACTACATATGTAGCTATTTGATGCCATCCTTGTCATTGAATATTTGTGTTCCATGAATGATCTTATATTATTCTTACCAAATATAGTTGTGTTTTCAAACATGGGCCACCATTATTCATTTTTCATTGGAGTGAAGAATTCTTATATTGGTAGTCGACATGTGGATCCTATTAATTCATTTTTGGCTAAGATGTTAGTGGAATTAGTAGGAGCTGACATAGAGGATGTTCCCAGATTCAATGTGGAGGTTCTAGATGTTTTCACCAAGAAGGTTTTGATGCTACCTGGTTGACATGATGTTTTGTTTAGGAAATAATTATAGCCCGATGCATCTACAATTTCCATGGATCCTCATCATTTAGAACATTCTATGTTGCAATAGTTGAGAATTCAGAATGATGATCTAATGAATAATGGTTTTATCAAGTCAATTGTGTCACTTTGGGGTGATCTAGTGTTGTTTTCATAGAAGGTGGACAATGGTCTGATGTTCAGTATAGACTACCAAAAGGTTAAATCAGGTGACAATCAAGAACTATTACCCAATTCTGACAATAGAAGGTCTTTTTGAAAAACTTATAAGGAAAATTTGGTTTTCAATGATTGATCTATGTTCTTTATATCTCCAGTTATGGGTGACATGGGGAGATATCTCAATGGTTGCTTTCATATATAATTAAGGGAACATTGAGTTCATTGTCATGCCGTTAGGTATTATGAACACACCATCCATGTACATGGGGATTATGACCTCCATATTCTATGAGTTCATTGACAGATTCATCATCAAATTTATCAACAATGTCTTGATCTACTCAAAGATAGAGGAAGATCACACCTGGAATCCCAGAAATTTCTTGCATGTGCTTTGATTCCCCCTAACATTATGGAAGGTTGTCCAAGTTCATGTTCTAGACATGTGAGATGCATTTCCTCCAGCTTGCGGTCTCTCAACAGGGCATGGATGTAGACCCATCAAAGTATGATGTGTTTTTTTAGGAATCACATAAGATAGTGGTGGATATTTTTAGTTTCTATGGCAACACATGATCTTATAGGAGGTTCATTCCTGAATTATACCATGATACATCCCCATTGACGGACATAACTAGGAAGAACCAATATTTTGGAGTGATTAGTTTTATGAAGTGTTCAGTTACAGGAAGGGGAAGTTTTTAGTGCTTATTTGTTCCAATTTATAGAGGAATATTTCGTGTTTTTGGTGTTTGTAATAATTCACATTTGAGTCTGGGATGTGTGCTAAAGCAGTAGTGGGGAGAGATATCTTATGGGTCTTGGAAGTTACATCCCCATGAACATTTCTATGGAATCCAATATATATATTTTGTAGAAGCCATATTTTCACTGATGTTGTGGCCTCATTCCCTCAGTGTGGAGCACTTTATTGTCTTCGTTGATCACATGAGCTTGAGGTATATATTTTCCCAGCATGATCTGAATCTATGATATTAGTGGTATATGTATCTTCTTCATAAATATGATTTTGATATCTCATACTCCTCGGGAAAGGTGAGTGCCGTGGATGATTCATTGAGAAGAAATTCATAGAAGGTGATTTTTTGAGAGCCAACAAATGCTTGGAAAATTATGGTTGAGTTTGTATCCATTCACATAGATAAAAGAGTGGATGGTGGTAAAGGATATTAGTTTGAAATGAAAGTCTCATATTCTATGAGGCAGTAGGTGGAAGAGTATCAGTGGGGAGACTCATAGGTATAGGTGATGTGTGATCATATTCCCAATTGTGATGCTCTAGAAGTATGGTCAGATGATGGTTAGAACTAGATGTTGTTCTGCATTATGTTGTTTGTTATGAAGGAGTTGTATAGTGGAGTAAATTATGTGTTTCATAACTAACCCATGGTGGTGCATCACAGATTTTCCAAGATATGCCATGTCTTAAGTATGTAGGTTTGGTGGCCAGGGACGAAACGGGTAGTCATGGAGTTTGTAGTGAGGTGATTGGTTTTCCAACTGGGAAAATCTGATCATCGTGTTGCTGGTGGATTTATGAAACACATGTATGTTCCTAAGGGGAAATAGTAAATCATATAAATAGATTTATTCATAGGGGTACCCAAATCATAGGGTGGTTGTGACTCTATCTGGGTTATAGTGGATCAGATGAGAAAATAAATCCTTTTCATAGTGAGAATGGAGTCATGCATAGTGTATTCCTTATCTATTTGGTAGATGGATTATGTGGTGTAGTTTCATAGAGTTATAAGGTCGATAATATTAGATCATGTCTTTTGGTTCACCTCATATGTCTATAGAGGATTACAACATGATTTTGGCACCCAGTTATACATCAGTGCTACATTCCACCCACAGATAGATGTCCAGACAAAGTAGACTATCCAAATTGTAGAGGATATGTTATTGACATGAATATTAAGCATTTGTGGATCTTGGAAACAACAAATTTATTTTTTGGAGTTCACTTATAATAATATTTATCACTCTTATATTGGTATGTACCTATTTGAAGCCTTTTACAGGAGACCATTTTGTCTATTGTTGTGTTGGTTGAAGTTGTGGAAGTGATTTTTTCTTGGTCCCAATGTGGTATAGAGCATGACCGAGAAGGTTCACCCTCTTCATTAGAAGATGAAAGCAATTCCTGATCAAAATAAGTCTTATATCAATTGTAGTAGGAGGGCCTTGAAGATAGATGTTGGAGATCATGTATTCCAGAAATTTTCTCCTTCATACAGGCAGTTGAGTTTTGGTAGAGGGAGTAAGCTTTCTCACATGTTTGTTGGACTCTTTGAGGTGTCATGGAGAGTCTGTGATGTGATATACTGGTTGGATTTTCCACTGTGGTTATAGAGGATGCGGGATGTCTTCCACATCTCTCAAATTTTTCGGTATCTTCATGATGAATCCAACCACATTGACTTGGGAGAGTTTGATATCGATGATGATACAACATTTTTGGAATTTCTAGGGGAGATCTAGAATCATCAGTAGAAGGTGATACATGGGAAAAACATTCCTTTGGGTAATGTGTGGTGGAGGTATAGTGGGGAGGAGGAGAGTACATGGGAGTGAGAAAAATATATGAGTACCTAGTACCCATATTTGTTTTGTAGTTTTTCTTTTCCTTATTTAGTTCTGTATGTTTTTTTAGAACTTTGATATTTTGTGAGATAAGATAATTTCCCTTTCTTTGTGATGTGAGTGGTGTGATGTGTTATTAATTATTAACATTGAAGAAGGAGAGGACATGATTCCTAATCGAGATACCTTAATTGTGATTTGATTAAACTCAAGCAAGTATTTCAGTGCTTCCCAATGTTGAGTATAACTTGACATGGAGGTCATAATTCATGGATTCGTGTGTTAGAAATGGTGCGGTTGTTTTACTTGTTTACTTTGTATGTTTTCACTAGGATGACATGATTTCTAGAAGATGTTTAAAGATATGTTCTGGGATATGGAGGTTTGCAATCCATTATTCTAACAATACCGGGTGGTTTATCATTGAACATTGATGTGTTTGGATAGAAGTGGTGTTTCAAGTGTAGAGAGGTCATTAAGAGGTATCTTTGGGGTTATTGTTTTGAACCTCCCTCTATTTTCCTTTCTGGTTGGTTTTAAATTCTTGGGGGAAATAATTGATTGGGTGGTGTCTGATGAAATGTCTTGGACAACTCTAGTGAATTCCATTGTGAGAATCAGGAGTTTGAGGTGCTTTTTGAGATCAATATGGCACATTTCAACACTTTTTTTAAATTTCTCAATTTTCTATATATTCCAACTGCATGTCATCTTAATGGTGTCTCATTCCAACAGTGTCACCTTGGGGGTTTATCACCCTAGTGATGTCACCCTAGTAGTATCTCCCCTTGGAGGCCTCTCAATATTGGTGCATCATCATCTAGTCGATCACTAGTGGTGCCTCTTCAATAATTCACATGATGGTGGTTCTTTCTTTGGTGGTTACTCACTATAAGTGATTTACACAATAGTGTCTTGAATGGCGATGTCTCACTAACAGTTTCTCAACCCGTGGTGTCTGATAGATGGTGGAAGGAGTTTCATCCTGGTGGTCTCTTGTAGGAAGTATCTCACCATTTTGGTGTCTCACTGCTGGTGTCTCACTATAGCGGTCGCTCATCTGTTGATGCCTCGTCCAATTTTTTCTTGCTGGTAGTGTCTCACCTGATGATTCCTCACACAATAATGTATTTTGAATAGTGTTTCTAATTCTAGTTCTACCATTATTACATATTATTTGATGAAAGATGAGGTTAATTCCAAATTTGAAAGGCTTTGAGGCTGATTCAAATCTCATTAATCCTATATTTAAATTCCTATGAATCCAGGGGATTTTAATTGGTCATAATGACTTATCATGACAAGATGATCTTTTAATGGAAAATAAAAAACATTTCTAAACTACTGCTCTATTTAGATCTTCCTAAGCCCGAGACACCATTCCCCTTGTTCTTCCTTCTTTCGTTCCACTAGTGAAAGACACCTTGAACCCTTCCTTCCATAAGAGTTTTTTAATGAATGACAACTATTTTATTTTGTTCCCAGGGAATTTTCCTTCCGCATGTGTTCCCTTGTATTGGAGCAATTAGGATGTGCATAACACCTCTTCTTCCAAGTAGGTACCCTTCATACCTCTTATTTTTATGTCATGCATGGTGCATGTATAAATGTTTTCTTTGTGAAGATATTTGAATTAAAATTAAATAAATATAATTGAACCATATTATGATCAATATACTGGGGTTGGGGAAAATTGTTGTATGATATACTTTTTATATTTTTGGTTGAAATGGTGAATTTTCCCGGAAGGCTACGATCTATAAATATTGGTCATTGGGGTCCCATGTTTGCACATTAGGTGAATATGTAGTTCATGTTCTTTGTTCCTTATTGAATGGATGTTACAAACATTGTTAACCATATATACCCAGCTAATAAATATATGCCCTAGGATCATCATGTTTTTGTGATAACCCATGAAATATCAAGTGGAATTAAAGAAGTAGTTCCTTGTTAAATATGAATATGTTTTTATTTAGTTATTGTGGTGTTGTGGTTATTGGAATGGTTCATAAAATGGGTTTGTTTTGTTGATGAAGTAATCTAGGCATGGTATGATTGTGTAGTGGTGCAGCAGACCTGGTTGTGGTCAGTGTTTAACTAGATGTGGTTGTGTGTTGGGGGATGTTTTTATTTGAAGGGTTGATTAGGAGGGATGACACTATTAAAGGATGGTGTTTCTTCTTATGGGTTATTCTCCATTAATAACAATAATAAATCCTCACCCCATAACCAGATATCGATATATGTTAGATCATGAATGGGTGTCAAATGGGTAGGTTATGGAATGATGAGTCTTTAATGTGAAGTGAATTAATTTACTATGGTTATTCTTCATATATATTATTATGTATATGTTGTTGTTTCCTATTGTACATAATATTTTGTTCGGTTTTGATGGAATAATTAAATTAATTGTTTAAAAAAGTATGTTAATGGTTAAATAAACTGGTTGGGAATTTGAAATGGTTTCTATGGCTTAGTGTCTGGTGATGTACATTTTGATGTAGTAGTGAAGTTTAAAGTGGTAATTGCTGGTTGTTAGTATAATAACTCTGTGGTTTGTAATGATTTTTTGGTATCACATTTGTATATATCTGTATTTTCTTTATGATATCTATGGGAACCCCACCATAGTGGATCATTATGTGCTAAACAACCCTACCATCTTGGGGGAGGGTTTTTTTTACAAGCATCCCAGTTGGATTATAGATAGTTGGCCACCCGATTTTCACTTCTCCCACTTATAGGAGTTGATAACCCATGACTCTTCGGGCAGATTTTGGTTTGTGAGGCCTAGGAGTGTGCATTCATGTTGTGATTTCTTGGGTGTCTTCAGTATGAGATTACATGGGATTTCCTAGGTGCCATTGGAATGAGGGATGGTTTGTGGCCCAGGTATTTAACGGGGGTATGTGGTGTGGTTGGAGATTCCTAGGTGGCTGTGGGTGATGTGTGGTTTGCAAGGAAAAATATTCTATGGGTGTGATTTGTTTGCGAGGCCTAGATTTTCATGGGTGTGTTGTGACATGGAATTTTTGAAAAATGTGGGAGCACTGGAAAATTTTCTATTGGGGCGTGAGAGAATATAATCAGTGGGAATATGGTGTGGGGGTACCCAATCATTGATGTGATTTTTTAATATATTACATGAATTGTGTTATTTTGTGATAATGCATTGATTACATTAGGATGGTAAGTATTCCAATTTAGGTGCAGGACAGTTATTCTATTTCTGAAGGGGGAATTATTAAGATTTTTTCACAGGTGGATGTGAGACTTTTTATTTCCTACTAAGTATATTTGTTTGATAAAACTATGTATATAAAACCCTTTTTTGGGTTTTAGGAGGAATTCACGGACTGTGTTGGACCTTACTAAATCATATCTTCACAGTTTCTTTTTTTCTTCCTAGAAATACTTTTGGGTTCTATGTTGGATAATTTTTTTATTTTTATCACTTCATTATTACAGATACATGTGGGATGGATTTGGAATTTCATTAAGTATGTCATAGTGTTTCATTCGGGATAATACATCATATCACCCAATATTTTTTTCAAATAAAATGTTAACGACTCCCATATTATGAGATTTTTACACCCTTATTACAAGTCACCAACATGGGTCCTACTGTAGGGAGGCATTTTGGGGTCATTATCTCCTTTTCCACTTTTCTATCTCAGGAGGGGTATCATTGGGGAATGTGGGTTATGAAAATATAACTCACTATGGCGAGCTAGTAAACATATAAAAAACTACAAAATACACATCCAAAATGGATATCAACATGCTCATAGCTTTAAGGAACTCAAATTGTAGCAGTATGCACACAATCCTGATGTTGTGTTCCTCAGGATGGCCAATATCATCAATATCATATTGAATACCTAAAATTCCATGAAAATAAAAGTAAATGGATATGAAGGTATTTTTTATTACAATCAAATTCATTTATTACACATATTTTATTTAGATTTTTATTATTTTCATCATAAGATATTATCAATTTGGATCAGATCATACTTGATATAGCAACTGGTCCCCATTATATGATATTAATTTAATCAATAATAGATTTTTCATGTTTGTGGAATCATTATGTTTCAATGATTTATTTACCCCCTATTCATTTGATAGAATGTAATGGTATTGTTCAGGAGAATGGAATCCTTGATGAACATTTTCTGGGTAATTTACTGATATTAACGAGTTACATAATATTGATCAAAAAAATTTCATTAAACATTTTAGTATCAAATCCCTAAATATATTGCATTTTAATATCATATATTATAAGTATTAATTTATTTATTACCATTCATCAGGATAATGGTGATATTGGTATAACGTCATTCATATAGGATATTGAACCAAACCAAATAATAATATGTCATACTAATGAATGGGTAAGAGTATAAAGGTATATAACAAGATATTCATTTTATAATAAGCATAATTATGATAATAGATCATCATTATAGTAGTTTATATGGATTAAAAATATATTATATGAGAAGGTAATCGAAAATTTAAGGGTTTAAATTTGATACTTAAATTTCCAAAAAATATTCACTACATAAGGTGTAAGGTTTCCATTATAAAATAATGCTCAACAAAATGAGGATAATGATAGAGGTGGAATACAATTTTTTAGGATATCCCTCATATATTTATTTATAGATAGAGGTTTAGGGTAACTAACTAATTACAACTTAGTTAAACCCCCTTTCCAATTTTTTCTTAACCATCACAACAAATGTTTTCCCATAGTAAATTATTTATATGTATAAAAATAAAATTATACTCATTAGCTAATTTAATAAAATGAATTAAAACATTGGATATGATTTTATATAAATCAAAATTATAAATAGTATTTTTTTATTAAAGTGAAAATGTAAATTTTTAGACGAAACTATTTGTTTAGAAGAAGATTATTTAAAAATTATGTGTTCTTCATCTAATTTAAAACTTGTTAGGAATTAATTGGGTGTTAATATATATGTTTATTTCTTGAATAATAAATTTTTTAACATTAAAAATGATCAATTCAATTTATTAAGGTAATAATACAAAATCCATAAAAAATAGTTCTTTTAAATAATATCATTTTTAAGATTATATAATTTTAACGACATCCTATTAAAATTAATTATTCCTCTTCTAAGCATTTAATTTTATTAATAAATTTTTATTAGAATCTTTAATTTAAAACTGAATAAAAAGAGAAAAAAAATTTAATAAATATAATGGTAGTACATAATACATAAAAATTACATTCTAAATATTAAATATTAATTAAATAATATCTTTTTATTTTGGAAAAAAGATTATTATTTTCAATTAAAAATGTAATTGTTGTAAATATCCTAAAACCATATATAAATTAATTATTTTTCAATGAATATATATATAATGACCATATATCATTACTATTTAAATCATTACATAAATTTTTTAAATTTATTCATCATTTTTATTTACTTCTCTCCCAATAATTGTGATATAATTCTAATTCTATGACTTATTTCCAAAGTATTAAATGGTGTTATGAGATTTACTAAAATCCATGAGTATAGTGATGACAAGGTTGTGGAGTTTCTATTTCATGTGATTACATTAACCTTATTGTTTTATTATTTTTTAATATTTCATTATGAAATTGTTTTAATTTTAATCATTAATTTTAATATTGGATATCAATAAAATATGTCATGGTTAATTTCAGTTCAGAATTTTGTGTGAAATGTAAAATTAAACATATTATATATAAAAACAAAAAACACATTGTGAAATTTTATGGTGTAACATTTTAACCCCCGTAAAAATAGTCCCCCTTTAAATTTCATTACTCTGATAAAAATGAGGGTACAACTTCCTCATAAAATATTCGGGTTCCATAATTTCATCCTCAAAATAGGATTACATAAAAAAAATAACTAGTTCAGTGGTTTTGTATACTATTTCATGATTTTCATGATCCATGATCTCTATCATGTTTTCACTGTAAGAGAGTTCATGTTCAATTTGTACTAAATATGTGTTTGATACATGTGGAGGGTAAAGTATGAACATACACAAAAGTTATCTATTGAAAACATTATGCACTCGAGAGGGTTTCAAGAGATATGTAAGACAATAATTTATTATACCCACATGATCAAACATTTAATAGTGGATAATTAATCTATGGATCAACTCTCCATTCTTATAGAACCTCATAATCATTATCCACAGTGATATTCAAAGAAATACCTTATCTATTACATAACAATTGTTTTATCGAAATTTTGTAGGATAGCTCAAATATTGACTCTAGACATTTTTACAAATAAAATTTTCCATTTGAAAGGAATAATTAAATACTTTCATATATGTTATCTATACTAGGGAAATGTATTGTTATTAATATATATTCAAATATATTTAATATGACCTCATAATTTCTTCAAGTGTTTGAATTGTCATTTCAGATTTACCTTCATTCTGATGATGTGAAAAACAAAACTTAACCATTTATTAATATATTATAGAATAATTATCATTGACTTCTAGGTAAAACCCGGATCTCGATCAGATAAAATTTCTATAATTACTTCATTTTATATAGAAGATTAATTCTGTGTATCTTGGAATATTGATCATTTGAGAAATCATCCTAAAAAAATGAAATATTTTCTCTTTATAAGGTGATCATCTACAACCCTAATTTATTTATTGCCTTTATATTTCTTAAGAAAATAAAAATAGAAATATATGGTGATGTTCTCCCATGTTATTATAATAATGGGTATTTTTTATCAATATATGCATTTCTTCATCCACCATAACCATTTGGTATACCAAGAGGTGAGAACATACACTGTAATATACCTCTTCATTTTTCCCAAGAAATGATTTTTAATGGCACTATACATAATTTTTTTTTCAGGTTCGATAGATTATGATTATATATATGCATCATCCAACAAATATATCATAAATTATGATTTATATGGAACATATATTCAAATAAAAATTATAATAATTCAACAAATGTGAATTTCTAACACAAGAATATTCCTAAAATTATTATATGGATCTATATTATTTTTTACCTCTTGATCTTTGTATGGATTAATGGTTGTGAAGGCATCTGTGAAAGATTGTATTTTTTCATTTCCATATTATTTCAAGGGTTATCCTTTTAAAATCCACGAGTATTACGTATCTTTAAATACAAATCATGTCTAATTTATAATGATTATCGTTATTCAGAAAATCAACCCCCTTGTTCGCCATACTAGGGTGGTAATGTGTTGAGAAATTATAGTGTTTGATCAACACTAACCATAAATTTAATTTCATGTTCAAATGATTATGTTTGCATATATAAATCAAGACCTTATTATTGATATTTATTTTTATAAAAAATTTATCCACTAAAAAATTCCACAATATGTTCAATTAATATTGTATCACTACTATCCCAAAATCATGAAAAAGGTAATCTTTCTCATTAATATTTATTTTATGAAATCTAGAATTTACCACCTTTTCATTATATATTAGTACACATCCCAAAATATTTATTAAGGAATAACTTTATATTCAAAACACTTCCATTAATGAGAGTGTTGCAATATAAAATATTACTAAAATTATCTAGTGATCAATGGAATTTTATTTATATTAATATTTCTAGGGGAAAATTATTCCTTTTTGAGTTAACATGGTAAATAGATTTACTAGTCTTGAGAAATTTCTCAGATATAATTGATTGTATCCAATGAATACGATAAAATTATGGAACTATATTATAGTTGATGGACCAAGCCATTCTTTATTAACATATATCATTTATTGATACATATATAAACCCTCTCTTCTGATTACATGACCCAATAATATTATTATCTTCATCTAGACATCACACAATAAAAATTTGGAATATATTTTCTCCTATCACAATGTCTTCAGCACAATATTAAAATGATCTTCATTAAATTAATTTTTCTGTTAATATATAGTAATATCATTTATAATGTGTAATATCTTGAAAATTCACTATATATTTTACTTAAATAAATATTGTGTTCAATATATTTCTCCACACATAACACTGATTTAAAACAAAAACGATGATATATTTAGATAAAACATCAATTATAAATATGATTCTTAAAACAAGACATTTAACTATCATCTATGACTATAAATAACTAAAATATTTAATATATTTACAATGTAAATAAATTCCACTTTTAATACTAATGAAATGTATGTAGTATAACTAAAAAACATGAAAAATAATTTTATGGAGTGAAATAATTTTTTAAAAATTAGTGTTTTATATCGAAAAAATTATATTATGATTAAATAATAATAAAATATATTTATAAAATTAATAATATATTACAAATTAATTAATTAGTAATTGATAGGATACTAGAATAATTAATAATTTTTTTAAATTTTTGTTTCCAACATGAATAATTTTCTACCATAATTTGGGTTCTTATTTGTATATTGAATTATATAATTCAATAAATTTAATTTTATAAAATTAATGTATCTTTTTTATTGTCATCAAAATATAATCATAAATGGAATTTTATGTATTGTTGTAAAATATTATATGTTTAGGTGAACAGTGAAAAATACTATTTTCAAAAGAATAGTTGATTTTGTTATATCACATGGATAAAAGAATATAATAAAACTTATGAAACATTTATCATGAATTAATATGTGTTTTAAAACTGAAATTATTTATTTATCAATATTATTATTTAATAAAAAATCTAGGACTCATATGTTAGAACATGAGTAATATTTTCTCAGAAATTGTTTTAATACTTCGTACATTTATTATATTTAATTTTTTTAAACTTGTATTATTTTTTTCAGAATAAATGGATTTAAAATATATAATCAGTTGTTCTAAAAATAAATATTAATTACTAATTTATGTTTATGCTTAATAATTATGTTAACTTAGGTAAAAACTAGTTTCCCCCTATAAATAATAAATGGAAAATGTAAAAATTGATGTGTTATAGATATAAAACATGTTTAAAATATGCCTCAGAATTTTTGGAAGAGGTATTTAATTACAAAAAAAATTAATATATATTATTTATTAACTTTTTATCCAATTTCATTAAGATTAATTTCCTATTATATAAATTTTTTAGGTATTTACAAAAAATACCATATTTTCTACTTCTAAAAGGGGAACTCCTGTCTTCATTTCCCCTAACACAAAAAAACTATATATGGAAAAAAATCTACCCATCCCGCTCCACAAAACTCCAAAGTACCATACAGAGTTTTTGTTCTACTCATTGGACCATCCATTAATGGTTTAATTCCCTATGGAGACATCCCAAGAAATGAGGTCTAAGTTCATATCCTCCAGTTATTTTTTCTATTTTAATTATCTTATTTTATTCTTCCAAAAATTTATTTTCAACATTTTATAATGAAAATATAAATATAATTATTATAAAATTATTTTATTACATCAACATAACATTAATTAACCACCCACCCTATTCAATTAATAAAAACAAAAATTTTAATTGTGTGATGTGCATATTGCAAAAAAGAAGACACAACACGTTTCATTTCCCTAAAATACCATATAAGTATTATCCGAATTGGAAATTTATTATATAATTATTAAATTTATGAAATATTTTATATTCTCAAATTATAATCAATATTACCCCATTCCCCTATTCTATATAAAGGTAAATCACTACCTATCAGTACATGTCGACTGCCGCCACCATGGAACAATCCATTTTCATATTTCATGCCACAATTAAATTATATGGAATGTTATTATATTTTTTATAATTTTAAATATGAATTTTCAAATTGAATAAGGTTATATTGACATAAAACTAATAACCAATTACCAATATGATTGGTAAACAATTGTTATAATATCAAGCTTGTCAAATAATAAATCCTATATTTTTTTTCATATTATGTTAGATTTTAATATCGATTAATTATCATTTTAAATCGTTAATATAATGATATATAACACTAATAACCACTATATATGATCATTAATATTATTTAATAACTATATTTCTTCTATATTACCTCATAATAATCCAATAATGATAGTATATTCATGTTTGGATGAGGCTGAAAACCAAGTTAAACAACACAATAATATTTCATCCTCGATGACTTTAAAAACAAAACTAATCATATAATAAGACATGAATATTTGAATAATATATTTTGTATTGATAAATAAATTTCCAAATCAATAATTATTAAAATATGTTTCATTGGTTATGAAAATAATCAATGTCTTCATATTCATGAATAAATCTTCAAGGATAGAGAAAATCCTTAATCAAGGGAAACTAATACATCATAACAAATTATCATATATAATATATAGTTAATTTAATAAAAATTAAATCATGAACAATGGAATAAAGTTGGATATCGGCATCACTCCAACGAAACTAAAACAAATCATCAATACTATAGATATCTGATGTATGAAAATCAGCAACAACTAACAAATATAAATGTTGATAACTATTATAAAAGAAAATTAAAATAATTTATTTATGAATAGGGTAATGAAATTATATATTATGATATTTTTATTTCTTATATATGATTTGGAATCATTTCCATGGAAATAAAAAATAACGTTAAGGATTTCTATTTAACAAATATTAATTTCTTATGAAATGTATAAACTATACAAAATGTTTCCTTTTGAAAAATGTATATACTACCCCATATTCAACCTATTTAATTATTATCTTATATTTAATTATATTAACTATTTTATTAAGATTTATGCCTCTCATAGGGTTTTGATTCATATATTAAAATGTTTGTTTGTTTTCATGAATCAAAAATATCTCTAGAGTCATTTACGCTCCTCTATGACAATTATAATTAATTAATGAATTGTACTCCCCTGTGAAAATTTATTCTATTTTTACCCCATAATTTTGGGGGAAATCATGGTTCATAAGAAATTTTTCTTCCTTGAAAAGTATATTGTTTTTATATAAATTAATTTCCATGAGGAATAATTCAGATTACATTTATTATCGTCTTCTTCCATATATATGTATTTTAATGCCACCACTATTCTTCCATCCCAATTTGAAAATCATGCTTGTATGTAATTATCAATAAATTCCATTTTTTTAATTATTAAAAAAATTCATTATCATTTTTACGAGGTGGGTTTTTCAATAAATTCATATCAATATATTCAAAATGCTTTCCATCCTTTCAAAATCAAATTTTTTATATACCACTACCTATTTTTGGATAAATATAATGTCTTTTCAAGTATATTTTTTGTGTAACTCTTCATAAAAATGTTTTCAGTAGTCTTACCTCTTCCGTATAATTTTTTATATTTAATTTAATGATTTATGTTTTAATTTTTTTATTGAATGTTTTCTATTTTTAGTACCATAAAATTATTATCATTCCTGATTTAATGTTTTGACCAACCTATATATGTTATTATGAAATTAATGCTTTTGGAAATTAATATTTTTGATATCTTATTATTTCCTATGTTTATATTATGTTATAATGTTTAAATATTAGGAAACATTTTTTTCCCATGGGTTCATTAAGATCATTTTGTGATTGATTTTATGTGTAACTCATATGTATGGGTGATGATAGGTATGGTGCTATATTTCCATCCAATGTGTTGTATAAGTTTTAATATCACATTAGATAAGGATATATTATGTGAATAATATGTAGAATTATTTTGAACAAGTTTTTGTGTGGTTGAATATAGGAAGATTTCTTCAATAGTTTTCATCTAATTAGATATGAGAATAATTGTTAGAAATTTTGTGTATGGAAATAATAAATTATGAATTATTCAAAAAATTTGTACATTTATTTTATTTGATACCTAATTATTTTCTATACTAATATTTAATCATGTTTTATATTTTTATAACTGTATGATTATGCTCCATCTATAATGTTTATTTTCTCTAGATTTATCATAGTTTATCAATGATATATGTTTTTTCATTTTGGAATATGTTTCCAGTTTTCATGACTTTTTGATAAATCTTCTTTTTCCATATTAATTTTAATAATAAATTTCCCCACTACACATGATTTATCAAATTATTATTATATAACTATTTGTGGATATTGATATGTTTTCCATTGATGATCATTTGCGATCATACATTTTTTTCTTTTCCCTAGGTTATTAATTTAGGTATTATTTAAGGAATATATAGAAAAGAGTCTTGATGTGTTCAGTAATAGAGAAATGATTATATATTTTGATTCATATCTAGATAATATACAATATAATAAAAAATTTGGTTTGTTGGTTGTGGGACTATCTATGAGATATATTATATATATCATGGAATTATTATACAATATATTTCATGTTAAAAATGGGTATCTAAAGTGGATATGAAATAAAAGTATAGTTACTATTGGAAAGTATTTTAGATAAATTTAGTAATACCCTTGGGAAAATATTGCCAATAGTTTTATATATTCGATAATATCAAAATGTTTTGTTAATGTATATATTGGGCATTTATCCAACAATTACATCCCTGTCTGGATTTTAAAATTTGATGCAGGACATTGCACAAATGAACCTAAGGTTATGAAACCTAATGTGTTTATTCTGGGTATTTAATCAACTTTTACATAGTTCATGACAAAGAGGATTAACTAGACACCTATCTTGAAATTATTATGGTATATATTGGTTAATCATATCAAATTTAAAATCCATTAAGATTTATTTTAATAAATATATATATATGTGTGTGTTTGTAACAATTTTTTTCAGAATCTATACAATGAGTAACTTTTATTAAATCATATATATTAATATTCTAACATATGTAATTCATCTATGAAATACTTCTTTTCTGTTTTTGGTTTTCATTTATAAATATTCATTAATTTATGTATTCTAATACCCAATTTTCATTTGGTCATGTTAATGGAATGAACCCAAAATAAGCGAGTTAATAATTGGTGTAATGAAAAATGTTGTTATTATACCCATGAAAAACATAATGAGATTAGTGATGGAATTAGAAACCATATAGATATTATCACAAAACATTCACATGATATAGGATATAACCCAATTCATATTGATATCTAGAAACACACTAAAGATGTAGAAAGTCACTATCATGTAATTTATGAGATAATGTCAACCCTCTTTTAGTTGGTATTATAATCCATTGGGTGTTGAGAAATGGTTCAATGAAATAGTAATGATATTTTTTTATATAGTTCTCAAATCATGTTAATGTTTTTTTGAATTAAATCATCTAGAATTTAAGGCATAACATTGGTGGATTATCGTTAGGAATTCCACCGAAAAGGATTAAGACAACTCTATGATATGAGAAGAGTTAGTGAAGATATTTCAACTAAGTATTATAATTAGAGAGTTCATATAAAAATAGAGTATTAATTCCTATAATTGAAGATAAAAAAGAAGACAAATTTATTGGATCATATGATAAAAATTCACATGACTCGTGCGGTATGCATATATTTTAATCATTGATACTGAGATAAAAATGAATATATTTTTTCATGGTGTATTGAAATACCATTGAAGTGTGTCAACAATACAAGACATCTATTGATACAAAGGTATTGATTGATGTGACATTATGTAGGTAAGGGAATCTAGAAACAATCATTATTCCAATGTTTTTTGAGAATAGAAATAAAAAATTGATTCTCATGGGACTCAACTCATAAATCACATATAGGGATGAAATATCAAACATATACATGAAAATAATATTGATATAGAATCCAATAACATTCTGAATAATAATAGTTCAGTGTTCTAAGTGTGGTAAGAAGGGCCATAATTCTCATGTTTTTTAGAAATATATAAGAAACATTATTGGGGTAAATATGATCCAATGTTTCAAATGAAATATTTATGGTCATTATAAAAACATATTCCCTAATCTAAGGTATACCAAATAAAATAGTCTTCAACAACCTATAAAACAATGGGATAAAGGAAATTACTTTTAAATGACTATAGATAAAGTAGTTTATAGTAATTAAAGAAAACATTTACTTTATTCAATAGATATGGATGTATTGATAATGTTTTATTATTTAATCTCAAGTATATATAGGTTTTTTGTAATAGAATTATAAAACCTCCCTAAGGATTATTTTATCAAATAAATCATTATGATGTATTTTTATTTACTCACAGTGTAAATATTATGGGAATATTATTCATATGAATATTATTATTTCCTCATTTATAGTAATTATATTTTATTTTGAGCATTAAATATATCCCTCTACATGGATCTCACATCAATTATGGGAATGAGTAACTCAAAACTAATATTCAGACCAAACCATGACCATATGTTAGTGAAATGATGAAAATGAAATTTCATTGGAAATTAATCAAGTCCGGTATTTGTCTCAAATGGTAGGAAATAAATGAAACATTTGGATATAAATATTTTGAATGAATATATTATTTTCATAGTCTCACACTAATTAGTAAGGTTGATACCACATTGAAACTAAATTCATGTGTCATAGTTATCCTATGGAAACCCCTAACTATCTTTATCAACAATTGATAATAAAAATTTCATGGAATAAATTTAATTAATGAGATGATAATGCAATGACATAGTATTTCACTATAATTCTTTGAATAAATAATTTGTTCGATGGAATTTTCTATACACAATACCGAAGTAAAATAAAAAACATGTTATTGGTAAGTAAAATATAAATATTAAATATGTCCATTAAATCTAAGAATTTTTATTTTAATTTATTATTTGAGGTAAAAAAAGTATTAACTATTTTTATAATTATAATAATTAATAATTTTTATAAAAAAAAAATAATAAAAATAGCTAAAATAATTTAGAAAATAATTTTATGCATAAAATTTTATTTTCCTAAAAATATAATTTTATTTCAGAATATTATGTATATTATGAATATATAGTAATAATAAAATATTATTAAAATATTACTTCTATAATACCAATAAAATAATTAATAATTTATAGGAAATATAAAAAAATAATAGTTTACATCTTGGACAATTATTTTCCAACGTTTTCAGTTTTCTTGTATAATTTTGGATTTTATTAAAATATAAATTATACTATTTTTAGATATTTTACTCTAAATAATAACTATATTTTTGGATTAAGAATAGTAATATAATAATAATAGGATTTTTTTGGTTTTTCAAATATAAGGAATCTTTTTTTAATACTAAAATATACTATTTTTGGAAAAACTATGGATTTTATGAAATCATGTGGATATAAGAATAACCAAAAAATTATTATAAACTTTTCATTTCTAAATTAATGTTTTATAAATAGAAATATATATTTAAAAATATTATTTTTTAAAATACAAACAATGATTTTATATTTTTTAACATAATTAATATTTTCCCAAATTTTCATTTTAATCAATATACATTTATAATATTAAATTTTCATTTTATTAATTTTTAAAATTTAATTAAAAGAAATGTATTAAAATTTAACTTTATTCATTAATAATTATCTAATATTTATTAAAATATTTATTTATAAATGTAATGTTACCCTGAATAATAACTTGTTTCAACAAGAAAATCTAAAATGATAAATACAAATATCTAAGTTTGAAAGAACATAAACATGTTTATAATATTTCTAGGAATGTGAATTTGAGTCTTTTTTGTCCTTATGTGATCTCTTATTTATTATTTATAAATTATGGATACACATTCCTTGTTAGTGACGTTTAATTATTGATATATTTTTGTTATTTACAAATATTCCATACCATTGCACTTTTAAAAGGGGAACTCTTCTCCTCATATCCCCTCACTCTAAAACCCATTAATATTATTCCTAAATATTTCTATAACATTATTCCACACTTCTATAGATGTTATTTATGTTTTGGTGTTCTGAGATGATAATCCCTCAAAATTTTGACCCCCTTCGTAAAGGATAAATTCTAAAAATTGAGTTATATGTTTCTAACATCTCTTTATTGATTATATTTCATTTTATACATATATTTTTTCCAAAAATTCCTTTTCAACATCATATAATAATAACATAAGTATAATTATTATTCTAGTATTATATTAAAGTGATAGTTCATGAATTGACCACCCTCCACAATTCACGTACTGAAAATTCAATTGTGAGTCATGTATTATAGAGAATCTAGAATCCACGATGCAATGTGTTTCATTTTCATCGAAGACCTTAAAAGGAGGGAAATAATATGTAATTTAATATCAAATTATGATATTTATAATATTTTTTGTATTCTTAAATGATAAACCATCCATTGTGAGGTGCCGTAAGGATTCTACATTCTATGAAAATGTTGCGGCTTCCCAAGGGTTATCACCTCTAGTAATTACCTCCTCAACATCATCTCATCACCGAAAGTTCATCATTTTAGTGTGTAATTTTCTAAGGCTTTTTTATCCAACTATTCAAGAGAGATAATTTAGGGGTTTGTCTTTGTAATAGAATGGGATTTTATACCCATATTTACCTTCAATTATTCATATGTTTTCCCATGGTTATTTACTAATATAATTGGGGAGGGTGGGGGGCGTTTATCTTACATATTGTTTCATTTATTTCCACATTTTATACATAATTTTATCTCATTATTATTTCCACACAACTGAACCAATTATTATTGGGCCCAACCCCCACCCCATTAGATGATATTTTATCTAGATTCTATTTCTTTCATGAAAAATACGGGGGATCCCCAGAATCTCTACTTCATATGGATTCATTCCTGGAAACTCTCAGTTTTAGAGATTTTTATATTTAATTGATTCAATTCTAGGAAAAGTAAACCTATTCTTCTCTGGCATGAAAAAAATTATTCTACTATGATAGAGTCTTGATGAGATGGTTGATATGTATGGCTTTAGATTCCAGGCTTGAACCAACTTCACCATATTATTAGACTTTTATTTATATATTTTTTCCATCATTTTATTTATTGTGGGTTTTTATCTCTATAAATAGTGTGTGTAAGCTGTATTGTATGTTCATCTTAGTGAAAAATTAAATTTTTTTTCCTACTTATGATTTTTTTCTACAATCACGTATCGTGGTTTTCATCTTTATTTTCACTTCCATTTCAAAACTCCATTTTTCAACAAAATCATTCTCCAATGGAAGCATAGATTAATGTTGATTCTTTTTTTTCATCAAGGATTTCATTCAAGCTAGTACTTATAATCAACACTAGAAAGTGGAGGATGAATATGAATATTAAAAACTACTCATACAGATTAAAAATATGGTAATGATATATTATTTCCCACCATGCATTTATATTTTTATTTTTAAAAACTTTTATTGCATACATTTCTTATACATCTAAACATCACCCTCATTTTTTAATCCTTTTCATTTTTTATCCCACTCCTATTTTCAAAATTGAGGTAAAAATTGGTATCCCAAATTAAAAATTTTCCTTTTTCCTCAACACCTCAATTCCTCTCTCCATTTTAAATATTTTATTCCTCCTTATATTAACATGAGTAATTTATTCATGTTTTCAAGAAATAATTTCTTTCCAGGTATTATTTGTAATCCATTATTCTATATTCATTTAAAAATAATCAACCTAATTTCAATCAACTCTCCTCTATGTGCCTCTCTTACCCTCATATGAACAAAAAATTATTCCATTCATGAATGTTAAAAATAAAAGAGTAGACTAAAAGTCTATTTTTTGGAAATATCCCACTCCAATGAAAATAGAAGTCTATATTTTAAGACATCAGAATATTCCATTTTCTCCTCCAAATCATTTTGAATCTCCATGGAAAACAGGTTTTCAGAATATTTAATCCCATAGCTGAGAAATGATAATTATGAAAACTATTGGAACCAAATTATAGTTCCCCCTGCCACCAATGATATCATGGACATCATGGAGGATTGTAACTCTAGTACAAACTCTAATATAGTTAAAGCTTCACATCCATATATTCAAAGGGAAACTCTCAATGTGGAATGGATTCAGGACTATAAGGAAAATACAACATATATCATGGCCTTTATAATCCCATATTCAAGAAAATCACTTCATCAAAATCATAAAAAGATTTAGAGGATAATATATTAAAATAATGAAAATATTTCAATAGAGTGATGCATATATTAATTTAGTCATTTTGATTTGAGTTTCAATCCATATTTATGAAATCAATTGAAACCATTGTCATGTCACATACTCATGTATTGGTTGTAGTGAACCAAATAAAAAAAACATAGAAAATACTTCCTACATGTGGGTGTATGAAAATTTTTCAATTAAAAGATCCTAAATTTGATTACGTAGTAAATTTACATTAAAAATGTATGGGAGATGATTTTTATCAATGAAATCACGGGTTCTCTAAAATCTCATGAACTAAAGGCGAATCGCTAGAGAAATACCATTATAGATGAACATGCCTTATAATTTTTGTTGTATTTCAATAGCTCTGAAATATTGAAAGAGGGAATTTTGAATAAGCCATGGAAAAATGAATTTCTGGACAACAATTTAATCCAAGAACAAGATACTAAATTGGTTAAAGACGAAATAAAAGAGGTCACATATATCAATATTTTACTCTACAAGAATGAGAATAAGGAAGAAGGAGATGATTCAATGATCAATTGCTGTAAAAAAATTAAATGATCAATTATAAAATTTTAAAAAAATATGACATTATAGAAATGGATGATAGAGAAAGTAACCCATTGAGAGTCTCACTGAGGAGGAAGATGTCACTAAAATATGAGATATTTTTACGAGTCCCATGTGTTGATGGATGAAAAATTAAAACAAAATCAGGGTATATGGTATCTATACTTTTGATCTATCAACCACAGTACAGGTGACACAAAATTTTTTATGAACCTATATGAGAGGTTTCAAGTATATATTTCATTTAGTGATCTTTCATTCTTACTTTTCTATATAATAGGAGATATTCTGATCAATTATAAAGAAGAAAATCATGATTTCATATCTGATGTATAATATATACCTGACATGAAGATCAATATTTCAATTCTAGTGAAATTATAGGAAATTAGTTTTCAAGTATAACTATAAAATAAAAAATGGTGACTGTTGAGGAAAATTCAATTCTTGTCAAAAAAAATTACTAATTGTTATGAACCAAAAGTCTCCTATTATGATCGTAGTTGACATACCACAAATTTTAGTGATGGAAATTTATGGTAAACATTATATATGGAATCCTAAGTTAAAAATTTTTATTTATGAATGATTTTGATTATTATGAAAAAAACAATATAGTTAATGGTATTCCTAAAAATAATCACATGAATCTAATGTGTGAAATTTGAGTTGTGAGAAACAACATAGAAAAGGGATTGCAACGATGAACAACTAGGTAGTTATTTGACCACTAGTGCTAGTCCACATAGATCTTTCTTGTCATTTATATCCCTAATCAAATTCAAAAGAGAAGAAATCTTTGACATTTTTATGATCATAGTCGAAAATATAGATAAATTCTCTTTATATGTTTTTAGAAGCTCCTAACATATTTAAAAAAAATTAAAGGCACATGTGGAACATCAATGTAACCATCAATTAAAATCATTTAAATCCAATCGAGGTGCATATTACATATATAATTATTTTCAAAAGTACTTCAAGAGACATAAAATTCATCACCAAATTTAACTGGATTAGACACCTAAAATAAATAGAGAAACTAAAAGGAAAAATCATGTTATTACCAATACAGAGAGATCCATGATTAAATACAATGGAATTAAAATGATTTTTTTTGGATAAAGTGGAGTTGTAAACAGTGTATCAATTCAAAAAATTACTAAAAAACTCTTAAAACAACGATTCATCCAAAACCATACAGTACTCACAATCCAAGTGTATGTCATATTAGATTTTTTCTTTCCAATTTCTATTTTAGTATCCTACAGTAAAATTAATGACTACTCATGGATAAGAAGATTGAATTGTGTCCTTATAGTATTTTAAAATCAAATAGTGTGATATATCTTATATAATCCCTTCATAAAAATATTATTTATGTCAGATTGGTTAAATTTGAAGAAAATTAATCTTAGAAATGGTATCAATATGGTGATTCAAGAATGGTACAAATCAACTGATTAGATTAAGAAACTATTTATATAGTACCGATTGAGGAATAAGGAATTTAATAACAAATGATGTTGTCATAAAAAATTACACCTAAATACATCGAATGAAAACATTCTCATATGCTTTCATAAAATGATTTAATACTTTCAAATCTATATGATTGAACAAATGAAATTTAGGAATACATAATTCTTTATTGTCTCTATATGAATTTTGATTCTGTTAGATTAATGTTAGCCAAAAATGATATAATATGAAAGAATGTGATAGATGTGGAAATCCATTCCATTGATGCCACTAAAGGCTATATTAAAATTGATGCATTGAATATAGTGAATTATTTGAACCTATTTATCAATGTCCTAGATATGTTAAGAATCTTGATGCAGATGTTTGGGTCATAAGAAAAAAAATTAAGGGGGATATTGTAAAAATAAAACTATTTTTTTCTAGATGAATCCTACCATCTAAAACTATGATGGATGATTGATGAGATACATGATATTTTGGCTTCAGATGGTTGGGTAGCACCTACGACACCAAACTTGTTGTATTTAATTTCTATATGTTTTTGAAGGGTCACTTTTTCATTTTTCTTGTATCTAAATAAATACGATGTGATATAAGTTTCATATGATATTCAAAGAGAACAAATAAATTTGGTTTCTGTTACAGATGGTTGAGGCTTGACTCATGTGCAATGTTACGTGTGGATTCAAAGGAGAATGCTATGGATGGGCTCAAAGGGAATTTGATCATTATGCCATGGGTGATACTCGGGCTCCCATAGTGGACTGCTGAGGAAAGGATCATTTGGAAGTGATGTAATACCTCATGAAGAGTGATACTGGGTTCCAAATTAGTTCTCTAGGGATAGACTTATAGGTTGTTGGTTGATATTGTAGTTGGATAAATACATAAATAACAACATATGAATGGCATGGACTGGATTAGGTTCTAGATTGAATATTAAATTGAATGAATATTTTGAGGTAACTGTTAGTGTTTGTGTCTTATAACCTACACTTTTTAATTGATTACATGAATATTTAATGTATTAAATATTAAAAATGTTATTACGTATTTTTCATTATTCTTCATGACTAAAATGTAATGATGTTCTAGTGTATTTTTCATATTGATAAGGCAATAAAAGTTTACCTTAATGATGAGAACCTTCAAGGGCTATAAAAATATTCCTATTATAGTTCTAAGATTGGGTAACATACTATGAATGAAAAAATAGTATATTGATCATCCGGTGCGAGTTCGATTACTCATTTAAAGATGCGACTTCTTCTCATGATGATCAAAGTTGGTAATATTCATGATAGAAGATTATAAAAATAGACCTTTCAGAATGAATTTTTCATGTTTTTGTGTCATTAGATATTAATATATGTGATCATGTGTAATGGTCCTAATAAATTATGATGATCATTAATAAATTTCATGACCTGCACACTATGATTTTTTTGACAAAAACTATCACTCCATATGCTGAGGGGAAGTAGGGTATATTAAGTATGTCATGAATAACATGTTATCAATGAATAAGTTGAGAAAGGATTTGTACCTTCAATATTTATGTATGTTGATATCATATCCCTTTGATTGAAATAGATCCATCATCCAAAATTATAGGGCCATGGTGTAACGATGAATTTATTTTAGGAAGTCAAAGAATGATGTATCAATCATATAGGTTGATGGAACCATCATGTGACCTACTTGATAAGATTTTGTGAAAAATAGATTATATAATGTAGTGACGATTCATATGTGGATGTCATCATTCTGAATTTATGTTTATTCTCCTGGGTTCCTTAACCTGTTTCAAGATAGCAATCTTGGTTATTAGGCAAGACCACCAAATGCCAACATGAAACAATCCTATAAGGCCACAAACTATGTGTTTCTGGTGGCCTTGATTAAATTCTACTTGAAATTAATTAATATAATAAATATTATTATCAATACTAAGAATACTTTTATTCAAATTATTATATAAATTAAATGAATTTTTATTCACTGGATTCTGATTTAAATATATTAAATTATTTTATTGACCATTAAATAAATATTTATTGACTAGTTTGTGAATAAAATATTTATTTTAGACAATGAAATATTTATTCACAAGTTTAATAAATGCAAGATGAAAAAGAATACACTGATACCATGTCCAATGGTGAAATGACTATTTACATGATTTGAAATAATATTTATCCATTTTTATTAGATTGGAACACCTCAAAATAATTGCACTGTTATTATTATTATGTGGAATGATATTTCATTAATGGTTCAATTTTGTGCAGGTTTGCAAAAGATAAAATAACAATACTACTGTTATTATTATGTTCCATGTTATTTCATTAATTTTTATCAATGAATTTAATAGATATTATAAAATTATATATTGTAACCGAAATCTAACCTCTATCGACATATGAATAAATCTATTGTAAAGGGTACATGAAGATCCAATTCCAAATCAGGAATAGTTAATTATTTAGTGCAATGAAATATCTCTCAACTCCTCTCAACTATATTAATCTCTCTTAAGAATAAGAAACCCAAAGGAGATGTTCTTAAAGACAGAAGAACGGACGATTAAGAACCGTCTACATAAGACATTCAATTCTACACACTATAACCCAAATATTGGGTGTTGTTTCTCAGATACCATCGGGGCATGTGTGGATCACTGTTACAAGGACATTGGCCTTAGATCCTACGTATTGCAACAAAGGCAATCGAAAAGGTAAATTTGAAACCACTAATGATCTTAAATTAAGAAATTACCCAAGTCAAGGTATTAAAATTATAATGATCTTAATTAAATTAATTTTAAACATTGTGTGAAAGATCCTCTCTTGGTTTTTGATGTTTTTTTCTTTTTCCTTGATTCAATCATTGGATATTGGTGTTCATCATCATATTGATCCTGGATAGATCATTGATCATGGAAAATCTTTGTTGGGCCCACCAACCAACATGCTTCCATTGCACATAGAACCATAAAATAGAGTCATAGGGAGGTTCATCATTGTTTATAATTATTTAGTTACACTTGGAAATATAAACATTGATAACATGGTATTTCAATTCATGTTTGATCATTATTTAAATCCAAATTTTGAGATCTCTTCTAACTCCATCGTTTTTAACTTGTCTAACATAAACGATTAACTTTTTTATTAAAATTAAATTGAGGAACTTATCTGGAGGTAGAAAGTGTTCTATCCAGGTAAGACAACACTACATGCAGTGTATTCAGATCTACAGATTGTGTAGTTGTGTTTAATTCATCAGAAGTAATCGACCACATTAATCAAACCATGTGCATTAATGAAATGAATTTTAGTAAATTCTTACATGAAATGTTGAACGGGACATACTGGGACACGGTCAACCAGACTACACGCTGTCTAACCGACTATACATAGCATGTTGTCCTTTTTGAGCTAGGGCCAAACTATTTATCCCATACCCGGCTCATCAAACTGAAGACCATGGAACCTTTATAAGACATGGTTTGTGGCCCCTTGGAAATTCCGGCTACTCTGAGATTTCCAATTTACCCTTCACACACCAAGTCCCTAGGCATGTACTTCAGATAGACAGTGAAGGCAGTACATGTCGTGTAGTCATAACTACACACCGTGTACTATTTCCAAATTACATAGTATTAAAACATTAATACTTGTATAATGTTAGAAAATACATATCATTAATAATTCATTTTACATGTTTTTACTCATGTAATGTGAAGCATAACACAATGCTAAAAAATCATGTGATTCGTGTAATCATCCATGAAGTACACAATGTGATAAAAGGCATTAAATCTTGTATGTCATATGTCATAAGAGTAAAATAGTATACAAGTACAGTATAAGTTGGTTATATTTAGACATGTATTCAACATGTTAACTATAATATAAATTTATGTAAAATGTAAATTTTAAATTAATTTATTTAATTTTTTTAAAATTAGTTTAGATGACTATCTCAAAAAAAATTAAAAAAATAATAAAGATAAAAGTATTAATTAATTAAAGATAACAATTAATCGATTATAGCATAATTTATCTTAAATAATAATGATTAAATATTTTAATACTAGTTTTATTAAATTCGTAATTAGTTTCCTGTATATTGATGATCATGAGTTGAACCATCCTTTTGTTTGTGATTGGTTTATTTTTTAATTATTATTAAATTAAATTGTTTTCTTGCATGAAATACCTTCATATAAATATGTAGGGAATGTGTGCCTGTGGTTTATATTATGTAAACCACCCTTTACCCCTCAATTTCCTGTGTCTAAAATAATATGTAATGGATGGATCTCCAAAGCTAGTAGATGTGGATTACTTTAAGGAGCTGAGGATAAACCAATCTAGGGAAACACAATGGTGGGTAGGTGGAAAGATGTAAACACAAACCTTAGGTTGGATCAAAGTGTTTCTACCCTAGTTTAATCATTTAGTTTATCAAATTCAATATAAAATTAAAATTTAAAATAAGATCATTATCATAAACATCATTTAATTTTTGTGAGATTCATGATTTGTTTTTGTTAGGGATGCATTTTTCTGAACACATAAATGATTGAGTTAAAATGAAAATACATAATTTCAATAAAATATATTATCTGTTATTTTTTTTCCAATCATGGTTAAATAATTATGTAATAACCCACATAATAATAAAAGATATGTAAGGGATAAAAAGGGAAAAAATTATGCTTAATGAAAAAATTCCACCAACTAAATACTATGTTAGACTATGACTTCTGTTACTTGATTAAGAGAAAGACTCAATAAAACTATGTTTTTGACTTACCCTTGTTTAGAAAGATACTTTTATAAAAGAATATGTTATGAATGCTTCAGGATGACATAACAATTTTACATCAAGACTAGTATCCCTTGATATACTTGATTTAACATAGAGGAATTTGTTGAGAAATACATGTAGGGATTTATGGATTGGGGTGTCCACTCAACGGTTCAGGCAGTTTCATGCCCATCGTTGGAAAATACCTACCTACAGAAATATCTTATAATTTCTTGACTAACCCTTGTTGGGGTTTTGAGAAGGGGAATATGGATCCCTTCCACAATAATGTCATAGAAACTTGGCATTCCATGATCAATGGTGGGGGAAATTGGGATTCAATAATATAGTGGGAGATTTAATGAAATATTTTTTTTATTTCTCATAAATTCTAATCAAAGAAAGTACGAATATTATCCTCTTTCAATTGTAGAATATCAATGACAATATCTTCATCTACATTTTCCCTATGGTCAATACTAGATAAAGGCAACATCCTCACTAGGAGTAACTTCCAAGAATGGTTTATACACCTTCAGGTTAATCTACACCATGATTGGATGTCTTACGTGCTAAAGTGTTCATTGCTTGACCCGCCAACCCAAGAGGTGGGTGATTAAGAGTTCCTTGTCTACGAGAAACATATGAATAAAACGATCAATTTCCAATGTTTGTTTCATTAATTTATGGTTAGTGAACTCATGAAGTATCATGAAAACATGAATGCATATATCACGCTTTTGAAAATTTCTGGTATTTACTAGGAGAAAGATAGACTGTAAAGATTTGAAAATTCCAAGGCACTCTTTTAGAGTAATCATAGAGAGGGTGCCACTACTAGGCCTCATGTTGTCAAGATTATTAGCTATATTGATTTCCTATATGTTATAGGGTTTAATCACCATGATGATCTTAGGACCAATCTCATTCTTTAATCACACCCTCTGTGCTTCTCCAATTCATTGGTAAATTTTAATACAAACAACATCGAGAAGACTATACCCGATATTTCTATCCTAAATATCTATATAGATAAATATATGAAGTGTGGTATGATTTTTTTCTTTTTGATTAAAAATAGAAAGTGAAGTTAATGATATTTGTCCCCAAAACCTCTTCATTCACTTCAATGAAAATGAAGATCAAAGGGGAGGCAAGGGAGTATGAATAAGTGTGTTTCGCATGTGGTACGAAGGTCAACTGGAAGAAAAAATACACCTAACCAATGAAGAAAGGTGAAAATTTCAGTATATATTTCATTGATTGGAATTTATTTAATTCAAAAAATTGGGTGTTAGATATATTTTTTAGTTCTAACATATGTATTCAAAAACATCAACCGTGTATATTTAGAAAAATTTACCCTTGGGATGTTGACCTATGAGCATCGCAGAGAGCTAGAAATGCTATTATCAATGTCAGGGACTACCACCTCGTGTTTTAATATAGGATGATATTAGTTTTAATTGGTTGTTCTTATGTGACTTATATGACCAAAAAAATACTTCTATATGTAGACTAGATACATATGTATTTATTTTATGTTGTAGAAATGAATGTATATATATATATATATTTATATCCATTTTTATGGAACGAAAAATTAATATAATGGTATTAACATGTTGGAGTACGTTAACCAAGTAATGGAAATCGATTATGATGTTACTTCACATGAAACATACCATAAGAAACATTGGCATCACCGGCTAGTTCATGTAAATCAGAAAACAAATTTGAAAAAATTAATTCAAGATGTATATTTTGATTCTTTTGAACTAAAACCACCGGGTGTAGGTCATTCATAATTACAAGGTAAAATAGCCAAATCTACATTTAGTGGGAAAGGGGAAATAGAAAAAGAGATTCTTGAATTTATTCATACTGATTTGAGTGGACCATATCTAGTTGAAGCAAGTGGTGGGTACTCATACTTCTTGACCTTTACTGATGATTTTAGTAGATATGGATATATTTACATAATAAAGTATATGTCAGATTCCTTTTAAAAATTCAATGAATATAAGGATGACATTGAGAACCCTCATGGTAAGAGGATTAAAAAACTCCACTTAGACTAGTGTGGATAGTATCTTCATCAACACATCATTGATTACTTGAGAGAGTTTGGAATCACATCCCAACTCACATATCCTTACACACCTTAGTGGAATGGTTTATGTGAATGGAGGAACCACACCTTGTTGTATATGGTGAGATCCATGACGAGTCATGAAAGTCGTTCATTATCCTTTTGGTGATATGAATTACAAATATTGACACATATACTAAACCATGAACCCACTAAATCAATAAAGGGTATTCTATATGAGTTTTGGAGTGGAAGAAGAGCCATGTTATTTAATTTACATGTGTGGGGAAGTGTAGCAATTGTTAAGGCCTCTTCATGTGAAAAACCTACACCTGAGGCAAAGAGTGTACCCTTAGAGGATATCCCATGGAAACAAGGGTATATAACCTATACGACCCATAAAAAATGGTCATAGTGGCATGAAAATCCATATTAATTAAGAGGGAGCACATCTCCAAAAGAGAAAGTGGAAGTGAGATAGAATTCGATGATGTCAAAGCCCCAGGAACACAAAAGATGGTACAAGAGAAGATTCCAAAAATCCCTGTGGATTAAGAATCTATTACAGAGACACAAGATCTACATAGGTGTACAACAATATTTAGAGATCAGAGAAGAAAATATTTTCTTGTTACTGAGGATGGTGACTCATTATTAGTTGATAATAATGATCCTCTAACTTACAAGGAAGTAGTAAGTGGAATAAGTGTTTCAATGTGGAATGATTTCACGAATTCTAAAATGGATACCATTTACTAAAACAATGTATGTATTTTGGATTATCCTTTTACAGATTTAAATAGTTATGGTTGAAAATGGGTATTCAAGAAGAAATGGGACATGGAATGAAAAGTTAGTACCTTTAAGTCATGACTGGTATCAAATGAGTAAAAACATCGTCATGGTATTGACTACGATGAAACCCTTTCATTAGTTGAAATGATTAAATCCATCAAAATTTTATTGGACATTATACCTTACCATGATAATGATATTTGTAAAATGGTTTTCAAAACATCCTACATTAACAGGAACCTTCGGGAATATGTCTACATGACACAACCTAAAGGGTTTGTGACTCTAAAGGATACTTATAAGATATGTGAGTTTAAATAATATATTTATGGTGTAAATAAAGAATCCATGTCCAAGAACATTTGTTTTGATGAATCCATAACAGAATTTATTTTCATAAAGAACAGATGGTTCCATTGTGTCTACAAATGGTTTAGTGGGAGTACAATCCTTTTCATAATTGTATGTGTTGATGGAATTTTATTTATTGGAATTGAAATACCAATCTTATCATCTTTTATGGAATGGTTGAATAATACTTCTCCATGATAAACACTATCATGGAATCATATATTCTTGGGATCATGATCCATCGTGATAGATCCATCATTTTCTTAGCCAAAATCAATGTACATTCATTGACATGATATTGAAGAGATTATGTATGGAACAATCCAATATGGAATTATTGTCAGAATCACATGGAATTAATCTTTCAATGAAAATATATCCTCAAACTCATAATGAGTGAAATATAATTTACATGATTCCATTTGTATCAGCGATTGGGTCAGTCTTGTATGATATGCTATGTACTAAGCCAAATATCGCATAAACATTTTGTGCGGTAGGAAGATATCTAGAAAATCTAAGTGAAAAACATTGGATGGTAGTAAAAAATATCCTTTAGTAAATTATAATACCAAGGATATGTTCCTGGTTTATGGAGGAGACGAGGAACAAGTAATCCGAGGATATATAGATGCTAGTTTCCAGACTGATAAATATGTCATGAAGTCAAAAATAGTATAAATCTTAACTTTTAATGGAGGTGTTGTGAGCTAGAATATCTCAAAAGAGGGTCTGGTGGTAGATAATATAGCAGAGTCGAAGTATATCATAGTTTTTATGGTAGCCAAATAGTAGTTTTGATGTAAATATTCATCTAAGTGCTAAAAGTGGTACCTATATATAAAGATCTCATCATAATCTATTGTGACAATACTGCAATAGGGTCTATCACAAAACATACAATGTCACATCAGTGGATAAATCACATACATATAAAGTATCATCTCCTGAGGGATTTCTCATTGAGAGGTGAATCTTTAGCAATGATAATTTCCACAAAGACAATGTGGAGGACCCCTTGAGTAAATCCTCAAATCAGCAGAAATATGATCATAATGTGAAGTTAAGGGGACTTAAAGTCACATGTAGTTGTGTAGAGACCTAAATCATGATGTACATGGACATTAAATTACTTTTGCGGAATACATAATACATAATAAGAACCAACACTCATGGACCGTAATAGTTTAGTGTCTTTGGAAAATTGGAATATAAACTTCTAATCATGTTGAAATATCTTCAAAAACTCCCATAACGATCTTCCCCTTTTTGTTTACCTACCTAAAACCTTTCTTTATTTCCTGGGGAAAATAAAACATAAAAAGGGGAGCTCAAATGCTCAGTAAGGGAAAACATAGAGAACATAAAACAATCCATAAACATTTGAAAGCAAAAACATGAACATGAAATTTAAACATCAAAATCTTGAGCAAAGACATAAATCGTGGAAGTACGTAAGGAATATATCATAATGGAACATCAACCATGATAAAATATAATGGGAATAAAACATGTAATTGTGGAAACCATTTAGAACAAGTTATGATTTCCATAGTCGCCAAGTCATTGCTGGCAACACCATCTTAGTGGACAAAGTCCCTTTCTGAATCGAGTTCACTCCTTGTTTCAGTCCTGTAACACTGAACCGGATTAACATACCATTCCAGACATGTGTATCTCATGAGATATAAATATTTACCCAATTCATTGGAGGGATATATAGGTCCCACCATCTCTTAATTAAATCATTCTTACTTGTGACAAAAAATAAACATACATCATTCATAATAACCCAATAAATAAAATGGGTTTCATAAACATCATCCCATCATAACAAAATCCATATAAAAGAAATGGATATCATTTCATAATAATAAAAGTGAAACCATGTAAATCATAGAGACATGATACTTGAAACATACACATATAAAATAATGTCATCTTAGATGAAAAATGGTTTTGTTAAAACACTTGAAATGTATTTTTGAGGAAAATATCATTTCTTCTTCAAAATTATTTTCTTTTCGAAAAATGACATGCACTTTTAAAATAAAATTATTTTGTTGAAAATAGTCATAAAATCTTTTAGATTAAGATTCATGAAAATGAGGCGTTATGAAACCGTAAAAATCCGTTCACGCCGTATAACATAAAAATAACATTCTTCTCGTACTTTTGTCAGAAAAGTCAAAAAGTACCTCATATGGTACAAAAATATTCCTTACATACCATGTAGTAAAAGTAAAAAATTGGTAAAAAGGACTTTAAACATAAATCAAATCATTTTTATAAAACATGGACATGGATGATAAATATAACCCCAGTAAATACTTACGTATAAGCAATCTCGGATAGAAAACAATTGAGATTGAAACATTATCCCTTACCTTAGGTCTGATATGATTCGTATGGATCAGAACCTCATGTATAATGATTTAAATAATGTCATTGACTTATTACATAGTCATATTCATTTTTATGATATTATATATGGTTCACTTATGACTTTATATTACCCGTTCTTTTGTAAATTCCATGTTAAAGCAGCGTTTCGGGTAAAATAATTTCATTTATCGTATGTGTTTCGACTTTTCGTTCTTGATATTATTACTTATATCGTAATTTAAATAATTACAGAATGTAAAACATGATTTATATATAATATATATTCATCATATACATATATATTATATATCGATAAAAGGAATGAAATACATCGTTCATGGAGACGGTAGGTCGTACGTACGCATGAACGATGTTTTTGTTTCCTTATTGAATTGAATGGAATTAAGTATATGAAATAAATATATATATATATATAAATCCAGTAGAATTATTATGTCATATATTTCATTATTATTAATTATATAAACTTTATAATCATTCATGTATGGTTAACATGGAGAATGAATCTCATCGCGTCGTGGAGACGGTAATCTGTACGTACACACGAGCGATGATATCGTTCCCATTATTATGGAATAGAATTGGAGTGGATGGAATAATATATCAGAATCAGTATGATGTTATAATAAACATATATATTTATTATTTACACCTTTATACCCATCCATGTAATCTGTTGGTGGAAAAATAGATTACACCACGGCGTGGAGACGGTATTCCTTACGAACGCATGCGCGGTGATTTTGTTTTTCGTAGGATAGATAGAAGGTGAAATAGGGTTGTTTCATATTTATAATAACATATCAGTATATGAGGTATACTGATGTTATTACTTCATAATGAAACAACTAAATAAGAGGATGTAGAAGGAGAAATAAATTTGAATGAATCGGTAACGGATATTACCTCCTCTTCGACACGCGTCTTTGAAACCTCCTCCTAGGGAACTTAAAGTGGTCTTTGAAGAAGACCAGGGACTCTATAACATTTATAGGGATATTGAGAAGGGAAATGGGCATTTTTTGGACGAGCTTGAAAGCTCAATGTTTTGTCAAGATGAGATGGAGGAGGTTCCCTTTTATAACGGAGGAGAGGGGCACCTATGGAAATCTTAAAAATATTAATTTATAATAAATATAACCCCACTTAAAAACAGCCAAAGATGACTAATATTCGAAAATTATATGATATAGGGTTGTAATATCATCAAACAATAAAATTTAGACAAGTTGGGAATTTATTTTAAACATTATCAACTTGATTTATCCTTATTTAATCTATTAAATTTTATTTGAGGTAATAAGATTCTAAATTTTAAATTGTTATAAATAATTAATTATGTGGTGTGAATTATCCATAATTAGATAATTAATGACATTTTAGACTATATAAATTTCAATTTATAATTTTTAAATACTTTTGTGATTTTTGAACAATTTAATAATATGTTATTGTTATGAAATAACAAAAGTGTCAATTTTGAAACTATTCATTTATTTAAATTTAAATAAAATCCACACAGAGTATATATTCTAACTAAAACATTTAATAGGTTCATAACATTTCATAGTAATCTATAAAATTAGTGGATCACATTAAATAGTTTATATAATATTTATTTTACTATTTGTAAAACCATTTATTTGATATTTCTTTTCATAAAATAATTACTACAATTTTTTTTTTATAATTATTAAATATAATTATTTGTTGCATAAAAATTAAAAATAAAATACTAGGATAAAGATAAATATTAAATATTTCCTAATAATATATTTAGTCTGATTTATCTTCTAAAACACCCAAATTTTAAAATGGTTATTTATTAAATTATGAAGGTTACAACTTTGACATCATATAAAATAAAATAATATAAGTGTCAGAATCAATTTTAAATGACTCAAAAAGGTCATATATTTTGTCATTGAATGATTATGGTGTATATATACACTACCAATAAGTTTTGGTCAGGTTTGTGAGCCCTTTAATATGTATTAATATTTCAATAAAAATAATATTATTGATTTTTTTACTAAATAAATAATTTCTACATCATTAATGTATAATCTTTTAAGGTAATTAAATAACTCGTAAAAATTACAAATAAATTACCATGATAAAGAAAAATATTTTATATTAAAAATTAGTATTTATACCCGAATTTATATTCTGTATAACCTTATATTAAAAATACTTTAATTATTAATGTTTGAGTGAGACATATTTCACATTCCTTTAAATAAAATAAACTAAAGGTCTCAATCACCACCACGTGGGTTCTAATGGATTCCATTTCGACCCAAATATGAATTAGGAAGAAATATAATCATCCAATTGTATTATGACAAGTGTTAGGGTAATTTTATAATATTATATTTACCCTTAATTACCCGATTTACCTTTTACTATGGTAATCAAAATTTAACGTAGTTACTATTTATAATGCCCAAAAATAAAAAGTAGTCTATTAATATAATTTAGACCCACTGATTCCAAATATGGAATCCATTTTTCAAAATTCAATACACAGAAGTTGCCGAAATTAAATTAAAATTAATCCCGTTGTCAAAAGAAAACGGGTTTTTGTTTAAAACATTGCAAAAGATTGAAATGATTATACCTATGAATTCAATGTAAAATCAATGTTAATGACATAAATTATATTAAATGGTAAAAATATATTCTATATATACTTTAAAACCATTCAATACTATAATTTAACCATATAAATTATTACGATGAGAAAATTTGTTTTTAATTAAAATATAGTATGTTTTTACTATTCATTAAAATATGAAAGTTATTAGAAAAATATCAAAACTTTATCCAATGTAAATTTTTATATCATGATTCAAAATAAGAAGTTTATTTTGTAAAATTTAACTTATAACCTTCTCAAAAATTATATTTAAAATGGGTGCGCCATCAATAGGCGGCAAAACTGCATTTTTTGAAAAATACTTATTTTACCTGAAATAATTTATTTTGTTCTCATACCATGTTCTAGAAAATCTGTATGGTGAATATTAATGTTATAAAATTCAAAATTTAGTTAATAATATTCATACCGTCTAGTTTAGATTAATGTTATAACCATATATCGTTGTTTAGTGAAACCCGGTATTGCGTACAACACACGCCATCGAAAAAGGTCGTGATTGCGTGTAATGCATGCCAAGTCAGGGTTGTGTATAGTTCAAGACTCCTTTGTTGTTGCGTATAACAAAATACAACCTTATTTAATTTATAAATTTAAAAAATATATATATATACACTCAATGTTGCGTAGAATAACTAATACCAAACAAACTTGAAATTGTGTGTAACACGATCCAAGATTAGTGTTGTGTATACTGCAAGCTAAAACGGTGTTGCGTAGAGCGCAAGATAATTGTGGTGTATCATAAAACAGAAGATATGAATGAAACTAAAAAGAAAGTATCTTATAAAATCTCAGGTTGTTACATTCTACCCCCTATAAAATGAATTTCGCCCTCGAAATTCGTCAGGGTTATAAATTGTTTACTATTTATAGAAACCCACATCACAAAAAGTAATACTGAACTTAATTTTATAAACTAAAGCATGAAACTTAATGATTACCCAAATTAATTCATCATTGGGTTTCCATATAGGAGAACAAAGGTGAAAATATGAATATGGAATAAAAATCTAACCATCAAGTTCTGAAGGAGAGTGGTAGAGAACATGTCTATGAAAAAGCCATCAATCACAAAGCCATAAATTTGTGAGGATCTAAGGTACCATCTGATTCATCGGATATAAGAGCACTAGGACATCATTTTTGGTTTTCAATATCATTTCCCTAATGTTTCAAATTTTTAATTAGATGAAATACTTGCTTGATATTGGTATAATCTCAATGTTGTTCGTGCTTTGAACAATTTCCACTTCATCTCTTAAAGAAATGAAGTTGAATTTGTTATTCGTGAAGTGTTAACAGATCATGTGATAGAATGATGGGTCATTCCATCTGTTTCAAAAAAAAGGTTATAAAAATTTATCAAATATACAGAAGTCCATATATGGGGAGGTTAATCATATACGATTCCAAAAATGAACTTATACATCATATATCATACCGCTTAATAAAATAAAACAATTTTCTACTAACCAGGGACTTTTTGTAGGCCATTAGTATGCGATAAAGGCCAGTCACACTTCAGTTATGGGTTTGATTCCCACATCATTGTCTGACGTGATGGGTCGTTGCCCGTCCTGCAGGTTTTCCTTTTTCTAAAACTACCTTACTATAACATCTTATCAATAATATCGAAAAATGTTCTATCCTTAAATAATAATAAATTATGTCCAACACAATTCATTCCAATCTTTAGGCTTCTCTAAAATACTTCGGTCCAAGCTCATTGTATAATGAAAATGATTACTTGAAATGTCACATAACAATCATGTGAATGCCATCATTTATCCCCCATATATCATAAGATATATCCAATTGGTCAAATTACAAACATGTGAATACCTTAATCATGTATTCTCTTGAAGAATAAATACCCATTGATCCTTAGTGAAAACATGAATGTTTTTAAATTTTAACACATTCTACACACCAATATCCCAATAATTATATATAATCAAACCATAATATCACATAGTCCTTATATCAGTCATGAGCTCATGAATACAATCAAACATCTCATTATCTTCTTATCCCTTCATTATGCGCATATCATCTACTTTCCATAAATATTTTAATAACCTTTCATGGTTACCGGTGCCATTCAACATATACTTTAAAATACTTTCGAAAAAACAATAGTGTAAAAATCCTTTGATGATTATTTATTACATAGTACCATTAACTATACAACATAACTCTTGATAAACATACAATCATACAACTACCTTATTAATCAACTGACTGAGCTTCAACACTTCTTTCATCTCATATATCATTTATAGTATCCTCATCATAATCCACATAAATACTACCCATATGACCATGCTGATTCTCTTCATGAGATTTTCCCTTAGGGCATTGGTTTTCACAATGCCCGTACATTCCAAATTTATAACATTTAACCATTGTTGATGTCTTAGAAATACCATTATCCTTTTCCATGGTGTTAACTAAACCTTTTCCTTTGAAATTAATGGATTTTTGTCCTTCTTTTCAACACCCAAATCATCTTCCAGTTCCTTTGAAACATTCTCCCTGATGCCTCATCCCACATGATTAAATGAGGGGAATTGAACTTTCTTTCCTCTATGATCATCATGAAACTCCATCATTCTCTTATTAGCTGAGTCAGAAAACTTACCAAAGTTGAGATTATTGATCATATTACGAGATTGATGATTAGTCATAATAACTATCCGTGGACATCCAAATCCAACTTCATTTGGTTGCTCATGAAGAATATCAATCCATTGTCCATGATATCCTCCATTATCGTGAATCTTCCTGTTTCCTGGCATTTTCTAAAACCCAAAAAGAATATTGTGAGAGGAAAAAGTCATGCTAGGGAAAACAACATAGTAAATGGGGAGTACCATCAATATCTATCATCTTAGGTCAAATTCTATGTTCTTTATCGTAGTTCTAGGACTATATCCTATATGTATACTTATCCTTATAGACATCCCAAGACATACCTTAGAAATCTCTCTAGGGATCTCACTAACATTTTTGCATCCTAGTTTACAATACTTAACTAAACCTTTCCTCTGATACCAACTGTAGAGACCTAAAGCTTGACGTGAATGGACATTACATTACATTTAAAGAATAATTAATACATAATAAGAACCAACAATCAAGGACCATAATAGTTTAGTGTCTTTGGAAACTTGGAATATAAACTTCTAATCATGTTGAAGGATCTTCATCAACTCCCATAATGATCTTCCCCTTTTTGTTTCATTACCTAAAACCTTTCATTATTTCCTGGGGAAATAAAACATAAAAAGGGTGAGCTCAAATTCTCAGTAACGGCAAACATAGAGAACATAAAACAGTCCAAAAACATTTGCAAGAAAAAACATGAACATGAAATTTAAACATCAAAATCTTGAGCAAAGACATAAATCGTCGAAGTACTTAAGGAATATATCATAATGGAACATCAACCATGATAAAATATAATGGTAATTATACATGTAATTGTGGAAAACATTCAGCATATGTTATGATTTCCATAGTAGCCAAGGCATTGCTTCCAAGACCATCTTAGTGGACAAAGTCTCTTTCTGAATCGAGTTCACTCTTCGTTTCAGTCCTGTAACACTGAACCGGATTAACTTAACATTCCATCCATGTCTATCTCAAGAGATCTAAATATTTATCCAATGAATTAGAGGGATATATAGGTCCCACCCATCTCATAATGAAATCATTCTTACTTGTGCCTCAAAATAAAGACACATCATTCATAATAACCCAATAAATAAAATGGGTTTTATAAACATCAGTCCATCATCACATAATCCATATAAAATAAATGGATATCATTTCATAATAAGAAAAGTGAAACCATGTAAATCATAGATACTTGATACTTGAAACATAAAAATATGAAATAATGTCATCTTAGATGAAAAATGGTTTTGATAAAACACTTGAAATGAATTCATGAGGAAAATATCCTTTCTTCTTCAAAATAATTTTCTTTTCTCAAAATTCCATGCACATTTAAAATAAAATTATTTTGTTCGAAATAGTCATAAAATCTTGTAGAGTAAGCTTCATGAAAATGAGGAATTATAAAACCGTAAAAATCCTTTCATGCTGTATAAGTTAAAAATAACATTCTTTTCATACTTTTGTCGGAAAAGTCAAAAATTACCTCATATGGTAAAAAAAAGATTTCTTACATACCATGTAGTAAAAGTAAAAAATGGGTAAAAATGACTTTAAACATACATGAAAACAGGTTTATAAAACTTTGACATGGATTATAAATATAACCCCAGTAAATACTTATGTATAAGCAATCTCGGATAGAAAACAATTGAGATTACAACATTATACCTTACCTTAGGTACGATATGCTTAGTATGGATCCAAAACTACTATATAATGATTTAAATAATTTCATTTACTTATTAAATTATCATATTCATTGTTATGATATCATATATGGTTCACTTATGACTTTATATTACCCGTTCTATTGTAAATTCCATGTTAAAGCAGCGTTTTGGGTAAAATCATTTCATTTATAGTATGTGTTTCGACTTATCGTTCCTGATATTATTACTTATATCCTGATTTAAATAATTCCATAATTTAAAACATGATTTATATATAATATATATTCATCATATACATATATATTATAGATCGATAAAAGGAATGAAATACACCGTTCATGGAGATGGTAGGCCATACGTATGCATGAACGCGGTTTTCGTTTCCTTATTGAATTGAATGGAATTAAGTATATGACATACATATATATAAAAATTAATACAGTAGCATTATTATGTCATATATTTCATTATTATTCACTATATAAACTTTATAATCATTCATGTATGGTTAACATGGAGAATGAATCTCATCGCGTCATGGAGACGGTAATCCGTACGTCCGCAAGAACGATGATATCATTCCCATAATTATTGAACAGAATTTGATTGGATGGTATAATATATCAGAATCAGTATGATGTTATAATAACCATATATAGTTATTATTTAAACCATTATACCCATCCATGTAAGGTGTTGGTGGAAAAACAGATTACACCACGGAGTGGAGACGGTATTTCGTACGTACGCACGCGCGGTGATTTTGTTTTCCGTAGGATGGATAGAAGGTGAAATAGGGTTGTTTCATATTTATAATAACATTTTAGTATATTAGTTATACTTATTTTATTAATTCATAATGAAACAAATAAATAAGTTTAAGTATAAGAAGAAATAAATTTGAAAGAATCGGTAACAGATATTACATCTTCTTCGACACGCATCTTTGAAACCTCCTCCTAGGGAACTAAAAGTGGTATTTGAAGAAGACCAGGACCTCTAGAATATTTATAGGGATATTGATAAGGTAAATGGTCAGGGTTTTGCCGAGCTTGAAAGCTCAATGTTGTGTAACGTTGAGAGGGAGGAGGTGTCCTTTTATAAGTGAGGAGAGGTGCGCCTTTGGAAATCTTAAAAATATTAATTTATAATAACTCTATCCCCACTTAAAAACATCCAAAGATGACTCATATTCGAATATTAGATGATATAGGTTTGTAATCTCATCAAAAAATAAAATTTATATGAGTAGGGAATTTATTTTAAACATTATCAACTTGAACTATCCTTATTTAATCTATTAAATTTTATTTGAGGTAATAAGATTCTAAATTTTAAATTGTTATAAATAATTACTTATGTTCTATGAATTATCCATAATTAAATAATTTATGACATTTTAGATTATATAAATTTCAATTTATAATTTTTAAATACTTTTGTGATTTTTAATCATTTTAATAATATGTTATTTTTATAAAATAACAATAGTGTAAATTTTGAAACTATTCATTTATTTGAATTTAAATAAAATCCACACAGAGTATATATTCTAACTAAAAAATTTAATAGGTTCATAACATGTCATAGTAATCTACAAAAGTAGTGGAGCACATTAAATATTTAATATAATATTTATTTTACTATTTGTAAAACCATTTATTTGATATTTCTCTTAATAAAATAATTACTAAAACATTTTTTTATATATATTAAATATACTTATTTGTTGCATAAAAATTAAAAATAAAATACTAGGATAAAGATAAATCTTACATATTTCATAAGAATACATTTAGACGGATTTATCTTCTAAATCACCCAAATTTTAAAATGTTATATTTATTAAATTATGAAGGCGACAACTTTGAAATCATATAAAATAAAATAATATAAGTGTCAGAATCACTTTTATATGACTCCAAGCGGTCATATATTCGTTAATTGAATGATTATGGTGTATATATACACTACCAGTAAGTTTTGGTCAGGTTTGTGTGCCCATTAATATGTATTACTATTTAAATAAAAACAATATTATTGATTTTATTACTAAATAAATAATTTCTGCATCATAAATGTATAATCATTTAAGGTAATTAAATAAATCTTAAAAATAACAAATAAATTACCATGATAAAGAAAAACATTTTAGCTTCCAACTGAGTATTTATAACCGAATTTATATTCTGTATAACCTTATATTAAAAATACTTTAATTATTAATGTTTGAGTGAGACATATTTCACTTTCCTTTAAATAAAATAAACTAAAGGTCTTAATCACCTCCAATTGGGTTCTAATGGATTCCATTTCGACCCAAATATGACTTAGGACAAAATATAATCATCCAATTGTATTAATACATGTGTTAGGGTAATTGTATAATATTATATTTACCCTTAATTACCTGATTTACCTTTTACTATGGTAAATAAAATTTACCGTAGTTACTATTCCTAATGTCCAAAAATAAAAAGTAGTATATTAATATAATTTGGACCCACTGATTCTAAATATGGAATGAATTTTTCCATGTTCAATACACAGAAGTTGAATAAATTAAATTAAAATTAATCCTGTTGTCGAAAGAAAATGGGTTTTTGTTTAAAACATTGCAAAAGATTGAAATGATTTTACCTATGAATTCAATGTAAAATCAATGCTAATGACATAAATTATATTAAAAGGTAAAAATATATTCTTTTTATACTTTAAAACCATTCAATATTATAATTTAACCATATAATTTATTACGATGAAAAAAGTTGCTTTTAATTGAAATATTGCGTGTTTTTACTATTCATTAAAATATGAAAGTTATCAGAAAAATATCAAAACTTTATCCAATGTAAATTTTTATATCATGATTCAAAATAAGAAGTTTATTTTTTAAAATTTAACTCATAAACTTCTCAAAAATTATATTTAAAATGGGTGCACCAATAAAAGGTGGCAAAACTACATTTTTTTAAAAATACTTATTTTACCCGAAAAAATTTATTTTGTTCTCATACCATGTTCTAGAAAATGTGTATGATGAATAATAATGTTATAAAATTAAAAATTTGTTTAATAATATTCACAACGGCTAGTTTATAATAATATTATAACCATATATCGTTGTTTAGTGAAACCCAGTATTGCATACAACACACGCTATCGAAAAAGGTCGCGATTGCGTGTAATGCAAGCCAAGTCGGGGTTGCGTATAGTTAAAGACTTCTTTGTTGTTGTGTATAAGAAAATACAACCATAATTCATTTATAAATTTAATATATATATATATATATAAATACACCCAATTTTTCATAGAATAACTAATATCAAACAAACTTGAAATTCTGTGTAACAGGATCCAAGATTAGTGTTGTGTATACTGCAAGCTAATACAGTGTTGCGTATAACTCAAGACTATCTTGGTGTATCTTACAATATAAGATATGAATGAAATTAAAAAGAATGTATCTTATAAAATATCAGGTTGTTACAAGTTGGCTCTGAAACAAGTGGGAGTTAGTTAGAGTTAGAGTCTTCGAACCAACTATTTGTATATTGATTACATGAATATTTAACATATTAAGTATTTAACATCTTATTACATATTGGTCATTTGCCTTCATTACTACAATGTAATAATGTCCAAGAGTATTTATCACATTGAAAAGCTCATAGAAGTTCCCCACTATGACGAGAACCCTGAAGTGATATGAAAATATTCTTAATGTAGTTCTACAATTGGATAACATACTATGATGGGACACAACGTATATAGATCTTCAGTTGCGAGTACTCATAAGAATACAAAACATCTTCTCATTATGTTCTATCATGGTAATCTACAAGATGGGATATTATGATAAGAGACCCACAAGTGGGAATTCCACATGTTTTGGTGTTATCTGATATTCTAATTTGTGAGTCTGTGTAGTGGTCCATAGACATTAATATTATCATAAATACATGTCATGACTCAAGTAATTAGATTTTTTGATGAAAATAATCATGCCATATGTTGGTGGGAGTAGGGTATGTTTGGTTCATTAGGAATGACATTTTTTAATGGATATGTTTAGAAATGATTTTTCCCATCTATATTTATTGATGTTTATATCTCATCCCATTGATTGAAATAGAACTGCCACCCAAAATTCCTTGGCTAGCATGTAATAATGAGATTATTTCCAATATTCAAAGAATGATGTATCAATAATATAGGTTTATTACACCATCATGAAACATTTTTTATGAGATATTATGACAAAGGTATTATATTACACAGTAAGTATTCATATGTTGATGTCATTGTTGTGACTTTATGTTATTTTTGTTGAGTTACTTGACCTGTTACTGGATAGTAATCTTGGAATATATAGAATCATTATAATACTAATGATATATAATCCTAGATGGTCACACACTATGTGTTTCTAGTGTGCTTGATTAAATTTTATTAGAATATATTTTGTTGAATAAGTATTATTATCTAGACCGAGTAATAATTTTAATAATGTTAAAATGATAGTATAAATTTAAAAAATATTTATTCACTGGATTGTGAAGAAAATATATTTATTTATTTTTTTGAACACTTAATAAATATTAATTTAATAGTCTTTTAATAAAATATTTATTTAAGAGAATAAAATATTTTTTCTCCAGTTCAATAAATGCTAGAGGAGTTCAAATGGACCGAGACCGTGTCCTGTGGGGAAATAATTATTTACAAGATGGTAAATATTATTTATTCATTTTGCACTAGTTTTTCCACCACAAAATAATAATACTTTCATTATTATTAGATTGAATGAGATTTCATTATTTGTTCAATTTTTTGCATGTTATGACAACAAAACATAATAGACCGGTTTTTATTATTATATCTCATGGGATTTCATTAATTATTATAATTCTATTTAATGGATGTTATGCAATTAAATACTGCAATGTAAATCTCACCTCTATAAATAGGATTATACATATATTGTGTGGGGTACATGCGAATCAAATTCCTAGTTAGGAATAGAGAATTTTTTTGCATAATGAATTCTCTCTCGACTCATATCTTCTCTTTCTCTCTCAATAATGAGAAACCCTTGGGAGAAGTTCTTCAAGACCGAAGAATGAATAGTCAAGAATGATCAATGGAAGGAATTTAATTCACCCTGAATGAACCTGAATATCATGTGGAATTTCTTGGAGACTATCAGAGCATGTGTGGATCACCACTAAAGGTAATCCACACATGGATCCTCCCAAGTACAATGGAGTAAATACTGAAGGGAAATTTAGGACATCCAAAAATCCTCAATGAGGAATGTTCCGAAGTATTGGTATTTAATTTCATCACATAATATTTAAAATAATTATAAAAATTATGTGAGTGATCCCTCTCTCAGTTAAGGAATTTATCTTTATTTGTATACTTCCCTGATCCAATCCATGGATATTGGAATTTATTATCATATTGATATCAGATTAATCATCAATTATAGAAAAGGAAAAGTTATTTCCACCCACCCACATGCATCCACGATTCCCAGGATGAGAAAAATCTTCCAATACATATCAACATTATTTATTTTGTATTGAATTATACCATTTTCGATGATCTATTTTCGAATTCATTGGGATTTAGAATATATGGGGGATTTGAAGAATCTTTCAGATTTCAATACATATAAATTCTTTGTTATTTATTTGTTAAATGATGTTGATTAAATGAAATGGATATTAAATGAGTACATATACTACAAGGATGTCTATTTTTGAGTAATTCTTGGCTAACTAATTTAGTCATTTCTCACATCCTATTTTATAAATTCATTGACGGATAGGCATGGACCATGGGTGGTTTCCTATTAGGATTATATCTGATGCCCAATTTGGGTCACCTTTCTGGACCTAAACAGACTATATGATTGCAGCTAAGGATAAGGGAAAGTGAAATACTATATGAACATGATTTTTTTATTAGGATAAGGAGTGCATGGGACTAATATGAGGCCATCGATTATTCTATGATACCTTTTCCTTCTTTTATAATTATTTTCTGGTGTTTTACATCTTCCAAGTATTCATGTTTTTGTTATATTGTAAGGACATATAAAATCTATCATCATTTTCTATATGAAGTGTCTTCTATAATTTTTTATTTATATGGTTTCCACTATATTACTATATAGTAAATATTTTATTGTCTCCACACTAACTAACTTAGTCCCTTACTGCTATTTAGCATCCTTTGGAATGTGGGGTAATGCATTTGAGGCCATGTGACCGACTCGTGTCAGAGCACTGTTGAGTGGAATCTGGGTCGATGGAGTCACAAATTGGGAGCATGGATTGGTGGTTGTTGATTCTGGGAAACACTAGAAACAATCATCGATTACCCATGGTGGGGTACTAATTTCACGATAGAAGAGACATGAAATCGGGCTTTTTAGGATGATCTATAGGTACTCAGTGGTCATAGATTGGGTAATTGGGGGAGTGATTTGGTGTCTATTTTTCTCAAGAATTTCCATATTTTTCATCAAGGTATTTGAGTATTAATCTATTTTTTTAAAATTACAAAGGAAATTCATGATTACATTCCTCTCTAAAATCTCTCTCAAACTATCCTAATTTTTTTTCAATGATTTTACTTCACTGCTAAGAAGATTAATAGAAACCATGAGTTGAATAAAATGTTTTATGATGTTAAATACTATTGAATTTATGTTGTGGAAATTTGATTCTCTAATATTTAATAATCATTCCATGGGATTTAAAGGGGAAAACTGATTTAATAATGTTGAAAGGTGATATAAATGTCAGTTGATGAATTAATAACACGAAATCACATTAGTTTCAATGATGTTAATGTTTTAATAGTTTTGTTTTATGATGAGTGATCATTAATGATCTATAATAATGTTTTATATTATAATTTGGAATTTCAACCCTTAAACGGTATTTTACATGATATATATTATATTTTATGTTGAGTATATTATGTGATATATTGGAATGTAATTAAAACATTAGATTATCATTGGTATTTGGGACTAAATGATGTGGGAGTTTTAAAGGAGACAGTGAGTTATTAAATGGGTATAATATGTGGGTTAAATAAGGGTTTAATATGGAATTATTTATAATGTTCAATATGGGAACATATGTAATTTCATCCTACAACCATCTACAAATTATTGAGGTCCACATTTGGGTTACAAAGATTTTTTTTATTTGATAACATAAAATGGTTGAATTATCTAGATAAGATGTTTAGCATATATTTTACCTGGATGTTGATATGCCTTTATACTAATTCGGACATTAAAATAGGTATAAAAGAACTTCCTATTTAGTGTGATGATGGTAGGTGGTAGGGAATGGAAATAATTTGAATCAGGGATAGATCAGTGACCTTCTATATTATAGTTAGATGGAAATATTATACTCACATTGGAATTTCTATATGTACAATATGAGTAGTTGGATTGGTGATGAGTGATTCTACTATCTATTTTTACATTTGTTAGGAGGAATATTTTTCGGTGTATGGATGATTGTCATCAGTGAAAGTAGGGAAAGATAAAGTGTCATATAGTGATTTTCATGGTACTGGTATTATGGCCTATCAAACATTCATCATTATTATAGATCATGAATGATGCATGGATGATATTTTGATTATAAAGAGAAGATTTTAGTTTTGGAATACATTAATTACAATAGAAAATATTATTAGTTATCCCATGATGAATATATGGGGGATATAGGTAGTGGTAGAGGATTTTCATAAATAAATCACATGAGGTTGTGGATTCATGTGAGGTGGTAATTAGAAAAGAATTTATTGATGGGTTGGGCCAAATTGGACTTAGATGGGATCTTTGTGGAGTGTGTGGTTCTTGTTGAAAATTTTTATTCACATTTTTGGGTTTGAGGACCCCACTAGGTATTTTAGATGAATATTATATTTGGTGATAGAAGTGATAAGGATTATGGGTATGATGTTTTTTAAACTGTGGCTTAGGGCTGGGAGATGTTATGTGAACTAATTTCTATGGTGGAATGACATTAATTCCTTGGATTTTATTTCAACATACCCACTCACCAATTATAATTATATTTATAATATTTTTTAGAAAATTAATTATATCATAAATTTATGGTGAAATTGATGATTATTATTTTATAGGTTGGCTAAAATCAACCATATTCTCCTATATATCATCAGATAAAATATTGAAATACATTTTGGCGAACAAAACAATAATTCTATATCAATTTAAAAATAATATTAAAACCTCCCCATTATTTTGAATATAAAATAACAAGATGTGTTAAATGAAATAAGGGGATATATAATTAGTGAATTTAAAAATAAAAATTGTAATTCCATAGAACGATAGAGTTGAATGACTAAATGATAAGACTCGTGTAAACAAGGTTCACCTTATTTTTAAGGAGAATACTAGAATAAGACTTCAATATTAAGTGTGTTAGTCTTAGAGTAGCGATCAAGATGGGTGACCTTCTGGGAATTTTTTCAGGGTGTGTGCGAGTGAAGAAAAAGAACACTAGAAAGAGGATGTGTTGGCATGTGGGGACTATCATTAGTAACATGACTAGTTCAGGAACATCGGTGACCACAAGGGTGGGCGCCACATGTCTGGGTGGCAATTGTTGGTACCTAGTAGGCCAGGACCCGATGACAATGTTATGGCCGGGTGTTTGTGCTATCAGCTGGGCCTAGCTATTAAATTTTCTATCAGAGGAGGAACCCACCATTAAGTGTGATGAACAACTTCAGTTGATATGTAAGGTACACAACGAGGATCTTGGGATCTAAAGTGGGGGTGGGGGAGAATGTGACACCCCATATTGATAAAGGGTTAAATAACTAAATGATGTTTCTCATGTAAACATTGTGGACATTCCTTTTCAGAATCCTACTAATTAGAACTCCATAATTAATTTTACTTGGCATGGAGTAGTGATTTGGATGGGTGTACATTTAGGTTGTTTCTCAAGGTGTGTGAGAGTGAGGAAAATGCACTCTAGAAAGGAAATGTGTTGGCATTTTGGGAATATCATTAGTCAGATGACCTGTTTGAGGAAGTAGGTGGGCCCCCATGGGGGGACCACATGTCTGCGGGGAAACTGGTGGTAACTGGTGAGACAGGACTCGACTACGATGTTAAGGTGCAGTGTATGTGCTGTCATTAGGGCCTATTTATTAAAAAAATATTAATTTTACTGCATTGTCAATTTACTATGATTATGCATTGCACTTTTATGTGAATTCATTATCAATAGATTCCAAATTATCAACAAACCCCTACCCAAAGGGTTAAATGACTAAATGATATGACTCTTGTCAATTATATGAACCTTCTATTTCAAAATCCTGCATGATTAGAACTCCATAGTTAAGCATGCTTGGCCTGGAGTACTTATCTGGATGGGTGACATTTTGGGATGTTTCTCAGGTTGTGTGAGAGTGAGGACAATGTAAAATAGAAAGGACATGTGTTGGCATGTGAGGAATGTCAGGACACAACATCCATGTTAATGCGAGGTGTTTTTTCTTTCAACAAGGCCCTGTTGAAGCAAAAAATTATAACTTTTAGTGCTTTATCATTTTAATATTCATAAAAATTGCACATTTATGTAAATTCATCATTATTGGATTCAAAATTATCAAATCCTCCCTACCCAAAGGGCTAAATGACTAAATGAAATGACACATTTCAATAAGGTTAACAGTCTTATTTGAGGGTCTACTAGATTATACATCCACAGTTTAGGGTGCTTGGCATGTTGTAGTGATTAGGATGGGGGACCTTTTGGGATTTTTCACAGGGTGTGTGTGAGAGAGGAAAAACGAACACTAGAAAGGACATGTGTTATCTTGTGGTGAATATCCATAGATAGATGACCCGTTCACGATCAAGGGTGGGCCCCAGGGTGAGGACCACATGTCTATGGGGGAAATGGAGGTACCTGGAGGGCTTGGACCCGATGGCCATGTGAATGTGTGGTGTATGTGCTATCAGTGGGTCCTTGTTGTTCCAAAAATTAGGAATTTTAGTTCTTTATCAATTTAATATGCTTAATCATTCCACGTTTATGTATATTCATCATCATTGGATTTAAAATAATCAATGAAACCCTACCCATATTTTGTTAATAATTGTTTTCAGTATTAAATCATTCCTCAATTCACATACATTAATTTTTTATAATAATACATGTAAAATTCAACCATAATTTTAAAGAATTCCGATGAAAAATATTTATAACTCCATATTTCATTTTTAAAATAAAAAAATAAAAATTCAAATGTCATACCCTCAAAAAAACTGATTAATATAATTTTCTCATAAATATATTATAATTATTATAATCTCACTTGTATGTCTAAATATTTATTGTGAAAAAGTAAACATGAATATATATAGTTTAATATTGAATCAATTTTATTTCTATAATTTATTTAAATTGAAAAATTATAAACGAGCGTCGTACATGATTCCTCTAATCATTTAGCATCATAGTACAACCATAAATTTGGTTGTATTTTATAGAATCGTTATTTTTTATTTATATCTAAAAAATCGTAAAAATAAATTTTCAATAATCCAAAAAAATTAATCATCCAAATAATTGTAATTTTCATTCAGAAAACTAAAATTTGATTAATAAATTACACAAGGTACTCTCATAATAAAAAAGAAATTTCACGGTAATGTTATAATTGACACTAATTCATGTAAGGTATTCACTCCAAATCCATGACAAATCTAACATTCCATCAACTATACAACTCAAGTTTTTATGATCTCTAGATCTCACCTAATTCCATGAACCGTGTATTCATTATAGCCTCACCATTGGTAAACTTTTAAAAATATAGAACAAAAATATTATTTCATATAAATATTATAATAATATAATATTTAATACAATTAATTTGAATACACATATTTTCACACAAACATTATCTTTTATTTCATTTTGAATATGTCTCCATGATAGTATTCTGATGAGAATGATTTTTAAGAATTTGGATAACATCACCATAAAACTCCTACATTAATTCCATACATTTCCCATAATTTTATTATCATCATTGTAATCAACCTTTATCAATGTATGCTAGTTCCAAACTTCACATATGTTTGTACTCCCAAACATCTAAGTGGAAAATACAGATGTAAAGTAAAAATGATTATATCAATAGATATTATAATGAATATAAATTATGGTAAAAAAGATTTACAAAGGTTAAATAAATATACTTCATATAGCCTGATCATTGTTTACCACAGGATCCTTATGATCTATAAGATCATCCTCCTATATAGTATGAGCATGATCCAATTTCTTCTCATGAGGTTCGAAATGTGTTGGATTATAAGTATAAGGTGTATGAACACAGAAGCTTAGGGACATGGAATTAGAAGGAAACTAAGCTAACATAGACGATTATGGGAATTTCTACTATGGATCGAGAGTAAAATCTATCATATAATAAGGGAGTGAAAGACAAATAGGATCAAATTGAAGTGATGGGGAAAATATACAAATCCTAAATATCATGGGATCATATAATGAATATTTTGGATAAGAAAGTTTTATAGATTTTATATCAAATGAAGGGATAGTGCATGATCGAGTACTCCATGTAGTGTGTATAGCCCTAGAACCACCCCCTCACATCATCTGGAGGGGCACCACTATGACTAGGTTCAACAGAGAATAATTTTCTCTTTGGTGGTGGATCCTAATTAATATATAAAGACAATATTAATCACATGAAATTATATATTATTGATATGTATACATATGTGTGTGTGTGTGTGAAATAAAATATTCTCAATAGGATATATATATGGAACAACAATCACTCTTATGATGTGATTATTGTATGTCATCCACTTCCTTTTTATATGTATAGTTTTGTTCATTTTGTTCATTTGAAACAATATTTGGAATTAATTAGAAAATAAAAACTAAAATTTAAGACAAACATGAAAGAAGATAGGACATTACATAATTAAGGAATATAGATTGTCAAAAAAATAAAGGATATATAATAATATAAAAAATTATATTATATTGAATGGGATGAATAAAAAACAAAAATACCTACCCCATGTAAAATCAATATGTTCAAATCAGAATTTTTAGAATAGGTATGATATAGTTTACCTATATTTTCAATTCTATCTAATTCGATTTTTAGTCAGGGTATTTCCCATTTTCATCAATTAATTATGATATTTGTCCTATGTTTTGGGTTAGGTAATTTAGATCATATTTTGGGTTTGATAATTTTTCAATTTTTGGGTTAGGTTACTCATTTCATTCATTTTTATTTACATTCAAATTAGTTTAATATGTTTCTATTAAATTCAACTTTTTTTAGGTTCTAATTTAATTATTTTAGTTTTTTTGTTTGGTATGATATAAAATAGTTCAGTTGAATATTAAATAATTCTACTCGAAAAAATATGTAACAAGTATATATTGAAAATATTCACGAAGTACCGGTTGGATTCAAAATATTTTCCATCAATATTAATGAAATTAGAATAGTCCCAACATTAAAAACTGATGCCTTTGTAAACCAAAAGAACGTATATTTGAGAAGTATAATTTTATATTTTACCCACCTATATTTCATCTTCACAATCAACTCAAAAAATTAAACTATTGGAGTTATCATAAGTAATAAATTGACCATGGCCAATGGGATCAGTGACAAATTTAATTTCATCATCACCGTGATCAAAAAAATATCTTGGGATTTCTTCAATAATGACACCAAATTTATGTCATGGATGATCCTTCACATAAAAAAACTTTTTTCATTTCTTCAAATATATATGGAACATAGGTACCAATAGTCCAAGACATTTCAAAAACTCAAAATCCACTTTCTTCATTAAATGTGAAACCACTAATCACCAAATCAAACCACATTAATTTCAACATACTACTCGACCATGAGTGTAGTAATACAATATTATTATTTTGTAAATGACTCCATAATAAGATAAATTCTTCAATTGGGGTCTTTTATCTGATGCACTAGCATGACAGTTTATTGTGGAAGTTACCATAACACCACCATGTTGGGCTATATTCGTATCTTCTCATTCATTGATAATAAACTTGTACCCATTGATTATAATTGATCTTCATTCATGAAAAATAAATTTAGGACCAAAATAAAAATAACTAATTTCCATATAGATACTATCCCTATAAAAACTCAATACCTGATATATAAATGGAAATTAATATTAAATAAATATTAAATAAATTAATTAATTAAATGAAAACTTCTTCATTAAATTTAATCTCTAAAAAATCTCATTTCTATGAAATGTTTCTATCCTTATTAAAGATAAATAATAATGACTAATATTTAAAATTACCTTACGTTACTTGTAGAAAAAAATGATATAGTTTAATTGATATGTATAATTAAAAAAGATGAGATAATATATACATGTTAAATTTACTTACATGATGTAGTCATTTAACAAATAATAGTCCAAAAAAATTTGTGATGGGACATATCCTGCTCTTCATGTATTAATGTATTAAAAGTATCTGATACGGGAATTCACCCTTTTTTAAGAAGTAATGAAAAACTGAGTTAAATTTTCTCAAACTTATCTTCTTTATTTCTCATTGGTATGTTCTATCCTATAGTCATATCAGAAAAATATATTGAACATAAATTCATACATTCTTGTGAAAAGAAACCTATCATGATATGAAATTGTTCTTTTATGGAGTATTATGCTTAGATGATAGATAGCTAGATTTTTCATGTATGTGAGAAATAATGGAGGGAATAGTTTCTATTACTCATAAAAAAATAATGGTTCCTCTTATATAATTTTTTGCATGAAATATAGGAAAAATTCATTGAAAGAAGATCTCTCTTAAATTGGAATAAATGAATGACTTCCACAATTACATTATTGGACATTAGATGATATAGTTCTCTTTAAATTGACTCATGATGAAAGATTTGATAATCATCATTCATCAAAGATTTAAGCATGAAATCTCTTTTGTTGACCCTATTTTCAATGGTTCTTGAAAATCTATTTGGATCATTAATAATCTTTAGTTCATCCAAAAATTGATTTTTTCGGTTGGTTGCATCACATAACAAGAATATAGTAATTTAAATTTATTTTCACTAATACACACATGATACAATTCTAGTATGAATTTTCAATCCACCAATTCACAGTAACATTTTTATTCATATTTTTCCTATCCGATGGAAATTTGATGAATTTAAAGAAACATTTGAAAAAAATCAATGTGGGATATGTCTAGTCAGTTATATAACTAATCGGTTGAAAAATAAGGGATTTCAATAAAGACACATTTCTTCTTCCAATTGTAATTTGTTACAGGAGAAATATTATTTTTCTTTTTAGATTTCTTCTAACCCTTCATGAATAAAAATTGATATCCTTAAATTTATTAAGAACATTTGTTAAAGACATGCATTTCAGTGGATTATTATTCACCATGGAATTTTCATTCCATGGAAGATTATTCTAGTATTGATTATCCATTTAAAATAATCATCGTTGTTCTATAATTCTGAAACTATGATGATATTTAAGTTTTATGGATCAAATATTCACCACAAAAGCTTGAAATGATTTTTTCCCTTCATGATCTAGTCGTACATCATTACATGTGAATGAAAATAATTTATCATCCTAATAACTGAAGCACACATATAAAATATCTCTTCTGAACAATCATATTCTGTGCACACACCCATATTCCAAAGATTCTTCAACTCTTTTATTTACAGTTTCATGTATACATGTATATCATTACAATGATCATAAGGTTTAGATATGAGTAAAATAATGACAATAGAATATTTTTCATACATAGCCACGTAGGATGATCATAAATATATATGAAAGCAAGAAATGTCATTTATTAAGTATGAATATTTGAAAATGGATTAATATTCAAATATGATAGACAAAAACTCACATTATACACATCAGTTGCAATATCATGATATTGAGTATCGAATGGCTACCATTAAATTCCATCTATATGATGAACGATTTCATTATTATCGTTCTTTTTCAAGGTATCATGTAATCACATATTTTTTGTTATTTCATACTACATGATAAGATTCTAGATTATGGGAATGAATGGAAATATTTACATTAAATCATATGGAAAAAATTATGGAGTTACCTCAATATTTGGCTTCTATCAGGACATGAGTCATTTTATTAAATCATTTCATTCAGTATTTTTATTGAAAATAAATCATTAATATTTTAGGAAAGCTAGAATGTAGGTTTTAGAAAATCCAATTTCATTAACTAAAATCCATTCCATATAACCGTTTAATAGAATATCAGTATCATATGTAAGTATTTAATTCCAAAAGGAAATGATATAATATATTTCTATATTACAAACCCCTTACCGATTTTTTCGATGAAATGGTCATATTAAAATTCTTTAGCTTCTCATTTTACCACATTACTGAAATGCTAGAGTTATGGGAGAATCATTCAATTTTTTTCTCCAACTCATAATCATCATTTTCATTACATTCATGATATGTTATCTTATTAATAATTCTTGGGTAGACAACATTTTATTGTCATGATTATAAATAAATAGAAACCAACCAGCTAATAAATTCTCCAGACAAGTCCTCTCAGTCAGATCTTGAACATTTGGTGATTTTATTTTCATCCCTTTGTGATACCAGACATCGTATTTTGTTTGAAAATCATATTTTAATATTTTGTAATTAACTTCATTATGACATAATCTAGGTATTCCATCCCAATTAAAACATGGTAATTTTATATGACCACCATCAAAAGTATTTTTAAATTAAAATTATAAAAATATTACCATTTTATTTTAAAAATATCTTCTGATCTTGTGAGTATCATACATTCATCTTCTATCCATTATATAAAAACAATATTATATTTCATTTCATAAAATAAATTAAATAACAATGATGTTAAATAGAACATCAATTTATTAAAATGATAATAATTTACTTTATATGTATCCATAACTGACACACTAATCTATAAGAGAATTATAATGTAAAAGATAATAGAATTATATATAAAAATAAGAAAATAATATAAATAAAAATCCATGATATTAAGTTACATTATAAAAATGAGTAATAACTATAAATATTTCTATACAAAATAATTTTAAGTTGATTTTTTTAATTTTCTCTTATTCCATTCAATTTGTAATTTATGTTATTCTTATTCAATATATTACTTTTTAAATCATTACTATTTCTAAGTAAAAATATTATAAATCACACCTAAATTATATTTTTAGATTGGGAGAGTCTATATATAGAGGTTTCTCATGTTAATGTATTTTAATGTGAATGAATCCTCTACAAGATATTAATGAAAAAAAGGTTCCTGTATATATTTTTGTGTAATGATTATTCCTTGGATTTCTATGAAGAATAAAACATTAGTGGAATTTATATAGTTACAATGACCGTTTTAGGGGAAGGTTAATTTGGATTTCTAACCCTGTAGCATTTTCTTTTCTTATTTTCAATGGGTAGGTATATGTTGTCTCTAAATGGGCATATCTCATGTGCAGAAAGTGTGGGTTGGTGTTCTGTATAGTTGTAATTTTCAAGGGTGGTTTTTGTGAATGTGATAGAAATTTTCTTGCGTGATAGATCCAATTCTATATATAGTTTCTAGTAAATTTTGGATTTTATGGGGCTGGAATGAATGGTGATATTGGTATATTATTTTAATTGAGTGATCCTATGTTCAGTTTCATGTGACTCTTAGAGCATGGGAATAGACTCACAATCTTATTACATAGTAGTATAAAACATTTCATTTCTAATATAATCATGTGAAAAACACACACATGGAATGCATTTTTTCACATGTAATATGAAATGGGTAGTTTGTGAGTAAAAACCAAGAATACATAAATGATATTGACATTGTAGGTATTTTGTACATGAGCCATATTTTATGTTATGGAAGAGTGAGAATCTATTTTTGGTAGATTGATCGATGTTTTTAACTATGATTCCTACATGCATAGATAGATGAATCATATTGTATGTTTTTTTAAAGTCATCGTGTTAAGGGATGATGTATTTCATGGGTTGAGTGTGATTGGATGATCTTTCCAAGAGATAATCCTTATTAGTTAATGACAGGACATTGGCTTGGCTCATCAGGAGTGACACATGTGGGATAATTATACTATTTGAGTATCAAATCATGGAGATGTTTTATGGAACCATATGGTGGGGAACACTTAATTGTATATTTTTGGGTATAAACAAAATCATGAATTTGATTTCTTTTCTATTTTCATGTACTGTTTTTCCATGATTTAGGGATGGGTAAAAATTTCATGTGTTTAGACAACACATAGTTTGATAGGAATGACCATGTTTCCAATCATGGGAGATATTTTTCTCACAGTTAGAATGTGATATTTGTCATTTATGGTAGTGACACTACTAATGATATTATACATAAAGTGAGGTTAGGACATCAATGTGTATGTTGAGAAAATTTAGGATTCCTTCAACTGATATGGCATAATGATTGAGTTATTTACCTATGAGTTAGTGGAAGACACCCAATGTTATGTTGATTGTAGTATGGAGGTGTCCTAACTAGTTACTTTATGTATAACAGTATGCATTTATCTGGAAAATACTATTAGAACATGGTATTAAATGTTACATTTTTCTAATAATTGTGATCTAGAAATTTGACGACTTTTTTGAATGTGTGGGTGGAATTCCTAGGATGTGGAAAATTTTCAATTATGTCTCAAATTTTCATGAGGTATGATATGGAATTTTGACCATTAGTATTTCATGGATATGGTAGTGGTGATATTGGAACAATACCGAACATATCATTAGATATCTAGAAATAAGTTTCAATAGGAAATTCCAATGGAAAGAGGTGGTATGGATCTGAACTAGCCCATGGGTCTAGTGGCCTATTGTGCGGAGTACCTTGAGCTTGGGAAATTTATGTTCTCTTAAAGACATAATAGTATAGGGGTGTATTCAAATTTCTATAGGGATTTGATGTTCATTGTGTATAAAAAGTCCTAAGATGAAAATTTAAAGCCATCATAATATTTTCCAATAAAGGTATGACCCATGTTAATTTTTTCTTTTTATTTTAAATTAAACTGAATTAATGTGATTTTGGTTTTATTTTTTATAGATATGTCTTTTCCAAGGATTGTTAAGAGGGCATGTCATAGACCGTCTTTAGGTGGTTAGTTATAATTTGGGTGCAGTATTGTCACTCCATGGCTAAATTAGTATTTATGACACATTAAAATAAATTGACTAGTAATTATAGATGTTCTAATTAGTTTTTTAGATGTTCATGGCATGAAATATGGCCCCATGTGTGAGTTAAATAACCAATAAATGTGGGAATGCCTATAAATTAATTAAAAGGTTGTTACTGAAGAGTATATTTCTTCTCATATAAGATAAATGGTATTTTAAATCTACACTCTCAATAGTATACATGTTAATATATTAATTTCAATATGTGTAGTCTCTACACATTATAAAATTAACCCATTTTAAATTTAATTAATTATATATATTATTATGATATATATAGGGTGGAATAGAATAAGTTGCCAAATTAAATATGTAATGTGATCAGACTCTTTATACTTCATCCATTGTTAGTCAATGATTAAAATATGAATATATGACTTATGAAATTCGCATATTGATGGGTGATATTTAAATTTTGTTTTACTGAGTGAGTAAATTGATAAAGAATAACAGAACTAATGATAGGTTCCATATTGAGTGTACCAATCAATATGAAATTATGACGAACTAGAGATAAATGAAAAACTAATGTCATGGGGGATTGTTATATTGATCAACCCATCTCATATCGGGGTATGTTAAAGTAAATCCCTTTTCACTTGTTAGATAAAAACTGCAAATAAAAATTGATAAGTGAAAAAAACAAACCATGATAGTAAAATTAGGATCAATATATCCAAAACAAGGATGATTATAAAATTGAGAAACTCATTACTAAAAATTCTCCTATAGGTATTGTTCTAACAAAATAATCCACTGAAAAACTAAGATTATATAGATCAGAGTAGTCCACCAATAACACGAGATAAATAAATAATTAAAAACCATAAGATTAACAAATTCTCTTTAAATTGAAGTATAGAAAACACTTTTTCAATTGAAATATGAAGATTTGGATATATCAAAATAAAACAAATGTGCATAAAAATTAATATAATAAGGTGTTTTTAACCTAAAATAAAAATGAATTTGTTGGTTGGTATAATACCTATATGATTTAGAAGTCACCAATATAATATTGATGAATAATGTAATGAAAATAGTAACAGATGAGAGATCACATGCATGGGAGAAAAACAGAAAGCTGAATGTGCTTCCAGGGTATTATGGTTGATGCTGATATGGGAGCAGTAGAGCCAGCGTAGGATGGGTAGATTTCAGATGGCTATACCAATGTATTTTTTAAAATAGTTAGTACAACCCACTCTATATCTATAATTAATAAAACCATTGGTATATGCATATCGTACCCAATAGTTTTTCCAAACATTAGTGTTATCTTTAATATACACAGTATGTACCAGTGGTTATGTTGAACCAGAGGGAAAGGATGACCTATACCAATTTTTTTTAAAAATTGTTATTATAGGATCATGGGTTTATCCCTTCTTTCTAATAGTGTGATGATGTGTTGCTCTCCACATAGTAGTGTGATTATTATCTAAATGTTTTTTTATAAAAAAGGGTTGGAGAATTAGAGTTCTCTAATATGTTTATATATATGAATTGATATGGTGGTTATAATCCCAACATTTAGGGTGTTAAATACATTACATATGAAGAATTGATAATATGAAGATAAAAAAATTAATAATTGTTTGTAATTTTTATAGAACCATAACCATGATAATAAAAACTTGTCATAGATATTGAATATCATATTTATAATATTTAAAAACATTATGTGGGAAATTTTAATTGTTCGGTGCTTAAATTTTTTTCATAAAATAAAAAATGGATTTTTTTTAATTATATCATGGCTGATTGGGTAGTGAATCCACATTTCCATTAGGATATGGCTGGTTCATGAGATAAGGTATCTTATAGAAGAATTTAAATGAATAAGGGGTTAAACTATCTGTTATTGGGATAGAAAAAGTCATCACATATAGGTATGGTTTATGATATTTTTTGGAATGTAATTATAGTATCATGAAGATTGATTTATGTGATACAACAATTTGTTGATTAGCATGTACCGATCACTATGGTATTAATATATTCCAACAATACTAATGGGTTTTCACCTAATGATATTGAAAATCTCTAGTATGGTTATTTTGTGGGCCATAACATGTTAGTGTGTGATAACTTCGTGATGGATAATTGTATGTGATGATGTTTTAAAATATCATTTCATTGAAAAACTTCTGATGTGGTGGCATGATGAACTATACTTTTATAGACCCTAGATTAGGTATTATTTGGATGGTCTGTCTGGATCAAATGAGTGGGATTCATGAATTCAGTTTGTTAGTTGACAGATTATCTGAGGAAGTATCATGATAATAAATAGGTAATAAAATAAATTTTTTTAATAGGGAGAAAACTATATTTATATTTTTGTTTTGGACCCTTATTTAGGAGCGATATGGCATGGAGAGGGTATGACATGGTTTGTGAAATAGAACATGAATTTTTCATGGTTGGGTATGGGTTTATGGTGATTAGTGTTCGAGTTATAAATGGATAATAGATATAATAAGATATGTGTATTAGGTTTTGATATGGATGTCAAATTTGTTCATTTGGTAAGTAACTATGGTGGTATCCTTGGATAAAGTCTATTAAATGACTATGTGGGTAGTTATTAGATGTTTTAGTAGAGTCACTGAGTCTATATAATTTTTATGATCTTTGATGGGACAATGCATTTTGTAACGATTCATGGCCCTTTATAATATATGTAATCTTTAAAGTGGGACTATAGATTATAATGAGATAGAGAATAATTTTCTTGAGTGGGGAAGTGAGTAGATGATGTCCTTCCATACTAGTGATCTCAAAAAATTGTTTTAGGGAATTATTAAAATATTAAATTCACAAATTAAACTTGGATTAGGGAAATGAATCAGGTTTGGTGAAACTATTAATTACCATAACACATATTTTATTTGGTTCTCTGGTTTATTTGTTTCGTAGTGGTATTTTTTAGAACTTTCTATTCTAGCTTGAGAAATAGGACATAGAAAAGGATCAGTGATATTATTTTGATTGATGACTAGGTTTTACAATTAGATAATGGAATATCCACCATTGTTATGATCATTTCACTGGTCTTGTGTGGTAATGGTATAGTTATAAGCATTAGGGAATTGGGAGTTAGATTATGAAAATAATTTTAGTGAATAATGTCATTCATAAGAAATAATTATAGATAATTTCAGTGAATAATGTTGTTTAGATAGAAATTGATTATAAAATAAGGGAGAAGGATTAGAAATGAAAAAATATATGTTTCAATGTTTATTATGATGTAGATAAGACCCACTTTTGTTTGGTAGTTCGAGGTACCATGTGGGGAAGGATAATGTTTTAATGTGACACAAGGTACATATTTTCGTGGCATCTAGTACATGGTTTGGGTGCTTATGGAGACACCTTTGGTTACAGAATATTTGCTAAAAACAAATGGCCTAATGTTCAAGGATGTATGACTAATGAAATTTATAGAGTTCTTTTTTAATTGTACAGTTTCATGGTGGGGTTCTCCCCATATTCGGAGATCATCCAAGGTGGTTTTTGAATTCATGTAAAAATCCATTTTTTCCATATTTATAGGAAATTTTCATTCCATGTAAAGAGTACATGATTTTTATTGTTTTCCAGGATCATTTCAAGAGAATTGTATAGAGTGTGAATAATTACATACTAGGTAATGTTAAAAATAATTTTTTTTAAATGAAATGGATTTTTCAACATAAATGATTCTTGTGGATAATATAACTTGGAGGGGGATTACACACCTTTTAAATATTCCAAAAATGATTTTAGGGTACAAAAAGAGTGATATGTTTAATCATTCAATATAAATATCCACGTTATCTACATAAAGATCCCTTTTGATGATTTTGGATACCTATAACCCATCTAGATCATTTTGTTCAATGGTTGATCATGTTGTGGTTACAATACATTTCTATGGGTAAGTAATAATTTTTTATTCTTTATTGACATGATTGAGGTGGCACTATTTTATTTCATTATCATATCCATTAATTTGTTGTCATGTTTTTCATGATTATTTACATGATCTATTGTGTAATATTGTTCTAAAGGTCGATCCATTGTTGGTTGTGGTGTAGTGGGTGTGAGTTCTCTAGGAATGTGTTTTTTCCTCTTCTTTACCGACCCTTTTGTTTAATTAAACTAATTCTATGATGTTTCCATTTATTTGAGGTTGTCTATATCATTGTAAGACATATTCTTAAAGTGGATCCCATATTTGGTGGTTGCGACTCAAGTTTTGTGGTAGCTGGTTCCATATCTATCATGTGTTGGTGAACTGAATTGCTCCAATATTTGGTAAATTCATTTCATAATTAACTATAATGATTGAATGATATATTTTGTGTGAGATGAACTAGGGTTTTCATATAAGATCGTTTCTCCTTGTTTTTATAAATGAAGTATTTTTTAGAGCATTATGAAATGATTTTATGGAATGAAATTCATTTCATGATATAATGAGATGATTTTGAAAATAGATCACATTAGTAGCCATGGGTACTTATGTGGGAGGTGTTTTAATATTAATTTTCCACTTTTATGGGGTTTTCTAATGGGGGATATCTCTTCTCTATAGGATTTATAATCTTGGGACTTGTTAGACCAGTTTGGGCCTAAATTATAGGGTGTTCCTCAAATATTTAGACCTGATTCATATGTTAAGATGCTGGATAAACATGTGATTTTATTTGTTATGTATGAGTGCCTTTGGTATGCTGAAAAGTGTGATCATTGGAATGTTTTTATTGTGGTTTTTGTCTAATCTATTCTACTTTTGGTTTTTACAAGTATGATTTTACATCTATGGATTTGATATGACATGTGATTGATGATTTGTGTTTACATTATGTAGTTGTGATATGTTAACATTAAATGATTTGAAAATAATTTTCCTACATTATTTGAAACTATTAATGAAGGGGAAATTATCTTTTTTCCTCGATTTTGACATAAAAACCATTAAAATGTATATCATTCCTTTTTTATCTTTTATTTATCATGCTTGGATTCCTTTTTTTGATACATGATAAGTAAATCCTGGGTGATACCCAACTATTACTATTATATCACACTTTGTGTATCACATCAGAGGTGCATAGATCTGGCCACTATTTTCAATGCATAGAATGGTGAGGCACCACAATGATGTGGAGAGGTTTTATTTTATCTGGGTTTGGTAGGTGGTTATTGAGATGGTGTGGGTTTTACCATGCTACCACATGGGGACTATTGGAGTATCCATTTTGGTTTTGTCAACCTTTGTTGATGGACTTGTCTCTTGGATAATGTTCTGATACCTTTTCAATTGAAACTGTTCAATTTTATTCATTATATTATGAAGTATAAATATTCATGTTTTCTATCACTAATTCATTCTATACATATGTGAATATGAAATTTTCTCTGCTTAGGTTGTGAGAAATCCTTCCCACTATTTGATGTTGTTGGCAGGGTGCTAGAAGCCACCACATGCGAATAGAAACACCCTTCCAGTATATGGAAATATGGGTTTGGTACCCGTTTGAGAGGGTATCCTATTTAGGTTTTCCACGATATGGTATCATATGAGTTCTATACTCATGATTGCAATTATTAGTATTTTTATAATACTGGAGATATGATTTTCATGAGTCTAGAGGTATATTGTGATAAGTACCCAGCCAACTCTTATTGTGATATGAATCAATATATCATGGTATTTTGGGACATGTGTCTCATGTTTTGAGTTTTTTTATCATAGTCTATGTTTTTTATTATGGTTTTTCCTATTTCAAATGAGATTATTCAGTTTTTTAAATATTTATTTTGATTCTGTGTCTAGCGGTACGCCTATGAGGATTATTTCGAAATTTCCTCAGGAGGGTGTAATTTATTCTCCTTAAAGAAATACACCTATGGAGCTAAAAAAATTATCCAGTCTATCATGCAAGAATTTCTTGTAATCTTTGTAAATCTACCCCAGTATGAGAACATAGGTGTTCAGTTATTTTTCAGATGTTTTAGGAGACATTAATCGATCACAATAGTTCTTACATGAGAATACACAACCCATTAAATGAATGAATGAACATCAACAGGTACGAGATGGGATTGAAAGGTTTGATCATATCTACAAAGTATCTGATGTACCTATTAGTATCATGGTGAAGTGCACAACATTCTTAATAGAAGGTACCATCTAGTAATGGTTGGATTCCATGGTACTAGAACTTGTGCAAGTGCTCTAGGGCTAGAAGGGTTTCAAGAATCTCTTCTTCCAAAAGTTCTTTCTAGAGTCACTAATGATGATCAAGTATAAGGATTTCTACTCTTTGTAGTATGGAGAGCGTTCAGTGTCGGCGCATATTAATCAGTTTCTGGATATCGTTATTTTTTCACAAAAGGTTGTATAGAATGACCAAATGATTTCCCAGAAGTACATTTAGGCCTTACAAAAATATATAAACACTTGTATATATGTTTAAAATTTCCACATATATATAGAAAGTCTACATGGATATGACGGAATAAATGAATATGGAAGGAAAGTATGGATATTACTTCCCTTCTCTTCTACATAGTCGTTGTTTATGTGGTGTACTAGCAAAAAAGATAATGTGGAAGGATCACCAAATGAGTGGTCGAGATGGTTCTCAGTAGCCAGGATCATTGGTACCCTCAATTATATCTAGTGGTGTGCCAATAACATTCTATTAGTGTTATATGGTTAGACACAAATGATGTTCTTATCATTTACCTGTAAAGATGTGCAGTCATTGTGGGCGTTATGGTTGTCTCTAGAGGTTTTTTGTCAGGATATGTATACACATAAACATGGTCTCATATCGTCGACTCAAAAGTATACTGTTTCATATTCATATGATTCTATTATTATTGGTATCCAACGAATTATCTTAGGAGTGAAAACCCATCACATGGTATATGGGTTTTTGTTAGTGATAAATACCGGTACATCGACTTTTAGATGTACCATTATTATTACATATTCAGGATAAATTACATTATTTGATACGAGTGCATTACACTCATTTGTATATATCCATTTTCATTATAAGATTAATATTAAAATAGAGATCATGTTGATTTTTATAGAGTTAGATAAAAATTTTGGGAAGAGGAAATGATATGTGTTTTAGTTTCCTTCATGTGCAGTATTGATAGCTAACGTAATGTTTATATGAGATTTTCTTATCCTTGATCATTATTTTTTTGAATTCATATTTCAGAGGGACTATATTTATTCTCACCATGATGATGATTATTTTGATCATAGGTTTGTCCCATTTATTTTTGTTTATGGAATCTCAAGGGTGTTTTAGGGAGAGAGTGATATGAGGTATAGTCATTTCGGACCTTCACACCCAGATCCTAGGAGTTTTTTTCATCAGTTGTTGAAGTTGATCCAAATTAATTATGTTCTATAGTTTATATTCCTATTGTTTTTCATTATCATCGTAAAATTTTCCCAGAGTATTTATCCATGTTTTTCTAGAGAGGGAGGTGGAGTTTTTGATTGACATAGTGTGAGGTATGTATCTTATCTCAATACCTCCATATAATAGGGGACTAGTAAATAAGAGAGAGATCAATATTTTGTTGTATAACTAGAGTGAAAGGGGTTTTTTTCAACTATGTATTTCAGCATGGGCATCCCTAATGATATTTTACAAAAAATTAGATGGTTCATTCTGATTATGTGTGGGATGTTAGAAGTTGAACAAGGTAAAAGTTAACAACATGTTTCCATTTCCTCATTTGGATGATCTACTTGATTAGTTAATGGGAAATTTTGGTTTTTAAAGATTGATATTTGATTAGGTTTTCATCAGTTCAGAGTTCGGTAATTTGATATACAAAAGATGAATTTTTGGAGAAGGTATGTCAATTATGAATATCATGTGATGCTATTTATTATGCTTAATGATATATTATATATATTTTAGAATATAATAAATTACATATTCTATTATTTTCTTGACACACTTTTTTCATGCATGTCAATGAAAATTTTGTTTACTCGAGATTTGAGTGTGAGCACGATCACTATATGATATTTGTTCTATAAGTAATGAGAACCCATGGTTCATATGGAATTATTTTGAAAGGATTTTTTGTATTGATTCAATAAGTGAATTTTTTTAGGGAACATGATTTTTGAGATTTTATTATTAGTGGATATTGAGATGGCAAATGATTTATTTTAATTTGAATATCCATGTAACATCCTTCTCATTTAGAGCTTCCTTGGTCTTTCTGGATACTATCAGTAGCTCATGAAGGATTTCTCAATGTTGAAATCAAAATTTACTCCAATTACTAGGAAAGGGATGGAATTATTATCAGATGTAATGTGTTATGATTATTTTTAAGGTATGAAACAATTTCTTAACATTTTCACATATTCTGATTTTACCCACTACCATTAAGGTGTATGTGGTTTTCTAGGATGCTTTCATTGCTGGTTTTGGTTATGTGCTCATGCAGGATGATCATGTGGTAGATTATAGCTCTTGTTAGCTTCGATCACATGAGGAAAAATTACCCAACAATGTTTTAAAGGAATCCTTATTTTTGAAAAAACATAAGTGTTAGTTACACTATGTTTTTGGGGAAAAGATTATAGACTTTTCTAATAATAAAAGTTTGAACAATGAATTTTCTCAGAATGAAACGAATATTAAATAGAGGAATGTTGTGAAATACCTTGAGACTTTGGACTTTTATATCGTATACACCCTGAAAAAGGTAAATTTCATTGGAGTGGCTCAAGGTAGGAAATTCCCATTAGAGGTTCTTCAAGAATCGTATGAAGAGTGTAACCTTATGGGGATTTTATTAGTTTCGTCTAGATTCTATAGTGGATGTTTTGGGTATAGATATGTCCAGTTTAAAATTATCTTCATCCCTCATTGAGAATATTCTAATGTTTCAGTAGCATGATGATGAGTTTATAGTAATTTTATTTACCCGATATGGTGGGGTGACCATTTCAAGATGTTATCTACCATATGATGTTATTCTTAGTTTTTTGAGTTTTGTGTAATCTCAACGTCAATGGCGAGATCATGAATTTTTTATTATAGTTTTTTCTTTGTCCATCAACCAAGAATAGTGAAGATGTGTTACATCAATATACAGTGGTTCTAGTGGCTTGGTAGGAAGCATGAAATTGGTGATTATGTGTCTCACTGTTATATATTCCAACAAATTAAATAAGAACATATGAAACCTTATAGTTTACTTCTTCCTCATCGCATTTCAGATTGGAAATGTGATATAGTATCAAGGGATTTTATTGTTTGATTAATGTGGGATCAACATGGGGGGAATGTTATTTTGGTTTTGATTGATCAGTTTACAACTTTAGCTCATTGCATTCAGATCAGGGATACTGCTAAAGTTGAAGATATGGGTAAGTTGTATGTATAAGAGATTGTGATGTTACATGGGGTTCATTATACCCCTGTTTCAAACTAGGGTCATAGTTTTACTTCACGGTTCTATAGGATTCTCCAGGTTGTGATAGGGAATTATTTCTGGTTGAGTACAAATTATTATCCACTAAAAATAATCATATAGATCATCCTATTTAGATTGTAGTGGTTATGATCTATTCTTGTTTCATTTATTTTGGTGAATCATGTTATAACCATATGGGATATGTTGAGTTTCCTAATTAAAATAGTTCTCAGTCATCAATCATAATGGATCATTTTTAGTGTTTATATGGTCTTCTATGTAGATCATATATTTGTTGGGAAGCATTTTATGAAGCCTCTTCAGTTGGACCGAGAATGGTTCAAGAGATGTCCATGAGGATTTAGGAAATAATTTGGAAAATTTTTATAGGTTTTGGTTGACAGAAATCATATGTTTATTAATGAAATTACCGTTTAGAGTCTTTTATGGGTGATTCTTTGTTCATGAATGATTCTCTATAGATGGGTCTCCATTGTCTGGGAAAACAAGGAAAGCTGACTCTAAGATGTGTTGGAATATATATGGTCACTCATAGGCATAGGTATATTGCTTATCAGTTTTGATTTCTAGTTTCATTGATAGCCATTCATGTTTTTTTCCATATATCATATCTTATGAAAAAACATCATGTCCCCTCTCAAATTTTTGGTATGAAAGAGATTGACATAGAACCAGATGTTTTTGTTGTAGATAGTCTAGTAGAGATCCCTGACATTCAAGTGAGGGTTATTCATAAGACGCTAGTTCATCTGGAAAATGTGTTATTGAAAAAAAGATCTTTTTCTCAATAGAATTGGGAGTTAAAGACATAAATTAGGGAGTATTCGCCTAACTTTCTTTTTTACAAAAATTAATTATTGTACATGAAATCCCAAATAAATAAATTCTTATGATGGGGAGTTTTTAACATCTTTTTAACCAGTTTCAGGTAATTTATTTATATTTAATTTTTTTTCTAATTAATTTGGGTTCATCTTGGGCCTCCCAATGATAGAGAACATTTTATGAGAAAAATGACATAATTATTAGGGAATTATATATTTTTTAATTAATTGAGTCTGGGTATAAACATGTAGTGGCATTTTGGGGTTCTCCCTGAGTTCCGAGAATGCCCTTCTTGGATTGGGTTTTCATGTATGGATCATTGTTTTTCACTATCTATAGGAAACATACATTTCAATTATTGAGTATATGACATAAAATATTTTCCATTATCATATCTTCTTTTGGGTAACCATCATGAAAGGTTACATAATGTGAAATGGATACACACCACGTAATGTCCAAATATTTTTTTTAATAAAAATGAAATGATTTTTTCATAGAATATGAGTTCTAAGGATTACATGATGTGTAATGAGATTATAAGTAGATTAAATGTCACAAACCATGATTTTTGGGCACCCTAAGTTTGATATGTTCATTTATTCAATATGTATCCCCTATCTCTCAACCATGATTTTTATTCAATGATTTTGTCGACATCGAACTTTTATAACATGGTTCATTCTGCGATTTATCATTGTTGCAGTTAGGATGTGTTTATATGGGTGGGTATTTATTTCAAAATTTTAATATCCTTGATTACGATAACATCATTGTTTTTTGTTATCAGATCCATTGATATATGGTGATGTTTTGTTTGATTTCTAATAGATTGATTTTGTGATCTTGTTTAGGAGGCCAATCCTTTTTTGGTTGTAGTGCGGCAGGTCTCTGTTCTTGAGGTATGTGTTGTTTCCACTTCTCATCCTCCCCTTTTATTTGATTCAATATATTAAAAGATTTATATATAGACTATAGGGAATCCATTGTTGTTGTGGGATCCATTATGTTGTGTGATACCATTGTGGGTGGGTGCAAACTGAGTTTTGAGGTTAGTGGTTCCATCTCAAGCATTTGTTGTTGAGCTTCATTGCTCTGGTATCTAAATAATTGATCTCTGAAATGAAATTTTTTATTTAATGATGTGTTTTTTGTGATTATATTTTTTTTCATAAAATATATTTTTCTAAATGGTTTGGAAAAAGAAATGATTTTTCAAATCATATTGAAATGGATTAATGATTTTTTTTCAAACATATATATAATAATATTTTTTATGAAATATTTTGGAAAATAGATAACATGGAAAACCATGGGTGATTAGTTAGAAGGTGTAGTAATATGACTAATCAACTATTCGGGGGTTTTATCAGGGGGGAAATCTTATGATTCAATGACTAGTTGTTCTAATTAATTGTTAGAACTTTTTTAGGGTTCACATTCTAGGGTGTTTCTCTTCACTTCTGACTTAATGAATTTTCTTGGAGGCTAGATGTGTGTGTGTGATTGTATTTGTTAGGTATTATTTCCAAATCTATCCCAACATAGTGTGATCCATAATGTGATGTTACAAGTAATTAATGGTCAATTTGGGATGCTTTTGGTTTTTAGAAATTTGATTCTACTACCATTTATTTTTTATGATATGTGATTCATGATATAGTTTGATGCGATATATCTATTGGATATATGAATTATAAATTCATTGAAACCGATTTACAACTATTATTTAGAAATATAGAAAAAGGGGAAATTAAATTTTTTCCCATGATTAATATATAAATAATGATAAAATAAATTCAATTCCATGTTTTCATTAAATTTGAGCTTGCCTAGAATACTATTCAGCAACATGATCGGGAAGACATGGGTGAGATCCTACTAATATTGTTTTACCATACCATGTGTACCCTTTTCTAGTATGCAGAACTGGTTATTTGTTTTGATGTAGGGGAATTAAAGGCACCATATTGAGGTGGAAGGGGTTCTTATTAGATGAGATTGGGTAGATGGATGGTGAGAGGGTACTATTTTTTATGCTATCACATGGGGACTACTAGAGTATTCATTTTATTTTTCATTATCCGTTTTCTATTGGACATTCCTTGTAGGGATTTTTTCTATATTCTCTATTTTATCAGATTCATTTTTCCCTTTAGGTTATGACATATATATATATATATATTAATGTACGTATATACTCATGTTTTCTTCCACTATTTCATTTTGTATTTGCATGTACATTTCTTGTGTCTACTTTAGAATGGAAAAAATCATTCCCTATATTCGATATTCTCTCATAGGTTCTAGATTCTCGCATGTCGGGATCATGAATGCACTTAGGTACTGTGGAAACAGAGGATGGATTCCATCTTTAGAGGGTATTCAAGTTGTGTTTATCACATGGTTGGTTTTGATGTATTGGGAAATCTGTATTTCCAGGAAATAATTGTTTTGAATAGTGTTGGAATTTTCCTTCCACCCTCTTTATTCATAAAACCCTTGATGGCCACTTCTTTAGGGCGGTGAGACTTTTTAGGGGGAGCCACATTTGGATCTTCTTATACTCCCTTGAAAAAGGTAGATCGGAGTGATGGTCTTCACTAATCATCCTTTTTGAGTTCCATTACAATTTATACTTCATCGAGTATATTTGGATAATTTTGAGAAAATAATTTCCCTTTGGATCATGTAGATTATGCAGAAAATATATTGTAGATAATTTTGAGTTGGATTTTATGGTTTTATTTTTTTCAACACATAAATAATGTTTAAATTCCAATAATTTTATATAGAAAATATTATGTGAATACTTTGTGGATTTACTAAAAGTGTTTATTAGATCATTGTGATAAAATATATAATTTGGAGATACTACATGAATAAATGGATAAGTTCATAAATTATTATAATATTGGGATTATAGTACAAGAGGTTTAGAAAAAAGCCTCACAATGCCAGGATATCTAACATTGTTTTATAAAATAATCTATCGTAAGGTTCAGAGAATCACTCATATAGTTGGGGAAATCTAGAATATTTAGTTTTAAGGATTAGAAAAATAACCCCATTATAGTTGAGAAAACATGGTTATAAGGCTGAGAAGTCCTTATGATGTTTGGACATATCAGTTTAATGTTGAGACACTATCACTATATGGTTGGTGGTAGTGCTTATAAGGTTAAACCTATGTTAATAAGGATCCAAAATATTTAGAATATTTTAATTCATATTTAAAATATAATTTTTTAAGAACATATATATTCTTAATAAATAGTAATTATAATGATCACACAAATGCTAAATCATGGTTAAACATAATTTTTTTTGATAATAAAAAAAATAAAATGGGTTCACTATAATGGAATATGTTTTTGAAAGTATGAATAAATTATTAAAACTATAAATTCTTGGTTATATTGCAAAAGGCGATACAACTCTAGAGTGATGTAGAATAGATTCTTGAAATAGAATATGAAGGATCAAGAACAAGAATTACATGATGGAAAACTATTGGATGAAGTTAATTGTTTGAATTTAAACATAAATTTTATATTTATATTATATATTTGGATGTTTTTATGTTATAAATAGTATATCATACTTTTTTACATTATGTGTGGTGTGGAAAACAAATAGAAATTTAGATCTATAGAAACAAAAATTATTGAGACTAATGTTGAGATAAAATATAAGAAGAATCAGGGGTTTCTCATATATCATTGATATAAGAAGTAACTTATCACAGTACAGTTTAATGAATATGTGGAAGATGTATAACTCCCTAAAATTGAATAGAAATCCAATTTAGATCAGTAATTGTATGTTTTTGAAAATCCATCTCATTAATCAGAGAAATAGTGCATAAAAAACTATACCATAGTTAGAAGATGTGTATCATGAGTGAAAAATTATTCCATGATTGCTTGTATCATATGATGTTGTGGGTGTTTTAGAAACAACTAGTTTCACGTCATATTAATTATATATTCTATTAAGTGAATATTAATTTTAATATCTTATTATATATCAGTAATTATTCTATGTGGCACAAAAGAAAAAATTTCCTAAAGTATATTCTTTATTAAAATGGAATATCAATTCCCTAAAATAAAGAAAATGTGGAAATTCCAAGATTTTATTCATAAACCTAGTTAAATAATCAGATAAAATTATATGATAGGAACCATAAGATGTTGCATGTCAGGTGTGGTTATTCATAAGAATATTAGACTTGTTCTCATGAATATTTTTCATGGTAATCTACAACAAGATTGATTATATGAATATAACCATTCTTTATAATTATGAATTTTTATGTATCATCAAATATTCACTCTTTCATGTGTGTTCAATGTACAATATACATTAATATAATCATCAATCTACGACACAAAGCACACACATAGATGTATTTACATAAAGAATTATGATAATAGTTCACTGATAAGTTGGGTGTACCATTAATGATGTGTTATTTAGGAAATGATTTAAGAAGTATCATTCCCTTTAGATATGATTAGATGTGGATATCTGACCCTTTTTATTGAAATAAAAATAGCGAATTAAATTCTATTGCTATGGCATGAAGAAAAGTTAATTAAGGATAGTCAATGAAATATGTACCATTCATATAACTATATGAATTAAGTGTAGAACATACTTGATGAAATCTTGTGATGATGGTATTAAATTACATTTTGAGATCTAATTTGTTTTTTTGATGTTGTGACATCAAGTTCCTCTATGTTGTTACATTAAAATCATTCTATTAGGTGCCTTAACTAGTTTCAAGACTTTAATCTTGAAATTAAGGAAATCCATCCTCATGATAATGACAATGAATCCTATAGGATCAGACAATAAGTGTTTCCAATGTTCCTAATTAAATTCTATATGAAATTAAAAATTTAATTAAATTATTTAAACAAAAACTAATAATACATTTTTTTAGGATTCATCGATGATAGTTTTTTATTCAATTTTTCCAAAATATTCAATTTTCAAAATTTAAATGAAGTATTAATTTTGTAAGTATATATTTAATTAAATATTTATTTACGTGTTCAGTAAACAAAGATGTGGAATAGAAGACTAATATAATTTTTAGGGATAACAATAATTTTTTCTAATGATAAAATAATAATTTTCATTACACGTGTTAGATAAATTTATTGAAAAAATACTTTTATTTTAATAAGTTGAATGATGATAGATATGGGTTTTACATTTTACTAAGGAAAATTTTGAAATTAATTAAAATAAAAATCATAACCCTAGGTATATAAATATACAAATTATTATTTCTAAAAGAGGATAATCATGAATCATCATACATAACAGATTTATACCAATAATTTCCCTATTCAATCTGACATCATATCAAGAATTAAATGATCAAGAGAAATTCATAAAGATATTAGAAAGGTGAAATTATCTATATAAACAACTAAATATGACCAATTGACTACGCAATAACATAATGATTAATCAATTTCATTTATAGTTCATAGAACCACGTTTGGATCACCACAATTATGATTCTACCATTGGATCCAAAAAGAATGTTGACAAACTATCAAAAATGGTTTCATATGATTGACATCATCCATTATGAAATATATCCAGAACAAGTTAATTGTTAATAAATATTAATTAAATTAATTATAAACTAAATATTAAAAAAATAATCACTTTCTTCATGTGAAATTATAATCTCTACCAATTAAAAATATTTTATTTGTCATAAAATATTTGGATTATAAAATAAGATAATGATCCATTGAATATGATAGTTTTTGATTTGGAATCGGCCCTAAAAAGTGATTTTCCAACACCCAAAATTATAAAGTTGTATTAGATTGGTCACGATAAAATTTATAATTTATAATTTCTTATTTTCTAGATTTAAATTTTAATATAAATATCACTTTTTAATTAATTCTTGATTTGTCATCGAAATGTATTTATCATAGTCTTCATTTCTAAAATATATTACCATGATAAATTAATTAATAATGAAGTTTTTATCTAATGATCCCATCCATAGGTTCCAAGGATCTAGAATAGATAATAAAAAACTACATTATATGTTATACTTTGTTACATAACATGAATCCTTGTTCATTACACAAGGATACCCAAGTATATTTGGCATCATCAAGTAATTAGTTCATGTTCTGTGCAATAAATTCACCATGTGTAGAACATTCAAGGTGTTACAATGAATTTACAAAATAAATGAAATGTAATTTGACTATACATTGTGTATTCCAAGTATTTTCAATATAGAATATACAGTTTTGAACATTTTTTTTAATTAATATAGCTCAGAAATTTAATACCCAACATGTATATACTATGATCCGTTTAACTAGAAGCACTTGACATGTATTCTATATAAACATTGTGTACTTCATAAATGTACATGATAATTGGATAGCGAGTTCTATGTTGTGTACTGTCGATATTCAGAATAAAAATTACATGTCCTGTAGAAATATATTTCACATAGTGAATTTAAACTATATAAAAAGAAAAATTAAATTTAATTAATCACTCCATAAAACATATTGACTCATGTTTTGTGGGTCCTTATGTTGACATTAAATTATAGTTGTTTGGAATTATATTATATTTTTTTAATTAAATCAGATTAAAATTAGTGGTTATGAATAGTGTATGGTTAGTTTACACTAAATATTCATAAAATTAAATTATACATGCTTCATAATTTCCATGAGTACCATGGGGAATTAAATTAACGACACATGTTTTTAAATTATAACACATTCAATGTTAAAAATATTTTTCTGATGGTATTATTTATAATTATTTTTTTTAGTAATTTAGATATGTAATCACCAAGTATATTTCAAGTCCAATTCTACATACTATATTAATGAGTTTTAATTAAATGAAATTAGATTTCTTATTTAAAATCACATTGGATGTAATGTTAATATTGTTGGATGATATAAGATAATATGAATTAATGGATTAATAATATAATTAATCTATATTATTTATAATATTTTATATAATTAGTGATAGTATTGAAATGAATTTTAGTTCCTTATTTTAAATATGTGTTCATTTCAGGAGAAAAAATGGCCATGATATTTACTAGACCTATGTATGCATTGGTTTAATTTAATTTAATTATTTATCAATTCATTATTATTAAAATAAATATTATGGGATTTGTTTCATTCAATCCACTTTTAATTTTTAGTAACTATGTTTCCATGGATGTTTTTTTATTATTCCCCATAAAAAATCCTTTAATTACCCCAAAATATCTATGATTAATAAAAAAAATTAATAAAAAATTTTAGAATGAAAATTCAGTCAGTTCATGGAGAATCAATGGAATATAATGTTCATGAAATAATCACGATGAAACCAAAATGAGGGATAAACGGTTTATTAGTAGGATTGCTCCATAGGTAATTATACGGAATCAAGGATATTATCCATAGGGTTTTTGTATGATTTATTTTTTTTCATAAAAAATCCATATGTGTACGAGAACATCATCATGCAATTTATTTATTTGTTTGTTTCATTTTTATGAATATATTATTTTATTGGTCTATGATCATGATCACATAAATAAATTAATAAAAATGAAAAATTGTATTTATATAATGGGATTATGCGTAAATTATTTATCAAAACATGGTTAATCAATTAAGTAAAATTTACATAATATTAACAAGACAAGTAAAAGATAAAAAATAAAAAATTATTCATAATAAAAAAAATCTCAAGGAAATACTAATACACTAATCCTTCGATCATCAGAATTGGGATGTATCCATAGTTAATGAATTGTTTTGTCCTCTATTAGGTGAAATTGTGATTATTGTAATGACTTAAAAAAGACAATAGGTTTACTTAACTGAATCATCATTGGATTTATTGGACTCCATCTATCAATCCAAAAACTAGAAATTAGTTATGAGGAAATGGTATGGAATTTTTTTGGATTGGAGATTACTCTATATGGTTTAATGAGATACTCATTTTTTGTTTCCTAGTTCATCTACCAAAATAATTTATTATATTTTTCTTGGACTCCATATAGATTATAAAAAGGAAAATGTTTATCATTAAAACTAGAATTTCTACAACAATTGGACATTTTGATTTCAATGGTGATAGATGTCCAGACAATATATACTAGTGGGGTACATAATAAAACTAAATTTAATATAGCCTCACATAAATTTTAATCAATTTATGTACTTATTATATTATTTTTTATAATTTTACAATAATGAATTATTCACAAACTATATTATCCCTATGATCAATTTTATAAAATTACCATCATTTTACAGGATGTAGAATCCTACAATATTTCAAACACTAAATTGTTGTGTTTCACCATGAATCTAAATATTAAATTCTAGAATCCTTATTGCCTAATCAGAATACTAAGGATATTATTGATGAAGAGATTGTTGTATATAATATAAACATAAAAAGAATGGTTGATTATATGTGTTTGGTACTTTATCCATTTCTATTTAACTCATGAAAACATATGAAAACATAGTTAACTATTTAATTATTATACATATATGTGATCAATAAAATTAGATATCTAGATATCAATCAGTTGAGATATCCAAGGAACTATTTCCCAGTAATCTTGGAGAAGGTACACTAGATGGGACTCCCATATTAAAACTCAATGGAAATTTTTTTTTAGAGGTTCTAGTTTTTAATATAAATGATGGATTATGCACTAATATCATTAATCCATGAATCCCTTAGATATTCTCAATTTTTTTAATTTAAAAATTAAAAACATAGAGCAGTACCCATAGATATTCTCACATTTTTCAATGTTCATAATGACATGATGTGAAAAAAAGTGTTCTATATATATGGTGAAAAAAGTGAAAGTCCTTGTGAGAATATCTATGTAAAAAGAATATATTTTATTTTATTATATGATTGGAGTCATCAAATATAATTTAGGGGAATAATATGTTATCTATATCTTGTTGGTAAAGAAGCATCATATGATGAAAAACAACACCATAGATAATAAATTAGGGGTAGCTTCATAAATTTTTTTATAGATTTAAATTTATGTCTCTAAAATTTGGGTATTTAATTCATCATGTCGTGATCACATATGTATTAAAATATAGTAACCATGCAGATTCTGGATGATTTCATGAGGAGAGGTAGTTCAAATATCATCTAACAAAGACCAACTTGATTCCATGCCTTTTTTGGGAATCAATCTCACATGACCAATGACATTGATCTTGGTTTTAAAATAATTATTTTAGGTTCCTTTTAAAAAATTATATTTTTATACATACATGATATATATTGATTTATTTAAAAAAAATTAATAATTTTTTCGTCTTTTATAAAAACAAGATATGTTATGGTAATAAATATTTATATAATAGCCTTTATACGATAAATTATATAAAACAAGTAATAGAAATTGATAAAAAAACTAATTAAGAAGTTTCACACCACACCCAATTATAAAAACATCAAAAATGTTATTTAACTGAATAATGTTTGACCACATTACACTGAGATAGATATTTAGATTCTTTTGGTCTAAAACCAATTAGTGTACACCATGTATATTTTTATGAAATATTGAGAAAATATTAATTTAGTTGAACATTAGAAAGGGTTACTGATCTATATGATTTTCTTAATAATGATGTGTGTGGACCAATTCTTGTTGAAGCCTAGGATATTTATTCATACATGGTAACACTCATGGATGATTTTAATAGATTTGGATTTTTATATATATTGAGTAATTATGAATCCATTGAGGGAATCAAAAAATATAATTAGGATGTTTATATCCGTCTTAGTAAGATGATTTTTAAAATCCACTAAGAATGTAGTGGATAATATCTTAATCATTTCATCGTTGATTATTTTATGGAGTTGAAAATTTTTCAAACACACCCCTTATTATACACTACAACAGAATGGTGTAAGCAAAAGGAAAAAAATCATAGACATGGTGAGATTAATGAATTTTCAATGAATTTTTCCATTATCTTTTTGGGGATATACATTATTAGAAATAGAAATCAATATAAACTAACTTCCATCAAAAGAAATAAAAAATATTCAATATGACTTTCATATCAAAATAAACATATGTTTTCTCATAAATGATTTTGGGGATGAATGTTTTTTTATTGAGTCTATTTGTGGAAACGAGCATGTGCCTATGTAACTATGTGTATACTTATAGGATCTCCCAAATAAGTAAGGGGTCACTACCTATAAGACCCGTCAAAAAAATATTGTGTTTAACATATGTCCCACAATCCATTAAAAATATCATGTCTCGAAAATAGATTTTGGGAGAGAGATAGACTTCGATAATTCCCAGGATCATGACATTATCATGTTTTTAATGTAAAAAATCTCATAGAAAACTTTGGAAGAGAATGTTACAGAGTTTCATGTACTTCATATGAGTAAAAGATAAGTTATAAAAGCTAAATGATATGGTTTTATAATTAATAAAGATGGTGTCCCATTATTATATTATTATAATGATCCTAAAACAAATAATAAATTAGTAATTTGAATCGTTGTAGAAAAATTGAATGGAAACTACAATTTTAAAATGGATTCCAATGACCCATAAATGTATTGATTTTTGGTTGATACCCCATTGGATGTACAACCCATTGGTTGAAAATGATTAATCAAGAAAAAATAGGATATTCATGGACATTTCAGTAGTCATATAGAAAGAATGTTTGAAAAATGGTTCATAAAACCATCATGGAATAGACATTGAAAAAACCTTTTCACCATTTTCTATAATGAAATCCATTAAAATTTTTCATACCATAGAGAATTCCCATGGTTAGGTTTTTTGGGAAGAAATTATGAAAATATAATTCCTTAGTGTAAAACATAATTAAGATTTATATACGACACAACAAAATGGTTTTGTGACAAAATAAGAAGATAATGGGGTATAAAATTTAAAAAGATCAATTTCTGTATTAATGACTTACTCTATGTCACGGAACAATAATATTTATGAATCCATAAAGAAATTTGGTTTCATGTAGAAAGGATGGGAATATAAATATATTGAAAATATGTTGAAGATATTTAGTATAGAAAAATACAAGAGTGGATTTTTTTATGTATGACATGGAATTTATGATTCAATGAAAATGTGACTTTAAGAATGTGGGGAAAGAAATAAAAAGATAAGGATTCCATAAAAATTGATTACTAGACAATTCATTCATGTTATGTTATCTGTTAAGATAGATATCATATGCACATTATGTTTTGTTAGAAGATATCAATATTACCTAGGACACCACCATTAGATGAAAGTAATGAATATTCATAAGTATATGAGATGATAAAAGGATAAGAATCTAGTTGATGGAGTAGATGAAAAAATTCACCAAATGATTTGAGGATTCTAGTGTCCAAAAACATCAAGATTATTATTAATCATAGAGAAGAATATATCGTCACTCTCAAAAAATGTATTGTAGGATAGAAGTGCTCAATAAATGATGTGGTTGTAGATTCCATATCAGAGTATGATTATATTATAGGTTCGTTAATAGATAAATAAGTACTTTGGATATGAAACTTTTTCCATGATCAAGATATGGTACCTATGACCAAATACTATATTACTCACAATTATGATAATATTCATTGTTGGATCCTTAAATGGGTCCAATTCAACTTCAACTGATGAAGCACATATATCAACAGTATTGCCTCTAGAAGTATTTTTTCCAAAATGTTGATGTGTTAGTGAGAAGAGTCTCTATGGAAGTCCTCTTTATTTACCACTGTTATACATTATATACTTATCACAATGATGATCATCATGTGAGGTCAGTTGGATATAATTTTGTTGGTTATTAGCTCTAGTCTGTATAGGAGTTTCCATGATTTAGTGTTCAAAAACCAATTGGTTTCACCATGATTAATTTTATTTTCTAATAAATTAATAGTAATTTATTTATAATATTACATATCATTATTAGTTTTTTAGGATTTTAATGAAATAATTTTCAAGAGTATCCACTACATTCAATGGCCTAAACAGTTCTTCTCTATTATGAGAGACATGGAATTCCATAAAAAATATCCTCACACCGACATCTATAGACAAATAAAATTCTATTATAAAACCCATATCATGTCAAATATCATGTGTGACTACTCATAAGAATATAAGACTACTTTTCATGATGTTTTCTCTTGGTAATTTTTAAAATGATTGATTATAGGAATGGACCAGCAAATAAGAATTCTTCCAGATTATATACCATTAAATATTCTTGTATATGATCTTGTGTAATGATAATTAGAGTTTATTATTGTTATTATTAATTCATGTAATTTCTAGAAAAAAAGGATTTATTTCTATAAACCATTATGTTTAATGTTCACAGATAAGTTGGGTATATTGGGTGCATCCCAAATGACGTGTTATTAATGAATATGCAGAGTTAATATTTTTGATTTTTTTATTAATGGAAGATGATATCTAGAGAATTTGATTGAATTGGAACTATTTTTTAGTGGATACCTAAACCACGTTATTTTTTTGATAATTTTAATGAGTTAATTGTTTTATTTCCTTTGAAAGTCATAATAATTTGAATTTTGTATTAGTTAATGTATGTTTAACGTGACCATATCATTATATTTATCTGATTAAAATGATTTTAGTTTTTTTGTTTTTTTGGTTTAGAAAATTTTATAAAGGATTGATGAAATAATACTAGAATAAATATTTATTTTGAGACGTTATCATATCAAATTACTTATTTTAAAACTATGATTTGGAAAAATCCGGTAATTAAAATTTTGGAAAAGTCAACAACCAGCCACGTCATCTAACCATGTTAACGAATCTTCTCAATGATAATGGGATTGACCGTCCTTAATATACCTGGAAAAAACTATGAGTATTGACATATGATTATACTAGGATAACAGAACATGGAAATGAACATGGGAGATGACTATGGAAATCACCTTGGAACCTCCTCTAAGTACTGGCTATGGTACCGAGCATTGAATTGACCATGTGTACATCCCATGAGTGAAATTATCTCTTATAATTTGTTCATAACATTGGATAAAAAACCAAAAAAGTTATTCTTTTCTAGTTATAAATATAGGAAATTATCAATATTTAATTAGAAAAAATAGAAATATGAATCAATCTTTAAAACTACAAAAATTATGTGGAAGTCACTATATGTTTTCAAATTGAATTCTATATTTTTTATAAAACTAATTTTCTTATTTATTATAATGATAACATAATATTTATTAGTCTATGCATATAGATTCTTGATTCTATGAAAGGATAATGAAATTATATATATATAATTCCCCTAGAGCTAAATCTGATTCTACTGTTTTGAAGGTTTGTTTTATGTATTATGAATTTTTAGTAAATCTATACATTACTTTTTAGAATTTCTTATGTGAAATTAGGTATGAAATTTCCATTCATAGATTCATATACATTGATTTTCTAATATGACTCCCATATATAAATATCTTACAAGAAACCTATATGTGTAGATGCCTATGTGGAATTTTTTTTCAACAGGTTGTTGTAAAATATGTAAACATGCTTGTTTTTTTGTAACATTACAATTTTTTAATATTCTTCTTGTTTATTGTAGTTATAATTAATTTTATAATTATTCTATAATAACTAATTAATTATCTGAAGCCTTGTGAATATATTTTAAATTTATTTATCACGTTATTATCATGTGGGTTGAAGATTAACATTGATTTCTTGGGAAAATAGTATTTACAAATTAAAAATGGTTTGAATATGATGTTTATGTAGAAAACAATTTATTGAATATTTCCATGAGAAATTCAAGTTGCTTAGAATTTTTCTTTTATAGTTTATTAATTATACTATATTTTTAATATAGAAAATCATGGATATATTTTTATATATTATAGAAGTAACCCACATTAGTACGCTTTTTATGAACATTCAATAAATAAATTTTATACTATATTAGGAATGATGAACTACAACATACATCTTGTTTTGAATATTTAGTGCATAGTTGAACGTGATATATGGATTTTAATGGCTCAAGATCATGAATAATTGATTTAATATATTCTCTGATTGTATAAGGGATTCAAACAACAATAATTTCTTACTACCCTATACAGGATTTTAAATGTTTGATCCTTTTAATCTATATAGTTCACTACTGCATTGACAGTTAAATTCTGAATCGGTTCGTCTCATTCTTTTGTTCTACATCTACCTTTCTTATTTTTCTATGTGTAATTTTTCTGGTAATCCACCCACTAAAAGGGATTATTATGGTTTGTGACTCCCAATTAAAATTCAAGAACTTGTGTTGTGACTTCAGGGGAAAAAGAAAAACTATTCAGGTTGTTCCACTATGGGTTAAAAAGCTAGTATGTATTGGGACCGAGACCCAAGAGGGAAAAAAATACTTTAATTGGATCTTGACTTTTGGTTATGAAAATTCCTTAACACATTCCATTATATTGGTAATACTAGCTTCCTTATCTCTTAGTTCATTATAGTGGTTAAGAGTGGAGTAGGACCATTTAGATCCAAACCACTGTAAAACATCAAGTGTTTCTTTTCTTTTTATTTTCCACTACATTAACATTGTAATTTTGATATATAATTTAAATCAATTAATTAATTTTTTATAAAAGCTGATTCATCACCCTTTTTTCTATTTTTCAATCTAAAATCTAGATTAAACATTTGTATTAGAGGGAGGTTCCCTATATATGTAAATAAATTGTTGGTGATATAAATTTACTAACATAACTATAAAGGATAAGAGTCCTATTTAGGATGCTAAGAAATAGCTTTAGTACTGAATAGATACCTTAACACACCTCAATTTGATGGAATTTACTATCGATATTATAAATCATGAACGAAATGTTTTATTTGATGAAACATTCCATTGATCATTGAACAATTATGGATAAGTCATTTATTTTTCATTAAGGAGAACCAAAATCTTTTGGGGGAAATGATGAGATAAAGTATGATGTGATTTATAATGTGTAGAATAGTTCTTAAAATATAATGAAAGTGAATGTAACTAGTCCTGTTTTAACATATGAAACTATATAATATATCTATAAAATTATAGATGTTACACATCAGGTCTCTGATAAAATTATTAGAAATATGTTGGGTATATTGAGATCTCAAAAACAAAAATTTAAAATTAGTGAAGTTGAAACTGTAAATATAATATTAAATTCATTCAAATGTATTATAAATTAAAAGTGTTTTTTGTGAGAGGCTCTAGATAATCCATTTCATGGTAAAAGTGTTATTAGGGAACATTCTATGAAGTGTCATTCAAAAAATGTATCTATTGATGAAATTAATAATTTAAAGGCATATAATCGTGATGAGATTATTGGTTCAATATAACAATATGTGTAGGATCATAAAAATATTTCGGATGGATATAATTCAATATAGAATGAAATTTCATTTAAATCAAATCTGTATTCTCACACTTTTAATTAGGAGTAACAATGTAGTAATAATAATGATACAACCTTTGCTAAAAAATGTAAATGTAGAATGAAGGAAGGATAATAAAGATATCTTGTAAAGACAATACCAAGGATGATCATAAGGAGAAAAATAATTGTAATTTCATATGTAATAATGCTTAAAATGTAATTTTTTATGATTATAATAAAATGGGGCACATAAATCATGATTACCATACACAACTTAAGGATAGAAGTAAAATAAAGAAATAAAATAATTAAAATAATAAAATTGTAGTATTATGATGTTTTATAGATGATTTAAATACTGAAGATGAATCTGATTTTGAAAAAGATGTTGCAAACAAGTATTTTGTGGATTCTTAAAATTAGGTATGTGATTGTTCTTATTATTCATATTATGAATATAAATATGATAAAAATAAGGTTGGGGAATTTATTAAATATTTTGATGGGATTGGAAATAAAATTTAAAAGGATGTTGGTTTATTCATACACCATAAGATTCAATATAAGGATGTTCTTACTGAAATTTAAAATTGCATAAATCTATCCATGATGAGAAAACATTCTCCTAAGAAGCATGAAATTGATAAAGAAAATAAAAAAAAAATCATTTACTAAAAAATATATATTGAAGAAAGTTGTTTATTTTATGTCTATGTTTCAAAATGATGAATCAATTCATTTGGATATTATCTATAAAGAGAATGAAAATTTTAAAAAAATGAAATTGAATATTTAGAGTCAAATATTATCATTTTTGTTCATGTTAGAGTAAAATTGATAGACTGATTAGTTTTAATAAAAGGAACAATATTATATCATGTCTCGTCTATATAATATTTTACATAATATGTACAATAAAATTTTGGTAAAAATTTCTTTTGCAAATACATATACTATTGCTCGTTTTTAATTTCATGTGATAGTTTATTTTTCCAATTACTATTCCTTGATATTTCCACCATCTCTTGGATAAAAAAATTATTTTATTTAAAAATCATTATCATATAGGTTTCTTAAAAAAAATTTGAAATCTATTATGTTTTCGATAAATTCATATACTAATCCAGTCAGATCCAAATTTTCATGGGTATCAAAGAATTCAAAAATCAAATTTTATAGGAAATATATCCTGGGGGAATGAAAAATGTTGGATAATGGAAATTTATTAAAGAGAAAAAAAATAGTAAAAGGAAAATACAAACAAAAAACACCAAAACCATAAAAAATGGTTAAGGTGAAAAGGAAAGAAACCAAAGCAGAAAAACACCCAATAAAAAAGGGTGGGCTATGGGATGAGGCCACCAATGCCGCCAATGAAGATCAAAGCCGGATCATGTAAGATATCTCCACGATAGAAGAATCTCCATAAGCCCTGTCCTTTATTAGCCAAAAAACAGCAACATAAAAGCCTTCCTTCCACCAAAAGAAGCCAGCAACTAAGCCTCCAGCCCGCTCCAAACCGCACACTGATTCCCAGAACTTGGGAAACCAAATGAAGCCAGCAACTCTGCAGACTCCAGCCTGCTCCAGATCAGCACACTGATTCCCAGAATTTGGGAAACCACAGCAACTCGACACAACAAAGCTCTACTTCCATCCTGAAGAAAAAGAAACAAGCCACTCCAAAAAACAATCAGGCCCTAAAAGAAACTTAAAAAATTCTAAAATTGGGGGATTTGTCACGGTCCTTATTAATAAAAATAAGGAGATCATCAGGAACTTGATCAAACCAAAAAAAATCATCACCATTAACACCTTTATTAGCCAGTCCATCAGCAACAGAATTGGCTTCCCTATAAACGTGAGTGATAATATGATTCAAATAAAAAAGAGTCTCCAAACAATTAATCCAGCGATTAGTACTGGGGGAATGAAAAAAGTTGTTTATTATATGGTTATGGGATTCTCAAGACACATTAGTAGTGATATTTCCAACTTTATATCATCTAATCTATGTAATAGAGGTAATGTTAGTTTTGGTGAAAATTCCAAAGCATATGTAAAAGGTTTTGGGGAATTTGGAATTTAAAATTAAATTATTATTTCCAAAGATCTATATATTGATTGATTGAAACATAATTTTACAATAAATTTAATTAGCTTCATGTTGTAAAGTTTTTTATATTTAGAAATTAAAATTGCATTTTTTTAGGAAAATTCTATTTTGTTTTGTGAAAACTAAGAAGATAATATTTAATCAATTATTTTTTCTGAGTCAAATGATATAAATATAAAATATTTAATTTTTTTCAATGTGGAAACATTTTTTCAATTAATTTTGGGACATTATAATTTCATTTCTAGGCACAAGAATTATAATAACCAAAATGTTTTGTTGCTGTTAAACAAAAAGAGGACAACACCAGTGATTTTGACTCATTATTTAAAGTTAAGAAACATAAAATTATATTCATATTATTTAATTAAGTACAAACTATAAGGTCTCATGATCTCCTATCACTATATTTATTTATTCCTATTAAAACTATTTTTTGGAGTTAAAAGATATTGTGATGTCATTTCGAGGATTTCAAAATATACATATGTGTTTACTTTATTAACCTTAAATATAAATCATTATATAAATTTATCACATTTATTGTAATTTAGTTCAAAATGGCCAAGAATAGTTTTTAAAAAATTATCTTTTATCATGGAGTTGAATTTTAAAATTTTAAATTTATCTTGTTTTTTGAATAAAATGGGTAATTCAATAGTTTTTCATCACCCAGAACACCAAAACTAAATTGTGTAGAAATAGAAAAATATAACACTTCAAGAAATTGTTAGGACTATGAAAAATAGGATTAACATACCTAACTATTTTGGTGTAGATCAGTAAAACAATTATTATTATTTTCAAAAATAGAATTATTTTATGATCCTTATAGAAAAATAATTCTTATGTGATTTAGAACATAAGAAAATATATTTTTATATTATTTTTATGGTGTTTGGATGTTGTGTTATAACTCTTAATAATAAATATATATTATATAAACATGATTCTATTTATGATGAAGGTTTTTTCATAGAATATTAAAATAATAGTTACTCATGTATAGTGTATAATAAAATAACCATTGTTTTTGAATAGTTATTCCATGTTATGTTTAATGAAAATACTTTTAGTGAAATAGATGATGATATTATACAAATTGGGGAAGAATATTGTGAAATTAATTTTTAAGAGAATGTAACACTAGATAGAGATGAAAATTTTGTGGGGGAGATTGTTTATTCGCATTGTGAACCTTTCCATGAATATTATTGGATGAATCACAGATATTATAGCATAGAAAATGTTGCTGGTAATGATGAATCGAATGATAAAACATGAAAATATGTTATGAACGTTTTTTATTTCTTAACATTATATTTATCATTTTATACCATAGAATATTTAAAGGTACTTAGATGGTAATAATTGGTTATTATCTATGAATTATAAATTAAATTTATTTTCTAGTCATAATTAGTGAACATTAGTTATGTTTCTATGTAACTATCATGTTTTGGGAACAAAAGGGATATTTAGAAATAATTATTTTGGATCTGGTAAAATATTTAATAATATAGATGGAATTTTCACTCTAGATTATTAATATGATGATGAAAATGATTTTGAATAGTAGTTTTCACTTGTTTCATGGTTATAAGAAATTATAATATAATTGTCTTATTATGCATTTCATGGATTTAAATTTTATCGAATGGATGGAAAATTTTCTTTTTTAAATTATTATATTTATAAAGTAGTATATGTTAGATAGCCTTATATTTTTGAAAATAACAGGTTTCTTGAAGAGGTTTTTAAACTATCTATGGATTTATATGATGTGAATTAAGTTACCTTATATTGTTATGAAATATTTTCTACTTTTTTTTGAAAATTAATTTTCAAAAGGAAGAATTATATCTTATTTATTTATTAATGAAATTTTTAATGGTATTTTGTTTACAAATTTTTATTGATGATCTCATATTTTTATATTCAAATGAAAACCATTGTAATGAATTTTGATAATTTATGACCCCTAAATTTCATTTGAGTAGGATGGGGGAATTGAAATTCTCTATTTACTTACAAATTTTAAAAATAAGTGATTGTATTTTTTCTAAATCAATCCATGTATGAGATATATTTTTTTAACAGATTTGATTTAGAATATTTTAAATTGTGAATACTCCAATGAGCACTATTTTCATGTTAGAATTAGATTAACCTCGAAAATATGTTGATGGTAAATCTTATAGAGGGATAACTTTATGTTTATTATATTTCACTACTTCTAGGAGTCATTTAATATTTATAGTTTTTATGGTTTCTTGATAATTTATCATAAATAAATTGACATTATATATAATAAAATAGTAATTTTATATGTTAAAGGTTTTCTAAATGTTGGTTTATTTTATCCTGAAAAAATTTATATTGATTTTAAATGATATTTAGTTTATAATTATTTTGGATGTATGATAGATAGGAATAGAACATCTGATATATTTCAATTACATAGTAAATTATTTTTTCATGGGATAAAAAGAATGAAATTCCATTTCACTTTCAATTGCTGAATCAGAATATACAGATACGCCGTCAATTATACTCTATCATTATTGAATTTGAAATTTCCTTCTAATTTTGTTTTTCATTTTTATAATATTACATTTTATATGATAATAATTTTTGTGTTTATATCTCTAAAAATATCATTCCACACTCAAGGGATATTCAAATTGATGTTAAATTTCATTTTTCATAGAGACCTTGTCCAAAGGTGAAATATAAGTCTATAATTTATTATTCGTTAAAATAATTGTCGATATCATCACTAAGAACCTAGACATTAATAATTTTGGGAAAATAATGCATTAACATAGTATGATGGAGATTTAAATTTACATTCCATGAATTTAGGATGATTTTGGCCGTGATTATGTACTGAAATTTTCATATTTACATGATATTTGTAAGATTTTAATTTTGTATTTTAGACTAATATTGTTTAATTTCAGTATATTTTTTGTGTCATATTATAATGTGGATACTTAAAATATGTACTATAAAATGTTAACATACTATCTAACCATTTATATATATCTAAAAGGGTATTTTATGAATGTTTTATCATTAATTTTAATAAATATCTTTTAAAATTCTACCCAAAAAATAGCGGCTTCTTGAAACATTTTTAAAAAATGGGGGGGATTTTTTATGGTTCCATAATCATTGTTTTGGTGTATTAATTTTTAATAAGGATAAATAATATATTCTGTTTTTCAAGTATTTTTTTTTAAATGGAATTAATATTTTCAGTATTAATTTCATTAATATAAATATTCTTCTAAATCATTATCTTTATGTTTATTACCTCAAGGGATTGGCATTTTATCAAAAAAAAATACTTGTTTTGTAAGTTTCAAAATGTTTTAGGAGAATTTTGAGTGTGTCCTTTAAACACATTACATTTTTATAGTTAAATATATAAATTTATTTTATTTCAATTAAAATTATTGATAATATAAATTATATACTATGCTTAATCATGATCATTTGATATTATGTTTTTCATTAAATTGTATTTAATTTTATAGATTTTATAGTTCATAACATGTACTACATGTTTCATGTTGTTTTACTAGGATAAATTATTCATTTGTGATCTTCAAATATAATTTTTAATTATTATATAACTAGAATTTCAATAAATCTAGATATTTAAGATTTTAAAAATTAAGGAACTGTTCACCTCAATTAACTATGTCAACTGGCTGTGTCAACCAACCGTGTCAACTGACCATGTGAATTGACTGTGGAACCAACAATTTGTACTAACCTTGTAACTAACCATGAGATCTAACTGTGGAACCATCCATGAGAACATACTTTGGAACCAACCATAGAACTTATCGTTAATATAGATTTCAGAACTATCCCTGGACTAAACTATGACAAATGGCCTTCGTTGAAATTATTATTCATTTTATTCTCATTACCTGGGATATGGAACTCCAAAAAATTGATTATTGATTGATTGGATAGGTAATAAAATTAAGTATATTTAATTATAAGTAATTAAAATTTGAATCGATATATAGAACTTGAAAATTTATATTAATGTCATTTTATATTTCCATTCTTAATTTTATTTTTCATCGAAAACAAATTATACTATATTTTGTTAATAACATTAGTTTTATAAGTCATATTATGGATATTTCTAGTTATAAGTAATGATGATGTTTGTATCTAAATTTAATTCAACAATATATAATGTTTATTCAATAGTTTTGAATGAATTTTTTTGGTTTTATGCATTAAAATTAAATCTATCTACAAATTTTCAGACTCAAATATGTGAAATCCGGTATGTAAATTTCCTTAAATATAATTTCATATTGAATCCCCTATGTAAATCTCAAACGTTTATCCCAATTAGTATAAAAATACCATTCATGTATGTGTTTTAATGTTGGTTTTTAGATAACTAATTTTGAAAAAAATTAATATCATTTATAAAAACAATTTTCACAAAAAACTAAACAAAAATCAACTTTGACATTTGTTTTATATAATCTGATGTGAAAAAATATTATTTCACATCAGTTCTTCTAAAAAAATGTTGGAAATTTCTATTCCCCATTGGTTTTAGGTGAAATAATGTGAAAATTGATTTTTCCTCATCAGTTTCTACAAAACAATATGGTAAAATCCATATGAAATAATTAGTTTTCCATTCAGTTTTTAAAAACCCAATGTGAATGTTAGTATTTTTTATCACAGAAATAAGGCATTAAAATTTATGACAACCCCACATTGAAATTATCATATTCTTCCTCAAATATAGTATATCATGGTTATATTTTGAAATCACATTATATGATTTCATGTTCCACCCGTATCTCGTTAGCAATCAACTCTTTCTACCATCATCATCCATCCAATGATTCAACTCTTTAAATATTTATCCCCATTGGTATGTATATTTATTTTTCTACGATTTAATGAGTTAATGAATATTTGTCTCATATGATACCCATTTAATTCATCCATTTTTATGTCATGAAAATTCCTTCTTCATATCATGCTAAAATGAAGAAGGTTAATTCGAAGTCTAAAATTCCTTTCAAGATGCATCAACTTTTTCGGAATTATGTGTTCTTCCATCTGAAAAAAATTATGTCGATGAAGAGTTTTACAAGTGCTAAAATTACATCAATGATTTTGGTTTCTTTGGCTAGATTCCATTAGGTGTATGTGATATTTTTTCCTTTGAACAATCTTATATTTTAATCTGATAGAATAGTTGAGTTTAAAAAAATACAGTTTTTTACATCGGTTATAAAATATCCGACGTATAATACACCATAGTACAACATTTTGTACTTTATTTATTATATAAGTGACATTAAAGAACCTTTTTATGTCATTTATATAATAACTTATGAATAAAAGGTTGTAATGTCACCTTTTACATTGATTATAAAATAACCGATGTGAAAAAACCTTCAAAATAATAAATTTTCCTTATTTATCATAATCGAAATTAAATAATATGATTATTTACTTCTCACACAACAACGTCACCTTTAAAATGACATGGAAAACACAAAAACCTAATGTAAATAATTCTTTTGTACCCATTCCCATACATTTAATTTTCTTAAGTGATTTTTGTATTTTTTATAGGATGATATAAAATTAATAAATATGCTCTGTTTTGTAAAACATCTCATTCATCCATTTACAAAATGTTTGTAATGGATATAATTAATGTATCATTTTTTCAGTAATTACTTATTTATTCTTTAACATCCATGTGAAATTTATTTAAATAGGTTTAAACTAGTTATTGTCACGTGGTATTATGTTTAACATTTATTTCTTGGGAAAACATGTGTTCAAAATTAAATATAGTTGGAATCTAAAAAGTTTGTCTTGCATAATTTATTATAGTATTCCTAATGACATTAATATTGTTTATATTTTTTCATTAGTAATTTATTCATTATACTAAATTTTTATTAATATAAAACATAAATTTAAATTTATAGATTATAAAATTAATTCAAATAATTATTCTTTGTATGTGCATTTAATAGATAAAATATATATTGTATTTAGAAAGATAAAATTAAATGGACATATAGTATTGGATATTTTGTCCCTAGATTAACTTGATATATGGATTTTGGCATATCGAGATCACCAATAAGAGATTAAGTATAGTCTTGAACCACATAACAGATTAAGCATTTGATGATTTCTTATTGCTCATAAATGGACATTAACCGTGTGATCTTTTACTGCAAGAGATTACACTACTACCTTGACAATCAAACAAAAAATATGTTCATATTGTTATATGGTTATAAATATTAATTTCAACTTACATTTTTATAATATCATTGGGTTATACTACCAAGTAAATGGTAGAATTTTGGGGTGTAACTCCAAAAATAATTCATGTATTTTGGTTTTGCCTCCATTGGAAAAGGTAGACTGTGTGGGTTGAGCATCCCAGTTGTAGAAAGGAATGAAGTATTGGGTCTGAGCCTCCATGGGAAACTATCATTTTTATATGGTTATTACTCTAAATTGGAAAATATACATTTAATATTCCATTACATTGGTTATATTTGGATTCATATATATCAGTTCATGAGAGTGGTGAAGATTATAATAGGATCATTTAGATACAAACCACTATAAAATTATAATTCATTCCGTTTCATTTTATTTTCCACTACATTAACATTATTAGTCTTTTATTTCATTCAATGTCATTAATTTATTTTTTTCAAATGGTGAATTCACCTCCACTTAACTTTTTTCCGTCTTATATCTGAAACAACAAATGTCACATTATATTCTCTGGTCACTGGGAAACAGTGTTTTTATATCATATCTTGAAATAATGTTCTCTAAAAAATTAGTTAACGATACAAGTATTAAACCTTCTTGATGATATATTTTAATAAAGGAATTATATTTTATAAATAGCACTTGTGTGTGGTTTTAGACATTGGAACATCGACTTCTTTGACATTATAGCATTAAATTCTTACCCTTAGGTACCTTGACCAATATTAGAATTTATTATTTCACTTTACGATAACACATGTAATGTTAATGAGATAGAACACTAGAGGTCCACAAAATATGTTTTTCAATTGACCTCATTTAATTTTATTTGAAATTAATTATTGAAATAAATATAAATTTCATGATTGAGGAATAATTTCCTTTAGGATTTATCAGTTTCAAATTGTTATTCCATTGAATCATTAATAAATTATTATTACCTATAAAATGAAAGAAAAATATATTCTATGAATAAATATTTAATTATATATTTTTTCAGTATTCGAAAAATACTATAGTGGATGAGTGGAAAAAGATAATATAAAGTGATAAATATTAATTTTTAAGACACTTAAATAATATTTTTCATTGAACTTGTTAAAAATTTTATTGAATAAAAAATATTATTATTTATATATATGGAATGGGGTCATACAGGGGTTTTATATTGTATTAATAGGAATTTTGAAATTCATAAAAATAAAAACCTGAGTCTGGGGTCAATAAATAGACCACTAATAATTTATAAGAGAGGTTATTGAATAGTTTTAATAACAATGGATTGCTCTCTATATTTTTAATATACCCTCCCACATCCTCTCAAGAAAGATAAGATCAAGAGAACTACTTCAAGACCATTGATAGGTGAATTTCTCTAGATGAGAAAGCAATATACCCAATCTTCTTCACATGCATGCTATGATTCATCAATTTTATCAAAAGATCAATGTAGCATGTATTGATTATCACAATAAGGATTCTATATTTGGATCCTACAAGAGGGATGACATATTAAAAAAGGGTATGTGATGATAAATATATACTGTGAAGAATGATATTTGGAATGGGTTAATTATTCAATTAAATTAATTTAATTAATTATAAATTTCATCAGTAGGATATTCTTTTGGTTCGAGAAACCTTTAAATTTTTTGTTAATAGTGAAAAAATTCATGACATTAACATCTTGTAAAATATGTGGATGATCCATTGAATCCAACATTAACTATGTTGATATTTCCCCTTGTAAGAACTCCCCCTAAACCAAATACCTTCACCTACATATTGAAACTAGTGGGTTTTATATTTTTAGTGATATCAATATCATTCCATGGATTACTATTTTTTAAAGTTAAACCCTATAAATTAAATAATTCCTTTGTAGGTGTTATTATATGTTTTGACATGGAGAAGATCAAATATATTAAAAAATATGAATGATTGTTTCAAAAATAGTCATATAAAATAATTTATAAACACTAATTCCACCACACACCTATTAGTTATTTCATTGATCTTTTGCATCTTTTCAAGTGGTATCAGAGTCTGGTACCCTTAATTAGTGATTTCCTATTTATATTTTAAAGAATACAAGTTACTACTCAAATTAAGATCTAATAAATGATTTATTTTAACAACCATGGATAATACGAATTCTGTATACAATAATAGGGTTACAATGTTTTATTAGAAATGTCATCATATATGGAATGAAAAATGTTTGAATAAATATTATCTACTAGTTATGAAGTCTTTTAAGGTGGAATGGATATATATTTCCCCTATACTATTGTTTTTTTCTAAGATTAATCTTGAAAATGATGTACATTCTTGAATGAAATATTTTTTCCACTTTTATTTCGTGAATTTATTAAAAAAGGGGAATAAAAATAGGAAATGGCATATGGGAAAATCATGTTAACATCTATGAAGTTAATACCTAGGTAATGTGAGAAAATATACAAATGTTGAGGTTAAATTATAATATCATATAGATGAATGATAATGAAACTATTAAGGGATTAATTATATATATTGATGAGATTGAAATCATGACCAAAGTAATTAGTGAGAATATACATGATTTTATTGTCATGAAAATGATCTTGTGCATCATATGATATTTTTTTATAAAAAAATAATATTATAAAAATTATGATCTTCAAACACTCCAACCTAATGGATTATACAAAATTATGACTAGGGAAATCCATGATTTTCATAAATATATAATTTTACAAAAAATTTCATTTTATCAATTAATAAATCCAACACTGGAACATAATTCCTATGTTTCTTTTGAGTTTAGATGCACAACCAATATATTTTCTAAAAATTTCAACATGCCCCTCAAATTTTATTCTCACATGGTTTAATTTTAAATATATTATACATATTGATTTTCATTATAAACTATGGAATGGAAAAAAATAAAGGGTTAGTTAAAAACATTAGAAAGGGTAAACATCAATCAAATAAACTGGAGATTATTATTGATCATAAAGTAATTATGTGGTTATGATAACATAATCATTGAAAATGGTCATACCATAAGGTAATATTAATATATAAAAATCCATGATAACAAAGGATTCAATCAATAAGATATTTTCCATAATATAAGAAAATCATTAATAAAATTGTGGAAACATGAGTCAGTATTCCTAATCCATCATATCATAACATTTGTTCATTGAATAACTTAATATTGTGGAATAAACTGAATCATATAAATCACTACATTTTAATTGTATAGTTACTATAAAATTTATATCTTACTATACTAGGTTATCCACCCACCCACAACATAGTATACTTGAGCCAATAAAATGTGTCCCCAATCATTTTTAGATATTAGATAAACACTGATTTTCTATATTAATCTCTTGACATAAAACATTACCCAATTCAATGGAGGTCTATTATAGGCTTATATATAACATAATTATAAACCAAATTTTTTTCCACATGTTCATTAAAACATTTATACTTACATAATAGCTTGATTATCCCATGAGAATTAATTGTTGATCAAAAAAATTGAAAATAACATGAAAATAATCCATCTAGGGAAACAATATGGATGGTATCATTAGAGAATATCCAATATGAGTCATAATAAAAATTAAAGTATATCAACATCGATGAAAACATGTTTTATAAGATCCTATTAAAAATTATACAATGAAATGAAACATAATTTTACTTTCATAGCTATTATATTAATAAGTAAATTTACTAAAATAGTTGGATTAATTATTTCATTAAAAGCCCCAAAAAATAAAGGATGGGAAGAATCATTATATATAACGATTAAAAATTGAAGAAAAGCTGTTCAAGAAATATTATTTACAAAATGAATACTCTTATCATAGTTTTGTAAAATGTATTGATGCATGGGAAGAAATTATCCTAAAAAATGAAATAGTACAATTCATATTGTAAAGAATGTTTTGTACATTGAAAATGATATTATGATATATAAAATTAAGATATATTGATATCCATTAATATAATTACAGAATTTCCACATAGTAGATAAATATTCCTAATACAAATAAAAATGTATGGTCGGTTTCTCTTGCAGGAATCACGTTTGGTTAATCATAACCTGAAGGGGAAGTGAAATTGTAGGATTATTGGTACAAGGTATTTATGTGAGTCTTTTGACTAGTGAAGATGCCTCTCGACTAAATGGTTATCTTAGTTGCGAGACTTTTTTAGGGATTGATACAAATATGGTAGAGTTTGATGATTCACACACATGATGAGGCGACCCTCACCTCGAGAGACTTTGATCACATCTTTAGATAGGAGTTCTTATGAATGAATTTTCACTCAATGCACATAAAATAAGTAATTAACCTAGAGTAGGGTATAATGATAGCAGCACATTACTCATCATGATTCATCGAACATGCCCACTACTCTATATACATGGTATGAGACCCATTCTTTAGGGATAGAGCCTTTGAACCGAGACTAAGCTGTGAGATTATGGTGTTTATGGTGTATAACAGTATCCCTACTTAGGCTGGGTGCTGGAACGATCTTCACTTGTTGAGAGCTTCCTGGTAGAGTAGGCACCAACTGCTGGATCCAGCAGTAGACAACATGTGGCATATGCATCACTGGTTAATAGTAGGAAGAAAGTACGGGGACCCAAGAAGTTTAGGCCACTCAAAGGATAACACTAGGACTCTCGGTCAGTAGTGTGGGGCTCCCAGAGTATAGGAGGTTTTCAGGGACCATGATGTGCTTCTCACGTGGAAGGCATGGACACATGTATCATGATTTCCTGACTCACCACACAGATGATCAACAGAAGGTTGAGGTACCATTGAGGAAAAGGAAAAGGTTTGATCGAGGAGGTTCATAGGGTAGAGGATGTGGCAGAGGAGTAGGGTGAGCAGCAGGCGATGCGCAAAGGGTTGAGGTGCTACAACCACCACCCCTAGCTGGTCACCCATGGGCTCTGGAGTTGGTGGACAGGGGTGGGAACAACTTTAGGCAATGGAGGCATATGACCACATCACTCCAGTTATGATTAGAGGTACATTTTATGTCTTCTCCACCTTATCCTCAGTTCTTATAGACATACGTTACAATCACTATATCACTGTTTTGAGCTCATAGATTCTGGTGGAGCGGTTGGATCAATCCTTATGAATAGAGACTGCTAAGGGGGGAATTTGATTATTACACACTGGTTCTAGTAGTTTGAGCTTACCCATGGAGGCCATATCTTTATCTGGATCTCACAGTATTGACATCGAGGACTTACAATGTCATTCTAGGTATGGATTGGTTATCAATATTCTATGCATAGACTGACTATTTTAGGTGCAGACAGTGGTGTATATGTGAAAATGAAACCAGTTTCTCCTTTAATAGTGAAAGGGGGACACATGAAACATAGGATGGACTTTCTTGAAGCAGGGTGCATCCGATCACTCCCATGTTTTCTATCCTCTCCCTTGGTGCATTGGATATGGAGAGTGCAAGGGTCCCTGTAGTGGTGGACGAGTACGAGGATGTCTTCCCTAAGGATATTCCAGGATTACCCCCTCAAAAATAGGTCAGAAACTTCATAGAACTGTACCTTTGGAAGACACCAATATCTACACCTTTATATCATATGGATCCCATAGTGCATTGGGAACTAAGGGTGCAGCTGGAGGACTTGCAGAGGAATGTGTTTGTAAGGCCCAACATTTCACCATGGGCATCCCCAATGTTTTTTTCCAAGAAGGTAGATGGAATATTGAGTCTTTTCATGGACTATTGGAGCCTGAATCAGGTGATAGTGAAGAATAAATATCAACTTATAAGGTCTTATAACCAATTCAATCAGTTGAAGGGGAGATGTGGTTCTCGAAGATAGACCATAAGCCTGGTTATCATCACCTTTATGTATGGGATGAGGATGTACCGATGACAACCCTTAGTTGTCAATATGGCCACTATGAGTTTTTGGTGATGGTGTTCAACATGAACAATTCCCCAGCAGTGTTCATGGGACTCATGAATAGGATCTTCCATTCTTATCATGATCGGTTCCTAGTGGTCTTCATTGATGAAATCTTGGTGTACTCGGTGTCAGAGGAGGAGCACTTTACACATCTACAGATTGTATTAGATATGATCTGAGAGTACTGGTTATATAAGAAGCTCTTGGAGTTTGAGTTTTGGATACAGGAGGTCCACTTTTTGGAACACATCTTCTTAGATGCTGGAGTTGATGTTGATCCATTGAAAATAGCGGTAGTTCATTCTTGGGGTCTACCCAAGAGGGTGACTGAGGTGTTGTGTTTATTAGGGTTGTCTAGATAGTACTGGAGGTTCATTCATGAACTTTATTGGGTATAAAGAAACCTACCATCTATACATGGAATGGAAAACCCCTTCTGTGGATAGAGAAGTGATGTCAGAGTTTCAAGGAGATGAGACAGAGACTGATGAGTGCCCCTATCTTGTGGATTCCAGAGGAAGGTGTTGGATATGTAATTTTGTTTGAAAATTAGGGATCAAACTAGGATATGTCCTAAGGTAGGTGAATGTGGTAGTAGCATATGGTTCACAAAAGTTGAAGAAACATGTGCAGAACTACATAACCATAAACTGTGAGCTATAAACTCTAGTCTTCTCTCTAAAGATGTAGATGTGCTACTTGATGTGTGAGCAGTGTATAGTGTACATTGACCACAAAATTCTCAGTTATATCTTCTTCTAGAAGGACCTAAAATTGAGTAATCGACAATGTAAAGAATAACTCTAGGACTATGACTTTGAAATAGTCTATACTCCTGGGAAGGGGAATGTTGTGGTAGACACACTCGGTATGAGATTTGGGTTGTAGTTCCTGAGTGAGGCGTCAGAGCACTTGGTTGCGATACAGATATTCTTCGTGGATAATGATGGACCGGCATACCTTCTATGAATGGTTGTCAATACCTCACTCTTATAGCGAGTTATGGTGTCCTAGCTTGAAGATGTCGACTACATGGACAAATGTGCATAGTTTCCCACAGAATAATCTATTTAAGGATTTTTGATAAATGGGGAACATGTCAACCTTTTCAAAGGGTGAATGGTAGTATCATTGGAATTGAAATTGGAGGTTTTTAGTGAGTTTCATACCTCCCATTTGGCCATAAATCCTAGATTGGAAAAGATATACTAGGATCTCCAATGTAAATACTGGTGGCTAGTGATGAATACGGTAGGGGCATAGTTCGTTTCATAGAGCCTCACTTGTTAGAAAATGAAGGTTGAACATTAGGATCCATCAAGATTGGCCCAAAAACTTAGTATACCAGTTTGGAAGTGGGATGGAATGACAATGGACTTCTATATAAGATTACAACGCACATCCAGGGGACACTATACTATCTGGGTGATCATTTATTGACCCACCATGTCGGCTCACTTCCTACCCATTTGAGAGTACGGTTCAATAGATAGATTTTGATTCCTCTCTGTGCAGGAGATAGTCCTACTCAATGGATTCCATCTATGATATTCCAAGATTGTGATGCAAGATTTATATCCTAGTAGTGGGAGGGATTATAGGAGGATTTTGGGACTCAACAGTGATTAATAACAACCTTCCACCCATAGACTAATGGTTATACGGAGCGGACCAGACATACCATAGTGTGCATGCTTCATTCTTGTGTCCTAGAATTTGGTCACAGTTGGGAGGACCAGCTACCATGGGTGGAGTTATTGTACAATAATACCTTCCACTCCAACATTGGGATGGAACTGTTTGAGGAACTATATCTATGACCAAGTTGGTCACTGTTATGTTGGACAAACCTAGGGGAGACAACACTTGTGGGTCTAAAGATGGTACAGGCTACCACTGAGAAGGTGTAGGTTATCTGATAGTGGATTAAGACTACACAGAGACAATATAATTCATATGATGATAGGCTATAGAGACCCTTTTATTTGGAGGTGGGGGGACATGTATTCCTATGAGTCTCTCCTCGATGAGGGATATAGATATTTGGAAGGATGAAGACATTATCTCAGAGGTACATCAGAGAATTATTGATACTCTATAGAGTGGGGGACGTGGCCTACTAATTGGATTTGCATCCCCCAATTAGAGAGGGTACATGATCTCTTCCTTGTATCCCAAATAAGGAGATACGTTCTTTCCCCTTCTCATTTCAACGACCATGAAGAGCTATATATTGATTACGATGTGACAATTGTGGAGTACCTGGTGGAGGAAGATGATCAATAAGAGAGGATCCTTCTTGGACGGTCAATTCCTCTAGTGCATGTTCGTTTGAATCACAAGAAACTCTTGAAGACCATGTTGGAGAAGGAGGCTCAGATTCATGCACATTACACAAATTTTTTACTAGCCATTGTTTTGGAATATGAGGACATAAATACCTAAAAGAGGGAGTAATTTATTACACTAAAATACTATATAATCTTTTTAAAAAAATATTAAATGCGATTATTTTGAGACTAGGCTCTACGATTCCATGTAATCCTAAGGTCTAGAGTGTCCGGAATAAATTTTTGAACTACTTTTGAGGTTCATTAAATAATCATATGAGTGTGTTTTTCTAAATTTTAGATCGGTGCCCAGATTAAAAATCCATCGACACCGTTGAACTCAAAGTATATAGATTCTCCTAGAAAGGGCCCAACATTAGCCTACATGGGTCAATAGTGGAAGTTAGTTTTTGGGCCTAAAAAACAATTAAGTAACTATTATTTTATATTTAAATCCATATAACTCCTAAATGGTAACTCGGATAGGAAATCCGAGAGTAAACATGAGCTCGTGATGGAGTGTTTCCATTAGGAGGATCATAACCTCGACTAGCATGGGTTGAGAGTAAATGATGTTTTCAGACTTTTAAGAAAAATTAAAATAAAATAAACATGAAATTTTATTTTCATTTTAAAATTTTGAAATTGTTTCTGTGGAATGGCATTTTAACTCATTGAAACCGAATTTCTATTTCATAAATGAAATTGCGTAATGCCACTGCAATGAAATGGTAATGGAAATGTGTTTCCTCCCTTAGTGTTTAAAGGGGGTGTCTTTGACAAGTTGGGAGAAACACTCTGAATCTAGGAAAGAATTTCATTGATGAACGAACATAAACTACAACTTTAGAACACCATCCCCTCTTCAAGTGATCCATCCGTCGATGACAGATCGAGGACCTTTTCATATGGATCACCTTTAATTATGCATTATTCATGTGATTGAAATCTAACAGGGTGGGGTCTTGTGTGATTGATACTTGTTTCCTTGTTCACTAGTTCTAAACAATAAATGTGGGTTAACCACAAACAGGTTGATCTGCAGGTCGTTTGTTCTTATAGGTGGGGTTTTTTATCTCAGAGATTTTATCAAGGTTATTTTTGGATAGAAAATTAATATCCTCTTCCCATGTATCAAAAATTCTAATGCATAGGAATCAGGCTAACTCGAACAAGGCCATGATTCCTTTATCTTTGGGAATTATTAGAATCTTCATGAACACACCTTTGAATCAGTGGAAAGGAAATATTGAGGCCATAGTAGAGAAGTTGGATACCCGATAAGTTTGTGAGCATAGAAGGTTCGAGACATAGACTAAAGGATCAGACATGGTTGTCCGTGGAAGATACCGTCGACACCAGCGTTAGAGGCCATAGGAAGGGAGAGGTGGGCCACAATGGAACACCACGGTGGAGCACATAGGTAGGTGCCAGAACACCGAGGAAGAGGACGCAGATGGATGGGGCCACAACGGTGCCGCTGGGGATGTCGGTGTACATGCTGATGGATGGTGGAGAAGATCGTTGTAATGTCCCTGTTCCAGAATTCACCCAGAGGCGCCTGGTACCTGGTTGGTCACATGGCCTCAAGCGAATTTCCCCAAACTATAAGGGCTACCAACTATCAATGAGGGATTTTGTTGTGATAGTGGGGAAACTATGCCCTCATTGGAAGAGTACACATCGGAATTAAACAACACACAATAGCAGAAGTAGAAAATATCCAAAAATAGTGAACAGTAGACGACTGATAAAGAAACAACTGGAGCATAAATATATATAAGTTATTCATGATACATATATGTCTATGAAATCATGCAAACAAGTAACAATGTTAAATACAGTACTAAACCAATGTACAAAAGGAGAAGATATGATCAACTACTCAGCATCATAAGCCTCATCTTGGTCCCATACTCTCTAACTCTAATGCAATTAAGTACCTGAAGATGAAGGGAAATTGACCTTATCTATACCTGCAACAATATAATCTATTTGGGCCCAAAAGAATGTCCCAAATATGGTGTGAGACAAAATCCTAGTAGGGAACCACTTTAAGATCTGTTCCTAATAGTCAGTGAGTATAGGGCATCGTAAAATTATAGAAATTAGTAATCAGGAAGCACTGAGTAGAAAAAATTACAATCCAATGCTTTAATATGAAGCAACATCTATGAAATTAGATAACATAATAGGAAACCCTCTTGGATGTACTCACAGACAAACCCCTATGGTTCATCCCCACAAGTATAAGCAAACCTCTGGGAAGCACATACAGTCTCACCCCTCTAGTTCAGCTAAAGTATAGACTCTCTGGGGAAGCACTCATCGTCAATTCCCGAAATAGTCTCGTGTCATACTAAAGGCGCTCTGGTGTAGCACTCAACGTCAATTCCCCCTTGTGGCCCACATCGAGGAACTGCAGACACTTTGGGGAATTACTCAATGTCAATTAACCATGTGGTCTCACATCATATTATTATAAAGACACTCTAGAGAAATCCTCACCATCAATTATCCCTATGGTCTATACCCCAGGTTCTCATGGGCTAGTGTAAGTTAAGAAGGTGTAGCTGCGTGTAATGGCCAAGGTAAACCTCATGAACTACTTGGCTAGAATGCTACAGCACAACAGAATAACATAACAACAGTCATACCATCCTACAATACAAGGCTTGGAAAGTAAATAGTAGCCTAACAGGAAACAAGGCCCAATGGTCAAAATAGGCAAAAACAAGCATGGGAAATACATCCAAGAATATAAAAGACCCAATTCACAAAAAATAAACATCTACTCAGGCATACCAGTAGAGAAGAGAAACAATAGGGATAAAATGATAAGCATGCAATACCCCATTACGTGGTATTGGGTGAAATTGCCCATATAACACAAAGAATTCCATCAGAAAGGCACAAAACTCCTACCTCAGGGTTAGAAGATTAGTATACTTGATCCTAAAATCTTTAATATCCTTATAATTATGTAGATCTAAGAAAATTATTAAACCATTCAACCCATAATAACTAGGAAAAGAATAAGAATCGTGAAAAGTAGTTCTAGCAAAAGAGAGAACTCGCCGAATCAATTTCAACGCAATCAACAGTGTTCGAATCAAATGATGGATAGAGGCTCGGGGCCTCGTCGATGATCTGTAGCTACTCGACGCTCTTGGACGAATGAAACCTGGAAGAGGTGTGTTCTGTCCTTCAAACACGACCCAGGTGTGTTTAATGAAAAAAATACACAACATGTACTTTTAGAGTACATGGTGTGTACATGCTGTTTCCATACTCTGCATTAGGCATCCTCCAAGTCATCACACATGGCCATGTTCAAGGCCTCTACATGATCAGTACACAGCTACCCGCGGTAACCGAGTACACGGTGTATACTCAACAAGTACATGGCTTATACTTCAAAACATTCCAGAAACTCCCCTTTCCTCAAAAACTCCAGAAAAAAGAAAAAAATACCTGAAAAGAAGGTCCGAGTTCTTTCAAACTACCCCCCTTAAAGAAATTCATCCCTGAGTTTTACTAGTGCAGAGTAGAAGAAGAAACCTCGAACAGTTCCAAACACTGTTCTTGTACATCGGCCTCCCTCTACCAAGTCTTTTCCGGCACCTGCCCGTGCTTCCACAATAATCATTCCAAGGGAATAGACTGGCCACATAGAACCTTTGTACTACTGTCCACAATCCGAATAGGATAATTCTAGAACAATGAAACCACTTCCAAATCAACCTCATTAGGTTGGAAAACATGAGACGGGTCTAAGAAGTAACGTCAAAGGTGAAAAACGTGGAATATATCGTGCATAGCCCGGTACCACTGAGGTACTTGAAACCCGTAGGAAACTGGCCCAACTCTCTCCAAAACCTCAAACGGCCCGATGTAACTTGGTGAAAGCTTACAATAACTTTGAATCCTCTTGTGTGTCAACCTCGGTGTGACATGTTGGAACACCTAATCCCCAACATTGAACCCCAGAAATCATCTCTGCTAATCGGCATAAGAATTCTGTCAAGACAGCGTCATAGCCATCCTCTTTCAAATCAACTATATCTGCTATGTGGTTTCCTGAACAAGATGAGGTCCCATCAATGATGCCTATCCTGCCACTAGACAATATAAAGGTTATCGGCATAGCCTATCGTACAAAGCCTCATAGGGTTCTATCTGAAGAGTTACTTGAAATCTATTGTTGTAGGTAAACTCCACAAGAGGTATATGCTTCTCCCAAGAACCTCCAAAATCCAGAATGCATACTCGGAGCATATCCTCAAGAACCTGAATCATACGCTCGGACTGGCCATTTGTCTAGGGATGGTAAGTTGTTCTCAAAAGTACCTGTGTGACCAAAGCCTTCTAAAGCCCCTTCTAGACCCAAGAGGTAAAAGGGACATCCCTGTCTGAAACAATATAGTGTGTAACTCCACGAAGATGTACAATCTCCCGGATGTACAACCGCCCCATCTCATCAACACAGATGGTCTCCTTGATCGGCATGAAGTGAGAAACCTTCGTGAGTTTGTCAATGAAAACCCAAACTGCATCATTCCTTCAAGGAGACCTCAGAAATCCCATCACGAATTCCATCGTGAGGTCATTCCACTTCCACTCGAGAATCGATAACTACTATAAAACTCTGATGGTCGCTGATGCTCGGCCTTCACCTACTAACAAGTGGAACACCTCATGACGAACCCAACAACATCCCTCTTCATACCTAGCCACCAATACTGATGGTTTAGATCATGATATATCTAGGTGACAGAAGGATGAACTTCCGAAACTGAGGAATGGAAATCCCACATTAGCTCCATGCGTATATCTGTTGGAACCCATACGCATCCGTAGAAACGCACGATCTCATTCTCTCCTATGGTCCACCCAGAAATACCATCCTCTCTTTATATGCTTTCCTATAGTACTAGACTTTCAGAATCTTATAGCTTCCTCATTCGTACTCAATCAAGAAGGGTAGAGGTAACAACTACCTAAGAAATAAAGTTCTGCCCCTGTCTGTCGTGCACCGCCAAATGAATCTTAGAGAATAGAGTCATAAGCTTCCACTCACTGCTGGCCACTCGAACTGCATGTACCTGAGTCCTCCTTCTCAATTCATTAGCCACTGTGTTGCCCTTCCCAGGCATATATGCAAGCTCAATGTCAAAGGACTATAGGTACTCAACCCAACTAGGCTATCTCAGATTCAGATCACGCTGAGTGAATATGTACTTGAGACTCTTGAGGTCGGTGAAAACCACAAAGTGCTCTCCCAGAAGATAACAACTCCAAAAACATAGGTAATGAACAACAACTGCCAACTCCAGATCGTGCTTTAGGTAATTCCACTCATGTGGCCTCAACTACTGAGACCCGTACTCAACAACTCTCTCACCTCACATAAGCACAACTCCTATCCCGATACCTGAAGCATCATAATACATAGTATAGCTCTTTCCCATATCTGGTAATACTGGTATCGGTGTTGAAGTCAACCTCCATTTCAGCTCTTAGAAGGAAGACTCCCTAGAATCTAACCACAGGAACTTCACACCCTTCTTAGTCAGGCTCGTCAGCATTGCTGCTAAGTATGAAAAGTCTTGTATGAAACTTCTATAGTATCCATCCATCCCTAGAAAACTCTTCACCTCAAAGACATTCCTCGGCTGCTCCTAGGAAACTACCACTCTCAATTTCTATAGGTATACTAATACTCCTCCCTCTGAGATAACATGACCCAAGAAGTGAGTCTGGTCCATCCGAAAGTGGCATTTTGAGAGCATAGCATATAACTGATGGTCCCTCAGTGTACTCAAAACGATCTCATGATGGGTATCATGGTTGTGTCGATTATGAGAGGGCACAAAGATATCATCCATGAAAACAACCATGAAATAATCCATGTATGGATGGAACACTTGGGTTATCAGTTCCATGAAAACCACAGGCACGTTCGTGAGACCGAACGACATAAACATATACTCATATAGACCATAATTTCTCTGGAAGGTTGTGAGAGATATATCAGATGGTCTAACTTGCTACTGAAGATAATCAGACCCCAATTGAATCTTCGATAACACCCATGATCCTCAAAGCTGGTCAAAGAGATCATCAATCCTAGGCAAGGGATACTGGTTGTTGACTATCAACTGGTTGAGCTTCCGATAATCCACACAAATCCTAAGGGTATCGTCTTCCTTCTTCACAAACAGGGTAGGGGAACCCCAAGGAGAATTACTGGTTCAAATGAAACCCATGGCCTACAACTCCTCAAACTGTTTCTTGAGCTCCTGCAACTCTGGTGTAGACATCCAATAAGGGGGAATGGACAATAGTGTCGCCCTTGGCACAAGCTCAATAGAAAAGGCAACCTCACACTTTGGAGGCCAGCCTAAAAAGACCTCTGGAAAGACATCTCTGAAATGATCCACCACTAGAGGAAAGTCTAACTATGATGTTCCCTGGTCATCCAGATAAATACTTGAAATATGGGACGTAACAGCTCCCAACCCATGATGCTCTGGGCCTCCTCTTCTCACTTGGACATCCCACTTTCCCTTATGATGAAATGATCCACCCTATGGTGATACGAAAATCACCCTGTGGTGATAACATTTGATGTATTCCTGGAAGGTAACTAGTAAGTCCATTCTAAGAAAGAAATCATAGCCTGTCATCTATAGAACATAAGGATCCCACAGGAAGTGACACCTACCAACCCCAAGAGGGAACTTCTTGCACTGACTTACACTCGATGTTCTTGTCCCCAACAGAGTGTCTAGTGTCAAAACATTGATAGATGAAAAGATACAGAGGCCCAAGATATCCAAAATAGTGACAAATTTAAATTTATACGTAGAAGCATTATCAAAAAGAGATGAAGAAAAAATTTATGCAACAAAGATCTTACCTCAGTCCATAGAGGGGCTGAGATCCTTCTCTTGAGGGGTATACTCCCTTACAAAAGTCTTGCTAGCTCCGCGGCCCTGTGGCCCTGCCTGACTACTATGAGCTGATCTACCCTTCTATCATTGGTGGCCTGATGACTAAGCACCACGGACGCAACCTCCACCTCAGCCTGGACGGACTAAAGAACTACAATTCCCAGACTGGTGAGAAAATGACATATCTGATCCTATATAAGGGGTCATAGAAGAAGCCTAGTCAACTATTGCTGGTGAGAAGAACTAGCAGAAATGCTGAAGGTGTCCCAACAATCTGTAATATTGGCACTACATCGGGTCTCTCTAGCACTGCAGCCTCGAATGCCCGCTTATCCCGCACTGGTAGCACACTACCTAGCTACCAGAAGATGCATCCCGCATACTCAGATCACCCCGTGTAGTCTCCATGTGGCACTTCCAGCTGTCAACCGGCGAAGAACTAACTCTGGATATCAAGCCGCCTTAGCTCAAAACCCCATATTCCCTCATATTATGATCCATGATCACTGCCTGGTGGATGATGGAAGTGATGGAAGCCAACCTGAATATATTCATCTTGGAGAGGATGTCCTGTATGAGGCCATCCTTGAAATTCCTTTCCATGAATAACCCATCATCTTCCAGGAAGGGTGTGAAATGATTAAGCTCAGTGAAATGAGAGGAATACTCCATAATTGATAGGGTACCCTGCTCAAGGCTCATAAACTCCCAGGATTAGTCATCCCTCAGGGTATCCATATAGAAGTAGTCATATAAGATTCAGTAGAAATACTCCCAATCCATAAACTTCTGATGACCCACCTATGAGATTACATCCCACCATCTCATGGAAGAATCCAGTATCATATAGGTAGCGATCGTGACTCTCCTCTCGATAGGCATCTCCAGATGCTCAAAAATCATGAACATGGCATCTAGCCATGACTCGGCATCCAGAGGTCCTCCATCCATAGAGAAGGTGGGAGGATGCTTCTGTTGAATGACCCATATAAAATCATCAATCTAAGGGGTAGGAGGCGGCGCTCCCTGAATGTCCTGCATCATCCTCATTAAGGCTTCCAATATTTATGCCTCAGCACCGGTAACAGGTATACCTACTGGTTCCAGGACTATCACAAGAGGAGGATCTATGGGAAGTCCCTAATCACCCGTATCCAGTGTCTGATCACTTCCCTATAACTGGCACAGAGTCGGAGGACATCTCGGTGCCATGAATCTGCATGGTCAAGATCACACCTTAGATTAGAATTAACAGGGATTGAAATAAGGAATTGTAAGAAGAGAACAAGATAAAGAAAACATTCAAGTTATACAAAACATGACTACACAGCGTGTGCACTTCCTACACGTCATGTTTCCTGATGTCATTCACATGGGTGTGTACTCCTGCCTAAACTGGTCGTGTAACACCCCAAACACACAACGTGTTCTCCAAACACACGTTGTGTACTTAAATCATCTTCCCCTTCCCAGGTCCTTCTACACGGTTAATCCACATGGCTCTCTTATGACAAGAATACATGACGTGTTCAAGGTAGACACGACATATACTAGACAAGCTTCACCAGGCCCGTGTAGTTAATGACACGGTCAGACACACAACTCAAACTACCCAGCGTGTTCCTGATAGACACGACATGTATGTAAAGGGATAACACTGACCCGTGTTGTTCGTGACACGGTCAGCTACCTGGGTCAGACTACACGTCGTGTTTAATGTGGACATGGTGTGTATATCTTACGGTCTTATCCATCCATGTTGTTGGTTACATGGCGGACACTGTGTCAACACCACATGGCGTGTTCGACCTGTACACGATGTGTTCCCACTAGAATATTCCCACCCCATGTCTCTACCCACATGGCCTACGAAACGGTCAGATACCACATGGAGTGTACTTAAGAAAAACATTTTCTTCATGAATAGAAGAACACATGGTGTGTACTTAACATTACATGGTGTGTATCCTGGGTGTTTCCGGAAAGTAAGCCTCAAAAACTACTTCGGAACCAAGAAAACAGTGAAACAAGCATTGATAGTGCCAAATTATGGTCTGCGAGGACCCATACTCCCCGCGAATAAATCTTTGGCAGCCTATACAAGTTATAAACAAGAAAATAGTATAATGATCCACCAAATTCTGGTCCATGAGGGCCCATAACACCTCAAGAAACAAAATTGGCATTAATTCAAACAAAACATTACACACAATTCCCCTTATCAAACAGAATGTATTTCTATCAAGTCATCTATCACAACAACATACATATTCTACAAAACATCTATCACAACAAAATGTAATTGCTAATTCATCATACATGGCATGGAATGAATGCATGGAATGTGATTTATAACAAGTTCCTATATGATGCATGAGATGTAATACCCTAATATAATAAGGTTTTGATCGAAATAGAACTTCAATAACATCAACAGTAATAACACAAAACATGTGATTCACCCATCAGTGAAATTCACATCAACTATAAACTTGAAAAACCAGAAGAAATTGCAATAAATGCAGTAGATTGGATTTTCCCTGTACATGGGTTAGCTACTCCCGGGCACAGTGTATTACTAAGTACCTATTAATTTATATCCCTAGATAAAGGATCCAAATAGTAAATCAATAGAAAAGAATCCCTCTGATACCACTTTGTAACATCCAGGTTCTGGAAGCCACTGAGAGGCGCCCCGTACCCAGTTCGTATCATGGCCTCAAGTGCATTTCCCTGAACACCAGAGGCTTCCGACTAGCAACGAGGGCCTTAGGTGTGAGGGTGGGGAAACTATTCCTTCATTGGAAAAGTACACAGCAGATGCAAACAACACACAGTAGTATAAGAAATAAATATCCCACAATAGTGAACATTAGATGACTGATAAAGAAACAACTAGAGAATAAATATATATAAATGATTCATGTTACATCTATGTCCAGGAAAGCAGCCAAAAAGTCACAATGGTGAATAAAGTACTAAACCAATGTACAAAAGGAAAATATATTAGAAACTCCTTAGAATCGCAAGCCTCAGCTTGGTGCCATGCTCTCTAGATCCAATGCAATCAAGTACCCGAAGTCAAAGGTCGCTTTCCTTTGTCTATACCTGCAAGAATATAATTTGTTTGGGCCCAAAATCATGACCCAATCAGGGTGTGAGACAAAATCTCAGTAGGAAACCACTCGAAGATCTGTGCCTAATAGTATATGAGTATATGACAAGGTAAAAGTACATAAAGAAGTAAACAAGAAGCACTCAACAGAAAAAATTATAATCCAATGTTTTAATATCAACCAGCAGCTAAACAAGTAGAAAACTCAACAGGTAACCCTCTGGGTAGTACTCACAGCCTAACCCCTATGGTTCAACCCCACAAGTATAATCATCTCTCTGGGAAGCACACACAGTCTCACCCCTCTAGTTCAGCTAAAGTATATACTCTCTGTGGAAGCACTCAATGTCAATTCCCCCTGTAGTCTCGTATCGCTCAAAGGGCGTTCAGGGAAAGCACTCAATGTAAATTCCCCCTACGAACCACATAGAGAAACTAAAAACACTCTAGTAAAGCACTCAACATCAATTCCCCCTGTGGAATTGCATCGAATAATTATAAAGACACTTTGGAGAAGGCCTCAAAGTCAATTCTCCCAATGGCCTATACACCAGGTTCTCACAGACCATTGTAAGTCAATAAAGTGTAGCAACATGTAACGACCAATGTAAACCTCATGAACTACTTGGATAGCATTTTACAGCACAACAGAATAACATAACAATAGTCACACTATCCTAAAATACTAGGCATGGAAAGTAAACAGTATCCTAATAGGAAACAAGACCCAAAGGTCAAAACAGGCAAAACATGCATGGGGAATAAATCAAAGAACAACAAAACACCCAATTCCCAAACAATAAACATCTACTCAGAAATTCCAGCATAGCAGAGAAACAATAAGGCTAAAATGGTAAACATGCAATACCCCATTCGTGGGTATTATGAGAAATTGCACATATAACTCAAATAGATCCTCCTGAAAGGCACAAACGACCCACCTCAGGGTTAAGAGATCAATGTAATTGAACCTCAAGGTTTAATATATTTATAACATTCTAGATCTAAGGAAACATCTAAAACGTTCATCCCATGATAACATGTAATAGAAGAGGAATCGTGGAACGAGGATCCAGTAGAAGAGACAACTCACTGATGAGATTATATCGCAATAAATATTGTTTGAATCAGAGGAAGGACTGATGCTCTGGGGCTCGTCGAAGATCTGCGGCTGCTTGGCACTCCCGGACGAATGAAACCTAGATTTGGTGTGTTATGTCCTTTAGATGTGACCCCAGTGTGTTTAATGAAAAAAAACAAAATAAATGGCATGTACATTTTATGTAAACGTCATGTACATTTTATGTACACGACATGTACATTTTATGTACACGACATGTAATTACTGTTTCCATACTCCACATTAGGCGGCCTCCAGGTCATCATACCTGGTCATGTGCAAGGCCGCTACACGGCCAGCACATGGCTACATGTGGTAACCGAGTACACAGTATGTACTCATAATGTACAGTGTGTGTACTTCAAAAATTTCCAGAAACTCCCCTTTTCTCAAAAAATATTGAAAAAAGAAAAAACATGCATGAATAGAATGTCCTGGTTCTTATAGACGCCGCGACCCGACCGCATCGGAGGAGCAAGATGTGGTCCAATGGGGACCATGTGTGGGATAAGGGGCGGCCGACCTTAGCCGAGCATGTGGAATCACAAGTCGGAAGCTGCTTAGTGTTTGGGATGGAGGAGTGCATGTCTGCATAGTGGGCCGGCTGAAGGTGGGTCGGGTTGGATCCGGACTGGGTCAGACCCGGGTTGGGTTGGTGGACCCATTGCTGGGTTGGGTCAGTTTGGTCTAGTCGGGTCAGACCAGACTCATACCCAACCAACCCCTTTTTGGAATAATAGTCATAACATTCCAACCATTGGACTAATTGATGGTCCATTTATGGTGTTGATACCCTCATTATGAGGAAGTTATTTTGAAATGATCTAAGGAGAATTTCATGGAAGATGAAATTTGATGACTGTCATGAGTAGTGGGTTCTCCTAGAGTCAAGTTCACGACATGTAGGAACCCTACAACTGGATGAGTTCCGAAGTTTGCTGATGAGTTGGTCTAAGTGACCCTGGAAGACTAGATGATAGGTGGCCCTCTGTGGACAAGCTAAATGTGGTTCTCTATAAACCAAAAACAACAACATCTATGTGAACCAGTTATAAGTGCCACTGTGTGGACTATCTATAAGTGGCCCTCTGTGGACCAGCTATGATGGCCTAAGTGGGGAGTGACTCTGTATGACCTGGTAGCCCCATGGTGGGGAGAAACTCTATGTGACCCAGCGGACTCACGATACTAATCATGGATGAGTACCTCATTAGCACAATGTGTTCAGTTATACGACTGATAGTATTTCTTTTCATACTTTATATTATACCTGTTTGAGATGACAGTACCTTGTGCATACTCTTCTTTGGGGTATTTCCATTGTGTTTCAGGATCCATACAGAGTATTGTGATACATACCCCTGCAAAAGTTCTGCCCACACATTTTGTATCTACTGTAGATGGCAGGCGCTTTGACTGAGACATTGGTGGTGCAGGACCTGGCATTGCCCAAGGAGATACGACGTGCAGGACACACTTCTACAGCTTCTGGAATCCACTAATTACGTACCCAAAAGGTGGGGTTCTTCTACCGATGACCTTTCAGGGATCTTTTTTTACTTTCCTGTTTTCAATTTAACTTTTAGCTGGGTTTGTATTCTAGCCTATTTTTCTTACACCTTATACCTTTACATAGTGGTTATTTTAGGGACATGCATGTTTTCCCATTTCATCTTTTGGGGATGTGGTTGTGTGTGTGTTTGTACATGTACTAAAGAAAATTCCTCCCACTCATGGGATAATTCCTTAAGTGCTAGTCGAAATCCCTTGGACATTGAGTGGTGGGATTCAGGTAGTCACTGCATGGGACCTGAGTGATGGGTCATGATAGAAATTATAACATTTGATAAACTGGAAGATCATATATTAATATTTCCAAATTTATTTATCTCTAAGTTTCCATATTTTATATAATACATCCTCAAACTAAATCTATTAATGACTTTATTAGTATTTTCATCCCATATGAAACATTAATTTAAAAAATATTAATGAAAAATAAATATATTGATCTATAAATCTCATTACATGAACATAAGAAAGGAATGTGTAGGATAATATCTGGGGAAGTAGTCAGTGAGTATTACATTGAAGTTCAAGTAAGTAAAATGTTAGACTAATTTGTGTATTTATATTCATGAATAGTGAAATGTGGACTAGGAATGTCAAAAAGTAATATAGCCATTGATGTGACTTAACAATATAGCCATTAGACAATTATTCATATATTGTACAAAAAAAATTGATGATGAATATAGTGGTGAATAAGATGAAAATTCAATAATATCTAAGAAGAATAAGTATGAAAAAGAAATTTCATATTAAATAGAAATAGATAAAAAGCACTCTAAATATTAAAAGTGGAATTTTTTGGATGTGTGAAAGATGATGATATTGATCTGGAAAAAAAAATTCTAATGATGGTGGGGCTAAGACGTTTCTTATTGAAAATGTGAATGATGATACTTTTAGCAATGATGAAATTAGAAGATATTAACATTCCAAGGTGAAAACATAGATAAAGCTTATTCTTAAGTGATATGTAATGGATTTTCATTCTAAAGTTACTAAACATGAGATGGAAAAAAATAACTTATTAAATTTTTATTGATGAATCTATAATGAAAAAATGTTTCGTGAATATGAAATGGAAATATTGTAATAAAATAATGACTTAATGAATAATTTTTTTGATTAAGAGAAAAAAATTCAATATCAATCTTGATGAAATGATAACGGTGAAAAAGATTGAATTTTACCATGTAAAAAATAATTTTGAGTCTAAATAAGGAATATTAAACATCCAAAACTCAATTCAATACATTGGTTAACAATATATTGATTTTAAACCTCAAAATTATCAATAAAGGTCACCGTCAAAGAATAAAAAAAATCAGAAACTTTTCTGAAGAATAATATATTAAATGGGACTATGTATGTTTCCAAAATAATAGAATTACAAAATTAAATATTTTATGATAAATAAAAAATTGAATAAAATACACGAATAATGGATTCATTATTAAGGATATGAAAAATTAAATTACAAGGAATATTATTTATAGATTTAACTAATATTGTAGTTCATATAAAATAGCCATGTTTAATGTTAGAAAGATATTATATTACAGGCAATAATTTCTAGGAAATATATAGGTTACAAAGGAAAATATTATTTCTATATTAATTTAAGGTTTCGGGATGGCTTTGGGTATACAATGAAAATGGAAATGTTCAGTTTTTAACACTATATTAAATATTGAAGAAATTGGAGGTAAATATTGAGGTGGATTTGCACCACTCAAAGAAGACCACATGACAAATCCATATTGAAAACTGGAAATTGATTTCATCCATTGGAAATTATATGTTAAATATGTGACTAGCTTTAAAAAATTCAAAATGAGGTATTTTTATTCTTCCATCCTAGATAAATTTATATAAAAAATACCAAAAAAAAATTTGAGGAGGAAAATGGAAATGAAAATTCCATAGATGTTGAGAATACAATCAAGGAAAAAAGGAGAATGACTATAGATATTAGATATTGGGACTTCATAAATTATGAGTTGATATTTCATTTTGATAAAGAATGTTGAAGATAAAAAAATAAGGGAAAATTGGTTTGGATGTGAAGAATATTCTAGAATGAAATGAATTGGATCAAATATGAATGGAAGTAGAAAAGATGAAATTTAGAATCTATTTATTGGTTGGTGGACTAATTTTTCTTAATTTTGTTTCTTAACATTTTGATTAATTAATATATGTATTATTTATAAGATATTTATTTTTTAAAAGATTTAATTATGGTAGTGTTATAAATGATTAAAATATCCCATTAAAATTTTGTGTCTCTAAAAACGATTTAGAGTTTCTTGAGGGTTGATAATGGTGCTCACTACAAAAATTAGATGTCTGATGAATATTTTGAAAAAAATATGGAATTAATCCTAGAATATGTGCACCAAATAAACGAAAACTGAATGTTTTATTTTGAATGGATGAATAGAAGTTTGGATAAATTTAAATAAACCATGTTGACTGAATGTGATACTTCACAATTCAATTATGTAGATGCAATTGGAGAATCTGTTCTATTCAAAATCATTATTTCTATAGACCCAATTCTATTATGAATCCACAAGTGAGTAATTACAAAGAGACCCCAATATTGAAATAAGTATTAGTGTTTTTGTCCTCTTTATTATCAATATCAATGTTGAGAATCTGGGGATGTTCAATAAAATTCATAATGTTCTCTCCCATCAAAAAAATTATCAAGTTCGTAAAGAGTAGTACCAAGATAAAACAATTAGGTAAACTACCCATTTCAAGTCTCAACAAACATAACTAACAAAATATATCATCCATGAATACTAATATAATAATTTTAAGAAGGATTGACCGCAATTCCTAACTTCTATAGTCCTCAGGATGGTGACTAAGATTGCGGTTACAACACATATATTGGGGAAATTTCCATAAAAATAATTTTTTTGGAATATATACATGAATAGAAATAATGATACCTAAAACATCATATAAAATTATTAATGATACATATAAAAAAATTAAACAATATATTCCTTGTCATACAGAATGAATCTCAAAAATAAATTGTCAAAAAAACCACCTATGCAGCAACCCCAAACACTAACTCCAGCTCCATGCTTTCTCAGTCAATAATAGTTATCAAAACCCTTGTGAACACCAAGGAAATATTTATATGTTAAATTATTGTGAGAATAAAATTTATACTCATAAGGATCCACTATAGGACCTCTCACGAAAATCTAGAAAAAATTACTAATAATCTAGTGAATATAACCAAAATGCTTATATTATACAATCTACCACTTTCTGGTATAATCATGTCTCACATACCATGTAACACCGAAGACATTTATGTTATATAAATCATCAAAGGAATCTTTTTCTACACACCAAACTTGCTTGGCTTTCTTTACACGAAATCGCGACCTTCCTCGATAGCTTGCGTCGTACGCAATACCGAGTTTCACTAAACAATGATATGCTAATAAAATATTATTAAAACTAGCTGTTATGAATAGTAATAACCACCTTTTGAAATTTTATAAATTTTATTTTTCAAAATGGAATTCATTTTTGGATTCGGAATATCGAAATTATCCTGGGGTGAAATTTTGGTATTTTTCTGAAAACTTTCAATTTTTAATGAATAGTTAAACCACTAAGTGGTTTTTAAAAAAACTGAATTTTTCATAAAACTTAATTTTACCACTTCTGTGAGTGGAATTTAAAAAACCCAAGAGACACGGTTAATATCAAGGACTAAAATGTGGTTCAATGAGATGAAAATAATTTTTGGTGAATAGTAACTTTTTACTTTTTTTACCACGGTTAAAAGTAAATAGGGTAATTAAGGGTAAAAATGATATTATTATTACCCTAACACATGTCCTAATTATATTGGATAAGTTTAATTCGACCAAAAACAACTTTAGAAATAAAATATGACCATTTAGGTCCACTTGGATTAGATTAGGACATTTATTATTAATTTATTTAAAGAAGGGTTAAAATAGTTATCATCATAGTTTAATAAGTAAATCATTTTTAATATTGGGTTATACATAAGATAAATTCGACTATAAATATTCATTAGAAAGATAAAGAGATTTCCTACATAATAGGATTTTATTTTTAATTTTTATACATTAAATAATTTAATTTTTTTTGACACAATAATGATGCAGTAATTCTCTTATTAATGAAATATTGACATAATCGATGTTATAAATACCCAAATAAATGTAATTTGAAACTTTTTATGAATTACACTAATTTTATAGGTTAATATGACATGTTATTATTTATTTAATTAACTTTTTGCGAACTAATCATACTGTAATGACTTTCACAAAAATCAATTACTAAATAGTGTCAAAATTGACATAAAATAGTTTTTTTAAACAAATATTTTATTATTAATTGTTATTTTATTCCTAAAAATCTATGGTTCGGCCAAATGACTTAGATAAGGTTATATATATTAATAATAAACAACTTGGGGGTTTTTTGGCTGCTTATAGTAAGTTTATTAACCTTGTACTATAAGAACACAAGAAGACACGGTAAAAGTAAAATTATTTAACTTAATGTTAAATCTAAATGATAAGGTTAAAATATGAACCTAAACATGTCTAAATTCTATTGGATGAAAGGATTCCGACCCATCCCCACCTTAGCCTCGAAATAAATTAATTTGGAGCTATTTTAAACTGAACATGACTTTATAATAAAATAATATTTTTTGTTATTCCAAAGGTGCCCCTCTCCTCCATTATAAAAGGGCACCACCTCCCTCTCTTCCTCACACCACTTTGAGCCTTCATGCTCAGCCAAACCCTGAAAAATTATCTTATAAACTTCCCTATAAATATCCTAGAGGTTCTGGTCTTCCTCAAATTCCAATTTTAGTGCCCTAAAAGGAGATCTCAAAGAGGCGCTTCAAAGAAGAGGTAATTTCTGTTACCAATTCTTTCAACTTAATTTCTTCTTCCACTTCTTCTTCTTAGGTTGTTTCATTATGATGTAATAACATCAGTATCACTCGTATACTGATATGTTATTATAAGTATGAAAAACCCCTATTTCACCATCTATCCATCCTACGGAAAACGAAATCACCGCACGTGCGTACGTACGGAATACCGTCTCCACGCCGTGGTGAAATGTATTTTCCACCACCACCTTACTTGGATGGGTATAATGGTGTAAATAATAACTATATATTATTATTTTAAAGTGATATTGATTCTGAAATAGTATACATGCACTCCAATACAGTTCCACGATCATGAGAACGATATCATCGCTCGTGCGCACGTACGGACTACCGTCTCCACGACGCGATGAGATTCATTCTCCACTTTAACCACTCATGAATGATTATAAAGTACATATAATAAGTAATCATGAAATATATGACATAATAATTATACTTGATTTATGTGTATATATATGTAAGTCATCTACTTAATTCCATTCAACTCAATAAGGAAACGAAAACAGCGTTCATGCGTACGGACGGCCTACCGTCTCCATGAACGGTGTATTTCATTCCATTTACTGATTTATTATATATATGTATATTATGAATATATATTATATATAAATCATGTTTTATATTCTGTAATTAATTAATCATGATCTAAGTAATCATATAAATAATTACAAGTTAAAACACGAACGACAAATGAGATGATTTTACCCAAAACGCTACTTTAAAATAAATTTACCAAAAAACGGGTAATATAAAGTCGTAAGTGAACCATATATGAAATAATAAAAATGAATATGATTCTGTAATAAGTCAATGACATTACTTAAATCATTATACAGGAGGTTCAGAGACTTACGAAGCAAATCGGACCTAAGGTAAGGGAAATATCACAATATGATTTCTATCTGAGATTGTTTATAGTTTGAAATTTACTGGGGTGTATTTTATCATCGACATCCATGTTTCCTCAATATTTAATATTATTTCCATCCACCTATAATTTTTTAAATCCAATTTTACCCTTTGGTGAGTTTTTAGTAAAAGATATGAAAGGAATCTTTTGTCGTTTTTCATACGAGGTACTTTTTGACTTTTCCAACAAAAGTACGAAAAGAATGTTTTTTTAACTTATACGCCATGAATGGATTTTTTAAAAAATTATTTCCAAGAAGCTTCCTTTAAATGTTTTCAATTTTATTTTTAGTCAACTTCTTTTAGTTTAAAATTGTATGACATGTTAAGAAAGGAAAAAGGGTTTTAAAGTAGAAAGGATATTTTCCTTAAGAATGGAGTTCAAGTGTTTTATCAAAATTATTTTCCATCTAAGAAAATAAAGGGTTCTGTTTCTATCTCTATTATTACATGGATTTGATTCTGTTGTGATGGAAATATTTTTATGAATTCATTTACCTTATATGAATTGTTTTATGTTGTCACGATGTTTAAGATTCCCATTTTTATTACATGGGTTATGCTATTATGTATGGTTTATGATTTTGTGGCACACATATGAATGGTATAATTATGAGATGGGTGGGACCTATATCTCCCTCCAATGCATTGGGTAAATATTTTATATCTCATGATATAGACATGGCTGGAACGGTAGGTTATACCGGTTCAGTGAAATAGGACTGAAACGAGGAGTGAACTCGGTTCAGAAATGGACTTTGTCCACTAAGATAGTCTTGGCAATGAGTCTTGACTAATAAGAAATGATTCTCTATGATTATGTGTGTATGCCACAATGTTTCATGTTTTATTTTATGATTATTGGGATTACATTTCACTACTATGATTTATCCCATGTTGTGAAATCATGATCTCTTTTGAAGGTTATGATTTTAAAAGATATGCTCTTATGAATATAATGTGATTGATATTTCTTTTGTTTACCCTTACTGAGCATTTGAGCTCACCCTTTTGTATGTTTTATTTCCCCAGGTCAGGAAGAAGGTTATTAAGTAGAATACGCCAAAAAGGGACTCTAGATATGATGAAATAAATGGGAGGAAAAGTAGATGCTTTATGAACCTGTTGTTTATGTTTCCCAGTTTCTAAAGACCCTATACCTATATGGTCCTTTCTTGGTTTTGTTATATGTTGTAATAAGTCTGATTCAATTCTAAAGTAATCACGATGTATGTAACGTATGGTTCATTATAGTTGGTACCAGAGGAAAGGTATAGTCAACCTTTGGAAACTAGGATGTGAAAGCCTTAGTAAGAACCCTAAGGATAAGTCTAAGCATAGAACACAATATTAATGTTTTAAAAATGGCCATGAATAACCTAGGATAAGACCTTAAGTGTGAAATTTTATTCTTGATTATGTGGTTTTCCTATGATAATTAGTGTTGCTCACACAATTCTTCTTGGTTTTAGTCAATGGCTGGAACCCGAAGGAACCGTGTTAATGCGGAATGCGATGGGAATGCAATGATTGTCCCCCTGAGCAACCAAACGTTATGGGAGATGGAATGAAAAATCTTGAAGCCATGCTCACACAACTTTCTCAAGCTATGAATCATGCAGGACTTCCAAATTGGAAAAGGAAGGAGCAACATTCTGTTGAATCCTTCATGAGACAGCGTCCAAATTCATTCAGTGGGTCTACTGATCCATTTGTTGCTGAACAATGGATTAGTACTACTGAAAAGATATTTTCAGTTCTTCAATGTTCTGAGCATGATAAAGTCATCTTAGCAGTGTATCATTTGGAAGGTGATGCTGATCAATGGTGGAATCTTATTGAGAATATGAGGCAAATGGATGAAATTGAGTCCATGGAATGGGACGAGTTCAAGAACTTATTTTTCAATAAGTACTTCCCTCGTATTCTCCGAAAAAAGATGGAGAAAGAGTTTCTCGAACTGAAGAAAAAGGATGATGAATATTTTGGTACCTATGAAGAAAATTTTACAAGCCTTGCAAGGTATGCTTCTGGTATTATTATCCAACCTGAGAGTAAGATCGATCAATTCTTTAGTGGCTTAAAACCAAGTCTTCGAAGGGCCTTAGCCATAAGGGACTTCAATAGCTACGAGGAAATCGTTCTATGTGCTCTCAAAGTTGATATGGAAATTGGAGTAACCCATCAGTCATATGGGTTAGATAAGAAGAGGAAAATGGAATTCAAAGGAAAATCTAAAGAGCACACTGAAAAGAAGATGAGATTTCAGTTATGCTAAAAGTGTGGAAAGAAACATGGAGGGAGTTTTCTTAAAGGGACAAGTAAATGTTTCAAATGTAGAAAAGAAGGTCATCGGGCATTTGAATGTCGTGATGATGGGAAGAAGATGTCTAATGATGCAAACAAAGGAAGGGATACACAGAATGAACCCACTGCACTTCAATGTTTCAAGTGCAAGGAGATGGGACATTATGCCAATAAATGCCCTAATCCAAGGGTTGATGATGATGGTCGACGTCAACAAACTCTTAAGGCTAAAGACAAAGTAGAGTCACATGCAATTTTTATTAACGATGTGGAGTACGATAATGATGTGGTGAAAGGTACACTTACCATCCACTCTAAAGTAGAAAATGTTTTATTTGATTCTGGATCCACCCACTCTTTTATTTCTGAGGAATTTTCTAAGGGTATCACCGTATTACCTCAACAATTAGATGTTGAGTTAGCTGTGACAACACCTAATGGCACAACAGTCGCTTCAAAAGTTTATAATTCTTCTCCGATTGAAGTTTGTGGGAAAGTGCTTCCTGAAAATCTTGTGATCCTTCCTATAGTGGAATTTTATGTGATTCTTGGCATGGATTGTGTTTCTCTACATGGAGCTCATATCAATTTCCAAAGAAGGGAAGTCGCATTTCATATTCCAGATCAATCTATGATCGTCTATCAATGCAAGGATGAACATAACCTTCTAGTGGAAATTTCTTCCATTTTATGGGTATTGATTCCACTAAATGAAGGTTATTTATCTCAAATGGTTGGTGAGAAACTCACGATTAAGAATATGCCCATTGTACGAGAGTTTGATGATGTCTTTCCGGAGGATTTACCGGGTCTTCCACCGAATCTCGAAGTTGAGTTTTCAATAGAACTCGTACCGGGTGCTTTTCCTATTTCAAAGAAACCTTATAGAATGGTCCCAATTGAGTTGCAGGAATTGAAGAAGCAACCCCAAGAGAATCTTGATAAGGGGTTCATATGCCCTAGTGCGTCACCTTGGGAAGCACATGTTCTGTTTGTTAAGAAGAAAGATGGATCAATGAGACTCTGCATTGATTATCGAGAACTTAACAAGATCACTATCAAGAACAAATATCCTCTCCCATGCATTGATGAATTATTTGACCAACTACGAGGAGCTCAATACTTTTCCAAGATTGATCTTCATTCAGGGTATCATCAATTAAGGGTCAAAAGGGAGGATATACCAAAGACGGCTTTCCGTACAAGGTATGGACACTATGAATTTATAGTGATGCCATTTTGTCTTACTAATGCCCCTGCTATCTTCATGGATCTAATGAATAGAGTCTTTAGAGACTCTCTTGACCAGTTTGTAGTAGTCTTTATAGACGATATTCTTGTCTATTCAAAGAGAAAGGAATAACATGAAGATCACTTGAGAATTATATTGAAGACCCTGAGAAAGGAGAAGCTTTATGCCAAATTTACCAAGTGTGAATTTTGGCTTCAAAAAGTTGCATTTTTGGGTCACATAATCTCAAAATAGGGGATATCTGTGGATCCAGCAAAAACAGAGGTTATCTAAAGATGGTCGAGACCAACAACAGTAACTGAGATCCAAAGTTTTCTTGGTTTGGATGGATATTATCGACGTTTTGTGAAATATTTTTCATGGTTATCTAATCCACTCACCAAGTTGACTCGGAAAGGAGTTAAGTTTGTTTGGATTGAATAATGTGAAGAGAATTTCAAGGAGTTTAAAAGAATTTTATCCAATGCACCTGTGCTCACACTGCCTTGTAGTGGAGAAAGGTTTGTGATCTATAGTGATGCATCCAAGAAGGGATTGGGGTGTGTTCTTATGCAAAATGATATTGTTATAGCTTATTCCTCACAAGAGCTGAAAATACATGAGCAAAATTACCCAACTCATGATTTGGTGTTAGCTACAGTAATCATTGCATTGAAGATTTGGAGGCATTACCTTTATGGTGAAAGGTGAGATATTTATACTGATCATCAAAGTTTAAAGTATATTTTTACACAAATGGATCTGAATATGCGCCAAAGAAGATGGTTGGAGCTGATTAAGGATTACGACTACTCAATTCATTACCACCCTAGGAAAGCAAACAAGGTGGTAGATGCATTAAGTCAACAAGACCATGCTATTTTATACATGATGAGGATCACAAAAGATTCAATATTTATGGATTTACAAAGGATGGATCTTGGAATTATAATGAATGGGAAAAAATCGTATCTTTCTCAAATGAATGTTTAACCATCTATAAATGTGAAGATTAAAGAGTCACATAAAGAAGATGTCGAGTTACAAAAGAAGGTGAGAAATGTTCCCGAATTCAACCTTGATTGTGATGGGATAATAATGTTCAGGAATCGGGTTTGTGTTCCTTCCATCCCCAAATTAAAGAAGGAGCTGCTGGATGAGGCTCATAGTTCTTCATTCTCTATTCATCCTGGAAGCACAAAGATGTATAGTGACATGAAAGAGTACTTCTGGTGGGATGGAATGAAAAGATATGTTGCTGAATATCTCTCTCGATGCTTAGTTTGTAAACAAGTTAAAGATGAGAGACATAAGTCTAAGGGGATGTTACAACCATTACCCATACCCGAATGGAAATGGGAAAACATCACTATGGACTTTGTCACAGGACTTCCTAAAACATCCAAAGGCAATAATGCTATCTGGGTCATAGTTGATCGTCTTACATAGTCTGCACACTTCATTTCTATTAGAGAGGATTTCTCTCTGGATCAGCTTGCCAGGATATATGTAAAGGAAGTGGTAAGATTGCATGGAGTACCACTTTCTATTATATCTGATCGGGATCCGAGATATATCTCGAAGTTCGGGCGAAGTCTTCAACATACTCCTGATACAGAGTTGAGTTTCAGCACTGCTTATCATCCTAAGACAGACGGTCAGTCTGAAAGAACAATTCAAACTCTAGAAGATATGTTGAGAGGTTGCTCTATGGATTTTAAAGGTGGTTGGGATCAACACCTACCTTTGGTGGAATTTTATTATAATAATAGCTTTCACTCCAGTATTCAGATGGCTCCTTATGAAGCTCTCTATGGAAAGAAATGCAGGACTCCAACTTGATGGGATGAAGTTGGGGAAAGAAAGCTATTAGGACCTGACCTCGTTGATGAAATGGCAGAAAAGGTCAGATCTATTCAACAAAACATAAGAGCATCTCAGAGATGACAGAAAAGTTATGCCGACAACCGAAGAAAAGACCTAGAGTTTGAAGTGGGTGATAAAGTGTTCTTACGAATATCTCCCTGGAAGAGGGTCATGAGATTTGGAAAGAAGGGGAAGTTGAGCCCTAGATATATCGGTCCTTTCGAAATACTGGATCGTGTTGGGAAGGTAGCTTACCGATTGGCGCTTCCACCGAATCTCTCTCAAGTTCACGATGTGTTCCATGTATCTCTCATGAGAAAGTACATACCTGATCCTTCACATGTACTTAGCTCAGAAGTTGTACCGCTGGAGCAAGATCTTTCTTATGAAGAATAGCCGATAGAGATTCTGGATCGTAGAGAAAAAGTCCTACGAAATAAGACCACTCGATTGGTGAATGTTTTATGGAGGAACCACCAATTAGAATAAGATACATGGGAGCTTGAGGATATGATGAGGGATTGGTATCCTCATCTATTTGTTACAAAGTGACGAATTTCGAGGGAGAAATTCATTTTAAGGGGGTAGAATGTAACCCCCGAGACTTTTATGTTATATAAATCATCAAAGAAATCTTTTTCTACACACAACACTTTCTTGGATTGCTTTAAACTAAATCGCGACCTTCCTCGATAGCTTGCGTTGTATGCAATATCGAGTTTCACTAAACAATGATATGCTAATAAAATATTATTAAAACTAGTCGTTATGAATAGTAATAACCACTTTTTGAAATTTTATAAATTTTATTTTTCAAAATGGACTTCTTTTTAGGATTTGGAATATCGAAATTATCATAGTGTAAAATTTTGGTATATTTCTGAAAACTTTCAATTTTTGATGAATAGTGAAACCACTAAGTGGTATTTAAAAAAACTGAATTTTTCATAAAACATAAATTTACCGCTTCTGTGAGTGGAATTTCAAAAATCCGAGAGACACAGTTTATATCAAGGACTATAATGTGGTTCAATGGGATGAAAATAATTTTTGGTGAATAGTAACTTTTTACTTTTTTTACCACGGTTAAAAGTAAATAGGGTAATTAAGGGTAAAAATGATATTATTATTACCTTAACACATGTCCTAATTCTATTGGATAAGTGTAATTCGACCCAAAACAACCATAGTAATAGAATATGACCATTTAGGCCCACATGGATTAGATTAGGACATTTATTATTAATTTATTTAAAGAAGGGTTAAAATAGTTAAAATCAATGTTTAATTAGTAAATCATTTTTAATATAGGGTTATACATAAGATAAATTCGACTATAAATATTCATTAAAAATATAAAGATATTTCATACATAATAGTATTTTATTTGTAATTTTTAGACATTATATAATTTAATTTATTTATGACACAACAATGATGCAGTAATTATCTTATTAATGAAATATTGACATAATTGATGTTATAAATACCTAAATAAATGTAATATGAACCTTTTTATGGATTAAACAAATTTTATAGGTTAATATGACATCTTAGTATTGATTTAATTAACTTTTGTTGAACTAATCATACTGTTATGATTTTCACAAAAATCAATTACTAAATAGTGTCAAAATTGACATAAAATAGTTTTTAAAACAAATATTATATTATTAATGGTTATTTTATTCCTAAAAATCTATGTTTCGGCCAATTGGCTTCGATAAGGTTATATATATTAATAATAAACAACTTGGGGTTCTTTTGGCTGCTTATAGTAAGTTTATTAACCTTACAGTATAAGAACACAAGAAGACACGGTAAAAGTAAAATTATTTAACTTAATGTTAAATCTAAATTATAAGGCTAAATACGAACCTAAACATGTCTAAATTCTATTGGATGAGAGGATTTAGACCCATCCCCACCTTATCCTTGAAATAAATTAATTTGAAGCTATTTAAAACCGAACTTGACTTTATAATAAAATAATATTTTTTGTTATTCCAAAGGTGCCCCTCTCCTCCCTTATAAAAGGGAACCACCTCCCTCTCTTACTCACACCACTTTGAGCCTTCAAGCTCGGCCAACCCCTGCCAAATTCTTTTATTCAATTCCCTAGAAATATCCTAGAGGTTCTGGTTTTCCTCAAAGACCAATTTTAGTGCCCGAAAAGGAGATCTCAAAGAGGCGCTTCAAAGAAGAGGTAATTTCCGTTACCAATTCTTTCAAATTTATTTCTTCTTCCACTTCTTCTTCTTAGGTTGTTTCACTATGAAGTAATAAATCATTATCACTCATATACTGATATGTTATTATAAGTATGAAACAACCCTATTTCACCATCTATCCATCCTACGGAAAATGAAATCACCGCGCGTGCGTATGTACGGAATACCGTCTCCACACCGTGGTGAAATCTATTTTCCACCACCACCTTACTTGGATGGGTATAATGGTGTAAATAATAACTATATATTATTATTTTAAAGTGATATTGATTCTGAAATAGTATACATACACTCCAATACAGTTCCACGATCAAGAGAACGATATCATCGCTCGTGCGTACGTACGGACTACCGTCTCCACGACGCGATGAGATCCATTCTCCACTTTAACCATTCATGAATGATTATAAAGTACATATAATAAGTAATAATGAAATATATTACATAATAATGATACTGGATTTATGTGTATATATATGTATGTCATCTACTTAATTCCATTCAACTCAGTAAGGAAACAAAAACAACATTCATGCGTACGTACGGCCTACCGTCTCCATGAACGGTGAATTTCTTTCCATTTACTGATTTATTATATATATGTATATTATGAATATATATTATATATAAATCATGTTTTATATTTTGGAATTAAGTAATCATTATCTAATTAATCATATGAATAATTACAAGTTAAAACATGAACGACAAATGAGACGATTTTACCCAAACCGCTACATTAACATGAATTTACAAAAGAACGGGTAATATAAAGTCATAAGTGAACCATATATGATATAATAACAATGAATATGATTCTGTAATAATTCAATGACATTATTTAAATCATTATACAGGAGGTTTGGAAACTGACGAAGCAAATCAGACCTAAGGTAAGGGAAATATCACAATCTCATTTCTATCCGAGATTGTTTATACTTTGAAATTTACTGGGGTTTATTTTATCATCCACATCAATGTTTCCTCAATATTTAATACTATTTCCATCCAGATACAATTTTTTAAATCCAATTTTACCCTTTGGTGAGTTTTTAGTAAAAGATATGAATGGAATCTGTTTTCGTTTTTCATACGAGGTACTTTTTTACTTTTCCGACAAAAGTACGAGAAGAATGTTTTTTTAACTTATACGGCATGAATGGATTTTTTAAAAAATTATTTCCAAGAAGCTTCATTTACATGTTTTCATGTTTATTTTTAATCAACTTCTTTTAGTTTAAAATTGTATGACATGTTAAGAAAGGAAAAAGGGTTTTAAAGTAGAAAGGATATTTTCCTTAAGAATGGAGTTCAGGTGTTTTATCAAAATTATTTTCCATCTAAGATAATGAAGGGTTCTGTTTCTATCTCTATTATTACATGGATTTGATTATGTTGTGATGGAAATATTTTTATGAATTCATTTAAATTATATGAATTGTTTTATGATGTCACGATGTTTATGATTCCCATTTCTATTACATGGGTTATGCTATGATGTATGGTTTATGATTTTGTGGCACACATAAGAATGGCATCATTATGAGATGGGTGGGACCTATATCTTCATCCAATGCATTGGGTAAATATTTTATATCTCATGATATAGACATGGCTGGAATGGTAGGTTATACCGGTTCAATGAAACAGTACTGAAACGAGGAGTGAACTCGGTTCAGAAATGGACTTTGTCCACTAAGATAGTCTTGGAAATGAGTCTTGACTAATAAGAAATGATTCTCTATGATTATGTGTGTATGCCACAAAGTTTCATGTTTTATGTTATGATTATTTGGATTACATTTCACTACTATGATTTATCCCATGTTATGAAATCATGATCTCTTTTGCAGGTTAATATTTCCAAAAGATATGGTATTATGAATATGATGTGATTGATATTTCTTTTTTTTTACCCTTACTGATCATTTTAGCTCACCCTTTTGAATGTTTTATTTACCCAGGTCAGGAAGAAGGTTATTAAGTAGAATATTCCAAAAAGGTACTCTAGACATGACGAAATAAATGGGAGGCAAAGTAGATGCTTTATGAACAAGTTGTTTATGTTTCCCAGTTTCTAAAGACACTATACCTATACGGTCCTTTCTTGGTTTTGTTAAATGTTGTAATAACTGTGCTTCAATTCTGAAGTAATGAAAATGTATTTAAATTATGGGTCGTTACATACCAGGTATCACATCATAGTGTGTTAAAACAATATTAAAATATTATAATTATTGTAGCCCCAAAATAACATCCTCCCTTATTTTACACTTATATACCCCAACATCAATAGTCTCATTCTCCCATCCCATCCTAATTGATATAGTTTGGATCATAACCCTACCTATACTAACTCACTTAATGTCCCACATCTCATTTTATATTTATGGTAATTATCATATTATGTACCATAACCTCATCATCAACCACATTCCACATGCATCACATCATATGACCATAGTTTTAGGGTATTTTGATCATGAAATACATCAACCCGTTACCATCCTAGTACAATAATAAACCCCCACCACATAACCATAACCACATTATCTCCACATCATCATGTACACCATGTGCACTCCCACAATGGGAACAATCGTACCAGTCATGGTTTATCATATCCCCTTTGTTGATAAAGGGTGAGTGTTTAATAGGGGAAGTATTCCATCTATTCTGAGTGACCAACATATTAGGGAAATTATTTGAAACCAAAACAATTGGAGTCTTTATAAATTACATAGAAGAATTTAGGTGAATGTAAAAAAACATTAAAATATATTTTAAAATATATATTTTCGGGAAAAAATCCATCAAGGTAACATTGATGTATTTTTTTAGTTCATTGCATTTGTCAAATAAGAGAATTTTCTTTGGTCAGTTGTGGGGTTCTATGGAGGATCATTCATGACTCATAAAAGCTTATACATAGCTGTAGGTGAGGCCTATAAATAAAAGGTTCCCCCTCTCATTTTAGTATCTCAATACATAGGGAGAATCTAAGCTCTGGATCACGTAATATTTTTATGCAATGGGAGTTGCACAAAATAATTTATGTCGGGTGCAAGCTAAGGAAGTTAGGTGTAAATTTTTTGTTTCATGTATGAATGAAGGTGTGTGTAAGAGAATGTTTTGTGTGAAAAGTACAAAACATGCATGCAAGGTGTAGTAAAGGTCACTCGTAATAGTAGGTTTTTCACTCAAGACATAAAACATGTGCTCAATTTGTAGTAAGGGAAGCATTAATGATTCGGAGTTTCCCAGTACATATATGGTAAAGATGTATTTTTAAGTGGATGAGAGTGTTCCATTATTAGAGAGTCTATATATAGTAGAGTATGTATTCATTAGAGATAATTAAGGGACCTACATGTCTATTAACTCTATGTGGATCTTATGACGAAGCTATGAGCACACTTCTGTTGAGAGAGCAGTGAGATTTCAAATTGTGATTGGTTGTAAGTCAGTAGGGATAGTGAGTCCACTCTAAACATTATAAATAGAAGTGCCCTTTTTTGGATTTGTTACATCATCACATCACCTTTTCATGCTCCTTGGATGTAACCCGGTGAGCATGAACAATGAAAAATCACTATGTCCAGTGCATGATTTGGTTTTTGATCACGTTTTGTAAAGGGGGAGAGAGAAGTGTGTTTTGTTTAACAAAGAAAAATGTTCAAAAGGGGAATAAGTATTAACCTTTCATATCCTTATTCTACTCCTTCTCACTTTAATTAGATTATTTTATCTAATAGATATGATTAATACCCAAACTAAGGGTTCTCGAAAAAAGAACCATTATCTAAGATCACCTTGTTACTACTACACCAAGACACAAACCACTATATTCATCCACTATTACAAAACTTCATGTATATAGACACACATAAAAATATTAAAAACAACCAGAGTGATAAATTAATTAATTCTTTTTAGTGAATTCGATATTTACATTCACCAACCAATATTATGTTTACTATTACATTTTTCCTAATATCAAAATAAAAAAATTCTTATATGTCAGCTACATTTATTCTTACCATAATATTTTTATTTATATAATGATTCAATTAAAGGATTAATTTCATTATTTTCAATTTGAACCCACACCAATTAATTTCTATCCTATATCATCAAATAATATTTTAATTAGTATCCCAATATCACTTTCTTATATCCTCATTCCACACTATTGTGTGGTTAAAACACCATCACCTAATTTTTCAAAACCAAAACCACATATCAATAATCAGAAACCATAAATTAGGAATACAACATTTTGGGATAACATCAATTATTTTTCTTTTTTCAACTATTTGAGGATCATATTTAATAAAAAACATTAGTTAATATTCATCTATGTTAGGTGTTCTTAGCATTCAAACCAAACAACAATTAATATTACAATATTAATAAATATCCATCATTAAATGGGGTCATACTAATATGAGTGACACAATATATAATTTATTCAAAGAATAAGATTAAAATATAAAAAAGATTACAAAATTCATGTTGTTATTTATTACCATTATTTTCCAACCACTTTCACTGTCAGGTTTCAATTTGGTTATTTGTATAAATTTATTGTAGATATATAATATTACCCAAAACAAATAAAATAATTTAAATGTATTAAAAATTACCAACATAGTAGCCCTATTTTAAAATTTGGTTTTTTAATTGTTAATGTTTCTATTAATACCAAGGATTTAATATATTTTACAAAAAATATTAGACTAGTAACAATTACATAAAACATCAATATAATTTTGACAAAATCATTAAAATTTCCATTTAAATTAAAATGTCAATAAAATTTTCAATACAAAATTACAAACAAGTTAAAAGATGAGATTTAGTGTCATTAAAACCATTTTTAGAATCTAAATTTTCTTTTTTTATAATGCATGATTCATTAGGATCCATATAAGTTGAAACAAAAAAATATTAAACAACACATCACATACAAGCACCTAACACAACGTCTGTTGTCAAAATCAACAAGTATAGAGTTTCTCCATAGATAAAAAAACAGGAAAATATATATATCGTATCATGATACTATCATTTTTGGGTCGCTCTAACATTCCCACACAACCTTAAAATATGTAATTAAATAATTCATCTTGGAAGGTTAAATTTTATCCCACTTTGTATTCATAAATCGATAACAAACATTACCATTAAAAAGAACTCTATAAGAATTATAGCTTAATATTGATTCAAATTTTTTTATTTTTTTTAATTTAATTCAGAGGACCACCTCATTAACAGACATGATTAGAAAAAAATTTATGCATGTGCCTTTCTCAGGTCTCTACTCTTCATATAGTACCAACCACTTAATATTTTGGTATAATCTTGATCCTCACATCGGATCATCGGAGGCCCTAAATTCTAATTTCTTAGTCGGTCTCCCAGGAATATGTCATGAAAAAAAATCAACCAATACCATTTCCCAACCAACCCACATATTTTTCAGAGTTCATATATTCAATATCCATCTAATATCTCAACCATATACATTGATACCACTTTGTCTTGTCCCCGAATAATTGTACCACTCCTAGACTGACGGTGTAGAGAAGGTGCGACCCATGAATCCCACCTATAATTGGCCTCTAGTTGGTGACTATCATCAAGGGATAAAACAAATAGTCATATGAATTTCCCTTACATATTAATTTGAGTATAATAGATAATATTGAACCAATAATTAATAACATATCAAATAAAATAATATATGATCCAATATAATAACTACAACAAAAATATCTTATAATTTATAATGAATATCTAAAAATAAATTCCAAAACAACTCCAATCACCCAGATCTAAATAGAAAATTGATCCCCAATATATCCTAGCCTAGTTTAGTTACATAAACCCCTCTTAAATAACAAAAAAATTTATATATGAATATGGAGATCATATCATATGTAATTATAGTATCCTCAAAAAATACATCCCATAAAAATGTGTTGAAAGAATAATAATTCCCTAGTGTGTAAAGTGTAGAACCCAAATGAACCTATTAGATCAAATACCAATTATTTGTATCACTATGGAATACTCACTAAGTATAACATTCATGAATAATTAGATAATAAATTGGTGAATTAAATCAATGTTTCCATATGACCAGTTTCCTAATGGGTTTTTTATCTCACAAAAAATGTAAAATGTGTGGTAATCTCATAACTTCACACTTGAAATGAGTTGGGTAACAACCCTACCTACCCAAACTCTATCAAGGTTAGACATCTCAAGTTGAAATCATGGAAAATCCATATATCATACAATCACATAATAACAACATCACATCTACATTGATAACATCCAAATTAGAGTAGTGTGGTATCATTAACATTAATTTAATTAACCTCATGCCCTTCTCCCACCCTATATGACCCCAACCACATCACCTTCAACCCATCAACACAACTTCATATGACACACTAAATTCGAATTCAAGACATTTCATGGTCGTGCCAACTTTATGCCACCACATCTAGTATACTACTAAATGGGGAGTAGGGTAGTGAGTGTATTCATCCATCTTCCCTCAACATCCTAGTTGTTGGGGAAGATACCTATAACAGAAAAATATGGCGGTAATATATAATAATTATCTTAGGTGGGGTAATTTTGAAATCATAATAAAATAAATGGTAAAATTGATTAACACAATACTTAAGATATGGGTTCACACAAACTAGAACCACTAAATCGGATCACAATGCTACTTCCACACCATAAAACAAACTATTATCTCTTATAAACCTTAAAAAAAATCCACAAAAAACACACAATGAACAATGAAAACCAAAATTTATTCCAACATTAATCTTTCACATTGAAAATTCAAATTACTTTAGAAACAAATATTATTTTTATAATGACATTTTACCAAAAATTTATTGAAAGCCCGTTATCAAATCTAACTTACATTATTCCAAGTCATTACCATCACATTTATTTCATTATTCAATTCATACATTAATTAACAGATATTAAATTCCATCCCACACCAAGTAAATTCTATCTCATATCCTATTAAAATAATTTAATCTGATTCACACATTCACATAATTATATTCTCATTCTATGATAATGAGAATCTACAACACCATCACCTCATTTATTATATCCAAAACCAAACATCAATATCTATTGACCATAATCCTATATTACAATTTGGGGGGGGGGGGTTCAAACATAATTTTGGCTTAATATTATTAAAAATTACCTTTTAGATGGAATAATTAATTATTATTCAATTTTATGATGTTTTATCAATATTAAACAAAAAATAACAACAAATTTATTCATTTATAAAAACACATGACACTCAATGGGATCATCATTAAATGTAAAAACATATAGTAGTAAATATCCAAATCAATGAGATAAAATTATAATATACATAAAAAAAATACAATATTTATTCCCATTAATTCAAAATAAATTTGTACTAATAAATTTCTCATTCATTATTCAATTCACATCACCAAATTTACATTTAATATGTATTTTCCATCACATAAAATTAGATAAGGCATACTTATAGTCATAGGTTATCAGTCTTCATAATATTTAGAAACTAATAATGAAATAATATCAACGAAAATATAAAATAAAGCTCTCATTTCATTAATTTAATTTCCCCACATGAAAAAATAATTATTAGTTATATAATGAAATATTTTACTATTACATTCCATAATTTCCTTATTTATATCTAATTTATTTTTATTCTAATAATTACCTATTTTATTCTTATATTAAATCCATTGGAGAGAAATGTTTCCCCCATGTTTTGACAATAAAAATCACATTTCAAAACTCATTTAATTTAGGATGGTTAAGGGTTTATTCCTTCTTCAAGGAAATTGATTTTAAATTTCATGATTTTGAAATATTATTCTGAGTTCCTTTCACTAATAGTGTTTTAGGTTTATTTAGAGGATAAAACAAATTTTAAACTATGAATAAACTACCCTTATATGATATATATTCTTAGTTTAAGGGTTGGTAGTGTAATGCCCTGACCCCAGTTACCCAGAGTGAGTGCATTATTACGTAACATTGGCATGATCACAAAAGATCAAGTCTCGAAAGAACGATTAGTTTAGTAGCCTTGGACACACTAGATACATTCGTAAATGTTACATTACATCATAAAGTGAAAAAATAAAATAAAATAGTCTCCATATTCCACACTCATATCCCCTTTAGACTATTCCTGCAGGTCAGTCATAAAATATTTCTTCACATCCTTGGAAAAATAAAACATAGAAAGGGGTGAGCTCAGATGCTCCGTAAGGATAACAATATAGTGGAATATTTCATAAATAAACATAAACATTTAAGGCAATGTATAAATAAAAAAAATCCTTTTAAACTTGAACTTCAGCATAATATAGAAAAAATAAAATGAAGTAATTCCATTTACTTATTCACATGGATATTCTACTAGTCAAATAATCACATGCAATATCCATATCCACTTTCATAATGATTGAACGCATAATGCCAGACTATCATAAATACATAGCCAAGGCCTCGTGCCAAGACTACAAATATGATTTTTTCAAGGCCTCGTGCCAAGCCACAAGTTAGTCTCATGAGACCTACCGGTGCATCGAAGAGCTATTGCAGGCTCCACCTATCACATACCACGTCCAATGGATTCCTTATAAGAAAAGGTTTAAACACATCATAAAACATAACATATTCGTATCACATAAAACATGCAGAATGGAAACATAACATTTCCAAATTTCAATCACAAGATATCAATACAACACATTGTTATGATAAAACCATTTTTAAAACCAAAAGAAAAGTAAAACTTGGTATTTATTTTTTTCATTTTTTATAAAATTTATGGCTTGTAGAGGATGCCGAAACTCAAGTAATGGTCACAGCGGTGGATAAGTCATTGTCGCCGCATACGTACGACAAAAAAATCATTTTTGTAATTTAGTAAAACACTTCGTATAAAAAGATTCCTTTTGAATAAATTTAAATGTCAAAGGGGTTTATACACCGTATAAAAGAATGTTGTGTGTAAAAAAAATATGCCTCAATAAAAGGAGATTGAGACGAAGTCCCTTACCTCGAGTCAAACTTGACTCGATAATTATTAATCTCTACAATAATAAACTAGTGTTAATGTATACTTTCCTAAGAACCTTTTTCATGTTCATTATTACTTTTATATCTCTTATTACCATGTTATGAACATTACATATTTATTTAAGTTAATAACGGTCGTTTTGTTGAAGTTTGGTACATGAGTCAAAAATAAAATTCTTATAATTACAAGTTGTTCATGTGGTAATATATCTATTATATTCATAATCATATTCATGATTTAGATATCATATATATCATATATATCTAGTAGATACATGCATTTATAATATTACTTAACATTTAGAGGTAAGAAATGAAATGCACCATTCATGGAGACGATAAGTCGTATGTACACATGAACGCTACTTTCATTTCTATTTCATATTTAATGGAATGAAATCAGAATGATATAAAGGTATATTATAATTACTGTATATTATCATATATAATGTCATTAATTCCATCATTTATGCATCCCACATATGGAATTAACGATTCAAATCACTTTGAGGGGGCGGTCGTCCGCACTTCCTAAAATGAAATTATCACGTTTACCCATAATGGAATTCATAAAGGTATGACATAAATGAAAAATTCATAAGAATAAAAAAACATAAACATAATATATATCATATATAAATATACTTACATATTAATGGACACCATGAGAGGTGTTAAAAGAATATTGAACAATCATCGTTTCGTGAGGCACTAATTTTCCACCCACAGAAACAGTATGTTCTTTAACCATTAGATGAAGGAGTTTGTAAGTGTAAATAAAATACTTATCATATAAACATCCTAGTATATTAATTATACTGGTGTTATTACAAAATAAAGGAATAAAAAGAGTTTAAGGGGTTGGAGAAGCAAAATAAAACAAAAGAACATAAGGGAAGACATTACCTTAAAATTGGGAAACTCTTTTTGATTTGAGCCAAAGGCTTCCTTGGGAATACTTCTAACCAAATTGAGGCTAGTAGGAGTAAGATATGGAATTTTAGAGAGTATTTTGGTAGAGGTTGGCTGAGCCAAGTGGATTTGAAGGTGTGAATAATATGGTATAGTTGTGGGCCTTCTATAAGAGGAGAGGAGTGGCACTCTTGGAAAGTTATGAAATGTTACATTATTATGAAATTATTTTCGGATTTTAAAGGTACAAAAATGATATATTTATAGGATAAGGTGATAAGGTTTCTAAATATACCAATCCAATAGGTTTTGTAAAAGTTTAAGTCTTAGATTTTACCTTATCTTTTCATTTTATTTAAATTGTTCATTAATGAGGTAATCGCTTCATCATCCTGCTGTCATAAAAAAATTAATTTATTTAATGTCCAAAAAATATAAAAAAATACCATGATTTAGGAATTTTTTTTAGGTTTCCAATGGATATTTATAGTCGAAAATATAACTTGTATAACATTTTGTAATAATTGTTTTAGTAAAACAATACATGTTTGTGACATTTTTATTTTTACTTTAAATAAAAGGTATTAATGTCATTATCATACCCACGTGGCTCCATGGGATCCCCAAGATGACCCATTGATTTTCTTGGTCGGCCATGACTCATCCAATAAGGGTAGTACAAGTGTAAATGTAATTTCATATTATTATAACATTATATTTACCTTAAATTACACTAATTATATTTAATCGTGATTAATAAAACTTAAAAGTTACTATTCACAAAATATTATTTTCATCCCATTGAACCGCAATGTACTTACTAATGACAACCATGTATGTCGGATTTTTGAAATTCAATTCACAGATGTCGTAAAGTTTCATTTAAACAAAAAATTAGTTTTTTTAACTACCACTTAGTGGTTTCACTATTCATCAAAAATTAATGTTTCTCAGAACAAAACCAAAAATCCACCCTAAGCTATAATTTATATTCTGAATTAAAAATTGATGTATATTTTTCAAAATTCAAAACATATAAGTTGAATTAATTAATTTAATAATTAATTCCCGCTGTCACAACACATAGCATGTTTTTAAGAAAAAACTATATATCAAAAGAGTGACAATTGTTTATGTCCAATTTCAAAGTGAAATTAATTCTAATGACCACCATTGGATAAAATGGTTAAAATATATTCTAATTATACTATAAAACCACTCAATTTTATAATTTATCACTACAAATTATTTTGATTTAAAAAGTTGTTTTATGTATTTTTCACTATTCATTGAAAATTGGAAGTTCTCAGAAAAATACCAAAAATTCAACATAGGCTAATTTCGATATTACGAATCCAAAAATGATGTCCATTTTGAAATATAAAATTTATATAATTTCAAAAAGTGGGTATTACTATTCATAACAGCTATTTTGATTGGTCGCGGTGTGTTAGAATCTCGAACATGCGTACAATGCAAGCTATTTCATTATTGAAAGAGAAGCGTATCCTGGAATCTTGTTGTGTTACATTCTCCTCTCCATCAATAAATTATGTCCTCAAAATTTGAAATTGTTATTCTAAAATAAAAGGTTCAATGTAGAAAATATCTTTGTGGAAAACCCATATCAGAAATAGGGTTCATAAAAATATAACTTTAAAACAAAGAGAGAGAAGTACAAAGGTCACCCAAGATAGCCCATACCAGGATTCAATGAAAACCTGGATATGGAGGAGAAACAAACCATCATGGTCTGATGGAGTTTTGTTGAAAATAGGATTAGGAGAAAGTAAACTACAAGAAAATCACAAACTTGTGGTATGTTAAACGATCATTGGTTCCCCAGTAGGAAAAGTTAACCGACAACATTTTTGTTTCAATTTACATTTCATAATGTTGAGGAATTTATTTAGTAGATTTACTAAGAACGTAAGGAAATATATATACTTTTCATATAGACTTTCATTCTATAATAAATTTTTACCACAAACCCAACATTCACTAAAAAAGATAATAGAACTCAAAAATATTATATTTATCCTAATCGTACAAGGTTCCAAATATTAACACATACCATTTAGATCAGGAAAAATATTTTGAAATAATGAGGGACTTCCTGCAGGCTAGTGGTACGTAATAAAGGCATGTCGCACTATGGTTGTGGGTTCAATTCGTACAGCTTTGTCCGATGTGACATGTTATCCCCAGACATGCAGGTTGTCCTTTTCCTAAAACTATAGTATTATAATATTCCAAAAATAATCTTCAGAAATTTTTTAACCTTAAAAAATACTATCCAAAGTTAAAATTAATCCATTCCAACATTTATAGTTATCCAAAATAAGTTTGTCCAAACTTTCTCTAAAAGGTCTCTAAATTCCAAAATCAATTCATCAGATTCCCCAAACATGTTAAATTTTCTCTTATTGTGACATACTAAAAATATGATTACCATCATCAGATTAAAACCTTAATGAAAACAACAAGTACTGCAGTACAATACTTATATATCACATTATACTTATAACCATAATATAGTTCATGAGTCTAACAACACAAATACAATAATTATTCCACTTCAACTGTAGTAACAACATAAGATTGGCCTTGTTCCCTTGGCCTTTTCTGAGGTAAGTTTTCTTGGCTCTTAGGGAATTCATTTGCATAATTCTCCATTTCTCTAAAATTTTAGCATTCAACATTGACAACATTTTTCTTTCCCTTATAATCACAAGCCTGGTGATCTTTTTCTCCAGATTTATAAAAAACTCACATTCATTTTAGGAAAGTACTGGGTTGATTCTTCCCATAATTATCGTATAATGTAAAATCCTTCTTTCCCTTTTTCCTTTTATCTATCTCTTGTTCCACTGTTCTCTTCTTCTCTTGCTTTACTTCATTGTCATAAGATTTAGAGAATTTCTTTTCTATCTTGATAGAACACGAGACTATATCTTCGTACATTGAGAAAGATTGTGATACTAATTCTCGACGGAGAAATGGTTTTAACCCATCAAAGAAATGATCAATCATAATTCTTGGGTTACGTATATAATCTGCAGCATACCTCGCTAACCTTGTAAAGTTGGCCTCATACTTTGTGACATTGTCATCCTCCTTTTGTCTCAGACACAGAAATTGCCTTTCCATATCTGCTCGATGGTCACGAGGAATGTATTTTTCTAAGAAAATATCTGTGTAATATCTCCAATCCATACTTGATACTTCGTTATCTTCCTTTGTATTATTAATCAATGACCACCATTGATCATAATCTCTAGTGAGGCTGTAAACTACCATGATAGCCTATTACCTTTCACTACTCCCCAAAGCCTGCAATATTTTCTCAAGGGAATTTATCAATTGTTCTCCTACTAAGGGATTTGTAATCCCATTGAATTTTGGTGGTTTTTGCCTCATGAAGCGGTCTAACATTGATCCTCCACATTGCGGATTAGGGTGCTCCATACGAGTAAAGTTATTATTAATAACCTGAGTGAGTTGTCCCAGTATGGTGATGAGCTGATCAACACCAGTTTTATCACCAACTCCATCATAATTGTCTTGAGTAGAAGGGAAATCCCTACATGGAGTGAGTGCATTGATACGGTTTCCATTCCTTACACTAGGCACCATTTCTAAACAATGTCATAAACTAGATTAGTTTATGAATCAAAATACATAATTCCATAATTGTAACACGCATAACATAATTTTAACTATTTATGGATACAATCCATAAAAAAATGTTTTCATTGAGGAAGTATATACTCATAAACCCATCATAATGGTTTGTAAAGAAATCGTGACTTATCCTAAGCATATCCCCCCAGAGTATCGTAACCAAGAGTGCACCAAGGCCCGTTGTCGTGCACCAGTTCCCATTTGAGTCTAGCGTAAAGCAGTGTTTTCGGGGTTTACCCCTAGGTACATCTGTGCCAGAGCCGCCTCTACCTGCTCATATTGAGATAGGGAAGTATTTCTCGGAAAACTCATAAAATCTATATAATTCCAAAATTCAAGGAAGTTCTTCTATACTAATCCTAATATTATATCATAGGGTTATGTGCTCTAATCATAGTTTTTCTAAATCTAGATTCCAAGGATAGTACTAAACTGCCTCTGATACCAACTGTAACTCCCCGAACCTAGTTTCCCAGAGTCAGTGCATTATTATGTAACATTGGCATGATCACAAAAGATCAAGTCTCGAAAGACCGATTAGTTTAGTATCCTTGGAAACACTAGATACATTCATAAATGTTACATCATATCATAAAGTGAAAAACTAAAATAACATAGTCTCCATAGTCCACACTCATATCCCCTTCAGACTATCCCTACAGGTCAGTCATAAAATATTTCTTCACATCTTGGGAAAAATAAAACATAGAAAGGGGTGAGCTCAGATGCTCAGTAAGAATAAAAATATAGTGAAAACATTCATAAATAAACATTAACATTTAAGGAAATGTATAACTAAAACAAAAGCCTTTTAAACATGAACTTCAACATAATATGGCAAAAATAAAATGAATTAATGTCATTTACTTATTCACATGGACATTCTACTAGTCAAATAATCTCATGAAATATCAATAACCACTTTCATAATGATGGAATGCATAATTCCAGACTATCATAACCATATAGCCAAGGTCTTGTGCCAAGACTACAAATACGATTTTTCCAAGGCCTTGTTCCAAGACACTAGTTTGTCTCATTAGACCTACCGATGCATCTACGAGCTATAGTGGGCTCCTCCTGTCAAATACTAAGTCCAATGCATTCCTTATATGAAATGGTTTAAACATATCATAAACCATAACATTATCGTATCACATAAAACATGCATAATGGAAAAATAACATTTCCAAATTTCAGTCACAAGATATCAATACAACACATTCATATGATAAACCATTTTCAACACCAAAACAAAATAAAAACTTGGTATTTATTTTTTTCATTTTAAAAAACGTTATGGCATATAGAGGAAGCCGAAAATCAAATAATGGTCACGGCGGTGGATAAGTCATTGTCGCCGCATACATACAACAAAAAACATTCCTTTTTTTCGTTTAGTAAAACACTTCGTATACAAAGATTCTTGTTGAATAAACATCAAAGTCAAAGGGGTTTATACCCCATATAAAAGAAAGATGTGTATAAAAAAATATGCCTCAATGAAAGGAGATTGAGACGATGTCCCTTACCTCGTGTCCGACCTGACTCGATCATTCTTTAATCTACTGATTAATAAACTAGATTTAATATCTACTTTCTTAAGAAACTTTTTCAAGTTCATTATTCCTTTTATATCACTTATTACCATGTTATGAACATTATGTAATTATTTAGGTTAGTAACGGTCGTTTTGTCGATCTTTGTTACTTGAGTCAAAAATAAACTTCTTATAATTACAAGTTGTTCATGTGGTAAAATATCAACTAAATCCAAAATTATATTAATGATGTAGATATCATCTATATCATATATATCTAGTAGATACATGCATTTATAATATTATATAACATATGTAGGTAAGAAATGAAATGCATCGTTCATGGAGATGGTAAGCCGTACGTACGCATGAACCCTACATTCATTTTTATTTTGTTTTTAATTGAATGAAATCATAATGATATAAAGTTATATTATAATTACTGTATAATATAATATATAAAATCATTAACTCCATCCTTTATACATCCAACATATGGAATTAACGATTCAAATCACTTTGATGGGGAGGTAGTCCGCACATCCTAAAATTAAATTATCACATTTACCCATAATGGAAATCATAAAGGAATGACATAAATGAAAAATAAATAAGAATAAGGAAAAAATAAACATAATATATATCGTATATAAATATTGTTACATATTAATGGCCACCATGAGAGGTGTTAAAAGAATATTGAACAATCATCATTTCGTGAGGCATTAATTCACCACCCACAGAAACAATATGTTCTTTAACCATTAGATGAAGGTTTCTGTAAGTGTAAATCAAATACTTATCATAAAAACATACTATTATATTGAATATACTGGTTTTGTTTCAAAATAAATTAATAAAAAGAGTTTAAGTGGTTGGAGAAGAAAAATAATACAAAAGAACGTAAGGGAAGACATTACCATAAAATCGGGTAACTATTTTTTATTTGAGCCAATGGATTCCTTGGGAAGACGTATGCCCAATGTGAGGATTATAGGAGTAATAGAGGGAAGTTGAGAGAGTATTTGGTCAGAGTTTTTCTGAGCCAAATGTATTTTATGGTGTGAATAAGGTGGTAGAGGTGGGGGCCTTTTATAAGAGGAGAAGAGGGGAACTCCTGGAAATTCATGAAATGTTACATTATTATGAAATGATTTTCGGATTTTAAAGGTCCCACAATGATATATTTCAAGGATAAGTTGGTAAGGGTTATAAATATACCCATCCAATAGGTTTTAGACAAGCGTAAGTCTTAGATTTTACCTTATATTTTCATTTTATTTAAATTGTTCATTAATGAGGTAATCACTGCATCATCATGGTGTCATAAAAAATTTAATTTATATAATATCTAAAAATTATAAAACAAATACCATGATGTATGAAATGTTTTTATCATTCCAATGGATATTTATAGTCGAAAAGATAACTTGTATACCCCCTTGTAAAAATTGTTTTAGTAAAACAATACATGTTTGTGACATTTTTATTTTTACTTTAAATAAAAGGTTTTAATGTCATTATCATACCCAATTGGCTCCATGGGGTCCCCAAGTTCACCCATGGATTTTCTTGGTCGGACATGACTCATCCAATATGTATAGTACAAGTGTTAAGGTAATTTCATATTATTATAGCATTATATTTACCTTAAATTTCACTAATTACCTTTAACCGCGATTAATAAAACTTAAAAGTTACTATTCACCAAAAATTATTTTCATCCCATTGAACCAAATTTTACTTACTAATGACAACCATGTATGTCGGATTTTTGAAATGCAATTCATAGAAGTGGTAAAGTTTCATTTAAACGAAAAATTAGTTTTTTTAACTACCAATTAGTGGTTTCACTATTCATCAAAAATTGAAGTTTCTCAGAACAATACAAGAAATCCACCCTAATCTATAATTGAAATTCTGAATTCAAAAATGATGTATATTTTACAATATTCAAAACAAATATGTTATATTGATTAATTTAATAATTAGTTCTTGTTGTCACAACAAATAGCGTGCTTTTAAGAAACAATATATATCATCAGATTGACAATTGTTTATGTTCAATTTCAATGTGAAATAAATAATAATGACCACCATTGGATAAAATGGTTAAAATATATTCTAATTATATTTTAAAACCTTTCAATTGTATAATATATCAAAATAAATTATTTTGATTAAAAAGGTTGTTTTTAAGTATTTTTATATATTCATCGAAAATTGGAAGTTCTCAGAAAAATACAAAAAATTCAACATAGGCTAATTTTGATAATCCGAATCCAAAAATGAAGTCCATTTTGAAATATAGAATTTATATAATTTCAAAAAGTGTGTATTACTATTCTTAACCGCTATTTTGATTGGTCGCGGTGTGTTAAAATCTCGAACATGCGTACAATGCAAGCTATTGAATTATTGAAAGAGAAACGTATCATGGAAGCTTGGGGTGTTATAGGTAGCCATTAAACTATTACTACTCCAAATGATGAACCATACATTAAAAACACGATACTTGATATTCCCTTACATAACATAAGGGATATCAAATATAGTTGTACACAATTTATGGATGTTACCACTGACCATTATGCAACTCTAATATACCCTCAAATGGCTATTCAACCCACACATTACTACCACTATGGCCTCAAACATGGTGTAGGTATAAATCCCTCACTATTTTGAAATACTACACAAACAATAAGATTTAGGGACACCATTCTAAATCCAAGTAATTATAAGCTTATATTTTTCTATTTGAAAATTTTATTTTGTTAAAATGATTAATTTATAACAAATAAAAACATTTATTTATTACATTAAGTATTTAAAATTATATAATATATCTTTAAATTATCTCATTATCTTATGAAATTTATCATATAAAAAAATAATATTTTAAAATAATATTATTAAAATTGATATTTTAAATTATAAATTCTTCTTATATAAATTTGGTATTATATTTTTTAAAATATTTTTTATTATAAATACATTTATTTGATTATTTAAATATGAAAAATTAAATTTTATTTGAAAGGATTTTAGAATTATTATAAATTATTATTTTCAGTTACATGAAATATGTATAACATTAATAACAAGTGTGAAGATAATAATTAAAAGTAATATAATTTAAATATATGAAATAAATGAAGTTCTGAAAATATTTTAATATTCATTGTGAATTTTTAAATCATGAAATGTAACTATGATCTATTTATTATTTTTATGTAATAAATACTAAAATGATTTCATAAAAAGAATATATAATTTATACTTCACATAAATTGTTTTACTTTTAAAATTATTAAATGTAATGTATGCGTGTTAATTATGCTATTCTATCTAAATAAAATTATATAAATGATAACAAAAAATTAATGGTAATGAAATTTATGAAGAAATAAATAAATTTATTTATTTAGAACTATGATTTGTTAAAAATTTTATATAAATATTATTTTATAATATCAAATTAAATAAATATTAATAATAAATTATGAAAAAAATAAAATGATAAAAAATTAATAGAATAAAATAATTTATGAGATGAAGTCGAATTGGGGACTTCATGTTTCTCGGGGAGGCCACGAAAGTAGTGGGAAAAAGGGTTTGACATTATGAGTCGAGTACATTGTAGGAGAGATCAAAAACATGTTTTTTCATTGTAGGAGTTGAAACTAAGGAGTTCATCTTCAGAAGAGGAACTGGCAGAAAAATAGTGAGAAGGCATCTGAGCACAGTCTATTGATTATTCATGGAAATGGGGTTTGAGATAATATGAATGAGATAAAATGAAGAATTGAACAATAGATATGACATGTGACCACTGATCTTCATTTATGTTATACATAAATGGAATTATTATTGTGTATATTTAATTTGGGTGTTCGAATATTCATTCTTTGTGTCGAAATTGGGTGAATGGTGCCTTGATTTTCTCAAATTGTGGGTTTTGTCCCCTTGGAATTTTTCCTACTACATACATTCCCCTGTATTGGAGTAATTAAAATGTGATGATCTCATCTTCTTCCTAGTAGGTTCCCTTCATCCCTCTTATTTGTGTATCATGCAGGGTGGGTGTATGATTGTTTACTTTGTGGAGATAGTTGAATACAAATTAAATTAACATAATTGAACCACTTTAATATCAATATATAGGTGTTTGGAAAAAGTGATGTATGACCTAATTGTTATTTTTTTTGTTGATGTGGTGAATTTTATTGGCTAGCTACACACTATAAATTGTGTCCATTTGGGGTCATCGTTTGTGCACTAGATGATTATGGAGTTCATGTTTTTTTCCTAATGATTGAATGTTATGATAATTGTTAAACATGTATACCTAGCTACGAAATGCATCCCACAAGATCATCCTTTTTTGTGGTAACACCTGAAATTAAAAGTGTAATTAAAGAAGGAATTCATTTTAAAATACGAATATCCTTTTCTTTGGATTGTGTGGTGGTGTGGTTATGGGAAAATCTATGCATAGTGGTCGGTTTTATTTGATGTGGTAATCAGGGAATGAGATTTTTTTATAGCGGGCCTACATAACTGGTTGTGGTTAGTATTTTTCTGACTGTGTTTGTGAGATGGGGGGTATTTGGTTTTGAAGGGTGGATTTGGAGGGATGAATTTTTAGAATGATAGTGTTTCTTCATACAGGTACTTCTCCATTAATAACTTGTAGAAATCTTCACCCTTACCTGGTGATCGATATATGTTATATAATGAATTGATGAGAAATGAGGATACATTGGAATGATTTGCCTTTAATTTGAATTGTGTTAATTTACCATGAATAGTCTTCCTCTATATGAATTTGGTCATGTTATTTTTTTCTCCATTGTTTTTAGCATTTTCATGGGTAGAGATGGAATGGTCAAGTTAATTGTTTAAAAAATGACGGTAATGTTTAAATAAACATATTTGGAATGTGAAATTTGTTCTATGGCATGGTGTGTGGTGATTCTCTTATAAAATTTGTAGTAGAGAAGGCAGTTATGTGATCTGTTTTTTTTGTCTAAGAACCCTTATGTTGGGCATGAGTGTTTGGTATCATATATGTATATATGTGTATTTTCCATTTGATTTATATTCTCACACCACATTAGTTGAGCAATATGTTCAAAACACCACCATGTCATAGGGAGTGTGTTTTTCCCAGACTTCTCAGATGGATGATGGATGGCTGGAATCCCGTACTTCCATGGTCGCACTTATAGTCGGTGATAACCGAAGACTCTTCGGGGGGGGGGGGGTTTGGTTTTTGATGCCCAATTGAGTGTGGGAAAGTTATGCATTCTTAGGTGTATTTGAAATGAGAAATGTAGTTATTTCATAGGTTTCTTTGGGATTAGGTGTGGTTTGGGGCCTAGGTGTTTGGATGAGGGAAACGATGTGGTTTGTAAGGACCAAGTGTATATGGGAGAGGTTTGGTTTGCCAGGCCTAGGTTTCTGTGAGTGAAATGTGGTTGTTGGGCCTAGGTGTGCACAGGTGGGTTGTGATATGGTATGTTTGAAAGAAGTGGGAGCATCATGACATTTTCCTTTGGTGTGTGATAGTGGTTAATCAGTAGGTAGGTGGAGAGGGGTTCCTTATCATCGATGTGGATTTTACAATATTATACGAAATGTGTTATTTGGTGAGCATACCTTCGTGTGGTTGGGAGGGTTAGTATACCGGTTTAGGTGTTTCATAGTTCTACTATTTCTCATAGGTTCATTATTATGCTTCATTCACATGTGCATAAGAGACATTGGTATTCCCACTGACCATAATTGTATACTCACCCTACATATATAAAATGGTTTTGAGGTTTCCCGGAGGACTTCACTGATCATATTGAACCATACTAGCTTAGATCATGATAGTTTCTATGTTACTACCTAGCTTTACATTTGGGTACCACTTTGGATAGTTTTTTATTATTAACAGTTCTATTTTACACATTCATGTGCGATGGTTTTGTATTTCATTTATATATGTATTAGAGTTTCTATGTAGCAGATCCATCATATCTCCCGATATTGTTTTCAAGAAAATTGTAATGCCTCCAATATTGTTAGATTTGTACATCCTTGGTTCTATTTTACAACTCAAGGCCCATTGGAGGTGGGACTCGGGGTTATTATCTCCCTTTCCTCATTTCCTGCCTAGAAGGGGTATCTTTAGTGAAGTGGGGAATGAAAGAGTTGTATCATAGTTGATGGATGAGATATATAATGGTGTTTGGCGTTAGAAATGTTGAGGATTTCAAGATATGGTATGGGAATAGTTCTTGTCGACCTTCGAACATGACATAGGATAGTGAGACCGGATAGTACATGGGATTTTAGGGCCCCCATGATCCAGTTCGCAGACTCTGCCAATTGAACGACCAAGTGAGATGGACCTACATATAGGTTAGAGTCCTAGGAAAGTTACATGCATCATAATGAATTTTTTTTGTTTGAAATGTGTTATTTTGGGAAGGTTAAAATAAATATATGATATAAAATTAAAATTATTTGTCGGAGTATAAGACTCAAGGGGGGGGGTTTAATTGAGTATTTATAAAAAAAATTGTTAAAAAGGGTTCTTTAAAAAATAATATCCCCCTATGAAAATAATCACAAATTCAGTTTGTAGTGAATTTATAAATGTTTTGAAGGATCAATTTGGTTCTCTAAAGATTCATTAGTTCTTTGTTTTCCCAATCTAAGGATTAGTAATACTCATGAAACAAACATACTGATTCAAAATAGATGTTAACACTTGATAAACTAACTATCAATTTTCAATTTATCTTAATTCCATAAATACAAAAATTGATAAAAATTTAAGATAAACAACACAACAGATAAAACAAGAGGTTCATTCTCAAGCAGATACTTAGTACACTCTACTTGGTTATCACCCACCACCAAGCAGTTTATATTAAAAAAACTATTGATCCACAACCTGGATCGGGGTTCACAACAGCACACAGGTTGTCCAAGTCACAATTGATCTCTACCAAAGTAATTCGTGCGAAAAATAGACAAACATATCTCATAGTATCTCTTCCATAGTTCTACGTGGGATACATATTTAAGAAGGGATTGAAAGTGAGGATATTTTTTTATCCTCTAGTTTATCTCAGGAGACAATGTGTGAGATTGAAACAGATATACACACTAATCCAAATAGTATGGATGAGAACACAACATATTTAGGAATGATAATAGGTTTTAGAAATCTTAGTGTGTTGTGCAGTAATGATCTAGATTCAATGAATGTTGTGGAAATGATAGTTGATTATTCTTCTGAAAGTTGTCTTTAGAACGGAGTGTTATAGTTTCTTGTGAAAGAGTTAATCTCTTTTTAGTGAGGATGTTTAGAAAGCTCCTGTAGGTAGTTTCTAGGTAAGATCATACTTCGATGTTTTCTCTTTTCAATATTCTGATTTTGCATAGTCTATATTTCAGCGTGTTCTCTAAGCTCAATGTGTATATGTATATCTCTATGTATCTGTCTCCCTATTTTTTTAGCTCTGATTGAAGTCCTTTTATACTTCAAGATCCACTAGGCATGAAGATCTCCACATGTTCATGTACCTTGTACTACCTATGTATAGTCCTACAACAACATTACATAATGTCAGAAACATTAATTTATCAAAAGATAACCATTATAAATAAATTTGAATTAATAAAATAAAAACAGTTATTTAGGACTATCGGTGAGTCATCTTCGGACTGTTGTCTTCGGTTTGGTAACATCGGTCTGTCAACATTGGTGTGTCGACTTCGGTGTTTCGACTTCATTGTGTAAACTTTGGTCTATCCATCTTTGATGTGTCATCTTCGGTGTGTCGAATTTGATGTGTCTACTTTGGTGTCTTGACATTGGTATGTCAACTTCGGTATGTCTTCTTCGGTGTGTCCACTTCAGTGTGTTAACTTCACTGTGTCAAATTCAGTGTGTCGACTTTTGTTCGTCAACTTCAGCCTGTCAATCTTCTGTGTGTTATCTTCAGTGTGTCGAAATTGGTTTTCCGACTTTGGTGTGTCGACTTCGGTGTGTCGACTCCAGTGGATCATCTTCGGTGTTTCGACTTCGGTGTGACAACTTCAGCCTATCAATCTTCTGTCTATCAATCTTTGGACTATCAATCATCGTTGTGTCGAACATCGGTGTGTCGAACATCGGTGTGTCGACTTCGGTGTGTCAGGGAATAAAAAATATTACGAAGTGTCTATCTTACACAAATCATTAAAAGACTAAGTTTTATCAAAAAGGAAATGAATAAATACACTTTTAATCATACTTACTCAAGAATATAGGTTATTGAATTATTTAAGTATATTTTTCTGTATGAAATAATTGATTCAAATAATGATATTAAAATTGCTTGAAAGAGTTGAATCTGTATATTGACATTATTTGTGATTATAAAAACTACTTTATCAAAGATTTTCCAACAATATCCCCCTTTTTGATAACCACAAATTTTATCATACATGGAAAAATATATAGAATAAAGATAGCTTGACCTAGCATACTTCACATAATGTAATTGTATATTATAAATACAGTTTTCCTTGTTTGAAGTTATAAAACAAATCTCCCCCTCAATAAATGGATTAAGGAGAGTACATGCCATGTGTCCTAAACCAATGAATCTCCCCATTAGATAAATTGTGTATGCCTTATTTTCTATATATTTTCCCCCTTTTGGGATTATAAAAAAGAAATGTAGAATGGAGAAATAACAAAAAATGAAGACACTATAAATATTTTCATTAAGTGGCATAAAATTAAAATCCAAACAAAAATGATCAACCCCCTATCAAAGAAAAACAATCCACCACTAAGGGTTTGGCTGCTGTAGGGTTTTGACTTTGTCTGAAGGATCTGAGGGAGAAGGAGATGGTTTGGAAGAGGCATAGGTAAGAGGTGTTCTAAAGATAACACTAGGCAGGGAAACACCTATGTGAATATTGGCTGCAAGGGTTGTCCGCCTTTCTTGACAACACTCGACATGGAGTATACTCTATGATGATTGGTCTAATCTGGGAAAGGGCCGGAGAGATAGTCATTAAAGTAAGAGGCTATGATGTAGGACCAATTTACATAGCTAGAAGGACCACAATATCCTCGGTCTGAACATTCATATAAGGCTTAATGAGATTGATGTAATCATTAATGATTTTTCCACAATATTGCATCGCCTTCTCGAAGTCATCCTTATTTTCCATAAATTTACTCAGCAAATGTGTAAACTCCTTCAATTTAAGGGATTTATTCTTGAATGATTCTATGAATATATGAATTCTATGATTTTATGAGAGAAAAATGAAGATATTGATGAGATAATTCTAGGTATAAATCTTAGTGAAATACTTATCCACCTTTTCCAGAAGACCATTATGAGTAGGAGAGGCTTAATTTGTTCACATGCAGAACATATTGTAGACAAGGTCTGTATTTAGATGTACTCATTCATGGGTTTCATTGTCTGAAACACTGCGAATATTATGAAGTACCTCTCTCATCAGAACCTTGAGAGACTCTAAATTCGTAATAGAACTTTTCCTACTCCTAGAACAGGATTTGTTAGTCATCATTTTCCAAAGCTCTTCATTCAACTTATTTAGGTCCACACTGAGTAGATGAGTTACCAAGTACCTATGAACATCCAGAACACCACTAAATGAGGCCTTAAAGTCAGAGTTTAAATAATTTAACTCATTTCTCATCTTTCATGCTTCTTCTCTAAGAAAGTTATTGTGTCTAATAATGGTTACTGTTGTATTAATGAATTCGGTTGAATCTTGTGGATCACTATTCTTGCAATCATTGCTGCATCAGCATATGAGATACTAGATGATGTGGAGGCTTCAATTCTGGATCCAACTGAATCTATCACAAATTCACATATATCATTTTTAAATTTCCCCAAATCAGCTTTAGTAACATAATCACTGAGCAATACGGGAGCTACTTGTTCTACAACTAGAGGTGCTACTGAGGGAATAGATGAAAAAAATTCTAATTCATCTTGGAATTTTGGAGTAAGAGGTCAAGAAACCCTCTCCTCATCTGAGACGTATTCTAAACCAAAAAAAATATATCCTGGATCATTATTCCACTCTCTAGCAGATGTCCAGTCTCTTGACTCAATAGTATCAATTTTGATCCTTCTTTCATGAGGCTTAGGAACAATATCATCAACATCAACTTCTACATTCTAGTCTCATGCCGTAACATCTTTTCTGGGAACATGAACCAACTAAAATTCACGTTTTTCTTGTGATCCAGCTACTTCAGTTTTACTAGGCACTTCATCAATTTGAGGCATCAGAACAACATCTTCTTTATCTTATCCAACAGCCATAAGATCATTCAATTTCTAAATTATCTCTTGATTTTATACATTAGGAAGGGGTGATATGTTCTCATGTTCATCATCTCTATGACCAAAAACCTATTGTTCAACATGCTGAACACCCTCACCAGCTCCATGTACAGATTACTCAGTGGATCTTTCAACCACTTGTAGTCCCATTTTTAGAGATTCACTCACATTATCATCATCAGCTCCATTATCACCACCACTGCCACCATCATCATTATCATATGATTCCTCATCAAATTTACCAACACAACCTTCAACTCTAGAGACTTTAGTTTCATCCTCATCCTCATCACCTAATAAATATTCTCTAGAGAGAATGTTCAAAGGTATACTAGTAGGTCCATAAGACATATCATTGGGACTTTCAGAAATATCAGGATCACTCATATCATCAAAAGGAGATCCTTCTTCCCTTGGCACTTTAGGCTCATCTTCCTCGGTATAATAAACTAGAACCTCTCCTTGTTTGAGACGTAGATCAACTTGGTCCTTTGGTCTAGAAGGGTAGTCAAATATATTGAAAACCTCATATAGCCTTTCCTCATCCCCTACCCAATATCTCTTCCATGGATTCTAGAAGATTTTCATCCATCTACAAATGTCTTTTTGAAGAAAAAAACCACTACATTCACTTACCACTTCATATCCATCTTCCTAACAACCAAATCTTTTTGACATGGTAGAAATAATCCTCAGATAGTACATGATGGTTTCCTTCTTGGATGAATTAATTAGATCAGAGATATTCTCCATTAGATACATACATAGGTTTAATTTTATCCCATATTTCAACAAAAAGATCAAGAAAGAATCGTGATACTTCACAGTTGAGAAATCTCCCTTCATGGGGGAGATTTTATGTTATATGAACTTAAAAAGTAGTCACACTTCTCCTTCAAATTCATTTGAAACCATCCTCTTGGATTCTCCATTTCTTGTTTTCTCATTCAGAGCATCATCATAAGAGAACAAATCAGGGTATAGTGGAATGTTACCAGGATAGTCAGCAATGACACCTTCATGAAGCATTTCTAAGCATTCATCCCATTCCATGGATGAAAAATCTATCTCCTTTCCCTTTACTACATACTTTATCTTTACTACCTCAGATTCATCCATTGATATCCTCAAATGTTGATAGAACTCATGAACTAGTTAGGGATAATGTGGCCTTTCATTATTGGTGATCCATCTGAGCCATCCTTGAGATTGAAGTACTTTCAACAAAAATGATTTTCTAGAAATAAGCCACTTAGAAGACACCTCCTTTTCAGTCGCAAACACTCAGCTTTCCAGGTTTGGTTTCATAGTCCCACTGGACTAACCTTTCTGACACTTAACAGCTGGAGATTTTCTAGGTTCTTCCATTGCAAGCTTGGTCCTTTACATGATAAGACATCAGATTTAAATAGTATTGAGAGGTCGAGAGTCAAGAGGAAGAGTGAAAAATGATAGAAGGCTTTACTACAGAGGAGAATGTGAATGGTCGGGATGGATTGAACTACAAATATCATTTAGGTATTGTAATCATAAAACATAAAACATGGAAAAACGTGAGTAAAACATCATCGTTTTATTTAAAACAGGCAGAATTTACAAATCAATCCTTAAATACATCAGTGGAAATAAATCAATTTCAAGGATCAGTTTCATAAGATTGGTTTCAAGGGATCTGTTTCAAAAAGATCCATTTCATGATATTGGTTTCAAGAATATCGGTTTCAAGAGATCAGTTTCAAGAAGATCGGCTTCAAGAGATCAGTTTTAGGAGGATAGGTTCCAAGAGACGAGTTTCAAGAAATCTGATTCAAGGATCGGTTTTATGAGATCAGTTTCAAGAATCAGTTTCATGAGATTTGTTTCAAGAAATCGGTTTCAAGGATCAGTTTCATGATATCGGTTTCAAGTAGATAGGTTTGATGAGATTGGTTTCAAGGATAAGTTTCAAGAAGATCCTACTAATTTATCATTCCTAGTTCATGTCTGGTGTAATTAATTCTCTCAGAACATAAGGTACCAGTGAATATGTCAGCAAACTGATGTTTAGTCCCAATAAACTCAAGAGTTATTCCACATTTTTGATAATGATATCTCAAAATGTTACGTCTAACATCAATATGATTTTTTCTAGAATGAGAAGATATATTTTCGGAAATTTTAATAGAAATTGTGTTGTCAAAATTTATGGGGGCATGTTTTAATTGAAATCCATAGTCCAACAAGGTATGTTTCACCCAAAAAATTTGTGCACAATAAATACTCGTAGAAATGCACTCTGCTTCAGCTATTGATAATTAAACTGAATTTTTCTTTTTTACTACACCAAGATATCAATGAATATCCAAAAAAGTGAAATGTTCCGTAGGTACTCCTTCTATCTATCTTACATTCACCAAAATCAGCATATGAATAGCTAACTAAATAAAAAGGTTGTCCTTTTGAATGGAACAGTCCTAATTTAATTGTATACTTGAGGTATTTGAAAATTCTATTAACAAAATTTAGGTGTGAATCTTTTAGGTTTTCTTGAAATCTCGCACACATACACACATTGAGCATAATATCTCACCTACTAGCTGTTAAGTACAATAAACTCCCTGTCATTCCTCTATAAGCAGTTTGATCAAATAATTTTCCATTTTCATCAACATCTAACATACATGTAGAACTCATTAGAGTTTCACTTCTCTTAATGCTATCAAAACCATATCTTTTCAAAAGATATATTGTTTACTTACTTAGATTTAGTATTATACCATATTTATTTGGAAATATTTGAAATCCAAGAAAATATTTGAGTTAACCCATTAAACTAATTTCAAAATCACTTTTCATCATAATTGAAAAATTATTACATAAATAATTTTTAGAAGATCAAAAGATAATATCATCTATATATACCTGTTCTATTAAAACTTCTTTCAAAACTCGTTTTATAAATAAAGAAGGATTTGCAAGTCCTTTTGTAAAACCTATCAAAATAATAAAATTACTTAACCTTTCATACCATGATCAGGGAGTTTGTTTCAAACCATACAATGCTTTTGATAATTTGAACACATCATTTGGAAAATGTGGATTGGTAAATCTGGGGGTTATTCAACAAAAACATCCTCAATTATATAACCATTCATGAATGCACTTTTGATATCCATTTGATAATGTTAAAAATTCAAGTGTGCTGCATAGGCAAGTAAGATAAAAATTTCCTCAAGTCTAGCTAATATCGCAAAATTTTCTTCATAATCAATTCCCTCTTCTTGATTATATCCTTTTCCAACTAATTTAGCTTTATTTATAACTATATTTCCATCTTCATCTACCATATTTCTAAACACCCATTTGGTTCCTATGTTCAATGTATCCTTTGTTCTATCAACAAGTTTCCAAACTTTATTTCATTCAATCTAATTATGTTCTTCTTTCTTGTCCATTACCAAAAATTCATCATTAATTGCATCATTGATATTTTTAGGTTCAAGTTGTGATGATATGTCTTGATGATCAACCAGGTTTCTCAAGGAAGCTCTAGTTTGTGTTCCTCTATATAAATCTCCAACAATAACATCTATGTGATTATTCTTAAGTGTTCCAGTTGGTCTAGAGAATGTAGGACTTGTTATTTTAGGTTTTTCAGGTTGATCTTGTTCACTACAGTTAGGATGTGGATAATTTTCAGAACTAGAAGTTTTCCTTGATTCTTTCACATGGTTAATTGATCTTGTATCATCAATGTCCAGATTGGACATATCTCCTTCAATATTTTCTAGTGAAGTATTGGGTTCATGTGGATCTGCTTCATCTAACATGATGTGTACATACTCCAACACACATTTGGTTTTCTTATTAAAGAATCTATAGGCATTACTTGATATAGAATATCCATGAAATATTCCTTCATCACTTTTAGAGGGAAATTTATCTAAATTATCATTAGTGTTCAGAATATAGACTTTACATCCAAAACAATTTAAAATAACCTACTTTGGGTTTCCTATTATTCTACAATTTGTAAGGAGTTTTCTTAAGAATGGGTATAATTAAAAATCTGTTTATTATATAGCCATCTATATAAGTTTCTTCATCCCAAAAATAAATGGGAAAATCATATTCATTAAGCATAGTCCGAGAAATTTATTTTAAGGTTCTATTTCTTCTTTCTACCACACCAACTTGTTGAGGTGTTCTAGGTGCATAGAATTTATTATTATAGCCATTTTGTGAGAAACAAGCTTCAAAATATTGATTCTCAATGTCACGAAAATGATCACATCTTAAGGATTTAATCTTAATTCCACTATGATTTTTTACAATCCTATCATATTTGGTAAAGTGTGAAAAATATTCAATTTTACAAGTCAGGAAAATGTTCTAGGTATAACTATATAAATCATCTACAAGAACATAAACATAGTTCTTACCATTGAGACTTGAAACTCTAGATGGTCCAAACAAGTCCATGTGAACTAACTGAAGAGGTTGAGAAGTAGTTACATCTTTCTTTGGATTGAAAGATATTTTATGTTGCTTTCCCTTTTTACAAGGATTACATACATTGTTTTTTTGGAAACTCTAATTTGGGAAATTCTCTAAATAATACATTTGTAGTTAACATCCTAGGAGATTGTATATTACAATTTTCTAGTATTATAATCCAAATCCAAGACTCTATGTGAAAGTCATTTAGACAAGTGACAATCAATGAGGCTAGTGTGTCTAGATTTATAGCATATACATTATCATTTCTAAAACTAGTAAATACTAAATTATTCATCGAATAAAAAACGTGTCACAAATCGTTTTTGAATTTAAAATTAAATCCATCATCACATAGTTGAGATATTCTAAGAAGGTTATACTTTAATCCATCAACATACAGTACTTTAGAAATTGAAATAAAGTTAGGGTTACCAATCTGGCCTAGGCTAACGATTTTTCCTTTACCATTCTCACCAAATGTGAAATGTCCTCCATCGATATTGATAATAATTTTAAAGTTGAAAAATACCCTATCATATGTCTTGAACACCCATTGTCCCACTACAACAGCTTTTTAAAAAAGCTCATTAGGCATTTTACCTACAAAACAATTTAACAATGAAATGACTTTGGAACCCATATTTGTTTAGGTCCACATAAAATAGTAACATAATCCTTAGTAACCCACAACTATCTTATGGGTTTATTATATACAGAATATAAAGTGTTTGAAAATAAACTCTATTTGGCCCTAAGGAATTGGATACATTAAAAGAATTTTTGGAACTGGAAATTGTAGTACATTTCTAATTTTTTACAAAAAGTAGCAGATTTTCCATATTTGGGGGTAAAATGTGATTTGCATAAATTCCTTTTACTTGGTTGATATCTTATCCTAGAAGTATACTTAAGAGATATTTTTTCCAAGAAATTGAGTAAGAGTATTTTTACCATTTTTAAACTTCTCTGGGTCTTTATTCAATTGTTCATTTGACATTTTTAACTCATTGTTCTCTTTGAGTGGTTGAGCATTTTTCTCGTTTTCAATTGTAAGTTAAGATTTAGCAGTCACAGTAAGAGCATGCTATTTCATCAAAGATTTATATTTATCTTTCAACTCATTACATTTTTCTTCTAACATTTTTCAATATACCAATAGTTCATCATATATCATATTTTCAGTCTCACTTTCAGAATAATAAGAATTATTTCTAGAAGAGTTTAATGCTACCTCAGTTGTGTTTCTTATGAATCACATATTTGCCATATCATCTTTCTCATTCTGAGAAGAGCCAAATTCCCTTGAACTGTCCTTGGAGGACCTTTATGTGGCCATCATTACTTTCTTATACCTTCTATCTTAATTTTCATATTTTTCTTTTATTTCATGTTTGGGTAGTCAGCCATGACCTGTCCTTTCCTTTTATAATCATAACAGATTATCTCTTCTGATTTATCATTTTTCTTCTAATCCTTTTTCCAATTTCCCTTATTATCATTATTTCATTTGTAAATGGGCCTTTTTAATAACTTATTTTTCCTATAAAATTTCATGAATCATATAGCCAACTGGGCCATTTCTTCATCACTGTCTGAAGAAACTTCATCACTTCTTGACCATTAGAAAACAACATTAATTGTCTCTTAATATTTAATTTTGGATTTAGTTGTCTTGAAAGATACAGACGCCCGTTTTTGTTCATACTGCTATTGATTTACCTTCAATTATTCTTCATACATCATTAATTTTTCAATCAATTCATTCACTGGAATTTTATCAATATCACATGATTCTATGATAGACACAGATGTTCCACTCTATCTTTCATGTAGGCAACTCATAATCCGTATGATATGCTCTTTGGCAGTTACTTATAATCCTAAATAAATCATGGTATTCACAATTTCATTAAACCTAAGACAAATATCATAAGTTTACATGTCATGGTTCATTATAAATTTATTTTATTTTATTGTAAATTCATTCAATCACATTTCTTTAACATTAGATGTTCCTTCTTGAGAAACAGAGTGAGTATCCCAAATTTATTGTGCATTTTTACAAGCAGAGATATGGTTAAACTCTTCATATCTTACGGTATAATACAGTTCATTCATTGCGTTACAATTATTGTTATAGGCACTCTTAGTAGGTTCATCCCCAGTGTTTCTAGTAGTTTCAAAAATAACATATCTACTTTCAATAATAGTCCAGATTTCAAATCTCATACTTTCTAAATGTATTTTTATTTTAAACTTCCACTGACTATAGTTAGTTCCATTAAAGAAAGTTGGACTATTGGTAACAGCTCCTTCTAATCTATTTTCTGTGATAAAGGTCGTAATAAAGTTTCAAAGAGATAAATATTTAGAAATAACAGAAATTCGAAGATCTTTGAAACACAACTATAATAACAGTTAAAACGATTTGAGAAACTAATAGTAACTTTCACCTCCTTTGATACCAAATGTTGGATGGAGTAGATGACTCAAGAGGGGGGGGGGGGGTAAATTGATTATCTATTAAAATTTATATTAAGAAAGGTTTCTTTATAGAATAATATCCCCCTATGAAAATAAACACAAATTCAGTTTGTAGTGAATTTATAAAAGTCTTGAAGGTTCAATTTGGTTCACTAATGATTGATTAGTTCTCATCTTTCCCAATCTAAGGACTAGTAAAACTTTTAAAACAAACCTACTAATTCAAAACATATGTAAACACATGCTAAACTAACTATCAACGTTCAGTTTATCTTTATGACATAAATACAAAAACAGATAAAAATATAAGTTAACAACACATCAGATAAAACAAGAGGTTCAGTCTCAAGTAGGGACTTAGTCCTCCCCACTTGGTGATCACCCGCCACATAGTAGTTTATATTAGAAAAATTTGATCCACATCTTTAATCGGGGTTCACAATAGCACACAAGTTTTCTAGGTGGCACATGACCTATACCATAGTTATTCATCGAAAAAATAAACAAATAGATCTCACAGGATCTCTTCCACATTTCTATGTGGGATACAAGTGTAAGAAGGGATTGAATGTGAAGATATTTTTTTATCCTCCAGTTTAGCTCAAGAGACAGGGTGTGAGATTCAAAAAGATATACACATTCATCAATATAGTAAAGATGATAACACAACATATTTATGAAAGATAATAGGGTCTAGAATTATATATGTGTTGTGTATTAATGCTCTTGATACAACGAATGCTGAGGAATTGATATTCAAGTCCTCTTCTGAAATTTGGATTCAGAACAAGGTGTCGCAATTTCTCATGAAATAGTTCAGCTCTTCTTTGTGAGGATGTTCAGCAAGATCCAGTAGGTAGTTTCTAGGAGATATCAAGCTTCGAGTTTCTCTCTTTTCAATATTCTGAGTTCACATAGTTTATATTTCAATGTGTTCTCCAAGATCTATGTCTATCTGTATACGTCTGTGTATCCATCTCCCTCTTTTTTTGAGCTCGAATTAAAGTCCTTTTTTTACTTCCAGATCCATTAGGCATGAAGATCTCCACACATGTGTGTGCCTCGTATTGTCTATTGATATTCATACATCAACATTAAATAATGTTAGAAACATTAATTTCTCTAAATATGAATGTTAGAAATAAATTTTTATTAATAAAATCGATATAGTTATTTATGACTATCAGTGAGTCATCTTCTTTTTGTTGTCTTCGGTTTGGTAGAAATGGTCTTTCAACTTCAGTATGTCGACTTTGGTGTGTTGACTTCGGTCTATCAATATTCGGTCAGTCGTCTTAGGTGTGTCGAATTCTGTGTGTCGACTTCGGTCTGTCGAAATCAGTGTGTCATCTTCGGTGTGTAGACTTCTGTGTGTCATCTTCGGTGTGTCGACTTCAGTGTGTCGACTTCGGCCTTTCAATCTTTGGTGTTTCATCATCTGTGTGTCAACTTTGGTGTATCGACTTTGGCGTGCCTTCTTCGGTGTGTCGACTTTGGTGTGTTGACATCAGTTTGTCAAACTTCGGTCTGTCAATCTTTGGTTTATCAGTCATGGGTCTGTCAATCATCGATGTGTTGAACATCAGTGTGTTGAACATCGGTGTATCGACTACGGTGTGTCATGGAGTCAAAAAGATTAGGAAGTTTCAGTCTTGCACAAATCATTACCAGACAAAGTGTTTTCCGAAATTACATGTATAAATACACTTGTAAACATACTTATTCAATAATATAGGTTATTGAATTATTTAAGTATATTTTTTGTATGAAATAATTGATATACATAGAGATATTAAAATGGAATGAAATATTAGAATCTGTATATTGACATTATTTGTGATTATGAAAACTACATTATCTTAGAGGGTCCAATAAAAATAATATTTAGTATTATTCCATACTACTCAGGTTAATGAATTTTTTTTAACTTTAATATATGTCTCTTGATCATATTCTGCTTATGGATTAGGTGTTGGATGGTTAACATGGTGATCTAGTTGATCATCGTAGGGTTGATCTTGCTGAGGAGGATGATCAATTCTAGAAGACTTCATATGCATCCCAACGACTGGATTTGATAAAGTACAAGGTAAAATTTTCAGATATTGAGACAGAGATCTGATTATAGGATATTGAGACCACCATCAATTTGATCTAATCCTCGATGGCATATTGGGTCCCTTTGGTGTTCAGTCATATGCGGGGAGTTGAGAATTAGTGGTGGATGCTTTTTCAAGGGGAGCTGAAGGGGGAAGATGTGTGGTGGGTCAACATTTAGAAGCAGTTTCATGTGGAGTTACATTCATTGACAATAAATGTCGTGAATATGAAGTAGCTACACTACCTTCAGTAGAAACTTCTATCAGTGAAAAATAATGGGATCATGTTCATGGATCTTCTTCATTTGGCTCTAGATCTCTTCCCAGATGAGGAGTCTCATTAAAGATGTATTGAGTATGCACTTCATCATTCTATCTAGAATGATGTTACTCCTTTTTCATTTCCAACGTATTTTGAGGTTCATAAAAAGGTAAAGTTGACAATGATGATTAACATGTTATGAGGTCTACCATGATAGAGGAGCCAATATAGTTATTTGAGAGGTAGAGTTGCCCGGGGAAGGTCTCAGACAGCAGGACCTTTGAGGTTTCGACCAACAAGAAGACGACCTCAACAGCTTCGTTTCTGGCCATCTAGTGCCAGAAGTCTCTTTTCCCTTCCAGTGGTCTTGGGGAGGATTCTTTTTTTTGTATGGGGATCTCAAAAATCATCTGAATGACTGACCATTGGCTACAAAATCTCTGTTTGGTAGAGGTATATAGGCCCAATGTCAACTTTAGTAGTGGTTTCCAGTGAGACTATTTCAGTAGTAGAGACAACATGGTTTTTCTCCACAGAGGTGATATGGAGAAGGTAGAGGCTAAACATAGGATTTTACATAGGTTTTGGGACCTCAAATAACCACAACCATGGAGGGGTCATTATCTGAGAGGTAGATAAGTTAGGTGTGGTTAGTTTTATGCAGCAGAATCAGAAGTTCTTGCGAAGCCAAGGGTTATTAGATGTATGATCAGTTTGTTCTATACCCTTTCTTCGCTTTTATTGATTTTTTGGATTCAAATTCCTTAGTTTAAACTACTCTAGTTCATTATCTAGGACTAGATGTAGATATGATTCTCACTCCCTGGGTTTTTATAATGCCATTATGAAGTTAGACCAAATTTTTTGATGTGTGATAGGGGTGTAGATTGATGATGGAACAACATAAGCCTCATGGTAATCTCTTCTTACTACATATGTCGCTATTTGATTTCATCCTTTTCATCTAATATTTGTGTTCCATTCATGAACTTATCTTATTCTTACCAAATATAGTTGTGTTTTAAAATTTGGACATCCATCATTCAGTTTTTGTTGGAGTGTAGAGTTCTCGTATTGGTAGTCGACATGTGGATCCTATTCATTCCATTTTGGCTAGGATGTCAATGGAATTAGTAGGAGCTGACATGGAGGAGGTTCCCATATTCTATGTGGAGGTTCTAGATGTTTTCACCAAGATAGTTTTGATGCTACCCCATCGACGTGATGTTGAGTTTAGGAAATAATTACAGCCTGATGCATCTACAATTTCTATGGATCCTTATCTTTTGGAACATTCTATGTTACAGTAGTGGATAATTAAGAATGATGATCTAATGAATAATGGTTTTATCTAGTCTATTGTGTCACTTTGGGGTGATCCAATGTTTTTTTCATAGATTTTGGATAGTCATCTGATGTTCAGCATAGACTACCAAAGGATAAATTAGGTGACAATCAAGAACGGTTACCCTCTTCTGACAATAGAATGTCTTTTTGACAGAATGATAGGGAAAGGATGGTTTTCTATTATTGATCTGCGATATTTATATCTCTAGTTACAGGTGACATGGGGATATATCGCAAAGGTTGATTTCATATATAATTAAGAGAGAAATGAGTTCATTATCATGCCATTAGTTGATATGAACACACCATCCATGTACATGGGGATTAGGACCTCCATCTTCTATGAGTTCATGGACTGATTCATGGTCAAATTTATCAATGATGTCTTGATCTACTCAAATATAGAGGAAGATGACACCAATCATCTCATAACTTTCATTCATGTGATTCGATGCCCCCCAACATTATGGAATGTTGTCCATGTTCATGTTCTAGACATGTGAGATGCATTTCCTCAAGCTTGTGGTCTCTCAACAGGGCATGACAGTAGACCCATCAAAGTATGATGTTTTTTTCATAGGAATCAGATATGAAAGTGGTGGATGTTTGTAGTTTCTATGGATACACATGCTATTATAGGATGTTCGTTCCTAAATTCTACCAAGTTGCATCCCCAATGACAGACATAACTTGGAAGGACCAATATTTTTTTGTGGATTGATCAGTTTTCTGAACTGTTTAGTTACCATAAGGGGATGTTGTTTAGTGCAGATGTGATCCAATTTGTAGAGGAATGGGTCATGTTTGAGGTGTCTGGTGATAATTAACATATGAGTCTGGGATGTGTACTAATGCAGTAGTGGGGAGAGATCTATTATGGGTCTCCAAAGTTATATCCCTCTGACCATTTCTATGGAACCCTGTAGATAGATTTTGTAGAAGTCATATTTTCACTGAAGTAGTGGCGTCATTACCTCATTTTGGAGCACTTTGTTGTCTTAATTGATCACATGAGCTTGAGGAATATATTTTCTCAGCATGATCTTAATCTATGATATTAGTGGTAGATGGATTCTATTCATAAATATGATTTTGATATCTCATACACCTTGGGAACGGTGAGTGTCATGGATGATTCCTTGAGAAGAAATTCATAGAAGGTGTTTTTTCGAGAGCCTACAAATGCTTGGAAATTAATGGATGAGTTTCCATCCTTGCACATTGATAAAAGAGTGGATGTTGGTAATGAATATTTTCTTGAAATGAAAGTCTAGTATTCTCTGATGTGGTAGGTAGAGGAGTACCAGTTGGGAGACTCATATGTATAGGTGATGTGTGATCATGTTGGCCATTGTGATGCTTCAGAAGTATGGTCAAAGGATTGTCAGAACCAGATTTTGTTCCACAGAATGTTGTTTGTTATGAAGAAGATGTATAGTGGAGTACTTTGTGTGATTGATAACTCACCCATGCTGGTGTATCCCAGATTTTCCAAGATATACAATGTCTTAAGGATGTAGGTTTGGTGGCCTGGGACAAAACGGGTAGCCGTGGAGTTTGTGGTGAGGTGGTTGGTTTTCCAACTCTGAAAATCCAATTACCATGTTACTGGGGGATTTTTGAAACACACATATGTTCCTAAAGGGAAATGGGAAAACATCAAAATAGATTTATTAATAGGGGTACCCAAAGAATAGGGGGTTTGTGATTCTATCTGGGTTATAGTATATCATATGAGAAAATAAAACATTTTCATACTGAGCATGGAGCCAGGCATAGTTTATGCCTTAGCTATGTGGTACATGGATTATGTGGTGTCATTTCATAGAGTTATAAGGTCGATTATCTCAGTTCAAGACTTGTGGATCTCCTCATATGTTTGGAGAGGATTACAACATGATTTTGGCACCTAGTTATGCATCAGTGCTATATTCCACCCATAGATAGATGTCGAGACAAATTTGACTATCCAAATTGTAGAGGATATTTTATTAGAATACATATTATGCATTGGTGGATCTTGGGTAAAACACATTCCTTTGTTGGAGTTCACTTATAATAATAGTTATCTCTCTTCCATTGGTATGTATTTATTTGAGGCCATTTATAGGAGACCATTTTGTTCTCTGTTGTGTTGGATGATGTTTGTGAAGTAATTTTTTCTTTTCCCCAATGTGGTATAGAGCATGACTGAGAAGGTTCACTTTTTTCATCAATGGATGAAAGAAACGCCTAATCAGAATAAGACTTATGTCGATCGTAGTAGGAGGGACTATAAGTTCGATGTTGGAGACCATGTCATTCAGAATTTTTCTCTTTGATATGGGCAGTTGAGGTTCTGTAGAGGGAGTAAGCTTTCTCCCATGTTTTTTGGACCCTTTGAGGTGTCAAGGAGAGTCGGTGAGGTGATATATTGGTTGGATTTTCCACTGTGGTTAGAGAGGATACGGGATGTCTTCCACATCTCTCAAATTTTTCGGTATCTTCATGATGAATCCAACCGCATTGACAAGGGGGAGCTGAATATCGAGGCTGATACAACTTTTTGGGAATGGCTAGGGGAGATCTTGGATCATCAGTAGAAGGTTCTACATGGGAAAAACATTCCTTTGGGTTATGTGTTGTGGAGGTATAGTGGTGAAAAGGAGAGTAAATGGGAGTGAGAAATGAAGTTGTGTACCTAGTACCCACAATTTTTTTTAGTTTTTATTTTCATTATTTTTTTTGTATGTTTATTTCGGAATTTTCATATTTTTTGGATAAGCTATTTTCCCTTTCTTTGTGATGTGTGTGGTGTGATGTCTTATTAATTCATAAAAATAAAAAATGGTAGGACATTATTCCTTATTGAGATACTTTAATTGTGACGTGATTAAACTCATGTATGTATTTATGTGCTTCCCAAAGATGAGAGTAACATGACATGGTGGTCATAATTCATGGATTCGTGTGTTATAAATGGTGTGGTTGTTTTACTAGTGTTGTTTATATGTTGTCTCTATGTTGATGTGATTGCTATAAGTTGATTAAGGATATGTTCTGGGATATGGAGGTTTACAATCCATTATTCGAACAATACTGGCAGTGTCTCACCTAATGATTCTTCACCCAATAATTTATTTTGAATGTAGTTTCTAATTCTAGGTCTACCATTATTACATATTATTTCATGAAAGATGATTTTAATGACAAATTTGAAAGGCATTGAGGCTGATTCAAATCCCATTAATCCTATATTTAAAATCCTATGCATCCAAGGGATTTTAATTATTCATAATGATTTATCTTGACTAGATGATCCTTTAATGGAAAATAAAAAACATTTCTAAACTACAGTTCTGTTTAGATATTCCTAAGGCTGAGATACCTTTCCCCCTTGTTCTTTCTTCTTTCCTTCCACCGGTGAGAGACACCTTGAACCCTTTTTTCCATAAGAGTTTTTTTGAAAGAACAACAACTATTTGATTGTGTCCCCATGGAATTTTCCTTCCATATGTGTGCCCCTGTATTGTAGCAATTAGGATGTTCATAATACCTCTTCTTCCAAGTAGGTACCCTTCATACCTCATATTTTGGTGTCATGCGTGGTGCATGCATAAATTTTTTCATTGCGAAGATATTTGTATTGAAATTAAATAAATATAATTAATCCAGTTTGTGATCAATATACCGGTGTTGGGAAAAATTGATGTATGATATACTTTTTATATTGTTGGTTGATATGGTGAATTGCTCAGGCTAGCTACGATCGATAAATTTTGGTCATTGGGGTCCCTTGTTTGCATTTTAGGTAAATCTGTAATTCATGATGTTTGTTCCTTATTGAATGGCTATTAAAAAAATATTAACCATATATACCCAGCTAATAAATGTATGCCCTGGGGTTATCTTGTTTTTTTGATAACCAATGAAATATAATGGGTAATTAAATAATTAATTCATTATAAAATATGAATATGTTTTTATTTGGTTATTGTGGTGTTGTGGTTATGGGAACGGTTGAGAAAAGTTGTTTGTTTTGTTGATGTGGTAATATAGGCATGGTATGATTGTGTAGTGGTGCAACATACCTGGTTTTGGTCAGTGTGTTACTATATGTGGTTGTGTGTTGGGGGTTGTTTTGATTCGAAGGGTGGATTAGGAGGGATCACTTTTTTTGAAGGATGGTGTTTTTTCTTATGGGTTCATCTCCATTAAAAACAAGAATAAATCCTCACCCCATAGCTAGATATCAATATATGGTAAATCATGAATGGGTTTCAAATGGGGAGGTCATGGAATGACGTGCCTTTATTGTGAAGTGAATTAATTTACCATGGTTATTCTTCATATATATGATTATGGCTATGTTTCTTTTTTCCTATTGTACTTAGTATTTTCTTGGGTTGTGATGGAATAGTTAAATTAGTTGTTTAACAAAGTATGTGAATGGTTAAATACATTGTTTGGGAATTTGAAATGGTTTCTATGGCTTAGTGTCTGGTGATGTACATTTTGAGGTAGCAACGATGTTGGATGTGTTGTTAGCTTGTTGTTTGTATAATAACTCTAATGTTGGTCATGATTTTTTGATATCATATATGTATATATGTGTATTTTCCTTATGATATCTATGTTCACCCCACCATAGTGTATCATTATGTGCTAAACAACCCTACCGTCATGAGGGAGGGTGTTTTTTCCAAACATCTTAGTTGGATGATAGATGGCTGGCCACCCACTTTTCACTTCTCCCACTTCTGGGAGGTGATAACCCATGACTCTTCGGGATGATTATGGGTTGTGAGGCCTAGGTGTGTGCATTCAAGTTGTGATTTCCCTAGTTTCATCAGTATAAGATTCCATGTGATTTCCTAGGTGTCTTTGGGATAAGGTGTGGTTTGTGGCCTAGGTGTTTAAGGGGGGGGGGGGATGTGATGTGGTGTGAGATTCCTAGGTGTCTATGGGTGATGTTTTATTTTCAAGTCAAAATATCTAAGGGTGTGATTTGTTTGCGAGGCCTAGGTTTTCATAGGTGTGTTGTGACATGGTATGTTCGAAAAATGTGGGAGAACTGGGAAGTTTTCTATTTGGGTGTGATAGAATATAATTAGTGGTAATATGATGTGGGGGTACCCTATCATTGATGTGATTTTTTACTATATTACATGAATTTTGTTATTTGGTGATAATTAATTGATTACATTAGGATGGTATGTATACCAATTTAGGTGCTAGCCGGTTCTTTTTTTTCTGATGGGGGAATTAGTAAGACTTTGTCACAGGTGAAGGTGAGACTTTGGATTTGATACTAAGTATATTTTTTTGCTCAACCTATGTATATAAAACCGTTTTTAGATTTTTAGGACGAATTCACGGACTTTTTTGGACCTTACTAAATCATATCTTCATAGTTTTCATGTTGCTTACTACATAGATTTTCGGGTACTATGTTGGATACTTTTGTATTTGTATCACTCCATTTTTATACATACATGTGGGATGGTTTTGGAATTTATTTAAGTATGTCCTGGTGTTTCATTGTGGATAATACATCATATCACCCAATCATTTTTTTCAAATAAAATGTTAACGACTTCCATATTGTCATATTTTTACACCCTTAGTGCAAGTCACCAACTCGGGTCCTACTGTAGGGAGGGATGTAGGTGTCATTATCTTCTTTTCAACTTTTCTATCTAAAGAGGGGTATCCTTAGGGAATGGGGGTTATGAATATTTCACTCACCATAGTGAGCTAGTAACCATAGAAGAAACTACAAATACACATTCAAAATAGATATCCACATGATCATATCATTAAGGAACTCAAACGGGTGCAGTATGCACGAAATCCTGATGTTGTGTTCCTTAGGATGGAAAATACCATCAATATCCAATTGAATACCTAAAAATACTTGAAAAGAAAAGTAAATGGATATATCAGTATTTTTCATTACAATCAAAATCATTTATTACACATATTTTAGTTAGCTTTGGTCTATTTGCATCATATGATGTTATCAATTTGGATCATCTCATACTTGATATGTAATAGTGGAACTCCTCCCCATTATATGATATTAATTTAAACAATAATAGATTATTCGTGTTAGTGGAATCATTGTGTTTGAATGATTTATTTACTCTCTATTCATTTGATGAACTGTAAGGGTATGATTCAGGAGAGTGGAATCCATGATGAACATTTTTTCGATAATTTACTGATAATATGACATACATGATATTGATCAAAAAAATTTCATTCAACATTTTAGTATCAAATCCCTTAAATATATTTCATTTTGAAATCATTTATTAGAAGTATTAAAGTATTTATTATCATTCATTAGGATAATTGTGATATTGGTATAATGTCATTCATCTAGGATATTCAACTGAAGAATATAATAATATGTTATACTAATGAATGAGTAAGAGTGTGAAGGTATATAACAAGATAATAATTTTATAATAAGCATAATTATGATAATGTATCATCATTATAATAGTTTATATGGTTTAAAAATATATTATATGAGAAGTTAATAAAAAATGTAAGGGTTTAAATTGGATACTTCCATGACCAAAAATATTCACTACATAAGGTGTAAGGTTTCCATTTTAAAATACTGTTCAAGACAATTTGAATAATGATAGAGGTGGAACATAGTTTTTTTAGGATATCCCTCATATATGTATTTATAGATAGAGGTTTAGGATAATCTAATTCATTATAACTTAGTTAATCCCCTTTTCCAATTTTATCTTAACCATCACCACTAATGTTTTCCCATAGTATATTATTTGTATGTCTAAAAATAAAATTAAACTCATTAGTTAATTTAATCAAATGAATTAAAAAATTGGATACAGTTTTATATAAATCAAATTAATCAAAAATAAAAATTATTATTACAGTGAATATGTAAATTTTTAGAAGAAACTGTTTGTTTAGAAAAAAGAGTATTTAAATATTATGTGTTCTTCATCCAATTTAATATAAATTAGGAATTAATTGGGTGTTAATATATATGTATATTTCTTGAATACTATTTTTTCATTATTAAAATTGATCAATTTAATTTATTAATGAAATAATACCAAATCGATAAAAAATAGTTCATTTAAATAATATAATTTTTTGAGCTTTATATAATTTTAACCACATCCTATTAAAATTAATTATTATTCTTCCAAACATTTAATTTCATTAATTATTTTTTATTATAATATTTAATTTAATACTAAAAACAAACAGAAAAAATATATAATAAATATAATGGTAGTACATAATACATAAAAATTACATTATAAATATTAAATATTAATTAAATATTATCTTTTTTATTTCAGAAAAAAGTTTTTTATTTTCTATTAAAAATATAATTGTAGTAAATAACCTAAAACCATTTATCAAATTATAATTTTTTCAATGACTATATATATAACGACCATATTTCAATAATCATTAAATCATTACATACATTTTTTAAATTTATTCATCTTTTTCATTTAATTCTCTCCCAATAATTGTGATATAATTCTAATTCTATGCCTTATTTCCAAAGTATTAATTGGGGTTACGAAATTCACTACAATCCATGAGTATAGCAATTACATGTTTGTGGAATATTTATTTCAAGTGATTACATTAACCTTATTGTTTTATTATTTTTTTATATTACATTATGAAATTGGATTAATTTTTATATTTTAATGTAATACTGGATCTCCATAAAATATTTCATGGATCATTTTAGTTCAGCATTTTGTGTGAAATGTAAAATTCATTATATTATATATTAAATGTAAAAGTACATTGTGATATTTTATGGTGGAACATTCTAACCCCCATAAAAACATTCACCCTTGAAATTTCATTACTGTGATAAAAATGAGGGTACAACTTCCTCATAAAATTTTCTGGTTCCATAATTTCATCCTCAACATAGGATTATTCATAAAACATTAATTAGGTGAGTGGTTTTGTTTACTATTCCATCATCTTCATGATCCATGATTTCTATCATGTGTTCAGTATAAGAGATTTCTTGTTCAATTTCTACTAAATATGTGTTTGATGCATGTGGACGGTAAAGTATGAACTTACAAAAACATTATCCATTAAAAACATTATGCACTAGAGAGAAGTTCAATAGATATGTAAGAAAATAATTTATTATACCCACATGATCAAACATTTAAAATCGGATCATTCATCTATGGATCAACTCCCCATTCTTCAAGAATCTCATAATCCTTATCCACAATGATATTCGAAGATATACCTTATCTATTACATAACAATTGATTTATCCAAATTTTGTAGGATAGCTCAAATATTGACTCTGGAAATTTTTACACATAAATGGATCCATTTGAAAGGTATAATTAAATATTTTCATATATGTTATATATATTAGGGAAAAGTATTTTTATTAATATCTATTCAAATCTATTACATATAACTTTATAATTTCTTCAAGTGTTTGAATTGTCATTTCTAATTTACCATCATTCTGATGCAGTGAACAAAAAAAAACTTAACCATTTATTAATAAATTATAGAATAATTTTCATTGACTTCAAGGTAAAGCCTAGATCTCAATCAGATAAAATTGATATTAGTACTCCATTTTCAATAAATGATTAATTTTGTGTATCCTGGAATATTGAACAAGTGAGAAGTTATCCTAAAAATAAATGAAATGTTTTTTCATTATAAGGTGATCATCTACAACCCTAATTTATTTATTGCCTTTAGATGTCTTAAGAAAATCTAAATAGAAATATATGGTTATGTTCTCCCATTTTATTTTAATTATGGGTATTTTTTTCACTATAGAAATTTTTTCATCCACCATAAGCATTTGGTATCAAAGAAGTGAGATACATACACTATAATATACCACTTCATTTTTCCTAAGAAATGATTTCAAATGGAACTATACAAAATTTTGATTTCAGTTTGGATAGATTATGATGATATATAGGCATCATCCAAAAACTATTTCATAAATTTTTATTTATATGGAACATATATTAACATAAAAAATATAATAACTAAACAAATGTGAATTTCTAACACCAGAATATTCCTAAAATTATTTTATGGATCTATATTATTTTCCCCTCTTGATCTTTTCTTGGATTAATGGTTGATAAGGAATCCAGGAAAGATTGGATTTTCTCATTTCATTATTATTTCAAGGATTATCATTTTAAAATCCATGAGTATTAGGTATCCTTAAATACCAATCATGTATAATGTAGAATGATTACCACTATTCAGATAATCAACCACATTGTTTCCCATCCCAAGGTGGTAATGTGTTGAGAATTTATAGTGTTTGATCAATACTAACCATCTATTTCATTTCATGTTCAAATGATCATGTTTGCATATATAAATCAAGACCATATTATTAATATTTAATTTAATAAAAATTTTATCCACTGAAAAATTCCAGAATATATTCAATTAATGTTGTATCACTGCTATCCCAAAATCTTGAAAAAGTTAATTTCTATCATTAATATTTATTTTATGAAATCTAGAATCTACAACATATTTATTCTATATTAGTACACATCCCAAAATATTTATTAATGAATAAAATTATCTTAAAAACTCTTCCATTAATGATAGTATTGGAATATAAAATATTACTAAAATTATATATAGATCCATAAAATTTTATTTATATTCATCTTTCTAGGGGAAATTTATTCCTTTTTGAGTTAACATGGTTAATATATTTACAAGTCTTGAGAAATTTCTCAGAGAGAATTGATTGTATCCATAGAATCCAATAAAATTATGGAACTATATTATAGTTGATGGACCAAATAATTCTTCATTATCATATATAATTTATGGATATACATATAAGCCCTCTCTTCTGATTAAATGACCCAATAATATTATAATCTTCATATAGACAACACACATTCAAAAATTGGAATATATTTTCTCCTATCACAATAACTTCATCACAATATTAAAATGACCTTCATGAAATTAATTTTTCTTTTAATATATAGTAATATCATCTATAATGTGTAATACCTTTATAAATCACTATATATTTTTCAAAAATAAATATAGTGTTCAAAGGATTTCTCCACACAAAACACTGATTTAAAACAAAAACCATGATATATTTAGGTAAACTTTAAATACTAAATAAGACTTTTAAAACAAGCCATTTAATTTTCAAACCTGATTATAAATAACTAAAATATTTAATACATTTACAATGAAAATAAATTCTATTTTCAATACTAATGAAATGCAAGTAGTATAACTAAAAAAACTTGAAAAATAATTTTATGCAGTGAAATAAATTTTTTAAAATTAATGTTTTATATCGAAAAACAAATTATATTATGATTAAATAATAATAAAATATATTTATAAAATTAATAATATATTAAAAATAAATTAATTAGTAATTTATTGGAAACTAGAAGAATTAATAATTTTTTTAAAAAAATTATTTTCGAAAATGAATAATTTTCTACCATATTTTGGGTTCTTATTTGTATATAGAAATATATAATTCAATAAATTCAATTTTATAAAATTAATGTATATTTTTTATTGTCAAAAAAATATAATCATAAGTGTAATTTTTTGTATTATTGTAAAATAATTTATGTTTAGGTGAATACTAAAAAATGTTGTGTTTAAAAGAATGGTTGATTTTGTTATATCTCTTGGATAGAAGAATATAATAAACCTTATGAAACATTTTTCATGAATTAATATATGTTTTATAACTGAAATTATTTATTTTTCAACATTATTATTTAATTAAAAATCTATGACTATAACATGAGTAATATATTCTCAAAAATTGTTTTAATACTTCATACATTTATTATATTTAAAAAAAAATTAACGCTTTTATAAATTTTTTCAGAATAAACAGATTTAAAATAAATAATAAGTGGTTTTAAAAATAAATATTAATTACTTATTTAATTTTTTTTAATGATTATGTTAACTTAGGTAAAAACTAGTTTCCCCCAATAAACAAATAATGGAAAATGTAAAAATCGAAGTGTAATTGAAATAAAATTTGTTTAAAATATGCACGGGAATTTTAGGACGAGGTATTTAATGAAAATAATAATTTTATTCTAAATCATTTATCAATTTTTTATCCAATTTCATTAAGAGTGACTTCCTATTATATAAATGTTTTAGGTATTTACAAAAATACCATATTTTCTACTTATAAAAGGGGAACTCCTGTCTTTATTTCACCAAACAACAAAAAATTATGTATGGAAAAATAATCTACACATCCCACTCCACCAAAATCCAAGGTACCATATAGAGATTTTGTTCTATTCATCAGACCATCCATCAATGGTTTAATTCCCTTTAAAAAGGAAACATCCCAAGAAGTGAGGTAAATGTTCCTATCCTCCTTTTATTTTTTCTAATTTAATTATCCTATTTTATTCATCCTAAAATTTATTTTCACCATTTCATAGTGATAATATAAATATAATTATTATACCATTATTTTATTACATTAACATAACATTAAATAGACACCCACCCTATTCAATTAATAAAAAAAAGTTAATTGTTTGATGCGCATATTGCAACAAATAAGACACAATGTGTTTCATTTCCCTATACTAATATATATGTATTATACGAATAGGATATTTATTATATTATTATTATATTTATGAAATATTTTAGATTCTAAAATGATAATCCATATTACCCCATTCCCCTATTCTATAGACAGGTAAATCACCACCTATGAGAACATGTCGGTTGCCGCCTCCATGGAACAATCAATTTTCATACTGCATTCCATTATTAAATTACATGGAAAGTTATTTTGTTTTCTTTTTTAATTTTAGAGATTAATTTTCAACTGGAATAAGGTTATATTAACCTAAAATTAATAACTAATTACCAATATGATTGTTAAACAATTGTTATATTATTAACCTAGTCAAATAATAAATAATATTTTTTTTCAAATTATGTTATATTTACATATTGATTAATTCTCATTCTAAATCATTAATATAATGATATATAAAACTAATACACACTATATATAATCATTAATTGTAGAGACCCGAAGCATGACGTACATGGACATTACTTTACTTTTGAGAAATACAAAAACACACACACAAGGACCGTAATAGTTTAGTGTCTTTGGAAACATGGAACGTAATCTTCTAATCATGGTGAAATATCTTCATCATCTCCCATACAGATCTTCCAATTTTTGTTTCCTTACCTAAAACCATTTTTTTAAATCTGGGGTAAAATAAATCATAAAAAGTGTGAGCTCAAATGCTCAGTAAGGGTAAACAAAAGAAAAATCAATCACATCATATTCATAAGAACATAACATTTTGGAAATCTTAACCTATAAAAGAGAGCATAATTTCATAAAATGGGATAAATCATAGTAGTGAAATGAAATCTCAATAATCATAACATAAAACAAGAAACTTTCTGGAATACACACATAATCATAGAGAATCATTTCTTATTAGTCCAGACTCATTTCCAAGACTATCTTAGTGGACAAAGTCCATTTCAGAACCGAGTTCACTCCTCGTTTCAGTCCTGTTTCACTGAACCGGTTTAACATGCCATTCCATCCATGTCTATCTCATGAGATATAAAATCTTTACCCAATGCATTAGAGGTAGATATAGGTCCCACCCATCTCATAATGATACCATTCTTATGTGTTCCACAAAATCATAAATCATACATCATTGCATAACCCAAGTAATAAAAATGGGATTCTTAAACATCATGACATCATAAAACAATTCATATAAGATAAATGAATTCATAAATATAATTCCATCACAACATAATAAAATCAATGTAATAATAGTGATAGAAATAGAACACTATATTATCTTAGATGGAAAATAATTTTGATAAAACACTTGAACTCCATTCTTGAGGAATATATCCTTTCTACTTTAAAACATTTTTCCTTTCATAACATGTCATACAATTTTAAACTAAAAGAAGATTATTAAACATAAAAATGAAAACTTTTAAATGAAGCTTCTTGGAAATAATGTTTTAAAAATCCATTCATTCCGTATAAGTTAAAAAAACATTCTTCTCGTACTTTTGTCGAAAAAGTAAAAATGTACCTTATACAAAAACCGACAAAAGATTCCTTTGATATCTTTTACTAAAAACTCACCGAAGCATAAAATTGGATTTAAAAAATTTTAGGTGGATGGAAAAAATATTACATATTGAGGAAATATGGATGTGGATGATAAAATACACCCCAATAAATACCAACGTATAAAAAATCTCGGATAAAATGAGATTGTGATATTTTCCCTAACCTTAGGTCCGATTTGCTTTGTAAGTGTCCGAACCTCCTGTATAATGATTTAAATAATATTACTGACTTATTCCAGAATCATAATTATTTTTATGATATCATATATGGTCATATTTTTAGCTTCTTATTAATAATATTTCATTACTACTTGTTATCCGGGTGTTTATTACTTTTTGTTCTTATGCGCGTTTTGTCGAATAAATTATTATTTTTATTTTTAGGTTATAGATACCTCATTTACAGAATGATATTAGTGTAATATATATCATATTCATTCACTCAATTCATTTATATAATCATTATGAAATGAAAATCATGTATAACGAGTCGCATCACATCGTGGAGACTGTATTCCGTACGTACGCACGAGCGATGATATCGTTCCCATGATCGTGGAATTGTATTGGAGTGTATGTATACTATTTCAGAATCAATATCACTTTACAATAATCATATATAGTTATTATTTACACCATTATACCCATCCGAGTAAGGTGGTGGTGGAAAATAGATTACACCATGGCGTGGAGACGGTATTCTGTACGTACGCACGCGTGGTGATTTCGTTTTCCGTAGGATGGATAGATGGAGAAATAGAGTTTTTTCAAACTTATAATAAAATATCAGTATATGAGTGATACTTATGTTATTACTTGATAATGAAACAACTATAGAAGAATAAGTGGAAGAAGAAGTAAAGATGAAAGAATCGGTAACAGGCATTACCTCTTCTTTGAAGCGCCTCTTTGAGACCTCCTCTTAGGGCACTACAATTGGTCTTTGAAGAAGACCAGGACCTCTAAGATGTTTTTAGGGAAGTGTAGAGGAGATATTGGTAGGGTTTGGACAAGCTTGAAGGATCAAAGTGGTCTGAGGAAGAGACGTAGGAGGTTCCCTATTATAAGGGAGGAGAGGGGCAGCTTTGAAATAAGTAAAAATATTATTTTATTATAAAGTCAAATTCGGTTTTTAATAGCTCCAAATTGATATATTTCGAATAAAAGGTGGGGATGGGTCGAAATCCTCTCATCCAATAGAATTTAGACAATTTTAGGTATCAATTTTAACCTTATCATTTAGATTTAACATTAAGTTAGATAATTTACCTTTTACCGTGTCTTCTTGTTTTCTTACACTATAAGGTTAATAAACATACTATATCAAGCCAAACGAACCCCAAGTTGTTTATTATTAATATATATATTCTTATATATGTCATGTTTTCGAACCTTATATTTTTAGGAATAAAATAACAATTAATAATATAGTATTTGTTTTAAAAACTATTTTACGTCAATTTTGACACTATTTGGTAATTGATTTTTTTGAAAATCATAACAGAATGATTAGTTCGAAAACATTTAATTAAATCATTAATAATATGTCATATTAACATATGAAATAATTTTAATTCATAAAAAGTCTCAAATTACATTTATTTGGGAATTTATAACATCAATTTTATCAATATTTCATTAATAAGATAATTAATGCATCATCATTGTATCATAAATAAATTAAATTATTTTAAGTCTAAAAATTACAAATAAAATACCATTATGTAGGAAATATTTTTATATTTCTAATTAATATTTATAGTCTAATTTTTCTTATGTATAACCCTATATTAAAAATTCTTTAGTTATTAAACTTTGATTTTAACTATTTTAACCCTTCTTTAAATAAATTGATAATAAATGTCCTAATCTAATAAAAGTGGGCCTAAATGGTCAAATTTTACTAAAAAGGTTGTTTTTGGTCAAATTACACTTATACAATAGAATTAGGACATGTGATAGGGTAATAATAATATCATTTTTACCCTTAACTACCCAATTTACTTTTAACCGTGGTAAAAAAAAGTAAAAAGTTACTATTCACAAAAAATTATTTTCATCTCATTGAACCACATTTTAGTCCTTGATATTAACCGTGTCTCTCAGATTTTCTAAATTCCACTTACAGAAGCGGTAAAATTATGTTTTATGAAAAAAATTCAGTTTTTTAACTACCACTTAGTGGTTTTACTATTCATCAAAAAATGAAACTTTCCGGAAAAATACCAAAAACTAGGAATAAGATATATTTGATATTATGAATTCAAAAATGATGTCTATTTTACCAAATTCAGAACATATCAGTTACATTAACTAATTTAAAAATTAATTCCCATCGTCAAAACAAATAGCATGTTTTTAACAGATAATAACTATCAAAAGATTGACACTTGTTTATGTCTGGTTTAAATGTGAAATTACATCCAATGACCAAAATTGTATTAAATTGTAAAAATATATTCTAAATATACTTTAAAACCACTCAAATTTATAATTTATCACTATTAATTATTTCGATTAAAAAGGTTTGTTTTAATTAAAATTTTGTAATTTTCACTATTCATTAGAATTTGAATGTTATTCGAAAAGTACCAAAATTTCACCCTAAGCTAATTTTGATATTCCGAAACCAAAATTGAAGTCAAATTTGAAAGATAAAATTTATAAAATTTCAAAAAGTGGGTATTACTATTCATAACGACTAGTTCATAATAATATTATAATAATATCTCGTTTAGTGAAACTCGGTATTGCATACTACACACGCTATCGAGGAAGGTCGTGATTGTGTGTAATGCAAGGCAATTAAGGGATGCATATTGTGCAAGCTCTTTTTGGTGTAGTGTACAACACAATATATTAATTAAAAAGAATACTTTTCATAAAATCTCAGGGTGTTACATTCTACCCCACTTAAAATGAATTTCTCCCTCGAAATTCGTTGGGGTTATAAATAGTTTACTACTCGAAAGATTCATTAATAGAAACCCACATAATAAAAAGAAATACCAATACTTGGATTTAAAAACTAAATTCTGAAATGTAACGGTTTCCCAAATTAACTCATCACTGAGTTTCCACGTAGGAGAACATAGGAGAAAATATGGATATGGAAGAAAAATCTAACAATCAAGTTCTGATGTAGAGTGGTAGAGAACATGGCTATGAAAAATCAATCAATCACAAAGCCACAAATTTTTGATGATCTAAGGTACCATCTGATTAATCGGATATAAGAGCACTAGGACAACATTTTTGGTTTTCAAGATCATTTCCCTAAAGTTGATGAAATTGGAATTAGAAGAAATACTTTCGTGATTTTGGTACAGTCTCACCGTTGGTCGTTCCTTGGATAATTTCCACTTCATCTCTTAATGAAATGAAGTTGAATTTGTCATTTGTGTTGTGTTAGAAAATCATGTGATAGAATGATGGGTCATTCCATCTGTCTCAAACAAAAGGTTAGAAAAGTTATCAAAAAATACATAAGTCCTTCTATAGTGAGTTTAATCATATATGGTTCCTAAAATGGACTTATAATTCATATATCATACTTCTTAATATAATAAAACTAGTTTCTACTAAATAGGTACTTCCTGTAGGACAATGTTAGGCGATAAATGCCAGTCTAACTTTGGTTTTTGGTTCGATTCCCATAGCCTTGTCCGACGCGATGGGTTGTCGCCCATCCTGCAGGTTGTCCTTTTTCGAAAACTACATTAATATAACATCCCATCAATAATATTGAAAAAAACTTATATCCTTAAACAATACTAACTTATGTCCAACATAATTCAATCCAATATTTAGGCTTATCCAAAATACTGTTGTCCAATCTCATATTACAGTGAAAATGATTACCAAAGAGTTCATATAACAAGCATGTTAATACCATCGTTGAACCCCATATATCATGAGATATATCTTGTTGGTCACATTCCAAACATTCGAAGGCCTTAATCGTGTATTCTCTTGAAAAATGGATACCCATTGAATCTTAGTGAAAACATGAATGCTGTCAAAATTTAACTCTTTTCACATACCAAAACCTCGAACCATGATATAACTATTTCCTTATATCAGTCATCAGCTGATGAATACTGTCAAACATTTCATTTTCTCGTTTTCCCTTCATTATATGCATATCATCTTTTTCCAAAATTATCTCAATCACTTTCCATGTTTACCGGTATGTTATAATTATTGAAAACCACAATAGACCAACACATAAATATTCCAATTTTCCATGATACTATATAAAACATTATTTTGGAATCCCATTACTTAAACACTTAATCATTCCCCCACATCGTTGTCATATTCAACATCGCCAATAGTGATCACATGTGACTTCCCTATGTCCTTTGCCTTAAGTGGTTTCTCATGTCGATCATCACTAACCCTTGGATTAGGGCATTTATTAGCATAATGCCCCATTTCCTTTCACTTGAAGCATTGAAGTGTTGGTTGTGCGTTCTCTGCAGTCTTTTCTTTATTCACATCATTATAAACCCTTTTCCTTTTACTTCGACACTCAGCTGCTCGATGACCTTCTTTTCCACACTTAAAACATTTTCTAGTCCCTTTAAGAAAATCTCAACCATGCTTCTTTCCAGACTTTGAGCATAAGGAAACATTCATATTCTTTTTACCATTATTCTGAGATTTCTCCTTGAACTCCATCTTTCGTTTCTTCTCAAAACCATGAGATGGATATGTAACACAAACTTCCATTTCTACCTTAATAGCACAACACAAAATTTCTTCATAGCTACTGAAGTCTCTTATAGCTAATTCCCTTCGATGATTTGGTTTTAAGCCACTGAAGAATCGATCAACTTTACTTTTAGGTTGGATGATAATGCCAGATGCATACCTTGCAAGCCTTGTAAAATTCTCTTCGTATATACCAATAGATTCATCATCCTTTTTCTTTAGTTCAAGAAACTCTTTCTCTATCATTGTTCGATGAATACAAGGGAAGTACTTATTGAAAAATAATTTCTTAAACTCGTCCCATTCAATGGACTCAATTTTGTCTCTTGGCCTCGTATTCTTGATAAGATTCCACCATTGATCAGCTTCACCTTCCAAATGATATACTGCTAAGATGACTTTATCATGTTCAGAACATTGAAGAACTGAAAATATCTTTTCAGTGGTACTGATCCATTGTTCATCAACAAGTTGATCAGAAGACCCACTGAAAGAAGGTGGACGTTGCCTCATGAAGGACTCAATAGAATATTGTTCCCTTCTCTGCTCATTTTGAAGTCCAGAATGATTCATAAATTGTGTAAGTATAACAATAATATTTTTCACTCCATCTCCCATAACATTTGTCTATTCAGGTGGACAATCATTGCATTGTCCATTGCATTGATCAACACGGTTCTTTCGGGTTCCAACCATCATCTAAAACCCAAAAAGAATAGTGTGAGAGGAAAAAATCATGCTAGGGAAAACAACATAATAAAGGGGGAGTTCCTTCAATATATAAAATCTTATGTTTAATTCTAATATCATCACCGTAATTATAGGACTATAACCTATACATATACTAATTCTTAGGTATATCCCTAGACATACCTTAGAAATATCTCATGAGATTTCACTAAAGTTTTCGCATCCTAGTTTCCAAAAGGTTGACTAAACTTTTCCTCTGATACCAACTTTAGAGACCCGAAGCTTGACGTACATGGACATTACATTACTTTTCAGGAATACAAAAACACACACACAAGGACCGTAATAGTTTAGTGTCTTTGGAAACTTGGAACATAATCTTCTAATCATGATGAACTATCTTCAACATCTCCCATAAAGATCTTAAACTTTTTGTTTCCTTACCTAAAAACATTATTTTAATCCTGGGCGAAAATAAATCATAAAAAGGGTGAGCTCAAATGCTCATTAAGGGTAAAAAAAACAAATATCAATCACATCATATTCATAAGAACATAACATTTTGGAAATCTTAACCTGCAAAAGAGAGCATAATTTCATAACAAGGGATAAATCATAGTAGTGAGATGAAATCCCAATAATCATAACATAAAACATGAAACTTTGATGAATACACACATAATAATAGATAATCCTTTCTTATTAGTCAAGACTCATTGCCAAGACTATCTTAGTGGACAAAGTCCATTTCTAAACCGAGTTCACTCCTCGTTTTCGTTCTGTTTCACTGAACCAGTTTAACCTTCCGTTCCAGCCATGTCTATCTCATGAGATATAAATCTTTTACCCAATGCATTGGAGGGAGATATAGGTCCCACCCATCTCATAATGATACCATTCTTATGTGTGCCACAAAATCATAAATCATACATAATTGCATAACCCAAGTAATAAAAATGGGATTCTTAAACATCGTGACATCATAAAACAATTCAAATAAGATAAATGAATTCATAAAAATAATTCCATCACAAAATAATCAAATAAATGTAAAAATAGGGATAGAAACAGAACCCTATATTATCTTAGATTGAAAATAATTTTGATAAAACACTTGAACTCCATTCTTGAGGAAAATATCCTTTCTACTTCAAAACATTTTTCCTTTCTTAACATGTCATACAATATTAAACTAAAAGAAGTTGATTAAAAATAAACATGAAAACTTGTAAATGAAGCTCCTTGGAAATAATGTTTTAAAAATCCATTCATTACGTATAAGTTAAAAAACATTCTTCTCTTACTTTTGTCGGAAAAGTCAAAAAGTACCTTGCATGAAAAACGACAAAAGATTCCTTTCATATCATTTACTAAAAACTCACCGAAGGGTAAAATTGGATTTAAAAAATTGTAGGTGGATGGAAAAAATATTATATATTGAGGAAACATGGATGTGGATGATAAAATACACCCTAGTAAATACCAACGTATAAACAATCTCGGATAAAATGAGATTGTGATATTTTCCCTTACCTTAGGTCCGATTTGCTTCGTAAGTGTCTGAAACTCCTGTATAATGATTTAAATAGTGTTATTGACTTATTCCAGAATCATACTTATTTTTATAATATCATATATGTTCATATTCTTATCTTATTATTAGTAATATTTCATTACTACTTGTTATTCGGGTGTTTATTACTTTTTGTTCTTATGCGTGTTTTGTCGAATAAATTATTATTTTTATTTTTAGGTTATAGATACCCCATTTCCAGAATGGTATTAGTGTAATATCTATCATATTAATTCACTCAATTAATTTATATAATCATTATGCAATGAATATCATGTATAACGAGTCGCATCACATCGTGGAGACAGTATTCCGTACGTACGCACAAGCGATGATATCGTTCTCAGGATCGTGGAATTGTATTGGAGTGTATGTATACTATTTCAGAATCAATATCACTTTAAAATAATAATATATAGTTATTATTTACACCATTATACCCATCTGAGTTAGGTGGTGGTGGAAAATAGATTACACCACGGCGTGGAGACGGTATTCCGTACGTACGCAGGCGTGGTGATTTCGTTTTCCGTATGATGGATAGATGGTGAAATAGGGTGGTTTCATACTTATAATAACATATCAGTATATGAGTGATACTTATGTTATTACTTCATAATGAAACAACTAAAGAAGAAGGAGTGGAAGAAGAAATAAAGATGAAATAATCGGTAACGGGCATTACCTCTTCTTTCTAGCACCTCTTTGAGACATCCTCTTAGGGCACTAAAATTGGTCTTTGAAGAAGACCGGGACCTCTAGGATGTTTCTTTAGAAGTGGATAGGAGATATTGGCAGGGGTTGGCCAAGTTTGAAGGATCAAAGTGCTGTGAGGAAGAGAGAGAGAGGAGGTGCCCTTTTATAAGGGAGAAGAGGGGCACCTCTGGAATAACTAAAAATATTATTTTATTATAAATTCAATTTCGTTTTTTAATAGCTCCAAATTGATATATTTAGAAGATAAGGTGGGTATGGGTCGAAATAATCTCATCCAACACAATTTAGACAAGTTTAGGTATCAATTTTATCCTAATCATTTAGATTTAACTTTAAGTTAGATAATTTAACTTTTACCGTGTCTTCTTGTTTTCTTACACTATAAGGTTAATAAACTTACTATATTAAGACAAACTAACCCCATGTTGTATATTATTAATATATATAACCTTATCTAAGTCATTTGGCCGAACCTTAGATTTTTAGAAATAAAATAACAATTAATAATATAGTATTTTTTTTAAAAACAATTTTTAGGTCAATTTTGACACTATTTGGTAATTGACTTTTTTGAAAATAATAACATAATTATTAGTTCTAAAACATTTAATTAAATCAATACTAACATGTCATATTAACATTTAAAATTATTGGAATTCATAAAAAGTCTCAAATTACATTTATGTGGGTATTTATAACATCAATTATGTCAATATTTCATTTATAAGATAATTACTACATCATCATTGTATCATAAATAAATTCAATTATTTTAAGTCTAAAAATTACAAATAAAATACCATTATGTAGGAAATCTTTTTATATTTCTAATGAATATTTATAGTCGAATTTATCTTAGGTATAACCCTATATTAAAAATTCTTTAGTTATTAAACTTTGATTTTAACTATTTTAACCCTCCTTTAAATAAATGTCCTAATCTAATCCAAGTGGGCCTAAATGGTCATATTTTATTCCTAAGGTTGTTTTTGGTCAAATTACACTTATCCAATAGAATTATGAAATGTGTTAGGGTAATAATAATATAATTTTTACCCTTAACTACCCTATTTACTTTTAATCATGGTAAAAAAAGTAAAAAGTTACTATTCACCAAAAATTATTTTCATCTCATTGAACCACATTTTAGTCCTTGATATTATCCATGTCTCTCGGATTTTCGAAATTCCACTCATAGAAGCGGTAAAATTATGTTTTATAAAAAAATTCAGTTTTTTGACTACCACTTAGTGGTTTCACTATTCATCAAAAAAATGAAAGTTTCCAGCAAAATACAAAAAAATTAGGCCTAAGCTATATTTGATTTTGTGAATTAAAAAATGATATCTATTTTACCAAATTCAAAACATATCAGTTACATTAACTAAATTAAAAATTAATTCCCGTCATCAAAACAAATAGCGTGTTTTTAAGAGATAATAACTATCAAAAGATTGACACTTGTTTTTGTCTGGTTTAAATGTGAAATTACATCCAATGACCAACATTGTATTAAATTGCCAAAATATATTCTAAATATAGTTTTAAACCACTCAAATTAATAATTTATCACTATTAATTATTTATATTAAAAAAAAATTTAATTAAAATTTAGTAATTTTCAATATTCATCAGAATTTGAAAGTTATCCGAAAGGTACCAAAATATCACCCTAAGATAATTTCAATATTACGAATCCAAAAATGAAGTCCAATTTGAAAGATAAAATTTATAAAATTTCAAAAATTGGGTATTACTATTCATAACGGCTAGTTCATAATAATATTATAATAAAATCTCTTTTAGTGAAACTCAGTATTGCGCACTACACATGCTATCGAGGAAGATTGTGATTGCGTGTAATGCAAGGAAAGTCAGGGATTCATGTTGTGAAAACTCCTTTTGGTGTAGCATACAACACAAGACATTAATTAAAAATAATACTTTTCATAAAATCTCGGGGTGTTACATTAATATTCTTTAATAACTATAATTCATCTAAATTACCTCATAATAATCCATTAATCCTTGTATGTTCTTGTTTTGATCAGACTGAAAACCTAGTTAAACAACACAATAATATTTCATCATCGTTGACTTTATAAAAAAATTAATCATATAATATGACATGAATATTTGAATAATATTTTTTGTAGTGATAAATAAATTTTTAAATCAATAATTATTAAAACTTGTTTTATTTGTTACAAAAATAATCAATATCTTCATATTTATGAATAAATCTTCAATAATAGAGTATAAAATTCATCAAGGGAAACTAATACATCATAAAAAATTATCATAAATAATATATAATTAATTTAATCCAAATTAAATTATGAACAATGGAATATAATTTGATATCAGCGTCACTCAGACGAAACTAAAACAAATCGACAAAACATTAGATATCTGATGTACAAAAATCAGAAACAACTAACAAATATAAATGTTTATTATTATTATAATTGAAAATTAAAAAAAACATATTTACGAATATGGTAAATAAATTATATATTTTGATATTTTTATTTCTTATATATTATTTTGAAACATTTCCATGGAAATACAATATAACATTAGGGGTTTCTATTTAACAAATTTTAATTTCTGATGGTATGTATAAACAATACCCAATGTTTCCTTTTAAAAGTGTATATACTGCCCCATTTTAATTATATTTAATTATTATCTTAGAATTTATGATATTAACTCGTATATTAAAATTTATGCCTCTCATGGGTTTTGATTCAAACATTAAAATGGTTATTTTTTTTCTAGAATCAAAAGTATCTCTAGATTCATTAACACTCCTCTGTGACAATTATATTTAGTTAATGAATTATACTACCATGTGAAAAGTTATTCTATTTTTACCCCATCATTTTTGGAGAAATCACGGTTCACATGAACTTTTTTTCCCTGAAAAGTATAATGTTTTTATATAAATTAATTTCCATGAGGTATAATTCATATTACATTTATTATCTTTTTCTTCCAAATATATGTATTTCAATGCCACCACTATTCTTCCATCCCAATTTGAAAATCATGTTCGTATATAATTATCAATAAATTAAATTTTTATTATTATTAATAAAATTCATTATCATATTTATGAGGTGGGTTTTTCAATAAATACATATCAATATATTCAAAATTATTTCCATAATTCCAAAATTAAATGTTTTATATACCAATCCCTATTTTTAGGGTAAATATAATGTCGTTTGAAGTATATTTGTTGTGTAACTCTTCATAATAATTTTTTTATAAGTATTACATTTTCTGTATAGTTTTTTATACTTCATTTCATGAGTAATGTTTTAATTTTTTCTGAAATGTTTTATATTTTCAGTTTTATACGATGATTATCATTCATGATGTAATTTTTTGACCAACCTATATATTCTATTATGATATTAATGATTTTGGAAATTAATATTTTTGATATCTTAATATTTCCTATGTTTATATTATATTATATTTTTAGAAATATTAGGAAACATTTTATTTTCCCATGGGTTCATTAAGATTATTTTGTGATTGATTTTATGTGTAACTCATATGTATGGGTGATGATGGGTATGGTGCTATATTTCCATCCAATGTGTTGTATAAATTTTAATATCACATTAGATAAGGATATATTATGTGAATAATATGTAGAATTATTTTTAAAATGTTTTCATATGGTGGAATATAGTAAGATTTGATCAAAAGTTTTTCATATAATTAGATATGAGAATCATTGCTAGAGATTTTGTGTGTAGAAATAATAAATTATGAATTATTCAAAAAAAATAATATTAATTTTATGTGAAAACTAAATATTTTTAAACTAATATTTAATCAGTTTTATATTTTTATAACCGCGTGATTATGCTCCATATATTATGTTTATTTTCGCTAGATTTATCATAGTTAATCAATGAAATATGTTTTTTCATTTTGGAATATGTTTCCGGTTTTCATGACTCTTTTGAAAAATATTATTTTTCAATGTTAATTTTAATAATAAATTTCCCCACTACACATGATTTATCATATTATTATTGAATACCTATTTGTGGATATTGATATATTTTCTTCTACAGATCATTTGTGGTCACACCTTTCTTTCTTTTCCCTAGGTTATGAATTTAGGTATTATTTAAGGAATATCTAGAAGAGATTCATGATTTGTTTAGTTATAGAGAAATTATTATATATTTTGATGCATATCTAGAAAATATCCATGATAATAAACAATTAGGTTTGTTGGTTGTGGCACTATCTATGAGATATATTATATATATTATGGAATTATTATATAATATATTTCATGTTAATCTAGGATATCTATAGTGGATATGAAATAAAGGTTTAGTTATTATTAAAAAGTCTCTTAGTTAAATATATTAATACCCTCAGGGAAATATAACAAATAGTTGTATATATTCGATAATATCCAAATGTTTTGTTAATTTATATATTTGGTATTTCTCCTATAATTACATCCATGTGTGGATTTTAAAAGTTGATATAGGACATTGCAAAGATGAACCTAAGGTTATGAAACCTAATGTGGGTATTCTGGGTATTTAATCAACTTTGACATGGTTCACAATAGAGAGGATTAACTAGACACCTATCTTGAAAATCCTATGGGATATATATTGGTTAATCACATCAGATTTACAATCCATGAAGATTTATTTTAATATATATATATATATGTGTGCGTGTGTGTGTAGCAATTTTATTTAGAAACCATACAATGAGTAACTTTTATTGAATCATATATATTAATAATCTAACATATGTACTTCATCAATGAAATACTTCATTTGTTGTTTTTGGTTTAAATTTATATATATTCATTAATTTATGTATTCTAATACCCAAAATTTCTTTTGCCTTGTAAATGTAATGAACCCAAAAAAACAAATTTAATAATGGGTGTAATGTAAAATGTTTTTATTGTATCCATGCGAAACCTAATGATATTGTTGATGGAATTAGAAACCGTATAGATATTATCACAAAACATTCACAAGATATGGGATGTAACCTAATTCATATTGAGATCTGAAACATACTAAAGACGTAGAAAGTCACTATCAAGTAATGTTTGAGAAAATATCAACCCTCTTTTAGTTGGTATTCTAATCCATTGGGTGTTGAGAAATGGGTAAATGAAATAATAATGATATTTTTTTCTATAGTTCTCAAATCATGTTAAGGATTTTTTTGAAGTCAATCATCTTGAATGTAAGCCATAAAAGTGGTGGATTCTCATTAGGAATTCAACTAAAAAGGATTAAATCAACTCTATGGTATGAGAATAGTTAATGAAGATATTTATAACTAAGTGTTATCATTATAGAGTTCATATAAAAATAGAGAATTAATTCAGAGAATTAAAGAAGAAAAGAAGACAAATGTATTGGATCATATGATAAAAAATTCACATGACTCGTGTGGTATGCATAAATTTTAATCATTGATACTGAGGGAAAAATGAATATATTATTTCATGGTTTATAGAAATACCATTTAAGTGTGTCAGTAATAAGATAAATCTATTGATACAAAGGGATTTATTGATGTGATATTATGTTGGTAAGGGATGATAGAAACAATCATTGTTCCAATGTTTTTTGAGAATAGAAATGGAAAATGGATTCACATGGGAACTCAACTAATAAATCACATATATGGATAAAATATCAAACATATACTTGTAAAAATATGATATATCATCAAATAACATTCTGAATAATAATATTTCAATGTTCTAAGTGTGTGAAGATGGGCTATAATGCTCATGTTTTTCATAAATATATAGGAAACATTACTGGGGGAAATATGATCCAATGTTTCAAATGAAATGTTTATTCTCATTATGAAAAATAATTCCCTAATATATGTTATATCAAAGAAAATAGTATTCCAAAACCTATAAGACAATTGGATAAATGAAATTACTTTTAAATGACTATAGATGAAGTAGATTACGGTAATTAAAGAAAACATATCTTGTATTCTATAGATATGGATGTATTGATAATGTTTTATTATTAAATCGCAGTTATATATAGGTTTTTTGTAATAGAATTATAAAACCTTCCTCAGGATTATTTTTTCCAATAAATCATTATGATGTATTTTTATTTACTCACAGTGTGATTATTAGGGTAATATCATTAATGTGAATTTTATTTTACCTCATTTATAGTAATTCGATTCCATTTTGAGAATTAAATATATCCCTCTATATGGATCTCACATAAATTATGAGAATTAACAACTCAAAACTAATATTCATACCAAACCATGACCATCTGTTAGTGAAATGATAAAAATGAAATTTCTTGGGAAATTAATCTAGTGCGGTATTTTTTTCAAATGACAGGAATGAAATGAATCATTTGGATATAAATACTATGAATTAATATATGATTTTCATAGTACCACGCAAATTAGTAAGGTTGATACCACATTGAAACTAAATTCATGTGTCATATTTATCCTATGAAAACCGCTAACTATCTTTATCAACAATTGATAATTAATATTTCATGGAATAAATTTAATTAATGAGATTATAATGCAATGTCATAGTATTTCACTATAATTATTTGAATAAATAATATGTTCGGTGGAATTTTAGATACACAATACCGAACTAAAATAATAAACATGATACTGGTAAGTAAAATATAAATATTAAATATGTCCATTAAATCCTTAAATTTTTATTTTAATGTATAAGTTGAGGTAAACAAGTATTAAATATGTGTATAATTAAAATAATTATTACTTTTTATAAATATAAAAAATAATTAAAATAATTAAAATCATTTAGAAAATCATTTTATGAATATAATTTTATTTTCCTAATAATATAATTTTATTTCAGAAAACTATGTATATTATGATTAAATAGTAATAATAAAATATTATTAAAATATGACTTCTTGAATACTAATAAAAAATTATTAATTTATAAGAAATATAAAAAAAGAATTGTTTACAACTTGGACAATTATTTTCCAATATTTTATTTTTTCTTGTATATTTTTGGATTTTATTATAATATAAATTATTCAATTTATCGAAATTTTATTCAAAATAATAACTATATTTTTGTATTAATAATAATAATATAATAATAATAGGATTTTTGTGGTTTTTCAAATATAATGAATATTTTTTGAATTCTGAAAAATACCATTTTTGGAAATACTATGGCTTTTATAAAATCATGTGGATATAATAATAACCCAAAAATTATTATAAACTTTTCATTTCTGAATTAATGTTTTATAAATAGAAATATATATTTAAAAATATTATTTTTTAAAATAAAAACATAAATTTTATATTTTTTAACATAATTAACATTTTCCCAAATTTTTTATTTTAATCAATATACATTTATTATATTAAATTTTCATTTTAAAACTTTTTAAAATTGAATTGAATGAAATGTATATAAATTTAAGTTTATTCATTAATATTTATCTAATAACTACCAAAAAAATTATTTATAAAGGTAATGTTACCCCAAATAATAACTTTTTTCAACAAGAAGATCTAAAATCATAAATATTAATATTTAAGTTTGAAAGAATATAAACATGTTTATAATATTTCTAGGAATGTGAATTTGAGTCCTTTTTGAACTTATATGATCTGTTATTTATTATTTATAAATTTTGGATACACATTCCTTTATAGTGACTTTTCATTATTGATATATTTCCAGTATTTACAAATATTCTATACTATTCCACTTTTAATAGGAGAACTCTTCTCCTCATATACCCTCACTCTAAAACCCATTAATATGATCCCTAATTCTTTCCATACCATTCTTCCACACTTCTATAGATGTTATGTTTGTTTTGGTATTCTTAGATTATAGTCCTTCAAAAATTTGACCCCCTTCATAAAGGAGAAATTCTAAAAAGTGAGTTATATGTTTCTAACATCTTTTTATTTTTTATATTTCATTTTATACATTTCTTCTTCCACAAATTCCTTTTCAACATAATATCATAATAAAATTAGAATAATTATTATTCTTATATGATATTAAAGTTATGGTACATGAATTGACCACCCTCTACAATTCACGTACCAGAAAAAATTGTGAATCGTGTGTTATGGAGAATCTGGAATCCATGTTTCAAAGTGTTTCATTTTCATCCAAAACCTTAATAGTGTAGAAATAATACGTAATTTAATATAAAATTATGATATTTATGATATTTTCTATATTCATAAATGATAACCCATCCCTAGTGAGGAGCATTAATGATTTTACATACTAAAACAATGTTGTGGCTTCCCAACGGTTTTCACCTCCGGTAATTATCTCCTGAACATCATCTCATCACCGATAGTTCATCATTTGAGTGTGGAATTTTCTAAGGCTTTTTTATCCAACTATTCAAGAGAGATAATTGAGGGGTTTCTCTTTGTAATAGAATGATATTTTATACCCAGATTTACCTTCAACAACTCCTCTATTTTCCCATGATTATTTACTAATATAATTGGGGGTCATCTTACATATTTTGTCATTTATTTCAAAAAAATTTACATAATTTTATCTCATTATTACTTATAAAAAATTGAACCAATTATTTTTGGTCCCAACCCCCAACGCATTTGATGATATTTTCTCTAGATTCTATTTTTTCATGAAAAATAAGGGTGAACCCCAGAATCTCTACTTCTATGGATTCATTCTTAGAAACTCTCAGTTTTATAGAATTTGATATTTCATTGATTAAATTATAGGTAAAGTAAACCTAATCTTCTCCGGAATGAAAAACATTCCTCTACTATGATAGAGCCATGATGAGATGGTTGACATGTATGGATTTAGATTATTGTGTTGAACATACTTCACTATATTATTAGACTTTTATTTATATAATTTTTCCATCATTTGATTTATTGTGGGTTTTTATACCTATAAATAGTGTGTTTAATCTGCATTGTAAGACCATCTATGTAAAAAATTAAATGTTTTTCCTACCTATGAGTTTCTTTCTACAATCACATACTGTGGTTTTCATCTTTATTTTCACTTTCATTTCACAAATCCAATTTTTAACAAAATCATCCTTCAATAGTATCATAGATTAATGTTGACTCTTTTTTCTTCTTCAAGGATTTCATTAAAGATAGTACTGATCACCATCACTAGAAAGAGGATGATGAATATGAATAGTAAAAACTATTCATACAGATTAAAAATATGGGCATGATATATTATTTCCCACAATGCCTTCATATTTTTATTTTTAAAAAATTTTATTACATAAATTTCTTATACATCTACACATCAATATAATTTTTTAATCCTTTTCATTTTTTCCTCCTACTTCTATTTTCTAAATAGAGGTAAAATTTGGTTTCCCCAATTAAAATTTTCATTTTTCCTCAATTCATCCATTCCTCTCTCCAATTTAAATATTTTATTCCTCCTTATATTAACATGAATAATTTATTTATTTTCAAGAATGAATTTTTTTCATGTATTATTTGTAAGACACTATTCCATATTATTTTAAAAATAATCCACATAATTTCCATAAACTCTCCTCTATGTACCTCTATTGCCTTCATTTGAATAAAAAATTATTCCATTCGTTTAAGTTATAAATAAAATAGTAGACTAAAATTATATTTTTTTGGAAATATCTGCATCCAATTAAAATAAAAGTCTACATTTTAAGTCATCGGAATATTCCATTTTCCACTCCAAATAATTTTGAATCTCCTTGGAAAATATTTTTTGAGAATATTTGATCCCATAGTTAAGAATGGATAATTATGAAAACTAGTGCATCCAAATTATAGTTCCCCTTGGCACCAATGATGTCATTGACATCATGGAGGATTGTTACAATAGCCGGAAATCTAATACAGTGACATCTGCACATCTTGATCTTCAAAGGGAAACTCTCCAAGTGGAATGGAATCAGGACTATAAGGCCAAATGCAACATCTATCATGGAATTTATAATCAAATATTAAATAAAATCACTTCATCAAAATCATCAAAAGATTAAGGGGATAATATATTTAATGAATAAAAATCATTCAATAGAGTGATGCATATATGACTTTAGTCATTATAAGTTGATTTTGAATCTATATTAATGAAATAAAATGAAACCATTTTCATGTCACATAATCATGTATTTGTTGTAGTGAACCAAATGAAAACAAATATATAAAATACTTCCTACATGTGGGTGTGTGAAACTTTTTCAATACATAGATACTAAATTTGATTACATAGTAAATTCCCATGAAAAAATTGTATGGGAGATGATTTTTATCAAAGAACTCATGGGTTATCTAAAATCCCATGAACTAAAGGTGAATATCTAGAGAAATACCATTGGAGACGAACATGCCTTGTAATTTTTATTTTATTTCAACAAATATGAAACAGAGAAAGGGGGAATTTTGAATAAGCCAAGGAAAAATGATTTTATGGACAAAAATTTAATCCAAGAACAATATTCTAAGGTGGTTAAAAACCAAATAAAATAGGTCACCAATATCAATATTTTACTCCATAAGAATGCGAATAAATAATGAAGGGATGATTTAATGATCAACTGTTGGAAAAAAATTAAATGATCAGTGATATAATTTTCAAAAATATGATATAATATAAATGAATGATGGAGAAAGTAACCCACGGAGAGTCTCACTAAGGAAGAAGATGTCAGTAAAATATGAGATATTTTTATGAGTCACATGTGTTGATAGAAGAAACATTAAAAAATCATGGTATATGTTATCTAGAAATTAGATCTGTCAACCACAAGACAGGTCACACTAAATGTTTTATGAACCTAAATGAGTGGGTTCAGGGATATATTTCATTTAGTGGTCTTTTATTTTTATGTTTCCATATAATAGAAGATATTCTTATCAATTATAAATATGAAAATCATGATTACATATCTGATGTATAATATATACCCGAAATGAAGACCAATATTTCAATTCTATAGAAATTATAGGAAATTTGTTTTCAAGTATAACTATAAAATAAAAAATGGTGACTATTGATGAAAAATTAATTATTTTCAAAAAAAGTACTAATGGTTATGAAACACAAGTCTCCAATTATTATTGTAGTTGACATTCCACAATGTTTAGTGATTGAAATTTATAGTAAAAATTTTATATGGATTCCTAAGATAAAAAATTTAATCTATGAATGATTTTGATTATTATGAAAAAATAATATAGTTAATGGTCTTCCTATAATTAATCATCTGAATCAAATGTGTGAAATTAGAGTTGTGAGAAACAACATAGAAAATGTATTGCATTCATGAACAACTAGGTAGTTATTGGACCACTAGTGCTACTCCACGTAGATGTTTCTTATCATTTATTTCGAAAATAAAATTCAAAAGGGAGGAAATTTTTGACTGTTTTTTATGATCATAGTCAAGAAATAAAGATAAATTCTCTCTATATGTTTTTAGAAGCTCCAAATATATTTAAAAATAATTAAAGGAACATGTGGCAAATCAATGTAACCATCAAATAAAATCATTTAAATCCAATTGAGGTGGGGAGTACATATATAATGATTTTCAAAAGTACTTTAAGAGACACAAAATCCATCACCAAATTTAACTGTCTTAGACACCTAAAATAAATAAATAAACCAAAAGGAAAAATCATATTATTCCCAATAAAAAAAGATACACGATTAAATACAATGGAATTCCAATGAATTTTTTGGATAAAGAGGATCTTTAAATGGTGTATCAATTCAATAAATTCCTAAAAAAACTCGTAAAACAATGATTCATCCAAAACCATATAGTACTCACAATCAAAATGTATGTCATAATATATTTTTTCTTTCCATTTACTATTTTAGTATCCTATTGTCAAAATAAACAAAACTCATGGATAAATGGAGGGACTTGTGTATTTATAGGATTTGAAAATCAAAGAGTGTGATATATCATATATAATCCCTTCATAAAAATTATTATTTAGGTCAGATTGGTTAAATTTGAAGAAACGTAATCTTGGAAATGGTATCAATATGGTGATTCAAGAACGGTACAAATAAACAGATTAGAATAAAAAACTATTTATATACTACCAATTTAGGAATACGGAATTAAATAACAAATGTTGTTGTCATAAAAAATTCCACCTAAATACATCGAATGAAAACATTCTTATATGATTCCCTAAAATGATTAAAGACATTACAATATATATGATAGAACAAATGAAATTGAGGAATACATAATTATTTATTGTCTCAATGTGAATTTTGATTCTGTTAACTTAATAATAGCAACAAATGATATAATATGAAGGAAAGTGATAGATGGGGATATAAATTAAAACGATGCCACTAAAGGCTATAACAAAAATGATGCATTGAGTATAGTGAATTATTTGATCCTATTGATTAATGTCCAAGATATGTGAAGAATGATGATGCATATGATTGGGTCACAATAAAAAAATTTAAGGGGGATGTTGTAAAAATAATACTATTTTTTTCTAGATGAAACCTAGCATCTAAAACAATGATGGATGATTGATGAGATAAATGATATTTTGGCTTCAGATGGTTGGGTATCACCTATTACACAAAATTTGTTGTATTTAATTTCTATATTTTTTTCAAGGGTTATTTTTTCATTTTTCTTGTAACCAAATAAATACGATGTGATATAAGTGTCATATGATATTCAGAGAGAACAAATAAATTTGGTTTCTATTAAAGATATTTTTTTCTAAAATCAATTTATTTGTTTTCATATTTATTTTCCATCTAGTTGTGCACCTCCATTTTACTTAAAAATCAATATTTATATTCAGTTAGATGTATTGATGAGTGTATTAATATATTTGTGGGTTTTGAGGATTGGATGGAATATTATCAAACCTTCATGATTTGTCACATTATCTTGGTTTCCAATGATCTTTGTACCATTTATCCTTCCATGATGTTTAAATATAGATACAAAAGAGTTAGGTGGTAATTCCATTTTTATTCAGTTTCGCTATGGTATCATTGATTTTAAGAGGTTTTTAATCCTTATTAGGTTATTTAGAAAATTATTATTAATTTGAGAATCTAGATGGTGGATTTATATCTCTATTTATTGATCTTCATGAGCATCATGGATTTGGATAGATGAATCGATTTAGTGGAGGAATAACTAAGAGAATGTTATTCTATCCCAGATGAATATATTTTTAGTAGTTGTATTAGTCAATTGGAAAAATATTATAAAACAAATCATTGGCAGAAAGAGGTTAAAATTTTTTAATGGTTTGAGAATCTCATATTAAAGATAGTGTTCATAATATGATCATTTTACACAAAATTAAATCTTCAAGGAGTAATAAAATATAATTTCCTATCTAGTTAACTCTGATGGAAGAATTACATCTGATGGGATAGAAATATATCACATTATTCCACATTACTTTTCAATGATTTTTAAATCATAATATATGGATTTTCATTCATGGTTGGTTAATTTCATAATGATGGTGTTCATTAACAATACAAATCTACAATTGAAGATATATATTTTAGATGAATATGTTTTTTAATATCATAAACATAGTTTTACTACCAAAACACTTAGACTAGATGGTTATCATTATTTTTCTAAACATTTCTTCAGTTTGTTTTGTATTGATGTTACTATTGGAATAATTTTTTTGGTCAATTCACGCTTCTTTTAATTAAAAAAATAAATCTATGGCCACTATAATAACTAAAACTCATAAATCATTTAAAATTACATAGTTTTGACCATATTTCTTTTCTAAATTTATTTATAATTCTTTTCAATGATCTTGGTGAAATGGATAATGGGATTTCATTCCCTTATTGTGACTTAAAGTTGAAGTTCATTTTTTAGTAAGATATATATTATGAATGATTTTGTTATTATATATGAACTATTTCATTTTATTAAAACAATAACTTAAACAAAATGTGTGGTTATGGTGATCAAACATGACATGTTGAAGGCATATGATTGTTTCTAATGGTTACTCCTTAATCATTTCTTTCCAAGAATGGGTTTTAGGTATATGTGAGTTCACATGATCTCTGATTTTATATCCTATGTATCTTTTAGGATCAAAATTAATTCTTTTTCATCAGATTTATTCAAACTATCCTAAAAGTTCCTACTAAGAGATTCGTTTTCTTATTATCTCTTTATTTTGGTAGATGATTATTCTCGAACCATATACTAGTCATTGAAGAGGGTTATTTTTCATAGATCATATGTATGTAATAACTATCCTCTAATTTCTCATTAAAATATAGCTGATTATAGACATATCTTCAATTCTTCAATTCTATAATAATTTACATCAATATTGGATATTATCAATTTTTATCAAAATGAATCTAAGAAATCTGTTAACTTTTCTTAATTATAATTTTAATTCAAGAATGGAGTTAATTTATATTGAAATAAATAGTTTCCATATCTATATAGATTGAAAGTGGTTGAGAAATAGAATATTTTATTTGACTCCTGATGGTTTTTAGGTTATTAAAGAAACATGTCTTTCCCTAAACAAATTATTTGGTTGATTTTTTTTGTGGTCAAGCTGTATGATTTCAAATATAAGAATAGAGATAATTATTAGTGTTTTTTCTCATGCAATCACAACACATTCCATGTTTTTATCCTTGTTTCTAGTGACTCTTATTTTTTTCATCCATTCCAATATGGTAATTTCTACTGGGGATCACATGATCGAAGAAATAATTTTCATTCAAATTCTTGTGATGTTCTTTGTTTCTGAAACCAAATATTAGTTCATTATTCTAGAACATAAATTTTCTTAATGAGAATGTTTTTTCCAAACAATGATGGTGGATTTTTTTTATATTCCATTTCACTTTTTAAAAGAGTGCTCAATTCAAAAAAAACTCTCTTCTGGTGGTTTTTTGTATTCATTTTTAGGACCCCGCCCATGTAACCTTTAGAAGAGAATTTGGGGATAAATATTTTTTCAAGAAAAATGTTTTTATCACCTAAATTATATTGTGTATAAGGTTATTATTTTAATGATACATTGATAGATGAAAATTTTAGAATTAAAATTTCTTCCCATATTGTCTAGGTCATTGATAACACTGTAGTGTGGGACTTTATTAATGACCCCATGAATTCTTATTATATAGATATTTTTTTCATTTGTTTAATGATAGAGACATCAATACCTTTCTAAACATTTACCTTTCTCTTTAAAGTTTTGATAGATGGTTGTGCTCATGGTGGATGGATTCATGAAAATAATAATTTTTGTCTTGTTATAATTTTATGATGGAGGATATATTTCAATGTTAAACTGAAAATTGTTGTAAATAATTTTATAATATTATGTTTTTACCCATGTTTATGTTTCTCTATTTGAAGGATTGTTAGGTAATTATTTTAGTTTTCAAATTTTATACTTCCTGAAGTCATATACATGTTGATATCCGTGATTTTTTCCTGATAATGTAGATACCATGTTACATGTTCTTCATTTATTCAAAATAGAAATCGGGATTTGGTAGTTATGGATGGAAGTATTTCATTATAACATTGACCCCTATTTCTATTGGTGGGATAATTTACAAAGGTTAGCATATATTCTCAAGATTGTCGTTGTTGGTATGATATATACTATCACCTTTTTTATATTGGTGAGATAAAATAAAGGGTTTCTAATAGGTTCCCACTCTTAAAATCATTATGTTTGAGAATGTATATGTTTATAGAATTATGGGAGTTTCATAGAGTGTCTTTCGCTGATGGGTGTAATGGGAGAGGAGCATAATGTTGAGATACTCCTGTTTAAATTTTTATCATGATAAACACAAATGGATATGTTTCCTCAAGATTAAGGGTGAAAATGTATTTGTTTCTTAATGATCACAGAGTTTGACACTAGCCTTATATAACAAATTTTTTTGGGTAACATTAGAACCTCCTAATCAAGAGACCTTTTTTATCCCCCAAATTTTCTCTTTTTCTTGGTCTAAAAGGTGTGATAAATCGATTCTGGAATATGATATCCTTTTTTTTCAAGTCCATATCAAACTAGGATAAGTAATTTTTGTTATATCAACTTATCATTAGGATGATCTAGTATCTGGTAGATGTATTCTCTAAATGATGGTTTTATTTTACTAAGAATGAAGGTATTCATGTTTCTCAATATTTATCTTGCTTCAAGAAAGGTAGAAGTGATTTTATCTGGTTTGACCAATTTTCAATCTAGATTTTTAATTATTTTTTGTATACTTCTTTTTCAATGTATGGTTTCATTATTTTAATAAATTATCATTGAATTAATAAATAAAAAACAATATACACCAAAGGTAATATCGATTTATTGAAGTGATAGAGAAGCCCAATATTAGATATTTCATTGAAAATTGACCACTAATATTATGGGAAGTAATTTAATGAACATACATAATAATCTATTAGAGTTATTTTATTTTGTGGCAACCACTATGGGGCCAGGGGGTGGAATAATTGGTGATCCTTTACAATTTAATTTCCATATAATTAACCTCTATAACCAGTTATGTTTTATCATTTTCAAGTTTATATAAAAATATCACAATCATGAAAATACAATACCATAATTCAAGGTACACAATACTTACAAGGATTTTCGTTGGTGAGGATGAATATATACATTCATGTTTTACTCCCATTAGTCCATGGAAATTCACAATAATGGGAAGGTGAATACAATTATCCCACTCTTTTTAGAATCCTTCAGTCTCTAAATAATAAATTATTCTAACCCTCATCAGTTTTTTATCAAGTCTCCCTTCAGTTACAAATTTTTTATCCATCCTACGAAAAATAAGATCATGATGATTTTCATATTTTCGCACAAATATTTATCCAAAAAGGTATTTTCAAATATTTGAGTCTAGTAAGAGACTCTCCTTTGAATCTATGAATTTTTTACCAAAAACAATCATATAGAAATATACATATCATAAAATTCTATCTGGTTCAACTCTTGCCATCATCTTGGAAATGTTTATGTAACATTAAACAAAGCATCCTGATTCTAAACAATTATATTTCCTATGAAAAAAACATCTTAGAAACTACTTATAACATCAATCTAATAAATCATATTATTTTACTTCTGGAAATTATTTTTTTCTTGCTCCTCTATCTGATAACAATATATAATACGTCAGAATGAAGTCATTGTCAGATTATTCTGACTAAAAACACTATATGTTTCTATTATAAAATTTTATCTTCATAATAATATCATTTAACCCAAAAATGTTCATAGTTTAATATTTCATCTATGGTTGAACAATTTTACTTCGTATTGTACATGAAATCCCAATTTATTGGTGCATTGTAAATGGAAATGTTTGGAAAAAAATATTTTTTCTCATTGAATTCAAATTATCATTTTGATCCTCCTTATAAAATGAAATTTTTTTGTTGTTTAACAAAAAATCAAGAATATTGTAAACTGTTCTTACTAACTGAAAAAAATCTCAAAAACATAAAACCTTTACAACATCGATCATTATGATATTATTCAGACACCATTATCAAAGAATGATAAGTCACCACTTTAAGGTCATCATTCCATCACCATGTTTTGGTTTTTATTTTGTATAGATAATGATTCATGAATAATATTATAGTGGTGTCTCATCAAATTAATACCTTAGGAAATCCTTCATATAATGAGAATTATCTACTTCTCCACTCTTTTAATTATACAATTTCCTTTTACCTATAGGACCATTATTCCTAAATCATTGTATGGTTATTGTTTCACAAAACTCACTCTAGTGAAACATCTTTGAACTATGCATCGGATTACATACTGATATATTATATGATTCTCATACATCTAATAGATACATCATTATACACTAAAACTCCTGACATTTCTTGAAATTACTTCAATCTAGTATCTCTTTCAATACATCTATAGTATTTTTTCATGGCCCTATAATTCTGATCGTTCGACGTCTGATGAACTATAACCCAAGTGTTTATCTATAAATATTCCAAATTTCCATATATTTACTAATATGATATGTTATAATAGGATATGTTCTTCTCAATGGGTAACAATTAAATTTTTCTACATCACACAATATTTTATGTTTATTTTTCCAATTTACTTTACAAATTAAATGAATTGAAATTCATATAGCTTGAAACATTATCTTCTTCCAAAAGACATGAAATGAACTAATATATATAAACTCACCTTCATATACCTACTTTTGGTAAACACAAAGTATTCTATAGGAGATTAATTTATTACATCATATATAGAAATCTTTCAAAAAACAATCTACATGTCTGGTGGTTTTTTGATGTTCTATAAATTATTATTGCCTCATCTCTGTACCACAGCTCGAACATCAATATTCATTCAAATTTTAAAATATTTTCCCCCTTTTTCAATATTTCACATTATAAAAGTGTATAAAAACATATTATTGGGAACTTAATGAGAACCAATAACCATTAAAACCCACCCAGTTCTATCCATTAACATTTAGAAAAATATACATCAGGCTCATTATGCATCTCTTTATACACACATCTATCTGGTTGTTTTTGTTCGGTGATATTATTTTAGTGAAATAGGTGATCACATTTCATTTTTTATGAAATTGAATAACATAAGTTTTAATATTAATAATTTTAATGTTGTTGATAACTTGAGGAACATAAAATCATCTTCTAACATAAGGAACATTTTCATATCATTGTTATCCAAATTCCACCTTCACATCCTCTAGTACATCATAAGATAAACTTTATTTTGAAAATTCTGATTCATTTTCTTAAATGTTAAATAAAAAAATATCATAATTTATTCTATTGAATGAAAAAAAGTAATAAAAAGATCAATGAAGAACTTCTATCTCATTCAAGGGATTTTTTGGGATGTTGATAAAAAATGCTAATAACATTTTTAAAAAACTAATTTCTCAACATTTCTCACCTTATTAAAAAACCTAATAATTTATTGTTGATAATTTACAAACACTGCCCTGCTTTATAATTAAAATTTGTAAAGGTAATTATATCCTATAATGATAATAAATTTTTCCACATGACAAGATAGTCCCCCCTCAATGTTTCTCTCCCGATTTTTATTGAAATAATAGCTTCAAATTTATTACAGAAAGATTTGTAAACCTTCTAAAAAATATATACATACTATCCCACATTGAAAACATTATAAAATTAATTATGATAGATACTTACATATAAAATTTATGAATTCATTACTAGAGACTCTCCATGTTGGTGTAGTAATGTTTCCTTAAACCATTCCCATTGTGTAGATTTGGTGAATCCCTAAGTAATTTGATAATTTTTTAAAATGAAATAAATTATAACATCTCCATTATCATCTTTATATTTCATCGATTGATAAATAATATATTGGGTTTTTGGTTTTAACTGTCATATAGGGTCTTTAAAATCTCAATGACACATTAATTATAACAAATACTCATCGGGGGTTTTCTTGCATTCATTCTCAGATATTTCACATGAACATTTATGCAAACTATTTTCATTAAAAAATTGGTTTTTGAAACCTAACCTACTTCCTCTATATTATATGTAACAAATAAATTTTTTACTATATTATCAAAAAAAAATCTATCTTGAAAAATATTCCTCTAGGGCATTAATTTCTTCATTTTCAATCTCAATCATAATAATTATCATTTTCTTTAAGAATATTTATGTCACAAAATCATTTATAAAACAATCCAAAATAATATTATACTTTAATATATAGAATTATTATTTTTACTCCAGAATATGGGATTCTATAAGTTCACTCTGATATATTTCCAACAATGTATCAATTTATACAATGTTTGACCCTGATATTATAAGATAGAGAAATATTCTTATCAAATTTATAAATTAATTATGATTCACAACTTTCTCAGCATCATCTTTTTCATATTAATGAAAATTTAAATGGATGTAGAAACATATTTAGAATCCATTATTATAAAATTTAATAGAAAATCCCTTGAATACCTTTATTATGATAGAAAAATGATCATTACTTCTATTTAACTTTTCATCTTTGAATGAATTATACATCTCATATTAATTATATTTAAATGAATTATTTTAATTTTGGAGAAAAGTATTCATAATTTTTATCATTTTCCCATAGAAATATTATAACTTCAATGTATACAATTAAAATAAGGGTACATATTCTTAATTCCCCCTTATAGTGGTTATTTTCATCTTTTCCTTCAAAAATGATCAATAGATAAGTATAATATTATAGTTTTGAATGTCATAGAAGTGACATAATTTTCAAAAAAATATAATCATTCCAAATATGATTATCCATTTTAAATGAGTCGAGCATAATTTCTTGAAATTTATCCATGTTCATTTAATTTTTTTTCTGAAAACCCACATGGATTCTATATCATAATTTTATACTATTCACGAAACAAGTTCCTTAGTTTTATTTTTCAAAATATGCTCCAAGTCATTATTCATATAATCTACCGATTCATTATATTAAATTTACTCTAAATCTGATTATGCTTCCACCTGTGAGATAAGTGGTATCAAAATATCACACATCGATATTCTTTGGATCTAAACTCAAGGTTTATGACTTCAAATAATGTTTTCATATTCAAAAACTTTATATTGGATACAAAATTTTATATATTTTCTACATGCCTCCCTTTTAGGATCACATGTTTCAACTAATTCATCTAGTACATTATTTGAATTGTACTCATCTTCCCTTTAATTATCTTCATTTTATGTCACCATTCATCCTTCAGTATCATCATCCAAAATATTTTTAATGGTTAGTGGATTTTGATATAGTTTAACATAATAGGAATAAAAAAACTTGTTATATTTTTATTCCAATAGTTTTACGCATTTACATAAGGGGAATATACCTTGACAATTCATTACATTTCCCTCACAAGAAATTCTAGAAGATCTAAATTTTAATATTTATTAAGAATGGACTACCATATAAATTAATGTATTTAAATTTTGTAATTTTCTTGGGAAAAATCTCTTAAGTATTAATTATTAATTATGGTTACATAAAATATAATTTTTTTACATGAATAAATTAATATATAGATTCTGTCCTGAAGAATTATGAATGTTTTTTAACTAAAATACATCTTCCCATTTCAGAAAAAATTATAATTATTTTCATATTCTCAGTTTTGTTGAGATTTTATGTGTTAACTATATTAATTCATAATTCCATGATTCTTGAGATAGGATTAAAAATAATTTCATTTATAATTCATTCCAATTTCACTTCATAGCTATTGAATGTAAATGCTTATTTATTTCTAAACATCCCGTATTAAACTTTTGAAAATTTTTCCAGCCTCCAACTTTTGTTTAATAAAAATTATATCAGTCATCCAAGTGAAATCATGGATGAATTTTTTAAAGTATATATAATTTTATTATTAAATCATCATTGGTTAACAATGATCAGTGTGTATGAGTTAAAGTTGTATGGTTGACCATATTTCAAAAATTTAATGCATTCCTCTAATCATCCTTCCATTCAGATAATATGTAAAAATTTCATTATCATTTCAACTAAATTTTTTATGGTATTTTAAAATTTACCTTAGAAATTTTGTCAACATTTTTTAAAAAAATTTAACATTTTTTTCATTACCAAAACTTATTTTCATCCATGAAACTTAAGAAACATGAGCTACAAATATCAATAATATTAAATAGACAGTCACTGGTTCTTTATACCATAATGATGAGTTTTTTTTTCTATCAGTCATATGATGTTGTAGGAAACATTGTTGAATATGAATTACATACCTTCAACATAAATTTGGCTAAAATTATAATGTTTTTTTGAGGTTATAAATATAAAAACATCAATTTATTTCAATATATAATCATCATTCCAATTAATTCAAATCCTATTATTTTTATGGAATCAATACTTATTAAAGAAACTAATCCACCGTTAAATTGTTAAATTTATTTAAATATTTTTATATCAATTTTCATATGTGTGGAAAAACTGTGGCCTTGAATCCAATGATTTTTCCTTTTTCTATCTTTAAAGATGTGTCAAGATTAAATTCTATTTCAAAAAATTTCTTATTTACATTTTCCTTTACATTCCTAATTAATGAAAATTTTCTTATATGAATCCAAAAATATTAATAGGCTTAGTTACTCAGTTGGTAACATCTTCCAAAAACCTCATCCATAAAATCATATCAATTTTCTATAGGAAACATTTTACCATTTGATGATTTTTCTGTTATTCCTCCCACTAACATAGGTATGTTACTTATTTTCTTCCACTATTACTACCGCTTAGTTCATGCATATTCTCTAGGAGACAAATGTTGTATCAAGAAGTATATTACATATAAATATATAAAAAATCATTAATAAAATCTACTAAATATTGATCTTCTATGGATGTAATATTTTTCTTTTTAGAAAATTGGAAGAGGTTTGTGACATATTTATGTTCTTGATTTCCTCTAGCATGGGGAAGAATTATTAATATGGTAACATTAATTATTTGTTTAATTTGATTTATTTTTTATTTCCTTTCTATATAAAACCTTTCCAAATTTTGTTTCTAACAACTACATGGTTTTAAATATTAGATTAAATTTTATGATTATTGGGTAAACATCTCACTTGATTTTTGGGAGGTGATTTATAAAAATCATCATATTTTTAATCATTTACCAATGAATATTTGTTAAGATTTTAATCATAATCTTTATCATAATTTCAGCCTCGGGAAATATTTTTTTTAGTTTGGAAAACCTTACCTTCTTTGACATCATGTTTCAAAAAATGATATTTAACCATATTTCCATATTCTGCAACTTTTATTCTAATCTTTTTAATTTCCCAAATGTAAAAATCATCATTTTAAAAAATCTGTTCCCTTTATACATTCATTTTCTCAAATACATTAATCAGAATTTTAATTTATTTCTTGAGTTTGGTTTTTTTTTCAAGACATTACACATGTTTTTTTTTCTCAGTGGATGTTGCCTAAATCTTTCTTCACCTTCATCTTCTTAAATGATAGAGAAATATTCTTTTCTATGAAAATTCCAAAATAATGGTATGAAGTTCTCCAGATTCTAAAATTATATAGAACTATTTTTAGTAGAGCCTTATTAAACATTCTTGCTAAATATACTTCTTATACTCTATTCAAAAAATCATTTCCTACTAGTATTAAATTTATTTTATTATTTGGATGTATTTCTCTACTTATTCCAATAATGTATTTCCACAAAGTCAGAATCTTTTTTTTTCATCTTTCTAATTTGTAAAATTTGTAGTGAAATATCGAATACATCCAAACATGAAAGATTTAATTGGGATATTTCCACTAACCATTTCTATACCCATTTATTAAATAAAAGAGATATGATACATAATTCAATCATTTTATTTAGAATCAACATACTCATCTTTTGAATTGTTGGGGTATATATTTTTATGATTAGATTCATAAATAATAATTGTATGAAATTTCATTTTGTCCATTACATTATTCTTAAATGGTGAATCATTCCACATCTCAAATAAAAAAAATAAGTTATGAAATTACTCAAGGGAAAAATAAAATTTATCTTCAAAAGACAATATTTTAATAACAAACATTAATGGATTGTTTCTATATAGTTTCTTAACTATGGTAGTATATTTATTGAAATTTATAAATCCTATGACATTTCTAACAAATTCAACATCACTGGTGATGTAATCAGTAATAGTTCCATCTTCTTCAATTATGAAGTATTCGAACTTGATTAACTTGGTAGGTATCATTTCTTCCTTCACATTGAAATGTCCTTTTTATATACCTTAATGTTTTTATGAAGTTTCATTATATGTATTGAGACCAATTACCTTCCAATAAATAGTATTTCAAAAATAAATAATTATATCATTTCTATTTTTCCTAATAATATAAATATTTCATTTCTCATAGAATGTCATAGGAGAATCATCCTCAAATGGTGAAAGGAAAAATGTTCTAGCATCAATTACCTCAAAAAAAATATACAAATGATAATTTGTGATTATATATTTCCCATCATTATTATTTTTATCCTTGATAGTGGTAATTTTTCTTCTATTAGCTAAGTTAATACTTTCCACGATATGGATATCACATGGGTTTCCATAAATTTTATAAAACTTAATTTTACTTAGGATCATGAGAACCATCGATGAGAGGTGAATAAGTGCTGATTTTTTTAATTTCCAATTTCTATGGTATTAATCACTACAAATAATTAGTGTTTTATCATTTTGGACATTATATAATGCCCTCACAAGAATTAAATGATAATAATATAAATAAATGAACATGTGATTTACAAGGGTATCTTCTACTGTGTGGGACTACATCCTTTCTATAGTAACTACCATATGTCCATGGAAATTTACAATAATTTAAAGGATAATGATTTGAGACAACTCCTTTTATAATCATATCTTCTTACAGGTAATAAGTATATCTCCCATCGGGTAATTATATAATGTTCTATCTATTTCAAGGATTTTATTTTCCCTCTAGATCTAAAATTAGTTTATGAAAACATTCTTAATGTCTCATGATTGTTCATCCAGAAATTGAATTTCTAAAAGTTACATCATATATATGTACAACCACTGTGACTATTAATTATAATAAAAATTAAATTAGAATAAATATCTATCCAATAAGACTTCACTCTATGAGCCTCCTAACTTAATCTAGTGTAACTCTATCTTATATACATCACAACACCATGCATCTAATATATTCTTTAACTAATTAAAAAGACATTATGGATCAAAAAGTTTTTGGTGACACTATTGGATAACTCATAGTTGTGTACTTTAATTTGGTAGAGCTTTTCAATACCGTTTTCGGATTCCATTATCCAATAACTAAAATCAAAATCACTATCTTATTACTAGAACTAGAAGCTACATTTTATTGTTAATCTTTTACCAGAATGATATCTGGGATGGAAAATCAGTCTACAAAAAACATTCAATGATATAGATCTAATATATCAATGAAAAATGTTAGAGAATAATCTAGCTTCAACCAATAATTAATAGGGTGATCCAAAGGGAAATGTTTATAATGAACAATATATTTCCCTTTAAAATTTTACATTTTCTAACATCCTTCTCAAATTTAATTTTGGCGGATACATTACAAGCCTTCCAGCGTATTGTATATTTTTTTTCAAAATCATTTCTGTCTCAAACTCATAACCATACATAAACCATAGGGTATAGAAAATATTCAAACATATTGATCTTAAGAAATTATGTAAACATTAATCATGGATCATTAAATCACCATGTTTGGGGAATTTCTCTATTTATGTAATTCTTCTCAAAACATTATTGGTTGGTGGATCTTCTGATGCATTTATTATAACATGCTTCATCCAGTGAATATTCTATTGTTCTACACTCTATCATTCATTCTATAAGCATTGTCTAGTTATTCAATATTTAATCAATCTAAATTCAGTGGTTTTTTAACAAAACATATTCAGGTAAAATATCTATAAATTAAATATTTGATAACATTATAATGGTTTGTGGCATTAATTTATTTTCAATGGATCATTCACTATCTATTTAATATCCTAAAATAAATAATAATATTCTCTATATGATTTCTTTGATATGTCATCCTCTATTCCATTATTTATCCTTCTCGACCTAATGGTTCATCATTCAATGGATGTGAACTGATGCCATCGTTGAGAAACATCAGAGATTTTAACATCTTTATCAAATCTACTATCTTTAAATCTTCTTTGTCATTATCAGTCAGTTATGAATAAATTTTGATACATCACACTGTCTTATAGCTGGATTTTTCTAATAAACATTACATATTCAAAGCCTGAATCTTCATATGTGTTATAACATAATATTTTTAACTTTAGATTTATGCAAACTAGAAATCAGGTAAAACCATAGCTTCTATCTTTTCCGAATGAACTCAAGTCGCTTTCAAATTATTTACATGTTTCTCAATTATAAATAATTATTTCAAAACATACATTACCATTATTTGATGGATAAATCCATTATCCAAATAACATTACAACTTTGATTTTGTACTATTACTCGAACATAAATCACCCCATAATATTGATCTTTCCATCCACAGTTAGACTTTTTACACATTGAAGAAGTGTGAATTTTATTTGAGATAATTCCACTATAATTGGTGATCTGTAAAAATTAACACAATCTATTTTTTTATCATTATGAAACATCATATTTAGACTCTTGTTGTATATATATTAGCCCTCATATGTCTATTGATTTTCATCCAGTGATTTGTTCTTAGGTATATTAGTTAACATCAATCTCTTTATATGAATGAGTGTATGCTAATATTGGCTCATTAGAATCTTTATTATGGTGGGAGCATGAGGAACAACAAAACATCATTTGACATAAGGAATTTTTTTCAAACAAATTTAAGTAGGAAAATAATTCACATCATGCATCACTTGATAAGAAAATCATTCTTAACAACTTTTAGAAACTATTTCTCCCATATTTAGCAGTCAAATTCAAAAAGAGATATGTTTACAAAAAAAATAGTCACGGTATAAAGACAATAAAATTATTCTAAAAAATGTAAATAAATTTTTTTGTAGTGTATTCAATGAATTAATGTAACTCCATATAGCCCTATGTATAGAAAAATATATCACGAAATATGATGACTTCGAAAAATAAGGCAATAGAGATATACCTCACATTATGTTCATTATTTAGCCACCGCACCAAAATTCCTTTTTTTTATATTTGAGGGAAAAAGGATTAAAAAAATTATACATGAAAAAAAATTCATATACTCAAAAGGATTAAACAATTTCAATATATTATTTTATTTAAAAATTTATTCATAATTAATATATACTAAAAATATACTAAATATTAATAAAATTTAATTAATATTATTAAATCATAGTAATGTAATTGATAATAATAATAACATTATGTATATAAATAACACATAATTATATGTTTTATATATATTTTTTAACTATATTACATTACCATGTTATTTTATGTTTATAGTGTTATTGAATTTGGAAAATATTTTCATATAAAAATTCAACATTTCCTCAAAGTCTCTATTTATTTTAACAAGATAACATTATTATATTTTAAATATTGTTTTATTCAAGACACAATTTCATCATTAAATTCTTGTTACTATTGAACCTTTCATAATTTCCAACACATCATTGGGCCTTGAGAAAAACATTCTAAAACCTAGGATGATAAAAAAAATTAATAACAAATATTACAAATAATGTAAACTAGGTAGTCCATTAAAAATCATGGAAATCTAAATTAGAATTTTGTTTTTAACATAATAAAAATTATTCTAAAATAGTCACTTATATACATATAACAACAACTCTATTTTGGATTTTTTTTCAAAAAAAATATCACAGAAAAACATGAAATAAAAATCATAGTCATAAGAGTCGGTATCAAAGCATCACATCCCTTTTGAGAAATCATCAGAAATATTCTATTATTTCTAGATGATACTAAAAATTTTTATCATAGAATTTCTACTATTATGAATTATATTAAAATTGAACATGATCTAGTAGAAGATTTGGATGAAGAGAGATACAAATTTTTTACCTCAATGAAACCATGTCTATGATCTGGTCTCTGTATTTCAATGGTGAAAATTATTTATCATAGAAATCATTAATTTTAATATATTTGAAGAATCTTAGTTTGATTTTTTGGTTGGATATCTAGATATATAAAATTCCCAAATATAAAATAGATAAATGTGACGAAACCAAAGTAGGTGAATACTAAATGAATTCATTATCTATTAATCATATTATTTGTGGAAATTTTCAAGATGAGTATGATCTTATCTCTCAATGTGATTCTTCATATGTAATGAGGAAGAAAATGGATGTTTATGATGAATTAGTTGATAATTTATTGATATTATGAAAAAATAATACAAAATTTCTGTATGTTACATTCATAATATATAAATTCTAATGTATTACATAGATGAATTGAATATCTATTGTAGTATATAATGGTGTCGATGCACTTGAAACACATATTTCAAAAATAGATCATTCTTTGAAATTTTTATTTATTTTACCTGCCATATGGAATGGTATTTTAACTATAATTATAATTATAATTAATAATATGCATTTATAGATGAAGTATTTGATCGGTTCTCTACAAATTTATGCAACTAATATTTAAAATAAGGATAATGATCATTGAATTTTTAAAAAGGAATACCCAAATTAAAATATCACTATAACCAATTTTGAAGAGAGTTAAAAAAATATGCTTATTTCTATAAAAATTTTAGTTGTTCAATTTGAAGAGAGGAACTTTATCGGCTGGATAAAATATTAAAATATTTTTGTAAAAGTGGTAAGTGGTTTATGAAACATTTTAATGAATTTAAGAATGTTATTGTCATCTAAAAGATATCATATGCTATGAATTCAAGAATATGTGAGATATTATTCCTTATTTTCGACAGATGATGGAAATAAAAAAATAGGGAAGAAGGAAAAGAATATTCCAACGAAATTTGAGTATGAGTGAAAGCGTAAAAAGGCCAAGAATGCTACCTATAGTGAATATGATGACTCAAATATTTATTATTTTTCTTAATATGAGAATGAATAATCAAATTTGATAAAAAAATATGTACCTTATCATTATAGAATATGAGGGATAATATTATTATTCATTTGTTCTTGACTTTGATTCTGAAAAAGGATCCAGTGACAAATTAGTTGAATATTTATCTATTCAACAAGAAATATATGAAAATATATAGAAAAATAAAAAATATATTTAGAATTTTCATAATTTTATGCACTATTGGAAATATATAATTGAAAAAAACACTAAAAAATGAAAAAATAATTAGGAAAATATCATTCAAAGTTTTACAACAAAATAATGTAATATAAAATAATTACTTCTTGAAGTGAAATAATTAATGATGTTTTTTATTGAGGCTTGTAGAGGAACAAATAATTTAGATAAAATTCATGTATAGATTCATTAATTAAAAGGAAAAAATGGAATTGAAGTAATGGTTATTTTTTAAAATGTATATAAATAAATTTCTTCATAGTTCAATTATCAAAGAATTCATAATATTACAAGTTTATGTTGGGGAACTAATCGTCAGGATTCTAAAAAATGTTTTATATTAAATCCTCAAATTAGTACTGTAATCAAATTTTATATTTTTATGTACTTTTCAACAATTAATTTTTTTGTTTCTAGAAAATTTAAATATATTTGGTTGCACATATCACTTCTATCTAACACTATATGACCGAAAAACATTTGGATAAAAAGATATTCTTTTTTAATTTTATAACAGATAATCCACTTGATAAAATGATATATGTATGTTGATAGTTTCTATTAATTACATATGATTAGATACTTTTACATCATTCCTGAATTATATATCATTAATGGGGGTTTTGTTACCATTGGTGACAATGTTGAAATGATGATCACTATATTTGGTTTAGTTACTGATCAATAATTTATATTAATAAATAATGTTTTATATGTTCACGAGTCAAAGAATAATATGATCAGTATATCTAAGCTATATGATGTTGGTTTTAATATTTATCCATATTATAATGAATCATATATTTTTTAGAATAAATTACTCGTGTTTGAAGAAACTAAAATAGAAAATTTTCATTCTTTGAACATAAGTTAACTGATTGTGGGACATATGAAAATTTTAAATGAGGAAGTATATTAATGGTAGATATGGAATTAAATTTTTATTCATTGTAATATATTTCCTATATCTATGATACCTAATATGAATTTATATTCTGATTTTCCTTGTCTTATATATGACAATAAGTGTTTTTCAAATAATTAAGAATCATGTGTAATATTTCAAATTAATCAATAATGTTTCTACATCTAAACCTTCTAAACGTTTCCTAAATAATTTTTTGGACTATATATAGTTGCGATATTTATAGATGATTAATTTTATATATATTAGTTGATGATATCACTATATTGGATAGTGATAATTTTTTTGATGTTTAGATGTGAATATGTACCAATCTTTATGAGTGTTTGTATGTTGAATCAAAATGAAGAAAATTTACATAACATCACATTGATATGTTTTCGTCGAAAAAAATTAGAATCCGTAATATATTTCATTTTTCTAATATATAGGTATTAAAATATCTTATTATACTCTAACAACACCTAAATATTTTATTTTTGATAGTTGAAATTGAACCGTCAATTAAATTGAGAGATTTAAGTAAAATGGGTATAGTTTTCAATCTTATTTTGGGGAAAATTTTACTAATAATGAATTGTCTATTATGATTAGTTTTTAAATGGAGATTCTAAAAAATGAGATTATGATTTATGGAATAATAAAACCTAATGTTGGATGCATTAATGTTTTATGATTCACGGTGTACATATTTAATTCTATGTAAAATCATGGAAAGATTGATCTAATGGGTGATTAATGAATCTTTCATAGGTATTCCACTACATAATTTTGTTTTAGTTTTCAATTAAATGTTCTGTATAGTTGAAGAATCTACTAACATGTGGTTTCATGATAGTTATATGTTGTCTGTGAAAGAGTAACTACATTATTTTAAGAGAAATAATTTTTAGGAATTAGTTGAATGATTATAAAAGTATTAATTAATGTGAAATAAATGGTTTTTTGGAATCAAAATTATTATCAAGGTGTAAAAACTAGAATAATACTATGTTAGTTTCTCATATTTATAATAAAAAATTGGGTATATACTATGAGGATACCTTCTCCCCTGTTTTTTTCTTGAGACCTCACTAGAAGAAAAATACACTTTAACATTAATGTTTAAAACTGTTTTTTATCCGATGTTAAAGGTGAAGTAAAAAATTCGTTAAAATCTGTTTTTAATAAAAAAATGTTTAAAGGGATTAAAAAAATTAGTTTCCATACACATCCAATATTTTTTTGACGTGACCATTCCAAAAACATCATCCTCTCAATTCACAATGGCATTCGACCATGGATGATTTAAAATTTCATTAAATTTTCAACTTCTTTTCAAATTGTTTCCCATAAATATTCTATCCTTCATCATTCATCCATATGATTCAACATTATTCAACTTATGGAAACCGTAACTACTTAAACAAGAATAGATGTCCAAGGTTTTTTTTAATTTCTATTTATACATAATGTTTCTAAATGTATCTACTTTATCTTTCAATGGTTTCCAAATTAGCACCACCTTGGAGTGAATTCATCAAAATTCGGGATCTATTTTTCATTTTTGAACTCCAAATTGAGTAATATAATTTTTTGTAAGGTTAAATACTTATCTGTTAGTTATAAATTCCATTAATCTATTAATATCATTGTATAAATCTTATTAATATTTATAATTTGTTCAAAAAAATTCATATAATAATTTTTTTTCAGATTATAAATTATTTAGGAATATAAGTTGTTTTTTATATTAATTGTTTTTACATAAAAATATATATATTTATGAATTTTTAATTGCTAAAATTTTTATGTTTTTGAAATAATTTTTTCATGTATTTGTTTTCAATTATAAATTTCTGTTGTCATTATAATTACTTTTGATTAAATTTTTTAATATTTTTACTTTTTTTTTATTTTTTTTCTTATATTAATATTTGATAATAATTTATGAGTCATTATATATTAATAAAATTTAATGTTTTATATTAATAGGTATATATATGTTTAAAATTTTATATTTATCAATGTAATAATATTTCATGTTGTTACTATTTAGGTATTTAATGGATCAAAATTGGGTAAATATTCAAACAAGTGCTAATGAATATTTAAATTAGGTTTAAAAATTTCATGAAATTCACTAAACCATGTTTTGGAAGAATGGGGTGATTTTTTTCCATGGGTTAAATGATTTCATATGTGTAAATTATCCAATAAATAAATAAAATACCATCTAGTTTGATATGTTTTTTTCCTAATAATACATGTTGGATATTGAATGGTGAAATCACAAAACTATCAGGATCTAATGTTGGTAATGATGTTATTCGTTTGGGAGAGTACCATATTGATGAAATATTTTATGTAATTTGTATTCAAACCTTTGAAAGAATATGTTTTTTCTTACTGTATAAAGATGATAAGAAAACACTATTCATAGGTTTCACAAAATTTATGGTTTCAAAATTTTTAATGATATTTTATAATTTTAATTCAATACATGGATAGAGTAATAAATGATTAACTGGATTTGTTAGATTAAAAAAGTTTTACATCCAAAAGGATATGGGATTCCTTAATAAATTTATATTGAAAATAAATATTATTTCAGTGGTATTTGGGTATAAAAAATACAATTATACCCTAACAACTACATGTTTTATTGGAAGGAATATTACTGTTTGTCAAAATTTCTTAACGGTTCAACATCACAATATAAAATGAATAATAAATGTAACCATGATTAATTCTCTAAAATAAGAACCAAAAATCCATTAAAATATTCTGGTATCTTGTAATAATTCCAAATTTCATGGGTCTCATTGATATTTCGATGCATGGAATTTTTTTTTGATGGAATAAAAAAGTTCAAATTGTGCATGGATATCTACAACATCCTACTGATCCTCAACAATGGAAAATATTTGATGAAAAAATTTCTAATTTTTGAAATGACGTTATAAATTATATAATGGTTCTATGTACAGATGGAATGAACCCATATCATAGTCTATATAGGAAATATTGTTCATGAACTCTTCTATTGGTTATTTATAAACAATTCTACTTTAATATTTATTGTTTTAAAATATTTGATGATGAGAATGGTTATTTTAGGACCAAAACTATTTGTAAAGGATATTTATGACAATATATATCCCTTTTTGATTATTTGAAATTTTAATGAGGGACATGTGTGAAAGTATTTAAAGCATAAAGGAAGGATTATTTTATTTTCTGTGATATAATGATGTTCACTATAAATGAATTTCCATCATATAGAACCTTATCTACATATATTTTTAAAATTCATAAACCCGATACAATTTGTGAATATGTTACAAGGTATCATCAACTACATAATTGATGAAAAACTTTATATAGGACATTTGAGATTTTTTTTGAATGAATAATATTTATAGAATATTAAAAATGGTATATAATGGTTTAAATTATTATTATGATTCTACAAAACCATTTTAAAATGTATAATAATTTAACATATAGAAAAACAATGATGTAACATTCCCAAGGAAAGGATTTTATTCTTATTAATAACGAAATTGGAAGAAATGATCTATATTATTTGAGACGAATAATGTGATATAATTTAAATAAAAAATAACATTACTGTTATTCATGTTATGGAAAATAATTGGGATATTATAATAATAACATAGTTAAACATAAATGGAAAGAGAACAGACTGATTGTTTTCAAGACTAGGCTTAATAACTAGGAAATATATGTGTAGTCTTCTCCCAGAGAGAAAGGAAGTGAAACAATTTTTTTATGTATTTCTATGCACTATGAAGGAGTGATAATTTTGTTTTTTACTAACTACACAATATTAGTGATCTTAGCGGGTTTTCTTCAAAAGTAATAAATTTGTTTCATTAATGGAATTAATGTTAAAATAAATGAAATGTCATATTTCAAAATTATTGATACAATATCTGATATTGGTTTCTTTGTGTGTCATATTTCAGATTCCTATTATAATGGTTATAATTTGGTTTTGTAACATTTTCAAATTTATTTTATGAAATTTCATTGATCAATAATTTTAATATTTTTTGGATAATGAAGTTGTTCTTATACATTGTTAATTAAGAAAATATTTTCCATCAATACTTTTTGATATAATGGTTCATCTGTTGATTAATTTGGTGCGAGAGATATGAATAAGTGGTATTTTTTATTTACATTATATGTATCCTACAAAAATCAATATGAAAACATTAATGGAATATGTTTAGATTCATCATCAATGATAGGAATAGTTTGTAAAAAATATATAACAGAATATAATATTGAGTTAGGTAATTATTATCTTCCTAATGTTGGGAATGTTAAACTCTATATATCTTGATATTTTATTGTTTATAGTAGACGTAAATGGATACAAGTATTAAAGTTATTGTTATTTCAACGTGATGATATGTTGAATACATATACATATAAATTTATATATAACCACATAGGTAATTATCAACAATATAGAGGATCACATATTGTAGGATTAACAGTTTGATATCCATGAATAAAGAAAACTTTTTGATTAATGATTATAATAAACAATTTTTATGGGATTATAGATAAAATAAACAACGATTAATCCATACAGAAATGATGAATTGCTTAGTAGGGGGAGAAATTGTAAATGTGATCACATGGTATGGTTTCAATATTAACATATATAACTTATTACATAAAATTATGATATATGGATTACAAATCAATATATTGGAGTGATGGTTGTTGTTAAAGAATTTACTTTCTTGAGTGTTAGTGATAAAAACCCAATTTGGACAAAAGAATCTTATTTTTTACTTATAAATGATATGTGGGAGATTAATTATAATAAATTTTGGGTTCGAGTATTTAATATGAACTGGGATGATAGTAACAGTGGAGTGAAATGTGATAGTTATGGATATATACAAATTTATTTTAAAACATTTCAATGAGAGGAGCAATCAATTAATAGTTAGATCTCTGCAAAAAGATATTTCATGTTGTCAACCCATCAAATGATCAATGGTCCATTATTATTATTTTCAAAAGGAAACTTTTCGTTTGAGTGGTGATAGAATTATTGATATTGAAGACATGTATAAAATATATCCATATTTTATTACAATATCTAATGATAACAATGACAGTGATGAAGACATTTTCCATTAAACATGAAATTATATTGTTAAATGGATAAGGGAAAACACTCCATTAATCTTTTAATTAAAAAGGTAATCTATGTATTGTGTGAAATTGACATAGTTAAAAACAAAATTTTATGACTTTGATATTTAAATATATAGATGTTAAGAATACCAAAAATTAATTTTATTGTTTTTTATTCTTTAGTTTCATATATCAATTTATTGGTAGAAAATTTTTTCATTCATCAATTTTTTGTGTCTATTATGTTTATATTTTTATTTTTAATTATATTATTTTTTTGTAAATAAATTTTTATTAATTTCATCAAATTATGAACAAATAAATTTTTTAAATATAACATTTATTGATTTTTGAAAACAAATTTTACAAAAAAAAATCACATTTTTTGATAATAAATATTTTGTGTCAATATTTTTGGGTAAATTCTAATATAAAAATATATTAATTACTTATTTTATTAGTAAAAAATAAAATATAAAACTTTTTTCGTATTATTAAATATGATTTTTCCAATTATTTGATGTAGAAATAAGTTTTTTGATGCATCATAAATAATTCTAAATTATACACCCCAGTTTAATGGAACTTAGTTATGTATGTTTTTATATGAATATATATCAATATTAATTAAATTATTTAATGAATATAAACTAATATATCATAAAAATTATATGTGAATTTTATTCTTCAATATAGATAAAGGTACCTAAAGATAGTAGGAATGACATTACGTGTGTATCAAAACATTTACTCACATGTGGATTACAGAGGGTTGTAATTAAATTTGATGAGGAGGAAAAATGAACTGGCCAACATAGTAAAGAATTTAGGACATACCTATTTATAAATACTAATTATATGATACATATTTTAATCCATAATTATAGGATCATTGACAGGTCTATGCAAAATCTTTTATGACTGTCCATAAAATTTATATTTCTTAACATATTAATTTCAATTTAGAATTGATTAAATATAATATATTTCTTAAAATTTAATTTATTCATCAATAGATGGTATTTAATTTTAAATAGACAAAAGGAGTTAAGAAATAATGTCTATCATTTTTACTAAATGATGGTGAAATTATATTACAATATCTAATTCATTTAATATAGTTTAATGAAAACATTGTTAAGATCTACTCCATAAGAATGGGTTTATATATTAATACATATTGAAGAAGTTTGTCCCCTGTCGATAGGATGAAGGCCTTATGGTATATTTTTGTTAATTTTTAAAGTGGTTATAATAAATTAATAAATATATATATTTCTAGATATTTACTTATAATTATATTTTTTATAATTATGTAATTGAAATACAATGTTATGTAATGTTAAAAATACATATACATGTTATGTAAGGGTGATCTAAACTTATGTAAGGGTTAAAAAGGTTATTTGAGGGTAATATAATGTAATGTAATGGTACAAACATTAATTAAGGGAAATGAGAGTTAATTTAGTGTAAACTAATGTCATAAAAATGTAAAAATTAATCAAGGGTAAATTATAGTTAATTAGGTGTATAAAATAGTATGTAATGGTAAAATAGATATATTAGAGGATAAACTATTGATATGATAGGGAAAAAATATTATTTAAGGGTAAAAGTAAACTTGTAAAAGTTATATAGGGAAAAACTAAATTTATTTATGGGAGTAAAAAATTTAATTAAGCATAAAATAAAGTTATACCAGGGTAAATTTAATTTTTAAAATAGTGGAAAATGTTATTTATGGGTAAACTAATGTCATAAAAGGGTAAAATATTGTTACGTTAGTGTAAAAAAATTTATGTATGGGTGAAATTAAGATATCTATGGTTAATCAAATGTTATTTATCCATAAAAAAATTTATAATGGTAAGTAGAAAATTTTATAGGTTATGTAAAGGTAGACTATATTTATATAATGCTAAAAAAGGTTAAGTATGTTTATAATAATGTTATGTAAGGGGAAAATAAATCTATGTAATGGTAAAAAATGTTATTTAATTGTAAATAGAAACTCTTAAAGGTTATGTAAGGGTATAAAAGGATACATTAGTGTAGAAAATGTAATGTAAGTGTAAACTAATGTAATGTAAGTCTAAACTATATATAAGTAAATTTAAAACAGTGTTAGGTAAGGGTTAAATGAATTTTGTTTTGGATAACGTAATTGTATATAATGGTTAAATAACTTATTTAATGGTAAGTAGAATCTTATATCTACTATGTACGAGTAAACTAATGTTATGTAATTGTAAAACAATGTTAGGTAAGGGGAAAAAGGTTATGTGTAGAATAATGTTATGTGAGTTTAAAAAAATTATATGTAAGGGTAATAAAGCATAATGAATGGGTAAAAAATTATTATTTAAGGGTAAATAGAAAATGTTAAATGTTTATTATAATTAAAAAGTTTATTTAAGGGTTGTGTAATGTTAAGTGTAAACTAAACTTAATTTATATTTAACTATTGTTAATAAACAATAATTTATTGTTATGTAAGGTTAATATAATGTTATGTATGTTTAAAAATATAGAAACTAAAGATAAAAAATGTTATGTTAGTGTATATAGAGTCATGTATAGGTTATGACTGGGTAAACTAATGTTATTTAAAAGTGAAGAAGTTTTAGAAAAGGTAAAAAATGTAAGGGTAGAATAATGTCATGTAAGTGTAAAAAAAGGTATATAATGGTAAAGAAAAACATGTAAAAATTATATAAGGGTAAATTTGTTAATAGTAAAGTAATTTTTTTAATGGTTAATAAAATATATTGATGTGTAAACAAATTTCATGTAAGGTTAAAATAAAGTTAAATAATGTTACACTAATTTTATGTATGTTTAAAAAAGAGTTATATATGGGTAAATATAAATGTCTATTTGTTATTTAAGGATAAGAAATATATTTCAGGGTAAAATAAATTTATATAAGCGTAAAAAGTTTTCTGTGGGTAAACTATCATTGTTATAGTGTAAAAAAATGGGTTTTCATGTTAAAAAAAGTTAAGTGTAAAATAAAGTTATATTACGGTAAAAAAATGTCATATTTGGGTAAAAAAGTTAACTAAGGGAAAATCATAGTTAATTATTTGTAAAATAATGTAATATAAGAGTAAAATATATATAATTATGCTTAAAATAACATTTTTTAATGTTAAAATTTTGTTATATAAGGGAAAATACTTTTATACAAGCTAAAATAAATTTTTATAAGCTTGAATAGAAACTTTTACTAGTTTCTTAATGGTAAATTGATATTATATATGGGTAATCCAAATTTATGTAACGATATACTAAATCTATGTAAGTGTATAAAAAATTGTAAGGGTAAATAGAAATATATAATTGTAAATATTTTATGTGAAGGTAAAATATTGTTATATTATTATAAACTATAGTTATGTAATGGTTAAAAAAAGTTATTTAAGGGTAATGAAACATTATGTAAGGGTAAAATAAATTGAGTTAACTTTAAACCAAAGTTATGTAAGGTACAAAATATATGTAATCTTAATATAAGGTTATGTAATCATAAAAGAAGTTATGTTAGGTTAAATTAAAGTTATGTAAGGGTAAACTAATTTTTATACATATATTTATTTACATCATTACTTATTTGTTATTTCTAATTTAACAGTCATATATTATGACTCTCCAAGGGACAATGGAATAAAATATATTCCAGGATACAAGGTCACATGTGGATATCATTTGTTGTAGAATCAAATGATTATTAAAAATTTTAGCGAATTAATAGCCATGTCAAGTAGTGTCTCTGATGTGGTTCCACTCTACCCAATATCTCCTGCCCCTCATCATGAAAAATGAAAATGAATTAGTATAATAAAAAATGGGAAGTATATTAACTGATCCAAAAAAATAGCTGATAATTTTGCATATAGTTAATTATTACATTAAATCAGTATTTCTATTTAGTAAATTTATGTCACTAATGTAACATTTAGAAATAATACTCCAAGAATAAATTGAAGAGAAAATAAAATGGGGTACCTTTCTTCCTAAGGGTGAGATAGATATTCTTTTAACTTATTTAGAAAACATAGAACACAAATATTGTAATAATGTTTATAAGGATGGTATCAGTTTTAAAAAAATGGTTGTGCCCCTAGGGAAGCATCAATCTGGCTAAAATATAATGGATATATAGATTATTTGATGGTTGAGATGTGATATATCATTAACTCAAAAGAGGATTGAATGAAATCATTTGTATCAACCATTATTGAAAACGTGAAAAGATAAATGTAGTGTACTCTACTTGACTACCTTGATCCATAATATCCTCATCTAGACAAGATCATGTACTATAAGATGCATCCTTTGGATCCCCATATACATATTATATAATCAAAATTTATATCATTTGGTGGATTACATAAATTATCATGTAATTAATTCAGTTGAGGTAAGATTATGGATACATTATAATATTTATCTAACTAATCTAATGTCACAACATACTTAGGATGTGTCCATAGGTGGGAAATGTATTAGTCTTTCTTTCACTCACCAGTAATCTTTTCCATTAGACAACATATGTATAAATTAATATATTTAATTTTAATTTATCATTAAATTCAATATTAGATATAATATTTTCCTAAACATAACATATATGAGAGTATCTAAAATTGAAGAAATAGCTACAAATACAAATAAACAATTTAAGTTCTAATATCGTCATATACTCTTTAAGAAGAGGATATAGAACCAAATTTATAAAAATTAATTACTATCAGTAAACTATTATGTGTATTCATTAGTATTGATATATTTGGGGGAGATTATAAATGAATTTGTTTTTAAAATATGTTATCATTAATGATACAATAATTTATTAGCTTAGTGTAAAAGATATAAAGTTTATTTTCATTAATGAAAATTTCATTTATTAATATATTATAGTTAAGAAAACATCTTTTATATAAAATAACTAATTAATTTTCATATACGATATCTCAATACTCAAGGTATCCAATTTTATTTTACTTCTATCTATGGATTTACACACCGAAAGTCAATTTCAATTGAGGACATTGTGATATGGATCTGTAAGCCTACATAACCAAGTAATATTCAACAGATGATAGAATCCAATTATTTAAACCCAATGTTTCACCAAACTATGTCTCCTACCTTTTTTAGGGTTGAATAACCAAAGGGTTAACTTTTTGAGTTATTAAAATCAATTACTGAAATGATAATCTGCATACCACTAACTAGACAGAAAATAAATAACAAATATTACAACATAATAGAAGTATAAAGATTATTGGGGATGAAATTATTGATATAGGACCTTTAAAATGTTATAGATAGTGTAATCTAGGAATTCCAAGAAATTTACTATTAACCTATTCAAGCTAATATGGATTTCCAAGATGAACTGTTCCTCCATTTAGAGTTTGTTATAATGGATGTAAATAGTGTGTTCAGGTTCACTCGATGGTTCGCAGAAGATATGAACATGGAAATAAAGTCAATTATAACCAAATGTAATAATGGTTCCTATTACATGAATCTTAAATTCCATTACACAAAATAAATTTATAATACACACTCAGGAAAAGGGTTTGAACAATTCCAAATAACAAAAATAGCTTGGTGTTAATTTTTAAGAATGTAAATATTGATTATTAGACTACCATAGATAAAACTTATAAAAAACATGAACGTTAACATGAAAATTAGCTTGAAATAATTAGAAAAATTAAGATATTAAATATAAATTCAAAAATTATCTTTAATTATCATTATAAAATTTTTATATAGTCATATATCTTCTTGTAAAATTGATTCTGATATTTAGAAGGATTTAAAAATAACTCATCAATAATTGAAAAAATTATTGAGAAAAAATAATAAAAATAATAGTGTAGAATTTCATTAATTTTTAATTTATTCCCATGGAAGTGTGAATGAGGATTTCAATTAATTCAAAAATATATTCAAAAAGATGGTCTCAAGTATGAAAAATTGAATAATGATGAGGAAAGTATACTTAGATCCCTAATAAACATGTAACATTCAAATAATGTATGCATTTAAGAAAGAAAATATTTTTTATTATACTCAATATATAAGATAATTTTATCTATATTATAATAATATCATTAAATGAAAAAAATGTGATTTATTCATTAGAACAATAATGGGAGTGTAGTTTAATGAAAAATGTGTTTCTTCAAACATATCTAGCAGTTACTCATATTATTCTAACTCATAGAAGGATTGTGATCTATTTCATGTTTTTGAATGGATTCAAGCACTCGTAAGGAAAAATCATGCCATCAAAAATTATGAATGGAATTGAAATAGACAAAATATGAATTTCAAAGGAGATGGAAATAATGGTAAATCCACTATTATTTTTTATGAATAGAAGAAACTTGACCATAAAAAATATGAGATTCCAACTTTGAAACAAGAGGGGAATGATAAGAATTAGAAAAATTAAATGAATTGATATTTTTATGTTAGCTGTAGTTTTACTAAATAATGAGACTCCCATGAAGAATCATCATGTGAAAAGTAGTGTAGTAACCTTGCTCTGATTGGAAAATATCATCCAATTATAGATCATTTTTAAGATATGGTAAATCTCAATAGTTTTTGTGTACATAAGAGTATAAAATAAGGTTAATTGTTCTTTTAATTTTGATTCAAACTCTGAATACTCTTGTTTTTATGATTATAAAATTATAATGCTAAAAAATAATTCAATTTATGATATGAATTTCAATGGTAAATTGAAAATATTTATAAAAAGTATGAAAATTATTCTATGTATCATATGAATGTTTCTAAAAAAGATAATTTTTTCTTTTGAAAATAAATACATTTAAAATTATAATATTGATATTGATAATAAGGATAAAATAAATAATATTGAAAATATTATTTCTAAACGTGAAAAGGAAAATCATAGTTTGAGAAATTTATCTTCATGTACAAAAAATAATGTATGTGTTGATCCTGAGATTGTTCATATGATTCCTAAGATGTACAAAACCACTTTCATTAAAAGTACTTTAGGAAAATTTTCTACAACTACGTGTTTCAAATCACATTTTCAAGGGAATTATGATAATGAATATTCTCTTTGGTTACCTTTGTATTTTGATATTACTAGAGTTCCTATCTCTTAGAATTTATCTTCTCGTGTAACATACAATAAATGTATTAAAACTGCATAGGTTTCAAAAAACATTTACTAACAAAATTGGACACAAAATATCATGGGTAAGAGAAGGTTTTTTGTTTGATATTTTAGATGAATCGACCACATGTGTTTCATTTTTCAATAAAATGGTGGCTTGTCTCAAAATAATGGTTCATGAAATTGAGATAGATGGAGTATTGGAAATTCCATTTCAAATTATATAAGAAAATTATACTGGTGGATATTTTTTGTCATAATTTTGGAAGAGTTTTAAATATTTTATTTATTTTTTGTATAATGAAATTCATTTATTTATTATTGAATATTGTTCAAGTTAATTTGAGTATTTAATATATATATATTATTATATTTAATATGTTATTTAATATATTCCCATGATTGAAGTGGAAAAAAAAGATATAAAGTTATAATAATATGTGTGTAAGAAAATATTTAGTTATATTGTTTTACTTATATAAATGTGGATAATGTTTTGTATTTTTAGGTTTGGTTTTTTAAGAAAAAGATATTTTTTGTGTATATTCTCTCTAGTATTCCTATTTTTATGGATTACAACTTCTCTCATGCATGTTTAAAATTATTACATGGTTAAGTGTCTTGAACGTGGTTTTATTTAAATTTAAATGATATGTTTATCATGTTTATTTTTATTTCAATTAAATTTTTTAAATACATTTATTATTAATAGTTTTATTTAAATATAATTTTTGGAACTATATGCTTTAGTTTTTTAGGATTTTTATATTTTTTAATCAAATACATTAATCCTAAACTGTTATATGGATATATATATATATTTCTATATATATAGTTTTTCATATTACTTTAATATATCATATCACATGTTTCATATATAATATTTAATTTTTTAAATATATTTTTAACAAATATCAATATATATAATTATTTCATACATGTATATATATACATGAACAGTCTACTTGTATGCAGTTTTAGCATATATCTAGTACCTTTCATAGATTCCCCATATCTTCACATAGATCAGCATCATATGACTTTTCCTATTTTTCCTCTTATATTCAAAACTACATTTGGAGCATCTCTATCTGAATTTCAATCAATACTTCTTTCTTTCTAATATGCACTCCTTCATGTGCATACTGATTAGAAAATTTATTAGTATCTAACAATGGTTGGACAATTTGACATCATATATTCTTAATTGGTGTTTTTAGTAGTATGCCTACATCATCTTTCACCAACATGGTGGCCAGTGGTAGAACCCAGTTGCTTTTGAAAATATTTTTCTCCATGAAATGGTAGTTTCATCTGATGTTACTAGTAGCCCCACCATACTCAACCTCAATCAATAGTACCATCCTCATATATTATAGCAGTATCAATTGTAGTTCATCACATGATGGTGGATCCAGGATGGTGGCACTTAAAATTCTCAATGACAGTAGTTGACCATGAATTTTAAAACCACTTCCTCTGTATATTCAGCATTATCATCAGTTCTAGAGTCCTGCCTATATTCACAACGGTAGTAACCATATTCATGATGGTGTTGACACACCAACAAAATGGTTTCACCATATGTTATTCTTAATGATAAAAACAAATAACGTCCAAGTCAACGAATAACATCATGTTAGTATCACTATCCAAGATTGAAAAGGTAGCATGTTATGGTAGATCGTATATTTTTTACAAAGTACTAGAAGCTTCCATATATAGTGGTATTTTTCTTCAAAATTTTAAAGGTAGCATAATATGTATACCTCCAGGTAAGAAATTTATATTACATAAAAAATCAATTTTTATGCTACCACCATTTATTATTTTTTAGAAATCACCCATTAATTTTATTTCAATATTTAAAATTTCACTTTCTATGTTATTTCATAATATATTAAATACTTCATGTTTATAAAATTTTCTTTTATTATTCTCACTGATAAAATATTATTTTTGAATTCGTTTTTCTATGAAAAAAATGATGATTAATAAAACATGTTTAAATAATATTTTATGATATTCTTCATCACTTCTAGAAAAAAGAGCATATGTTGAATATAGTTATTATTGATTAAATTATTGAGTTTAATTTGGAATAATTTTTTTTTAATATTATTAACTGTTTTCAATTTAATTGTGAATTTATTTAAGTAATTTTAAAATTGTTTTATATTTTATAAATTTCAATATAAAGATATTGTGATAATTTATTTACATTATATTTTCATGTAATCTGAATTGAATTAATTGTCCATGTATTATAGATATAGTTTTTGCATCTAAAATAGTTTGAATATCTTAAACATAGTAAAATATTATATTTAATTTAGTTTTAATGACATTTTATTTTTAAAAAATTATTTTATCTCTATGAGATTTATGGTTAACTCTATCTAAATTATTTTGAATTTTGATAACAATTTTATTGTGGGTTTAGTCCAAATAGCATTGTATTTAATGTACATGATGATTCATGGAACCAGAACAAGAATAAATAGGATAAGATGCAATTTAAGTAATACTGGTCATCTTCTATTAATAGTCATTTGATAATGTACACAATGTTTATATCATTTATTTTTTTGGTACCACGAGTTTAATTCCTACAATAATAAGTATGATACCACCATTTATTTCTCCTTCTACTATTATAGAGATACCATCAAAGTGGATTAGGGAAACCATAAAGAACATGGTTCTTACCTTCATGAACATTTCTAGCCTTGTAGTCCCACTTAAGAATCAATACATGTATGTGATCGTGCTTCTAATTCATGAAGTGGATGTAGAGGCAACAGGTGGGGCAGTTGACTTCTACCATTCAATTTCTGAATTTCCATCACACTAGAGACACTATCATGTGAAAAAAACCACAAATGATGATATTATGGATGGGGAAGGTACTATCATTGGTTGATGAGAATGGAAGTGCTACCGGTACTGTTGGAAAGAATAAATGTTTCAAAAATAGGAACAAGTGATACATCCACAAGGTGCTAACACTGGTTACAATAGTAGAAGAGGACAATAGAGGTATAATTCTACCGTCACCATAGATGAATTTTTGATGTTTAACTGTTCTTAAATTCTATTATACTGATAATGATTCTGATAAAGTGGAATCTGAAGGTTTTTATATAAGAGAGGAGGAACTGTTGATCGAGTCTCTGAAGGAGATTACACTGATGATAAGCATGGTGGAGAGGATGAAGGGAATGATGATCTGGATAAAATTGTTCCAGTCATTTTATAGATAACATGTATGAGGTACTACTAGAGAGATAAAATACATTAGTGATAGGATGTTAAGACACACACACACATATATATTTATTTATACAGGTGTAAGATAATTATATATAAATAATGATATATTACGAACTATATTTAATACTATAAATATATATATAGCATGTGATATAATATATTTAATGTATATGAAAATATATTGATATATATATATATATATAAATATTTCATGAAATTAATATCGCACATTATTATTAACACATTTGAGTATAAAAATATAAAAAACATAAATAATTAGTGCATGCCATAATAGAAATTATAATCAAATAATAGAAATAAATAACGATGTATTAAAACAATATTTAACATCATCAAAAAACATGATTAAAATATAAAATTTATATAAATAAAACCCTTTTTAAAATAACTAACACCAATAATAATTTAAAACATCGATGAGAGAAGCAATAATAATACAAAAAAATACATGAAATCATGCGAAAAAGAAGTATGAAAAAATTTATAGTTATGAACCACAATTCACTAGGCAATTCGTAATGTTGAGTTTTTTATATTTTAGATGAATGTGTTTTTCATTCACATTTTTAACAAAATAATGTAAATAAAATTGGTTTTCTCTTTATTGGGATGTGTTCGAAGAGGATTTAGCAATATGTTAATGAAGTAAGTTTTATTTCATTCTATTAGTTCATTAATAATAATATTTTCATTTCACATTGTTCATTTACAATTAGTATTTGAAATTAAAATAGTTCATGGATTGAGTTCTTCTAGGACCACTATTTTGTATTGGAACAATTAAACATTTATTATTTTAATTTTCAGGCTTATAAATTTTATATCACTGAATAATATTTTTTCATAAGAATAATGATTTTTTTTAAAAAATCATAAAATATTTCCATCACAAATGATGGAATTTTGAATCAGCATATTATATTTGACAATTCATTAAAGAAAAAATCAGGATCAGGATAACAATAATTTTTTAAAATAATAGTTTCACTATAATAGTTATAATTTTAATAAATATATAAATTTAAAAATTTGAAATTTTATTTTCTATATGTTTTTATGAATTTTATACATATACATCATCAAATTAAAAAACCATAGAAATTTATTTATATAATATTCTATTTTTTGACTATTTTAATCTATTAGATTCATTTAACAATATATTTTCAAACAATTATAAATTCTCTCAACGAGTTGTGATACTATTATTCTATTTCTATATTTTTTATTTTTTTGAACTTCGTTTTTATTTTGATGGTGTGGGATTATGAAATATTTTTTTTAATTAAAAAATCAACATCATATTTATAAAAATATCATGCGAAAATCCTTACAATTAGTAATTAAACCTCTGTTTTACTAATAACCAATTTACAAAGCCTTCCAATAGGGATTTACCTATAGGATTTTTCTAAAACCAACGTTAATGACTATCAAATTTTGTCTTTTAGAATGGTTTTACATTTTTACTATATTAACTTCTCTTTATAACCAATGATGAAAGCTAAAAAACAATTAATAGAGGTGTTTTTTTGAACTAGAACCATTAAAATACTCTTAGTCTATGAATCCCATATTAATTTTAAATTGCTCCATTGGAATGTTAAATATTATATTTTTAATGTTTTTTTAATGGATGAATTTCATGTTAAAGGAACCCCTAGTTTTGAAAATCCTCATCTACAAAATTCCTTTAATAGATAAAAAATCTATTTAAAGTCACATTCAATAACCAAGGGCTTGATATGAGAGTTAATGCTCTATAGTTTTAGAAAATAATCATTCAATAGGTCCATATTATCCTACTCATTTTAATAAAACTTATTTCATCTGATATTTTAACAGATGAAATATTTGTGATGATTTTATTTTTGGATTAAGCATTCAAAAGCCTTGTAATTATTTTCCAATTCATATGAAATAAGAATTTTATATGATTATGATCGGAGAATTATACTTTTCCAGGGATTACAAATCTATCAAAAAGATTTTGGAAATGTTTTAAATCAAATAAATACATTTTTTAATTATTGAAAAATTTTGGTCATGAAAATTGTAATCTATATAAAAATCATAGGTGTACTATTATAAAATTTCATTTGAAAACATCTGGTAAACCATTTGACAAAATGTTCTATAGAGGTATGATATGTGATCTATTGTTTCCCACTAATACTAAAGAAGATAAAAATTCTGATTTTCCTTTTTGAATGATTTTAATAAAATAAAACAGTGTCTCAATTGATTATTGATTAAAGGATATTGAAATATTTGGAATGTATAATTTTTCATTTTTTGTTTTATCCAAAAAAATATTGTTTCTATTTAATTTCATATTCAGATGTTGATTTCAATTAATTTTAATTAGATAAGATAATCATATCAATAAAATACCACTTTTTAATGAAATCATTGGTTTCATGTTCTATTTTGAAGCGATATTTTATTATGTTACTAACCACTAAAGAAAAATACAAATATACTAGTAGTTTTGTTCATAAGTGTCTTGGATAAAACATATATTACATTACATTAGACATAATTTTGATCATTTTTCTATTTTATTTGATAATACTAGTGATATAAATATTTTTAAAATCATGATCATTATTTTGGAACTTTTCTACCACTTATCTGATATCACTTCTAAGGGAAACTGTTTAGATTTGAGATACTTATTTGTAATTTGTTAATATTGAATATCATATGGGTGATATTTTTTTGTAAACCACTCCCCATTGATAGTTTTTATTTTAATATGGGTTTTAATTTTATTTAAATTTAATATAAGCCATTAATATTTTTTAAAATTTTATATTAATAATTTGATTTATTTAGATATTAATGTATTTATTTTTATTTATTATTTATTATGTTTTATAATTGGTCATTAATTCTTTTTTATATTATTTTATTTCATTTGTGTATTATATTTTTTCAAAACTATCATCCCTCATTTAAAAATACCAAATGAGTAAACTAAATAATTGGCTTGAGAAATTGAATTGTCTCGTAAAAACATGAGAGTTAATTAATTTATGTTTCTCATACCTATGAACACTCAACCTTTTGATTTCTCAATCATTCAAACCCTATATTTTATAAACCATAAAACTTTTATTGATTCATCCAACGGTGAATAATTTTATAATTGGTGAGGCTGGTATCAGATGTATGAAGAAGAAAATAGTTTCCAATATCAGCCTTTATGTGAAATGGTGAAATGATATCGACATTGAATGGTAATTTGTGATTTCTTTTAATTGAAGAAAGAATTAATATTTCATAGACTCGATTAAATTTTAGATGGGGAAAATTATTAATGTTTTTTAAAATATAATTAATTGAATTTTATTAGAATTACTATTTTAGTATTGGTGACGGTGGGGAAATTGTTTTATCAAATTGGAATGAAAATGATTCATTAATATTGAAATTGATATGGATTATATTTTTATGTTTCCAAATGAAAGTGGATTTTAATTTTAAAAAATAAATTCTATATGAAGTTCTATATTATACGGATAGAACATCCTTATTTTGTAAACATCAAAAGTTAGTATGATGTTAGTAAAGGATTTATAAGGTTTCTAAAATGTGATTGTCATGATTATTCAGGTTGTAGTTGTTCCAGGTATTTTTTATTCTATGAAAATATTCTTTCATATAAATACATCATGGTTCTCTTGATGATTGAAATCATGTTCGATATAATTTCTTTCATGATAATGTCCATGAAACACTAATACCAAAATAATTTCATTATGTATTTTCATCACCTTGATAGGAATATATCACTTGTTCTTCATAAGTGATGGATGTTTAGTGATGTCGGGACATTCTTAATATGTCAACACATCAACATGATTTTTACTAGAACCCATATAAAATTTGGTTTAATTTGTATTCTAACCATGTGCACTAAAATTCTTTTCAGTGTGGAATTAGAGAATCTATCTAGTTCTCATGTTAAGGGGGAACCAATGTTTCAAGTTTTCAAGATATATGGGGTTTTTTATTGAATAAATTTGAGAATATCAAGTGGAAAGAGATTTTACTAGGCCAGATGTGGACACTATTTTAGTATATAATTCTATTAGTTGTCAAAATGATCCTGTAATTACCAGATGTAGGTAAGTTGAATGTGAAAATATAACTTCTTTTATTGGATCAGATCTTCAGTTTCACATGGACTATCAAGAATCATATTATGAGGAATATAATAGTGTTATTCATGTTATGAGGCCTCAGATAAGGGAGTTAACCTCACATTTTCATCTGTTTTGTTAATCTGATCAACCAGTTCAAATTTTGTATAATGTAATTGAGATGGATGAATGGTTTGTCATTGAATAGTATTAGGAACATGTTTTTCATGGGATGAAACAACTTGATGATGAATATCTCATGTCTACTAAGTTGTATAGAACAATGGAATGAAAAATATATCATCTCAACTGAGTTGGAAAGAACAATGGAATATCATTCAATAAGTAATGTTATTTATTTTTTTATTTATAAAAATAATTTGATTAATGAGGAATCATGTTTTTTGGTTTAAAATTCCTTTAAAATGATTATTGAATAAGATAAAAAATATATAGAATTTGATGGGTAATTATTATATACATATAGTGATGGAGTGGAATTCTAGTAACATTAATTAGTTGTTGTTGGAAAAACCACATAAAGGTTGAGGTAGTAACCTCTACATCTAATGATGAATCATGATTTAAATCTCATGATAAAATTTTTACTGAACATATTTTCCTAATATTTGATCTATTAAAAGATGAGTCTAAGAAGATTCAAATAAAACCTGAGAGTTCCAGGATTTTTGTTGATGACCTGAGAAATATATCTATATCAAAAACAAAATATGAGTCCCTCGAGACTCCATACCAGAGATTGAAATAAAGCTCTAATTATATAAAATATTTTTATTCATTAATGATGTATATCTCTAACTATGTTGGAATTCTAAAAATTGATATTATTTGAAATTCATATATCAATATTATCAAAAATGTTTTGTTAAATCTTTTTTTGTTTGTAAGATTCTCCATTACTAGTAAGTCTATAATGTCTATGTATAGTGGGATAGGTTCTAGTGATTTTTTAGAAGGATATAAATTCTCTCTAATAAAATTTCTGCAATTGAAGAAAATATGAAATTTGTATAGTGTGTTATTATACAAATGCATAATCTATTGGATATTCAGAATGGTATATTTAAAAGAATGTCTTATATAGATTTTGAGGCTATGTTTTTTATAATAAATTGGGGAAAATTATAGATATTTATTTTCCATATTTTGAGAAATTCCAATTTTTTAGGTTAATTTGGTCAAATAGGTGAATGTGATTCAGGATTCAGGACAATTTTTGAATGGGTGTACTACACAATTAAATAAGAATTTCAAAGAACTAATGGGGGAGTTGTTGGTTGTGGACGATATTATTATAGTTTAATAAATTTTTGTTTTTTTCTAAATAATTTGACTAATATCCTATCTTTCCCCCAATCCTTCCACTTAATTGTTTTTAATCATGATCTAATATTCTTTGCAATATAAAATAATTTTCAAAAAAAATTAAAATTTTCTTTTCAAATATCGTTATGCCTTATGAGTTTTTTCTTTTATGTTATAATATATTTATCCACATTCACAATACGCATATTTTTTGATTACATACCATTCATAGATACCTATGTGAAAAAAAGTTATGATTCATTCCATTTTCATATGTTATTCTTTATCTAACAAAAAGGTAGATAAGTATGTATAAATAAAAAATTTCCAATTGAGAATTTACATTCCCTTGAATAATATAAATTACATAGCTATTATACCTACCATTTTTTTTTATTTTTTATAGTTTATTTTATTTTCTAAAAGTAGGAGATTACTGGTCACACCGATATTGTTTCAACAAAAAATTTGTTGATTGAGATACTAAAAAACACCAGTATTTTTTTGAAGAGAAAGTTACAGTGAGAGATTTTTAGGTATATATTTAACTGAATAATTGTTTTCCTATTAATTATCTAGGTACGTTAATTTCCCTTTTATTTCAGTTGAAATATTATTTTTAAAAATATTCCAAACAATATAAAGAAGAATCAAATCACTATTCAATAATTATGTTGAAACCATACATTAGTATCCATTCATACATTTGAAAACCCATTTTTGAGCTATACATTATGTTTTAGAAACTAACATTGGATTAGTAATGTTACATTTGAGTAACTGATATCGTGTTAGGAACCTTACCTTGGATTTGAACATTATTTTTGGAAACCTAACAATTGTTAGAGAAACCAAAATTATATTAATTAATTTTTGGTATTTAAATAATATTTGTAAAATCATGTTACAATTATAATAAAAATTATGGAAGAATATATTCAACATCAACTATATGTTTTCCACTATAATTTTGGAGTTATCCTAATATAGATTAGCCCCACATAGAACTACCTATCTTTTGGTTTTGATTTTTTAATTACTTCTAATATTTCTTCTATGACTTCACAAGAGTAAATATCTCTAATATTAAAAGTAAATACTATTTCAAAATTTCTCAAAAAAATTATTAATTCATCCATATTACTAATGGAACTCTTGATTATGAGTAGATTATTAAATTGAAATTTCAAATATACTAAACATTTTTGGTATTATTGTTTATTTGGATCTTTTTCATATAATTTTATCTAAAATTAAATCAGGATTTTATTTAGTTCTAAAATGATTATAAATATAATTTATTTGACCATTCATTCTAATGATAGTTTTTTCTCAAAATCTCTAGGATGTAAATCTCATTCTATGAATGTTACATCATATTTTTTCATTTAAATAGGAGTTTTTTTATATTATTTAATTTATCCTTTATATCTGTTATTAATCTGTTTTAGATCATTAATGATTTTCCAGAATACACTTTGGAGTCATACATGTTAGAGATACTTATTTGTGTTCATCATACTTCTATAAAATAATTTCTAGTAATGTTGGTGTAATTTGTAAATATTATCTATAGCATGTTCATATATCATTCATGAGTGATGTTATTTGTTGTTATTGTACGTGAGACTCAACCCGGTAGGTTAGGACTCGGTAGGTGCATCCAAGAGACCTGACATCAAATCTGGGTGGAGGCATATTTCCGGGTGTGTGGTAGTTGGAACTATATTAGGCACTAGAGTATGAAATACAGTAGGTACTATAGAAGATACTATAGTAGGTACTGTAGTAGGTATTGTTTCATACTGTAGTAGTCGGAAATATTCATCCATCTAGGCCATTGGGACACAGGTTCGGTCCTCAGGTCCTGCAAGGCTTTGGGTCACCAAAGCCCTTCGGGCGAGTTGATTCTCAAGGCCTTCGGGCCACCTAAAGGCCTTTCGGCCACCCCAAGGCCTTCGGGCCACATGAAATTTAGATGTACCCATCATACTACAAGGGAAAAGGCTTCAGATGAGGATTTAGGGTAGGCTCACTCACTAGAGGAGAGCTTACCAAAATTGTAAAAATAAGAGGGTATGGATTTGACATCATTACCAGGCCTGTGCAGCTTTGCATATGACATCTAGCTGACCAGACCTACGATGGTGGAGTGATAATATCATGACATTTTCTAGGGAGGATCGGTTCCATGTTTTCTTGCCAGGGTGATTCCCTCTAAGACCTACAGGTCATGTAATTGTCTGTATGCCTTCGGAACTTGTAAGGGTTCGACATGACCCCTTGAAAGGTGGGTTATCATAAATAAAAAAATGAAGGCCTTCAGGCCATTCCAACCATTCTTTGATGTTATTTTTCCATTCTCTTTATTATATCTACATCTTTTAGTAACATCATTTACATATGAATTCTTTCATAGAAAATATATCTATCTAAATATACTTCCTTATATTAAAACATAGGGGTTGAGTGTTTCAATATAAATTCTTAATCTTATTTTTATATTCTTTTAAATCTTGTTTTAAAAGTTATTGTCACTTTCAATAATATATTTAAATACAATGTAAAATTATCTTCTAGCGAGAATGACTAAGATCATGGATTTCTTGTTGGTAATGAGGACAAGAGGCGATTCGCGCCATGAATCTCTACAAATTAGCTAGGTTCAACATTTTGATTTTAAAAATTTATTCTACTAAGGAAAATGGTACAATATGTTTCTTCTTGTTAAAAATGGTTAAAAGTTCTATAAATAATAAGGTTGATTTAAAATAACAAAATATAACCCAACCCTCACCACCACACCCCCTCCTGGGCCTTTATTTTCATTCTACCACAAAATAGTTTTCTTTAAAAACATGAAAACCATTCCATTAATGAAATAAATTTATCCAAAAAGGATATTGTAGTGACCCAGGCTTAACAAACCTAGATATTATGTCATTTTATAAAAATATTCATCACATAATAATAATACATGCATGATGACCATGATAGTCAGTATTCTTTGAAAGCATGGAAATGAAATATTCCATCTCAGTAAAAGACCGTCAACATATCCCTTAAAGATCCTCCACATTAATACTCTTTCTTAAATCCTTTCAAAATAATTTTGGCAAACTAAACATAAGAAGGGTTGAGATCAGTTTCTCAATAAGATTAAATAAAGAGATATATATGTATAATATTATTATATTATAATAAAAAGGGAATCCCCTAGGAGTGGAATTTTCAAACTCTCCACTTCGAGGAACCCCCTCCCCATGAAGAGGTCATAATGCCCCATCAGGGAACGATCCGCTGCATGTTGGGATGATAGACCGTCCCACAGGGTAACACCTCGATCAGTGATGGTTTGACACAGTAAGTTGTTAGCCAGGTGAAGTGATAAATATATGAGAAAATAATAATAACATTGGAAGATAACACCCTTAATATGAAAGATTATAGAAATGATTATAGAATATTGATTGGTAGTTTATAAGACATGATTCATAAGGAAATCCATATCCAAATTCATGAAGTCATAACATATGAATAAGATATAGAATTATGTGACTCACATTATCATATAAAATCATTCCCTGTAAGTAAATGATAATTCCAAAAACATATCAGGGTACTTCATAGGGGCTAAACTAACTAGGTGAGACCCAACACAATTCTCAATCATATCCGATTCCATATGGAGGAATGGTTTCACTACCCAAACCATCTTATTAGTCAACTTTCACCCACATAACCATCTTAGTTGTCAAGGTTCACTCCTAAGACCTTCTTAATGGAAAATGTCCTTTACTGGACAGAGAATAACCCCCTTTCCAAAAATTTCTATATAAATAGATATAAATTTTCACCAAATTAATTTAATGTTTATATAGGTCCCACCAATCACATAATGAAGTCATACATACATATCCCACAAGTAATAAAAAAATTCACCATATCGTGACCTATTAAAAGAGAAGGGTTTCATAAACATCATATCATAATCCATCAAATTGAATGTTCATATTTAACATTTCATCATATCATAACATATTGATAAGATAAAGGATTCATAATAATTTCATAATATAATAACTTATGAAAGAAAATGGGTTCGATATGTGTTTTATCAGGGTATAACCCATGGAAGGGAAACATATTTCATAAAAAACATTTCATCTTAAACACAATACTTTTAAATAATGGATAAGAATATTGTCCTTGGACAATATCCCTTGTAAATAATAAACTATAACATTGGTTTTAATATTAAATTGGGAAGGATTTTGAAATATCACTATGAATATTTCTAATGGAAAATATCATTTCTTCAAAATTCCCTTTCCAAAAGAATTATAAAAAAATAATATTAAGAAATAATTTAAATTTAATTTATAAAATTTCAGGAGGAAAATATAATTTCCCCTATGAAAAATTATTTTTAACATATAAATATCATTTAAGCCCATTTTGATTGAAGAAAAACTTGAAAACATATAAAGGAAACATGAAAGCATTTGAAAACCTTTTTCATTATATATAACATTTATATTTTTTAAATGAATATTAGAAAAAAAATTACACTTATTTAAAATATAAAAATTGAAATAATTTTTTTTGTAAATGACAATAAAATATCATTTAAAGCATTTTATTTTTTTATAAAACATTATTTTCAAAGAACACATATTTTCAACCAAAGAGAGAAATAAAGAAGGATTTTTGAAAAAAAAACTTCCCAAATATTCTAATTACTAGAGTTTAGAAAGATGGTAACAATACATGAATATATATCAAATAACTAGAGAAATATATAACTTAGGAAAATTATTTAGATATAGATCCTCATATTTCATCAATTGAAACATTATCCTAAAAAATCCTGATAAACGATAATATTGTTGGAATAAACTCTTAACACTTTTGTAAAATTGAATCGTAACACCCAAGGGGGAGTCACATTAAATGAGGCTTATGATATAATTAAAATATATATATTTAAGATAAAAATTACATTGGAATGGTATATATTTTGTAAAATAAAATTCATGCATAACATAACATAAGTCTCAATTAAGGAAAATTGAGATATAATTGCCATACCAATTTGCTAGAATTTCAACTGTGAATCAAATGAAAGATATATCATAAAATGGATATGTTAATAAAAATAAATTTTAGGATAATAATAATAGAGTAAATTAATGGGATGTTTATAAACCACACAAAATAAATGAGTGGTGAATAAGGCATAGGTATTGTTGAAATAAATGTGAGACAATTAATCCCTTTACTACTTGAGTAACAACTTAATCATGATCCCCATGAAAGAATAAAATCAATTGAAACATTTAATATATTTAAATAAATTAAATTTGTTATATAAAATTTCATATGGAAGTATATACACTACATAGAAGAAATGAGTGTCAAATATGGAATGTATCTCACAGATATAAAAAATGAGATGAAATTTCCTTACCTTATGTCTTGAAATACATCATACATGTTCGAAACAATTGTATAATAAATATAAGATTCTGATAAATTTACCAAAAACCAATATTCATATATATAAAACCATATATGATTCCACTACGAATTTATATCAATATTTCTTGAACAATTTCATGTCAATGTTACATTTCGAGTAATAACAACATTGTTTTTCTTATATGTTTTGTATTTTTATTCCTGATAATCATAATTTGAGCATGATTTAAATTTTTAGAAAATGTAAATAATTATAATAATATGATATATATTCATTTTATTAGTATTTATAGTAATCTATAAAATATATAAATATTGAATTAAATTCCTCGTTCATAGAAATGGTAAACCGGATGAACACATGACAATGTTCCCATTTTCTTGTCATATTTTTGAAGAATATAATGAAAATAATATATATATATATGTATGTATTATCTTCCTAGTGTCATTTTTATGTCATATATATAACATATATTTATTAAAACTATAGTTAATACATTCCATATGATGTGTTAATTAATCACATCACTTTGAGGAGGTTGTAGACCACACATCCCCAAACAAAGTTATCATACACCCACAAAACAATAATGAAGGTATGTGTTATATTAAAATTCAAAAATTGTAAATAAATAAATAATATATATTATATTATATAAAAATACTAATTTCACCATTATTCCCAACATTGAAAAGTTGTAACTGAATAACGAACAACATTAGTTTGTTGGGTTATAGTCCATCATACACAATAACAATGATAGTGTTTCCCATTTGATAGATGTTTTTGAAGGTGTATGTTTTAATATTAAAATAAAAGAGATAATAGTATATTAAAGACACTATGGATTTTATAGAATAAAAAATAATAATTCAATTGTGGGGAGAATAAAATTAAAAAAAAAATTCTTATTTAAGAAAATTACCACTTCTTTCGGTAACTCCTTTTGGTTTGCAGCAAAGGACATATCTAGATTAGTTTATTCCTAATGTGAGGATTCTATGATTAGTGTGGTATGTTGGTATATTATTTGGGAATTTTTTTGATGTGCCAATGATCTTGAGAGGTTTAAATGAGGGAGGGGTGTGTTCCCATTTATATAAATGGATTGGTTTTTTTAAATACAAAAAGGTAAAAACTATTGGGAGGGCTCCATTACATCATGTTCCTTTGATAATGGTCCATTTTCAATAAATTACGGGATATGGTAGATAGATGGAAATAAAATAGAATTTACACATGTTTTTATGTTATGTTTCCTTCTAAATTTATTTTTAATGACTAAGTAAAATTGTTTTTACCATAATCACGATAATTAATATTAATTACATTAACTAATATTTTTGGTCCAAAACTATTATAAACCTATTAGATATTATAAATTATGCTGATTTAAAATAAGGAATCCAGTTTTTTAAATTGATTAAATTCATAAATGATAGAAATTAATTTAAAATCAATATCATAATTAGATGAGACATCATGATTTTAAAGTAAAAATTTTCCAAATAATTAAATATTTATATTTCCATTTTCATTGATAAATTTATTCCAATGAATTAAATTCTATTAATATATTTATAGTTGATCATAAAATATTTTAATCCCAATTTCAAATTTAATTTATCTATAAAAATATATTATATGAAAATACAGTTCTCAATTAAAATTCAGTGTTTTTTAATTATTTAGAAAAAATTAAATATGCATGAAAAATTTAAACAACACAGCCATAGTAAATTTTTATATTTATATATAAAAAATCATTATTTTCCAACTAAAATGAATTAATGATTAAAAATTTGGGATAATTATAGGAATTTCATTAAAAGTTAGAAAAATTATCTTTCTGAAAAAATATATATCAATTTCCATAAAATAGAATTTATTCTTATATCTTGTATAAAAAATACAAATGATGAATGTCAAATAAATGAATAATATATATATATATATATCATTAAAAGTATCTATCAAAATTGGATTAATTAATTTATGCAGGAGAAACATGTTTGATATCCAAAATATAGTTTTCCAGTTAATGATTTTTCTTATTTTTTAAGATATTTTTTATTTTAATATCTCGTTAATTTATCACTAAATAATTATTATTATGTACATTGGTAAAATATATTTTCACAATTTAATTATCCATATTCATAACCTTTATTTCAATGTCTAGGTGACACAAATAATAATATTTTAGTAATGATATTAATAGTACATTATTGTTTGGTAAAACTGGGTATTGCATGTAATGTAAGTTGTTGAAGGAACATGTCATCATGTGTAACATAATACACACATAGTGTTTCTTATATCAACAGCTAATCTATGTGTTGCATGCAACCCATGTTTAACATGGTGTTGAGTGAAACAAAAACAAGACAGAGTGATTTTATATAACAGAAGCTCTATTCAGTGTTGTGTGAATTGAAAAATATCAACTAGTTTAAATTAATTTCAAACAAAATCACAAAATCTATGGGTGTTATATTCTACACCCCTTAAAATTAATTTCTCCGTCAAAATTTTATTGGTAATAAAATGTTTAATAATTTAAATTTCCTTTTATATAAACCCAAATCATTAAACTAATATGAAATCTTCCTTAAAAAATAAGAAACACAACAGTTTAAAATGTAACACATAAATCGTATTCTGCATAGGTGAACATAGGCTGCAAGTGAAAACATGGACATTAATGAAAAATATAAAAATAATGTTTTTAATGATAGTGATATAAAACATGGATAGGATAATTTTAACAATCAAAAATCCATATCCCAAAGTTGCTTGAAAACGTTCATTGATATCATCAAAACTGATGACAACAGGATAACATATTATTTTAACACACCTTTTCTAAAAATGAATAATTTTTCTGAGATTAAATAATTAATTAATTTCATTCCCTTTAATAAGAACAATCTCACTATTTGTTTGTTCCTTGATAAATTTCCACTTCTTCTCTTTCACATAGAAATGTTTTGGAATTTTTTATCCCTAAAGAACTAATGGATATTAAGGCCCACATATAGAACAATATGTCATTCCATCTATCATTAGGTATCATCCGAACAAAAAAATGGATAGAGTAGGTTATTCAATCTGAATAAATCTTCATTTTGTGAAGTAATATTTTAGTCTCCAAAACCCCATTCTATGATTAACTCAAATAATTAAAAAATGGATGTTCATATAACCCTTTTCAATGATAAAAGTGCAAAACATTAAAAATAAGGTCACTAAATTTCACAAAATCATCTTAACATTGATCCCCATGTATATCCTTAGGTAGTTATTGTTTGTCACAAAACAAACATGTGGAAACATTAATCATGTATCCTCATTATACATGGTAATAACATGATTTACCATTAATCATTGGGAGGACCAGTTAGAGATATTCCTAACACTCAGTGTGGGGTGAATTTGTGGTAGAGACTTTTTAAACCAATTCCAAGTTCTTATACCTATACCCATTGACCTATTAGGATATTTATTACCATGTTCTCTTTTCCCTATCACATGCAATAATATGAAAGCCTTAAAAATATACAAATTATATTTTTACAAGGTTCACTACTCAGTAACATAATATACGTACATTCCTTGTATGGGAATGACTAGCACATAAATTATTCAATATAATGTAGTAACTGTTACAGTGGGTTGACTTACAATAAAATAATTAATCCAGTGTGAGTCCCTACACATTGGAGGGGGGAGGGAAATAATCCTCGACCCTAAACTGGTAATGACCTAGTCCGACTTGTAGATCCTTACTGGTTATTTATATGACCTCCCAATATAGTTTTCTCCCAGTTGAATTGGTTTGCAACACCAACAGTTTATTCCACCTATTGAGACCTTTTGGATGTCACTGCTTGATCTTCAACTCATCACTTGTGACATTCTTATTAGTATACTAGTAAACCTATTCTCCTACTCTCAACTTCTTTAGTAAAAACCTATATGTACACTTCTTCATCTTTATTATTCTCCTTTAGTGAAATAACTGAATGCACTAAAACTTATTATTATTTTGGTTATAATCACAAGAAACTATTTGATTGTCCAAAAATTTAGGACTAGCTTACAGGGCATCATCAGAATTAAATATACCTGAATGATTATCAATCTTCAGATGGGCGCACTCTTCCTCCTCCTTTGTCTTATCTTTTGTTTTTCATGGTGTAGTTGATATTTTATAATCTAAATTTCACTGAATCCATAATTTTACGCATGTATTATGCTTTTATGTATGAATTGATTTAATGTTTTCCTTAACTTTGTCTCTTTTCACAAATCGCATTTGAATTTCCAATGGTTTTATATGTAAGCATGGAAACAAGCACTTCCTTCTTAATGAATCCAACTTCCCACATTATGTTTCTTAACACACAAAATCTTCCTCTTATCTTCTTCTTTCCATGTCCCACCACTAAATGTCTTATTTATTTCATTAATTTCTATTTGAAGTGAATAGGTTTATGCATGTATCTTCTTTATCCCTTGTGCATGCCTGAATGAATGAACTTCTATCCATACACACACTACCTCTTCACATTGCACTAGGTTTTGGTGTTTTTAAATCCAGAATATGAATTCATGTCTCTAATTCATCCACACACTACCCCAACCTTCATGTTTCTCCTTCTTCGCACAACCAAACTATGTATTAGGATTTTTTGGTGTTCATGGTCTTCTTTTTCACATTGAGGGTGCAATTTTCTCTTATGCACAGTGTGTGTTGATCTCCTTCACGAACCAGGATAGTTTGTGGATCTCTATTCATGAAGAAAAGTGGTTTGAGGCTCCTCCTCATGACAAATGAATTGTTTATGGATCCCTTTTAGGAACCTAGAATTGGTCATCGATCCTTTCTTTGTTAACTGAGAATGGTTTATAGATTGTTCATTACCTTCGCAAACCGAAAGCATGGAGAGGCTCTATTTTTTAAAATTAGATATCTCATCTAGTGATGGAAGTACCATCTCTTGGTCTCAAGGATTCCCCACTTATAAGAAATTATCACTACCTTTTATGAATTAAAATCACAATAGATATGTCATGAATGTAAATTCTTTTAACATCTAGGATCTTCATCGTTTTTATATCGTCAACCTAGGAATGAGATACACATCATATCTCAGATTTATCCTTTTGTGACTAACTCATATTTGCATGAAAAGATTTCATGCATGTGACAGTGATCACACATATCTCATTTTCAATACGTGGTAGAATCATCCACTTTTCATTGAAAAATTAATTTTCCTCATCTAATTATTCTGTTGAGATTACCTCACATATAAAGGATATAGATTACATTCATGGTTTCGGTTTAATCCTATATCCCTCAAAATTTCACTATGATTCTCTTTTGAATGATGTTGATCATCCAAGGTGGTATGGTATTCATCTCTGGTGAGTAGTAGGGATTGCGTTGAGTACTGGAGGATGAATACGATGGAGCGGCTTCTTTAAATTTCATTGGACCATCGAACGACTCTGGTTCAAACATGTGTGGGATAGATGAGATATACAGTGGAGATTATATCATAAAACGTGGATGAGATGGACATCACTAATTATATCTGAATTTTTAAATGATGAATAGTAACATCATTAAATTGTCCCATATAAAAAACTATATGATGGTGGGGTGTGGTTTATAAATCAAATTTCACCATTCTCAATCCAGATTACTCCTTCCCCATCCACGGTTCCACCTCATACCGTATTCTCTATGTGTGCACTCTGCACAGAATCTCTACGTGAGATTCTACCCAACAATTCACGGGCTATGCCCCATGCACTCATTAGGGACTACACATGGAACTTCCGTTCCACCTGTGGGCCGGCCTGTCTAGCTTCCCTATAGAGTGTTCAACTCGGTTTCTTAAATATGTTTTGGGTTGAGGCTATCTAGTTGACTAGAAGGATGACCAATTTTTTAAGTAATCCAACCACAAAATATATTTGGTTTAAAATCATGTTTTCAATAAATGTTCATGGAAACATTAGTAGACCAAAAGAACCCAGGTATGGCCATGTTTATTTGAAAGTAAATCACATTAAAACTACCTTCTATTTTCCTCTAATTCATTTTTAACGTGGACCATGAATCCCAAAAAAAATCAATCATCCTCAAATGGATTATACTCCATCATTGTAAAAACATTTACACCATTTATTTATGTCCTTTGAAATGAGGATTAATGCAACCGTCGTCTAATTTAAACATCATGTAGAAGTTCAAAATTATACAATCCAATGATATGAATCCATAATATTTTTCTAGGAATCATCACATCAACCATCCTCTATTAACATTCGAGCTCCATCTTCATTTGCATCGGTATTGACAAATATTGATAACAAATACAAAATCATACATAATGTGGTCCCTAAAATCTCTCCATTGTATTTATTGAAAATACAACTATGTTATCTCAAATGAATGTGTCACTATAAAAATGTGAATCTTATCTCTCCCCCATTACTTTTCTTTTTCTTCACATTTCACTTTTAATATTCATTTCACTTTCACTCACCATTATTGACAAGAAATAAAAAGATCAAGGAAGAGTAGTTATCATTCCCATGATACGAAATGTGTCACCCACCATTTACCTCTATATATACATGAGATGTTATCGATGTAGAAAACAATGGGATTTGATTTAGACAACAAAGATTCCCATTAACGACTGATGAAGATACCTAATGAGAAGACAATTTGTCTACTTTTCTTTAAGGGATTTCCATTTTCTTTTAAGGATAAATATAATAACTGTGAAATGAATCTTTATAGGAACAATAAACCAAAAACTCTTATACACACTCCAAAAAATGGGTCAAAAACATTCAATTTCATAGGATTGAATAAGTGACCTTGGGACACATCAATTATTATTATATCACTAATTAATTTATTGTAACCAAGGAAGGGTGATTGATAAATGACATACGTTTTCCATTGAAATTATCATCAGACAATATTAAAGTAATGGAATTTGATACCAAATTATATTGATTCAATTTGAAATAATAACTCAGGAATTTTATTCATATGTGTCACCCTCAAAAGAACACTTATAATCACTAATTATCAGGTTCTCCCATTGAGATCATGCTTCAACTTCAATTCCACGTGATATATGAACAAAGACAAAACATAGTGATTTAAGGTAATAAGGTGTGTCCACCTTGCTTCATTATAGTGAACAGCAAGGTTGATATAGTTTTCTAAACCTAGATGCTCCACTTTTCCAACTCTATACACTTTCACATTTTATATTTAGTTCTGATTATGGTTGTGTAGATATTATCATTTCTTCCATATGTTTATTTGTGAGAATTATTTATTCATGAGCTTTCAAAGCACTAAAATATCTTGGTACAACTTTGATCTTCTTTTTGAATTCTTGTTGAGCTGGAATAAATGGAATTAAATTTTCAATTATAGGACTAGACTTATTTCACCTCACACACAGAGCTACTTTATCACATGTAGTATTTACATTTCTTTTTAGAGTTGGCTTATCATGCGCAACTTCAAATTTCCTCATTCTTTCCAAATCTTCTAGCCAGATAAATAATATATCATTAGGAATATAGGTATCATGTTTCGATCATTCACATGGCTTCCTCAGTGTGGTATTATTCTTAGTAGTTCATTGGGATGCACCACCCTTAATCTTCTTAGATTTAGAGTCCAATGACTTCTCGCCATTCCTTCTTGAGATCATCTTGGGAGAATTGGTTTTTACAAAAAATTTCTAATTTCTTCCACAGGATGCTTGTTCATTCCTAGATTGATTTTTTGGTCTTCATTTCTTATCGTTATTGAATACATATTAATATAGGGATTCACTATAATTATGAACACTATAATTTCATACATTATAGAAGCTATCAAGAATTCCAAATTTGGTTGTAGTATACAGATTATTTGGACCGGTGGATATTAATTATTATTTTCTGCATTGACCCCCCTTGAAATGGGCTTTATTTTTGATTTATCATTTTGTGGATTGTACCAAAAATGTATTGCAAAATTCCCAAACATGTTGCATCTCCAACATTAAACCACAATTCGTGAATTATTGATATTTTCTCTTTATGATTAACGGGCTTTATTCAAGAAGTGTTTTTCTCCTTTTCTGAAATCACCTTCCATATTATTCTCCCTATCCACTATAGACATGGTGGTAGGTATCTCATAACTTTTACTCATCCATAAATGTATTTTGTTTCTATGAGTACAAGATTATATGGATGGTACCTTATTCTTCTCAACTTCATGTGATAGATCCTTGAGTGATGTGATGATATTATTATCACTTTTTAGTGGTCATTCATACATAGAATCCTCTAATTAACATCGAATTCCAATAGAAACTATTTCGATTTTTATTAAAGTCTCAATATTTTTCTTCTCATGATTGGCCAAATGATCTTCCACTTCGAGAAATTTCTTATTGTGGATGATTTTATGATCTTAAATAATAGTTATGTTCTCTTCAAAAGCCTTCTTCAATCTCTCATCTTCCTCTTCATGCATCAGAACAACATGTTGTAACAATGATTCATGTTCCTTGATATTCTTGGATATTTCTCCCAAATGTAAACCCTTGAAATCAGTATACATCATTAGTTTATCATTTCATTCGTGGATCTTTTATTTTAGAGTCATGTTTAATCCTTATTTCTCTTAAACAAATATAAACCATTTTGAGGAACTCATTTCATATTCTTTATTTATTGTTTCAGGGGCTCCAACTTTTCTAGTTGGATTTAAACCTTCAACAATTTTTTCATGCAAGAATTTCTCCAGACGATCGGTTTCTTATTCCAGTTGAAAGATATCTTCTGGAATGCATTGAAATACTCCACAAACATGGGATACACATTCTTTAGTATTATCATGCAGAATAGATATTAATATATCTTCTAATAATTCTTGAGAACTTGTAGATTTTTCATCATTACTGGTTCTAACATTTCATCATGAAAATAATGTTAAAATGAACTAACTCATACATCCTAATCAATTAAGGTTAGATGGTTATCCATATTCATGGTGGGAACATGATCCACCTTCCCACTAATTTCAATTCCTTTTGTGACCTCATTTTTGTAGGGTATAGAGAACCTGATACATCCTCCTTTTTATATAAAGTGGTATTTTCTTCAACATTCATTAGTCATTTTTATTGTTCATCATGGTCTTGGTATATTTGACCTTATGTTCATAGATAACTGAATCATCACAAAAACTTCACTTCTTTTTTGACTCACGAAAGAAAATCAAGTCTTCAAAAAAGAATATCTTCAATGTTGAGAATCTAATATAGTTGAACCCTTTCCCCTTATACAAATAGAGAGGTCCAATTTTGGATATTCTGAACACTAAGAGGTGGGGTGAATCCATGTTGCCAACATTTATAAAAAATTCCTACTTTTTATCAGTGTACTTATTAACCTGTTATGATCCTTATTTTCTTGTTCCCTTTTCTATGTCGCATGAAATAATATGAATGTAGTAAAAATATAAACATGATATTTTTACAAGGATCACTACTCAATAAGAGTATCTACATCCTTTCTATCCATGGGAATGAAATATTCACATAATCTCCACTATAATGTAGTAACTATTATAGTGGGTTGCTTTATAAAACTATCCTTTAACCTGTGTGAGTCCATACACATCGCAGGGGGAGGAAAACAATCCTCTTCTCTGAACTGGTGATGACCTAGTCGAACTTGAAGTTACATTTTAATTTTTTATACTGCCTCCCAGAATAGTATTATCTTTATTAAATAGGGTTAAGAATCCCAATAAATCCATCCACATCATGAGAAATGTTAGATGTCACACTGTTTCTTGATCTTCCATGATTCACCTGTTACCATCCTAGCAGCATGCAAGTAACCATCTTATTCTTATCTCTTCTTCATTAGTGAAAAATATATTGCACAATTATTCTTCTTCTTTCTTATTTTTTAGTGAATGAATAGAAATAAGTAAAAAATATTCTTCCTTAGGATAAAATCACCAGCACCTATGATCTTTTTTAAATAATTATGATCATCTTTCTAGGAATCATGACAATTAAACTACACTGAATGATTATAACTCTTTAGTTTAGCACACTCTTCTTTCTTTTTATTATTATCTTTTTATCTTATTGGTTAAGTTGAAATTTAATTAACTAAATGGCACTGAAACCTCACTATTATACATAGATTAGCTTTTAACTTATGCATGTCAACATTCTTGCATTTTTTACTTTACTTTGTCTCTCTTTAAAACTCACATTTAGGTGTCCAATTATTTTATATTTATTCTTGGAAACATGAACATCCTTATTCATAAAACCAAATGTCAACTTTGGGTTTCTCAACAGACATAATATTCTCATTATCATGTTCTTTTCACATACACACACAAAATGACTTATTTATTTCATTCAATTTTATGTTTCATGAATATGTTTATGCATGTATATTCTACATCCCTTGTGAATGCCCAAATGAATGAAATCATTTCCATACACACACTAACTCCTCACTTTGAACTTTCTTAAGGTATTTTTAAATAATTCATATGAGTTCATGTGTCCCAACAATTCACAAACTACTCCTACCTTCGTGATTAACCTTATTCACACAACAACACTAAGTCTCATTTTTTTATGGTGTTCATGTTCTTCATTTTCACTTCGTGGGTGAGAAGTTATCCTCCGAACAACATGTATATCTCCTTTACAAACAAAGATTATTTTCAATTCACTCAACACAAACAATATTGGTTCATGGATATTCCTTATAAACCTAGAATGGTTCGCGGTTCTCCTTCACAAACTGAGAATGGTTCAGGGATCCTCTATTTAAGAATTGATAATGGTTCGGGGATTGTACTTTCCCTTCATGAACTGAAAGCATGGATACGATCTGTTTTTTAAAACATGATCTCTCATGGAGTAATGGTAGCGTTATCTCTTGGTCTCATGGCCTCACCTTTTATAGGAAAATATCATTTCCTTTTACACATTCAAATCATGAGAGATATTTCATGAAGACCAATTCATTGATTATTTGAGATCTCTTGAATTTTAAAATCATCAACCCATGTATGAGATATACCAAATATCTTGGATGTTTCCTTTTGTAAGAAAGTCATTTTTGGTGAATAGATTGCATGTATGTGACAAATATCACATTTATCTAATTTTAAATCCATGCTTGAATCATCCACGCAACCTCAACAAAATTATTTGGCTCAGCCGAGTCTTCCTTTGAGATTCATTCATGCTTGTAAGGCATAGATTGCATGCAGGGTTATGGTTTGATACAATTTTATTAACAATGTCACCATGATTCTCTTTTGATATACAGTGATCATCCATGGGGGTCTGGTATTCCTCTACGGTTAGTAGTAGCAACGACATCGTGCGCTAGAGGAAGATGATGACACCGCGACTTCTTCAAATTCTGAGGGACCACCAGATGGATCTGATTCAATCATGTAAGGGATAAATTAGAAGGACCATGTAGATTAGATCATGGAAAACAGATGATATGGATAGACCTGATTGGGTACATGTTTTTAAATTATGAACTATACTATCATTCTGTTCTCCCACATCAAAACCTCAATGTGGTTGGGGTGTGATTTACCAATCAAAAACTTCATCCTAAGCCTAGATTACTCCCCCCACTGTTGTACCACCCTGTACCATTTTATCTATGAAGAAACTCTACACCAACTTTCTCTATTGGATTTTTACTAACAATGAATGGGCTTTTCCTTGTGTTATCTCGTAGGCCAACACATGGCCCTTCCCTGCCACTTGCAGGCAAGCCTAGCTGGAATCTCTAAGGTGTGATCTACCAAGTTTCATATATATGCATTCGGTCAAGGTTGTCTAGTTTTCTAGTAGTCGGGAAAATATTTTATGTAAACCAACCACATAAGATACATGGTTAAAAATCATATGTTCAATATAAGTGCATGGCCAACATAGAACTCAAAAACAAACCATACGTGGCCACGTTTCTTCAAATTTCAATATCATTCACCCTTCTATATCTTTTCCTCTTATTCATTTTTTTTTGGAACGTGAATACCAAAGCTCTTCAATAAATCTGAAAATCGATGACAACCCATTATTTTAAACACTATTTCACCTATTACACAAGTTATTTGATCTTAGGATCAATGCAACCATCATCTAATTTAAACAACATGGATAATTTCCCAAGCATGGAATACAATGCTATAAAACTATAATAATTCTCCAGGAATAATAATTTCAACCATCCTCCAATATATTTGGAGATCCTTCATTATTTTTACTAGCATTGAAAACTGTTGACAACAAATATAACTTCAAACAAAAAGTGTTCCCAATAATCATTATTTAAAAAATAATTATTTATTATTATATATATTATTGGAATTGGTCCTTAAATTGAATATTGTACTAACCTCCGTATAAGATAACATAAAACACATTTTCATCAAAATATTTACCAGTTATATGGCCATTGATTTTATATAATAAAATTTATCCAAAACAATAAATTCTTTATCCATGTTAACACAGTTTTCCCAACATTAGGAACCAATTATGGCTTCCCTTCCCTTTATAAAAATATCAAAATATTCATTAAATCACCTTTCTATGTCATCATCACCATTCAACATATTCTTCTAAATAATTGATGAGTAGCTTATACAAAAAATAATTATACATTTCATAATACATATAACATAATATATATGAATTCCAAAATAGAAATACTTCATTCATTACACTTCCTTCTCAAATAATTAAAATATCGTATTCGTCTAATTACTTAATAACACATTTATGGAATATGAAATATCAATCATTTCATAAGAACCCTTAACCAAAATTTAATTATTTAAGAAATTCTATCCGAACATCTCCGAAATTTCACATATCCATTTCCATTTCATTATCTTCATCACTCTAAAAAATACACGTGCAACCTTTTGTGTTCTCATCATGATATTTCATGAATGGATGTCAATTTTTATAATTACCATAATTTCCAAATCTCAAACATTCAATGTTAACCTAGTTCCTTTTAGTTAAAGCTATTAACTAAGGCAAAAAATCATAGTGTGCTCAATGCATATCAATGAAAAAAACTATATAATTACAAAATATTACTTATAGTATTCATAAATAATGACACCCTCTTTTAAATCTATAACACTATAGGTTTATCCTTATAGACATACATTGACATATCTTTAGAAATTTCCCTAGGGATTTCACTACTATTTTCTCTTCCTATATTACAAAGGGTGAATAAAAATTTCCTTTGATAACATCTATAAATTCCAATAGATGACATACATGGATATTACATCATTTTTTATGAATATTCATCATATTACAAAAAATACCAGATGACCAAAAAAATTTAGTGTCTTTGAAAACATATAATAATAATCATATATCTCAATAAAAGATCTTAAAAATATCCATTAATGAATATACCCATTAGAAATTCTACATTAATCATTTCTTTATAACCAATAGAAAGGAGACATAAGAAAGGGAGAGCTCAGATGCTCATTAAGGGTAATTAAAGGATATGTGTAAGCATAATATAATCATAAGGGTATCTAAACTAGAGAATAACATTTTAGGATCATACTCGGTATATCCAAGATCATATACATATGTCATGGAATTATGATTGGTAGTTTAAATGACAGAAATCATAAGGGAACTAGGATCATAAGCCATGAAATAATAATATTGTAATAAGATATAGAATTTTGGTTATCACATAAACATATGAAATTATACCTTGTAAGCCAACGATCATTCAAAAAACATATCAAGGAACGTCATGGGGGCTACACCTAAGAGGATGGACACACAACCATCCCCAACCATGACCCATTACATATACTAGAATTGTTTCACTCCCCAAACCAACATAGTAGTCATGGTTCACACCCAATATAATCATTACAACCAAGGTTCACTACCAAAACCATCTTTATAGTCAAGGTTCACTCAAAATACCACATTAACATATAAATTTCCTTAATAAACTGAGTTCACTCCCCATTCGTACCATGTATATGTCATCAGATATGAATCTTTACCCATTGAATCGAATGGAGATATCAGTCACACCCATCACATAATGAAACTATATATACATGTTCCACAAGATAATAAAACATTCTCCATATCATGTCCCAAAAGAAGATATGGTTTTCATAAACATCATATTAAAACCCATGAAATGAAATGGGTATCATAAACAAAATTTTTATCATAACATTTGGAAAAAGGTACAACTTTAATAATAATTTCATAATTGAAAGACCGGTGAGAGGAAATGAGTTTCATAAAATTTTTATAATAGTTTAACTTGTGGAAGATAAATGAGTTTCATAAATAACCTATCATTTGAGAAATATACCATTTAAATATGGGTAATAATTTTTTCCTCGGATCATATTCATAGTGAAGCTTAAAATATTACAAATTATTTTATATTTGGTGGAGAAGTATTTTGACATATCACATGGAAAATTTCTTAATAAAAACATCTTTTATTTTAAAATCACTTTCATAAAACATTTTCATAAATTATTTTCATATTATGAATTCCTTGAAATTTCATTTGAATCATTTCTTGAATAAAATATTCATTCTAATTTAAAAAATTCTTTATAAAATGTATAATCTTTTGAAAACTATTTTCTTGGAAAATAACCTTGTAAACATATAACGTAAACTTCAAAACTATTGAAGGTTTTTTAAATTACATTAAAACATATAAAGGAAGATTAGAAAAAAATTAGAACTTCATAAAACATAAAATATTTCAGAAATAATTTTCCATAAAATTATATTAATATAAAATTTATAACCTTTTAAAAAAATGATTTCATTATTTTGAAAGAACATAGATTTCCAACTGAATAGTAAAATATTGTTGGATTTTCTCATAAATATTTTCCCAATTTTTATAAGTACTAAGGAGTTGAAAAGGGGTAATGTTACATGAATATATCAGGAATAACCATAGTAAATTAAAACTCCTGATAATTCTTGAGAGATGGATCATAAGATTTCATTAATGGAAACCTAATCATTACTAATCCTCATAAACGATGATATTATAGTAGTAAACTCTTACCACATTGGTAACATTAAATCATAATCTCCACGAGAGAGTGAAATTAAATGAAACACAAAATATCATTAAAATAATGATACTAATGATAAATCATTTCAAAGGATATTATATTGACTTTGTAATGTAATATAGTTTCATTACCTAACATTCATATCAAAGAAGGAAAATTGGGAAAAATTTACTTTATCGCTTTGATAACATTTGAACCTTGAATCACATGAAAGAGAGATAATAAAATGGATATAATAAGACCCATAAATTTAAGGATAACAATCATATATTAAATTCAATGGGGGAATATACACCATAAAAAATAAATGAATGGTGAGGAAGGAATAAGTCTCATAGAAATGCAAGTGACTCTAGAAATCCCCTTACTACATGATTAACTTTTTAATGATGAGACACAAGAGATAATAACTACAATAGAAACATTTAATATCATGAAATAAATCAGATTATTTATATAAAATATAATTTGGATGTATATACACTAATTAAAGGGAATGATTTTTGAATATGGAATGTTTCTAACATATATAAAAACTGTGAATAAATTATATTCATTTATGTATTTCGATTCATCATACACATTAAAACCTCCTATAAAATTATTATAATTCTATTATAAATATACCACATAACCATATTCCTATATATCAAAACATTTATTATTTCATTATGACTCTATATTAACTTGTCAATGTCAATTTCAGGTTAATGTTATATTTTAGTTAAAAACAACTTTGTTTTCACATATGATTTGACTTCTTATTTCTGATCCTCTCAATTTGATCATGATTGAATTAGATAATTAATTTTAAAAAGTTATAAATATGATATATAATCAGTATATTACTATTAGTATTAATTAATAAAACAGAGAAATGTGATGTGAAATACACCGTTCATGGAGATGATAGGTCATATGTATAAATGAAGGGTTTTTCCATTTTCTTATTGTGTTATTAAAGAATGAAAAGTAAACGATATAAATATATAATTATTTTGATATAAATTTTATTTCATATATATATTAAATTTTATTATTAAACCCATGCTTATTAAATTCCATATAATTTGTGAATGAATCACATCACTTTTAGGATACTGTAGTCCACACATCCCCAAACGAAGTTATCATACTCCCACAAAAATAGCAACCATGACGTTATATGTTATATAATAATTCCACAAGCATATATACACACTAAATATCAGATATACCATATAAAAATATTAATTATATCATTATTCCTATCCTATATAGGTGGTAATGGAGGAATAAATGACATCAGTTCAAGAGGATGAAGTCTGTGATACACACTAAAGATGAATGTGTACCCCATTTGATGGATGTTTGTGAAGGATTAGGTTGTAAGAACCCACCCCTCATCATTTTATTGATAATTGGGAAGGAAATTACATGGCCTTATGTGACATCCCTATGATACTAAAGTCTATAAATAAAATCTAACAGATTCAATTGAAATTGGGTGATTATTTTCCATTTCAAAATAAAAAATCCAACCAAACATGTAATAACCAAATAAACCACTACATGATCCATGATAAAAATGAAAGAAAACTCAAAAACATTATTTATATCAAAACTGACTCCATAGAGTACACCAACATATTACTATAAAATAAGCAAGAACAAATCAGAAGACTACAACACCAATAAAAATCAATGACTACCATAACTCCACGGCTCAAACATGCTCTGTGCTCTACTTAACAAAACATCTCAATATTCACTAATAACTACGAGGTATGTTTGATATGTTACCTTTTCCCATGTCCCATTAAAAAATAAATGAAAAATAAATAATGTTCCAAATAATCAGTGAGTAATGAAACTCATTAAGCTTTCCCAAAATGACTTCCCTACTCATTCCACTAGGATAGAACATGTAAGAACATTTATTTAAAAGATATTAGATAAAAATTTCTAAAACAGTTTATATTAGAATATAAGAAAGTTACATAATAATTAGTTTTCACAAAATAGTAACAAGTTCCTAAAAAAAATAGAACAATTCTCTAAAACCATTTCACCAATTTCATTTTGGAATAACCCATTCCATTCCTCAAAATCATGCATACAACCATGGATAAAAAATGGACCTCTCTATACTCATGAGTGGAGAGTCATCCTTTAAATAAATTTTACCTTGTTGAACCTTTTTATGGGGGTACTTTAGGCCCATATTTGTCCCATCTTTTTGATGGGGGTACCTAACAACATTATCTATCCCAATGCACATGAAAACATGCAAACCATGCCAAACTCATGCCAAAACCACATGTTACAAAAATAATTCAACAAAGATTTTTTTTACCAAAACCCCTTTTTTATGTTGAAAAAAAAACCACACATTTTAAATTCTTTAGTTTAAAATCATGTTACCAAGTTAACTTTCCAACCAAAACACCAAAATTTTACAATTTATCAAAACATCACTAAATAGGGATTTAAACTAGAAAATTGTATCAATTACACATAAAAATTCAATAAAAATAATCAATTCAAAACTGAAGCATCATATTCTAAATATAGTAGTTGAGATTGAAGCTATCTACCTATGAAACTTGGTGAAAACAAAAAACGACTAGAAAACATCCACGAAACGAGGACGAAACTCTAAAAAAAATCCTTAGATCTCTTCCACTATCATCAAAAGTCCAAATATAATCATATTTCTCATCTAATTAAATAGATCAATCCACATAAGATTAATAACTACGAAACCAAGAGAGAGATAGATAGAGAATAAGATATAAGTAAAACAAAGGAATCCCACCTATAATGATGACTAATCGGGATAATTTAGCTTCAACACACAAAGAAATGAATTCAGTTTGTGTTTGGATTAATGATAGATTCCCCAAATTCCTTTAGAAGGATAAAATGTTGAGTTAGGGTAAGTTTGGGGGGAAATGAGGGGGTTAGGGGTGAAAACAAGATAGATCATAAATTTTAGACTCTCGCTTTTAAACCTTGCATGGTTTATCCCATGGTTTGGAAAACCATGTGTCAGCCATCTGTCAGTTACTACCTTAAGAAGAAATCAAAAATAATTGGATCTCAAAGATAGAAATTTTTTCACCAGTCATTCCAAATCCCATTATCAAATGATTCATGGTTCCTCCTTGGCAATTTCATGGTTTGATCAAACCACATGCCTTCCCATATAGCTTCTCCTTAGTCCATCTCCTATTGTGTACAATTTCTTATAGATGTTACATGGGTTCCATAAATTGTGCATCAACTATGATCCCATGTGAAATACACATAAACATTTTAATCTTCTTCCAAACCCACCCCCCCAAACATCATCCATAATACATAAAAATAATAAAATATTTATTACATACTTAAAAGAGGGGGGTTCTACATTCTCCCTTCCATTAGCCTTTTCATCCTCGTAATGTAGAAAACCACTAGAGTCAAAAAATATTTGGTACCATTACTTCATTATTTCCCTCTCTTGTTCTCTTGTTTCTTAATTAATATAACTGTGTTACAACAAAATACGAACTAGATCAATGATTTATTCACATAAGACATTTTCTTGCCTATCCACAATCTATGTTGGAATGTGTACCAATAAATAATTCATTTCGAGTTAAAATGAACCCATCTAATAACATGGTTATGATTAGGACGATATTTTTCAGTTGAGATACATGAAACAAATTATGCACCCCACAAAACTATGTTGGTAATGGAAATAGATATTCCACCTCACCAACCTGTTAAAGAATCTAAAATGGTCTTATGTATTGATGAGATAACATGCCCTACTTCCCAAAACAAAAATGTCCATGCCATATATGGATTCTTAAGAACACGTGATCACTCACATTGAACAAAACAAATTCCATCATAAATGATCCAAGTACAATTTATGATGTCTATATATCACCTCCATCAATTTAGTGATCAAATGAATCTTCCTCATTGCCTCTTAGACAAGGCTCATCCCTACTAGTGATGTCTTGCATTGTTTCACCCCACATAGTGGAGAATAATAGGAACGCCCATACAGTGCTTTAAAAGGATTTATATGTATCAAAGAATGATAAATATTGTTATATGATGAATCCACTAATGGAATTTTCTCTTCTTATGAGCCTCTAAAATCCATTACACACACCCTTAACATATCTTCCAACATTTGTATCATCCTTTCAAATTGGACCTCTATCTAAGGATGATATGTCGTTCTCTTTATCAATAGATTCCCAAGGACATTATATAAGAATTTTTTAAATTTTATATAATCCTCAGATCTCTATGTGATACGATCGAAACTCATATTCCATTCCTCTCTACCACTTCTTAGATATAGTCCTTTTCCTAGTCCTCCATCATGTGAGATTCGAAAATAAGGATTAAATAAGCCATCTTTTTGAGCCGATCCATTATCAGCCATATGTCATCATGTTTCTAAAACATCTATGGGAGACCTATTACAAAATATATTCCTATCCACTACCATTTCAAAATTGGAATAGGTAAATACTGATAAATACCTACTGGTCCTTGATGATATACATTAACCTACTATAAAATTAAGCATCTTTAAAAAAACTGAGTTGCATGATTTTTCATACCAACCCACCAGAACTATGCTTTCAACCCCTTACACGTATTTTGCATTCCATGATGAGTATAAAATATTTAATGGTGGTAAACATTGAGAAGTTGTCTGGAAAATCTATCTTTATGACCATTCGATTTAAAAATCACAAAACTAGACTCCAATCCAACATCCTACCCTCAATAGTCTCCCCACCATATAGTTTGGACCTTATATCCACACATCTCGAATCAGATGTCTATGTCTCTTTAACATATCCACTAATTTTGGAACAAGTGAAACCAATAACGAGGCCATAACTTCACCTATGTCTTCACATTCCATGTGAATGGTTCCTGGGACTGACATCAACTGCCACTCATTTGACACTTCATTTTCCATCTGAAAAATAAATTTCTACATAAGGGATCTACCGCAAAATTTCATTTTCCAAATTTATAATTCAAGTCTAACTGAAACATTAGATGACTCTACATTTATATTTATTGTTTCATATTCAAAACTATTGGTGTAAAAATAATGTTCCAACTCTTATGATCCATAAACACATTAAATTTCTCACCAAATAGGTAATGATTCCTAGTTTTCAAAGCATAGACTACAACAGCTGACTCCATATAGTGTTCTGAGTATTTATTCTCATGAAACTGCAACTACCTTGAGCCATAAGCAACAACATTGTCTCCTTTCATGAGAACACATCCCAACCCAGATCCTGGAGAACCACAATACACCAGAAACCATTTTTATGATTCTGGGAAAATCAAGATTAGTGATGTGTAAGGAGATAATTATACTCTTGAAAAGACTTATTAAATTCCTAAAATCATCGGAATTGAATATTATTCATTTTAAATTCTATCATAGGTGAGTCCACTTGTTAATAATAATAGATAGATCATCCATAATAACAAGCTAAACTGATAGAACTCCATTTTTCAATGACATTATTTAGTGGTTTCTATGATATAAATGTTTCTATATTTTATATATCCACTAAGACAATTTTTTTAGATATTAAATATCAATTTAAATATATAAAGTGTATCCAATAAATAACATTTTATAGATTGGCATACAAAAAATAAACCCTCAGGATTCCCAACACTATCGAAAAGTGTTGCTCATGCTCATCCCTTTTTTTTGAATACACCAATATGTTATCCACGAACAAAACCAAAAAAAATATAGATAGATAAAAAATATTTGATTCATGAAATCCATAAATAGAACTGGTGAATTAAAATGACCAAAATGAATTACCAATGTATCGTACTTGCCATATCTAGTCCTGAAATATAACATTGAAATATCCTCTCCCCAAAAACAAGATTAGTGATATCCTGATCACATGAAAATCTAGTAGAACCACTATGCTCCATGTAATTGATCGAATATATCATAAATATCGGGAATTCAATTCCAATTCATTATTTTAACATGGTTAAGCATATGATGATCCACACATAGTTTAAGAGTTCCATCTACCGTATTGACAAAGGATTTTGGTGCTACCTAAAGAGATGTTCAAAGCCTTATAAACCATTTACATTCCATATATTCCAATATCAAATTAATTTCCATTAAATATTATGGTTCCATTTGGTAAGACATAAGAGAAATAGGATGGTTCCCTAGAAGGACATTTGTCATAAAATCCATTTCTATCATAGGAGAGACCATGAGAAATTTTTTAGAAACACATCTGGAAACATATCCACCACAACTTAGAAACTGGTATTCTCCATATCTTTCATTCATGATAAATAAAACATTGGAAATAAGTAATATATAATTCCAACTACTGGTTCCAATAGTCATGTTGAACCCACCTTTAAATTTTGGCCTCCTCAAATGAGATTCTTGATGTCATCATCAGTTGTAAAACTGTCCTTAGTAGAATATCAATTGATGTGGGACATGTACATTTTCAAACAATCCATACCTAGGATTATATTTATAACATCCTTCTCAAGAATTGAAAAATCCCATTTCATGGAGGATCCATAAATGGTTATAGAATAATCTATACACACAAATGATAGACATTCTCTTTGACAAATAAGAGTGTGAAGTGTAATTGCAGAAGGCATCATCTCATCTTTTAAACTCAACAAATCAATAGCATTAGAATCCATAAAGGTATTTGATAGACCAATATCAATAAAATCTTTCTTAAGGGTGGAGTTTAAAATAATTATACCTGTAACTGTGGATGATGTTCAGCTCCATATAATTTATTACTCTCCACACATTGTTCCTTATTTCGTCGTTGATATTTACTTTGTTGAGGAGTCATGGTATTCCTAGAATCACCACTGATAGATATGTTCTACTGATGATAACATATATTCTTTCCATATAATATAGAACTATATGATTCATGGGAAACCTATGAAGTTTCCAAAACACCCAACCTTAGAGAACCGCGACAATAGAACTGAATATTCCCCATATGATTGTGGTTATGGTATGATCTAGGTTGTGTCCAAAACTATCTCTTTTTTATGGTCAAGAAAACCACATTAGAAACATTTTTATTTATACATGGGTCATGGAGGTAGATTTACTAATCCTTCCATCTGATTTTGATTCATGATCCCAACTTGGAAATTGGTCTCCCTGTTCCACTTTCTCTCATCATTAGAGTTCCCATAGTTCCCAATGGGTATCAACAATATTCATCCTCCAATAGTTCCTGAGATGTAAAATTCATTCACCATCCCTATGTTGACTATCTCTATATAATCCATTATAGAGAGAAGACACATTATTAGAAACATCATCTACCTCAATCTTGATTTAGAGATGCATTACTTTAATGACGTACTAGAATCAAATTGGGCTCAAGGTGCACTAAATTCAAGAATTTATATATTTACTCTATAAGAAAATATTTCCACATTTCAAGATGAAGAATTACTTTGTTCTTTTATTTATGATTTTGTGAGGGTAGAATGTTTTGTTGAACAATTATTGAGAATCCTCCAAACCAATCCCTTGATCTACTTTATCCTGCACTACGAATTCCCCCCATTTTCATGCAATATAATCTAGAATATAAGTTTCTATAATGAATATATACTCTTCTAGTGTGCCAATGAAATCGAGGATAAGATTTGTCCTATTCATCCACAACTCTGTGTTTTCTAGTGCTAAATAATCATGAAATATGGGTGGATTCTGTTTCTCTAATTTTATGAATTGATTGAATTTACATGGCTCATCCCTCTTCCTCTCACTTTCCATATCTTGATATTCATGGAAAATATTTAGATCCAACTATTGGGTCACTGATGGATCCAATGAAACCACATTCTCTGTAACTTCCTCTAGATGGGTTCTACGACACCTACTGGGTTCCATTTTCTATACAGACAACTAGCACCATAAGTATCCCACATCATTTATTGAGGTATTTTCATTTCAAATTCAATGACATCTTACTATCACAACAATTATTTCTAAAATAAACATTTATCATGTTCAACTGTTAAAAAATATCAAGTTTCTTTTGAAAATCCAACCATTTCCTAAATATCACAACTATGATATTTTACAAATAATTCAAATGAAATCAATTTCTAAATTTATAAAAAATAAACAAATTTAACTAAATAATATATTACTACTAAACATGATATATCCACTCCTATTGGTAATTCATTCTTTTACAATTCATGACATTCTCATCTCATTGGATAACATCAATAAAATTAGTTTCTAATTCCTATAAGTGTATCAAAAATAATTATATTCACAAATATATGGTAACTATATGTTCATTATAGAAATTATATATATATATATATATATATATTATTATGCTCTAAATTTCTTTCCTGACAATCCTACTCCTTTATACTGACCAGAAATTCAAAATAAACTACAATGAATTTCAAGTCTTAGAATAAAAAAACTGATGGCTACTTAATTCAGAAATATATTTCAAAGGACCAACATATATACCACATGTAAAATCCCACCCATCCCCATTTTCATAAGATGATAGACGGATATTACTTGGACATAAGTGACATCCCTAAGACTCTAATGACTAATATTAATTTCCAAGCGCTTCATTTTCAATATTGGGATGATTTTCCCTTTGAAAATGAAATAACCAACCAAACATTTCATAACCAAATAAAACACTAAATTATATCTGAAAAACATGAAATACAACTCAGGAACAATATTTTTTAGAAAACTAACTCCAAGGAGTACTATAGTGGAAGAATAAAAAACAACTAAGTACACAACAAAAGAATACAAGAACAATACCACTTAAACAAATCCATAACTCAAAGGCTCCAATCAAATCCATTATCCCCTCCAAAAAATAGCACAAGAACCACTAAGAACCACTATATAAGTTTGATACTTTACATTTTCTCTGTCACAAGAAAAATATCTATAAAAGGTCCAGAGTTCCAAACAAGGGGTGAGTAATGAAACTCAGTTGGTTTTCCCCCAATTGGTTCCCCACTCACGCCATTAGGATAGAACATGTTATCAAATTTATTTAAAATTGTATATGTAAAACAATTTTTAAAATAGTTTATATGAGAATATAAATAGTTTCCACAATAATTTGATTTCACAAAATAATAATAAGATCTAAGGGAAGCATTGAAACAATGTTCTAAAACCAATTTAAAAATTCCATTTTTTCATTACGCTTTTCATTCCACATTACCACACATATCACCACACATGAAACCGTGGAACATCCTATACTCATGATTGGTGAGTCATAATTTCACTAATCTATCACTTAATGAAACATTTTTATAGGTTTACTTTATACCCATATCTTTCCTAGCATTTTAATGGGGGTACTTCATGACCTTATCAATCCCATTGCATATGAACATAAGCCAAACATGCCAAACCAATGAAAAAAAAGGGTTCCAGTCCCATTTAAAGGAAGAAAATTGTTTTATTTAAAACTATTTTTTCAAGAAGAAAAACCAACCAAACATTTTAAAATCATAATTTTAAAATCATGTTACAAAATTCAATTTCCACCCAAAATACATAAATTTCAAAATTATTCGAACCATCCTTGAAGAGGGTTTCAATAAAAAATTCATATCAATATAAAAAAAATTTAAATTTAAATTTAATTTGGAAAATAATACTTCATATTATTAGTATAGGATGCAAGAGGGAAGTTTCCTGCTTTGAAAAAATAACAAAAATAGAAAACGCCTTGAAAACATTCATAAAATAGGGTAAAAACACTCCAAACCCAGCATAGATCTCTTTCCCTCTAATAAAAATTTGCAAATATAATCATATTCCTCATCCACTACCTTATATATATCCACTTAATATTTAGATATAATAAATATAGAGAGATAGAGAGAATAATATTTAGGTGAACCCATGGAAATGAACCATGAATGATGACTTATAATGATAATCTAAGTTCAACACCCAAAGAGAAGCGTTGATATCATATTAGGACCGATTGTAGAAGTCTCTAAATACGTTAGGAGGATAAAATATTGAGTTAGGGTCATTTTTGGGAAAAATGAGGCAGTTTGATGTGAAAATGAGGGGGAACCACAATTATCGGATCTCACTTTTAAATCATGCATGGTTAGTTACAGGGTTAAAAAAATAATGTGAATACCATATTTGAGGTACTACCTCAATGGTATGCCCCACTTAGTTGGAATGCATAGTCATAAAATTATGCACCATCTCTACCAAATCCCATTATCCCTGGTTTCATGGTTTTTCCTAGGTGGTCAGATGGTTTGGACAAACCACGTGCTTGCCCATATACCTAATCCTTAGCCCGTCTCTCATTATGAAATATTTCTTGTAGGTATTTGATGATTTCCAAAAACCATGAACCAACCTATCACCCTTATAAAATCCCCAAAAACATTTTATACTTATATAAAATGTTCCCAAACTTCACTTGAAGACATTAAAGAATAAAATAAATGCTACTTACATTAAACTATGAGTCCTATAATAGTCATACATTTAATATATCAAAATATAAATATATTTAATATAGTTAGGTTATTATATAATAATAGAATGAGAATAATTGATGTGGGTGGATAAGAAAATGAAAAGACAGTTCTTGTTTAAGAATGTTCTCACTTCTTCTGGTAACATCTTTTGGTTTGCACCATAGGAAATACTTGTATTTATTTATTCCCAAATTTAGGCATCCAGGATTATGGGAGGGATGTTTTTATATTATTTGGGAAGTTTTAGGAGGATCCAAAGGTCATGAGTTGTGTGAATATTGGACTTGGGTTAGTACTCTTTTATAATAGAGAAGTGGTGTTTTTGATAAATTCAAAAAGGTAAACACTCTTAAGAGGTGTCACATACATCATGTACCTCTAATAGTGTTCTATATTAGATAAAATAAGGTAAAGCGTCTAAATATTTCAATAAAATATATTATTGAAATTATTCTAGGTTATTTTATCTTTTATGTTAAATTTTAACCACTAAATAAATTTGTTTTTACCTTAGTAGCTGTAATTGATTTTAATTACATTCAGCAATATTTTTTTGTCAAATTATATGATGACCTTACTAAAAATTAAAAAATTTGATTATTATTAATTTTAAGCCATTTTTAATAATTCTAAAAACAATGTTGAATAAATAAATTTAATATTAATCTCACAGATGGGATGAGAATGTTTGTTTTGGTTGTGAAAATGTTCAAAATATTGAAATGTTTGTATATCCTATTTCAATATGAAATTTATTATAGTTGCCTAAATTATATTAAAATTTTTATAATTATTCTAAATTTACATTTAAAACAATTTAAATATAATTTAGTTTTATAAATAAATTAGACCAAAAATGCGGTTTTCAATTAACATTCTGTATTTTCACTATTCATCAAAAAATTAAACTTCTCATAAAAATAACATTCCGGAAAGGAAAATTTAGAAAATACATATTAAAAATGACATTTATTTTATCAATTTTAATTTATAAATGTTATAAAATTTATATTTAAAATAGGTGTTCCATTAAAAGGTGGTAACATTACCTTTTAGAGAATGAATAAATATTTGTCTACATGAAATTGGATTTATTATTACTTAATTTGGAGAAAACAGATAAGTTGAATGTTAAATAGTTGAATAAATATAATATATACAGATATTTCATTAAAATAATTAATCAACAGTGGTTTAATTAATTTATTGAGGGAAAACGTGATTGATTCCATAAATATTGTTATCTAGTAAAAGATTTCCAATATTTTAAAAAGGGTTTTATATACATTTATAGTTAATTGGTTATAATCTAATTATTACTTTATATATGTTTATATAATATTTTCAATATATAATTAATATTATTCATAACCTCTAATAAATTTTCTAGGTTACAACTATAATAATATATTAATAATAATCTTAATAGAACATTGTAGTTTAGTAAAACAAGGCCTCACTTGAAACATAATCTATTAAAGGAACTCAGAATATAATGCAACATAAGACAAACATAGTTTTTATGGTACTGAAATCTATTATATGTGTTGTGTTTGGTGCTATAACAACTAGGTGTTGTGTGAAACACAAACCAAACATAGTTCTTTCGTATAAGACAAGTTAGGTTATGTGTTGCATGAATTTAAGTATATCAAAAAGATTAAAATATCTTGAAAAAAAATAAAAAAAGTATTAGAGATATATAGATGTAAAACACCTCATAATAATTTCCTAATCTTATTAATTCTAAATATTTTAACAAAATATCATTTACAAGAACAGATTAAACATGTTGGCACCTCGTGACATTATTTAAAAATCACTCTAAAAATCACATTTAAATTTGAATAAACATCCTAATTAATTAAAATTTTATTATAGGAGTAACTTATAAATATTTCAATTTATCAATTTCATTACAGTAAATTAAAAATAGTTATACATGTTCACTTCATATCAATTACATAATCATTTATCAATTTCCAAAATACAAAATGCTCTATAGGGCTATAATAGACCCTCCCATAATCGAATTAAATTGCATGAAAAATAACATGAATCAATGTAATAAATTATTTTAATTTATTCCTAACGTAGAATATAATTTTAATTTTATCCCATAAAAAAATTGAAGTTTCGTTATCCCAGTAAAACGTGATGAGAAGTTTTTTCTATTGAAAACATTTTAATATCAAAAAAGCTCAAAATAATGATAATATGAATTCTATAAATAACTGTACATAATTTTAGAGGAATATTTAAAACAAATAAAAAATATGATTGTAAGAAAATGTTGTCTTGTGTTTATCACTTAAAAAATCCTTTTCCACTTATGTAATTTTTTTGAAGATTTCCTATATGTATAAAATTGAAAAGATTACTTTTCAGACATTTTTAAAAAAATTCAGCAGCCATTTAGAATATCTTTTATAAAAATATAAATATGTATAGATAATAAAATTATTTAATCATTTAAATTAACAAGTCCATATAAGTGAATGTGTTTATAACATTTAAACAAATTTTTAATGATAAATATCTTATAACTTTAGTGAATTTTTAATCAACAGTAAAATGTATAGGGGAACAAAAAATTTATTTTAAACAATATTAAATTATGTAAATTAATAATAAAACAATACCATATAGAAGTTTAGTCATCACATAAAAAAAATTGTTATGAAAATTGAATAAGTCTGAAGGAATCGATATTGAGATGATAAATATCATACCTCGAGTCTCCACTCGCCAAATACATCTTTTACATTCATAAATAGTATAATTATATTAATTATATACAATAGAAATTACCCTTTAATGAATATTCCATTATTATTTTCCCTTTAACTGAAATTTTTTCATGTTATATTTAGTTATGAAATTTAATGAGTTCTTATTTGACATTTTGGTGCCATTTGTTCCAAAAACATTTCATTATGTAGACCACAGACAAAGGGGTCATTGTATCATCACCTAAAAAGCCTTAAATAATATATAATTATCATTTATATATATTATATATAATTTTTAAATCATCCATATTATGTGCGGATTAAAATTTTTATATGTCATTCTTGGAGGTGGTAGTCTGCACGTATACATGTGTGATATTTTCATTACTATATTGGATGAAAAGGAAATTAATCAGATAAATTTTTTCCATTAAAAAATATAATTCGCCTAATATATATCATATCAATTCATTAAATCTACCAATATTATCTTCCTTGTGAGATGGTAATGTAAAAAAATATGACGTTCATGGAGATAATAGTTCCCACGAGAAAAATTTTCATTTTCCAACTGATGGGAGGGTAGGAAAGTAGATAATGTATTTTCATTATAAAATAATATTAATTTAATAAATATCATATATATCCATTTTATCATCCATATAACAACCTATAAGATTGGTGATAAAAAATTAAATATAGTGCTTTATGGAAGTAATAGTCCACATGTAAGCACGAACATCATTTTAATTATCAATTAGATAGAAAAAATGTATTATTTTTTCTAATAAACATAATAAAATTTATGTATTATAAAGATATTATTTAACTTTTTTATTATGGTTAAAATATATTTTAAGGTTAATAAGATTAAATCAACATGAATGAATTTGATTAGGACTTATACCTCTTCCTCAGATATCTTTCTTTATCTTGGACCTTAAGCAATTGAGACATGATATTTTTGGAATAAAAACACATTATGGATAATGGGAGAATATTTAGGAATCTATGTTTCTAGATTTTTGAAAATATTGGATTCTCAAATTTTTTTAGTATCCATGAATGAAGATTCCCTTTTATATGTGAGAGGACTGATATCCTTCTAAATTTTAAAAATATTATAATATAACTAAAGAAATTATCATGGAATGTGACTCTAATTATTCCAATTTAAATAATATGATATAATAAGCTCATAATTCAGTCAAAAAATTAAATTTATGTACATATTATATACATACTTTATTATTTTTCTTTTAGTTTGACCCCTTATTTATCCCCTTTAATAATTACCTTGGTAATAATATTTTACCATGTTAACTGCTCATTATGATGATAAATATAATGGAATAGATTATATAATTTGAGTACGATAATTATAAATGTGTAATAAAATTTATTGGATTAAATTTCTATATCTGGTGAAAATTAATTTTAATTTAATTTCAAATAAATAATGGAAATTCATTTTTTATGCATTTTTATGTATAAAAATTATTTTCCACCAAAATATAATATAATATTATTCCCCCAAGTAATTAATTAAATATTGATTCATAATAGGAGATATATTTTACTTTTAAAACAAACAAAAAATTAACATTTTCTTTGAAGTACTGATTTAATGACTAGAATCATAAATAACATTAATTTTAATAAAAACATTACTGAGATTTAAATAATTTAAAAGATGGATTTCATAGTTGAACATTAAATATTGAAATGAATTATATTTACTATTAAACATTTATTCGATAAATTTTTCACATGAAATTTCATGGCATTCATATATCATTATATTATCATAAAAGTGATAGTAATTATAAAATACGAATTTTCACTATTCACTGAGTAATAATAAATTTAAGAAAATAAAAAAAGATAATCCTAAAATAAATTTAACAATATGTATTCAAAAATAAATTTTATTTCATCAAATTATATTTATAAATTTCATAATATTTCCTTTGAAATGAAAATACAAAATATAAATAAATACATCATTTATAGAAAAATGGCCCTTTTAAAACACAATTATTTATTACTATTTTATCAATTAATTTACCAATGACTACTAATTAATTTGTTTTAGAATTGCAAAATTTTATTTTAATTATATTTACTATATATTTTAATGATGTATTACTCACATTAGTTCATATATTTTTATATCAAAAAATATTATAAAAGATATTTACATAATGTAATAAATACTAAAATCTCATGGTGCTTACATTCTACCCCTTAAAGAAATTGTATCCTCATTATATTTATCAAATTTACAATTTAAAATATATTTATATGATTTTAGAATCATTTACATAGTGTTCTAGGTAACATTTAAAACCATTAATTTAAAAGTATCAATAATAATAGAACCTTAAAATAGAGTAAATGATGTGAAATTTTGAGTGTAAGATAAAATTAGATATGTTAAAATAAAATAATTTTTATCTAAATCAGTTAAAATTATTTTTTAAAATACATTATTTTTTACTTTAATAATAGGAAACTAATTATTTGATAATTTTTCATAATACATTTTTTATCGTTTTGAGGCTCATAATTTTGAATATGTTTCAAGAAAAATACCATGGTAGTGGAGAGACATTTTTTAAATATTAATTTATATATTTATATTCTTTTTAACTAGTTTAAAAAAATATTTTATAATCATGAAAAAAATAAATGAAAATATATTTAATTAATTTTTTTCGTATTGTAAGAGTAATTTCAACCTTTAGTTATGTGTTTGATAATTTTTCACATCTGACTCATTTTTCATTCCAATAAAGAATTACCAACTATATTCCTCATTTTGAAAGAAAGAAAATATTAATCTAATAGATCTTGAGATCATTATAGATATTTCATTAAATTATACATATTTTTATCTTATAACTAAACACAAAACTATTATCTTAATATTGAATATACTGTTATAGAATAAAACAATAATTAAGTCTCCAAAACCTGAATAATGACACCCCAATGGATAAAATAAACCAATCCATAAAAAATAACCATGATATTTATTAAAATATACCTAACCAAATTTGGAACTCAATTATCAGACATATTTGATCACATCTTCTTTAAAAATCTATATAAAATTTTTAATCTAAAGAAAAATAATCACTCATAAAGTCAATGTTTAAATAATTAAATTACCAAAACATATGTTCTCCAAAATATATTAATATTTTCTCAAAATTACATAAATCATAATGAAATAACACCAAAAAATTCTTATATATATATATATATTTCAAATAGTTAACTAGACCATTATTCTTAATATTATAAGATCCGTTTTGACATGAAATCTAGTACATGTCAAAAAAATCAGTTTATCTTATTAATTTGATGTTCAAAATATATTAATGTTCTTAAAAATAATAATAATCTCTAATTAACCAAGTCAATATTCATTCCCCAATGTAATCTATATCTCTTCAACATATTTTTCAAAAAACACAATTAAAAAAATAACCATAATTATAAACGTAAATAAAAAAACAACCATATTTTTTTTATATCCCTAAAAAAAGAATTTTTCAAAAAATAATTACAAAGGTTTCTAAAAATATTATTGATCACCATAAAATATCAATACATAATTCCACAAAAAGGATATCTAAACATTTTAATGTTTGATCCTCCATAAATATTTCAAACTTTAAATAAAATAACACAACATTATAACTCTTGAAGACCTATATGTACCCACATCACTCATTTAATATTTTTTTTAAACATTCATCCATGATTTTTCATTATCTCCATTAATATATTCTTACAAAAATTGTCAATATAAATCATGTCCTTAGAATCATAAATTCACAATATAATAATATTTCTAATTTTAAACATAATAAATACAATTAAAATAATTCATTCATTTTATTTTTTATTCATATCTTTTTCATCATCAGTACATGACCTTTCAAAACAATCATTATTATGACCTTTTTGGAACCATTTATGATATTGTTTTCATGGGGAATTGAGTTTCATAATTCTCATACTCTATGCATGTAATATATTCCCTTGTTACATTAGGGAAAACATCATTTCCAACCATTTTTTAACCCAAATCATCATTTTTTCTCTTAAATTTTTCACTCCAAGACATTCGTTTCCATATACAAAACATCATCACATGCCACTGATAAATTTCCCTAAGTGAATCTTCCCACATTCATAACACGTAAGATATTGAATATTTTTACCATCATTATCTATTTGAATTAATCATCCATGAATATCTATTTTCATTTTATTTGGGTAATTTTGGAAATTTATTTAGGTTTAACAAGTTAATCATAAAATGAGAAAAATAATTGGATAAAACAATAAAACATTTTACTCTATAATCTATAATGAATTATTTCCCGTTAAAAACCCACTAAATTTCACTTCAGAATTGTTATTAACATGGATTATCTTTCATTTATGTATTTACATAAAAAAACTGTTTTTGTGAGTATATCAATATATTCATAATAAATCATATTATAAATAGTAATAACTCATTAAAAATTTCACTTTTTATTGAAATCATTCAATTTTAAAAAATATTATCCATTATTCTCAGAAACAAACAAATGATTAATGTCATATAATATTTATAACTCATTATACCAGACAAAAATAGTAACATATCTTATTTTAAGAATCATTTAAATTATTCTCATCAAACAGTATATTTACCTCTAAAGTTACCGAAAACCTTTTTTTAAAACAAAATATAATATCCTATAAATAACCAACTGATTATTATTTTATTAATATAATATATTTTTAGATGTATTACATTCCCATGATCATTTATCAATATAATTTTAGTAAATTTAAGAAAAAATTACATAAAAATGTATAACATTCAACAAAGTGTTCACTTCTTCAATAAAAATTGTTCTCATGTTTACACTCAGGTTTCTGACATGAAACATTTTCTTCATTCAAGATATGTCACCATTTATCACTAAAAAATACCCTACAAATCCTTAGTACAATTAAAAAACATTTTAAAATGTTTGATGGCCAAACCAATTCTCTGTAAGGGATAAAAAGGTCGGAGTTCATAGATCCCAAAATATGACTTCCCTTGGGATATCTATTACATGATATATTCAGGGTTCTTGAATATAATTTAATTTCATAAAAAATAATAATTTTTTATGTATGATAGTGTAATTTATAATTTATTTTGATTACATGCCTCATTAAATGTATATTGTAGTTAAATTTGAGGGTGATATTCTTTACATTCTCTGACAATATTCCATGAACACTTATTTTATGGTCGGATGAAATTATCAGATTAGATTAAGATTATACAGTCATCCTATACTAAGAGGATAATAAGACAATGAAACATATTATCATGGTTTTATCTATTATTAAGATCTATTAATATAGGATATGAAAAGAGACTTGTTCATAGTAATCCCAATATTTTCAGGTGTCCTTATATATTTCAATCTATAGACCTATGTAATGAAACTTTGACTGTCTGATTATTACTAATGTGTATCCAAAACCATGTGATTTTATGTATAACATTATTTTTTTGGATAATAGTTTACAATAAATTTGGATATGTTGGTATTGTCATGAGTGGCGGAACCTTGTTGAATATTGCAATAGGGGAGTTGTCCCTTCCATTAGAATTGAATAACATATTCCCATTAATAGAATAAAAGTAATAGTTTATTTTTGTTTCCATGGTGGATTATTGGAGTATTTAGTTCTATAATTTTATAAAATCAATTCAAATATATATGGTAATGACGCCAGATACTTAATATATTTAACATGATATATCCGAATGAAGTGTTTATATTATGTTGTATTTGTTCGTAGGAGGATTTATATTTTTGAGATATTATATACATTCTATATGGGATTCTTTTCAGGTTTCTCGATAGTATCCTTGTATTTTAGGAATGTTACTGTAAAAAATATTTAAATTTAATTAGATAAAAAATAGACATTATTTTTGGTTATCTAAATAATGAGCACAAAGAGTAGGTCTTTGTTATATTCTAATCATAATTTAATATTTTTTGAAAAAATATTAATTTCTTTATTTAGGATAGCCATTAGGTTAAGCAGGTACAATGTAAATAAAAATATTATTATTATTATATATACATGGTGTATTTTAAGGGTTGTGAGAATATTAAATGGGTTTTGTTAAAACAATATTCAATCCCTAGTTCTACAAATACCAAAAAATTGATTTCTCACCAAAAATGGGATTTTACAAATAATTTTTATTCAAAACATATATCTCTCTATAAAATAAACATAAAATAATGATATTCCAATCAAGTATTCATGTTCATTGAGTCTTGGTGATCCCCTTTCTCCCTCTCTTACTATTAGATAACTAAGAGAATCCAACAGGTCTTGTTGGGATTCTATGGTGTGATTAAAAACAGATGACACAAGGTGTAAAGACATCTTTACGGGAATCTAGAGAACCCTAAAACAATGTTCAAATATTACTGTTACACATGTCCATTACTGAAAGTTGTAATCTACCCTAGATTAGTATTTTTCAATGATAGTTGGATTATAAGTGTCACCCATAGTCAATAAAGAATATTTAATTATAACATGATGTAATTATTCACATATATAATGTAATTATAAATTACAAGTGATATTATATTCTTCTTATCACGAGAATGTGTATCATTATTGTTCTAACGATAAAGATGAAAATGTTGATGAATATTTTTTGGTCATTGGACCAACCATTTCAGATACGACTTCAAGTATTTCTAGTGATATTATAGTACTCATATATATATATTTATAATTATTTATTGTTATATATCATTGTATGTATAAGTTTCAAGATTCCTTTCTAGTGTATTCATTCATAATATAATCATAATTATTATGATAGTTCACAATCATGTAACTGTAAATATTTTTCAGATATTTAATGGAAAAATCAATGACATAATTATGATTTATTGGAGCCTCAAACTATGATACATATATATAGGACATATATGTGTTGGTACACACTGGGTACCAAGGTTCACCTAATTATAATACCCTATAGGATACACATTATGGCCAGAAGATGTGATTTAATTAATACATCACACATTGATTGGTTGGATTAAATAAAAAATTTCACATTTCATGCTGTGTATGTAGATGTAAACATCATGAATTCTACATGTCTTGTAGTGTAAATCGTACCAACCATGTGATCATTAATGCATAGAACTAATTTTTACATTTGGGACATAAAATATGGGAGGAATATATGGTGTGTGTCCATATAACATGTCATGTACCCTATAAATGTCTACATCTATGAAAACTTTCATGTACCTAGTATTGAAACTCAAATAAAATAGAAATTGAGGACATGGAGGCTTATCCATATACATTCCATGTAACATGATATAGATAACCTAGTTTGCACACTGAGCTAGGGTGAAACCATGTGAAATTAATTATGTTAATGGATAATTAATTTTTATTTAATATTTATTTACATTGAGTGTTCATTGTTTTAAATTTCATGTCAAAGAGTAATAAATTTTAATTAATTTCATAGTAATTAATTCCATGCCTTATATTCCATTATCACATCATGTAGGTTTAATTAGAATTAAATATTTGTGGACAAACCTATCAGTTAACACATGTTTACATGTTTTGTAATAGGATAACATAACATGTAACAATAAATTTCAAGTAGTAATAGTGCACAATAAAATAGAATACAATACATTGGGTTGTTTTGTACATGATATGTGGACTATAAGTACAATCCATGCACATATGTAATTTCAATAAGATTAAAAATACTAAATGACATCATTGAAAGGAAATATAAAATAGACATTAATGATAAATAACAATTAATTAATTATATTAATTGAATTAATCTAATCAAACATTATCATAATAATAATATTAATTCAAATGAATTCAATATAGCATGAAAAATTATGTTCTTTTTATATAGAAGATTACCATGATCCTAGAGTAACTGATGTCAAATTTGCTTCATCTATTTAATAATATTATGTTTTTTCAGTATAATTACTAAATTAAAATTATAACATGTGTGATATCCTATACTCATTATTATATATTGAACAGCATGTCCACACTTTATTTTTACTAACACCCTTTTAACTATATTGGTGATCCCATCAACTGTGTTTCAGTAAATAAAAATGTAATGGATGATTATTTAATAGGAGGGGAGGAATTTCATGTACAGGGCCAAGGTGAAACCATGTAATAAGATATATATGTGAATAGGTGGAATCCTACATTCTGATCCAAGAATTGGATTGTGGTTTATTTTCCCCTAGGATCTATAGTTGGTTCAACATCCTCATGATTGAAAAAATATTAAAAAGTGATCCTGATCATACCAGATTATTTATTTATTTATGTTATTTTCATTGTTAATTATTTTTTTAGAATTTATTGTGTTCATATTAAAGAGATTAATTAACAAGAATGAAAAATAGAATTATATGAACCAAATTCGGATTAAAATTTAACTTTCAATGGTTAATCACTTAAGTGAAATCCTATTAACATTATAAATATTGTGTTTTAAAAATGGTCTTGTTTTTTGTGTAAGAAAAATGATAAAATCTATCAAATAATATATTAAGTCAGTGTATCCTTTAAATAAATTATTTAGAATAGAAACAATAATTTCAAATTTCATGACCAACCCTTGTTAGGGATATATTATTCTAATAGAGAGTTCTAATGATTAATCTATTTTAAAATAAAACAATTTATATCATGTTGTGTTATCGCTTACTAGGATTCCAAAAAAATCTTGTGGTATGTGTTATTGAAACCCAGGACTCTAATTTATGGATTGGTAATCCAGTCAATAGCTCAAAGAGCTTCATTTTAAGTGTAGAATTTTTTTTACCAACATACCTTCAATTGTCTTGACAAACCCTCATTTGTATTATAATAAGGGAAATATGTATCATTGCAACTAGATTAACCATGAAAATTTATAATATGATTTCAATGGAAAGGGGTATTGGGACATGATTAAATAGTGAGAGACTAATATTAGTTATTTATTATTTCACTTTATTGGTAATCAAGGAATATAAAATAATCATACCTACTTATTGTGAAAATGGAAAATCAGTTGTCATTTACATTATCACTATGATGTATAATTAATAAGGACAACCATATAACTAGTAAAAATTAATGTGAATGGTATAAAAATATGAAAATTGTACTATTCCATGACTGGAAAGTATATTTTTAAGAATATCCACTTCTTCAGAAACCTTGAAATGATGCTAGTTACAAGAAATTGACTCTCTATGAAAATCAAAGAGATTGTATGGATGATGTGAGGGTGGTGATTGAATTTTATATATCTAGAGAGCTTCTTCATCTTTATGAAAGTAGGGATGTGTTTAGAATTTTGGCTCTCCTATATGAACTTTACTAGGAGAATCATAGGAAAGATATAAATAATATTTCTAAAAAACTATTCCTTGAAATCATAGATAGTCGACTGCATTTAGGCCTTATATTTTCTTGATAATTTACTTAATGGGGTTCTTATACATCCTTGTCTCTATGATACTAGATGATTTTAAAAAAAATATGATTTTCCCACAAAACACATTATTTATCAAGTTTCATTATTAATTATAATAGGACTAATAATGAAAAGTGTCATAAAAAACTCCTCATTCTTATTTTACATGATAACAATGTCATATGGTGTGACAAATCCATGGTTATTATAGTGAATAATGTGATTAATATTGAAAATAAAATAATTCATCCCTCCATGTTTAAAGATCCTAAGCAGTGACCTTCCAAGAAGATGACGATTCAATGATAGGAAGAAAATAAAATAAAATATGTTTTTCATATGGTAGGATCATCCACTAGAAGAATAACTGTATAATAAATAGGTGAGGGGACGTATTAGGTTCAATCATTATCAAGTGTAATATATCGTTATTTCTCTTTGGTAATTAGAAACTAATGGGGGTTCCCACATCAATATCCAAATATAATAAAAATGTAGGTTCATGAATGTCTTGAGAGGAATGTTGTGTCTTTGAGGTGCCAATAGAGCTTTACTAACTGAAATAACAATTGGAGTCTACAACCTCACACTAATGAATGGAATTGTCATTATTTTGAATAATTTTAATTATGTTCCTAGTGTTACCTAGAACATCATAAACATTTCATATTTAGATTTGAATGGGTTTTTTTCAGGTTTGGAAATAATGAATGTTATTTTTAAAATGGAAACATTTTTATGTTGTTGAATGTCTTAATAATGATATTTATGAATTATTTTATGTGTCCCGACTGTTTTTTTTATAATGAACTAATTTCACTAGACTCACATAACACTTAATTACAGAATAACCATATAGGTTATGTAAACATGATGATCTGGAAAAAAATATATCAAAAAGGGTATTTAGATTATTTTATAACATAACCATTTAACAAATATTTTTCTTATTTATAAGAAAATATTAAAACAAATTCAGGGGAATAGGTTAAAGGGATATAAATAGTATAGAATTATTACACATTGGTGAGTGAAGATTAATTCTAGTAGAAGATGTAGGTGGGATGTCACACATATTTAGTTTTTTTTGAAGACTTTAATAGGTATATATTATCAAAAAATAGAGTTACAAGTCATAATGCTCTGAGAAACATATCAATAGTTAACTCTGTCTACTTCATAGTAGTAAGATATAAATAGTTAACATGGTCCACTTCATAGGATTGACTTATAAATATATATCTATATCAATATAACCCAAAAATTGGAGGGATATAATATACTCACATTTAGTTATAAAAAAAATTCATAAACTATAAAATTAATTAATTAAATAAAATTTTACATTTTCATCATAATAGCTCAAAATAATATGAATACTTTCCCATAAATAAAAGCACTTTTAGTTATTTCATAAAAATGAGAAGAAATAACATTTCCTTTTGAAATTTTTTATAAAATCAAAATTTCAAGATCAACTAGAATATAATTATCATTGAAAATCATATTTTAATATAGAGAATTCCAAATAATGAGTAACATCTATATATGTATGAAATGGAACCATGTGATAAAATTTTACAAAACAATCAATTTTCACTTTTCTAAATAAAGTAAAATATAATTAGTACACAAAAAATTGAATGGATTCCTACTAAAAAATATGAAGAAATTAAAAATTACCTAAAAATTAACTTTAAAAATATTTATATATATATAAATAATAAAATTCATTAAATATTTAAAAGAATATTAATTTGTAAAATAAATCTTTTAAAATAACAAAAATACATTTCTATAAAATATTCTATTATGATTTTAGTAACTTTTGAATAAAAGGATATTAATTGAGAGAATATGAAATTGATTTATAAACAAATTTAATTTAATTATTTTAATGATGAAATAAAAATATATCATAGTTCATAAATAAAAAAATGCTTGTGTAATAAATTTATATAATTCTCAACAACAGGAAAGTGAGATGAAAAATCCATTACACCGATTCGTGAATCACCTCCTACATATTTTAGTTTTTGGAACAATAAAATTATATTTGGTACTTAAATTCTTAAAAAATAATTTATAGTTTATTAAATTTTCATTTAACTTTTTATTTAATTTGTTATACTCTTCTATTTTAGTTAACAAAATAGTTAATTTAATGTCTGATATTTTTTGGTCATTTAGTTCAAAACAGTTTCAATGTGTTGACTTTGGTAAAAGGATTAATTGTTCCATCATCTATAGAATAATAATATTGTTATAGTAAAAAATTTTAGGAATTAAACATTCTTTTAAAATAATACATGAAAAGTGGTGATGAAAAATGAGTTACATCATTAATAGAAGATGCAGTCTTTACATAGGTACAAACACAATTTTAGTTTTTCTAATTGATAGAATGGAAATAAATTAGATATTGGAAAATCATTAAAATTTTAAAATAAAATAATAAATATCATATTTTTACATTAATCAATTATTTTTTCCAATTATGTGATATTTTTATCAAAAATAAAATTTGGCATTCATTGATGTGGTAGTCGGCACATACAAAACTACATCATTTTCATTTTACAGTAGATTGGAGGGTAAAAACGAGGATAATATATTATCATCATAGACTCATAATTATTCCATAAATATCATATATATTAATAAAATAAATCCTAATAACATGAAATTCTAGGAAATGATGAAAAACATGTGTCCCTTCTTGAACGCAGTAGTCAAAAAGTTCCATCGAGAGTCATTTTCATTTTCTATTGTTTTAAAATGTTGCATAAAATAGTTGTTCCTTAAAAGAATAAACATTTTACTACATTATAGACTAATTTAATTATATTTGTTAATGGTCATAATATATTTTATGTATTTGGAATAATAAAGAAACTTAAATTATTTCAGTTAAGGCTTATACCACTACCTTGGTTTTTCCCCTCGATTACAGATTAAGTCATTTAAGATTTGTATTTTTTGAATAAATGAAAAAATATTATGTGGGGTGTAAATTTGATAAGTTAATTGGGTAGTTATTGATCAATTATGGGTTCTAAATGTATTTGGAGGATTGATTAAAAGAGGTTCCAATTTATATGTGAGTGGAATGTCACTTTTTTATATTATAAATTTTAAAATATAATAAATGAATTTATCAGGGAATGTGTCTCCAATATTTACCAAATTAAAATATAGGATAAATTATTTTAGAAATTAAAATAACTAACCAAATTTAAGAATCTTCTAGAGATATTTAAAGCCTTATCTTTTATCATTACTCCCTCTTTAAAACATTTATCCATTACTTTTATATCAAAATTTCCACGCGCAAAATTTTCATTATGTTACAAAATGAAATGATAATTTTTACATAAGATGAATATTATTATTTAAAATTTTTATTATTGTTCTATGATTAATTATCTATAATTGGGGGAAACCACTTTTAAAATAATTTATCAACATGAAACAAGAAATAATTTTTAAAAAATTGAATTTTTTAAGTATAAAGATAATTTTACAAAAAAATATTGTATAATGTGGATTGTAAATTAATTAATAGTATTATCTTTAATAAAGATAATTTTATTATATATATAATTAAAACAAAAACTAAAAAAATCCTTCTGAATACTTATAAAAATAAAATAAATAAAAATATTTTTCTTCGAATAAAAACATTTCTTTGATTTTGATTATTCCTGAAAAAGAAAAAATTAAGATATTATTTTTAAATATGTTATATTAAATTATAAATATTTATTGGGTCTATATAAAGTCTTTTATAAATATTCAAATCATTCTATTTCATTATAATATCATTAACTTGGAGGTGTTTTTGAAATTATTATTCTTCACTATTCACCAAAAATTGACCTTTTCAAGATACTCTAAACAATTCACCGTAAGATAATTTTGAAATGATAAATTAAAAAAATTAGTTTTATAAAAATATGTTTAAATAATTCAGAAATTTATGTTCCAAAAGAAAATAAAAAATATACATTGAATTCACTTTTAGAGAAAAATGTCCATGTTAAACTGAAAATGTTCATAGAAATATTTCAAATGATTTACAAGTGGGAATTAATTTATTTGTTAAAAAAGTTTACATTAATATTTTATTTATATCTACCTTTAATTTTAAAAAATTAATACACTATTTTTATTAAACTTTAATATATTTTATACTATTCAACAATATATTTACATAATGTAATTCATAATAAAATCTCATAGTGCTAAAAAATAAAATATAATTATAATCTAAATAGTAATTAAATTAAAAAATTTATTATTATATATGAGCTTTAAATACGTATTCTCTAAATTAAAATATTATATACATTATTAATTATAATTAATTTCAATTTTAATTTCATAATAGTGGACCCACATAAAGGTATATCAATCGATTCATTTTGATCTATTAAATAACCAAATAATATGTAAAGACCCGTAAAAATTTAAGGGAAATTTTTTTCTTAATTTTCTTTGAGATTTTACAAGAACACAGTTTCTGACGGCACCTGATTCCGTGGCCCGGTGTGCCTGGAATCATTTTCCAAAGTTTGGCTCGGGTACGTTTAGTGAACGAACAAGCAGGTTTTCCTAACTTTTGAACCGATGCTCAGAATCGAATTACAAGGGCATAGATAGAATCGCAGTGCTGATAATTTACTAAGAACACCTTTTCTAGAGTTGTGTTTGCTCGGGTGAGGTTATTAATTAATTGGGTTAACTAAAGAATAAAATAAAATATTGTGCAACAGATTTTATTTTTATTCTACGTAGTGTTAACCTAGGCGTGGTGGTTGGAGTGGGACCCACTGACATCCTAACTCCTAGGTAGGATATTAGTTAGGTGGGGTCCACATGAGCCACACCCCCTTTATTTCCTTTTTACCTCCCACGTGCATTTAATTATGTAAATCACCCGCACACCCCTCTTTAATTCCAAGTCAAATCTCGCGTTTAATTGGATTATTAAACGCCTCATTAATTGGTCAATGCTCGATAACTAAATCGTGTTTTAATTTTTGAATTTCAAATAAGGGATGACATGAGTAATAAAATAAGGCAATGCCTTATTTTATTTTTGTTGTTTCGTTGGGTGAGAAGGATTGGAGAGGATTTTCTCAAAGCCTTCGAATCTTCATCTTCTTCGTTGGAGAATGCGAAGACCGACGAAGAACGCCGGCCTCCAACCAAAGACGACAAAGAATTCTAGTTCCCCAGATATCGATGACGCGACGCCGTGTACCGTGACACTGACGATCCTCTTCTCTACGACGCCGACGAATCCTCTTCTCCGCGACGCCGTGTACAGTGACACCGACGACGCTTACGAAGCCTTCTTCCGTGACGTCCTTTTTCCCACGATGAACCTTCGTTCAACAACACTTGAGGTAGGGGGTTTGGTTTAATTTAATTTATGTGGATTATATCCTCGACATGTGTTTAATTTTTAAAATCGATTGAACCTCTAACGCGGTGGGTGCGGACCAACGAACAAGTCCAAACCCACCGATTCTCTGTTCTTGATGCGCGGAACGTTGGGCGATGATGAAACCGGACCATTGAGCGATAGGAGGCCATCGCAGTAATCTACAGGTCCCGAGACAATCCTAGGTGCAGACGAGAGCAAGAATGGACCACCGAAGCGGCTCTGGTGTCCCGCAGACTTCACTGGCGGTGCCGGCGGCCGGATGCGGTGGCGTCCCGGCGCTCCGCCAGGAGGGACCACCACCGCGGCTGAAGCCATGGTGGTAGGCGACCGGTCCCGCGACTGCTCGGGACCGAGGGAGAAGTAGCGCTGGGCCGCATCCGCTGGCAAGGAGCGGCCCCCATGCGGGGGTCGCGACTTCAATAAAGGGGGGCAGCCCCCCCCACCCTCCCCAATTCCGCAACGGCACGACCAGCTCGGTGCTGGACATGCGGGGCGCGCCGGTTGGGTCATTCCATGCCCACTGGGCCGAGCCGTGCCCTTAGGGTCCGGACCCGGACCCGGTTCAGGTCGACCCGTTTCGGGCCGACCCAGGGGATCTCGGGTCGGGTCGGTCCGGGCCCAAAACCCCCTAAAAACAGACAGGTTCATTCTTTTGCCCATATCTTGGGCTGCGTATCTCCGATCGATGCACCGTCAGTTGCGATTCGATCCTTGGATCGAGACGGTCGTTTCGGTATATTAAAATCAACGTTTTGGAGAACATTGGGTACGACCGGGTTGGATCAAACACGAAACTAACCGGGCCCTCGGAGCAGAAACGCTTATAACTTGAGTTCCGGACGTCCGATTGACGTGTCGTCAACTATGTTGGATTCCTATTAGTGATATGGAACTTTTTCCCTTACTATGATCGAGGTTTGGATGTAGTTGGAGTGCGGTCGGGTTGGTTTTGACTTAAAAACCAACCGGGCCCCTGGAACGAAAAAGCCAATAACTCTCAGACCTAGCGTCTGATAGGCGCGTCGTCTGTCGCGTTGAGTTCCTTTTGTTGAGACAGAACCTTGGGATACATAAACTCCGGACTACATGTCAGTTGATGTATTGAACCCAATTGGCTCGTGGATCAGACCCTCCCGAAAACAAGCATGTTGTGTGCGGGAACCCTAGGGCTGGCTACGACTGCGACTGTGACGACCGTACTAAAATATTATGTGGGTTCGAAGGCAATGAAGACTGAACAGAAATCTTATGTGGGATCAGTAGCGATGAAGACCATACTAAAATCCTATGTGGGTTCGACGACAATGAAGAATGCACTGAAATCCTATGTGGGTTCAGCAGTAATGATGACCGTACTAAAATCCTATGTGGGTTCGACGACGATGAAGACTACACTGAAATCCTATGTGGGTTCGGTAGCAATGAAGACCATAATGAAATCCTATGTGGGTTCGACGGCGATGAAGACTCCACTGAAATCCTATGTGGGTCCGGCAGCGATGAAGACCGTAATGAAATCCTATGTGCGTTCAACGGTGATGAAGATTTCACTGAAATCCTATGTGGGTTCGGTAGCGATGAAGACCGTACTGAAATCCTCCGTGGGTTCGACGGCAATGAATACTGCACTGAAATCCTATGTGGGTTCAGCAGCTTGGATGATTTAGTATCCTACGTGGGTCCCACCTTAGATGAATCAGAGGCTATATCTGATCATCTCTATCACCGAAGAAGTATACATGTGTGAGCTGAGTCTTAACTTTCAATCAATATCTTCGATATGCTTGACTTGCTTTCCTATGTGGATTGGGTTGTGTTATCCTGTGTGGTTTGGGTTGTACTATCCTATGTGGACATTATCGAACATGGGCTCGGGTGTTGGAGCTGAACTGGAATTGATGACTTCGGTATATGTATGGGCATATACCTAAGTAGTGTTGGTTGTTACTTCGTGATTTTATTTTTCCATTGTGGATTATCCTTTGTGGATTCTAGGAGACCATCGGGGGTCTCGAGGTACCTACTGAGTAACGTATACTCACCCCTGCACAGGATATGCCCGCACTACATTGTGTTGGATGAAGACAATGGACAGCGCTGATCGTGGTTGAGGCTTGTGGAGTAAGTCGATATCTGGAGGTGGTCCACTGGGCCGAACGTACATGGTGCAGACGGCTGGACCCTAGGGGCTGAGGAGGCTATCTGTACCCACCCTTCAGGTGGTACTTCTAGTCGACGGCTCAACGTTGCTGATTTACTTTCAGATGCGGTACTTTCTTCCCAGTTGTACTTTACATTCAGTTTGGGTTTGTATTCTGTCCCACTTACTTTTTCTCACTACTTTTGTACCCGGTTTTACTTTGTGTTTATTTCTGCTTTCTTACTCTATGGTGTTCGTTTACTTTATAACGGCAATGCCTTCCCCTTTTGTCGGTATTTATTCCTTGGTGCTAGTCGCCAGCCCTTGACCTATGGGAGGCGGGCATGGGGTTAGTCACGACATGGGTCCCGAGGACGGGTCGTGACATAATAAATTTTAATTATAAGTCACATAATTATATATATAAATGATATTATCTGAATTTATTTTACTTTTTTTTTGAAATTTAATTATAAACAATTTAATAAATGTAAATGAAATTAAAATAAGAACATAATTCAGGTTAAAATTTAATATATTAATGATCATATAAATGTAGATAAAAATATTAAATGTAATACAATCATTAATATTAGTACTTCTAATTATATTAGTTTTATTTTATAATGAGGGAGGGGTTCAAGAACTTCTGTGACTGATGATTTTAGGGTGATGATGATTGAGGAGTTGATTTCTTCAGTTCTTGATTATTAATTTCATTTAAATGTGATTGTGGATATAACAATGAAGAGGTTTTTCTAAAATAATTTTTTATGTATTTTGAAATCCGCTATGAGGTATAGTGGGAACTGCACATTCCAAATATCAAACACATCAATAATGCAACTTAAAATATTCAAAAACAACAAAGAAGAATCCTAGTCAAAAATTTAAACTATAATCACCCAAACCTATGAATTCAAAATTTGAAATTATTCCTTGATCCAAGAACTACCAAACACCTCGGAATTCATGATTATATTCCTTGATAAGCCTACTTAATCAAGGTATGTTACATTGAGTCCACAATATGCACTACACCATCATCCCCATCAAATATTCACCATCATCATCTTCTCATCCCCATCCTCAGCATGATGGAGGATAAGACCTACCATATGGGTAACTAGAAACCAGATAATTTTACACTATTGAACGATACCAAAACATCACAAAAAAACACCTTCAAGAAAAAACCAAATTCCACTTTCTATAACAATCTATCAGCCAGCAAAAACCATGTTGAATGAGAAGTATCCCTAGACAAATGTTACTCCTCAAAATACTTCATCCACAAGAAAAGTGTATCCCAAAAACTCTTTTATAGCCATCGCACCAGACAGAATTATATGTGGCTGATGGGAATTGGAGTTAGGGAAGAGTTTGAGTCTATAATGAAATCAACGGTGGGTCACACCTACAAAGTAACCTCCTATCATATATGGGTCCACCTAAAAAAATAAAGGCCACACTCATCAATAAAAAATGCATCGGATCCATGACCTGGCATCCAAAGAATCACACTATGGTTGAAGAACACACTAAATTGATATTGATTCCATCTATAGGTATCAAAACTAGTAAAACAGAAATTCCATAGGTGGTGAGTATAATTACCAGTATAGAATGATTCCTCATCACCAAAGATGATGATGAAAACAAAAAACCACCATAATATACTCTAAGAACATGGGAGAATGATAACCCTAAAAAATATATAGAACTAATGAGGGTATTATTTCCTAGAGAAATGGTGAACCAACCACAACAACTAGTACATCCAAACCCACCAAGAAGAATTTAAAACAAGGCCAAAAATGGTGTCCTACCGGGAAGATATGGTCAGTAGAGATGTCTTGATATGTATTTGAAAACCCCAAAAGTAGGGGACATAAAACCATAGAATGGATGAGAAATAATAGGATTCCCCAAGAGAAGATCCATAGATAGGGTGAGAAAGAGTCTATGAGAGAGAACCTCACCAATGATAAAAAGCACTGGAACCCTAAAAAGGTGTCATAACTCATGTGGTAGAAAATATTAATATGATTATAGAGATTCTGTAATTATGTTTTCATTCTTTTGTTTCTAATGTTATCCTTCCAAAAGTGTAAAATCCATGGTAGAATAGTTATATAGGGCATACAATTTTGATGATTTGGAGATTTATTAATTCGTGATGAATCTATATCACTCATGGTGTTTTAAAATATATTTTCGGTAAAATTAATCAAAAAAATGTACATTGATATTTGATTCCTTATATTTTAAACCGAGATAACATTATAATCATGAGTGGATGTTATAATTTAATCCAACCTCCCTCAATAGAACATATGTTTTGGTATGGATTTGGATTAATGGCTCAAATTATCTTCTCTTGAACCTCCAAATTAATCATGCTATTTGTGCTACTATTGGAGTTCATTTGAAATTAGATAAATATGTTGAGATGATATGGTTTGGACACATTTCTAGGATTCTAGTTGATATTTCCATTACTAATACCATGACTAAAAAAGTAATTATATATACAAATAATTATTATAGTATTTTGAAAATAATGTAAGTGAAACATCAATATTATTTGGTGGATTGTATTGATATTGATCACTCGATGGATGAATACGAATGAAATATAATTTATGGAACCTTCTATATGAAAAGGGATATAGTTCTTCATTTCAAAAAGAATTCGTTGGAAAAAAATGTTTCATTGTAGACTGTTGGTGGATCATCTTGGGGTGAGAATGGGCCTGCTCCCCAAAGAGTTACATGACATGGTGGTTATTATTCCTCTATATGATCAGTGGATAGAAGTATCATCTTATAGTCCTTGAATATATGATCACACTATAATCAAGTATTATTTGGATGTAATTATATAGTATGTTGTTTTTTGACAAGATAAGTGGGAGACTCTTTCTAGAATTTATTTTTTTGAAGTATTGAAATTCCTTATGGGTTGGTGTAAATAATGGGGTAAGAGAATTATTGTTGTATTTGGAGCCTCATTCCTCCCATGATTCATGAACAAATAAATTTTTACATAGAGATTAAAAAAATGGGTTTTGGGATAAAATTTTGGATCAGGGGACATGCCTTAAGGATTTTATCAGTAACATTTAGATTAAGGGTGATGGAGATGATCTTGAGGACGCTGACTGTGAGTTGGATGCATAAGGTCATGTTTATTTATAATTGGTGTAGGAGAAGATTATATTAGATTCACCCAATTATAATTGGAAATCAAATATTAAATTTAAATCTTCATTGAAACCAAATCCAATATGGTGATCTTATATGGGAAGTGTGAATATATATATTATAGGCCCTATCTATCAGATTCCTGAGTCACCTATTTTAGTTATACCATATGTAGATGAAATTATGTGACTAATTATATCCATTATGAGGATAATTATGTTTAGGGTGACAAAATTACTATGGTATATAGGGTTTTTAGTTTTAATACCACTACAAACCCACTAGAGGATGTTCAGGTTGTTGAATGCCAGCTAAGGGAATGTTAGTGGGCTCGAGATACAGAACGTCCTTATTCAAGAAATGATTAATAAACTGATGAACTAATATAAATGAGTGGAATATTTCTTGATATGGGAGGGCGTATTGTGTCCCAAGAGATCATTTCAAGGGTGATAGGGGTTCTACTCATAAAATTTATTCTATACAGGCAGCAAAATTATAATCAAATCCTTAATATTTTCATGCCCAAAAAATTGAATGAGAGTCTTCTCTTGGATATTTCTTATATAGATCTCCCCATGTGGCTCATAAATCTATAACTATTAGGATCACCTTGAGTTACACTTCTAGAGATAATGAATTTATGGTTTTATAAAATAATGATGATATCAATGTTGATATCTTACAACAATAATATATTTAATTCTATCTAGTTTCATTTATAAATGATGTGTTTTTAGATGGACATAAAGACAATAATCCTAAAAGTTTCCCTTAGAGGAAGGTTCCTCACCAATGAGGATGATTCTATATAGGTTTTATTCCACTTCAAATTATGAGTATTATATCAAAATTCATTATCATTTTTAATCTTATATTGGAAGAATAATTAATATTGATTATAATTTTTCTACTAATTTGTCTAGGCTTGTATGAAACTTTTGAAGACTTTGATTTGTATCTATTTATCATTTTACTCTACATGTCCTATATTTTTGTGAAGATTATGGTTGTATTATATGTCTAGAAACATCCAATTCTCTTTATATTTAAACTTATATAGTGAAATTTTATAATAAAATATATTTAGACCCCAAGTATAGTAGTGAAAGATGTATAACCTAACAATTCTAATCATAAAATTCAAATATAATATTAATATAAATAGTTATAATTATTAAATAACATTTTGATATAAAATATATTTAAAATTATAATTAATATATTAAAATTAATTTTATATATTATTAGTAATTATTAAAAATATATTTATATATTTTTTTTTAAAGAATACAACTTTTCCAAATCATCTATTTAGTAGTTCATTTGAGTATCCATTTACACTATTTTTGGTGTATTAATTATTTTCTGATGTATTTCTACAATATAATAAAATAATAATAAAAATTATTATTAAAATTTTGTTTTTTATATTACCATTTATTAGTTATTTTCCATTTTAAATAATTCTACATATTATGTATTTTATAGAACAAGTATAATTTTATAATTTTGATGACAATGTGTTACGTAGAGAAGATAAATATGTCCTGAAGTAACTCAAGCCTCAAATTAAATTTTCTTTTTAATTTTCTAAATCTGAACATCATTATACAAAAGATGTATTAATTGGATGGATCTTAGGATTTTTTATTAGAAAAATAACATAACTTATTAAATATATATATATATATATATATATTAATACATACAAAATTTGATAATGTTTCTTTTTCTATACTAAGTATTAAGATTTTTTATATAAATATAAATATTTCACAGAGAATTTTTTTTGTATTATTATTATTTATAAATTTAATTTATTCAAATATAGAATGTAAATTTTATAATTTAAAAAGAATACATAATTTCCACTTTTCATTGTAATAATAAATCTATTTTACTGTGAAACAAATTATATTTTTTTATAAAATATTAATTACTTTCATAAAATATATATATGAAAATGTAACAATGATAAAAAATCGAAAAAAATTTATTTTTTATTTGGGTGATATTTTTTTTGATTTATTTTTTTTATTTCATTATGAAAAAACATTTCATTTTTTTTTATATATCTTCTTAATTTTATTTCATATTTTCACATTTTATTTTCATCCAAAAAGAAATTAATTTATTTTTAGTTTTTTTGTAACCATTACAATGTTTATTAAATTTTATAATTTTTTTTATTTTTTTTTCACTTCGGTATAAGTTTAAATTATTTTTATAAATTAGCTAAAATAAATTTAAAATTAATTCAAACATTTAGAATATTTCATTTTCTGTTAAATATGTGAAAATGTTTCACATGACAAGAATTTATACTCACAAGACTGAATGATTTTACTCTTTTGATTAATTTTTTAAATTAGAAATTTATAATTAACTTAATATGATATTGAATGGTACATGAAAATTTAAAAATAACCCTGAGCCAGCAAGGATATGTCACACCATTCTCTAATGGTTGACCAACCCAATAGGTGGCTCATTAATAATAATAATTAAATAAATAATACTAAATATTAGTAATTTAATTGATAATAATCAACAATAATCAATAACAAAAATAATGAAAATATAAGTGCAATTATTAATTAATTGATAATTAATTAATTATATAAGATATTTCTTTATACTTCATTATGAATTATATAATTAATTAAATTATTATTTACTAATGTTAATTATAATTAATTATATTACTATTTATAATATTTTTTAAAATTTTTATTATATTACTAATATTTATTAAATATTTTTAATTAAATTATTATAAGTTATTATTAATTAAATTATTAATAATTATATAATTCAATTGAAATAAAATCAAGACTTTAAATCCTTGTCTTTTAAATAAAAAAATATTTACATATTTAAAAAGGTAGGAGTTAAAAATATATCTTCTTCATTAATACAATGTAGCTTTGGAGGGACACTTAATAATTATGTAAAGGAATCAAATAATACTCTGTGTGGAGGTCAACCTGACTTAGTCATTTTATTATGTTATCTGGATACAGAAAGATGATAATGGGTATTTTCAGTAAGTGGTTTACGATAAATTACAAAGTTGATTCTATAATTTTATGTGCCTTCATCTTTCACATTGATATTGTGTATATAGAATATAGAATATGAGATTCAATAACTTTGTAAAATTTCAACACCTTCCACACATGGTAAAATCATTACGGGTTTAGAAATATAAGAAATTTCATAATGAGAAAGTTGAATTATTTGATGACTATCAATGATTATATAAGTATCAAATATATAAAGTTTGATAACAATTATTCTGAGATTGATCAAACTCTGGGTTTTCATTACCTAAAAGTAAATTTTGGATCATTTTATTTTCGAGAATATTTTTTTTCACTAACACATTAGTCCATAGTTAATATCCTTTTTCTCATATTATCTTTTTGAAAGTGGTTTCATGGAATATATTCAAATAGAGAAAAATTATTTTTCACACTCACATTAACCCCTTCTTATGATTTCAAAGTTTATGGCCATCCTTTTCAAGAATTTCATTCTTGGTTCATAGTCATGAATATTTTTTGGTTCATGAAATGATATTTAAGGAGTAGTGTAGAATAATATTTTGATAAGAATAGTAATTATGAATGAATTTTCCACCCATCATTAATTCTTCTTCTAGTGATTTTTCCTAGAATAGATAAATTGTTACTTGTTAATGATTTGGAAATGGAGATTCTTATGAAATCTGAGAGAAGTTAAATTATTGTATTTGATGATCAATATTTATATGCTTCTTAATTATATCTTAATTCTGTATGGTTGTTCCATGTCTCTTAAAACATCACTGATCAAGATGTTGTTATATTGAAGCCTCTACATAGGATGTTAAAAGTATAATATATGACTTCAATGGGAAGTATTGTTCACATTGTACATAGATTGTATCAATGGTTATTGAATGTTGATGATTACTTGAAAATATAATTCTAATTTACATATATTTGATAAGAAAACATTGATGTGAAATTATCCATGGAGTTTCTACTACAAGATAGGTTAATGTAACTAGTTTCTTTGGTGCGTGACCATGAAATATTTATGTAGTATACCAATTTTGGTTCATATATAGGGCTGCCTATTTTTTTAATGGTACTTCATTTTAGTATTAGTAGAGTTTTGGTGAATTTTTTTAGTATAGGATTCTCATAGTGATCATGTTTTTACTTCCACTTTAATTTGTATTTTTTTCTTTTATAATTGTAATCACATTCAGTCATAAAATTGACTAATCTCATTGCACATCATTTTTTCATTGAACACTACATTTCCATAAATAAATTTTATAGTAATGGGATGACTTACCATCTCATGTTTCAGAACGTTTTGGATATTATTAATTATAATTAGTTACATTATTCATATTTAAACATCATGTGTTTGTGTCAGTGGTTTTGGTGGGGTGGGATTATGTTTTTTGTCTTGGGATTAGGCCTCGAATTGTGTATATTTTCCTTATTTTCATGACATATAAAACTAAATTGAATAATATTTATTATAGTAAATTCCATTTTAATGTTAATAATAATAATAATCATTATTATTATTCTATCAGTTGAGTGGATTATAACAACCAAACACATAGAATCATTGGAAACTCAGTTGATCAAGCGGCATCCCTCCTAAGGAGGATTGGAATATAAAAAATGGAATTATTTTAATTCATATTAATGGCCCTTGAATGTGTAGTATTTTAATGTCCTATAGTCCCTATAGTATGTTACATTAAATTGACCTACTATTATTACACACTCAAGAACCATGGACTTACAAACTACATTGTGGAAAGTTTCCAGGACCCTAGGATCTTCTTTAGTTGTGTCTATAACCAAAATAAATGAATCAACATGACCTAACCATTCCATGATGTGTTGGGTTACACATGGGATATGGATGGGTTATGTTATTTGAGTTTAAGTATATATTTGGTTGGGTTCGGTCATTGGTTTTAAAAATAATGAACTAACCAAACCCAACCAACACAATCAATATTTAATATAATTTATTTGTGGGAAGTTCACTCAACTACCTTATTATTATCTCTTTTATAGAAGAAACTTCCTTTTGGGATTATATTTTATTGTTAAAATTTACTTTCCGAAAGAAATATTTTTTTTATACATGTTTATTTTAATTTTTATTTAAATTTTTATTTTGATGGTTGGTTGATACAGTTTATAGATTATATTTTATGTTTGGTCTTAATTATTTGGATATTAAGAGTAATTTTTTTTTGATAATAAAAATGTATTGGGGGTTCCATGTGATGATATATTAATTAAACATTAATGGAAATGAATTATAATTTTTAATTTACGTGAATGGTGATTATTTCAGTGATTGTATTTAGAGAATTTTAATTGTTCTAAATTTTTCTAGTTTTAATTTAATCAATATTTTAATATTTATTTAAAAAAAAATATTTACATATTCAATACTCAACTCAACATACACATCCCAACCCTACCCAACCCACCTCAGTTCATGTGTGTTCAGGTTGTTAGAAAAAAATAATTGACCTAACCCAATCCAGCTTGACCACTTTTTGTTGGTTTGTGTGAATAGTTTTTTCCTAATATTTCCTAATATGATACATGGGAAGCCCTAAACCCTAGAATGGTGTCCCCTTATGGAATCCCCATTCTCTGCACCATGATTTGGTGTGTTTTTCATACACATGGCCTTACCTCTATATCTCCTAGTAATGATCCTAATGGGGAGACACCATGTCTACAGAAATGTTGTGGATCTCTATGTGCTAACCTATCAACCCATGAATGGATCATTGTGGACCCATCAGTGATGAAATATGCCTCATTACTATGATAGATTCTACACATGGATCATACTATGGTGCAATTCACTAGTTCCATTGAGATCATTGTAGAGATCACCATAATGATCGTAATATAGACCTAGTTTTATTGTCAACCCAGGACGCACACCATGACACATTAGAAAATTTGATTTGGTGGGAGAGGATGAATTAAATGATAGCTCCTTACAACTCCTAGATAATTATCCCACCAATGCCTTATTTCTCTACCCACTACATGCCAAGCACCTACTTGTCGCCTAACTACCCAACATCATCCTTTATAAAGTCATGTCGCCATCCCGCTGCATTCATAACCCTACTATGAGACAGACCAAAAGCATAGTGGCTTGATGTCTTAGTGATTGAAAGACCATTATTGAAGAATAATATTACTACCAATGTACCCTAGTATTATACTCGATACAGTACTCACTATACTATAATGCCTAAATACAACTAAAGTACAATGAAAATTCATCCTGAACACGATTCAAACCTTTTTTTCAATGGAGGGTTATGTTAGAATTTACCACTCATGTAAGCACTCTAGTGAACATTATTATCTTCAATATTATTTTTTCATTAACAATGTTAAAATAATAAAAATTATTTTATTTATTTTTTTTATAGAAATCATATTATTAATAAAACACACATTAACAAGATTAATATTGTATCTAACTATTATTAATGTCATTATTAATTATAAGTTATCACCTTATTAATTTGTGTTATTAATTGAAGTATATTTAATTTTTAAAAAAATCAATATTTCTTTTAGCATTTAATTAGAATATTAGTTAACATATTTTTAATAACAAACAAATGCTCCATTATAATTATTTATTATAGTTAATTATATATTGTTGTACTTGGAGAGATGTGAAAGAAATATAAATCTGTCATTATAATAATTAAACATAAATTAAATTATAATATAATTATATATAGGTATAAATTATTTTAATTCTATACAATATATTTAAAGGTTTAATTAATATATTTAAAATAATTAATTATAATGATAATAATTATAAAATTTCCAAAAATTATTGATAATATTACTTGTAAAAAACACAGAGTTGGTCTTACATTTTACCCTCAGTTTATTTATTTTTGCTAGTGTTTATTATCTTCCCCTATATTTCTCGATTCCATTAATATAATTATTAAAAGTTATTGTTAAAAAATAATTTATTTCTTTTGTATATTAATATCGTAATTTCTTAATTATTTTATCATAAAATAAAATACATAATTTTTGTTCTGATCCTATTTTGAAAAATATCATAGAAGTATATCATAATAAATAAATATTCCGCTACGAAAATGGTTAAAAAAGATCTACCCATAATGCCACTATCGAGACACTCCTTCGTGTTCACTTTAATAATTTTGAATAGAGAGAAAGGATAATTCTATAACCGGCATTGAAACAACCCCACTACTTCAATAAAAAGTTTCCTTCCTATCCCTCTATAGCAACATTGGAGGGTATATATTTTTATTCAGGGATAATGGAGAATTTACCAATTATATCTCTTCCGATAGTGTAAATTTATAATTATTTAGAAAATTTTGAATATTTAAAAAATATTTCTATGTATTTATATTTCGAAACACAGTTATAACTCAATTAATTAAAAAAAATTAATTTCATGTAAAATAAAAAAATATATTTTTTATAAATTCTTATAATTATTTTCTATCTAAAAAATATTGTCATGTTCATAACTCAACAATAATTCTTGGAAATGAAAAAGAATCAATTTATATTTCCAAATAAATCAAAATTTATTAAAAAAAAATTATATATAGATTGTGATTATTACAAATATTTATGTTTTATGTGTATTTTATATTGTAAAAACATGGAATTCATTATTGATTAATAAACCAATTTAAATTTAATTGTAAAATTCCTTGAAAAAAAATAAATTAATATATTGGAAAATTCCACAAAATATATTATAAAGGAAAATTAATCTATAAAATTTTCATGGAAAATAATAAAATAAAAATAAAAAAACTATTTCTCACGATATCACATAGTGTACTTATAAATAAAAATTCCACTGAAAATTATTAATGTAAAATTCATTAAAAAACATCAGAAAAAAAATTTCATTAAAACTTTATAATTAAAAATTCAATATTAATGTTACAATATAAAATTATACTATAAAATACTAGTGGAATTACCTTAGAAATTTTATCTATAAAATATTAACAAAAAAATACACTATAATATTTCAGTTAAAATTCTATTTTAAAATAATAGTTGAAAATTTCATTGATAAATTACTATTTACAAATTCACTATAAAATTTCAATGGATAATTATAGAAAAACAATTCCCCAAAAAAATATGTAAAAATATCATCAGACAATTATAATTTACAATTTCTAAGTAAAATATCAAGAGAAAATTATTTTTGAAAATACTATTTGAAAATCTGCTATAAATAATTAATTTGGAAAACTCATGTATAATGTTTTAAGAAAAAAATCCTACCACAACAATAAATTATAATTTTCCACATAAATTTTATAACAAAAAGAAAAATTTTAATTTTAATTTTTAAAAATATAATGTTTTAAAATTTTAAAAAATTATGTTTTTCCCTTATAAATAATGTATTTTACATTTATAACACAGTAGTAATTCTTGAAAATAGAAAAAAACATGTTTCAGTTTATATTTCCAAATAAACAGAAAATCAATTTATAAAAATTTACCTATTCATTATCGTTATTACATTAAAATGTGTTTTCGGTGAATTTAGTATTATAATAAATGTTCCATTTAAAATGTAAGTGAAAAACCATTTAAAAAATATTTTTATAATTTATTTAAATATTGTAAAAAAATTTAAATATTTTTTTAATGTTATTAAAAATAAACTAGAAAATACTACCATGAAATTCAATTGTAAAAATTTAGTGGAAAATTCAAATAAAATATTAAAACTATAATCAATAAAATACTACTACCCCCCCCCCCAATTATTTTTCATGACAATATAATTAAATTGAAAATTCACATATGCCAACGCATTAATTTGAGTTATTAAAACCATTCATGAAATGAAATATATGAAAATGGAGAAATGTATGAGTAAATAATAGATGATATATGAAACAAAAAAAACACAAATAAATGATTTAATATATTAATTTAATTTAATTATACCAATTAATTTTTTTATTTTCTCATGAATTGATGTTCACTGAAGTTAGTTTTAAGTTCCTCTAATGTTATATGGGTCGTACCAAATTAAATATTGACATCGTTTCTAATAAAAAATCTATATTGATTGATTTTTTGTTCAAAATGTAACTACATATAATATTTTATGTAAAATTTAAAACATTTTTCGGAAACAAAAATAAAAGAGTTTTTGAACAGATTGAAATTTTTAATTCATCTCTATCAATCAGATGCATAATTTTTTTCTTTAATTTGAGAGTATTTAAATTCCAATTGAAATTAATAAAAATTTAAAAATTCCTTATACATTATATGTTACGTAGAAATGTCATCAATTTCGGTTACATGCACATAGTCATTGAAAAATATATTATAAAATGGAAGAATGTTTTATAATATATATATATATATAATATATAATTATCATACAAGTGTAATAAGTCAAGAAGATTTTGAACGATCATATTGTATACACCCCTATAATGTGACACCGAAATATCATTATTATGAGATAATTAATAGACATGAAATATATTAATTATCTTCAACTTCATTAAGAGAATATGAATTATTTTCCAAAATAATATCTAGGGTAATAATTGTATATTTGGATAAAAAAGGGTTTAAACCAACTTAAATTAATTTCAATAAAATGTATTATTGGATTAATAAAGAATTTAAACTAACATAGTAAAATTTAATTAAAATTTATTCTAAATAATTTTAATAAACCAAGTATACTAAAATAAAATAGAATAAATTTAGCATTTCAGTTAAAATATAATGGTTTTAAAATCTATAATTTAATGAAATTAAAAGATATTAAAACAACTATACTAAAATTGATATTTAACCTCAAATCAACCAACTGTAGTACAATACACAGGAAAAAAATACCAGAGTCATTCGGAAATAATACTATAAATATTTATCTATATTATAATTTATTCATCATATAAAAAAATTTGAATATGATTTAGTTTTCAACATAGATAATTTTCTACATAAATGTTTTTTTAAACAAATTGTTATTTAATTTTTTGGAAAAATAAATTCACATGTAGATTACTCTTATTTTTTAAAATAAAGATTACATGCCAGAACATATAGGTTTAAACAACTATTATTAGAGTAGTCTTAATCTATTTTTTTGGTTATTTAAATTATATAATTTTTAATAAAATAGTACCAATAAACTACATTAATATTTTTGGTACTCTACAAGTACTATTTTATTGGAAATGAAGAGTACCTTCGTCTAGTAATCATCTATTGTAAATAATTGTGCCACCACACAACAATAAAAAAATTTGCTCTTTCTGTTATAGAAAACTAAAGGTACTATATCATAATATACTAAATAACTCAAATGTATATGAATTATTTAAGTCGTTATTTTATTTTAAATAATATACATAGATTGTTAATCAATTATTTAATCCATTTCTATATATTCCTAGGATGAGACCAGGTAAGAAAACTATAATTTCACAACTATATAATTGTGAAAAAGAGTTTTTTAGTGAATATGTGTATAGTTAGATGATGAATGTAAGAAATTTTTCCCAATAAATTTCATGAATGTTATGGTGAGATCACTAAAAATGTATCCAGGAAATGATTATTTATAATTAGGGCATATTATCAGGTATTTCAATCGTTGGAGTACATTTGTAAGTAGAAAATGAGATTATATAAGATGTAATGGTCTATTGAGAGGAGAACTTTTATATAGTGTGGGAAATGATTCAGAATATATATAAATTAGAGAGTATAGATGTATTTTGGGTAATAATAATAGTGATTATGAGGAGTGTTTTGGGATTAGGTGAAGGTTCATAGTGAAGGGGGAATTTTAGGGAAGGGCACATTATGTGAATCAACTAAAAAATCAAAAATAATATGCAATTGTAATGGGTGGATAAAAATTAAGTCATTGCAACTGAATAATAACAACATGACATGATTAATATTATTAAAAATTCAATATAATGACTGGATTTTTAAGCTAATATAATAGATTAGCTAAAATAAATTAAAAACTGAATGTGTCAAATAACATTAATAAAAGTGAGAAAATATTATACTTATATGAAATCTAATTGGAATTAAAATCAAATATAAATCTAATGACTCTAAATATTAAATTTTAGAAATTATTAAAAAATTAATCACAGTTAACAGGCCATGTTTCACAACAAATATAAATTTATGGTTTATTGTCGATGCATGAACCTATTACCCCTCAATTGAAATAGAAAATTCTGATAAAAAACCACATTATAGGAATAATTTATTAGATTGGGTTATTCTCTAAAAAATTACAATGCCCATATAAATAATCAATAGTTGAACCTAAACATCAAATAAATAAATAAATGTCTAGTGAGAAATAATGAAATTAAATATTCGTATGATGGTTTCTTCATTAACATAAAACATTGTTAGTGATATTATGACATTAGGAAAAACTATCAGGATGTGTTCAAAATAGCCCCATGAAAATGCATGGGTGAAATGTGAGTTTATCATAAAATAATACAACCAAGTAAAAACTCATTCAATGGTCTGAGAAACTTAATCCCAATGTACAAATATTTTCTAAAAAATATATTTACATTTCAGGAATGATTTATTTTAAATATTAGTATCATGAAACTAATCAAATTCATTTAATCTACAGATAATAATAAATGGTCAATGGGATAATAAAAGTAATGCATTCCATATTCACCACAAAAAAATAATATAACAGACTCTAATGGGGTTATTTTTTTTATTGAAATATAATAAAAATGATTGTGTCAAGTCAAATTGAATAGCGTATGTAATGTATATAATATGTGGGAATTAAGAATATAATTTGATTAGAGTGGATCTGCTAAATTAAAGAAAAGGAATAACATAATTGAGAATTTTATAATTAATTATTTTATTGAAAATAATGTAAAAAATCCTTATGGGAGAACCTGGATTTTCAAATCACATGTTAAATGAATTTTATGTCATTACTTTTTTTGATTTGTGATGTTTTTAGAGCCTAAAAAAATGTTTCATATTACACAGAATGTGTTTCAAAGAAATATGAAACACACTACAAAAGTTAATAAATATTAAAAAAATTGATTCCTCGTTGTATTCCTACAGAACCCTAAAAATGAATCGTTTTTTATTATTTCATTTTAAAAAAAATGGATTGTACTTTAAAACGAAATGAAAAAAACTTTTTTGAAAGAAAATATTTTCCCAATGACTATGTTTTAAAACACGTTTGAAAATGTAATTGAAAAATGTCTCGAGTCCAAAATAAAGATAAAATTCATGAATTATCATCAATCATATATATAATAAATTATTATAAATAATGGTTTCCCAAAATGAAGATGCAATTCTATCAATCCTTAAAAAATTAAGAACTAACAAAAAAAGTGAACAGCTACCAAATCATATGTCACATATAATAAAAAATAATGTGTGTAAAAATCAATGGAAAACATAATAAATATTGAATTATGTAATAAATGAAGGATTAATTTTTAGAATCGACTAGTATCTAATGTTAATAAAATTAATGAAATAATTATACCTCGGTTCTCTAAAATATATAATAAATTTGAATAAAATAGTGAATATAATTGAATCAATTGCATTCAGGTATCAACATTACAATATCAAATGTCTTAAAAAGTCACATAAAAATTAAAATCCATTTGGTTATTATAAATATTGTATAAATTTTTATGAAAATCCTTTAGATAGAGGGATCTTCTCAAAGGTAAAAAATATCCTACAATGTAAAAATAGGAATGAGGGAAGAGGGAAACCAATTATGAAATCCAAATAAAGATGGAAATTAAACCTAGAAGATGGTGGGTAATCACCAAAATGGATATTTATTAATGAATGATGGATTTTATATAGATCAAAAACAAAAATAGTAAAACAATATAACAATATAAATGATTATATCATAAAAAATATCACAAATTTCTATTAAAAAACCTAATGGTGTGTATTGATTCCCACTTATGGTTATACTATTGTTCACATTTGGTATACCCCCTTCACAACGCTTAAAAACATTTTTCATAAACACATCGGAGAATAAAATACCCCCACATGAAACTGGAACTTAACACAATTTATAAAAGTGAAATGATATTTATCATGAAATATTTATACATTTATCATTACACTATAAACAAGTTTTCCATTTAACTATGCACAAATAATATGTGTAATATATTATATGTATTATAGTATAATATGTGTTACTATTTCAGTATACACATATTTATCATTAGAAAATATTTTATATTTGAAGTAGATATTTACTGTTTCAATATACACATATAATTTCACCATAATTTATTATCTTCATTTCATAACTAAAACATTCACATGATAATTATCTCAACAGCTACTATTTTAGAAATTCTGGGGTTCCAGTATTCTAAAATGGGAGGATGGGGAAACCATTAACCTTTGGAAAATTAATTAGACCTTGTTCATGAAAAAAACATAGATAACAAGTATTATAATAAAATACCTATTATTAAATATTAATATTCAATATTAAACTTGTATTATAGGTTACACATATAATAAATCGTCTTTAACATAGATTACATAGATTAATGAAATATTCCTAATTTTATAGGTCATGCTAATAACATAAAATTAAAACTATTTTATTTCAAAATGAATCATTCTTATGTTTGATATAATTTAGCAAGAAATTATTATTCATACATAAATAATAAACCTTATTCTTCGAAACACGATATATACAACAATGAATGGAATTCTAAAAAAGTAGTAATGGATCTATAGATTAAGGATATATCACACCAAAATAACATTTTTAGAAGGAATTTACATATAGTGAGTCATAGAGGAAGTATATTACACCATCTAAAAAAATAATTTGGAAAATGAAAATATTTATGCAATAGGGTTTTATAAATTTGTGTTAATGATAAATTTGAAATGAATCGGCCTTCCAAAGATACCATGGGGAAGATCTTCTCTAAAATATGAACTTCCGATGGTAATGGAATTTATATGAAATATTGATTAATAATATATCACATAATTAATACATGTACATATGGGATTAACTTATCATGATTCCATGTGTATGTATATGTCACCAATCAGTCCATGTTTTTTACAATCCAGAATATAGTTTTTGTAGGGTTTTTGAAATCTATGTCGACAATACCTCAAAAATAGAATGATATTATGTAGATACCCTAGATTAGATTATTGATAAAATATGGCCTTACCAAGAAAAAGGAGTATTTTTATGAAACTCAACCATGTTTACCATGGTTATATTGAAAAAGAAGTGGAAAGTATTATTGAAAATGAATGGAGAAATGGGATTATTTATAGATTCAAAAACTAGTAGAGGAATGTGAAAGGTAATCCTAGATTTATGGAGGAAGATACGAATATAGGAAATGTTCAACGTAGACCCAAAATATTTATTAGGGGAGGAAAATGAAGGGCATGAGGTGAGGGTATTGGGAGTGGTGCATATGTGGAAACATAAGGGGAATCAGAGATTTATAGAGGAATATGGGAATGGAGTGCACATTAAATTTGGAGACAGATCCAGTATATGGGGATGGAAATGAAGAGTATGATGCAAGTGTATCGGCAGAGGTGGAGAGGAGGTTATTTATTGAAAGATGATCTGGTGGAACCACATGGATTGGATGACATGTTCTTTAGCATAGATAATGGACTAGTGGTAAATATCCTTCAAACAATACATCTCAAAATCCCAATAAAATGTATACCTGATAAAATAATACTAAATATCAATTTTAAAAACTAGTGAAAATTCAAATTAAATATTTTAGTATAGTAAATTTTAAATTTAAAATAAAAATATTTTGTTTTATAAAAAAATACTTTCAAAAAATATTCTTAAAAATAAATACAGAAAATTTCATTTGAACTCTATAGTTCAGCAATCTACTATAAATAGAAAAATACATCGAAAAATATAATCTAAATTCTCACAAAACATTCTAATGAAAAAAATCCACTCAAAAATTATAGAAGAAATTCTATAAAAAATAAACTAAAAATAATGATTCATTTATAATTTATAATAAATAATTATGCATTAAATTTTTATTTTAATATTCCATTGGAAAATACTAGTGGAATTTCAATATAAAATTTCATGATAAATATTTTTTTAAAAATTAAACCTTAATATTTCAGTTTTGAATCCCACTATAAAATAGTGATTAAATATTTAAATAAAAAAATTATTATAGATAATTTCACTCTGAAATTTAAAAGATTAAATTTACTACTATTTTCGTGAAAAAAATACTTGTAGAAAACTAATAGCATAATTACTATTTAAAATTACATAGTAAAATTTCAATAAAAATTTCATTCAGAAAAATCATTTAAAAAATATAACTTAATATTTACACTGGAAAATTCAACTATAAAATTTTGGTGAAAATCCTACCATAATTATAATGACGAAGAAATTACTAAAATATTATAAAAAATTACCCTTCAGAAATTCAGAAATATGTCCTCCGCAAAAAATTAGATAAAAAATCAATTTTGAAATTATATTTGAAAATTAAATTAAAAATACATTGAAATATTACATTATAAAATAATAGAGGAATGTTTATTTGGAAAAATTTTCACTTAAAATATCACGTGAAAATCTTATAGTAAAATATATGTGAAAGAATGTACTAAAAACTACATTTAAAACATCTATTTAAAAGCCGTAATTAATAATACCACTAAAAATTGAATTTTTCAATTTCGAATTAGCATTTCCACTATATTTTTATGATATAATTTTATAAAATAATTTTTTCTAGTTTTTATTCATAGAGAGATAAATATATCAAAAATGAATAATTTTGAAATCATTATTCCATAAAAAATTATTTAGATATAAAAAAATATAAATTTTGTTACATATTTATAAAATGAAAATATTTTACATTAAATGAAATTTTTATGTATATAAATATATTTTTCTTCCACTAAAGATATTACAAGATTAAAATTTAATATTTTTTAGAAATACTCAAATATTTATTTTTATAATATGGGAAATATTTTTTAAAAACTATATAGAGAAGTTTTTGTATGCAAAAAAATATGGCTTATTTTAAATATATAATTTTTTCTGATGAATTTAATAAAAATTATATTTTATTTTCAAAAATATTTATTTTTTGAATATTAATACTTTTAATTATAATTTTTCAATTGATTAAAAATCTTATTTTTCATATAAAATTTACAAAAAAATCAAAAAATTATTTTTCAAAAACAAAAAAAAATATTATTTTTGGTAAAAAGAAAATTTATTTATTTAACATTTAAAAAATTACTAATAAAAATATTTTATTAGATTCTGAAATACAAAATTTATTGTTATTTTTCAAATGATTAAACAAAGAATATTTAAAAACATAACTTTTTTTCTTTTTTTATAAAAATAATCTATAAAAACACTTTTCCTTAAAAATAAATGAATCATTTATTTTGGATATATAATTATTTTTAAAATTAATTAATCCCATTTTTATTTTTACCATATAATATAAATGGGTATTATTATAAAAAAATTTGAAACCGCTTAAAATATTTCTAACAATGCTCAATTGTTTTTTACACAGATTTTACATATTAGATTAATTATCAATGTGTTTAAAAAATTTATGTGTAATAATTTGAATCTTTTAATTGACTAAAATATATTTACGAAACAAGAGAGGATTGATAACATTATTTTTATGGTAATGATCCCCAACATTTTTACCCTAAATAAAGGATGGTTCTCCACACACCATAGGTTCATTCCTATGTTCACTAGATGTTTTCAAAAGGAAATGATAGATAAACATACACCTCAGGTGAACTCTTTACCACATGTAGAAAAATATATATGTTATATTTTCAGAATAGAGTTAAATAAATCATTTAAAAATTTTTGTCAATGATAATGTCAATGTCATTCAAATATATCGTTGCATCCAACATTGACCAATATAACACAATAATGTATAAAATAAAACACATGGCCCAAATAGCTAGCGTCTTCCTTATAACATTATCAAACCATCCATCATATCCATGTCGGAATTCATTCACATTAAAAATAATACATCAAACAGTATTGATGTATTTCATTAACTTAATAACAAAACGACATATTTTATGCATCAAAGTGCATATAATGTGGGTGAGAATAAATATACTTTGTCAGAATTTCACAGAAGTATTCTATAGTAATTATATAAAATGATATAATTTTCATATTAGTTTGTAAGAAATGTATGTATATAGAATTTTTATTTTTGGAGGAAAAAACAATAATAAATTTTAATTAATTTTTTATTTAATACCTGTTAATCCATTCCATTTTATTTAAAAATATATAATCACATATTTGTAGAGATAAATTTAAATTATAAATTTATTTAAAGGTTCCTATCTATAAATTATGGGATATACCTTTAGGACTAAGGAAGGTAATACCTTAATTCCTCATAATAACACTATATATAAATAACATTATTCTAAATTCACAACGGGGAAGCCCAACATGATCTAGTGTGTGGCCCAAAATGAGGACAGAAAAATAAACATCAACTTTTATCAATAGTTTTCCCATGAACTAGCATATTCACTTGAAGAAATAAAAGAAAACTGATAACCACTTCCCATAATTTCACTATGCAATATCATGTTCCCATGATAGGCTAACGATCTTCTAGGTAGAGAGACCTCAAAACCATGATAAGGTTTATGTCTTGTGTTTTGTTCTATATATCAGGGTTACTTAGGTGATTTCTTATAAACAAGGGGTATATGAAATTTCCAAAAAATCCACAAAAAAATTAGTAATAATAATCAAATAATCATTTATTAATAATTATTTTTACCTTTAAAGAATTTTGAAAATCAAATTATACACCATATATTGAAATCATAATATATATAAGCATTTATTTATCATGTGTAATCATTTATCAAGATTACCAATACATATATAAGTTTTTCTAAAATAGTGGAACATAGTGTTAAGTACAAATTCAACCATATGGTAAGCATAATTGATATCCCAAACACCAAATTAATATTAAAAATATTTAATGAAAATATATTATCAATTCAATATTTATTATATCATTCCACTCCCTAAAAAATTTCATTTATTTCATAATGAATCAATGTTGAATTTATAATAAGAAAAATTTATACATCATTAATATAGTTATAAAAAATTAATTTAAATGATTTAATTTATTCCAAGATATGAATATGTAAAAACAGTAAAAATATTCCCAAATTCTGATTATATAAAATATATATTAAATATCCCATGTACGATTTTTATAAAAAGTTTGTAATTTTTTGTCAAAAATACAGTTATGAATTTATTTGTTAAACGAGTAAGAATGACTTTATAAAATTTTTATGAATATTTTCATTATGAATTGATAAAGGAAGTAAAGGATCCATTTCTATAACTATGTAAGGAAAAACATTCCTCATGTAAGATGATTCAATTCCATTATTAAAATTCCAATCATCATAAATATTCCCTTGATCCAAGATGATGTTGTACACTTTCATACGAAGAGATGAGTATAACTATTTCATCACACAAACCAAAGATGACCTCATTAGATGTGATATTTTATGCATCTGAAGATTATAAAGTATTATAAATGTTGTGTAAAGGTATTCCATAATCTATGAAAGGGTATATGAACTGTTTTTAAGGATTCATAAAGGTATATACCACATATGGAGGCTTGTGTGAGGTCAATCTAATCATACCTTATTTAAGGGTAGTATGACAGGTGTGTAAATTTTTTTGATGTCTAGTGGCTCAGTATACCAGACATAACAATAACACTGCTAATGAAATAATATCTATAAGAAGATGATGTGGTTTAGTTTTTTAAGACATATACAAATTGAAAAGAAACAAATGGGTAAGTAGTATAATGGTATGAAAATATTTAAATTAATATTATATTGTAACATTGAAGTGAAAATTATGATCGAAAAAACATTTTTCACCCAGCTAATTAACAGAGTAAGAATGTTTTAATCATATAGTGATGTTTTTTTAAATGTAGTATTTATATGATTGACAAATTTTATTTGAAATCATACAACTCAATTGAACGAGAAAATGGTTAAAGGAAAATAATAATTTAAGATATCATAATGGTTTTGGTAAGATATAATTAGTATTCATGTTCCATTAGATGAATAATAATAATAAAAAATTAATGATTTCATTAGAAGGATAATTATAAGAAATTTCACCACACTGATTTCTGTAAGAATACAGTGGTTGTTCTATGCATAGATGCAGTAGAAAAAAGCCATAATAACATAGTAGTTGAAGAAAATTAGATAGAGGGAAGTCGATCAAGGTTGATCACAAGTCATAATAGTAGAAAATGTTAACCATATGGAGAATTAGTTCACCCAAAACACATTTACTAGAATGAGTTATTGAGAAGAATTATATTACATTGGAAAAAACATTAAAATGTTGATGACAATATGATATATCAATGTTTTTTTATCTATCTGGAATAACGATGACCGATTTAGTTCATCAACACTATTTTTAAAGAAGTACAATGAAGATTTTGGATAATGGATTTATTCACGAAACATCACATATGTTCAAGGAGACTCCATAATGTTTGATAAGTGTCCATAGAATTTCACTGATTATGGAAATGAATCTTTATTCCCACCTATTCTCTAATGAGAACACCAACGAAAGTTGGTTCATTTGTAGTATAAAAATGTGTGCTATTTATATATATCAAAAAAATTCAAGTCTAGAAAAAAATTTATCTGATAGAGATAGTTGATAAAAATTTAAAATTCAATGTTTTTTCATGAAGAGTTTCAAACCATGTTGAGATTTATTTAATGTTAAATAAAATTAGACATATGTATAGTGATGATTCCTACAATATAATTATCTGATCAGATATATCAGATAGATTCATTAGTCAATGTATACATGATAGAGTAAATACTTAACCAATTTTATAAGAGGGTTATGAGGCACATTTTTTTTAATGGAAAGAACCAATTCAATGGAGTAGAAATTATGGAACACTGGATTGATAACCCTAAATTATTGTGGTGTTCACTAGATGAACTAAAATTAGATGGAGAAAATCAAATGTATGATTTATAGAATTTATAGTTGTGTTCTGTTTTATAAATCTTCAAATTCTTTTTGTTTTTCATTTTAATAAAAACGATTTTAACTAATGGTAGTTGGTATAATATTTCCCATTGGGAGATGTGATGAGTCTAGAGGATATTTTTTCATGTTTTAGTCACTTATTTCAATAAAACCTTTTCAAATGATATGAGTGGCCATGGAAAATATTTAGGTTTTCACAATGATTACAAACATTGTTAATCATTTGTGACTCACATTAATTTAACATCATTTAATTCTTGTGGGTTTCATATATAATGATGATAAGGATAAAATCTCTAAAATAAAATAGGGAATAATTTCAAGAGAACTAAAACTAGAAAAGATAACTGTTGTGACCCAATCCCAACTGCCACCCCCCTTCTTAGTGACTCACATAATCCAAAAGAACATTAATTGGTTTCAATGCATAGCTCTCCCTATTTTATTCCTATCATGGATAATATAAACAAAATCAAAAATTTTATTCGTAATATTGATCTTAAAAATAAAAATGGTTGGAAAAATAGAATCATACAATATATTTATTCTTTTATCATAGAGTTAATCGGTCCAAAGGCAGTTCAGTATCAACCTATTTAGAATAAATCTACTATCAAATCCACTGAAAAAATAATGAGGTATTTTAGAAAGAAATAAATCTTAATTTAATGTCTTTTTTTGAAAATATTTTAATTATGATACTAGGTATCAAAATAACTAAAGAAAAATTAGAAAAAATTTAAATTTGCATTGAGTGAAACATAAAAGTAAATAATGTAAATAAAAAATCATGCCTATAAATTATGAAGATATAAAAACTGATGATAACTAAATTTTTTATGAGTACTTCCTTAGGGATAATTTCATATTTTTTTAACATTAGAGGATTTATATATATCTTGGAGGATTACACTATTATTATGAAACTTGTGAGAAATATTCAGGATATGTTAAACACCAAATTTTCATCCAAAGAGGTAAATTATTTTTTATATGTTGATGAATTTCATAATCTTCATGTTTCATATAATATATGGAAGTATCAATTACTCAAATAAAAATCAAGGATAAAATGGGGTTTGATTCCTTGATAAAGAGTAGAATCCATTATGAAGATATTAATATTATAAAACATGGAAATTCATAAGTTAAATAATATTATTAAATGAATACTAAAATCAATTCTCTAATATCAAATGAAATGAGAGTGTTTGGGAAAAATAAGGATTCAAACTACCACTAAAATATTTTGAGTGTGGTGTGATTGGTCATTCCACTATGAATTTTCCTATGAATAATGTTTGAGATTATGAATATCATTTTGATGGAATCCCATTTTTTATGAATTAGAGTATAACTTCAATAAAAGAAAATAAATCCAATAGATATAAGAATAATATCACTGGAAATAAAAAAAATTGATGAGTAAGAATGTTAGGGATAACATTACAATAAAGTTTTCTTTAGAATATGAAAACCCAGACAAATCCAAAATATTCATTGGGAATGTTCATAGGAAGGGATATTGAAAATATAGAAATGAAGATGAAGGTGAATAATATTATATTGTATATCAGTTGAGATTATTACATCTGGATTGTCTTGATAAAAAACACAAAACACACTAAAGACATTAGAATGTAGAAAAAATAAGGTGTGAAAAAGAATGTAGGAAATTAATATATTCTTAATAAATATTATTTTTAAATTGATGAGTGTGTAAGCCTCAAATTTAAAGATACAAAACAAAGAGATATGGTGGAAGATCATTATATGAAACTTGATTCAAAGGAAGATAATGTTTTTAGAACTCACTCATGATTTTTTAAGGTAAAAACTACCTTGAAGAAGATGATTGAAAATTTCAAAATTTATTTAGGGTTAAATGATGAAACATGTTTTGATACAAATAAATTTCTTCCCATGATTAATTTGATATTTATAATCAGTAAATATAAACGTTAATTTTATCCTTTTAAGCTTGAATGTGTCAAAACAATTTTTTATAAAGATTATATTTTTAAATGAAATGGAAAAATATCATATAAAACCAATATCATAATTACCTATACAATGATATTTCCCCATGAAAGGGTTAAACTAAAAAAACTGAAATTTTATGAAATTTAGAAAACCATATACATGGAAATGTGTTTCTTCTATTAAAGAGAAAGATTTAGTGGATATTTTTATTTTTGTCATAAAAATCAGCACATAGAATATAATATTTAGCATTATATTTCTCTCTAATGACATTGATAAAGAGTTGGAGAATTTTTGAAGAAAAGTAATTAACTTTACTATTTTTCATGAAGAAACATTGAAAAAATCATTAGATTCTAGAAATACCCCACTGTAAAAATTATTTTATAAATATGCGCATATTTGCACGATATATTAACTATTGGGTAACATTAATGAATAATTTATAATATAACATTCAAGAAAAATTTATTATGTTGGAGATGAAAAAATAGTTGAGAAACAAGAATGGGGATGAAGGTTATTTTTTTGATAGGAAAGCTCTAAAATATTCAGAAAGGGAAAAAATAATGGATTCGTGATAGTGGTTGTTCCTAGTATATGAATTGTGAGAAAAATATCTTTAATGTAAATTTATGAAACTGATTGATGATCACTTAATTTTAGAAATAATAGTTCTTTAAAAATAATTGGAATATGAGGTGTATGTATTGAAGTAGAAATACTAATATCAATGGATGTTTTGAATTTTTATGGGATCAATCATGGCATACTAAGTGTTTGAAAAAAATTGATTATGGAAAGGAAATGATATTTAGTAATGGTTCTTATATCATATGAATCATGAAAAATTGAAAAAACGATTTAAATGTGAGAATGAATATGTTGAAATCTTTTTCAAATTAGAGATCATTGTAACTCATGTTATATAAATATTGAGGATAAAATTAGTTGTTCAATCAAATACCTGAAAATAAGGGATATAAAATTGTTAGAAGACGTTATAAGGAATATTCCATAAAAAACATACCACATGTGAAGATGATATATGATTTTTTCTATATGACTGATCTGAAAGGGGATATGGATTGTAATAGGAATAAGAAAATTAAAATCCAACATACGAGACCTCTTGAGAACATGCAATAATATCTATGTCAAATGATGACTTGTCAATCAGAAAAAATTGAGTTGTATTTTATAAATTTAATTAATTAATTCACTAATATAACCAACATAATTTTCATAAAATAAAAAATAGTGGTAGTAAAGATGTTTAGATTCGTGAAAAGGGATGTTTGAGGAGTGATTATCGTTTTTATTTTGAAATTGAGAAATGAAAATAATAAGGGGTAAATAAGAAATTCAATTCAATATTACCTTAGTAAACATATATACAAAAACCAATAATGTGTTCCATACAATCCTCTATAATATTGTGTATCATAAAGGAAAAGATATAGTTAATTGAAATGTGAAGGTGTGTACTTGTAGAATATAAAATTTCTAAAAAATTTGAGAGAAGATATTAGTTCTAATATTCATGTCAAACAATATTTTTTGTTTTCTAGAATCCCAAATAGCTTTATTTGAGATTTAGTATAAGAAAAATAATTTTGTGAAATATTTCATGGTTTTTTGAAGTTAATTATTAATAAATATTAAAAAATAAATATTTGTAATATTTGATGAATAATATAATTACAGAATCTCCACGAGACATTCATCAAATGAAAGAAGTTATAAATAAAGAAAAAAAATTAAAAAAATATATATAGATTCTTTGGATATTAATGTTATTAAAAATCCAACAACCAGAAAATAAGTTATTTAAAATATTTTAGGATATAAATTAAATACTAACAAAGAAGATAATAAAAAGGAAATTGAATGTGATAAAAAAACATATACAATATGATTCAAATGAATCTTAATATGAGGAAATTTGGATAAGAATAAAATAACTTCAATTTCAAGATTCATAGAAATATGTTTAATATGAACCAATCATTACAAATCATGATGATATGGTTCATTCTAAAAGATTTCATAGATTTATGAATCTTACATTACTTATCACATAGGTGGAAACATGTTAATTTTCAATGGTAGTTGGACTTAAATAGTGGGGTAATTCAATGATTGAATAGTTACATCAGACTAGGAATAATGATACCAGGGATCTTATTCCAATACATGCCAGAAAGAATATTATATGGAAAAATTGGGTGCTCAAAAAAATCTATAAACATGAAATAATATAAATAAACTAGTAAAAATTGTTTTTAATGGTCACTAATCTGTGGAAGGTCTTCATTTTGAAGAATATATTTACCTTTTAGTTAGACATGAAGCCACATGAATTTTGTTGGTTGTTTTTTCACACCAATAAAAGAAGTTTTATCAAATAGATTTTAATTAAACAATATTAAATGATTAAATTGAATATAATGTTTACACTATGAAATATAATGGGTTTCTATCTGATAAATTTATAACCATTGTGTCAACATTGGAGATATCATATTTTTGATTAAAATAAAAACATCATTCTTGGTATTCAAATATTGATAGTTTTCATGAATTATTTGAAATTTTATAATTGAAAATTTAAAATCAAAATATATGTGAAGTGGAAAAGTTCAAGTACCTCTACTTTTATTGATTTTTTTGATGACATAATTTTAACATGGGATATGGATAATAAATTGAATGTGATTTATAAATTGATGAATAAAAACATGGAAATATCAATTCCTTAGTAATTTGCATTATTTAATGTCTTAAATGTTCTATATATGTAATTTTATATCTTTCTATTACATGGAATGTATAACATGGATTTTTTTAAAAAAATTAAGAATGGTAGATTCAAATTTTTTTATCCTATCTCTATTACTATGAAGTTGAGTAAATTTGACATTGATAAAAGTGTGAATCAAAAAGACTATCAAAACTTGATAGGAATCGTACTCTATCATATAGCTTCATGGAAAGAAATTATATACATAGTTTCATTGTGTGAAAAATATAAAAGTGTTCTAGATTAATCACATATTTTATAGGAAAAAAATACTCAATTTGTTAAAGGAACATCATCTTATAGCTATTGAATAAATGAATTGGTGATGTGATATTTCATGGATACATTGTTTTTATTATGTTATAGATTTTTACGATAAAATTTAAATGTTAGTGGGAACATTATGTGGGGGAAATATTTTTGAAATTGAATATAAAGAAAAAAAAATTAACATTTATTATAGTTAAATTAGATTATGTTTCTACCACGCATTATTATAAAAAAAATTATAAGGATGAATGTTCAGTTTGAAGATTAGAGAATTATTATTCGAAAACCATTGAATATGATTTATGATAATCATAAATCCATTGATATTTCTAAAAACCCAATAAAATATTTTCATTAAGGTACATTGATATTAAGTATTATTTTACAAAAAAAATGTTATTGGTGGAGAATTCATCCATGAGTATATTTCTACAAAGTAACAAATCATTGATATTTTCAAAAAAAACTATGCAAAGGGAATGATTTGTGGAATTTCGACTTCATAATAATGTCTGAACTCAACCAATTAATTTATAATTAACATAATAAAGAACCCCCAACATTATTTGAAATATTTCATTAAATGAAGAATGACAATGGAACATTATAAGAACATGTACAACTCTTTCTGTTATGATTATAAATTTTTTCTATTTTTTAAAAGGTGGAGAAAAAAAATTAGGGGAATTTATCCTATATTGGTAACAAAGTTAATTTTCACCATTGGGTGTAATTCCTTTAAAAATGATTTATCTATTATTGTGGTGTCTATGAATTATTTATGATAGTTTTTTTATTAGATAATATTTATGTAAAGTTGTGATATGGGTGAAAGAAAGTAAAAAAATTAAGAGGTATTAAATAAATCCAAAGGGGTAGATTAATGATTCATTGTGATACATTTATAGTTTTTTTATATCTTCTTAACATATCTTATTATGAATGTTTTTGTTAAAAAGGTAAAGAATAGTATTTTATGTTTCTTAGAATTTTTTTATTATGACGTCTTGGGGGGTGAATGATGTATTTCCATAACTATATTAGGTAAAACATTCCTCAAGTCAGGTGATTAAATATTGTTCTAAATTTTTCTATCTTAATATATAATTTTATGATCAAATATAAAGTTTTACACTTTTTTGAAAAGAGAGAAGCACAAAAATTTAGTCATATGGACCAAAACTGAATTTATTGAATAAGATAATTGTAGGAAGTCAAAGTGATAATGAAAATTAAAAGGTTTCATAATGGGATATCATCATATACTTTGGGGTAGATGAATATTTTATAAGAATGCCTAAAGTTATATGTAGAATATGGAAGCTCTCATAATTTTAAATATCATCATGCCTTGGGAAAGGGTAGTATTTCCAATACATAAATGTAATTATTTTCAAATAGCTCAATATATTATATGGAACAAGAATGATATCACCAGATGAAGAGTTATAAGATGCTAATGTATATGATTTTTTTTAACATATATAAAATATAATAATACTTCAGGGGAAGAATAAAATGGTGTAAAAATACAAAAATTGTTATGGATATACAAATTTAAAGTGACAATTATGATTGTAAAAACATGTTTTACAAAGTTATCTGATAGAATGAAAAAGCCATAACCCTTGATAAATGGTTTTTTCAAAATATTACTTTTGATGCTTGAACAATGTTTTCAGAAATGCAATGACATAAGTGAACCGAGAATATATAGAAGGAGAAAAATTAATGATGAAATAATTAGCATGAAATGTTTTGAGAAATATTTATATTCCACATAATGGTTGAACATCAGAAAAATATTAACAATGACATTAGATGGATGATTCCATGATGTTTCATTAGAATGCGTTTTGTAAATTCATATAGATTATTCTATGGATATATGCACTTGAAGTAACCATTATAACTCAAAATTATAATAAAATAATATGTAGATAAGTCAAACTAGGTGAATCGACTATTAGATAAATATAATATGTTAACTAGATAGAGAATCAATTCCCACAAAACTCATTTACTAAATTATATTTTTTAGTTGATTTTCATAACACTATATATCCACATTAAATGTGAGTTTTGAGATGATCGATCAATGTTTTTTATCTATATATGATAATAATTTTTTGAATTTGTTCCTTCACAATGAGGTTAAGAATGTTTGAATAATATTTATGTTATAAGTTTCTTCAAAGAAACTTCATGTGTGATCTAGAAGAGTATATAATTCTTGAGACATATTCAATGAATTTCACTATGTTAGAAAATGAATTTTTCTTCCCTCTTATTCATCTATAATAACACCTATTAAAGTAAGTTCATGTATAGAATGAAAATTTATACTATTCATGTGTTTAAGTAATGTGATGTGTTATAGAAAAGGTATCAAACAATCATCCTAGATAAAGAGAAAAATTAATATTTTTGTGTACGGAGATTATCCAATATGGAAGATATTTGGTAGAAGTTACAGAATTCCAAATATTGGTGTAGTGAAATTTCCTACTAAAGAAATTAAATGATCAGATATATCAGTCTTATACATCAGTCAATGTATACAGGTCTTATACAATATTAGATAATGTTTTTGAGAAGTTTTTAAGGCACTATAGTTTTCATAAAAGGATAAAACCCAAATAAAAACTACCATTAGTGTGGTACACTAGATGGAAAACACTGGAAAAAGTCATGGTGTATTGGATGTAATATTTAGGGTCTAGGAAAATTAGATAGATTATTTCTAGATTTTTTTATTGGGGACAATTTTAGAGGATATCACATTATTGTGGTTCATCATTTTAATAAAAAAATTATTATGAAGATTAAATCTACTCATTTCTATCAGGTTATATAGGGAGAATATTTGGAGTTGGCCTTAATTATATTAATTACTTATAATAGATAAATATTATGTACTGAAGAGACGCTCCTTTCTGACTATCTAGGTTCTCACATAAGAGAATATCCTTTAAAACATGTGCCCCTCACATAAATTTATTATCATTCCATGAGTGTTATGTTGTTAAATAATTTGTATAAATATAAAAAATATAACATGTTCTAGGGGTTAAATTCAAAAGAATGGATTTTATAATATGTTAACCCAGATTCAACCCTAACTCTCAAGGGTTATCGCTATAACATCCTAGGTAAATAATGAGTTAGAAATTTTTATATTTATTAATATTTATAAATTAAATATTAATGTTTCATTAAATGGGATTCTATGATTCTATATCATACCCGATATGTAACAATGGGTTTTTTTGAAAACATACATTGCACAAAATGCTGAGTCATGCTGAATAATAATAATAATAAATTATTATTTTAAATAGTTGTTAACACCTAGTCATTGTAATATAGGGAATGAATAGAACTAACTAAAATATGATTATACATGTTTGTTAATAGTTTTTACATTTATCCAATTAATTCTAGACCCTTAAGATAAGAAAGAATCTAATTTTAAGCATAAATGCTCTAGTATTATTTAAAAGGTTGATTTACCGCCTTTTAATGTAGAAACCTAAATAAATCTAGTTTTGGTAACTTTTATATGTTCTATTTGTCTAAATAAAATCATTCTTTATATTTGGGACATCAAAATTTACTTTTGGTAAATTTTAGGCATTTTGTTGATAAAATTCCTTTTTAATGAATAGTGTAAAATACTGTATTTTAATTCAAAACTGACTTTTAACCTAATTTATTTATATGGATATATTTTCTTTATAATTGGTTTCAAAGTGTAATTAGATTATTATTTTTTTCATTTTATCCATTTTTGGTCATAGGAATTAATTTCACTTTGAAATTGTACATAAACAAGTGTCAATCTTTTGAGAGTTATTGATTCTTAAAAACACAGTATTTTTTTGACAACAATAATTTATTTTAAATTAATTAATGGAAATTCAATGTTTTTAATTTGTTAAAAAAGATATTATTTTTGAATTCATAATATCAAATATATCTTAGGTGTAATTGTTTGTATTTTTCTGAAAAAAATCAATTTTTGATGAATAGTGAAACTAATTAGTAGTAGTTAAAAGAACGCATTTTCATTTAAATGAAATTTTACCACTTTTTGAATTGAATTTAAAATATCCTACATACATGTATGTTATTATTAAGTAAAATGTGGTTTAATAATATGAAAATAATTTTTTTTAATAATAACTATTGACTTTTATTTAATTCGGTTAAAGGTAAATATGGTAAATCAAGGTAAAAAGAATATTATAATAATATAAAATTACTATAACTCTTGAAAAAACCTTATAGGATGAGTCATTTCCGATCATGGACATCTTTTGGTAGATTTTTGGACCCCCCGGGATCCACTTAAGAGTGATCATGACACTTTATTTTAATTAACATAATGTAAAGACAAAAATGACATTAACAAAAAAAATTAGTACATCACTTTTTACATGGGGTTATATAAGTCATATTTTTTACTATAAATATTAATTTTAAATATAATATTATTACCTAAATTATGGTATTTTTTTATAATTTTTAGACATCAAATATATTAAATTATTTATGACATAATAATGATGCAGTATTTACATTATTAATATATTATTTAAATAAGTAAGATTATTATTGTTAAAACAATATGTAAAACATGTCCAATTCGAATTGGATGATTTTATTTCAAACATTAGGCATCTTATTTTCAACTTTAATGATTTTTGGACATTTTTAAACTGAATATTAGTTTATAATAAAATAACATTTCCAAACATTCCTAAAGAGCTCCTCCTCTCCCTTATAAAAGGACACCACTTCTAACCAATTATTCACACCTCTAAAGACCCTTGTCTCATCCATAATCTGCCCAAATAATCTCCCAAGATCACTCTCTTCCTCTTATAAGCATTACCATTGGTATAAGGCACTTCATGAAGTCCTTTTGGTTCAAACCAAAGTGGGTTACGCAAATTAAAGGCAACAATTTCTATTAACTTTTTTTATTTTATTTTACTTCTCCAACCCCTAAGATCATTTTATTCCTTTATTTTATAACAAAAAAAGTATCCTAAAATATACTAGGATGTTTTTATGATAAGTACTCGAACTTCACTTTCACACTCCTCCATCTAATGAGTGACGATAATACTGTTTCTATGGATGGAAAACTAATGTCTCATGAAGCGATGATTGTTCAATTATCTCCTACCGCCTCTCATGGTGGCCATTAAAATGACAGTGTATTTATATATGATATTTATGATATTTATGTTTTATATATTATTCTGTAATTTTAATTTACAAATATACATTTATTCTTTCCAATATGTGTAAACACTATTATTTCATTTGAGGAACTGCGAACTACCGCCCCCTCAATGTGAAATGATTCGTTTATGACATACATTGAATGTATAAAAGATGGAGTTAATGAAATTATGTAACATATTTATAAAATGATATTATAATATAATTATAGTATACCTAGGTATTATTTGGTTTTTATCCCTTTAAATTTAAAATATAAATGAAAGTAGTATCCATGCGTACGTACTGCTTACCGTCTCTATGAACGGTGTGTTTCATTTCTTAACTCCAAATGATATGGATTGTTATAAATTAATATAAACTCGATATATATGATACATATGATATATAAATCATTAATATGATTCTATAGATAATGGACTTTTTACCACATGGATAATTTGTAATTATAAGAAGTTCATTTTTGACAGAAACTCCGAACTTCAACCAAATGTCCGATATAAACATAAATAATTAACTATTTTTTATAGCAATGTAATATGTGATATAAAAGTAATAATAAACATTAAAAATTTTACTAAGGAATTAGAAATTAACTTATGTTTATTATTCCTAAAGAAGACGGAACATAGGTGTCAAGTCTGACATGAGGTAAGGGGTTTCTTATCTGACATTTAATTCTATGAGATTTCCATTGTTCACAACTAATTATTTCATGTGGTGTATTGTGTAATTACATTTGATATATATTATCACGATAAAATTTATATTCATGTCATTCTATGAATAATTTGGTGTTTATTAACATTTTGTCATTCGAATCGATTGATTACAACGTGTTAAAGGATTTTCATCTCACTTTTTATTCTGGTGAGATTCATGCTATATTTGCCATTATTTCCTTTTGTGTGGTGTATATACTGCCCCTTATTGTATTCATTGTTTAATATACATCTATTTATGGGTTTTGTATCTTTATTGTGTGATCCTTATATCATGGGTTGTACATTTCGTACGTTACCAAATCAGTAAGGGAACCTTTTAACCCAATTTCTATTCCTTAGGTTAATCTTCTAATTATTAATAATGTCATGCTATGATTATGCATGGAATCACTATTTATTTATTAATGAAGTAATTTCCACTCCCCTATTTTTGGATATACTTTTTATAAGCATAATCAATCCATTGATAAATTTTAAATTCATCAATATGAACTTGATAAGAGTAATTTTAACCCAATTCCCATTTTTTGAGTTAAACATCCAAGTCATCCATTTTGTCTTAAAAAGAACATGTGTGAATATCTTATGATTTATTTACACTGAATATCCATTCATATTGAGTGTATTTATATTTTTCACACATTATTATGTAACTGATTTATCTTTAATCCAAGGATATAGTTTTTATAACGGATTTGATCTCAATTTACATTCCATTGAGACTTCATTGTCGTTATGCACTAATTCGCTTTTATATGGTGTATATACTATCCTTTGTTATATTATATCATGAATACATTTATTATAATTATATTATGATGTTTTGATTAAATTTTATTCCTCAATTATTTGTATTCAAGAATATCTTGTTTGGTTAAGAACTCTTTAACTAGAATATTTTTTTAAAGATTTATTCATTTAAATATTTATGATTAATGACCATGTTTTTAAAATGGTTTTTAGTATTTCTTTATATGGATATTAAGGTTATAAAATTTAAATTCCTATAAAATTTTCAATGTGGTATGGGATACATTGATTCAAAAATCACATTATTAAATATTTTAAATTTTTATGACAATGTTTTGATAAGGCATTGTTTATTTCAACATCTTGATTTGATATATTGGAATGTGGAAATGTTATCTTTCCTATATACATGGGTTATGATTTGAGATTATGTTATGGTTATTGGGAATTGTTTACGTATACAGGTGATTCCATGATAAACCTAGGGCAGGTAAGCCCAAGATAGCTCTCCAATGCATTGGGTAACATGACCAAGGAAAATGTGATGTTTCTCTTAAGAGATTTAGAGAATATATTGTGATGGGTATTCCAAGTGTAACTACCTATGTAGCTTTTATAGGTACAACATAAGTTTGATATGGATTCCTTTATTTACCTTTATGATTTATTATTTCATTTTGTTATTCATAAATATTTTTATTTCACGAGGTATGTTATGATTGAAAAGTATGGTTTCTTTGATTTGTATTTATTAATGGGATAATGATTTATTACTTATTTTATAACCCTTAGTGATATTTTTATATTCATCCCTTGTTTTTTAAATATTTTTCACAGGGTATAAGGAATGGTTAGAGAAAAAAAGTATTCAAGAAGATTTATATCAACAAAAGAACTCTTGTTTTATTTAAGGAGTTTTATTTTTGTGAAACATTTGATAGAGTAGAAGTGTCTGCTTTGTAATTTTTGAGATGTAATGTAAATGTTATGGACTAATTCTCTAAAAATATAAACATGAAAATATCCTCAATGTGAATTCTTGACTTAACTCAAGATTATGTAATGTTTAATTTCAGGTCCTTATTGTTGGTATCAGAGGTCATTTTAGATAACTTTAGAGGATAGGTTGTTATTTAGGCATAAGTGACATAACCATAATGTTTATCATATTTGAAAGAGTCATGGATATTTTAGATAAATTTAATGAGTTTAAGAAAACAAGAATAAGTTTATCTTAGTGTATACCCACCTCATAAGATAATATGTGATGATTTTACGGTTAAACTCACACTAACCTTTTTTTTATTAAATGGTTGGAACGAGCAGTAACTAATGAAACAATAGATGTGAATTTTCTTTTAAGGTTGGGGATGATGCCTCAATTTATTATTTAAAGCAAAGACCCCATTAGTGTGGGTAGAGGGATACCCATTACATAGCCCAAAGGCCCAAGGCCAAGTGGCATTAATACAAGGTTTGAAAGCCCATTTTTTCGTCCAAATGTCCCATCTATGAACAGTACTGCTACAATAACCACTCTGCTATAGTGCCTGCTACAATACCCTCCCCTGCTATAGTCCCCTGCAATAGAGCCGCCACCGCTACAATGCCACCTTTGTTATAGTTCTGCCACTCCTACAATATCCTGCTACATAAACTCGGAAATTCATCCATTCCCAGATTTAATCCCGGGTCTTTTAGATGCCAAGAAAGAGCTTGTACCACTTGGGTACAAGCTCGTTGGAAACTATAGATGTGAATAAAACTATAGTGGTTTTCTTAATAAGATATTGAATGAAGTGGGATCAGCAATGAGAACTCTTGTGGTTAAAATACTTTATCATTATTTTTGGGGAATTTGTCTCATTTTTTGGGAATTTTATAAATTTATATGGTTTTATAAAAAGTACAACCTACAGGATGGGTGACAACCCATAGAATCCGGCAAGGCTATGGGAATCAAATCCACAACCAAAGGTCAATAAGGGTGCACCACATACCACTGGCTTACGTGATGTCCCTAGTTAGTATGACTAATTATTATTTTTAGTTTAATTCTTTTATGGATCAAGAATAAGTTGATCTTATGTTTTATCAAATAGATATCCTTATTATCGAAATGATTTGGTGATTAAGTGATAAAGGATATTTTGGAAGAATTTCTCTCTTTTGGGAAATTGGGTATACCTAAGGAAAATAGAATATTGTGGGATTTAATTTGTGGAGTAATGGTTGAAATATTATTTTTCTAGTAATCTATGTTTTATTTTGTAAATAGTTTTATTTGGGTTATTTATTGAAATGATTAACTTGTCTTATAGAATATGTCATAAGGATAATTACACATTAGTAAGATATGTTAAAAATATTTGATTTAATTTGGAGATGAATATTATGATTTATTGTAGAAGACTATGGTATTAAATTCTTCTGAGTTTTGGTTTTCAATATTTGTTTGGATTATATTGACGAATTTTAATGAATTTTGTTTATTGAATGATCTTTGTTGAACTTAGGGTACTATTTGTTTAATTTTGGATTTTAGGTATAGTATTTATTTTTATAAAGGATTATCCTTTGTCGGGATTATCTGGTCCTGTACTAACCTTTTTGGTTTTGGTTAATGCCTAAAGACATGGGAAATATATGCCTCATATTTTTTGGATAATGTGATTCTCAAGAAGTTGATTCTAGCTCTTTAGGTGTGACGAAGTCATCTATAATACTCATCATTTGGAGAAAATATGAGTTTTGGTATAAAATTATTAAAGGATGAAAATCTACATGAAAAGTAAGTATATTTCCCTATGTTTTTATTCTAAGTAGTAAATTAATTCCTCAACATTATGAAAATAAACATAAAACAAAAAAATTTTCCATTTATTTTTCTTACTGGGTAATAAAAGACAATTTAACCTATCACAAGTTTGTGACTTTCTAGTGGTTATCTTTCTTATAACCATGTTTTCTAACACACTCCCTCAGAACTTGATAGTTCATTTTACCTTCTATATCCATGTTTTCATAAACGGAATCCAAGTATGGGATTATATTGGGTGACATTTTTACGTATCTTTATTTCTTTTTAAGTTATATATTTATTGACTCTTTTTCTGATGTGGGACTTTCAATTAAGTTTCCAAGCCCGGTTTGAAAATTGCGAGGATGAAATTTCTAAATGGGGGAAGGATGTAACGTCCTAGATAAATAATGAGTAAGAGATTTTCATATTTATTAATTTTTTTGAATTAAATATTAATTTTACATTAAAGGGGATGTTATGATTCTATGGTATACCTGATACGCAATAATGGGTTTCATTGAAATATTACATTGCACACAATGTTGAGTCATACTGAATAATAATAATATAATATTATTATTTTAAATAGTAGTTAATGCCTATCCATTGTAATGGTGGGAATGAATAGAAATAACTATATTATTATTTTACATTTTTTTCAAATGTTTTTAAATTTATCTAATAAAATCAAGAGCCTTGAAATTAGAAAAAAAGTCTAATTTTAAGCATAAATACTCTACTATTCATTAAAAGGTCGATTTACCACCTTTTAATGGAGAATTATCATTAAATATATTTTTTGTCACTTTTATATGTTCTATTTGACAAAATAAAATTCTTCTTTAGATTAGGGGCATGAAAATTTAAACTGGGTAAATTTTTGGTATTTTTCTGATAAAATTCTTTTTTTAATGAATAGTGAAAATATATTATTTTAATTCAAAACTGCCTTTTAATATAATTTATTTATATGGTTAGATTTTTTTTATCATTGTTTTTAATGTGTAATTATATTATATTTTGACCATTTTATCCAATTTTGGTCATTGGAATTAATTTTACTTTGAATTTTTTTATAAACAAGTGTCAATCTTTTGATAGTTATTGTTTCCTAAAAACACGCTATTTGTTTTGAAAACGGGAATTGATTTTAAATTAATTAATGAATCATATATGTTTTGAATTTTGAAAATTTTAAATATTTTTTGAATTTAGAATATCAAATATTACTTTGGTTTAATTTTTAGTATTTTTCTGAAAAACATCAATTTTTGATTATTTGTGAAACCACTTAGTAGTAATAAAAAAGACTTTTTCATTTAAATGAAATATTACCACTTCAATGAATTTAATTTTTAAAATCCAACATACATGGTAGTTATTATTATGTAAAATATGGTTAATAATATGAAAATAATTTTTGGTCAATAGTATATTGTGACTTTTATTTACCGCGATAAAAGGTAAATAGAGTAATTCAAGTAAAAAATAATATTATAATAATACAAAATTACCTTAACACTCATCCTAAACATTTTTTATGAGTCATGTCCTACCATGGGCATCATTGGGTCTATTTTGGGACACCATGAAGCCACATAACAGTGATAATGGCACTTTATTTTAATTAACTTAATGTATAGACAAAAAGACACTAACAGATATATTTTAGTATATCAATTTTTACTTGGGGTTGTATAAATCATAGTTTTTAATATTAATATTAATTAGATATATAATAATATTTCCTACATTATGGTATTTTTTTATAATTTTTATAAATAAAATAAATTAAATTAATTTTTACATAATAATGATGCAATATTTACCTCATTAATAAATGATTTAAATAGATAAGATTATTAATATTAAAATGATAACCAAAACCTTTCCAATTCATATTGGATGATTTTATTCCAAACACGAGTCATCTTATTTTATACTTTAATGAGTTTTGGTCCTTTTGAAACCAAATATGAGTTTATGATGAAATAACATTTTCAAATTTTCCTAAAGAGCACCTCCTCTTCCTTATAAAAGGACACCACTTCTAACTCATTATTCAGACCTCTCAAGCCCCTTGGGTCATCCAAATCATGCCCAAATATGATCCCAAGATCCCTATCCTCCTTCTAGGAGACTTACCTTAGGCAGAATGCACATCAAGAATTATTTTTGTTCAAAAAAGTGGGTTACCCAAATTGAAGGTATTTGTTTCTCTTAACTTTTTTTATTTTATTTTACTTATTTTATCCAAAAACTCATTTTATTCCATTATTTTATCACAAAACCAGTATCCTCAATATACTATGATTTTTTTATGAGAACTAATCGAACTAAAAATACACACACCTCCATCTAATGGGTGAAGAACATACTATTTTTGTGGATGGAAAACTAACGCATCCCGAAGCGATGATTGTTCAATTATCTCCTACCGCCTTTCATGGTGGACATTAAGATGGCGCTATTTTTATATATGATATATTTTATGTTTATTTTTTCTCAATTATTCTATAATTTTTATTTACAAATATACCTTTATGCTTTCCAATATGTGTAAACACGATAATTTCATTTGAGGAAGTGCGGACTACCGCCCCCTCAAGGTGATATGATTCGTTTATGACATACATGTAATGTTTAAAATATGGAGTTAATGAAATTATTTAACATATATATAAAATACTATTATACTATAATTATAATATACCAATGTATTATTAATTTTCATCCCTTTAAATATAAAATAGAAACGAATGTAGTGTTCATTCGTATGTACGGCTTACCGTCTCCATGAACAGTGTGTTTCATTTATTAACTCCAAAAGATATGGAATATTATAAATACATATATATTTTATATATATCATATATATCATATCTAAATCATTAATATAATTTCATATATAGTGGAATTTTGACCACATTGAAAGTTTGTAATTATAAAAAGTTCATTTTTTGACTAAAGTTACGAACATCGACCAAATGTTTGATATGAACATGAATAATTAACTAATTATTATAGAAATGTAATAAGTGATATAAAAGGAATTGTAAAAATAAAAAAAATTCTTATGAAAGTATAAATTAACTGACGTTTCTTATTCAAGAAGAACACGAAACATACGGGTCAAGTCGGACCTGAGGTAAGGGGTTTCTTATCTCACTTTTAATTCAGTGAGATTTCCACTGTTGACCACTAATTTACTGCATGTGGTGTATTGTGTACTACCATTTGATATATATTATCATGATCTAATTTATATTCGGGTTATTTTGTGAATAATTTGGTGGTTATTAACATTTTTTCATACGACTCGATTGATTACAATGTGGTAAGAAATTTTCATCTCACTTTTTATTCCTGTGAGATTCATGCTATATTTTCCACTAGTTCCATTGGTGTGGTGTTTGTAATGACCATTACTATATTAATTGTGTAATATACTTCAATATATGGGTATTTAAACATTCATTTTATGATCCTTCTTTCAGGGGTTGTATATTTCGTAAGATACAAAATAGGTAAGAGAACCTTTTAACTTAATTTCCATTCCTTGGGTTAATCTTCTAATTGTTAATTATTTCATTCTATGATTATGTGTGTAATAACTATTTATTTATTTATGTTGTAATTTCCTCTCCCATTTGTGTGGATAATCTTTTGATATGTATAATAACTCCATTAATAAATTCTAAAGTCATCGATATGAACTTGATAAGAGTAATTTCAACTCAATTTCTATTTATTAATTTAATCATCCATGTCATTGGTTTTGTCATAAAAATAACATTTGTGAATTTTCTATGATTGATTTACACTGAATATCCATTCATATTAAGTGTATTTATATTTGTCACACATTATTATGTAATTGATTTATCCTTAATCTAAGGATATAGTTTTCATAAGGGATTTCGTCTCAATTTACATTCTATTGAGACTTCATTGTCGGTATGCACAAATTAACATTTATACAGTGTATATACTATCCATTGTCACTTTATATCATGAAGACCTTTATTCTCATGATATTATAATGTTTTGACTAAATTTTAATCCTCAATTTTTTGTATTCAAGAATATCTTATTTGGTTAAGAACTCTTTAAATAAAATATTATTTTAAATATTTATTCTTCTAAATCATTCTCATTAATGTCCATGTTTTCAAAATTGTATTTATTATTTATTTATATGGACATTAATGGTTTAAAATTTTAATCACTTTAAAAGTTTCAAAGTTTTATCGGATAATTTTATTCAAAAATCTCTTTATTAAATGTTTTAAATGGTTTTTAATGTAGTTTGATAAAGCATTGTTTATTTCAATATCTTTATTTGATATATTGGAATGTGGAAATATTATCATTCCTTTATACTTGTGTTATGAGTTATGATTATGTTGTGTTTATTGGGTATTGTTTACATATACGGGTCGTTCTGTGATAAACCTAGGGTGGGTGATCCTGAGATAGCTCTCCAATGCATTGGGTAACGTTACGGAGGTAAATGTGATGTCTTTCTTAAGAGATTTAGGGAATATACAGTGATGGGTATTCCAAGTTTAACTCCCTATGTAGCTGTGATAGCTACAATGTATGTTTGATATGGATTCCATAAGTTACCTTTATGATTTTTTATTTCTATGTATTATTCATAAATCCTATTACATCATAAGGTATGTTATGATTGAAAAGTATTGTTTGTTTTTCTTGTATTTATTAATGGGACATTATTTTCATTCTTTATTTTATAACCCTTACTCATATTTTTATGCTCATCACAATTTTTTGAAATGTTTTTTCATAGGGTATAAGGAAGGGTAAGAGAAATGAAGTATTTCAGACGATTTATATCAAGAAAAGAACTCTTTTTTTATTTTAGGAGTTTTATTTTTGTGAAAAATTGGATAGAGTCAAAGTTTTTACTTTTTTATTTTTCAGATTTAATGTAAATGTAATGGACTAATTCTCAAAAACTATAAACCTGAAAAGATCCACAATGTGAATTCTTGACTTAACTCAAGATTATGTAATTTTTATGTTTGGGACGTTATACTCATGATCCTAAGGAACTCCATATATAACTATTATATCATATAATACATACTTAAAAACATTGAAGTTAATATCTATTTATAAGAGTGGTATAGAACCACAAACGAAGATAATTCAATGGAATAATACCTCCCTTAAAATCATGGAATGTAATTGATTAAACACACTGAATAATCTATAATTATTGATTACTATAAATATTTAATGAATTAAATTTATTAAATAAACCTTAGAGTATAGAATTACCTATTGGGAAATGTGGTGACTTTGTAAATGAAGAAAATATAATGTGACTACACTCTATAGTTATTCTATATCAATAATACATCAATAAATTAATTAAATTTGAGGGACCAAATCCTAAAAAAATGAGTTGAACAACTTAATTATTTTCAAAGAAAGAAAAAACTATCTCACTTTTCAATTTTATTTAAAAAAATAACAATAATAAATTAATAATAAATAGAATATTAAATAATAAAGTTTTTCTAATTAAAAATAATAATTCATATTAATGTAATTGAAAATAATTTTACAACTTGTATGTAACCAAACAAAAACAATAATCTTAATATAAAATATTTTTGAACTAATTGCAATCCAATTATATTTAAGGTTTATAATTTTAGAGAACTATGAAAATTATTAAATAAAAAAAGTTGACATTTCCTCACATTGAACATTTTTTCCAAAAAAGGTTCTTATGTTTACCCTCATATTTCCTTCATAATTATTCTTTTTAATTCAATAATTTTCATCATTTTCCTTGATAATATTTCATACACATACTTTTACCCAACAAATTTCTTTTTTAAAATATGGCATGGGAAAAAACACTATATGGGATATAAAATCAAAGGAATCCCTTTAGTAATTTTAAAAAACATGACCAGATGAATAATTATTTTTTCACATAATAATGATTAAGCTAAAAAAATTCATGTACTTATATATATAAAAACACAATTTTTCAATGTTTTTCAAAAAAAATATTATAATCAAAAATAAAAGAAAAATTATCACGGTGAGTGTTTCTTGAAAAAGATTCAAAATTTTCCTTTTAAGAAAAAGTTTTATCTAATATGGTCATAAAATTTATATAACCCATTTCAATAACATATAAAATAAATATATTCCAATAAAAAACTATTTCCATGAATTTAATAAACATGTAAGTGCATTGAGACGTTATCCACACATCATTATTACAATCACCCTTACAATAGAATAATATACCTAGTTAATTTCAAATTCTTCATAGGAGTAAATTATTAACTCTTAAATTAATCCACATCATAAATGTATCTTATTAATAGTTATACCCATTCAAAACATTGTACTAACATGAATAGTTAACTACATCCAAATTACCCAATGCATTGGATGGCTATAAAAGACCCACCCATCAACATAAAAAATTTCCATGAAAAATAAAATAAAATTAACATTTTATATTTTTCATCTACTTTATAAGACACATAATAATTTTAATTTGATCATATAGTCAAAAAAATTCCCATATCTTATAAAAACTAGGAGAAATATCATTTTTAATAGAAAATAACTAATAAACTAAAAAATATCGAAATAGTGGGAATAAGAGATTAATTGAATAATAATTTTCTCAGTAATTTTTTAATTATATATTGAAATTTGTTTCAATCAATATTAATCATATATTATAGGTAAAGGGGGATTATAAATTAAAAATATCACAAAACAACTACACACCCCATTGGTTAAATCATAATATCTCCCCATATGGGATGGAAAGAGATAACTTGATCCTTATTATTAAGTATTAATTACTGTAATTCAATGCTTAATGTGACCCAAAGTCCATTGAAGGAGATATAATAATGCTCATATTAGTAGTCACATGATACTATGATTCACTAGACTTTAATTTCATGTCACCACACTAATAATAATTAGCAACTTGGGTTGATATGTCACATCATGGCTAACCACATCTCTTTCCCACATTAGAGACCACTATGAGTAAAGCGATATTTTATCGTTTCCAATTTAAATATTAATCGTTTCAACCTCCCATTAAAATTTTGGGAACACTTATATTTGTTAACTATATACTACTATTTCTTATGTTTTGATTCTCTAACAGTCCCCATTTTTATTAATCATAAATTTTCCATCTCTACTTTTATGTGAATAATTTTTATTTCCATAAGTATCATTTCCTTAGAATGTTCAAATTCAATATTTTATATTTCATGTTTTGGATAATTGTTTTAGTGTAAAATATAATATGAGAATGTAAATATCTTATTTTATAGTAAGTAATATGATTTCAATTGCATATAAAATATCATATGATTATTTAAATTATCTTACATGTAGAAATTCTATTATGAGAAGAATCTAGAATTCAAAAATATGTTAATGTAAAAATTTATAAAAGTGTATCTCTTAAGTGAATTATTAAGCAACATATAGATAAATATTTAATAAAAGAAAAATTATTGAATGGGAGTTACCATAAGAATCTAAAAAAGCTTCATCATTGGTTATGTGGTATTTTATTTTAGCATACGAATAAATAATTTCACACTCATTAGGTTTTAGAAAAATTCATTTATCATACGAAGATCAAATATCAAACATATTCTCTGATTATACTATATCTAGAAAATAAATTTACAGATCAGTAATTTCAAACACTTTCGTGAAGATATATTATCATATAATAGAGAAAAGCATACGTATGTGAAGAATTATTTTAAATGAAAAAAAAATTATATGAGTATCAATATATCACTCAAAGGAAAAAACATAACACGTTAAAATGAATAATATTTATCTAAGAAAACATTATTATGAATTGTCATTGACTACTTAAAAATTAAAAATTATTATGATTAGAATAATATATATATGGTCAAATATAATTCTAATAAAAGTATAATGAAGATAAATCCATATAATGATGAGTATTTTTATAAAATTAAATTAAATTATTTTGGATGATATTACCATTACATTATTTTAGGATAATAACATATTTTTCATTTTCACAATCAAAATAAATCATACTGAATGGGGAATGGGAGAATTTAATAATTATTATAATTCCCTGAAAACCCATAGTTACATAGAAGGATGCAATTTATGTCTACATCTACCTCATTGTTTTCTATTTATAGTGATGGATATAAGAAAAGGATATCTCGATGATTTCAAAAATAGTATATATTTTTTACACTCAACTATTTAAATGGAGTATATTGTGAGTTCAAATATAAGTATGGATATTTTTTTTGTTCATAAAATATCTCATATAAACAATTCTCTCTGTTTTTCCTTCAATTATTGTTTCATAATGGAAAATGAACAAATTTTAATACATGGAGTTAAATATTTTGTCAATAAATAGTGAAACTCTATATATTCACATTGAAGATAAGTTATATATCCCTTTAAATTCTTTAATATCTATTATTTTTTATTTTCAACTGTAGGATGAAGCTGAAATACCTTTTCAACACCTTATTTATAATTTTTTTCACTCTTTGTTCAGAGTTCGTGATTAACAAGGATATGTATTTTGAATGGAGAATCTGGTGAAAGAACTAGGAACCACTGTAATAGGTTTTAGTTGTATTATATCAATAATAATATACCACATAAAAAAGATTTCAATTGTAAAAGTCACCTTGTTCGAAGAGAGTGCATCGGTACAGTACACAATGGGGAATTATACCCCGAACAACTATAAATCTCATGTTTAAACTTCATTCATTTTTTTATTTATGGATAATATATGTATGATAATTATGGGATAAATTCGAATATGTTTTCATAGATTAATACTATTTATAGATAAATTTATAATAACCCACTCCACTCCCCCCATACTCTTGATTTATCATCCAATCCTTCTAGAACCATTATTTGATCAAAGGATGTGAATTTTAAGCTTTCAACACTTGAAAATGGAATAATAAATATTATATTAAAATTGAGTTCTAGGGATGAATCTAAATATATGATTTCTATGATTAAAGTATCACACATCAATAGAAAAAACAGTTGTTTTGGGAAATCATGAATTTTAATCTACCTAAATATCATGTATTGAAAGTGTACATAAATTTCATAAACCCTTATAAAATCACTAAGGGTGGACCGAAAACATTTTATGCCAAATTTGATGTTTAATATGACCTCAAAACAAAATAAATAATTTAAATAATTTTTTATTTGGTCATAATTCGTTCCACCATTTTTTAGAATATTACTTATCTCATAAGATGTCATTCAATATTTCTATTTATTATAATGGTATTGATAATGTTACACAAAATATTTATAACATAGCTAATAATAAATTAAATATTTTCTAATCATGTGGTTGAAAATATAAATTCAATGAAGGGATGGATTACAGGGATAAAAATTGTTGTTGTTTCCTTAAGAAATCCTATTCTAGTCGTATGTCAAGACACAAATTTTCAATGATTATTACCATTTATAGGCAATTGAATATCTTATTCCCTTATTCAATCAACTCCTATCAAGTATATTATGGTGTAAATATGATTTTCACTCTTAGGATATACTATTTTGAGATGCATACTGAGGTTAATGATAAAAATCTAGTCAAAAGGGTGAATAAATCATTAAATGTCTAAACATGTACATATTAGAAAAAAATACAAAGGTAAAACATTTTTATAGTCATTTCATGAATGAGATTAATGTATGTTAGAATCTAATGATGAAATTAGTCTATTTTCATTGAAATTATAAAAAATTTGAATATTATAACAATATTCATGTTATCATTCAACAAGTACACTAATCTGGATAGAAAATAAAAATAATACTAATGTTATGATTGTATGAATCTGAGGAATATCATTCCTAATTAAACTCACTTGAATGATTGTAATAAAATAATGAAAATGTTATACGATACATGAATTTATAAATGGATCGAGAATAAGGGTCTTAGGGACAAATGTTTTTCACCTAAATACTATAGTGGTGATTTAATTTCTAACTCAGAATATGAGATATCAAATCAAAATGAAGATATGTGCTTCATGAAACTGATAGAATATATATAAACCATTTTTTATATTTTCTTACGAATAAATATATGAATATTAAAATTCCACTTATAAAAAACTAAATGATTAATATTCTTTGTTGTTATATCACTATGAATCCTTAAATAAAATTAATAACTCAAAAAATCATAAGATTTCTTAACAAATGTAAAATATTTTTTAATAAAATATATTTTTAAACTGAACTCCAAACGTGATAAATAATTTTCTTGTAATTTTCTCCATGATGACCTAACAAAGGAATTAATGGTTGACACAAAATATTTAAAATATGTCAATAATTTATTTTCTATAAGTTCAATTATCTTAATAGAATCATTATTAATAAAAATTTAAACAAATCTATATATGTTAGAGGATAAAATTGTTAAAAGCCTATATAGCATATGACTTATGTGTACTTAATTCCAAAACTAAAAAATTATCAAATATTACGTGTTTCCACTATTATATAAATTTTCATTATTCTAATGATATTTATTTAAGGAATCCTTTTTTATTCAAGAAGGAATTTATTTCTATAATTTTTTTTAAATATTGAATTTCATTATATTATGGAAATTTTATAAATATTTGGGTCCCCAAATCTATCATACCAAACACTAATTGATCTAAAATACTCTGTATACCAAATCATCTATTTGTTGATTTTTTTATTAAAGAATCTATAGGAACAATAATGAAAAATGGTTTTTAGATAGTGTTCACATGAGATATATGAAATTATATTTTTCTAACTTCCATAAACAATATAATATTGATGGGGGATAGGTCTTTTTTTGGTGAAAATTAAATATGAAAGGTCAATGGAGTTAGATATGTTTCATAGCCATATTCCGTCCTCTTTAATAATTTGAATTAAATTTAAGCATTAAGAAAATTTGATAACTACTTATCAACTCTATGATGATGGATTTTATGTTTACTTTTTTAATAATTCTTGTTCTATTTTTAAATGTGAACTCCAAAAACATAAAGTACAGTGAATTGAAAATTTTTACAATATAGAAATTTTTTCCCTGGGTAAAAATATATAAACTGTTTTAATACTGAAATTAGTCAACCAATTTTTATGTAGTTTTCTTGGGCATTGTAATATTTATTCACAAGGAAAATTTCCACGAAAAAGTTTCTAATTTTTAAAATTATAAATTGGTTAAAATAAATAATGTCACCCTGACCAAATTGTAAATAATATAATTTTATATTTTCACTGAATTTATGATTTTATGACTTCTAATGTTCTATAAATTATTCATATGGATATGTTTGGTCCCTTAATAAATGAAATCTTATGTGAACATTCATTTATTTGTTTCTTAATTGATGATTGTTTTGGATTTACATGGGTTTATTTCATAAGACTTAAGAGTGAATCCTTTATTAATCTTGTAAGTTTATATATTCATGTAAATTTTGAAATGTATTTTAAAATTAACACATTGATAAGTGACCAATCGGGAGAATTTGAGAATCTTGAATTCAATTATTTTTCCTAAAAACATGGCATTAAACATAACTACTTAACCCCTAAGACACATCATTTGATATTTTTATTGAATATAATAATATAAAATTATTTGAAATTGAATTGAATATGTTATGTGAATATAATCTAGTCAAACATTTTTGGGATGAAGCTCTTAATAAAGAAAATTATGTTATAAAAATTTTATTTTATAAATATATTCTTGAAAAAAACACCATTTCAATTATATAACAATTGGATATGAATGATTATATATATATATATTAATTTTTTGATGTAGAGATTAAAAATTTACCACCATGTTTAATCATGATATGTTTGACCCATAATATCATGAAATAATATTTCATGTTTACTATATTGATCCTATAATCTCTATATATTTCAATAAGAAGTTAGTGATTCTTAAAGAATTGTATCCTGTAAATATGAATGATAATGATCCTTTTAGTCATAAAAATATTCAATAGTTCAATTTGACTACTAATATGGACTATATGACACATAAACCTCTTTTTAGAAATATGAAGGATGAAAATAATTATAATATCATTGGAGACCCAGTCCTGAAATAATTAAATACGATAAACATGAAATTATACAACCTAGAAAACATAGAAAAATAAAATCCCTTCTATTAGAAACTATAATTAGAAACCTTTATGTAGGATTATGTAATAGAATCAATGTATGAACCCTTCCTATTTTTTTCTTTCTTATCACAGCTTGAAACGCAAACCATATAAGAGTCCCTAATTCATTATAGTTGGATATGAACAATGCTAGAGTAATTTAAATTGTTTAACATTAACATATTATGGGAATTAGTTGATAGTTCCTCATATTTTCATATTATTTTTACTATGTATTTATTTAAGAAAAAGAATAATGATCAAGGTGTTATAACCAAAAATAATGATTGAATAATTTATAAAGGTTATGACTACTAAGATGAATGGATAGATCATCAAAAAACATGTTCTCTTGTAACAATAATAAAATCTATCAAAATCAATCAAGATTATACGTATTATATGAATTTTGTATTTTTTTTTCAAATGTTTCTAGAAATTACATTGATAAAATTATATTTAATGGATGATGTATATATAGAATGATATCTATGTTTTGAAATCCTCTATTTCCAAAATAATATTTCCAGCTTACAAGAGCATTTTATGTCTTAAACAAGCACTTAGAGATAGTAATGAATGTTTATGTTTATTCTATTCATTATTTAATTTTATTGTAGGAATGGATGACCCTACTATATTTTATAAAACCCGGTCAAATGATATTTTGGATGTCAAAATTTATGTTGACAATGTATTTTTTTCAGAAAATAAAATGTTGTGTAATGATTTTCTAAATCATATGAAAAAATTTGAAATCAATATGATGGAATAATTTTATTACATTATTACATTTAAAATATTTCAAATAAATTTTGGAAATTTTTTAAATCAAATAATATGCTAACATTATTTAATAAAAAATTATTTTACATAGTAATGTTTATGAAACCACCTTTATTTTGAATGTTAAAAATGATTTGAATTAATTTGGTAATCTAGTTGAACTCATTTTATATAGAGGAATTACATGATGTATTTTATATATAATAGCGTTTAGTACTGATATTATTTACTGTATATGGTTATTTGAATGATTCTACAATGACCCTAAAAAATCTCATTTCTGTGTTGGAAAAATGTTTTTAAGTAATTTTAGAGGGATTATTAGTATATAATTACATTTAATGAAAAATTATTTTGATTTATTTTTTATTATAAATATTACCATGGTGGATTTATTTTATGTAGGAACAATACCTTATGAACCATCCAATTAATATGAAAATATTTAGTTTCATAATTTATTAATATAAACACAAAGTGGCACTATCAACAACTAAAGTTGAGTAAATTTTAGTCGTTAATTTATTTCATAAGGTGTTATACATAAAACATACCTTCATATATTTTTTAATTATTTTTGATCATGTGATGATTAAATGAAATTTCACTGTTATTATCAGTATTTCTAAAAATCCAATAAGCAAAATATGGATGATCCCATAGATCTAATGAATCATTTCTTAAGGGATCATGCACAACAATTTTATCTCACCTTACAAATAATTAGTATTAAATTATATGTCAAATATATTTTTACATGGACCTTACTGATTAAAATATTTTATAATATTAAAATATTGTTTTGATTTTTTTATGTCAATTTATTTTATTATATTTGAGAGTTTTTTAATGAATTTTTTTCTATTATTTTCATTTTAAATATTTACTAATTTGAAATAATCAACATGTTATTACCACTTATTACATTTGTGAGGTATTTACTTAAATTAATTTTCATGATATAATATGTAAGATGGTCAATTCATTTTTTGAATTTTATTTATGTTATCATGTAACTCTATGTTTCTATTCACATTCCATATAATTGAATATATGTTTATTTCCTCACAATCCTTGGTCTCATGAAAAACTCAGAGTTTCTTTCATATGGAATATGAACCCTTATTTACCTAACCTATCCCATTGATTATAAAAAAAAATTCATCTCACCAAGAAAGGTGAAATTGAAATGGTCACATGACACAACATCAGGTGGATCGAAGAGACATACGGAATTTTTAATGAAGGTGATCATACAAGATATTCCTTTTTATTATCTAGAACACATGAAATTAATTCTAAATAATGTTTGAACAAGAAAAGGATTTTAGTTTTTCATATATGAGAAAAATAAAAATTTCTTCAATAGAAATGAGGTTCAATAATTTTATTAAAATTATATCTTTTTTATGGTTCTGATGGGATTTTTTTTAGAGAGTGAATAAAAAGAACTTCATAATATCCAAGGTTGAGCTAGTGGTTTTTTTTCATTTCCTCTTGGAGGAAAGTTACGATGACATCTCTTATTTAGATAGTATTGATGATGTACTTCAAATTGAGATTATGTGATCTATGATTAGAAATATAGTTTTTTATAAAGACATCATTAAATATAATGAGGCTAAGTAAAAGGTTTTAGTAAACATTGTTAAGACTAAGAATGCCTGGATAAATGGTTTTTAATAAAAGTATTATTTCCTGATATGTACCTTTTCTCTATCCAATTAATATAGATGAATATTATTCTTACCTATTATATTAGGAGGTATATATACCATGTTAATAAATATTATTTAACTTTTATCCTTTTGAAAAAACACACTATTATTTTTGGTAGAGGGTATATTGAGTTAAGTGAAGTAATGTAATATGCATGTTATGTCATTATCACCATTAGTGATGTTATACTTATAAATATTTGATGAACATGAAATTTATTTTTGGATGGATATTTTTCCCAATGGGGCTTAATGGGAAGGTGGCGTGAACCCTACCGATGTTGGGGGAATTTTATAGAGAACTTGTTTTCTGAAGTGCGGATGATGGAACATATGGTGTTTTTGATGATGTTTTTATAGATTATAAAATGGAAAATTAGAGTATTAATAAAATTTATATATGAAGGGAAAAAATATCTATTGAATATCCTTCATATATTAAGAGAGATTCAATGGTTAAAGATGAAACAATTGATGTAGGTAAAATCAATGAACAGGAAGCATCTTATCCTACAGAAAATATTTCCACTGTTAAAGTTGAGATATTTATTAATATAAATAAAATATATGTACCTATAAGTGGTTTTTTGCACATTAAGATACATAAAAAATAATTCCAATTGATAATATTTTTGATGCTAGACTCCTATGAATGGAGATTCTACTACAACTCCAATATCTCATTCTAGATTAGACTTCTATCCTGAAATCTAAATACTAGTTATTGTGGATATCAGTGAGATAAAAAAATATGACCATTTTCAAGGGTTCCATTGAATATTGTTATAAAATTCATCTAGTATAGTTAGGGATATATTTTCAAGCCCCTCCAAAGGAATTAGTATTATGGATATGAAATATTTTTCTAAAGTATAAATACTATTAGTTCGAAAGGGGAAGACATTGAAGAACTACCACTATTGAGAAGAGTGGCTACCACTAAATCACCTGAAGATGAATAATAATAATTATAAAAGAATGTAGGATATAAATTTTCTTAATATTTCCAAATCATTTAATCAAACTATTATGTTTAGTTACCCACTGTATGGATATTTTCTTAGATTGATATGTATAAGGTAGAACTTGTAGTGTGAAATATGATTTTGAGGTTTCTCAAGATGAAGTTAAAGCCTTGAAGGATAAGATAGATTCCAAGGATGATGTATAATAAATAAAAATATTATTTATAAATTTGATAACATCAAGTAATTTGGAATTCTAAAATGAACTCCTCTGTAAACATTCCAAAATGATAAATTTTGACAGTGATCTATTCAAAGATTAATAGAGGATAATAGTGAAGATATTTCTTCAAATGGGTAATATTTATCCAACATATTCACCTCCAAACAATGAAATTTTTTATCTCATGAAACATTTAATGAATACAAATGTATTATAACATATAAAAATTTAGATATTAATGATTATTATAGTGAATTAGTTTATTGGACTTGGAAATCTATCTCTAGTCAAAGTGTTTTCTAATATAAATGTTTCTATGTTGAAGGAGACCTAAGAAAATGCATTTTATGTTTCGTCATTCATTTAATAAGGAATATGGATGATGGATTCTAATATTCATGATAATTTTAATATCATTGACTCTATGTTGGGTAGAATATAATAGACTCTTAAGGAATATATCTCTTATAATTCTAAGGAATGTTTTGAGAATCCTAGTAATCAGGATGTTCAAATATAGATAGACCCTTATAAAGGAAAATTGGTTCATGTTCCTTGTCCCCCAATGAATATTTCTTTGAAATTTTTAATCTCTTAGATATTTTATATATCTCATATTGAATTGACCAAGAAAAAATTAAAAATAATTTCTCAAATGAAAAATTTTAATGATTCTCTTCTAGTTTAATGTAACATGTGTTTATGTAAATAATGTCATTTCAGAATCATATGGAAAATAATTCACCAAACCAGTGGATATTTGTGAAGATTATCTATTTAATACGAGAGACACAATATCCATTAGATCCTATATTAAAAAATATCATTCCTTCAAGTAGAATATACAAGATATTATTTATTCTTCCAACTATTATAAGAACATAAATAATAAGCCTATTCTGAAATCAAGTGTTGATGATGTACATGTCCCCTTAAGAAATATCTCTTTTATTTCCAATTATTTTATTATTAGTCTAATACTATTATATTTTTAGAAGAACTCATAGATTCAAAAAAAACAACCAGGTGAGATACATTTTTTAATAGAGGATATTATTATTTAGAGTTCCCAATTGGTGAGATTCAATCAATGGATCCATTATCATGGATACTCTTCTGTAAAATTATTCCATTCCTAATCATTTTAATAATCCTCATAATAAATATAAATCTATTGATTCTAAACCTTCAACCATACCTAATCATGATACCATGGAATAAAATAATTTTTTTTAATTTTTTTCTAATATCAATTAAATTTTTATACTATCCATTTCAATGTTCTATTTTGTCTTCCTAAAATATTTTTTCATATTTACAATAGATAATTGATTGTTTATTTAGATTCTAATTTCATTTTTCCTTTTATTTTAATGATAGGTCTATATTGAATTAGTAATTTTCAATTCTATAAAGTTATTTATATTATGTGATATTTTAAAACAATTTTATCTCAATACTATATTATTATTTTTTGATATCCCTAAAAGGGGGAGAATATAAGAGTAAAAAAAATTTATCCTAAGTGGGAAACAATTTATATAATGTTTTATTTAAAATATAATATGTTTTATTATAATAATAAATGGAGATGGTTTTGGACATTATATATATATCTAAAATATACAAATTTCACCTATTTTTGATGCTCCGAAAATCCCCATTTGTTTTTTTGATGATTTTTTTATCTGATTTCAAGTGAATAAATTATATTTCCTTTATATTACTTATCTTTAGTGTTATAATTTAATAATTTATCATTAATTTTTTTTATGAAATTTATATGTGTATATAACATATAGTCTTGTAAATACCAAGTGATTTGTGAATATATTTGGATTCATTCAATTTGAAATTTTTCGACAACCTATAAAAGTATCTTACATGTAAAAATTGAGTTATGAGAAAATGGTAGTATATAGAAATATTTCAAGGTATAATATCATGATAGAGTCCCATTATATGAATCATGATATAATGGATTGACAAATATCATATAAAATAAATACATCATATGCTAATTGTCTAATGAAGAAAAACAATACATGAGAGCAGGATAAATAGAAATATTATATATCCCTTAAGAAAATAATGTCATATGTGCTTTGATTTCAAAAAAATTATTTATAATATGAAGTTCAAAAGATATTACGTAGTAGAAGAATTAATTTAAGAGATAAAATTATTTTCATGTTTAGTATATAATTCAATTGAAAAATTATCTTATGAAGTAAACTATGTTTTTGTTATTTCAAAGCAATATAAAGAGTTTAAATCACCTGTTGAAGTCTAAAGGATTATGATCAGTATAAATTACATATACTAAAAAAATTATAAGTAAATGTATTAAATATTTGAAAATATGTGATTCTTTGTATTTATAAAATTTTAAATTTGAATATTAAGGATCTTATTAACTTTTAAATATTATGGGAAAATTCCACAAATAAATTTTTTAGTTTCAAAATAGATCTATTAGAAATAATAAAGACTGACTTAAATAATGATTCTAATTCCTTGATAATGTATTTTTTAAGGAATAATGATTCTTTATTCGATGTATAATTTTTTTTAATGATGGTTACACACATGTAAAATCCCGGGGTATTTTGAATATATATATATATATATATATATATATATTATCAACCATGGATATTTATTTTGAATGGATAACATGTGTTGTGTCTCCTTCTAGTTGTGTTGTGGTGTTTTCCTTGGCATAGAGGTACTAGTGTCACTAGTCAACACACCATGATTCCCCCTACCAGGAAACATTAAAATTTTCTTCTTACCATCATTATATGGAAGGGAACCTATCAATAATACATTTTAGATCTATGTGGGTAGAGGGATAGATGATAAGAGTTAATTCACTCATCACTCTATTGATCAATTCACCCAACGATGCCTATGTATTTTTAGTCCATGCCTCTTTCACAGTCACATTGCCCTTTTATTCTATACCCATTGTGTCCCCTAGCTAATTGACTATGTCATAATGATATCTTGGTTCCCTAAAGACCCAAATACATGGGTCAAAAGCCTAAATTGGATGAATAGTACAACTGTTACTCTACCATTTCAACAATACTATGACCGTTTCTATTAGATTACTTCTACAATGCCTATTAAAATTTGCTATCTTCTCAAATTTTGACATTGGTTTCTCTATTCATGTCGATCCACTTATGGACAAATTCTAGGTTGTCAATTAAATATATAATCCTTATGAATAAGTTTTTTGTTAAGTAAAAAATAATAATTTTACCCAATATTTTTATTTAAAATTGATGTTTAAATGTATAAAATTGTTAATAATTATTTTTATCATTTCATGTTTCTATTATTATTATTTAAAATTATTAATATAATCAATCCCAAAATTTTAATAATTATTATTAAGGATCGTTTTGGATATGTTTTAGTTTCCATATTTAGTTTCTGATCAATTTTTTTTGGTTTTGTGAATAGAAAGTGTAAAGTTTTTCTTACAACATTACTAGGTTGATGATCTTGTAATACATTTAAATTTGGTTTATTTTTCTTCCCTTGGGCCTTTTTCATTTTTATTCAAGGATTTTAATTTCTATTGGTAATATAATTGATTTTTTAAAAAATAATGTGTGAAAATATTATATGTCATTAGATTAAATAATCCAAATTCCCCAGGGTAAGGTGAAAAACTAACAAATGGAATCATTAGGGCCTCTTAATGATGAAATAATGTGTTCAATATTATTACCAAATTATTCAATGATAGTGAACACACTATAATAAACATTATATTCAATACACTAGATATTACCATCAATTGATTCATGAGATTAAGATGCCACCTCAAAATACACAATGTTTTCAATAATGATTTATAATTTAAATTCAAAAACAAGATCCATAAATCACTGAGAAAGAGACAATTACATACAATAAAAGATACCCATGGCTTTCAAAATGGTTGGGTTCAAACGTTTCTTCACTGTGGAATAAAAACCCATAATAAGAGACCATGAGTGATCCTAAATGAAAACTACCATATCCATACTAAACTCACCGTGTACAATAGAATCTATATTATCCTTGAGAGAACATAATGGTTGAGGCATTAATTTGACCAAGTAGTGATGAATGGTAGAGTTCGACTTGTTTCCAAAGTCTAACCTACAAATATTAATCCATTCTCGGATTTATCCTACTACACTAAATCATCTTTTAATACATTATCAATGAATATAAAAATACATCAGGACCATAAAATTCAATATCTAATATAATGATCTATTGTCTCATAGGCTGGGAGGGATTCAATAAAATCTATGAATATTTGGTCAGTATCACAGAGACTCACCCATTAATAACTAATATGACCTATACCTGGCTACCACAAACTATAATCCCAATAACATTAAAAAGAAGAGTCAATGGTTTCTTTCGTGTAATCCATTTAAATGGTACTAAGAGTAATAATATAAATATCACTTCTAACAATAAGATCACATGTTTTATTTTTTCCACAACAATCCTACTAATAAAATGATTTTTGTAGGAACCATTATATTTCAAGGATTCTTACATACAGTACACTATATCCATTCTATAGAAGATATATATAAAATAATGGCACTATATATGACCAAAATATCTTCAAAATACAAAATAATTTTGTGGTAATTATTTTAAGATTTAAATTTATTTCATGGAAAACATTCTAATTATAATTATTAAATTAATGAAAAATCTATTTTTGACCATATCAACTCATGTAATCATTTAGATATTCTCTAGACAAAACATCCCATTTTCCGTGAAATGGCAGTGTAATGGGATTCAAACTGGTAATATTATCCAACTACGAGTCCTTTTAAATATACACAATTTCACATTGAGAAGACCTATATTAAAGAAAAGGATTCAGAATACCAATAGGAATCCAAAAAATTTCTCTAGAAGAATCTTTTCGTTGTCCCCATACTGGAAGAAAAAAAGTGTTTAGATAATATTTAGAATTAAAAACATTTGAGAATATACTATTGGTATACAGATGTATCTTCCATCCATGTATCACCAGAATAGAGTTATCGAAACAACATAAAACAAAGAATCGCATACCCCCTAAATCCTTCATAATGATGATATCTCCCCAAGTGATCTATTTCATTCTAATCTAAAAATTTACCAAACCCTACAAGAAATTAGAAAAATATTAATAAAGATGAATGATAATAATTAGTGAGGTTGATTATGGACATCACATCAGATGGAATGGCATGAGATACTACATTATTAAGGAACCCATTTCTATCCGTAAAAATATTTTTCCAAAACCATCTATGAATTTTTTTTTTTAAATTGAAATTATCCAAGATAAATGATAAAACACCCTTTTTAGATAATCCGTGAATAGTCATGTGGCCAAAATATTTATAATGCATTTGATAAATTGTGATTTCTTATAAATTATAAATAATTATTTAGATCCACATAAAACACCTCAACCATAAGTAATATCAAATTTGAGAAAATAGTTTTGTTAACCGAATGCACTTTTTGAATAATTAATAATATTTAGTACTTTTGAAATTCCTATACTATTTTTCATGAAAATATATTATATTTTTCCATGAAAATTAATTGGTAAAAGTGATTAGAGAATAGTAATCTACAATAGGTAATAAATATGGAGAAATTGGATCTCCCTATTATAATCCTTAGGTCAAAAACAAATATAGTGAGATCTCTATTTACCTTGATTTGTATAGAGAAAATTAACCCATTTCATAATCACCTCAACCCAATTAATTGAAGAGCATTTTTTATCATCACATATTCCAAGAATGGCCATTAAAATCTACCATAATCCCTCATCATGTCTATATTACAAGAAAAAATTCCCAATTTAGAGGTTGACTATGTTTTCATAGAATTAAATTCATGATGTGTGAAAATGGAATTTATTTGATAAGCCTACAAGGTATAATAAAAAAATTATATTCAGGGATAACATATTGAATTATTTCTACCAAGAGGTGGGAGAGAATAATTGTGAATAATTTTTAAATCATATTTCATAAGTGTATAGGTATAAACTAGTTCATATTAAAGGATACAACATTATTGCTTATAAGATAATTTATAGTTTATTTATCCTTTAAAACCCAATTTACTACTCAATAATTAATTCAATATGTTAATGATGTCATCACAAAAAATATTCTGAAACATTTAATCTATAATGTAATAAATCCATAATTTATATAATCCTTCATTATAGGAATCAAAATTAGCCCTAAGAAAATTTCACCAGTTTTGATTTCACATTCAAGCATTATGTTCATGTTAGCTCAAAAAAGTAAATCAATACAATCTAGATGAATAGTAAAAATATCCAGACCCTCATGTCTCTAAAGATTCATAAAAAAATTCCAGATCAGATCATATATATAACTTTTTTTCTATAGTGAAGATTATGTTTCCATCTCTGAATTAGAGATAAGATTTTTTTTCCTTGAAAGAAGTTATTTTTTTGATCACCCTTATTGAAAAAGTCTCCCTTAAATTGATAAAGTAATAATCTCAATTTTCTCCCAACACTCTATTAAATTTTTTCCCCATGATAGAGGCTTACTGCATGATGATGGATAAAGATAGATATGTAAAAAAATGTTTCAGATCACTCTCAAAGAAATATGTCCTTCAATCAAAGTTCCCATATTTTTTATGGATCCAGTTCATTAAATGGGAAGTAACAGAACCATTTTCCTCTCATAACATCCTATTAGATGATGATTGGGTAGTTTTGACAACACCCTGATAGTTATCAATATGTATCCAAAAGATTTAATATTTGAATCATTGGGTAGATCCATGGATCTAGCTTGTCTCCATTGTATAATGAATATTTTGAGAATGATCTCATGATATCAAAATGATATGGGAGTCCACCAGTACAAAAATAAAGAATTATTGGTGTTATAATAGTTGGGTTTTTTAGAACAACATCAATTTAAATCATATTCAAAATAAAATTATAATATAAAGGTAGTTTAATGAAACCACCATAATTTTATTTTTAGTTTAACATTTAATAGTCGTTTTTTTTAAACATCAGCTATATTTTTTTAAAATTCCCTAATTTAGACCTCCTCCCCATATCTCCTCGCATTGACTAAAACATGCCATCCTTCTCCCATTAGAGACCCTACCCCCCCCCCCCCGACTCTGACCCACTATCGATGACCCCTGACTCCTCCCCTACCCCTCGTCGACCCTCAAACTTGACCCCCCTACCTACGACCCCCAACCACTCCCCCTCCCCTCAAAAACCAACGAACATGACCCTCACCCTTCTAAAGATGCCCAAAATATCATGTATCCCTCATAATCCCCTCATTAACCCCCTAACCTAACCCCAACCCCTCCTATTCACGTCGGTGACCCCTGACAACGAGCACCTACCGGGAAACCCCAACCCAGACCCCCTACTGATAACACTCATCCCCTCCAACTCCCCTTGGAAACCCCAAAACCCATACAACCACCCCCTACCGAAGACCCCTGACCCCCCTTATGATTACCACCAAAAGACACACTACTTACCTACTACTGTCATGACCTCAACATCCCTTTCAAGTGACAGTCATGAGCCTACCCTCACAAACAGTTGCTACTGTGTTCCCGACCACCCCAACCAGTGACAGCCAATACCCTAACCCCATTATAAACTACTACAATGACCCCAACCCCCCTATAAGCTACTATCATGATCCTAAGCCCAAGCTCCTTGACAGTTATCCCCAACAGCAAACCCTTTTACATTTTTCCCAGTGAGTGTGATACCTAATCGTAAGGTACAATTTTCAATTTTTTGTATCTAATTTGAATTTGTGATTATGATTTAATTTTTTGGTTTTCCAAACAACAAAATTAAAGGCATTAATTTTGTGGATTTATCCTTAAACGTATTTTTCATGTGATCTTATAATTTTTCTACCATGATTATGTAAGTTGTTGTGATTTTTTTTAATATTATATGATTCTATATTTTCTATATCTAATATATAATCATGTATTTATTATAATTTTGATTTAATTTTTAGAATTATTCATATGAATTTTATGTGATATGTTATTATATATTTTTTATATTTTTAATGATATTATTTAAATGAATAAATATAAGGGGTATGATGAATGATATCTTATTTTTGATCAGATAATGTAATACTTTTAGGTTCACCCTGATTTCATATATTTATTTGGAGAATTATATGATGGAATTAGTGATTATGATTGTTGATGTTGGGTGATATTTAATAGTGATTGAACTTGTCTGATTAACCATTCATATCTTTATATATGAATATATAAGGAAAATTGTAACAATATAATACCTATGTACAAAAGTAGTATTAATTTTTCACAAAACACACCTCGATATAAAAATGGTAAGGAATAATTATTATATTATTAAATTTCAATATGATCTGTGGATGGTATAATAAAATTTCATTATCCTTATTTCAAATTAAACAGATGGTTGAATAGAAATGATGTATATGAGCATTGATATCGAAATAGTTTCCTTCTCGATATGTATGTTGGATTTGGAATGGTGGAATGAATTTCATAGAAAGTCAAAATAAATAAAATCCATCCAATGAAATATAATGTGAACCACTAGAGGTCAATTCGATTCAAAATTTGATAAGTGATTCATTTAAATTTTCACGATATACTATGAAAGATTTTAATAGATCAACAAAACTTTTAATTGATCCTGAGTAGGTTAATATTTCTCATAAATTTAGTGATCAAAAAATGATTTTTATGATTTAGTTTATGATTGTAAATAAAAATTGTATGAAGGGTTTTCCAACTATTCAATTATTTCTTTTCTAATTATGTTTTATAATATAAGTGATCTTCTATAATTACTGACAATGAAATGTACATCATTTTAGAGTTTCTTTAGGATTCATTTAGTGAAGCTAAGATCGCTTCATCATTCTTTGAGATTAAGAAAGTCATCCATCAATGAGGAATTGATTATAAATAGAAACATACATGCCCTAATGATTGCATAAATTACTGGGCAATAGGGTATTAAAAAGAAGATTTTATAATATTTCATACAAGACTATCGAATTCAATGAACAAAAATGAGGGTATAAATCAATGGAACCTCATGAAGAAAGAAAATAAGTATGTTTTTGCAATGGTATTGCATTACTTTCCTCGAGAATAGAGCTTGAAAATATTATTCATATCAACTATGAATAAATATGAAATGAAGTTGAATTTTTCAGATAATAACAATGGATTGGTGAGACATCCAATATATTCAACATCATGAAATATGTTTTATTCAATATATACATATTTTTATCCAGATCCTAAGAATTTATATTTTTGATCAGATTTTTATGGTTTTAAACCATTTGTTACTTTAGGTACTAATTATAGTATTTGTCCAGTTGTTTTGATCCCCTATAATATACCATCATGAATGTTTATGAATAAGACATCATTCATTATTTTAATGATTATTCCCAGAAATAAAATTCATAGAAATGATAATTATTTATACCACCATCCTCTAATAAAATAAATGTCAAAATTAAGGGAAGATATTGTGTAATAATATGATTATTCAATAAGAAAACTATAAAAAAAAATGAATGTTCGATTAATGTGGACAATTAGTTACATTCCTAGAATATGAAATTTATCGAACTAAACGATCATACTCGTTTGGAATGTCTAATTTTTAATTTTAATTTTTAACATGAATGATTTCCTCATATTATAAAATAGTTTCTTATGTATCATAATCAATTTCATGATATTTATCCTAAACATAGGTTTAACAAGACATGATTTTGTGATGATATTTAATTGATTAATCCATAAAATTTATTATCTGGTTCAAAAGGCAGAGGAAAATTAATGAATATAACTGAGTAATTTAAAAATGTAATAATTTTTTAGAAGATAAGGGGGAAGGGTAAGAGGTACAGTATTTGAAGCATCTTAAACACAAAAATGGAAGACAAAGATTATATTTTTCACACTTCTTTATTAGGAGTTTAGTTATATATTTCACAAGCTTGATGAATTTCATATTGTGAAGAATGTATGTGACAATGTAATTTTCTCTTTTTATAATGATCCGGGTAAATTGAAGGATGGCCATTATGATCGCAAGGATTTTGATTCAAGAAAAATAAATCACGGTTTTTTGGAAAATGAGAACAGAAATAATCCATCAGCATTTTTTAAAATGAAAAATCATAAGATAGGCATATTCCTTCTAACAATAAAAAAATATAAAATTTCCATATGGATACTCAAGTAAAATATCATTGTTTGTTGACTAAAATCTTTGAAAGGTACATGGATAAAAAAGTCATGACACCCAAATTATTGTGGAATATCTATTACAATTTTCATTTCCTAATACATCAACTGAAATGTAATTATGGTTCTAGTTGTGTGTTTTACATTTTAATACATCTTTTTGGAAAAAAAACTAAATCCAACTGATCCTGATAAACAACAATAATGAATTTTTTTTAAAACTTTTCTATTTGTATATGTTATTTACCCCTTCATTATTTACATTCATGATTATTTGATAGTTCAATTTGAGTATTCTATTAATGTTTTTTTTCATAAACAGGTACGATGATATTTTTTATTTTCATTGTCGAATAAAATTTTATCAAATCATGGATCAAATTTAATTTATGTGTTTATTATTTTCTTCATCAGGTATATAGGCCATTTGAGATCATATGTGAGGAATAAAGCCCAGCCAAAAGGATATATTGTTTATAGTTTCATAGTAAAATAGACGATGACCTTATTTCCTAGGTTTTTATGTGATTTAAACTATAGTACATCATGATTGATGTGTTGATAACATCTCTACAAATTCATGTTCTGGAAATTTTATTTATTAATTCAAACTATTGGACGACCAATTATAACGGGGTTAAATTTTGTAATGACATAATTTGTGTTTCTATAATAACATAGATATGTTATACTCAATAGTATTATTGTAGATCAATTTATTGAAGAATATTTAATAAAAACAAATAGGTGACTTGGGGGTTGGGATTGAAATGATATGGAATTAACAAAATAGGTTAGTATGGGGATTATTTAATTATTCTCCCATTTTTATGTATAGACTCATATTCATATTATTGATATGTAGTTATTTTCTCATTATTAATATCAAATCCATTTACCTTTTCTAATAGATAATGGATAATAAAAATCAATCAGCAATATCAAATGATTTAATGTTTCTGATTCATGGTCCTCGATTGTAGGATAATAGATTTGATGCCTAAAATATTCAAGGCTTTTATTTTCATACAATTTATCGTTAAGAAAACATGAAAACTGAAAATAGTGGTGTATTTACACAATTATAGGTGGGATACTATGTAATCCTGAATGACCTAATTAAATAAAAATATCATGGTAAGTTTTTCTATTGTCATATTAAAATGCAATTGGATTAAAATTGATATTTTTATATTGAAATATTTGTTAAAATTTACATATGTCATCTTCTATTTCATGATCTGTAATTGTGATCATGTAGAGCATGATCTATTTTTCTTGACTTGAAAAAAGAATTTTTTTTATATGGATGATAAAATACATGATGGTTGGAATGTTGTTGTATACATATAGTTTAGATACTTACATGATGAGGGTGACAAAAACCATTTATAAATTTTTGGACATTGAACCTCATCCACCCAACAACATTGAATGGTTTTTTCTTGATAATATAGGAAAAATAGACCTTCTAAGAGATGATTAAAATGAATCACGTGTCAAAATAGAGGTTTATAATAGTGAAGAAAATAAATATGATGATAATTGAATATTTAAATTGGAAATAAATATATATTATAATTTCTCATTGAAAATTATTTCATACATATATCTCTTTTTTATAATTTTTTCAGAAAAAAGATACAGTTTTTGAATTTTTTTTATAAAATTTTTCAATACCATTTCAATTTTAGGAATCTTGAGAATTTTTTTTCAGATACTAACTGATCAGTATCTTAGAGCACATAACCACAACCATCAGCATTAGTATATCTAAGAAATTCTATTATACAATAGACTACAAGTGAGCCAATAATTTCCCTAGATGATGTTGGTATCTCATATCTAATTCATCTCTGAGGATACAGCAGTTTGTCAACACTTTATCTAGGAAATATTGTTGAGTTACCATGACTGGTATGTATGGAATTGTATAAGAAAAAATATATATTTTATTAAATATTTAATTAATTTTTTAACCATATATAGACAACTAGATAAGGGATACAAATATGAACATGAAAGTTGTCTGGGATCTGGAGTAATTATGAATTATCATTCAATTTTATGAGTTCGAGTGGTCCTACAGGTGATGCTATCAGAATCTATGGTTAGATTCATGGGGAGATTTTTTTCTATATGGTGAGATTTCCTATTGATTTTAAATATATAAGGAATATTTTTCTATCCTAGAAAAATATGATTTTTGAACTTAGTTAAAGGTAATATAATTTAATATTCCCTGATATCAAATTTAAATGACATTAGAAATATTCTGTAATATTTTTATAAAGTGATAAGTTTTTTATTTGTTTATGTTTTTTCATTTTGATATCTGCGAATCAGTTTCATATCCATGAAAAATTGAAAATTTTGGAAATAAATGGAAGGATTTGAAAGGGATTTCATTTCATGTGTTTAATGACACATCTCTGTGCTCAATATTGATGTGTGTGAAATTGCATAAAGACATTTTATTGTGAGAAGTGGAAGCTATTTATTGATATTAAAAAAATGCATATCAGGATCAATTTAAATATATTTTATAGTATCTTAATAATTGAAAGAATATAGAATTATAATATTTATTAATATTTCTATTTATTGAAGTAATTACAAAAAAAATACTGTGATTCTTGATAAACAAATCATTTCTCACATCATTGGGTCCCATATTTTTTTGAGGAAAAGAGTAATTTTTGTTTTATATTATATTCATTATTTATTAAATAATTTTATTATAATCCACGGTTTTTTGTAACTCATTTATATTTTTTATAGTTTCCTATGAATTAAGTCACTATATTGCCCAAATCGAGATGTTTTTTAAGGTAAATAACAAACCGAATGGAATTTTTGTAAATTAAAATACCAAAGACACTGATGTAAGTACTTTTCATTACAATTTCAATCTTTTTTATTAATATAAGAACATAATAATGAAAATATATTATAACAACAAACAATCCATAAACCTAATTAATTGGGCTCATCTACATGTATTAAGTGATGTGAATTTAGTTTCACTTAATACATTTAGCCAGACTAAATTAGTTGGGTTTAAGACTTGTTTGTTGTTATAATTTATTATTTTATTATTATTATTTTATAGTAATCAAATATGAATGTATCATAAAGATAATTTTATTATTTAGAAAATATTATTATTTTTAGGTAATTTAAAATATCATTAGTTATATTTTTTTCATAAACAATGTAAATTTGATGAATCCTGGCATGTGAACCCTTCATAATCAACATCATTTTTCCAAAATGAAACATTTATAATCATTTTAGAGAATAAATATCATGAATATGTATGGGGGATGGGTTTTGGTGATGCTCCATCAGATGTATTTGGTAGGGAATTATCATCCATTACTACTACACCTAGTGGGGGTTTGAGTAGTGTTATTGATCAGGAATCACAAAGAGAAATTAAATGATTAAAAGAAAAAGTGTAGGAAGAGTACTCTCATAGGAAAACATAAGATCATTAGTAGTCGTAAATGGAAAAAACATTAGTATGTATATTGTAGTGGTCTACTAGCACGATCCCTAATTAAATTTCTAGTCTTATAGATCTTGTAACCAAGGAAAATTCAAAATAAATAGTCCATTCACACAATTTAAAAGAACACATTAAAACTCAAAAAATGAAATATAAAATACACTATTTTATAGAAAACATGAAGACATAGTCTTACTAGAAACATATTTTTCTAGATTGATGTTTTTATAATTCCTACATGTCAAAAAAATAATTATATATTGGTATACTTATGTTTGAAAACAATCTGAGATCATTTTCATGGTTTTGACTTATTAAACCATTTTTCAGTATTCAAAAGCCTTGAAAATATTGTTTCAATGTGTCTAAAGTCGGAAAATAATGTTATATTTCCTTAAAATCCAAGTAAAATGACTACAGATTGATTTTTGAAGTGTGGTTATTGACAAAACATCATCTCGAGTTTTGGTTTTACTTAGATGGTCATATAGTCAATTTTAGTGTTTCAAAACATTAAATTGTTCATGTAAGGGTCAAAACCATAGATAATGACTTCATAATGACATGAAATAATTTGAAATTCACTTTTGAGTAACTTTTTATGTTTACATGATGAAAACACATCATTCAAACATGTTGTTTTTCCACCATGACTCAATAAACACATTTTATGGGTAAAAACCCATTAAAAATGTTTTCAGGGGTTAAAAGAATGAAATTTTATTGGATAGCCATAAAATTAGAGTAAAATGGGTGTTGATTAATTTATATAATTTAGGAACCAAATTCATATTATTTTAAGTTAAAATTTTCTTAGGATGGCCATAAATTAATTTTTTGGGTTTTAAAACAGATAAACATGCATGTGATGGTCAAAAAAATATAAGAAGACCAGATATTGACATGAAATCATGGGAAAATATAAATTTAGTTATTTTTGACATGAAAGAGTAGAAGAAACATCCATATGATGTGTGGTATGGTCGAAATGACTCAGTATACAGTTTTTAAAGGTATTAATGCCTTTAAAAACATTTGTTGGGGATAAAACCCAAGAAAAGTATTTTATTTTTCCCTAAAATCAAAGGAAAATAACTTTTGATTCATTTTTCTAAATTAGGATCTGACAACATTTCATTTTGAGTTACGAAGTTCCTTGTATGTCCATAAATTCTTTTTTAGTGTTTTAAAACACTAAAAGGTGGATGTAATGGTAAAAAATGTAGTAAACGACCATATATTATCATTACATCATGGTAAAATCATCGTTGAATTTTTTTTACACATTGGAAACATGTCAATCCAACATGTGGGGTGGTCATAATGACTTGGTAAACACTTTTTAAAGGTACCAAATCTATTAAAAAATATGTTAGTGGTCAATACCATAAAATGATATCTGGATGCCCTATAATCATAGGAGAATGATTATAGATTGATTTTTAGATATATTAACCAAACACAATTTCATTCTGAGTTACGATTTTTCTGAGATTGTCGTAAAAACATTTTAATTGTTTTCAAAACACAAAAATGTGTGTTGAACAGTCAAAACCATAGAAAATAACCTCAATTTAACATGAAATCAGGTGACACCCACCGTTGACTTATTTCTATCATGTACGCAAAGGAATCCTATCAATCCTACATGAGGTTTGGCCAGAATGACTAAGTAAACACTTTATAAATGTAACAATTCCATTAAAAACATTTTTTAGGGTGGAAGATCTCTCTAAATGATTTTTTATTTCACAAAAATTATAGGAAAATGAATATAGACATATATTTGAAATAAATGGACTAAAGAAATGCCATTTTATGTTATGGTTTTCCTAGGATGGTCAAAATCATTTTTTTGTGTTTTCAAACAATAAAATTTGTGTGGAATAGTTCAAACCATATAAAATGACTACATATTAACATAAAATCATCATAAACCCTTTGTTAAGTTATTTTGGATATGTGAACATTGATTAAATGACAATACAACATGTGGTGTGGTCAGAATGACTTGATAAAAACTTTTTGTTTGTTCTAATGCCATTAAAAACATGTGATGGGTTTGAAAACCTATAAAAGGACATCATATTGACTTTAAATTAAAGTAAAAATACTGTATATTGATTTATTAAATATTAGAAATGGCGGAATATCATTCTATATTATAGTTTTCCCAAGATGGGTGTAAACACATTTCTAGTGTTCTAAAACACTAATGTATTTAGGAAATTGTGAAAACCATATATAAAACCCTCAGATTGTTTTCAAACCATTTTACAACCACTGATGAGTTATTTATTAATTGTATGAACAGACAACATTTCAACCTAATGTGCAGTGTGGTCTGAATGACTAGGTAAACACTTTTTAATGGTGCTAAATCCATTAGAAATATGTGTATTGGGTTCAAAACTAAAAAAAATAATGAATTTCCCTCAAATAATAGAAGAACAATGGTAGAATTATTTTTTAAATTTAGGAACTGAAAATACATAAATTTGAGTGATAGGTTTCCTCAGATGGTTGTAATCATGTTTTCAATATTTTAAAACACTAAAACATTCATCTAATGGTCAAAAGCCTAGAAAAAATCATCATATTGACCTAAAATCATGGTATACCAACCATTGTCAAATTTTATATGTTTATATGCATACTACACATTAATTATACATGTGATGTGGTCCTAATGACTTAGTAAACACTTTTTAAAGGTACCAATGCCTTTAAAACAGGTTTGAGGGGTCAAATCTAATAAAACACCTTCATTTTTCCAAATAATTATAGGAATGTTATTGTGGATTTTTTTTAAATAAAGGGACCAATATAATTTCATTAATAATTAACTATTGACTAGAATAGAGTAAATGAATTTTAGTGTTATAAAAAAATAAAACATTATTTTAATGGTTAAAACTAAAGAAAAAAACACATATTTAATTTAAATCATGGCACAATAGCTTTTGAGTAATTTTTATGTGTATGATAAGACAACACATCAATTTTAGTTGTGGTGTGGTCATAATGACTGGTTAATCACTTTTTATAGGTACCAATGCCTTTAAAAACATGTTTTAGGGAGTCAAAACCTGGAAAATGATTTCATATTTTCCTAAAATATGTGGACAATGAAGGTAGGTTTTTTTAAATATAGATACTAAAGACTTTTCATTATAAGTTATAGTTATCCCGATATGGTCGTAAACTTTTTTTAGTGTATTAAACCACTAAAAACTCATTTAATGGTCTAATCCATAGAAAACAACATCACACTGAGGTAAAATCATGGAAAAAACTATAGTAGTTTTATTTTCGAAATATAGTAGTTGTTGTAATATCAATGTCTTTAAAAAATATTATGTACATTATAAAAATACTACTCACCGATATAAAAATTTAATACAATATTTACTAACAATTTCTTAGTTTCTAATGTTGAATCATTTCATAAATAGGTATGTTTATTTGTTCAAATTGTATTTCATTATATATTATATTCTTTATTTTAAAATTTATTATGTTTGATTGAAAAAAAATGTAATAATTTATGTGAAACATTCTTAATATATTATATGTCTCTTCTCTTTTTCATTTATTTTCATAAATGTTATAGTTTTTGTTATAGGTTTCATATTCCAGTTGTATGTAAGGGTTTGACCATTCTAATCCATAAAATTATTTATATGGAAGAAACGAATGTTCATAGTTTCTAGGATATTTCTAAATTTTATCAATGATTCTATTATAATTGTGATTAATAATGCTATCTTTTTATTTTTATTTTTTGTTTATCTTTTTTTTACAGTTGATGAGATGACGTGGAAGTAAAAATGTGTATTGGACAACATGGGTATGTTGTATATTGGGAATGATTTTTTGTTTTACATATTATATACAAGCATATATATATTGATGACATTGTTATGGGTTGAATGAGGTATTGGTTGACTGGGGTATATGTTTATTGAGGTTATGTTGAATATGGCTATTTTTATATTTGATTGTGGATGTATGATATATGTATGATGGTTTTATCATAAATTTATTATTCATTTTATTGCATGATATCTTTTTTATATTGATAGTTTTTCGTTAAATATTTTACAAAAAAAATTAATTTTATTTTTAATATTTAGAAAAGGTTTTTAGTAACCATTGTAATGTAAATTAATGAAAATTCTAATTATCAGTGGTTACCCTTAACCAGTGCAAAACGTAACCAATTATAAATATATTAGAACTATTTAGTTTCATGAAATATATTTTTTTGGTATTTTTTAAACAACTGCCACTAAATAAAACTGAAACTTCTATTAAATGCTCAAACAATGAAACATTCTGAAACCAACTTTAATTAATGAAACCACTTAAAAATGACTGATGACCATGCAATGAACAATATTTTTTGATAACATCCAATATATTAATAGGTAGAGGCTTAAAACCCCTCTAGTTCAATAAAATATCACCACTAATTTCCCTTTTTAGTAGTGTTCATTCATTTGAAAGAGATAACACCAATTATTAAATTTTGAAAATCTATCAAGCCATATAGAAATTATTAATGAAGGATTATGGCCCAGAATCCCAATGAATATATTACTCAAAAAACCCATGTTTTGGAGACCCATATGAATTATAAATTCCTAGTACAAAATCATTGATGAAGGGTTCTGAGAGGATCCTCAATATTATTTATTGTTATGTAGAATTTAATTGATGACTCTTTAAACATGAATATGGCCTAGAAGATCTTTGTTGAGAACCTTAATGAGTTCCCAAGATTTTCATTAATCAAAAAAATTGATAAAACCATATAAACCAATAACATTCCATATTAATTCTCATGATGGGTAAATAGAAAGAAGGATATGATTTTAGGTGATATTTTTCATAGTAACTTTTACCTCTTCATTCCATATAACTCAAAGTCCACCAACATAGACAACCCTTTCCATAGAAAAGAAACCATGGAAACCTAATAATGGGGATATCCCTCTCTTATCCCTACATGCTCACCTGGTCTCTGAAAAAAAATATGAAATTGGGGAAATGTTTGGTACTCAATAAACCAAGAATTTTAACTATTCATAGAATTAAAACCTCATTATATTTCCAAAATAAAGAATTCATTATGCTAAAAAAAATAATACATTAACCCTTAAGGATCCTTTGGATCACACTATAGTCTCTTTAAGTAATTAATTTTATTCTTTTCCTTCCCAAAATATCATACCAAACTAAATGAAGATGATAAATAATGTTGAAAACCCAAATGAACAATAATGAAAATTATCATCGGTACAAACAAAAATAATCACACTATCGAAGATCCAATCTATCTAATAAATTAAAATGAAACCAATCAATATTTTGAAGTAGATGTAAGTTGATTGTGATCTGAATGAAACCAAAGAATAATTTTATATCTGGATAGGATGATGAAAAAAGTCCAAGATAGATATAGATCCATAAAGTTGTACATATATATGAGTTAGACTAATGTAGTTGCAATTTGATCTTTTAAACCAATATGAACCACTTCATTATATTTTCTGAAATCCCAATGAATCCTAGAAATGAACTCCTATGAATAAGAGACACAATGTAAGGAACTAGCCTTAAACATTGAATATTATAGTCTTTTGAACTAGAAATTACATTCAATAATCTCTTCTTTATAGAGTTTTATAAAATTGATATAGACACTTAAAATGTAAACCCATAAATTTCAATTGGAAACATATACTAAGTATCCATTTTTTCACAAAATAAAACATTATTTATATTAATTACACATCTTTAATACTCTCATAATGATATCTTCTATGTCTTTACTAGTCCTTAATACCAGTGAAAAATAATTTAAAATTTTGGATGATAAAAAAAACCTCTATAAGGTAAACAAATAAATGAAACTATTAACCAAGTAAAAACCCATAAAAAGTTCTTCAAAATACATTTTCCCCATAAAAGGGTCATCATTTCAATAATATCATTCTCTTACCTTTTTAAAATAAAATTATTTTATTGAAAAATTATTAGAAAAAATATAAAATATATGTTGGTAAAATGAAACAAAATTTTATATATCAATCTTACTAATACATTATCTATCTTAGCTGCATAGGGATTAACTATTATAGTTACAGTTGGAATAATAATGGTAGTATTATTCTTATAATCTCTAGGGAGATTCCAAATCGGTTAACTCTGTCTGATTAACCAATTTGTTAGAGGGACATAATGGGATAACCCACCCCTAATTTATCATGGAAGAATTGGTGTTCATAAAAAAATTATTGAGAAATATATAATAGTAATACCACATAAATCCTTCAAAAAATAAATGTTCGATCAGAAAATTACTTTCCATTTTTAAAAAACTCTTAGTTTTTTCAAAGATGCACACTCTTAAATAAAAAAAATATTTTAAAATAAAATTATAAAACTGAAAAGGATTTTTCCAAAAATTACCACATCATGAATGAGAGAAATTATGTTCATGTTGTCTATATTAAAAAATCATATTCGTTGGGTTATGTAAAAATAGTTGTAAGAGTAACATTAAAAGAGGTTTTATCAAGTAAAGTCCCTTACCTTGTGTGAGACTACTCACATATAATATTTAAATTCCTAATTAATTAACATTTTATAATTATTTACATGACTTAGATAATTTTTCAGAATTATTATTCCTTTACTTTAACTTATTATCATTATGTAAAAATTACATAATTATTTTAGTTCAGATCAGTTGTTTTGACGATATTCGGTATTTGAGTCTCAAATGAATTTGGTAGAATTTCAATTAAAAAGTTGATATTATTCCATCATATCTAGAATTGTATTAATTAAATAATAAAAATATTTATACATAAATTATTCTTTTCATCCCAATAATGGAATTTGTTTATGAATAATGAACTAACTTTATGGTCATTGAGATCGTAGGTCATACGTATGCATAAGCAACATTCTCATTTTTTAATGATAATTATGGGAAAATGTTTATATAATTTTAACATTAAATAGCTAAAATAATATCAACTTATCAAATTATTTATCTAAATATACATATATATATCTTCCATGTTATTTGGTAATGAAAAATGATTCACATTGCTTCATGGAGGTGATAATTCACATATACGCACGAATGACGATATAATTTTTTTATGCATGGGAGTATAATAATATTAATAGTATAATATATTACAATAAAATATAAATATCTCAATAATATCATATTTACGAATTAATTACATCATTATAACATTTCTTGAGAGATGGTAATGGTAAATTAATTTAATCGGTTCACAGGGAGGTACTCAGTTGTGCACAAGAATGATAAATTATTTTCCCATTTGAGGGAAGTGGAGAAGGATTTAGGTGATAATATGAACTTAATAAAATTTCAGTATATTTAGGATAATATATTTATTAATTAATCATGGTATTAGATTATTTAGAGGTGGTTGAAGAAGAAATAAAATAGAAACACTTTTTTTTAAATGAGCCCTCTTCTTTAAAAATTATTCATTGATTAACAATATTAAGCCCCATAGAATGTTATTCATCCAAAAATAAGATATATTTTTTTAAGGATAATAGGAAGGTATTCAAGAATAACCATTCTTAACCAAATTTTTTTTAAAGTGTGTTGAAAAGTGAAAAATAGGTTCCCTTTATAAGGGAGGGGAGGGGCACTATTTGAATTTCTCATAATAGTGAATTTATATAAATTAATTTTCTATTCCTAATGCATCCTAATTTAATTATTTTTAATATATAATTTTTGTAGAAATAAAATAATTAAATGAAATGAATACATTTCTGGACAATTTTTTAGTCCTTATAATTTTTCTTTAACCATTACATAACATCATTAACTATTACCTTGACAACAAAGATATTTACAATTTAAGGGTTAATATAATTACAATAGAATGTAAAAGAACATATAAATGATTCAAATATTAAATTTTAAACTTATTAAAAACATTTATTCTAATATAATATTTTTATGAATTTTATATAATTTAATAATATGTTAATTATCTAAAAATATCATTAATGTCAATTTTGACACAATTCATTAAATTAACTTTCAAAAAATTCAATAATACAGCATAAATTATAATAAATTATTCTAAAGCATCCCTAACATGTATATGTATTCTAAAATATTCTTTAATGAAATTAATTATCCCAAATTATATTTCTTTTAATATTTTTAATATTATTTAGTTTATATTTCCATTAATTAAAAAATTACTCCATCATCATTGTGAAATCCTTTAAGGTAATTATTTATTCCATAAAAAATAAAAATAAATTACCATGAGGAAGATAAATGTTTCAAAATTCAAAATACTATTTATATTATAACACATCTTTATTATATTCCTTTATTAAATAAATAACATGTTAAAAACAAGACCCATATAAGTTTGACTTTTCATGGAATATAATATTATAATCATTATAATCCCCTAATAATGGCCATAAATGATTGCATAATAGATCCATTGATTATTATTGGTTATAAATAATCATAAAATAAATGTATGCAATTTTTTCGGTTCACTTTGAATAATTTATAATATTATTCTTAACTATAATTACCTGATTTACCCATAACCGTGGTAATAAAAATTACTAAAATTATTATTCATACTGTTAAAAAATAAGAGAGTTTTATTATATATATGAAACTTTTTAGTCCAAATATGGAAGATATTTTTCAAAATTAAAAAAGGTTTCTAAATTAATTAAATATCATTCACGTAGAGGGGTGAAACAATGGGTTTTAAAAGAGAAATTTTTTAAAAGTTTGAAATGATTTTGTATCCAAATTTAGAATATAGAATATTTAAATGAAAACAGTTATATTAATATATGATATTCTGTCTAATTTTACATAAAAATTATTCTAAACTATAATTTAGAATTATAGATTATTGAGATGACAATTTAGTTTTCAATTAAAAGGTACCATTTTTCATTATAAGTAAAAAATGATACAAATCAAAAAAAAAGTTCAAGAAAACTAAATTTTTATACTAAAATTTAAAAAATGATGTTTAGTTTTAAAAAAAATCACAAATTTGTTTTAAAGAAATAGTTCTTTCAAAAGTTTGAAATAAAACCTTTAGAAAAATACTTCTTTTTATGCGTAAATTTGGATTTATTTTTCTATAGTATATTGAAAACACATATGATAAATATTAGAAATTATATTATATATATATATGATATATGTAATTAAATAATATAATCCAACAATAGTGATTTTTTATTCGTATATAAAATAGTTTTTCTCATTTAAATTATTTTTCAGAAAGTGATTTCCTTTTTTAAAGGGTTTTAGTTTCATTTAAAATTAATTGGTCACCAAATAATTAAATATATATACATGTGTATACTATATTTTTCATAATTGAGTTTATCATGTTTATACCCACTCTTATAATTTATTGGTTATAATGACTGGATTTGAATAATAATATTTAGTAGTTTATTGAAGCTAGTTGTGGTATATCTTGTATGCTATCTGATATAGTCATTCGTTTTAAAATCTCGGTATTTAAAATTCTCCACCGCCCATTAATAAATTTTATCCTCATAATATCAATTAATTATTAGTATTTATTATTACACTAATCAAAATGCCTTTATCAAAACACCATATTGGAAAAAAATTAATAAAAAATGCATATTAAATGAAAGAAAAGGAAGTATGGGAGTCACCTTTGATAACACATTCTAGGGTTCCATATAGGTAAAAGAGAAATTGAATGGAAAATTAACTATGAAGATATCATAGAGTGTGATAAATAACATGTTCTTGAGAATTTAAACAATCAAAAAACTATAAATTTGTGATATGTTAAATGTTCATTGACTTCATAGTAAGAAAAAAATTGGAAAACATTTTTGTTTCTAGAAACATTTCATAGAGTTGAGGGATTAATTTACATCCTAGACTAAGTGCATATGGACACATAATTAAATCAAAATTATATTATCATACATTAGTCAATTTCCACCATAAAATCATATTTTTATCTAAATAATGAGCATTCAAGATGAATTATTCATGTATGAAGCACTAAACATAACTTCTAGATAATCACATATTCTAAAAAAATTTAACCATCTATTTCTCCTATCATGAAACATTAACCAATAATATATTGGATTGTATAATAAAATATAATTCCCTATAAAAAAACCTTTATAAGATGAGAAATTAATTCAATATTGAAATTTTAATGGAAATACCCAATGTTCAACACATATCATTAAATAAATAACAATCCTTAATTTTTCTCGAAAATTTTATAAGATAAGATGTTAACCCAAAATTAAAAAATATTTGATCACATAGTATTCTAAGATAATTTTAATATTGATCTCCAAAAAACATCAATTCCACCCAAAGTCTTATAAAAAATTACTTTTCCTAATAATATTCATGGTATACTTACCATTTCCATAAAAAACCCAAATTACTATATTATACAATAAAATCATATTTTACTCCAAAATACTATTCAACATTTATTACTCATAATATTATATTTTCTATAATCTTATATAATTCCTAAAATAGTGGACATATTTCGAAATAAAATTATTCACTTAATCCCAAAGTCATTTTCCAACCCCTATATTTTTAATTTGATAAAACATATGTTCCAAAAGTCAAATTATTCATAAAAAAATCAGATTATATTAATTTAAATAATAAATCATACTAACTAAGAATTTGAATAGGCATGTGGTAGGTGATTCATCATTTTCCCATAAACTTGTGGGCTCAATTTACATGGTATCTCTTAATGTTATGGGTTGTCCTTTTCCTAGAACTATATTTATATAATCCTTATTAAATTTCATAAATGTGATAAACAACCTAAAAAATAACCTTAAAATTTTTTAATAGCAAATCTAATCTAATAACTTACATTTTCCATCCAAAAATTTAATAACCCATAATTACCTAAAAAATGTCTCCCAAGATACAATTAGTCACCTTAAAATTTCAAAACATGAATCCTCAAAAGGGGATACAAACACAATGAACTAATGATCAAACAAAATATTATAAACCAATCATGATATTCATAACTATTAATAAGATATCCAAATCTGAAATTTTTTATAAACTATCCTTTGATGAAAAATATAAGGGCTTGACATTAAACATTACTTATTCTAGTGATTTTCACCAATAACTCAAATTTGAAGATATTTTCAGTTAAGTGTTGTAGATAATTTGGAAAAACTATTCCAATGTAAACCCATACATTATAAGTGGACACTTATACTCAGTGTTTGTTTTTTCACAAAATAAGAAATGATTTTTTTTCATGACACATCATCATTAATATCATCATGACATCCTCATTGTCCATAAAAGATTTTAATACATGGTGAAAACAGTTTATAACATAGGATGAGAAAAAAATATAATTAATAAAAATAATAAAAAATGGAAACAACTACATTGTTGAAAACCCATGAAACATTTTATTAAAATTAAAATATTTACCCAAAAAAAGGAATCACCATTTCAAAAAAGATCATTATCTTACCTTTTCAAAATCATATGATTTTCATGAAATTAGAAAATAATTCCGATAAAATATAAGTATAAAACATGGGACATTATTTTCCATATCACTCATACAAATAATGTATATCTCTCAACTATATAGGGAGTAACCATAAAAATTAAATTTTAAATAATCAATGGTGTATTATTTCTATAATCTCTTATGATAAACATAATTTATTAACTCTATCCCATTTCCCAATGTAGAGGAGAGCTATAAAGAGCTCACCTACCCTCAGTATATCATGTAATGACCCATTCTCATAAAAAAATCTAATAAACCATAACATATGAATAACAAATAATTATTTTATTAAAGAAATATTCTTGAATAAAATCACTTTTCTATTTTCAAATCATTTCAAATATTTAAAATGCCGTAAAATCATAAATGAAAACATTTTATTTTAAAATAAAATTGTAGTCATATAATGTAAGCTGTAAGAAATTATAGAATCGTGAATAAGGGAAATTATGTTCATTCTATTTTTGTTAAAAACACTCCTTTTGGATTTTGTAAAAATAGGTTGAAGAGTACCATTAAATGAGGGGTTTTTTAAAGAAAGTCCCTTACCTTGAATATGAAAAGTCATGTACCATCTTTATTTCCCTAAAAAATAATAATTTGTTAATTATTTACTTGAATTATATCCTATTTAAATTTCATTATTCCTTATGTATCACTTATTATCATGTTATAACAATTACATAAATATTTTATGTTCCCATTGGATGTTTTGATGATATTCTGTATTGGGGTCGAAATTGAATATGGTATGATGTCAATAGAAATTTTTTTATTACTCCAACATCACTAAAATATTATTCATGATGTAATAATTATTTTTATACATAATATATACTTATAAAACCAATCATGGATGATTGTTATGAAAATTGAACCAACATTACGATCATGTAGATGGTAGTCCATACTTAAATTTGAGTAACGTTGTCATTTGTCAATGTTTAGTATGGAAAAAAGGATAATATCATTTTATAATTCCAGGTAATAAAAAATATAACAATATAAAATTAATTGTTTAAATATACATATATATATATATATTTCTTTGTATGTAGTGTTGTAAAACTAATCACATCGCTTCATCGAGGTGATTATTCACACGTATACAAAAATGACATTATCATTATTCTATGAAAGGTAATATAATAAAATATATGGGAAATTATCCTTTAAGAATGATGGATATTTCACTAATATCATATATAATAAAAAATTCAAAATTATAACAATTATTGATATATGGTGATGGAAAATAGATCTCATCGGTTCGTGGGGTGGTATTCTGGAGTACAGACGAACAATTAGTTCATTTTCCATTTAAGGGATGTTTATATGTTTATAGGTGATGATATTAACATAATAAAAGATCACAAGATACTAGATTTATTATTTCATCATGGTTGATGGTGATTTTAAGGATCTGTAAGATGAAATAAAATAGAAACACATAATTAAAAATGATGCATCATCCTTATAAATCCTCCATTTCTTTTCACATTAAGACCACTAAGAATTGTTTTCTTACTAAAATAAGAGATATATAATTTGGGTAGGGATTCAAGTATGGGACTTGGGATTATCATGGCGAAAACAAATAGGAAATAATGTATGAATAAAAGATAAGTATATGTTTTCTTTTATAAGAGAGGGGAGGCACACTCTTATAATTTCTAAAAAATAGTAAATTAATATATTTAATATTATATTCCAAATGGATCCAAAATTATTTATTCAATAAAGGATTATTTTTTGTCAAAATAAACTAATCCAAAAAAATTATTCATTTTTTACTATTTTTTAATACTTATCATTTGGATTTAACTCTTATTTAACTTCTTTAACTCTTACATGCACAACATGGTTTTTTTCATTTTTATGGTTAATATATTTACTATAAAATTCCAAAAGACATATAAATGAGACATATATGACATTTTAATCTTTATACCAAACTGTTAGCTAAATCTATGTATTTTAAAAAAATTATATCATTCAATAATATATTATTTATCATAAAATATCATTAATGTTTATTTAGACACTATTTATTAATTTAACTATTAAAAAATCAGGATTACAAAATAAATTGAAAAAATATATCTTTTAACACATCAATAACAATTCAATGTCATCGATAAAATTTTTGGATGATATTCATTATCTTAAAATAAATTTATTTTACGATTTTTAATATAATTTATTTTATATTTCCATTAACTAAACAATTATTGCACCATCGTTGTGATAGAATTTAAGATAATTATTTATTCAATAAAAATTAAAATGAAATTAACAATATGAAGATAAATTATTTATATTTTATAAATCTATTTATAGTCTAACATGTGTCATTGATAACACCATATTAAAAAATATTTCTCTTGTCTAATTTTATCGGATGTCTCTTGTTAAAAACAAGAGTATTACAAGCTTGAAGCTTCTTTGAATAAAATATTATAATGGTTATAATCTCATAAATGGGGCACCAAATTGTCAAATAAATAATCCTTTAATTCTTATTGATGAACAGTAATTATAAAATAAAATTAGGGAATGTTTTATTATCATTTTATTATGTTGATAATATTATTTTTACCCTTAATTACTTGATTTACCATTAACAGTTACAAAAATTACAAATGAAATAATTCATTTTATCAAAAAAAAGAGACCCATTTACTAAAATTTGACCTTCTTAATCTACTTATTGCGAAAAATATACAAATAAAAATATATAAATGTATAAAATCAATTTAAAATTAATCCCATTGACGTTGTTAAATAACAATATTTTAAATTGAAAATGTTCAAAAGATTGTTATTTTTTTAAAACCAAATTTAAATTGAACAATGTTAAAATGACATAAATTGTATTAATAAATTCTTAGTTGATATAATTTTACTTTAAAACTTATTTAAAATATAATTTATCATTATGAATTATCTATATGAAAAGTTAGTTTTCAATTAAAATGTATAATTTTTCAATATTCATCAAATAATTATACATACTAAAAAACACAAATATTTCAAGAAAATGTAATTTTGACACTTCTAATTCAAAAATTAAGATTACATTGTAAACTAAATTTTACAAAAATGTCAAAAATTACTTTTAATAAAAGTAAACCACCAAAAGGGTGAAACATGCCTTTAGAAAAATAAAGCATTTTATGTGTAGAATTGGATTTATTTTCATATCATATCAATAAATAAATATGATAAATTTTAAATATAAAATATAATATTATATAAATATATAATTCATTAATATAATCCAAAAAGTGTGATTTATTTATTTTATATATATATAACAAACATGTTCTAATTTAAATAGTTTTTTAGATAAAAATTTCCTTTTATTTTCAATGGGCCTTTACATTAATTCATAATTAATTAGTTACGAAATAAATATATTACCTTACACATACTCTAATTTTATTATGATAATGGAATAATCCATCATCAATCCACTTATCATCCCCCTTTTATTCTAAAAAAGGAAATATTGTGTGCAAGGTGTTGTTTCATCACCTTCAATGATGACAAGTTTTCATTTTCCTTTTCCACCACAAAAAATGATAATTAATCCATTTTAATGGTTGAAACCGATTTTAAAATTTATATTACATCCCATTTTACTTTATATGTGTAACATATTAACATAATTCTAAATCATAAAACTTAACGTGTCCGTTGTGATCCAAAAGTGCTTAAATTAATCTTATCAAATATCATTAACATATTATCTAATTATTAATAATCATATATTGGTAAAAAAACCATATAAGGACAATTAAAATTATTTATTTTCATTAATAACATTTAATTCCAATTCTTTATAATTATTCATATTTTACATGAACTTAGTTTCTTATATACATGCGAACTCATCATGAAAATCAAGAAAACGAACGCTTCCAAATGTTGAAATCCAACATTATTACTCATCAAAAGACATAAATGAACTTAAAAGAACAATAAAGAATAAAATTAATATTTTAATGGTCCTAACTCAGTTAATTAACTTATTTTATTTTATTATCTAGTAAATTATGGTAAAGATTAGAACATATTCGACATAAGGTAAGGTTTTTCTTCCCAAACCTCAATTTTCATTCGGGTTATGATTTACCCCACTATTAAGTAATGTAATTATTCAATATTTTAATATAATTACTATAAAATCTATGTATTTAAACAAAATATATATATATATAATTTCTCTTTTCATTTATTGGATAATACATGTTTTATAAGGTTCCCTTCATAGTTATTCACAATACAAAAGCTTGATTAAAGATAACTTCTCGATTTATTACCCCTTTTCAAGTAAAAAAACATAATCTATATTATGAATCAATTATTTTTATAAATTCACTATTGTTTTCACGAAACCTGATATTTTTTTATTTCTTGTTTTATACAAACAATTTCGAAAAGTATAAATGATTTTTCCAAAAATAAAACTTCATTTAAACATAAAAGTTACATTTCTATCTAGAATTTCTTAATAATTTGATTAAATTATTTTCATTTATTGAAAAACCTATTTTTATTTTTATTCTTTATTTATATTTATATTTTATTTTAATCATCCGTATTATTATATTAAATGGTTTATGTTTAGTTTTACTATGGATATGCAATCTTGATACCATTTACCATACTTCTCATAATGGTTAGTGATTATGTTTACATATTTTGGAATGTTTTTTACATTTTATAGATATATATTGTTTATGTTTATCCTAACTAATATATGGAATTAATTGAACTTATTAATTTATGGGTGGGCCCTCTATAGCCATTTGATGTATTAGTAGGTGTCATTAGATAAACTAGTCTAGGTTTTCACCCTTTATGCATAGTGTCTTGGATGAGGCCTTAAAATTATGTTCATGATATCTATCATTATGAATTAATTAATTATGAATATATTTATGGTTATTCCTTGTGAATATTTAACTAGTAGGATATCCACAGTTGTGTTTCATTTTGTAATTATTTAATCATATTTTATTCCTTTTATTTTATTATTAAGATTATGTTATATTGACCTATATTTTTAGTTATTCACTATACCATATTGTTTATGTTTATGATAGATTCTGATGTATTACATACCATTACGTATAATCTATGCTCACCCATTTAATATGATTTATTTTTTCCTTTTAGGTGAAGATGATTATTTTGAAGGTATTTTATGAATAATATATGTGTTATAGATGTTCCCAATAGAATCTATATATTATATATCCTTTCAAATTTGAATTGTAAAACATTTTTTATATGGTTTTTAAAAACTATATGACTATAATGTCCTTCAGGATATGAATTCCTTGTTTATTAAACCAATGTAATGAAGTAAGGCACCGGTTACGGGAAGCTAGGGTTAGGGTCTCTAAAGTTGGTATTAAAGGATGTTTACTTGAAATGTTGGAAAATAGATTTTGTAAAGAATATATTAGGGAACATGAAACAAATATAGACTTTGAGGATAAGAATATAAGAACTTCCCATAATTTTGGTAAGATAGATATTATTTGGATAATCATAGAAATAAAATCCTATGTAGATAATAAAAGTGGGTGTGGTTCATGTACGGATGTTCCTAGGGGTATGAACTCCGAAAAGGTGTCTCGGTCCTGACTCAAAGTATCGTATTACAAGGAAATAGACCTTACTTTACACCTAGTTTTCTACTCTAGGGGGATTTTTTTAGGATAAGTCACATTTTATTTACAAACCATTGTGAAGGTTTAAAATTAAATATGTTACAAAATAACCCAAATGTGTGATTATGAAAATAAATATGCATAGAATTTAAATTTATGTTAAGTAATTTTCTATTTGAAAATATAAATTATTATTCATAACTTAATAAAGTGTATTCCATTATTTAGAAATGGATCCTAGTTTAAGGAATGAAAACTATATAAACTCAAATATCCCATGTATGGATTTCCCTACAATGAAATATAATGATGTTAGAATCAGTTCTTATAATGTTGTTGAGAAAAATATGACTATACTAGGATAGATAACTCATGATATGAAGATTAAATTTACCCATATAGAGCATCCTAATACACAATGTGGATATGAAATATTATATTTCCTTATGTGACCACAACCTCTATCATTAAATAGGAATACCAATCCATTTGTAGCAGAGTAGAGAATAAGTTCCTTAGAGAAGATATTTCACACTTAGGGATGAAATGAAATGGATAATGTTGTAAAGGTAGTTTATTATTTGTTGAGACATGATGATAAATGGTGTTAATTTATTCGAAACAAAAAGTTGTGCGACGAAATTAAAAAAAATAAAAGAGGGATTTTAAAGAAATTTTTGTATAAAAATATTTTGCTCCCAAAAGGTGAGAATATATAGAGAAATATTTCTTATGTATAATATATTAAATTGATGGAAATATTTAAGTATTTATCCATCATTTCATGTATTGAAATTATTATCCTAGACTACATACGTAATCCAATGAACATTATTGGTTGATTCTTTTATGGTCTAAAACAATTCCATCAAAGGGCACGAGTCTCCCAAAATATCTCATCATATGAATATATAGTCTCATGTGATATCAAGATTGAAAAATAATTCACTATGTCTTATGAAATTATTGGAAACCAGTAGAAGAAGATGGCTATTGAACACTCTAGAAGAGGAAGTAATGAAAGGGATAAAAATGGGAGTGTTGATTTTCTATCCTGCAATAGTTGTGGGATGAAAAACCTTGATAATTGTTTGATGGGTATGGGTGTTAGTGAAAAGTGTGTCAAAAAAGTCCACCAATCCCATTATTGAAATGGAATCAAAGAAGCTACCATTTCCAATGCTACAATTTCAAATAGATAGGACATTATGAAAATGATTTTCCTATGCATCAAAGAAACATTACCTAAAGAAGTACAAGGGAGAAGGGACAAGATTATGTGATCAAAACTATTGAGTTTTATGTTCCTAATGATGTGGTAGTTGGTAAATTAATCATTTGAACAAACATATACAGTGATTTATTTTATTTTAGATCATCGAATTCTTTTATATCTTCCCAGTTTTCAATGAAAATGAGAAATTTTTATTTTGATTTAATAAATGTTTTTTAAGTCAAAACTCTTATGGTAATTATCATTACAAGAAATATATATCAATTAGTCCCATGTATGACACATAAACATGCTTTATTTGATGATCTATTCATCATACCTATGACTAACTCTGATATAATCCTCAGTATATAATAGATTTCAAAATAAGATGCAAAAATCTATGACCAAAAAAAGGAAACTGTGATTGGTGTGGAGGATGTGGAATCCATCCTCTTTAGAGTTGAATCTACATCACCCAATTATTATCTATATCCACCTCCAGTAGCTCTACTAAATTATATTATTAAGGATGAAGTGAAAACATCATCTATGGATGGGAAATGAAATCTTGAAATTTGAAAAGTCCCTATTCTGAATGAATACACTGATGTATTTCTAGAGGATTTACCTGTACATCCTATAGAGCAGGAAGTTTAGTTCTATATCGATTTATTTCTTATTGCTGGACCTATATCAAGGGATATTTATTGAATCTACACTATGTAATTATTTTAAGTGAAGAAGATAATTGAAAAATTGTGTGATAAAGGATTTATTGTCACGACCCATCCTTAGGGCCCGTGTTGTGACTACCCCAAGCCCGTCTTTCATAGGCCAGGGGTTGGAGACTAGAACCATTGGCGTATACCAGATAAGGGGAAGTAATTTTCCTTTTTAACATGTAACACACACACACAGTCTGAACACAAGTAGTAGAGGCATCAACTAGATATAAACACTAATTAAAACTAAATACATGAGAATGTGTTGAAAGGAAAGGGGTCGGAAATAAAATCCCAACAATAAAGTACAACTGCAAAAAAATAAACAGAAAATTCTGATTCATCCTCTGGAAATCCCACTTGAAGGGTGGGTACAGATTTCCTCCTCAACACCTTAGTTTCGTCCGTCCGCTCCGTGTACGTCTCATCAAGTGTTCCACCTCTAGGTACCGTCCAGCTCCACAACTCTCTACCTCGATCTGTGTTGTCCATCATCCGCAACCAACAAAATGAAGTGTGAGAATAGCCTGTGCAGGGGTGAGTATAACAATACTTAGTTGGGACCCTGAGACCCCCAAAGGTCGCCCAGAATTCACGAAGGATAAACCATAGAATACAGATACAATCATGAAGTATCAACCAACCAACCATAGGTATATGCCCATACATATACCTAAGTTTCCAATCTCATCCCAGCTCCAACTCTCAATCCCAAATGTAACCCATTACACATAGGAAGTTTGTAAATCACCATGATGATAATGGTTGAAATACATGACTCAGCTTTCACAGGTATGCCACAAATATAGAGAGATATAGATGATCAGTTGTAGCCACTAGATCATATAAGCTGTCAGAACCACATAGGATACAGGCCAGCTAAGCTGTCGGACCCACACCAGATATAGGCTAGCTATCTTGTCTATGCTTTCAGACCCACACAGGATACAGGCCAGAAATATCCTCTATGTTGTCGGACCCACACAGGATAGAGGCCTACTATTCTAAAGTAATAGAGATGATCAGTTATAGTTACTGATTTATATAAGATGCCAGGACCACATAGGATACAAGACCTGCTACACTGTCAGAACAGTCGAACCCACATTGGATTCTAGTACAGTTGTCATTATCATCGAACCCATGAAGGATTCCAGTACGACAGTCATCGTCGCAGACGCAGCTAGCTCTAGGATTCCCGCACATAGCACGCTCAATTCTGGGAGGTTATGATCCTTGAGAAAAGAGTTCAACACATCAACTATCACGAAGTCTTGAGTTTATGTATCATGAAGTTCTGTCACATCAAATGAAACCCAACATCACAGACGACGCGTCTATCGAACTACTGGTCTGAGTGTTATTGGTTGTCATGTTCAAGGGGGGCGGTTGGATTTACACTCGTTCCAAACCCGTCCATTTTCCAAAGTCTTCCAAAACTCATTTAGTGTATCGCAAATGGTCTGCCTCGTCACGAGGGTCCTAGTGCCTCAGATGATGCATCAATCGGACACACAATCTAGAAGTTATTCGCGTTTAAGCGAAACAGGTCCGGCCCGTCAAGCCCAGTGGGCTGGCAGGTCGGCCCGACCTGGTTCAGTGGGTCCGACCTGGCTGGGGGTTGGCCCAACCTGGTTTGGCGGATCCGACCCGGCTAGGGGGTTGTCATGGCTTGGTGGGGTGTGACCCACCCACGAACCTGGCCCGTGGAGCGGGATGATCTGGTTCACCCGACGGCGCCGCCTCTACCTACCCAGTCGGCTGAAGCCAGCCGGTTTTGTCCAGCGCGAGTGGCACACGGTTGCGGGCCATGGTTCCCCCAACCCGCTACACTTGCAGGTGCCTCACTACTCTAGCTTGGCCAGCTGTGGCCATCTGGTTCTTCCGTCAAGTTGTCCGCACAGCGGGCCATAGTCTTCTCCGCAGCGCGGCGCCAAGGGGGCGATGTTGTCCTCTAGCCAGGCCGGCTATGGCCGACCAGTTCGGTTCGTCCATCGAGGGGCATGTGGATGCGGGCTGCGGTTTCCTCCACGCGGTCGACGTGACGGTGCTGGTCCTCCACCACCGTGGCCAACATGGCTACGGCCTTCGGTCACCGCCGCCTTCGATCGTCGCTGCCTTATTGTCGTGGTCTCTTTCTCTGGTGCGGTGAGACGGCACCACAGCCTTCTGACTCTGCCTCCGTCTCCAAATAAACCAACAATAAACAGAGTAACGCTGGACCGTGTTGGTTCAGCTAGCGCCCTCTGTATTAGATGATATCATTTGGACAATGACAAACCAAGGTATTCAATGAAGAACAAGGTATAATTTTATTCCATTAAAATTAATCAAATCTCCCTGCCTCGATTTGAAGTTAGTTCATTGTTGACGGTGTCGATTTGTTGATGATGGGGAGTGTCCGAGGTGGAAGCGTAGTTGTTGGTGATGTTCTTCGCGGGCGGCATCTTCTCCCTTGACATGGAGGAAGTGGAAGGAAGACGAAGTTCCTCATGGGAGTTTCCTCACGTCCTTTCCCTAGTTGAACAAGATATAAGGAGTTGCTTCACAGTCTTCAAGAAGTGGATAATTCTTCATGTTTTTTGGGGAATAATGTTCTCCCTATTCTCCAAAGCTACACCAAAACAAAAAGTGCCCAGCCAAAAATAATAACTTGGATTTTATTTTAATCCATGAGATGAATTTAAAAATAATTCAAATTTCGTGAGCCAATTAATTAATTTCTATTTAATTAAGTGAGTGTTGGAATCTTTAATGGAAGGAGGTGAAAGGTTTAATAGTTAAAGGGGGTTTATGGTATTTTAAAGGGGAGGTGAAGAGTTTGAGTTCATGTGGGCCCCACCACACATTATCCTCTCATGAGAGGTTATGTGGGGGTGGGAAACACCACCAGCCTCCCTTTGGAGATAATAACCACCAACTAAATAAAAATGTGTTACTCAAAAAATTTTATTAAATTTTTTATTTTATGTAGTAAACCCAAATTATAACATCCATCCTGTACAAAATGAAACTGCGGTAAAGGTCCCCTTAAGTGAATACTGGCGCTGCGAGATCATCAGTATCCTCGGATTTCAATTCTGAGCACCAGTTCAAAATATAATAAAATCCTGCTCATTAGTTCACTGAACATACCCGAACAAAACTTTAGAAACTTATTCCATGCACACCAGGCCTCAGAATCAGGTGATGTCAGAAAATGCGGACACGTAAAATTCCAAATAATTTAAGAAAAAAATTTCCTTTTAATTTCCAGGTCTTTACATTACCCCCACCTTAGGGCTTTACATCCCCATAATGCTACAACACACACTGGAGAAACAAATGGGGGTACTGAGCATGCATCTGAGCCTCCCGCTCCCATGTTCTCTCCTATAGGTTCTCGTGCTTCCAGCGAATGTGTACCAGAGGAATCGACCTTCCACGTAGGACCCACTACTTTAGATCCTCAATCTCCACTAGAACCTCCATGAAAGTCGCCCTATCATTGATGTCCATCTCCCAATGATCGATGATGTGAGACAGGTCGTGCACATATCTCCTCACCTAAGATACGTGGAAAACATCATGCACCCAGTGCAACTGAGGTGGAAGGGTCAGGCAGTAAGCCACATCACCTATTCTGCTGAGGACCTTGAATGTCCCGATAAATCATGGAGATAACTTTCCGCCTTGGCCAAATCTTTGTAGACCTCATCAAGGTGAGACCCGTAGGAAGACGTGGTCGCCATCCTCGAACTCCAGTGGTCTATATATCCTATCATCATAGGACTTATGTCTGCTTTGTGCAGTCTTCACCCACTCCTGGATGATTTGCACCTTCTCTATCATAGCCTACACCATCTCTGGTCCTACAAGTGTTGACTCCCCTAGGTCAATCCAGAACAGAGGTGATCTGCATGGTTGGTCGTACAATGCTTCATAAGGGGCCATCCCAATGGTGGAGTGGTATTTGTTGTTCTACAAAAACTCCACCAAGGGTAAGTGATCCTCCCAGCTGTGACCAAAGTCAAGGACACATGCATAGAGCATGTCGTCAAGAGTCTGAATGGTCCTCTCAGTCTGACCATCCGTCTGAGGATGGAAGGCGGTGCTAAAGAGAAGTTGTATCCCAGAAGCCTCCTACAACCCCCTCCAAAGCCGGATAGTGAAACGAGCATCTCGATCGGAGATGATAGCCGATGGTACACCATGAAGCTGTACGATCTCCTGAATGTAGAGGTGTCCCATGCTCCCTACTGAGCTCTGCTCTCTGATCGGTAGGAAGTGGGATGACTTGGTGAGTCTATCTACAATCACCTTGATAGAGTCATTTCCTCTGGATGTACATGGAAGACCTATCACGAAATCCATGGATATACCGTCCCACATACACTCAGGGACCTCTAAGGTTTGAACCAAGCCTTCTGGAACCTGGTGATCCACCTTCACTTGCTGACAAGTGAGGCATCGAGAGACAAACTTGGATACTTCTTTCTTCATACCTGGCCACCAGTACTATTGTCTGAGGTCTTGATACATATTCGCCACTCATGGATATACCACTTGAGGGAAAGTGTTGAAATCCCTCAACACCTCCTCCTATAGTTTATCTAGTACCATGGTACGTCCCCTAGAGAGGATAAAATGCTCCCCTCCATCAGAAAATCAATCAGGCACCTACCTTGTGGATATCTGAGCACGCCGCTTCTCACAGTCAAAATTCACACGCTGTGACTCTTTGACTGACTAAAGAAGTGGAGGAGTGACTATGAGAGCCTGAAGAAAGGCTACACCATCTATATCCACAATGGGTATCTCCAACACGGCTAGTTGCTCTGTCGCCTCTCCTAGCAGTTGAATGCCTGTTCTCCTGCTGAGAGCATCTACTACAATGTTCCCTTTCCCAGGATTATAGACTATCTCAAATTCATATTCTTTTAAGAACTCGATCCATCATCGCTATCTCAGGTTCAGGTCCTTCTGTGAGAAGATTTACCTATGACTCTGTTGGTCAAAGTAGACTGTAAAACACTCTCCCATAAGATAGTGACACCAGATCTTCAAGGTGAAGACCACTGCTTCTATCTCTAGGTCATGGGTAGCGTAGTTCTTCTCGTGCTGTCTCAACTTCCATGAACCATAGGCGATCACTACCCCCTCCTACTTAAGGACACACCCGAGTCTAGTCTATTATGCGTCGTAGTAAACTATCTACCTTACTCCCTCCTCTGGTAGTCGTAATATGGGCGCACTGGTCATCCTCTTCCTTAGCTCCTGAAAGCCATGCTGGCATATATCTAACCACATAAAGGGATTCCCCTTCTTCATCAATGTTGAAAGCGGTGCTGCAATCTGGAGAAGTCTAAACCAAATCTATGATAGTATCCAGCCAGGACCAGGAAACTCTGTACATCCATCACACTCCTGGGTGGATCCCAAGAAATTACTGCCTCGATCTTCGCTGAATCCATTGCATCTCCAACTTTCGAGATGACATGACCCAATAAGTGAACTTCTTGAATCTTTAACTCTCACTTAGATAGCTTACCATAATTTTGGTGCTCTTGGAGTGTGTCCAGTACTACTCGCAAATGGTAGGTGTGCTCTTCCTCAGTTGTTGAGTAAATCAGTATGTCGCTGATGAAGACTATGGATAAAAATCGAGGTAAGGCTGGAAGATCCTGTTCATGAGACTCATGAACACTGCTGGAGCATTGGTTACGCCGAACGTCATAACCAAGAACTCATAGTGGCCATATCGACACCGTAAGGCCGTCTTCTTCAAATCCTCATCTCTAACTCTGAGTTGGTGATAGCCTGACCTGAGGTCTATCTTCGAGAACCACCATGCTCCATTGAGCTGATCAAATAGGTCGTCAATCCTCAGGAGTGGGTACTTGTTCTTCACGGCCACCTGATTTAGGAGACGGTAGTTAAAAAACTGTCACACGCTCCCATCCGCCTTCTTGGCAAAAAAATCGGAGATGCCCAGGGTGAAACATTGGGTCGGATAAATCCATCCCCCCTACAAGTCCTTTAGTTATACCTGCAGCACACGAAGCTCGGCGAGAGCCATCCGATATGATGGAGTAGATATCATTTTTGTCTAGGGGTACAGGTCAATGTAGAAGTCTACCTATCTTCTAGGAGGTAGTCCTTGAATGTCATCAAGAAAAACATACGTGTACTAATCCACCACAATATGAAAACTCGGACACCTGACATCAACCGCTCTGAGGATGAGACTAGCCTACTGATGTGAGATCGGCTACCCCTCCTCTGAGTAAGTCCCTCCTGTGCTAAAAAGGATCCCTTATCATCAGTAAAGGTTAACCTGGTCCCATCCGTGCGGATACACCACACATTGCGCCTAATACAGTCAATCTGAGCATGAACTGTGGATAACGAGTCCATACCCAAGATGACGTCATAAGGCCTCGACGCCACTATAAGAAGATCCCAGTTGAAGATCTTGCCTCCTAGAGTTATCTCACACTGCTGGCACTAGTGTGTAATCATTGGGTATTCTTCCGTATAAGTATATATCCATAAGGATCGAGGCAACGGCTCCATCGGAATCTCTGAGCTCCAAACAAGGGAAGCTACAGTAAAAGAATGAATCTCTCTTGTGTCTATGAGTACTGCAGCATGGGTGGAGTAGATGGAGAGAGTACCTCAAATCATCTCATGTGGGATGTGGTCATAGGACTCAACTGCCTGGAGATGAGCCCTCCTCTGTCCGCCAGCTCCCTGTGGTCGGGGTGGACCTCTAGGTGGTGGTGGTGGTAAAGTCTTGAAACGTCATCCACCACCCGCTGCTCGGCCAACACCTCTGCCTCATCTTCCTACTGTCGGTAGACCACCACAGTCGATCCTACGCCAATTCATGGGAGATCCCTCAATAGTCTTCTGCTCATCTCCAGGCCGGGTTAGGTATTCACGAGCCATGTGGCCCTGCCCGCCGCGTGCATGGCACTGCCTGATCCTCGTATAGCAGACTCTATCTCATGTACCTCAGACAACTGAACCCATATCCTGGGGTCACCCACCTGAATGCCTGGTCCTCTTGGACCTCTACATCAACTGCTTATGGCCAGCCTTAGAAGACTCTGCTACATGTCTCCCTATGGTGGGTCTCGCCGCTGGTGACCGCTCAACGAGAAATCTCTCCACTAGAAGGGCACGCCCCATCACCCCCTCCCGTATCGGAATGCTGAGGGGAATCGTCGAATCCCAGATCTCATGCATGAGTCCCTGCTGGAAGGTCTGGGCCCTGAAGAACGGGTCCCATTCCATATCCATAGAGTAGCATGAGAGGATGGTAAACCTCACTGAGTAGTAAGCTATTGTCTTGTTTCTCTACTACAGATGAAGTAACTCCTGTATCCAAACTACACAAAGGGTGGCTAGAACAAACTTTGAGCGAAAGAGACTCTCAAAGTCTATCCAAAGTAAAGATGCCTCGTCATGCACCTGCAGCATCAGGCTCCACCATCTTCCTTTCACCACATGCAGGAGACTCGTGGAAAGGATCACCATGAGGTCGGCTGGTGTCCCTACCTATCTGAAAACATTGACGAAAACCTCCAGCCATTCATCAGCTACCTGTGGGTCCGTCTCTCCCCAAAACCAGGGCGGCCTCTGGAATTGAAACACACTCAGATGTTGTGCACTCTCTACTGCTAGAACTGGTGGTATCAGTGGTCCAACGAGTAGTGGTACCGCTGGTACCTCTTCTGTGATGGGGCCCTGCACCGAGGCCTTGTTACTCGGTGGGCTACCATCTCATATGTAACTCGGAACCCTAGTTGGCTACCTTCATGGGGCCATCCTGAAAATAAAAATGTGCTCCATGGTTAGATCAGTATACCTGGGGAGATGACACAGGTAATCACAAATAAAACTCCTGAAACACACACGCAATTAGTGTTTTCGTGCACTGAGTCGGAATTCAGTGGTCAAGGTCCTGGTGTATGGATATGTCAGTTTCCGCACCAACACTGGACTCCCTGGACTGAAAACCGCACTCAATACTCTTAACACTATTTCTTCACAGAAAAGTATAATCAGAGTCCAGAGTTCTATGGTAGAACCCACTCCTCTGATACTAATTTGTCACGACCCGTCCTCGAGGCTCGTACAGTGACTACCCCAAGCCCGTCATCCATAGGCCGGAGGCTGGATACAAGCACCAAAGGTGTAATCCCAAAAAAGGGAAGACATTACCTATTTATCCTATAACACACACACAATCAGAACACAAGAACTAAAGGCATCAACTGGAAGTAAACACTATGTAAAACTAAATACAAGAGAAAGTGCTGAAAGGAAAGGGGCTGAAAATACACGTCCATAGTAAAGGACAACTGTAGAAAAGTAAACAGCAACTACTGATTCATCCTCCTGGAATCCCACGTGAAGGGTGGGTAAAGATGGCCCCCTCGGCACCTTAGGTCTGTCTGTCTGCTCCGTGTACATCTATCCAAGTGGTTCACCTCTGGGTACCGTCCAGCTCCACAACCCTCTTCCTCGATCAGTGTCGTCTATCATCTGCAACCAACATGACGAAGCGTGGGCATAGCCCGTCTAAGTGTGTGTATTACGATACTCAGTAGGGACCCCAAGACCCCAAATGGTCTCCCAGAATCCACGAAAGATAAACCACAGAAGAAAGATACAATCACAATGAATCAACCAACCCTACTTAGTTATATGCCCATACATATACCTAAGTTTCCAATCTCATCCCGACTCCAACTCTCGAGCCCAAACACAAACCAGTCCACACAGAAATTAAGTCAATCACCACGATGATAATGGTTGAAAAACAGAAATCAACTAACACAGGTATGCCACAAATGTAGAGAGATATAGAGGATCAGTTGTAGCCACTAGAACATCTAAGTTGTTGTTCCAATAGAGGATACAAGCCAGATAAGTTGTTGGACCCACACAGGATACAGGCCATCTATCTCGTCAAATCTATTAGACCCACACAGAATAAATGCCAGCTATCTCGTCTAAGCTGTTAGACCCACATAGGATACAAGCCGGCTATTATATAGTAATAGAGACGATCAGTTGTAGTTACTGACTAATCTGAGATGTTGGACTCATACAAAATACTTGACCAGCTACTCTGTCAGAATTATCAAACCCACGCAGGATTCAGATACAGTTTTCGTCGTCGTCAAACCCACAGAAGATTTCAGTACAGTAGTCATCGTTGCAGACATTGCCAGTTCTAGGGTTCCTGCAAAGGGTTTGATACATCCACAATCACTAATTCCTAATTTGATGTATCCTGACATTCTGTCTCATCAAAAGAAACCCAATGCGATAGACGACACATCAATCGGATGCCCGGTCTTAGAGTTATTGGCTTTTTTGTTCCAAGCGCCCGGTTGGATTGATGCACGTTCCAAACCTGGCCACCTTCCAAATTCATCCAAAACTCAGTTAGAGTATCGAAAAAGGTCCTTCTCTTCGTGAGGGTCCCAGTTCCATAGACGACGCATCAATCGGATGCGCGGTCTAGAAGATATTCTCATTTCAGTGAAACGTGCTCGGCCCGTCAAGCCCAGTGGGCTGGCACATCGGCCCGACCTGGTTCGGAGAGTCCGACCAGGAAGGGGGTTAGCCTGGCCCGGTTTGGCGGGTCCGACCCAGCCTGATGGGGCGTAGCCTACTCAGGGACCCGACCCACGGAGTGGTCCATTCCGGTTCGCCCGGCGGCGCAGAGCGGCGCCGCCTCTCCTTGCCCGGCCGGCCGAAGCCGGTCAGTTTTGTCCGGCACGACCGGCCCGCAGTTCCCACACTATGGGACGCCACACTCCTCCAGCCCAACTGTCCCAAGACGGCCGGTTCATCCAGCAAGCATCCCACACAGCGGGCAGAGGTAGTCTCCGCAGGGTGGCACCATGGGGCCGCCGCGGTCCTCCAGCGCAGCCGGCTATGGCCGGCCAGTTCGGTTCGTCCATCGAGTGGCCCGCAGATGCGGGCCGCGGTTTCCTCCATGTGGCCGGTGTGACTGCACTGGTCCTACACCGTCGCGGCCCAGCCTGGCTGTGGCTTTCAGTCGCCACCACCTTACGTTATCGCCGTCTTATTGTTGTGGTCTATTTCTCCGGTGTGGTGCAACGGCGCTGCACCCTCCAGACTCTGCCTCTGTCTCCAAATAAACCAATACGCAACGGAGGAACGTCGGGCCATGTTGGTTTGACCCCCACCATCCATATTAGATGATATCATTGCCAATGATGAACCAAAGTATTCAATTAAGAATAATGTATAATTTTATTCCATTAAAATTAATCATATCCCACTACCTCGATTCGATGTTCGTTTGTTGTCGATGGTCTTGATTCATTGACGTCGGGGAGTGTCCTAGGATGAACCGTCGTTGTTGGAGAAGTTTTTCACGGGTGACATCTTCTCCCTTGACATGGAGGAAGAGGAAAGAAAATGAATTTCCTCATGGGAATCACCTCATGTCCTTGCCCCGGTTGAAGAAGGTAGAAGGAGTTGCTTCACGTTCATCGAGACGTGGAGCGTTCTTTGCATTCTTTGGCGAAGAATGTTCTCCCTATTCTCCAAAGCTCCACCAAAACATAAAGTGCCAACCAAAAAATAATAGATTGGCTATTATTTTTATCTTTGACATGAATTTAAAAATAATTCAAATTTGGTGAGCCAATTAATTAATTGAAAATTAATTAAGTGAGTGTTGGCATCTTTAATGGAAAGAGGTTAAAGGTTTTAGAGTTAAAGGGGGTTCATGGGTGTTTAAAGGGGAGGTGAAGAGTTTGAGTTCATGTGGGCCCCACCACACATTATCCTCTCATTAGAGGTTATGTGGGGGTGGGCCCCACCAACAAACTCCCTTTGGAGATAATAACCAACTAAATAAAAATGTGTTACTCACACATTTTTATTTACTTTTTAATTTTAAGTAGTAACCCCAAATTATAACTTCCATCTTGTACAAAAAATAACTGTGGTAAAGGTCCCCTTAAGTTATTACCGATGTTGCGTGATCATCGGTGTCCTCAGCTTTCAATTCTGAGCACTGGTTCAAAAGGTATAAAAATACCACTCATACATTCACTGAACGTACCCGAAAAAAACTTCTGAAAATTTTTCTTGGCACACCGGGGCTCGGAATCAGGTATCGTCAGAAACTATGGACTCGTAAAATTCCTATGAATCTATGAAAAAAATTTCTTTGAAATTTCTAGGTATTTATATTTATTCACCCTAGTGTTTCTCCACGGGGGCCCATGTTCACTAAGTAAAGATTAAAGATAGTTTCATGAGGTTGTCTATTGATTAAAGAGAAATCAATTCAATGATAATAAATAACATGTATCCTCTACCTCGTATTGATAATTTATTTTATCCACTTCATGGTGCACAATAATTTTCGATGACTATCCTTTGATCTAGATATTATCAATTTCATGTGAGGAAGGAATATATTTCAAAGATAGTAATTCAAACTCGGTATGGACATTAAGAGTTTTCAGTAATCCCATTTGGGATAACTAATGCACCCTCTGTATTTATGGACTAAGGAACAGGATGTTCATTGAATATCTTGAAAAAAAATTTGGGGTATTTATTAATGTTATATTGATATATTCCAAATGTTTTTAGGACCACGAGAACCTCTTGTGGGTTGTTTTGGAGACTATTATAATAAAATATTTATTTGGGATGATTAGTAAGTGTGAATTATGCATTCAAACAACATCTTTTCTTTGCTATATTTTCTCTAGTCATGGAATATTAGTTGATACAACAATGAGAAAGGAGGTTACATAATGGCCTACACCAATGAATGTATCCAATATACATAGTTTTATTGGTTTAGCATGTTATTATCGACATTTCTTTTAGAACATTTCCTAATTTGATAACCCATTAGCTAATCTTACATGTAATGGGGTTTTGTTTGTATAGAAAAAAATAGTGTGAATAATGATTTGAAGAATCAATGGGGATATTGGTGATTGCTCTGACCCTAACTCTACCATCGGGAAATTGTGGATTTGAGATTTATTATGATGAATAATAGAATAGACTATGTTTTTTCCTTATGCATATTGATAGAGTTATTTTATATGAATCAAGACATTTGAAAACTCTTGAATATAACTATAAAAATAATTATGTTGACGTAGAAACTATAATCATTTCCCGAAAATTATGAAAACCATGTCTCTATGGTGAAAGGTGTGAGATATATAAAAATAACAAGATATTGAAACATATCATCTCATATAAAGAACTCAACTTGAGTAAAATTTAGTGGCTCGAACTACATAAGGATTACGATTGTATGACATGCTACCACCTTGGGAAGGAAAATGATGTAGAAAATCCATTAAGTAATAAGGATCATACAGTTTTGAACAAAATTTGGATTCACAAGGACGCTATTCACATAGATCTAATAAATATGGATATGGGAATTATGATTTAAGGTGAAACGTAATTACTTTTTTAGTCATTTTTTCATCCATCTTTATTAGAAAGGATTAAATTCCCAGATTTTGATGATTTCAATATTCAAAAGAAAATTAAAGCATGGAATGATGGGAAGTTGGCATATTTCATGTGTGAAGTTGGAATTCCGGTATTTGGGAAGTAGATTTGTGTTCCCTCAATGCCAGAGCTAAAAAGAGAGTTATTGGATGATTCCCATAGTTCTAATTTTTCAATAAACCCTGTTAGTACTAAGATGTATAGATAATTAATGGAACATTTCTAGTTTGATAATAGAAAATAGAAAATTACGGATTATGTATCAAGAATTTTTAGTCTATCAATATGTGAAGGCTCTAAGAAAACATCCTAGATTAGTCATGTAACCTCTATATATTCCTACATGGAAATGGGATGATATCATCAAGGATTGTTTAACTAGATTACCAGAAACACCAAGATTTAATGATGTAATATGGGTGATTGTTCACTGACATACCAAATCTTTACATTTCCTCGCTATAAGGGAGGATTTTCCACTAGGGTTCCTTTCAAGACTCTATATTAATAAAGTTGTAAGAATTCATATAGAACCTCTCCAAATTGTTTCTGATCATGATCCACTTTTTAATTATAAATTTTGGAAAAGTATCCAGATTGATTTGGATACTAATATTTATTTGAGTACTTCATATCATCCTCAAACTGACGAGCAATCATAAAGGATGAAAGAAACATTAGAATACATGTTGAGATCATTATCACTTGACATTCACAGTATGTGGGATAAATATTTATCCTTGGTAGTGATTTCGTACAATATTAGTTTCGATTATTGTTTTCAAATGGAACCATATGAAGCACTGTGTGGAATGAGATGTCGTACACTAGCTTGTTGGGATGAAGTTGGTTAATGGAAGCTTCTGGGCCTAGATCTTATAGAGGAAACTACAGAAAAGGTAATGACTATTCAAAAACATATCAAAGATACACAAAGTAGGAAAATAAGTTCTATTCCAATAATTGAAGGAAGGATTTTTAATTTTATGTGGGAGATCATGTTTCCATCAAAGGGTCTCCATGGAAGGGTGTTATAATATTTTGGTGACTAGCACAGAAGTAGTCAGCCTAGAACTGGGAGGTATTTTCTTGAATACCTATATGTACACACAAAAAGAATGTCCTGAAAACTGAAAAGTTAAAACATGCATACCACAAAACAACCACTAAGTAAAAGTACATACTATAGGTCAAATGGGCCAGATTAAAAACCCATGATAAGACAAACTAAAAAATTTGAAATTACAGAGGATCTCTAAAAATCTATCCACTCAAAACCCCACCTAATGAGTCTGTGTATAGTAGCTGATGGATACTGTAGAAGTATGCCTCATCTTCCTGATCACACTAGGCACCACCAAGTCCTATTCCACCATGTTCTTCGTTAAGGATATGATCATATGCACTAGACAAAACATGTGCGGGTGAAGCACGTGCAGAGGTGAGTAACAAAATACTCAATAGGGATCCCAAACAAAAAAAGAGAGACCACAAGAAAAATCCCCAAGAAAAACAAGAAACATGATCACGAATCAAGACAGCTTGCACAAGGTTTTATCTAGATTATAAAAGTAATACCATCAGTCATTTCATTGAACACCATTGGCTACAAGGATACTCCTCCCTGATTAGTACCATGGGTATGGTGGGTCACACAGAGTCGCTCCCCAGCATGGGCCAACCAGTTCAACCAGAGTTTATTCACACTATAATTGGACTACTATGGTACTCATCCTTGATTAGTACCGTGCGTATGATGGGATACATAGAGCCTCTCCCCATTGTGGGCCATCTGGGTCACACCGAGTCGCTTCAAACTTTAGCCATCATTCTGAGGTACTCATTCGCAATGAGTACGGTGGGTCGCCAAGTTACATAGAGAAAGTCCCCTCCATGGGCCCATTAGGTCACATATAGGCACTTCCCACATGGATATCGTAGCTGATCCACACAGGGTCTCGTGTCTATAGTCTTCGGGTCTCAGTTTTTCATTGGATCTCCACATGTAGTGCACTTATTTCTAAGAGAAACTGATCCTAAAGCCATTCGTTATATTCTAACTTCCATAAAATTCTCCTTATAGTATTCCAAAATATCTACCTTTATTTGGGGATTCAAACTCCACAAGCATCTCTCCAACTAGATGCTTGGTTTGACAGATATTGGTGCTTTTGTAAACAGGGGCTTGTTGCATCTACGCCAGGTCTATCCAGGTCGGACCGACCGGACCAACCCGGCCTAGGGGGGACACATGCCTCAGTTTGGTTTGGCTGACCGGACAACACTCGTTTCATATCTAGGCTCATCTAGTCCAGCCTAATTTGTGGGCTCAGTCCATTAAGCCTAGCTAGACCCAGCCCGGTCGGGCCCCCATCGGGTCACCCGGTGACCTGATCTCATCTGGCCCGACCTGAAACATACAGGATAGTTTTTTCCTAGCCCTGTTCACTTAGAGACTTGGTAGTATATGGGTGTCCTGGCCCACAAGGGTAGTCCCTCTTTGATTCCGTCCAGGCCACTGTAATGGCCCAACATGCGTGCCCCGGTCTGACCCGCAACCGGCAGGCCGGCCTCCCTCAGCTCATACACCTAATGGGATCTTGTTCGGCACGCCGCAGCTGGAAAAGATAACGATGTTATGTTTCCCACACACAGTCACTAGACCGGGTGCCAACGGCGAAAAGAATCCCACATGGTGTGGGTCACGTCCCCTGTCCTCCAGATGCCAGCTATTTCCAGCTGATCCTGCCGCTTTGCTACGGATCGGGCTAGTTGTGGTAACTCCCCCATCGTGCTGTCATAGCAAACCACCACCCACCAGTGGCCACCGTTGTGGGCCACCATTGGAGGCTCCCTCCATGGACCACTGGGTCCCATCTGGTGGTCCGTTCTTTGTGATGTTTGCGGCTACAGCCTCTATGGGTTATCGCAGTCCCAACAATGGCTTAAAAAATTTCTTAACACAGTTTTGAAGGTTCGTCCATAAAGAATGCACAAGAAATTCTGGCTCAGTCCTTATTACTGTCGGCTCACGACCTCCGCGTTTAATTTTAAACATGGAGAGATTTACGATAGATGTTCCATAAAACAAATAATTATTCTTGATACAAAAATACGAATAAAAAAATTACCCTCCCAAAAGAATGAGAATTCTGCAAATCAACCTGTTCATGGGTTGATCTGTGTTCTTAATTATATAATGAAGAACTGGGAAAAGGAATTCATGTTAAATGACACCAACTATTGATCGAGTTAATATTTGGATTGATCTGTCTTTGAGAATCCATGTTCTGTTCTTCGACGTCATTGGCATTCAGCACACACCGGTCCCATTCTTCGAGGCATGTCAATGTCGCTAGAGATTCTCTAAAGTTCTTCATTGGAAAGAAAAACCTTCACAATCCATCAGAGAAATTACACCTTCTAATTCTCCAACCTATTATCTCATTTATACAGAAAATCATCTCAACGTTTTTGTTATGTAGAATTGTCGCATCATTATGTTGTTTAATTAATAAAACAACATATTTGTTTGACATCAGTTAAAGAGTTTAATTAAATTTTTTCTCCACCGCCTCATCGCCGCACTGCAATACTGGAATGCCGACGCTCAACGGTGAGTAAAATAAAATAAAATAACTTTTTAATTTAGTTTATTACCTTTCCAAAAATTCCAAAAATTATATTTTCCTATCGGCCCTCATTGATCGATGTTATGTCCTTTCTAAGAGAATCTCGACACTCTGAGTTCAACGGTGCCATCATATTTTTTTATCAAAGCACCAGTTTTAATTTTAAAAATAAACACATTCTCGACTTTATTTAAATGAACATAAAAATGTTCAAAATTATTTTATGGGAGGATTGGGCCTTGGAATCAGGTGTCCTCAAAGTGTTTGGTCTTGATAAAATCCCATATAATTTGAAAAACAATTAGAAGGAATTTTTAGGACACTACTTGTTAGGCTAGGTCTAAAACATATGTACCTTCTACGGTCACTGGCTAACAACCCATAAACCCTCTTATTTTCGGGCTTGGGAAAAAACTTGTGTACCCTTTTGCATTCAGGCATGGGATATAACCCATTACCTCCTTATTTTCATGCCTAGGATACAATCCATGTAACATATGGTTTTTAGGATTTAGATACAACCATTGTACCCTTTGATATCATAAATAATTTAACATTACCCAATGCAATGGAGGAAGATATCGGTCCCACCCATATCATAATGTAATAATATGTAAATGTTCCAAAAAATCATAATCAATAATATCATAAAACATGAAACAAAATTGGTGTCATGTACATGGAATAAAGTATTAAACTATAGAAAAATATTGGTTTTAAAATAATTTAAATAATGAAATACCCATGAAAAGAATCATGTTTTGAAACCATATAACCCATTAAAGAGAAACATGTTTCATAAAAATCATACCATCAAAACATAATGCATTCAAATAAATAATATGAATGAACCATAGGATCCTTTCCCAAAATGGAATGAGTAACACCAATGAATTTCATCATATAAGGAAAATAATTTAAAAATATATTTAAAAAAAAATCATGTGGAAAATATAATTTCATCTCTATAACAATTCTTTTAAAACATATATAATTCTGAAAAATATTTCTTTAAAAACATAAAATAGAATCATGAAAAAAATTTGAAAACCATTTTCCATGAAAAAATATAAAATTATCTTGAAAGAATTTTGAAAACCATTTCACAAAAAATAATCTTGAATTTTTTTTAGAAAAATCATTTCTTTGAAAAGAAATCTTGAAAACATTATTGAAAAGAATTTCATTTAAAGTACTTAGAAAACATTTAAGGAATGTAGTAAACTTCATAACGTTTTTAAAATATTATTTCCTTGAAAATGAAATTAAAAGAACTTTTTTGATTTTTTTTTGAAATCATGGTTTTTGAATTTCATTGCATGTGTCAAAGAATGAAAATTGAGGAAAAACTACTTTTCTGATTTTTTTAACTTTTGAAACATAAAACCCATGATATTTCCATAATAAAATAGATATTTAAATACCCATAAACATAATGATAACAATCATAGAATATATTCGTGGGAAGTACATACACTATATAAAATAAATGTGTTGGGAATAAGGCTTAAATATCATAGAAATATAAGTGAGACTAGAAATCCTCTTACCTTATGTCCTTAGTCTTATCATACTCATTCAATCCACATGTATAATAAATTTATTTTATTTATAAATATTCCATGTTACAATTTTATTATATCTAATACAATTTATAGAATCATATCACCCACTTATTAACACTTCCACATTAAGGTTATGTTTCAGGTAATACTCACTTGGTTTTTACATGCATCTTAATTTCTTTTTTTGTCCTCATACATATATCATGATTTCCAAAATAGAAACCATGAAATAAATATCATGATTTAAAAAATTAAAACCGTGATATAAATTAGATATATATTCATAATATATTTATATATAAGAATCTATAAAATATAGAAATATTAAATCGGTTACACTATTCCTGGAGAGAGTAGGTCATACGTACTCATGACCACTATTTCTATTTTTTATCATATTGAAATAAAGTATATAAATGACATATATGTATATATTTATCATTTAAGTAGCATTATTTTGTTATATATATCATTTAATTTCACTAAACCTGTCCTTAATAAATTACATGTAGTTTTTGAATGAAATCTATCACTTTTAGGAGGCGGTTCTCCACACTTCTCCAAACAAAATTATCATATTCGTACAAAATGGAAATCATGAAATTATGTGATATATTATAATTACATAAGATTAAATTCATAACATATTTCATACATATCATATAAAAATATATTTTAAATCATAATTATCACTTATGAGAGATGGTAAAAAAACGTACAACATTATTCCGTTAGGTGGTAGTTCCCATAGAGAGTAACAATAAGTCAGTTACCCATTAGATAGAAGAGTTTGTAAGTGTAGGTAAAACACTTATCATAAAAAATCATAGTATATATAATATAATTAATCTATTATTTATTCAGGGAATAAGATGGATTTATATAGTGGATAATGAAAATTAAGGAAAAGAGCTTGAGGAATGATGCAACCTCTTCTCTTTGTAACACCATTTGGTTTTAAACAAAGGGCTTCCTTGTATAGATTTTTTCCCAAAGGGTGGATTCAAGGAGGAATTTAGAGATTTTGGGAAGTTAATGGGGTATATATTTTACAAAAATAAGTGGTTTTAGAGGTTTCTAGTGACAGGACTAGTTGGGGATATACCTAACACTGAGCAGAGGGTGAATCAATATTGGGGAATTTTTAAACCAATTCCAACTTTTATCCCAGTACCCTTTGACCTGTTAGGATCAGGATTATCTTATTCTCTTTTCGCGGTCACATGAAATAATAGAAAGCAGTAAAAATATCCACACAATATTTTTACAAGGTTCACCACTCAATAAGAGTAGCTACGTCCTTTCCATTCATGGGTATGACCAGTTCAGGGATTCTCCACTATGATGTGATATGAAATTACAGTGGAGTGGCTAGGAAAACAATCCTCTAGAAATTTTGAGTCCCTTCACATTAGAGGGGGTGGGAAACAATCCTCTTCCCTGGACTGGTGATAACCTATCCTAACTTGCAGCGTCTTGCTGGTTCTTTATACTGCCTATGGAGACAGTCTTCTTCCTTCTTCAAAAGGCAGGTTCTACTCTTGGTCTTCTTTAATGCTCTTCACTTGATTACTTGAAAAGCAGTAGGCAAGCAATTCTTCCTTCTTTCCTTCTCTTCTTTTCTAGTGAAACACCAACTACACTAGGCTTCTTCATTCATCTTCTTAGTGCAACAACCAAATGCACTAAAACTTCTTCTCTTCTCTTGGCTAGAATAACATATACCAATGTGATTATTCAAGCAGTGGAGATCGGTTCACTTGGCATCATCTGAATTAAACTTCCCTAAATAATTGTAGGCTTCAATTGGGCATACTCTGTTCTTATTCTTCTTCTTCTCTTCTTTCTAAGTAGAAAACCTGTAAGTTGCATGCTCTTCTTCTTCTTCTTCTACTTCTTCAATGAAAAACCCGCTGCATTGAAACATAATCTTCCTCACACATTCTCTTTCAGTGAAACACCATCTGCACTGATCTCTTCTTATTCTTATTCTTGCTAGAATCACAAGTTCTCTTTGTGATTATAAAAACAATGAAGTCTAGATCATCATAGAATCATCTCATTTTATTAGATGCTGGTAAGAACTTCTAGAACAACTCACATCTTGTGCGCCAATCCTTACCTACACGCCACCCTGCTTGCACGCCTCCATGCTTGCATGCCTCCCTAATTGTGTGCCATCTTACTTGCGTGCCATAAAATACTTTCATGATACAATTGTTCACAACTCACAACTTGTGTGCCACCTTTGGCTTATATACACTCTCTACTTGTGCACATCTGACAACTTGCGGGCCAAAATGTGAACAACACAAATTGCGTGTCACAACTTGCGCACCACCCTACTTGCGCGCCTAATAAATAACCCTCATCTTGCGCGCCACTTCACCTTACACTTCACCATCTACACATGCTCGATCAGAGTTCAAATTTTCTCTTTAGTGTTGATCCTTAAAAAATGAGGAGGCTATTTGTCTATTTATATGTGTTTTTGTGACTTGTGTGCCACATATAATTGCGCTCCATTCTTAGTTGTGCACCGCTCTATCACTTGTGCGCCCTTCCATCACTAGCATGAAACTTTCTTTCCTTTGACATATTTTGATATGATGATGTTGGAATATGAATTAAGCGCAACATACACTTTTTCTCCACTTATACCTGAACACCACACTTTTGCACCACTTATACTTGCACACCACTTTTTGACCTGCGCGCCAATCCTTAACTACCACGCCATATTATTTTCATTGTCAAATTTTGATGGGATGATATTGAAATATGACTTTTGTGCAACATACACTTGCGCGCCACATATACTTTTCTGCCACACTTGCATGCCTCTTTTGACATGCACGCCAATCTTTAACTTACGTGTTACTTTTGAATTGTGTGCCACTTTTATTCCATTGCAAAAAACACTTCTTTTACTCTCTCTATCCATTATAAGTCTTGCATCACAAGTTCTCCAAACTTATGATATTTGTTAAATACAAATCAGCAAGGCATCATCATAGTTTTGTCCATTATTTTTGGAATATGAATTCCAAAGTACTTCTTCATCCTCACTTCAAATCCTTGATTTCATTTGGAGTGTTAATTCCAAAGAACTCCAATCATCTCTCTTCATCCCAATGTGGAGGCTTGAAGATTATTCAAATACCTTCAATGTTGCCGACAATGTATCACCTTTGATACATGTATTTGGAATGTTAAGAATAGTGAAAAAATCTTATGATTTAATGGAAATGTGTAATTCATGACCTTCTTATCATTCCAAGCCCTTCCACACACTCTCTTCTTATTTATCCATCCTTTTCCACTTTATTCAAATAATATATAAGGCCCCAGCCTTAAACATTACTTAATATTGAGTTATTACAAGATTACACATTGAGGATCTTTTCGGGTTTAGAGTTCTAGAGAATTAGATCATAAAACTTGCATTACATTCCACATATAAACAAAGTGGTTACATAAAGATAGTATTCTACATTCCCATCAATAGAAACACATTTAAAATAAAACATGGATTATTTCTTGACACATCCTTGACTCTATCATCTTATCATGTACCTTTCCCTTGACCTGTGAAAAACATTTCAAAAACTTGGGATGAGCATAAAAACTCAGTATGGGTTATAAAAAAAACATAGAAAGGAAACATGAGTTCATATATACATAACAATGAAATCATACTTTACCCATAAAACATAGGCACTTTAACATACCTCATAAAATCATGAATAAATCATAGATATCATAAGACATAAAGGTAACTTGAGGCATTCATAACATTCTTACGTAGGGAGTAACCCTCTTGGTTACGTTTGGAATACTCATCACAGTATATTCCCTAAATCTCTTCGAAGAAACCTTAACGTTTCACTCCTTCGCGTTACCCAATGCATTGGAGAGCTATATCGGGCTCACCTGTCCTTAGTTTGTCACGGAACCACCTGTCTTCATAATAATGCCCAAGAACCATAACATAATTGTATCACATAAAACATGCATAAAGGAAACATAAAATTTCCACATTTCAATCACAATATATCAATACAACACAAAAAACATTGTGAAAACCATTTTGAATACAAAAATAAAAGAAAAGTAAAACATGGTATTTATTTTTCTTTTAAAAAGAAGGTATGGCTTGTAGAGGAAGTCGAAACTCAAATAACGGTCACGGCGGCGGAGAAATCGTTGTCGCCACATACGTACGACAAAAACATTCCCTTTTGTCATTTAGTAAACGCTTCGTATAAAAAAGATTCCTTTTGAATAAACATAAAAGACAAAGAGGTTTATACACCGTATAAAAGAAAGTTGTGTATAAAATAAGATATGCCTCAATGAAAGGAGATTGAGACGAAGTCCCATACCTCGTATCCGAATTGACCCGACCGTTCTTTAATCTCCTGAATAATAAACATGAGTTAATCTCTACTTGCTTAAGAATATTTTTCAAGTTCATTATTCCTTTTATACCATGTTATGAACATCATGTAATCATTTAAGTTAATAATGTTCATTTTGTCGGTATTTGGTTCTTAAGTCAAATATAGACTTCTTACACTTACATGTTGTTAATTTGGTCATAGGTTCGTTATATACAGAATGATATTAATGATTTGGATAACATATATATCATATATATTCATCATATACATGTATTTATAATATTACATCACATTTAGAGGTAAGAAATGAAATGCACCGTTCATGGAGACGGTAAGCCGTACGTACGCATGAACGCTACTTCCATTTCTATTTCATATTTTCTGGAATGGAATCATAATGATATAAGAGTATATTATAATTCAAGTATAATAACATATATAATATCATTAACTTTATCCTTTACACATCCCACATATGGTATTAACGAATCAAATCACTTTCAGGGGGCGGTAGTCCGCACTTCCTAAAATGAAGATATCGTGTTTACACATAATGGAAACCATAAAGGTATGCCCAAAATGAAAAAAACAGAAGCTTAAGGAAAACATAAACATATCATATATCATATATAAAAATAGTGACATCATAATGGCCACATTTGAAAGTGTTAAATGAGTATTGAACAATCATCGTTTCGGGAGACAGAATTTCGCCATCCACGGAAAACGTATGTTCTTTAACCATTTGATGTAGTTGTGTGAGAGTGTAGCTCAAATAAATATTATAACAACATCCTAGTATATTGAAGATACTGGTGTTGTTACAAAATAAGTAAATAAAAAGATTTTAGGGGGTTGGAGAACCAAAATAAAACAAATGAACATGAGAGAATGAATTGCCTTTAAAAGTGTAACTGTTTTTGATTTGAGCCTAAAGGCTTCCTTTGAAAGGATTCTGCCCAATGGGAATCCTCTAGGATGAGGAGAGGGATGTGGAGAGAGTAAATGGGCAGGGTTTGGCCGAGCCAAAGGCTTGAGGAGTGTGTGAAATGAGGTAGAGGTGGGGGCCTTTTATAAGAGGAGAGGTGGGGCACTTTTGGAAAATAAAGAAATATTAATTTATTTGAAAATGTATTTCGGTTTTAAAAGGTCCCACATTGATATAATTCGTGGATAAGGTGATAAGGGTTCGAAATCCGCTCATCCAATTGGTTTTGGCCATGTGTAGTTCATAGATTTTACATTATCTTTCCATTTTATTTAAATCGTCAAATAATGATGTCATCGCTGCATCATTATTATGTCATAAATAATTTAATTTTTTTAATGTCTAAAAATCATAAAAAAATACTATGATGTAGGAAATCTTTTTAGATTTCCAATGACTATTTATAATCAAATATCTTATCTTTATAACCCCATGTAAAAATTGTTTCCATAAAACGTATTATGTTTGTGTCATTTTTACTTTTACATTAAATAAAAAGTTATTTATGTCCTTTCCAAACCAAAATGTCTCCATGGGGTCCCCAAGTTGACCCATGGCTTGTCTTGGTCGTCCATGACACAACCAATAAGGTTGGGACATGTGTCTAGGTCATTTCACATTATTAAATCATTATTTATACCTTAAACTACACTAATTACCACTAATCGCGATTAAAAACTTAATAAGTTACTATTCACCAAAAAAATTATTTTAATCTCATTGAACCACATTTTACATATTAATGACAACCATGTATGTAGGATTTTCAAAATTCAATTGACATTAGTGGTAAACTTTTATTTAACTGAAAAATCAGTTTTCTTGATTACCACTTAGTGGTTTCACTATTCATCAAAAATTGAAGTTTTTCAGAAAATTACAAAAAATTCACCCTAAGCTATTTTTCATATTCCGAATTCAAAAATGAAGTCTATTTTAAAAAATTCAAATCATTTAAGTCACATTAATTAATTTAATAATTAATTCCCGCTGCCAGAGCAAAAAGCGTGTTTTTACACAACAATAAGTATCAAAAGATTGACACCAGTTTAAGTCTAATTTCAAAGTGAAATTGATTCCAATGACCACCATTGGATAAAATGGTAAAAATATATTCTAATTTCACTTCAAAACCAATTCAAAACATAATCTAATCATATAAATAAATTAGGTTAAAAAGCAGTTTTGATGTAAAATGCAGTATTTTTCACTATTCATTAAAAAAATGAACATTGTCAGAAAAATACCAAAACTTCACACAAGGTAAATTTTGATGTCCCAATCATAAAGAATAAGTTTATTTTGTCAAACATAGTTTATAAAATTGTCAAAATATAGATTCAAAAATGGTTTGCCATCAAAAGGAAATAAAACAATCTTTTAAGAATATTAGTGTATTCCATGCATAAGATTGTATTTATTTTCATTTTAAGCCTCTATAACACTATCTTAAATCATTAATAGACATAGATAAAAATATCTATTATTCATTACTTACTTGGGATGTTACATCCTTCCCCCCTTTAGAAAATTGTGTCCCCGCAATTTATTTACTTATCGAATAAATGAGGGTACTTATCCCTCATTTCATTTTCAGATTCCCATGTTACCTCTTCAATCATGTGGTTTTTCCACAAAACCTTTACCTGGTGAATCACCTTATTCCGTAACACTTGCTCCCTATGGTCAATAATCTGGACCGGTTGTTCCTCATAAGATAGGTTCTCTTTTAGCTGAACTACTTCTGGACTCAAAACATGAGATGGATCTGCCATATAATTTCTCAACATCGAAATGTGAAAAACATTGTGTACCTGAGATAAACTCGGAGGTAAAGCCACTCGGTATGAAACTGATCCAACTCTCTCTAGAATTTCGTATGGTCCAATGAACCTTGGACTCAACTTTCCTTTCTTACCAAATCTCATCACACTTTTCCAAGGAGAAACCTTGAGAAAAACATGATCACCTACCTTGAAAGATAGATCCTTCCTCCGGTTATTCGCATAACTCTTCTGCCTGCTCTGAGCTATTCTCATGTGGTTCTGAATCAGCTGAACATTTTCTGCCATCTCTTCTACCAATTCTGGTCCCATCAACTTCCTTTCACCCACTTCATCCCAGAAAGCTGGAGTTCGACACCGCTTCCCATATAATGCCTGAAATGGTGCCATCTGTATACTGGAATGAAAACTGTTATTATATGAAAACTCAACCAAAGAAAGATGTTGGTCCCAACTTCCCTGATAATCCATAGAACAAGCTCGTAGCATATCCTCCAATGTCTGAATTGTTCGTTCTGACTGCCCATCTGATTGAGGATGAAAAGCTGTACTAAAATTTAATTCAGTACCCAACGACTTCTGAAGGCCTTTCCAAAAGTTAGACGTAAACCTGGGATCACGATCCGATACAATGGAGAGAGTAACTTCATGTAACCTGACTATCTCTTTAAGATACAAACGGGAAATTTGATCAAAAGAGAAAGTATCTCGTATAGAAAGGAAATGAGCAGATTTGGTCAAGCGATCAATAATAACCCAGACTGCATTATTATCTCGAGATTTCTTCGGTAATCCAACAACAAAGTCCATGGATATATTCTCCCATTTCCACTATGGCACTGGTAAAGGCTGAAGCATCCCTTTCGGTAACTGCCGCTCGGCTTTAACCTGCTGGCAAGTCAAACACTTCACAGTAAAATCAGCAATATCTCTTTTCATTCCATCCCACCAGTAATACTCCCGCAGATCTCTATACATCTTAGTACTACCCGGATGAACTGAAAACGGAGAACTATGAGCTTCACATAACAACTCTCTCTTCAACTGTGAATCACAAGGCACACATAATCTCTTCCCAAATCTCAAAACGCAATCATTATCAATGTTGAATTCAGGCAACTTACCTTTCTGAACCAGCTCTACCTTTTTCTGCAACTCACTATCTTGCTTCTGTGCTTGCTTGATTCTATCTGATAGAGATGATCTCACTGATACCTGAAACAAAATAGAAGGACTTCTTGCACCAACAACTTCTATTCCAAAGTTCATCAAATCCTTAACCAAGGGATCACGTTCCAAACGCAACATTGTTAATGAAGCATTACTTTTTCGACTCAAAGCATCAGCCACTTTATTTGCTTTTCCCGGATGGTAATGAATTGTACAATCATAATCCTTGATTAATTCCAGCCATCTCCTTTGTCTCATGTTTAACTCTTTCTGAGTGAATATATACTTTAAACTTTTGTGATCGGTATATATTTCACACTTTACTCCATACAAATGATGCCTCCAAATTTTTAAAGCAAAAACAACAGCAGCTAGTTCCAAATCATGTGTAGGGTAATTTACCTCATGAGTTTTCAACTGTCGTGAAGCATACGCAATTACCTGATCATTCTGCATTAGGACGCAACCAAGTCCTTTCAATGAAGCATCACTGTACATAACAAACTCACCATTCCTGGAAGGTAGTGCCAAAACTGGAGCATTCACCAATCTTCTTTTCAATTCCTGAAAACAATCATCACATTATTTTGTCCAGATAAACTTAACACCCTTCTGAGTTAGCTTAGTCATTGGACTAGATAACAGTGAAAAATGTCTAACAAACCTTCGGTAATAGCCCGCAAAACCAAGGAAGCTACGAATCTCGGTTACATTTGTGGGTCTTGGCCATTCTTCCACAACTTTGTTTTTTGCAGGATCAACAGTTATTCCATCTTTAGAAACAATGTGACCAAGGAAAGAAATTTTTTGCAACCAAAACTCACACTTGCTGAATTTCCCATACAGTTTCTTTTCTTTTAAGGTTTGCAAGATAACCCTTAAATGTTTTTCATGCTCCTCTTTACTTTTAGAAAACACCAAAATATCATCAATGAAAACCACCACAAACTTATCCAAGAACTCATGGAAAATTCTATTCATTAAGTCCATGAATACAGCAGGTGCATTGGTTAGCCCAAAAGGCATTAATACAAATTAATAATGGCCATATCTCGTATGGAACACGGTCTTCAGAATATCTGCCTCCTTTACCTTCAGCTGATGGTACCCCGATCTCAAGTCAATATTTGAAAAAAACTGAGCTCCCTGGAGATGATCAAACAAATCATCGATATGAGGAAAAGGATATTTGTTATTAACAGTGATATTATTCAAGGCTCTATAATCAATGCAGTGTCTCATAGAACCATCTTTCTTTTTAACAAATAAAACAGGAGCACCCCAAGGTGATGTGCTAGGTCTAATGAAACCTTTCTCTAATAAATCTTGCAATTGCTCCTTCAACTCTAAAAGTTCAATTTCTGCCATTCGATAAGGGGGTTTTGAAATTGGCTTAGCATCAGGAACTAAGTCAACAGAAAACTCAACTTCCCGATCTGGTATTATTCCAGGCAACTCATCAGGAAAAACATCAGGATACTCATTTACCACTGGCACATCATTAATCTGAACATTTCCTTTATTTTCAACGATGTGTGCAAGGTAATATTCATTTCCATCTTTTACAAGTTTCTCGGCCTCTTGATATATTATCAAAAGTAAGGGTTCATTCTTGTAAACAAACAGAAAGTCTTTCTGAAAAGAAACTTCTTTAGCTCTACAGTCAATCTTAGCATGGTAAATAGAGATCCAATCCATACCCAGGATAACATCAAACTCTACTAGAGGTAGAACAATAAGGTTTGCAAGTAGGTTCTTTCCACAGATAAGGATAGGAAGATTCTTATAAATTATTTTTGCCTCAACATTCCCCCGAGGTGTTTTTACCAAAAGTTCAGGAGTCATTTCTTGAGATGGTATTCCCATTTTACTAGAAAAGGTTTCAGAGATGAAAGAATGTGTAGACCCCGAATCAAACAACACACTGGCATAATCTGAAAAAACAAACAAAGTACCTGATAAAACTTCATTTGATGGCCCGACATCTGCAGAAGTAGTTGCAAAGGATTTCACCACCCCTTTCTTCTTGTAGTCTAACTGCTTCCCATCACTCAAGCTCCTTTTCGGACACTCGTTTGCATTGTGACCCATCTCATTGCACTTATAACATTTCACTAACTGTAAATCAAATTTGTTCTTACCTTCACCTTAATCCTTTTCAGTCCAATCACGAGCCTTATGTCCCATCTTACCACATAGGTAGCACTTCCCAGAATTCAGAAGACATTCCCAGCATGCCTTTTGCCACATTTATCACAAACTGGAAACTTAGTTCTCTTACCATCAGACTTTTTTGAAGAATTCTTACCTTTCTCCTGCCACCTCAGTCTCTTCTTCTGCTGGTTGTTATAGAAAACTTGGTCATCGGCAAACTCCATTTCCACCTTCTCAGCACATCGAACAAGATTTTCATAACTTTTAAACTCACGAGAAGCTAATGCCCTTCGATATTTTGGCTTTATTCCTGAGTAAAAACGATTGATTTTACTATCATGGTCCCGGATAAAATTTGGAGCATACCTTTCCAATCGAGTGAACCTTTCATCATAGGTAGCCACTGAGTCTTCCTCTTGCCTCAATTCCAAGAATTGCTTTTCCAACCTAAGTCGAACAGCCTTAGGAAAATACTTCTCAAAAAACATACCTTTGAATTCATCCCAGTCAAGAGAATCAATCTCATCGGCGTCCCTGATATTTTTAACCATAGACCACCACTGATCTGCTTCACCCTCCAAACGGTAAATAGCAAGACTAACCTTTTGCTTGTCTGAAAACCCCATGACATCAAAAATCTTCTCCAGTGCTTTAATCCACCCTTCAGCTAGCACAGGGTCAGATGATCCTCTGAATGATGGTGGATGTTGCCTCATGAAATGTTCCACCACTGACATGTTCCTCTGCGGTTGGTCTGGCTGATCTCGTGTATGGATACCACCGCCATTTATCGCTTGAGTCAACTGCGCCATTACTGCAACAAACTGTTCAGCTCCAATTCTGACCATTTCTGGATGCTGATTCGGAAGGTTATTTCCTTATGTATGCCTTCCTAGAACTGCTTCCCTGTTTCCTCTGCGGAAAACCATTCTGAACAAACATGTCTTAGATGAAGCAACATGGTAATCTTTAAATGCTATATCATTTCAAAAAAAATATTTTTGGATAATCATTTAATGGAATTATAACTCCTAAAGTTATCTAAACCTCCCTTTGATACCAACTATAAGGCCCCAGCCTTAAACCTTACTTAATATTGAGTTATTACAAGATTACACATTGAGGATCTTTTCGGGTTTAGAGTTTTAGAGAATTAGATCATAAAACTTGCATTACATTCCACATATAAACAAAGTGGTTACATAAAGATAGTATTCTTCATTCTCATCAATGGAAACACATTTAAAATAAAACATGGATTATTTCTTGACACATCCTTGACTCTATCATCTTATCATGTACCTTTCCCTTGACCTGTGAAAAACATTTCAAAAACTTGGGATGAGCATAATAACTCAGTATGGGTTATAAAAAAACATGGAAAGGAAACATGAGTTCATATATACATAAGAATGAAATCATACTTTACCCATAAAACATAGGCACTTTAACATACCTCATAAAATCATGAATAAATCATAGAAATCATAAGACATAAAGGTAACTTGAGGCATTCATAACATTCTTACATAGGGAGTAACCGTCTTGGTTACGTTTGGAATACCCATCACAGTATATTCCCTAAATCTCTTCGGAGAAACCTTAATGTTTCACTCCTTCGTGTTACCCAATGCATTGAAGAGCTATATCGGGCTCACCCGCCCTTAATTTATCACAGAACCACCCGTCTTCATAATAATGCCCAAGAACCATAACATAATCGTATCACATAAAACATGCATAAAGGAAACATAACATTTCAACATTTCATTCACAATATATGAATACAACACAAAAAACATTGTGAAAACCATTTTTAATACAAAAATAAAAGAAAAGTAAAACATGGTATTTATTTTTCTTTTAAAAAGAAGGTATGGCTTGTAGAGGAAGCCGAAACTCAAATAATGGTCACGACGGCGGAGAAATCGTTGTCGTCGCATACGTACGACAAAAACATTCCCTTTTGTTTTTTAGTAAATGATTCGTATAAAAAGTACTCCTTTTGAATAAACGTAAAAGTCAAAGGGGTTTATACACCGTATAAAAGAAAGTTGTGTATAAAATAAGATATGCCTTAATGGAAGGAGATTGAGACGAAGTCCCATACCTCGTATCCGACTTGACCCGACCGTTCTTTAATCTCCTGAATAATAAACTTGAGTTAATCTCTACTTGCTTAAGAATCTTTTTCAAGTTCATTATTCCTTTTATACCATGTTATGAACATCATGTAATCATTTAAGTTAATAATGTTCATTTTGTCAGTATTTGGTTCTTAAGTCAAAAATAGACTTCTTACACTTACATGTTGTTAATTTGGTCATAGGTTCGTTATATCCAGAATGATATTAATGATTTGGATAACATATATATCATATATATTCATCATATACATGTATTTATAATATTACATCACATTTAGAGGTAAGAAATGAAATGCACCGTTCATGGAGACGGTAAGCCGTACGTACGCATGAACGCTACTTCCATTTCTATTTCATATTTTTTGGAATGGAATAATAATGATATAAGAGTATATTATAATTCCAGTATAATAACATATATAATATAATTAACTTTATCCTTTACACATCCCAGATATGGTATTAACGAATCAAATCACTTTCAGGGGGCGGTAGTCCGCACTTCCTAAAATGAAGATATCGTGTTTACCCATAATGGAAACCATAAAGGTATGCCCAAAATGAAAAAAACACAGAAGCTTAAGGAAAAAATAAACATATTATATATCATATATAAAAATAGTGACATCATAATGGCCACCTTTGAAGGTGTTAAATGAGTATTGAACAATCATCGTTTCGGGAGGCAGAATTTCGCCATCCACAGAAACCGTATATTCTTTAACCATTTTATGTAGTTGTGTGAGAGTGTAGCTCAAATAAATATTATAACAACATCCTAGTATATTGAAGATACTGGTGTTGTTACAAAATAAGTAAATAAAAAGAGTTTAGGGGGTTGGAGAAGAAAAATAAAACAAATGAACATGAGAGAATGAATTACCTTTAAAAGTGTAACTCCTTTTGATTTGAGCCTAAAGGCTTCCATTGAAAGAATTATTCCCAAAGGGAATCCTCTAGGATGAAGAGAGGGATTTGGAGAGAGTAAATGGGCAGGTTTTTTCCGAGCCAAAGGCTTGAGGAGTGTGTGAAATGAGGTAGAGGTGGGGGCCTTTTATAAGAGGAGAGGAGGGGCACTTTTGGAATGTAAAGAAATATTACTTTATTTGAAAATGTGTTTCGGTTTTAAAAGGTCCCACATTGATATAATTAGTGGATAAGGTGATAAGGGTTCGAAATACACTCATCCAATTTGTTTTTTACATGTGTAGTTCATAGATTTTACATTATCTTTCCATTTTATTTAAATCGTCAAATAATGATGTCATCGCTGTATCATTATTATGTCATAAATAATTTAATTTATTTAATGTCTAAAAATCATAATAAAAATACTATGATGTAGGAAATCTTTTTATCTTTCCAATGACTATTTATAATAAAATATATGATCTTTATAACCCCATGTAAATTTTTTTTTCGTAAAACGTATTATGTTTGTGTCATTTTTACTTTTACATTAAATAAAAAGTTATTTATGTCATTTCCCAACCAAAATGTCTCCATGGGGTCCCCAAGTTGACCCATGGCTTGTCTTGGTCGTCCATGACACAACCAATAAGGTTGGGACATGTGTCTAGGTCATTTCATATTATTAAAGCATTAGTTATACCTTAAACTACACTAATTACCACTAATCACGATTAAAAACTTAATAAGTTACTATTCACCAAAAAATTATTTTAATCTCATTGAACCACATTTTACTTCTTAATGACAACCATGTATGTCGGATTTTCAAAATTCAAGACACATTAGTGGTAAACTTTTATTTAACTGAAAAATCAGTTTTCTTGATTACCACTTAGTGGTTTCACTATTTATCAAAAATTGAAGTTTTTCAGCAAATTACCAAAAATTCACCCTAAGCTATATTTGATATTCCGAATTCAAAAATGAAGTCTATTTTACAAAATTCAAATCATATAAGTCACATTAATTAATTTAATAATTAATTCCCGCTGCCAGAGCAAAAAGCGTGTTTTTACAAAACAATAAGTATCAAAAGATTGACACCAGTTTAAGTATAATTTCAAAGTGAAATTGATTCCAATGACCACCATTGGATAAAATGGTAAAAATATATTCTAATTTCACTTCAAAACCAATTCAAAACATAATCTAATCATATAAATAAATTATGTTAAAAAGCAGTTTTGATGTAAAATGCAGTATTTTTCACTATTCATTAAAAAAATAAACATTGTCAGAAAAATACCAAAAATTCACACAAGGTAAATTTTGATGTCCCAATCATAAAGAATAAGTTTATTTTGACAAACATAGTTCATGAAATTGTCAAAATATAGATTCAAAAATGGTTTGCCATCAAAAGGCAGTAAAACAATCTTTTAAGTATATTAGTGTATTCCATGCATAAGATTGTATTTATTTTCATTTTAAGCCTCTATAACACTATCTTAAATCCTTAATATATATAGATAAAAATATCTATTATTCATTACTTACTTGGGATGTTACATAATATGATTCTTTTCTTCAAGTAAGCTCTTACATGGTTCTCTTGAAAGCGTGAAGCATTGCATAGTCTTCTTTAAATCCTCATTGTTCTTAAATCATCCTTAGATGGATGATACTTCACCAATATTCATTGTTGTAAACAATGTGTCACTTTTGATACAAGTTCCTTGAACATAGTATCAGTTCAACAATCATCTGAAATGACCTTCTTAGAGAATTTCTCATCTATTACCTCCAATGCTATGATTCCATAACAATTCTCCAGGAAACCTCACTTCATCCAATATCCACTAACATTTTAGTCCTTCTTCATCTCTGTATTAATTTTTATGAGTATTGACAACTGTTGACAAACAATACAATATTCATACACAAAGTGGTCCCAACAATATCCCCCTTTGTATTTTGTTTTCAATACGACAATGTCTCCTTAAAATAATGTGTCAATGTCAAAATAAGAATCCTCTCTCTCCCCTTTACTTGTTTCTCTCCCCCTTTCATTTCAAACATTTATTTCAATTTTTCTCCCCCTTATTGACAAGAAATACAAAGTTCATTGTAAGAAGGGTATCAGTCCTTACTTAAGCAGTGTGCCATCAATCATTTCACTCTAAGTCTACTTGAGCAAATCTTGATGTAGAAAACAAGATAATTTTATTTAGACAACAAAGTTTTCCATTATCCACTAATCATGATACCTTAGGAGGTGAGATCTCCTACACTTGTCTTCAAAGAATTTCTACTTTGATTCTAGGAAAAAAGATATTTAATGTGATAGGAAATAATCAATCCTGAAATTCCTACACTCACTTCAACCAAAGGATCAAAATCATTCAAGTGAAATTAGTAGGATAAGTGGCCTTGGGGCACATTCATTATAATTATGTAACGGATTGACCTAGTTACTCCCCCTTTTTAAAATTTAATTTATTTTGAGTAAATAATGATGAGAGATTAAGAACCAACAAACCTTTTCCAATGACATGATCTTCAGAAAATCTTTAGAGTAATTGAATTTTATACCAACTGGTGTTGATACTGATTGATATAATGACTCTGATAGATTCTTCATGTGTCTCCCCCTCAAGGGAACACTTCTCCTCACTGAATCCCAGGTTTTCCCCCTATGATCTTACTTTACTTTCAATTACTTGTATGATAATAAAAAATACAATACACAAAGATTTAAGGGAATTAAGTGGATCATTTTTTCTCCATCAATGTGAGAAGAAAGGTTGAGATGATCCTCTCAACCTAGATGGTCCATTCTTCACACATTCACAACTGATATTCAATGCTGACAGTGATTGTGTAGACCTCACTATTTCTTCCATATCATTGTGTGTGAATATTCTTTATTCAAGGGATTTCAAAGCACTATAATCTCCTGGTGAAACATTTATCTTTTTGAGAAATTCATATTGGGATGGAATAAATTCCAAGAATCTTTTAATTTTATGACTATCCTTGTTTCACCTCACACAGAGAACTTCCTTTTATTCATGTAGAATCATTTTCATTATTTTAGCACAAGTATTAGCCTGTGCATCTTCCATCTTCTTCATTCATTCCAAATCTTTTGGAAAAACCAAAAAAATATCATTAGGTATTGATGAATCATTATTGGATCTTCTACATGGCTTCTTCTGAGTGGATTCCTTCTTAGAGTTATTTTGGATGCACCACCCTTCACACTCTTGAATTTAGAATCCAAGGACTTCTCATCATTCCTTCTTCAAATATTCCTCAGTGAATTTGTTTTCATATTATTTATTTTATTTCTTCCCAATGATGCTTCTTAATTCTTATTCAGCTTTTGTGGTCTTCTTTTCTTATATGAACATGCACCATTCATATGACTACTCCTAATGCATACATCAGAGATGTTATCTAACATTCCGAATCTGTTTTCAGTATAAAGATGTTTCTGGATCTGTGGATGTTTCTTCTTCATCTTTGTATATCTCCCTCTTGAGATGGGATTTCTCTATTCTTTTACATTTAAGGGATTGTACCAACAATTCGGTGCACAATTCCCAAACCTATTGTAGCACCAGCGTTGAAAAAAAACCTTGACATCTTGTCATCTTTTTGATAAGGTTGTCAAGTCTTCTTCTTGGTATGTTGTGCTTTAAGTGGGGATCCATCTTCCACACTCTTTCCCCTATCCAACCTATTCCTAGTGATAGGTTTTATATCACACTTCATTATCTAAACTTGTTTATAATTTTTCTTCCAACCTGCACTTTTTGTAGAAGTTGTTTATGAAAACTTAATACAAGTTGGTATGGATGATACCTTTACTTTCTCAGCTGCTTGTGATGGATGAATTAGTGAAGTCATGATCTTCTTATCACATTTTTTAGGTCTTTTGGTAGTAGAATCCTCCAGTGAACATTGGTTACTAGCAGCAACTCTTTCTTTCTTTTGTGAAGACTCAATATGTGTCTTCTCATGATTGGTCAACTGAACTTCCAACTCTATACATCTCATATTGAGGATGACCTTTTGGTCATCAATCATAGTCATCTTCTCTTCACAAGCCTTCTTCAATCCTTAAACTTCATCTTCAAGAATCATTACTTTGTTTTGTAACATAGTGTCAGGTTCATTGATATTCTTGGATTTATCTTCCTAATATAAATTATTGACATCATTACCCCTTTTCAGCTCATCTTCAAGTGCACAGATCTTCTCTTCCAGAGTCTTTTTGACTCCCCCCTTTTATTCAACATCTTTGAGCCACTTTGAAGAACTTTCTTCAAATCCCTTATTTGTTTCTTCAAAGGCTCCAACATGTCTGGAGATATTTAGAAATTCAAAAAAAATCTTTTAATCCATTCTCCAAAACATCATTTTTTTCTACCAGCTGAGTGATATTTTCCTACATGCAGTAAAATACTCCACAAACCTGGGATGTACTTACTTCAAAAATACCATGGAGAATCATTCTTAATCTATCAACTGATATTTCTTGATATGTTGTAGCTTGATCATCACCATTTGTGCTAGAAATTTCATCTTGAGAATAATTTCCAAATGTACTAACACATACCTCTTGATCAGTTGAGGCAGGAAGGTTGTCTATATTTTTGGTGGGTACTTGAACCACCTTCTCATTACTTTCCAAGTCTAGTGTGTCTTCAATGTCATCTTGATATAGAGAACCAGATGCTTCCACTTCTTCAGATAAGAGGGAATTGTTCTTCTTCCTTCTCTTCTCTTTGTTTTTCTTGTTCATCAAGGCCTTGGTATATATAACCTTATGATCAAAGGTAACTAAATCTTCACCAACACTTCTCTTCATTGTATAATCAGGAAAGCAACTCAAATCTTCAAAAGAGAATAAATTCACTATAGAGAATCTAATAGAGGTGAACCTATCCCTCTGATACTAATTGAGAGGACCAGTTTGGGATATACCTAACACTGAGAGGGGGGTGAGTTAGTATTCGAGACTTTTTAAACAAATTCCAACTTTTATCCCTGTACCTCTAGACCTGTTAGGATCCTTATTCTATTATTCTATTTTCCCTATCGCATGTAATAAAAAAAGAAGTAAAAATATGCACATGATATTTTTACAAGGTTCACCACTCAATAAGAGTAGCTACGTCCTTTCCATGAATGGGTATGACCAATGCATGGATTCTCCACTATTATGTGATATGATATTATAGTGTATTGTATAGGAAAACAATCCTCTAGCCTTTGTGAGTCCCTACACTTTAGAGTGGGTTGGAAACAATCCTCTTCCCTAGACTAGTGGTGACCTAGCCCAACATGCAGCGTCTAGATGGTTCTTTATACTGCCTATGGAGAATCTCTTCTTCCTTCTTCAAAATTCAGGTTCTTTTCATGGTCTTCAATAATGATCTTCACTTGATTACTTGAAAAGAAGTAGGAAAGAAATTATTCCTTCTTTCCTTCTCTTCTTTTCTAGTGTAACACCAACTACACTAGTCTTCTTCTTTGTTTTTCTTAGTGCAACAACCAACTTCACTAAAACTTCTTCTCTCTTCTTGGCTAGAATCACATATACCAATGTGATTATTCAGGCAGTGGAGATCAGATCACTTGACATCATCTGAATTAAACTGCCCTAAATATTTGTAGGCTTCAATTGGGCATACTTTATTCTTGTTCATCTTATTCTCTTCATTCTATGAAGAAAACCTGTAAGCTGCACACTCTTCTTCTTCATCTGCTTCAACAATGGAAACCGAGCTGCACTGAAAGCTATACTTCTTCACACATTCTCTTTCAGTGAAAACCCATCTACTCCGAGCTCTTCCTCTTCTTCTTCTTGCTAGAATCGAAAGTTCTCTTTGTGCTTGTAAAAACAATGAAGTCTAGAACAAAGTAGAATCATCTCATTTGATTAGAAGCTGGTATGAACTTCTAGAATAACTCACAGCTTTCACACCAATCCTTACATGCATTCCACCCTCCTTGCGCACCTCCCTGATTGCGTGCATCCCTACTTGTGTGCCATCTTACTTGCGTGCCATTAAATACATGTGCACCACAAATGTTCAACACTCACAACTTCTGCGCCACCTTTGGCTTATACACACTCTCTGCTTGCGCACCTATGAAAACTTTCCCACCAAAACTTGCACGACAAAACTTGCACGTCATAAATTCTGTGCCACCCTACTTGCACGCCTTATAAATAACCCTCATATTGCACGCCACTTAAGCTTGCGCTCCACCCTCTACACTTGCATGATCAGAGTTCAAGTTTTCTCTTAAGTGTTGAGCTTTAAAACATTAGGAGGCTACTATTCTATTTATAGGAATTTTGGTGACTTCTGCGCCACATACATTTTTGTGTCATTCTTATTTTCACGTCGCTCCATCACTTGTGTGCCCTTCCATCGCTAGCATGAAACTTTAATTCCATTGTCATATTTTGATATGATGATGTTGGAATATGACTTGTGCACAACATACACTTGCGCACTATTTATACTTGCGTGCTATACTTGCATGCCACTTATAGTAGCCTGCCACACTTGTGCACCAATTATACTTGTGCGCCACTTTTTGACTTGCGCACTAATCTTTAACTTGCACGACATTTTATTTAATTTGTAAAATTTTGATGTGATGATCTTGAAATATGACTAGCGCGCAACATACACTTGCGCGCCACATATACCTACGCACGACACTTGCATGGCACTTTTGATTTATGTGCCAATATTTAACTTGTGTTCCACTTTTTACTTCCAGGCCTCTTTCTTTCTGTTGCAAAAAACACTTATTTTACACTCTCTATCCTTTATAAGGCGTGCATAACTAGTTCTCCAAACATATGATATTCTTAAAATGCAAATCAGCAAAGCATCATCATAGTTTTTTCCATTCTTTTTGGAATATGAATTCCAAAGTACTTCGTCATCCTCACTTCAAATCCTCGATTCCTTTTTGAGTGTTAATTACAAATAACTCCAATCATATCTCTTCATCCAAAAGTGGAGGCTTGAAGCCTCTTCAAAAATCATCAATGTTGCAGACAATGCATCACATTTGATACACGTATTTGGAACTTTAAGAACAGTGCAACGATTATCTGATTTCAAGGCAATGTGTAATTCATGACCTTCATAGAATTCCAATCCCTTCCACAATCTCTCTTCTTCTTCATCCATCAGTATATAATTCATTCAAATCATATGATTATTTTATTCATATAAGCTCTTGCATGGTTCTCATGAAATCGTGAAGCATTTCATGGTCTTCTTTAAATCCTCATTGTCCTTTAATCATCCTTAGATGGATGATACTTCACCATTCTTCATTGTTGTAAACAATGTTTCACCTTTGACACAAGTTTTTTGAACATAGAATCTGTTCAATAATCGTTTGAGTTGATCTTATTAGAGAATTGCTCAAGTCAGATATCCAATTCCATGATTCCATAACAATTCTTTAAGCAACCTCACTTCAGCCAATCTCCACTAAATTTTTAGTCCTTCTTCATGTCCTTCTTCATTTTGACGAGTATTGACAACTATTGACAACAAATACAATCTTCATACAAAAAGTGGTCCCAACATGTATATGGGTGGGTGGTGTTATTTTATAAGTGATGGAGGGGACACAATTGGCAGTTTTTAAATAACTTAGTGGTACTCTCGTTTTTACCGAAAAAAATAATAAAAATCAACAAAAATCACGAATAGAAGCTTTTTGGAATAAATATGGAAATATAATGGGTTTTGGGAAGTTGTATAGGTCATTTTGGAACTTATGTTTAAGGTTTATCCCCTCATTAATCTTATTTATACCTTTATCCCTAAAATTAATTTTAATGGATTTCACTAATGTTTTTGGTAAAAAAATTATTCGATATTATTAGAATATATATATTATAATGATTACAACTTTTTATGTTCTTTTTAAAAAATTCAATTCATAGAAGTGGAAAAATTATTCTTAATTCTAATCTGGAAAACATGGTGAGAACGCTTGCTTTTAAAGTGAGAATGTTAAAAATATCATCATGAATTTAAATATAAATTCAATTTAAAAATGATTCAAAAGACATAAATTATATTAATAAAATTATAATTGATCTATTTTTACATTAAAATCCGCTTAAAATATAATTTAACTAAATAATTAAATTCGACTAGAAAGAAATTTTGAATTAAAATTTATTATTATGTGCTATTCACAAAAAAATGATGTTTCTCAAAAAATCTAAATATTCACACTAATGTAATTTGGACATTTTGAATTAAAAATTGTAGTTTATTTATTCAAATTAAAAATATATGAGTTTTTAAATTTATTTATATTATAATTCATAAAAGTACAAAAAAATAAGTTCATTTATGAAAAATAGTATTTTCAAACATATAAATACTTTACCGATAATAAATGTTTTATTATCAATATGTTATATTTATATAAAACCATTATAAATTATTTTTAAAATTTTGTAATCAATAATCATATTACTATGTTTAATGGTTATCTTATAACTATATCATTTATATAATTAGAACTGTAAAATGATGTTTCATAGAAACTTAGTGTTGGGTGTAACACAAGACAAGTTGGGGTGACTTGTAGAACAAACTTTTCAAGGTATAGTGTATAATTAAATTTTGATATAGTATAGTTTCAAATTCCTAAAATCAAGATAAATTATTTTATTCAAAAAAATGGTTTAGAAAAACTCAAGGTGTTACAGTTTCTCATGATGCGACTGTCCAATTGGATCGCTGAGTATGATGTTGATAGATACCAGTACCATTATTGTGAACTAGACCTCAAGGAGATTAATATATTTATTTTGACCATCTTAGTTCATTGTGATAATTAACCTCTTTAGAGAGGTTTTATCATTTGGGTTTGGTGGTTGAACCATGTGATCCAATTGTGTGACATGATCTGTAGGTCTTGGTTGGAGACCTAGATGACATTAGTTTTGACTCAGAGTATTGTAGGTCAAATTTTTGTTTTCAGATGAGGGAAACCTATGTGTGAGATGTTGGACCATGTTTTCAGATTCCTTTTTAGGCATTGAGCTTTGTTATATGCTCATTATGATATTATGGAATAGGTGTGGTGCTTATTTTTTAAAAATATTTCCTTGGATGATTCAAGCTTGTTTAGACTAATGTGCGGTCATCATAGCCATGTGGTGGAAAACTCACTAGATTATGAGTAAGATGATAAATCTACACATATATTTCATGTTCTATAATTTAAATCTAAATCATTGAGTTTCTAGGAGTGATCTTATTGCTGATTGATTCAAGTCTTTCTATGGGATTAGATTATGGGATTTGTGGTTAAATGAGAAATGTCCCTCTATAGTATTAGTGATATAGAAAATGAATGGGTTATTGTAAGATAGTTGAATTATGGCTTAATCCTCTTCTGGTATTGAAATGATGTGTGCATGGCCTAGACGAAGCTATACAGGCCCTTTCATAGAATATTAGTCTATTCCTATTAGAGATGGTAATTCTCTATCTTGACATTATAATAACCCAGATATTTATAGAATAATACATTTTCATATCTATTAATGTTTATGAATAAGATATTAGTTTTACTTTATTGGGGACTCTTTTTCTAATAGCATACTCGACACACAATTACAAGCTTCTCCTAAATCTTACATAGCACACAACACTGAGTTGTACCAATAAATAATACAATAATATTATTATTATTTTAAATGGTAGTTAACACCTAGCCATTGTATTGGATGAAATGAATAGAACTAACTAAAATATAATTAAACTTCTTTGTTAAATTTTTATACATTTATCCAATAAATTTTAGAGGATTAAAATGAGATTGAATCCAATTTTAAGCATAAAATACTCTAATATTTTTAAAATGTAGTTTTACCACCTTTTGTTGGGGAATTATTTTTAAATATTTTTTTTTCCACTTTATATGTTCTATGTGACAAGAGAAACATATTATTTTGAATTAGGAAATAAAAATTTACTTTTGTTGAAATATATTTTGTTTTGATAAAATTCATATTTTAAATAATAGTGAAAAATACTGCATTTTTAATTCAAAATTGCATTTTCTTATAATATATTTGTATTGATACATTATCTTCTATTTTTTTAATATACATTTAGATTATTATTTTTATCATTTAATCCTATTTTATACATTTGAAGTAATTCACATTTAAATTGGACAAAAACACATGTCAATCTTTTGATAGTTTCTACATCTTAAAAGCCTGCTTTCTGTTTCTGGAAACAAGAATTAATTTTAAATTAATTAATGAAAATTATGTATTTTGAATTTTTAAAAATGGATTCCATATTTTTAATTAGAATTTACAAATTATTTAAATATATACATTTTATTTTTTGGATGTTATGAATGTTAACATCAGTAATTATTTTTATTTACAAATGTTAAAGGGTAAATTAGGTAACTAAGGGTAAAAATATTATAACAATATGTAACTACCCAAACACATGTAATAATCTTATTGGATGATTCATGGGTGACCAAAAAATTCATCGGATGATATTTTGGAACTTAGGGGGGACTTGGGTTTGATAATGACAGGTTATAATAATTACTTTAAAATAAAGAGAAATAAAACGTAAACATGTATATTTTTAGTAAGAAAAATTAATATTGTGTAATATTTCTCATATATTTGACTATAAATAGTCATTAAAATATTAAAATATTTCCTACATCATGTTATTTTATTTATAATTTTTATACATTAAATAAATAAATTTATTTATGATAGAATGATGATTTAGTGAATACATTATTAATGGAAGAGTCCAATAAATGATATTATAAATATTAAAATAAATGAAATTTGATCATTTTAATTTCATACGCGAATTTTATGGATGATTATGATATGTTATCTTTTAGTTAATGTAGTTTTTTTAAATTAATCGCATTTTTATGTCATTAACAGAAATTAGTTACTAAATATTTCCAAAATTGACATAAATTAGTTTAAAAAAATGATTTTTTGTTAGATGATATAATAGTCATAAAAATCTTTGAATTGTTCAAATGACATAGACAATGTTATAGATGTCATAAATGATCCAAATTATGGTCTCATGGATTTTTATAGTAAATATGTTTACCATAAAGTGTTTAAATTCAAGAAGACATGGTAAGAGTTAATTTATTTAACTATGGGTTAAAGACAACAAAAAATGTTAAATTTGTGGCCTAAAATTGTACAATACCAATTAGTTGAAAGTATTGCGACCCACCCTAATTTTTCATTGAAATATCTAACTTTTTATAAATAATAATTGGAAAATAATTTTATAATAATATATTATTTAGAGACCTTCCAAAAGTGTCCCTCACCCCTATTATAAAAGGACAACACCTCTACCTATCTAGACACACCAAACAAATCCATTGGATTATACAACATCAGCTAAATAAGCTCCAAACATCCCTACCTTCCTCATAGAATCCTTACCTTGGACAGAATAAAACTCAATAAATAATTTTGGCTCAAATCGAAAGGATTTACCCAATTTAGATGAACGAAATGATTATATGTGACGAGTAAGATTAAAGGAAAGGGACATCTTCTTAATCTCCTTTCATTGAGGAATATTTTAATTTATACATGAACTTCATTATATAGTGTATAGTAAACCATTTGGACTCTTAATTTCATTTAAATGTAATCTTTTTCAATGAAGAATTTTACTAAATGACAAAAGGAATGTTTTTAATGTATGTGGTGACCACGACCTCTCCGCCGTTAAAACCTTTGTTTGAAATTTATATTCCACAATAAGCTTTAATGTTTTTATTTAAATGAAAAGAAATCCATTTTCCTCTTTTTGTGTGTTTTGGTACTGAAAATTGTTTTGATAGTGGATTGATAATTTCAATATCTTGAAATTATTTCATGTAATTGAAAATGAATTTTTAAGAGTGGAATTTTGATAATTGAAATGTTAAGGTGTTATGGGTATATACTGGTACTTGGACATTTGATGAGTGGTGATGTGATAATACAACAATGGGTGGTTCTGTGATAAACCAAGGATGGTCGGTTACATTTTAACCTCTAATTCATTGTTTACGGAAGTCATCCACATGGCTCTTCTATTAGTAAGAATGATATGTGTGGAAGTCAACCATTTGGTTATTCCCTTAAAGTATGATTGTGTCCCAAGTTACCTTTTATATATTATGTGTTACTTATATGGGATTTATTATTATATATTGGTTTAGAAATAATATGTAATGATCTTATATTTGGTTAATAGTATTTATTACCTCCTAAAGGTGAAATTATTACTTTATATAATGTTTCCATGGTTTACATGTTTTATAAAAGCTAATAGTTTTCCTTCTTTTTGTATCCCTTACTATGATTGTTATTCTCATCAGATGTATATAAATTTTTTTAAAAGGATGGAAAGGATAATAGATATAAGGATTGGATCATTGAAAAGTAATGATGTTTAAGCGTGGAATAAAACCATGTTTTGTATAAAAGTTTTTGTTTTATAAAAAATTGGATAGTTAGTAGAATTGTATACTTTGAAATAATAAAGATGATATGTATATGTTATGGCCTAATTATTTAAATATCTAATCCTAAAAAGGATCGTGGATGTGATTGAAAGTAAAATTTTTAACATAACTCAACATTAAGTAAGGTATAAGAAAAGGTCCTTATAGTTGATATCAGAGGGGGGTTTATAGAAAAATAGAAATTAGAATATTGTTAATATAAAATTGATAAATGATTTTTAGTTTATGATCAAATTGAGATGATATAGCAATTTAATATTACCATGTTGATTCATATAAGATATGATTTTTCATAATGGTTTTCCACATTGAAACTTGGAAATTGTGATGGGAAATCATATAGAGGAAAATAACCATCCAAATCAGTGTTATAAGATAGTTAGAAACAGAACTGAACAGTATGTTGCAGTGATTAATCATTTGAATCATGCGATAAATAGTGGTGGTGTCCATGAATGAGATAAACCAGACCAACCACATAAGAATATATTGATATTATAGCATTTTATAAGGAAACATCTCCCATCATTTAGAGGATCATATGACCCTATGAAATCTGAATGGTGGATTAAATAACTTGAATTTTTTTTTGATGTAATGGGGTAATCAGAAAATCAAAAGTTTGCTCTTTCTATTTATCATTTTGAAGTTGAACTCAATCAGTGGTAATCAATGGTTAAAAATATCAGAGGAAGTGGGGATATCAATACCATGTAATGGGATAAATTTTATAATACCTTCCTTGAGACATATTTCACAAAGGCTATTCGACTTATAATTGAAAAATATATTCTTATAATTTAGAAAAAATTTGGAAGATTATGTGGCTACCTATGATGATAATTTCACATGTTTATCAAGGTATGTCCCAAATTTTATTTGATATAATAATAGTAATCCAAATCAGTTTTAATCATGATTGAAGATAAAATATCAAAGGGTGTTAGCTTCTCATGAGTTAAAATTCAATGGGAAACTTTTTTGATGTGATGATAAGGTTAAAATGGAGTTTTATAATGATCATGTGTTCCATGAGAGTAAGAAAAAGAACCGATCTAGTTGGTAGAAAATGGGAAAGAATTCATCAAATAATACAAGAGGAAAGAAAACTAAATTTTCATCTTGTGAGAATTGTGCTAAAAATATCCTAGAGAATGACTTACAAATTCTGAGATGTTCTTTAGATGTGGTAAGACTGGACATATTTCACATAAATGTATCTAAGATGAGCAGGTAGACAATTAGAAACTAATGGTAAGATGATTTTGTTGTAATGGGATAGGATATTATGCCAATGTGTGTAAAAAGTTGAATACCCATGGTGGAAACCAGCAAGATCAAAAGTAGAAGGGCATGGAAAAATCATTTTCTACTATTGTGGTTGATGTGGGAGCATCAAATGAAGTGGTGACATGTATGTTATTTTTTTTAAAAGCATTCCAATAGCCTATTTGACTTTGGGGCTTCATATTCTATCATTTTTATGAGATTTTCATGTACTTTGGAAATAACACCTCATGAATGTGATATAGAAAGTTTGGTAAAGACTCCTAGTGCATGTATTAAAGAAACTAATATTTATAAGAATATATTCATATTATCATCAGTGGGATAAAATTTTCTGAAAATATTGTTGAACATTTCATAGTTGAATTTGATATCATTTTGGGTATGGATTGGCTTTCATTATATCATGCTAAAATATATTGTAATGACAAGAAAGTTTTATTCAATGATTTCATACCTTTTATAACAGACCATGAAACTAAAAGATTTTTTATAGATGGAAGTAAAAGTTATCCAGCTAATGTTTTTTAAAATAAGGAAATAATTTTGATAAGTGACATTCCAGTAGTGAAATGATTTATAGATGTTTTTTCAGATGAATTACCTTATATTATTCCTAATTAGGATGTTAAATTTACTATTTATTTTGTTCCTAATGTTAATCCTATTTATAAACCCCCTTATCAAATAGCTCAAGTAGAACATGTGGAATTAAATAAATTGTTGAAAGAATTACTCGATAAAGCTTTCATTCAACATATCATATCACCATGGGGTGTTCCATTTTTATTTGTGAAAAATATAGATAGTTATACGATAATATATACTGATTATAGATCCATGAATAACATAAAAATTAAGAACAAGTATCCTTTAACTCAAATCAATTATTTATTTGATCAGCTCCAGGGAGCTCAATAATTTTTTATGATTGATTTGAGGTCCAAGTACCATCAGCTGCAGGTGAAGGAAGATGATATTCTATAGACATCATTCTGAACAAGATATTAGCATTATGAATTTATAATTATACCCTATGGGTTATCTAATTCACCTTATGTATTAATGATTTCCATGAAGGGATTCTTTTATCAATTTCTGGATCAGTTTGCAGTTGTGATTATAGATGACATTTTGGAGTACTCTAAAATTTAGGATGAACATGAAAGTTACTTAAGGATAGTTTTGAAAAAAATGAAAGGAAATAAACTATAGGGAATGTTTAGTAAGATTGAATTTTTTTTTTTCAAAAAAAATTAATTACATGGATATGTTGTTTATAAATATGTAATATCTATTGGCCCTTCTAAAAATATTTGTCAAATATTAGACATGACCTAGAAATATTACATATATTTGTAGTTTTCATTGATTGGGTGGTTATTTTCGAAGGTTTTTTAAAAATATTTCTGGCTTTTATATCCCACTAACTATGTTAACATGTAAGGGAGTTATATTTATAAGGAAGAGATAATGTGATGAATTTTTTCATGAAATAAATGAAGATTGGAAAATGCTTCTATTTTGGACCTACTTTCCATGAACAGTGAGTTTGTTATCTATAGTGATGCATCATTGAAAGGACTTGGTTGTGTTCTAATGTAGAATGAATAGGAAATTTCTTATCATCCATGTTAGTTAAAACCTCATGAGTTAAATTAATATACCCATGATTTTGAATTAGATACTATTTTTTTGGAATTAATGATTTAGAGGCCTCATTTTTATGTCGTAAAGTATGAAATATATAATCATCATAATATTTTTATGTATATATTCACTCAAAAATAATTGAACATGAGATAGGTGAGATGACTGAAATTAATCAAGGACTTTGATTTCACAATTCATTACAATCTAGGAAAATAAAATAAAGTGGTCCATGCTTTGAATAGAAAAAGAAATGCTAAATTAACCATGTTATATTTGGAACAAGATCCATAGGTTAATGATTTGATGAATTTTTTCTGTGAAGTTGTTTGTGTAGGAAATTACTCTTTATTGTTTCTAGTGTCAGTGAATTCATCTCTATCAGATAGAATTAATCAAGCGTAGAAGGAAGAAAATGAGTTTCAAAAAAAGTATAATTGGTTCATAAGGGTATGTTACTTTTATTTAACATTGATAAATATTGTATTTTTAGATTTTGGAAAATATTACGTGTTCCTTATGATTCATAGATGAAGAAAATGTTTTTATGTGAAGCTCATAGTTCTCAGTTTTCATTTCATCCTGGAAATACTATTATGTACATGGATCATCAAGATTATTATTGGTGGGATAGATGGAAAATAGATACTTCTAACTTTACCCTAAGATGTTTAATTTTTTCAACAGGTTAAACTAGAGCGACAGTTATAGAATGGGATGCTTCATCATTTTCTAGGGTTAAAGTCGAAATGGTAAAATATATCCCTGTACTTTTTTGTTGGATTACTAATGTCATATTGAGGAAACCACTAAATATTGGTTATTGTTGATCGATTGACTAAATATGATCATTTTCTTCCTATTCGAGATATTCTGTATCTAGATTAAATTTCTCAATTGTATATTAAATTGATATTTAGGTTTCATGTAGTTACCTTCTCCATTTTATATGAATGTGATTCTAGATTCACTTATAACATTTCAAAAGTCCTTCCAAATTCATTGGGTACATAATTAAATTTTAGTGAATCTTTTCATACTGAGTCTGATGGGAATTCAGAATGAACAATTCAGACGTTGGATGATATGCTATGTGCCTATTTAATGGATTACCATAGAATTTGGGATCATCATCTATCATTGGTTGAGTTTTCTTATAATAACAGTTTTCATTCTATTATTCAAATGGAACCATTTGAGGTATTATATGGGAAGCGGTATCGAACTCCAACTTTTTGGGATGAATTGGGTTAATCGAAGTTGATGGGAATAGAATTTTTAGAAGAGATGGTTGAAAATTTTAGTTGATTCAGAATCATGTGAGGGAATATTAGAGCAGGCATAAATTTTATGTAGATAATTGGATGAAGGATCTCTGTTTTATGTTAGGTGATCATTTCTTTCTAAAATATTTATTATGGATAAGTGTGATGGGTTTTGGTAAGAAATGGAATCTGGGGGTGAGGTTCATTAGACCCTATGAAATCTTAGGGAAATTTGGCTGAGTTTCTTAGCAAATGGATTTACCTATGTGTTCATCCCATATACAAATTTTTTTCATGATTCAATGTTATGAATTTATATAATGTATCCATCTCATGTTTTGATTCCCTAGGTAGTTTAGTTGGAAGAGAATCTTTCTTATAAAGAAAAACTTGTATAGATTATTAACCATATAGAGAAAGTTTTATAGAATAAGGTGATTCATCTAGTAAGGGTTTTGTGGGAAAACCATATAATTTAAGAGGAAATGTGTGAATCTAAAAATTCTTTGAGGTACAAATACCCCCACTTATTAGATAAGGAAATAAAATTATGGGGTGAAAATTTCTAAAAGGAGAAAGGATATAACATCCTAGGTATTTATAAAATAATAAATTTTTATATCTATTAATATTTTTGAATAATATATTTATTTTAAGATAGAGGGGACTCTTTTTCTGATAGCATACTCGATGCACAATAATGATTTTCTCCAAAATCATACGTTGCACACTGCACTGAGTTATACCGAAAATTAACAAAATAATATTATTATTGATTAAAATGTTAGTTAATGTCTAGCTTTTGTATAGGAAAGAATTAATATAAATAACTAAAATTTTATTACACATTTTCCTTAAATGTTTTAACATTTTTCCAATAAATTATGGAGACACAAAATGAGAATTAATCCAATTTTAAGCATAAAATAATCAAATATTTCTAAAAGAACATTTTACCACCTATTAATGGAGAACTATATATAAATATTTATTTTTCCAATTTTATATGTTCATTTGACAAAATAAACTACTTTATTTTTTTAATTGGGACATCAAAATTTACATTTGTCGAAATTTTGGAATTTTTCTGAAAAAAATCATATTTTAATGAATAGTGAAAAATATTGTATTTTTAATTCAAAACATCATTTTTTCCAAAATTATATTTATTGATATATTATTTTTTTGATTTGGATTCAAAGAATATTTATATTATTATTTATCATTTAATCCAATTTTGGTTCTTATAAATAATTTTAATTTTAATTTCACATCAACACATATCAATATTTTGATAGCTTTTAATTCTTAAAAACCTACTTTATTTATTTGAAAAACAAGAATTAATATTAAATTAATAAATGAAAATTATGGGATTGAATATGGAAAAATGGATTCCATATTTGGAATCATAAGGTCCAAATTATATAAATAGATACCTTTTCTTTTATGAACATTATGAATGGCTACATCAGAAATTATTTTTATTTACAACAGTTGAATGGTAAATTAAGGAAATGAGGATAAAAAATAATATTTTAGTAATATAAAACAACCCTAAAACATGTAATAATATTATTAGATGAGTCATGGGCATCCAAAAACTCCTTAGTATGAACTATTGGTATTTATGAGCCACTTGGATGTGATAATGACATGATATAATAAATAAATTTAAGTAAAGAGAAATATAACATAAACATGTATCTTTTTACTAAAACAATATTAATATAGGGTAATATAACTAATATATTTTACTATAAATATTATTTACAATGATAAAAAATATTTCCTACATCTTTGTATTTTATTTATAATTTACATACATTAAAAAATAATCTTATTTATGACATAATGATGATTAAGTGATTACATTATTAATGGTAGATTCAAATAAATGATATTATAAATATTAAAATAAATTTAATTTAACAATTTTGATTCCATCCACGAAATTTACAAATGATTTTGACATGTTATATTTTTTTTATTTTAGTTTCTTAAAATAAATCATGTTCTTACAACTTTATCAAAAATCAATTACTAAATAGTGTCAAAATTGACAAAAATGATGTTGAAAAAATTAATATTTTGTGAAGTGATATAATAGAAATAAAATTCTAATATTATTTCAAATGACTTATATAATGTTTAAAATGACATTAATGAACCAATTTATGTTCTACTTGAATTATATAGTAACTATATTAACCATATAATGTAAAAATTCAAAAAGACATGGTAAGAGTTAATTTATTTAGGTAAGGGTAAAATCCAAATGATAAAATTAAATTTGTGATCAAAACATCTCTAAAACCTATTGGTTTAGAGGATTTACACCCATCTGTATCTTATACATGAAATAAATAACATTTAAGATATTATAATTCTAAAATAAATTTATAATAAAAGATTATTTCAATACTTTCCTAAAGTGCCCCTCCTCCTTCTAATAAAAGGCCACCAACTCTAACCACATCCACACACCTCTCAAGCCCCTTAGCTCACCCAAATTCTTCTCAAATAATCTTCCAATATCCCTTCCTTTGTTCTAGAAGCCTTACCTTGGAAATAAGGTAATTCGTGAAAGCATTTTTCTCAAATCAAAAGGAATTACCCGATTTAGAGGGATGTAATGATTGTATGTGATAAGCCATACTCTATGTAAGGGAGGTCGTCTCAATCTCCTTTCATTGAGGAATATTTTATTTTATACACGAAATTATTTATATGATGTGTAATAAATCCTTTTGACTTTTAATTTCATTCATAATCTATCTTTTCCTATTAATTCATTTACTAAACCTCAATGTAATGTTTTTATCATACTCGACCACAACGACCTCACCTCCTGCGAAACCATTATTTGATATTTTTCTTCCTCTATAAGAATTAATGCTTATGTTAAAAGGAAAAGAAATACCTTATTACATTTTCAGGTGTTTTGTTAGTGATAATGGTTTTTATAGTAGATTGACTATTTCAATATCTTGAAATGATTTATTGTTATTGAAAATGAAATGTTAAGAGTGAAATGTTGATAATTTCAATCTTTATGTGTATGATTATATAATAGTAATTTAACCTTTTATGGGTGGTTATGTGATAAACCAAAGAAAGGTGGTTCTGTAACAAACCAAGGATGTGTGTTTGCATTTTGAACTCCAATTCATTGGGTATGGAAGTTGGTTGTATGGCTATTCCATTTGTAAAAATGATATGTGTGGCAGTCAACTATATGGTTGTTCTATTTATGTAGGATTAAGTCCCAAGATACATTTTTTATTTTATTTTTCATTTCTACGTATTTTATTGTAATATTTGGGTTATAAAAGGTAATGAAATGAGATTATATTTGGTGAAGTGAATTTACTCCTTCATAAAGGTGAAAAGTTTTACTTTATGATAATGTATTCATGGTTTACATGTTTTCGCAATGCTAACAGTTTTCCTTCTTTGTGTATCCCTTATAGATATTTTATTTCTCATCCCATGTTTTGAGATTTTTTCATAGGATTTAGTGGATAATAGAGTTATTAATGGGATCCTAGAAAAGTTATGATTTTTAAACATGAAGCAAAACCATATTTTGTTTACAAGTTTTTGTTTTATAAAAAATAGATAGTGAGTAAAAGCGTCTACTTTGTAATAATCAAGTTGATATGTATATGTTATGGCCTAATTCCCTAGATCTATAAACCTAAAAATATCCTTGAGGCGATTGAAAGTAAAATTGTTGAATTAAATCGGGATTAAGTAATGTCTATGGTCAGGTCCTTAGAGACAACATATTGAGTATTAAAATAATTCATCAGGCCTTCACTGATATTATTTACTTTTTAATTGTCTTTCCGAATTTGTAAACATAACATGTTGAAGTTTCACTTACGAAGAATTATAATGTAATACATATGGTGGGGAGTGAACTGTTGGCCATATGATGGTGGTAGACGTCATTTTCAGTTGAACTTCTCTGTTTTAAAAGGGATATTGGACTAAGACATTAGTTTTTAGATGATAATAAGGGTGTTCAAATGATGGGGAGTACTATATATGTCATTGATATGTGTCTCATATGTAAGATACTATTGTTGATTCTATGAGACTGGTTATTGTATAGTTAATATTGATTATTTTTTATATGATAAGGTTGATAACATGGCTTCTATTATTACCACTATGATTCTCTATGATGATAAGTATTATAGTGGGGAGATTGTAAGAACCTGTTCTTTTTGGGATTGGAATTCTGAGCATAAATTTGAATTTTTTCTTTCAGATGCTTGAAAGGGTTTAAATGGTAATTTTACCCTAGAATGTGATCTAATATAATTTTTATACATATCATATTGATCCCATAATAGGTTTTTTACCCTAGGATAGAATTTTAGTGGAATTTGGAGTCATTCGAATTTTAATAGAATAATTAATAATTAATATTTAAATAAAAAATATTAATTTATTTTCGAATGTATTTTCAGCATTGTATTTTTAATGGGGATTCTGATAGAGAATATATATAATATTTTTATTAAATAAATGGGGTTTTTTCCTAGGAGGGGCATAAACTTGGGTTGGGCACCGGGGTTGGCTCGGGCCCTTTTATCTTTTTCTTTGCTTTTCTTTCTTACTTTTATTTTCATTATTTTCATTCATTTCCATAATTTTCTTCTCGCTTACACCCTTAAAGATTCCTATTTTCTTGAAAAATATATAGGATAGATATTGGGAGGAATAGAAAGGGATATGGAGAGAGATAGAGAGGCACCACTGTGATGCTTGGGATGCATCAGATCATCATGCAGCAGCTATGGATTGGAGAAATGTGCAATGATTTTGAAAATTCTACCCAAAGATAGGACTTTCAAATTTTCACTATAGATGCATATATATTTACTATTTTCATTTTTTAATCCCATATTATTCTCTATAATGAACCGTTGTTGTCTAAGCTATTATTTTTATGGAGAAAAGATAGGTTTCATGCATTTTAGATGTTTTTTGTTCGAGAAAACATGTTTACATAGTGTGTGGTTCCTGGAACACACATTTTGTGTTATTTAATTTTGAAAACATGATATTTTCATAGCACAGTTTGTTATGGTTCAAACACTCCATGTACTAGGACTCGTCCATGTTTCTAATTACCTGGGTCGGGCTACCTATGTAAGGGCCACATGACCTGTGGAGTACATAGATAAACCCCGTGTGGGTCGCACACCATGTAGATGTACATGTTCAGTCCATTTGAGGTTCATGGGTTAGGTTCCCCGTATAGGGTACACACTTTATACATATTAAACATATTGTGTACTTGGGATTTTACACACCATGTATTGGAAAAAGTACATGCCCAAGTGGGGATTCAGGTATACAGGTCATGTATAAAGTAAACATGTAATGTACTATTTTGCTTCTGCCCTTTTTAGAGTTTTTTCATATATTTTCACCCTAGAGTCACAATTAAACCTATGAGTAGTCCATTATGAGTATCATTTCACATAGATCATGATGGTAAGATCAGTGAAAAAATTTTATGATAGAAAGGTGGTGTTTCTTGAATGGATAAGGTCTTCATCAAGTAATATTATTCAGTTTTCTCCTGATAGTGAGGAATTTGATCTGAGATGATCCATTAAATATCTCTCATGACTGATACCTTGCTTCCTTCCATTGAGGATTTATCCCTTGATAAATTTTCCTTATTACCTAATAGGTTGTTAGACCAATTACTTATGAGGATCCCTAATAGGACTCCTCTATTAATGTTTCAACCTAGAGGATCCCAAGACAAATTCCTCTATCTTAATTTGGTTTCAAATATCTCATGTGGTATGAATTCTCTTACATGCGGACCTAGGGAATCCCTAATAGGATCTATTTACATATATACCATTCTAAGGATCCCAAGTAGGATTTCTTTTCCTCTTTCGCTGTCTTGAGGGTCCAATGTAGAATGAATTTTCCAAAGTACCATTCTGAGGACCCCTTGTAGGATACCTATGTTTTCTTATGATTAGAGGATTCCATTTAGGATTCATCCTTTAAAATTTATTCTAATAATACCATGTATTATTCCTTCACTTATGTGTATACCATGAGGAAACCAAGTTATACGCCTTTTAGTTTTTAACTTGAGGGACCTAGTGGGTGACCTGTTGTTTAACTGGCACTGAGTTTGTACTATGGGATTGGGTAGAGATGGTTGAGGGTGTAACCTTAGAATCTTGGAAAAACAATTAAGACCTTGGGCTTTGATTGTAGTGTTTGGTTTAGGTGTTCATTAAACCACACTCTTTTTTATACTTTCACATGTTTAATGTTATTTCTGTGATGATTACTTAAGGTGCTTCTTGGATGGTGGTTCTTGAGCCTGACGTGATGTATATTTCATTCCCTTTGGGAATCCCAGGTGTTCTTCATGGGATCCAAATTCTAATCCAATTTATTTATTATGTTTTTTTACACCTAGAGGTACTACCTGGGACTTGTTTGTTGAGACTTTATATTTGATTGTTATATTAAAGGGTTTTATAGAGGTGATTCATATAATCTAGATGTTGATCCAATGACTATGATATATGGGTTGTGAATCCCTAGTATTGATACTCAAGGATGATTTCTCTCTCCATGTGTTGAGGATTACTCTTCTCTCCTAGATTTATATAATGAGGATGATTATTCTCTCCGTGGTTCATTGGTAAAATGATGATGATTACATTTCCCTCATCCTAGGGTTATCGGTGGATGAATACACTCTCTTTGACTTTTATTTTATATAGTATTATTATGCTCTCATTTACTTCTGACTTATAGAGGTTGAAAATGCACTCCTCTATTTGACATATAATGAGTATATCTAGACATTCTCTCAAGGACCAGGATTATTTTCCCTTTTCTTTATCACGGTGATTGAGCATGGCATCTCACACCTATTATTGAAAATCTTATTTAGATTTTGAGTGGTGGGAAAGAAATCTCACCAGTTTTATCTCTTTAAAGATCACATATGGGTTAAACCCTTAGGGTTCATCTGAGTTACAAATTTCATGACCGTCTATAGATCTAGACCTAGGGCATAGAAATTGGAATGTATTTACTTGGAATTAGTATCATGGTGTCTAGAATATGGGAATTTATAGAATTTCTAGATGTACTTCCCTGGAATCCTACATTATAGTGATTGGTGGGGAGTATGAGTGAACTAATGGTTAGGATGAGCACCCCCCCCCCCAATGGTGATGTCACTTTCTTAGAGACATTTCCATCACTAGATGAAGCATGTATATTTCATTTGGGATTACAGACCCAATGATCGGTATAATGATACATGGCTTGAGTGGCATGACATCCTCCTTAGTTTCCTTGCATAGGATTTCCAGGCGATTAGGATTACTGACCCATGGATTGACTACTCTTGGGTTTTTATGTTATTTCATTAGCCTTACTCAAGAATATTCATATTTATGTATATATTTATTGGTATATGACTAAAAATATATTTGTATATAAATATGGATATCCATGATAGCACCATGCCCAGTTGACTGGGATCATGGACCCGAGGTTCAACTATGGTTCCACATTTTTTTTACTTACCTTTTCAGTTGAGTATTTTCTTGGATGAGAATTTTTATTTTTCATGCACTTATGAAATAGTGTTTATAGGTTCAAGATTGGGTTGGAAATCTAAGATTATTTCTCACCGCTTCACATGAACTTTAGTTCATGTGTAGACCTTATCAACGTTGTTCATGTTGAGAATAGTTGCACGTGGGATTAGGATGATGCTTAGAGTTTCATGATCGAGCTGTGAGGCAGATGTGGGTTATTCTAATTAGGCTATTTCAATTTAACTATGTCTAGAGACTTGTAACGTTTTCTAGATTATAGTTATTAGTAAATCCCTATACATTTTTATTAGTTCCATTTTCACTCATGTACATGCATGGTCAGCCTACTTGGTGACTGGTGTTTAATGATTGTCATAGACGTTTGGGTATTTATAGAATTTTCATTTATTATTACAAAATTTTTCTATTTGCATTTAATTGTTTCTTATATACTCTATTTAGTTACTACTATGAATTATAATTAACTATTTATTGTTTTCTTAATCTAATATGAGGGAATAATCTCCCCAATGTAACACCCTAGGCCCTCACTGCTAGTCAGCAGCCTATGGCATATATGGAGGTGCACTTGAGGCCTCATATAGAACCAGGTCAAAGAACTAGATTCCAGGATTTTGGGTCAGCATGTTCCACCTAACATCACAAACATGTCAAATTAAACATCCAAATGTCTCTATAGAACATTATCATATGAAGTTTGATTTTGTAGAAAACCCCAAGATCAAATATATATTTGAAGACCCATAAAAAATTTATAGGAGTTTAAATTTTTAATTGATATGATATCATGTAAGAAGTGAACAAGATGGGAAATGTTGTTGGCATACTGACTCACAGTTAGTGATCCTTTCATCAGTATAATGAACTCCACAGACTTATCCCACACCATAAAATCTAGATAGAATTTTCCTATTAAAGGAGGGGCGATTTATTTCCACTATAAGACCAAATTCTTCCCTATCTCAACCATATATTCCAACCAACATACATTAGCCCCACAATTTTGGAATTTTGTACATTTTACCTTAAAAATTTGTGCATCTCCAACAATTCAATGAGAAGATCAACTTTCTTCAACCAATCCTCCATCTCCAATGACTCATTTGTAACCTGGAATGTTTGTGGACTTATATAAAAAAATCTATTTTTCATAACCATTGTTATGAATTTTTTAGGTAAAAACTAAATATCATTAGTAGGAACAAGTGACAAAACCTAGACAAGAGGTTGGAAAGCTAGTATAATAACCTCAATAATGTTAAGATTAACTAAAGGGTTTACTTTTTGTATCTCATCCATAGCTCATTTAAATTATATGTTAAAACATATTCCTATGGTAATTGTACTACAAAACATCTATAGATGAAAATAAAAGTGTTATTCCAGAATAACAATATGATCAACTCTTTTAGGAAAAAAATCATCTGGGATACACAAAACATAGATCAATGCATAGTAAAATTCTAGAATCCTACTAAAACATTTCCTCAAAGATAGTTCTCCACAAAATCCTTTGGTAACATAAGGAACATTATGATGAAAATTGGCCAAATACGCACTCACATAATACCCCTCATGTCACACCAATCATGTCTAAAACAACATAAAGGCATCCGAAAAGAGAGTAAACCTCCTTTGATTGCAATTTTTCATGATCCAACCCAGATTATCAACAAAAATGTGGTATGTTAGTGTCATATATTTTCATAAAAAATTAAAATATACTTTTAGAAAATATGAATTGATGATAATGTCAATGTAATACAACAAAATAATTGCATCCAATATTAACGAATACAATATATGATCAAATTAAATAAAGTTCATGGCTTTAATGGCTAACATAATCCATAGATTTCCCTCAAACCATCTTGGAGCTCCATCTTGGAATTAATTCCCATCAAAACAGTGACAAAAAACCTTATTGATATATTACATAAAGATAAATTCACAATGACATAAATGTTATATACAAAGTGCTTATATAGGAGGTCAGTATGGGAATACCCAATAGTATGTTTTCAAAAATATTACTAGAAATTAAATAAAATGATATACATATAATTATAGTCTAAAATACATTTCTAAAAATATTATTTTCAGCGATAATAATATGAAATGAAAAAATTTAATTAATTATTTAATTTGAAAATAGTACATTAATGAAATTTTATTTAAAAATATAAAACTAAATCTATCCATACATAAATGTAAAATTTATGTTTATATCTAGGTTCACATCAAAACATATTGGGATATACCATTAGGATTACATAGAGGAATACCTAGAGTCCTCACAATAATCATATCTATAAAACATTATGTTTCAAATCCACTAATAGGATTCCCACCATGAACTTGTGTGAGTCCCATTATGAGGATAAAAAAATATACACCATCCCTCTGGTATAGGTACCATGTGAACAAGCATAGGCCCGTGAATGGATAAAAAATGTTACTCTCATTATCCATAATTTTAATAAGTGTTGTATTGGGCCCATGATGGGTTATTGTTCTGCTAGGTTGAGTGGATTTAATACTAATAATGGTAGTGTGCCCTGGGATATATCCAATATATCATGGTTACATTTTATTTGTTTCCAAAAAAATTATTTATATTAAATAAAAAATTAAAATTTACAGAATAACTAATTAATAAAAATACAATATTCATTTATAAATAAGTAATTTTTCTAATAAGGAATTAAGATTATCAAAATTTACCTTATATATAGAAACAATAACACATATCACAATTCCTTTATCATTTCTCATCATTTTTCATGATTAACAATAAATATTTAAGTGTTTCGTAATAAATAGTACACAATTATAAATACATATTCGACTGTATAATAATTATTACTGAGTAGATCAACATCACATTAATCATGATAATGTTTTCAAAAAATATATTATCAATTCATTATGAGTTATATGTAACCATTCTTAAAAAATTTACATAACTCGTAATAAGAAAATGATGAAATTACAACAAACACCATGCATGGATCATTAATAAAATTTTAAAAAAATATTTCTCAAGAGTTATACAATATTCCAAGACACGAATTTGTGAAAACATTCCCTATAATTCTAGAAAATGATTTTATATATTATATATTGAATATCATGTTTTATTTTTTAATAAATGTTTTTCCTTTTTCGTCACTATATCTTGTTATTAATGTGTTCGTAAAATATGAATGAAAGAGTTACTCATATTTATAGGAATTATTTTTTGTAGTATTGTATGTGGTGAAGTATGTTTTCCCCTATATTGGTTAGGAAAAAGATTCCTAATGTCAGATGATTCTACACTTTTATTAATGTTTCTTACATCATAATGATTTTCCTAATACAAGGTGATGTTTTACCATTTACTAAAATGATATAAGTAAAAAATTCATACGATGGACCTAATTTCTTGTTATTAAGAAATAGATTGTTAAGAATTTAATTCTAGCTAAATATTAAAAATGTTTTTTTAAAGTTCGATCATCAGGTATATGAGGATACATGTTTTGATTTTAAGTCTATGTAAAGATATAGGTAGTTAATATAATCTCACATAAGGGTAAATAACATCACTTTATAATTAATGGTAGTATGTACAATTTTTAAAGTTAACTGAAGTCCATTAGTGTATGATACCTGACAGAATGAGAATAGTATATCTAGAAGAAGAGTTGTAGTAAGATGATGTTTTTTAGTTTCTTCAAACTTTTAAAAATTTTAAGAAGTCGATCGGTAGAACAAGTAAAATTGTACAAAAAGAATTAAATTCATGTTTTATTAAACTTTTTATGTGATTATTATAATCATAATAACATCTTTCACAATTTTACTGGATAGAGTAGGGATTGTGTAATAGGAAAAGAAGGATTTTGTAAACAAAATATTTATATGTTTAAACAATGTTAATTGAAATCCAACAACTAGAGTCTACAAGATAGTGGTAGAAGTTTCATAATCATTTATTCTGACATAATGGTGTTGAGTTGTCATATGGAGGATTCATGTTCCATTAGAAGGAGAAAAATCAGATGAACATTCATGATGTCATTAGATGTATGAATCAGTGAATGTTTACTAGAATGTGTTTTGTAAAAACATGTAGTTTTTTATTTTCTAGAATGAATTATAAGAAACCATACTAACACATTAGTCTTAGAAAATATTATTGAGGGAATTCAAAAAAAGTTATTCACTAGTCACATATATAAGAAATGGTCAATGAATAGGGAATCAGTGCACTAGACACACATATTCTAAATAGAGTTTTATGAAATTTTTTTATGTTGGTGTCTTTCAAGAAAAATAATAAATGTTAGAAAACACTAGATTTTTTGAGAAGCTTCTAAATAATTTCCCTGATTGGGAAAATGAATTTTAATTCTCAATTATTCTTCTATGATTAAACCAATAAATTTTTTTCCGTATACAATATAAAATTTTGTACTATTCCTTGGTTTTATAAATTGTATGACCTATAGAAAACCTATAATATTGATATACGAAATGAATATCCAAAATCCAAAGTTACATAAATAAGAGTTTCCAACTAATTTGAAATTTGGATGATGATTCTATACACTGGACATAGGTTTAGTGACAATTATTACGGGATAGTGTAACCAATAAGTGAAATGAAAAAAAATATCATTCAGAGAATAGAAGACAATGATAGTAATAGAATGATATTCATAGTAGGTTATGATGTGAAATTTTTTTCTTTTTAATAGAAAAAAACTATATCAGAGGGGAATTGAGTGAGGTGAACTAGATAGTGAACTCTGGAAGACTTTTTGTCCCATCATAATTACTGTTAATTGATGTAGAAAACTGGATGGATTATTTCAGGATGTTGTTAGTGGGAGATATTTTACCAAAAAGTGCATTATTATATTGGATAATTTTGATATGAAATTTATTAACTGATGGGAGTTAGTATGATATTTTATATTTGTAGATAGAATGAATATAATAGGAATTATCTCAAGTTGTATTAATATAATTTATTATTAAATTTCAAAATAATTATGAGAGTCACCATGAAATGGTTGTAGATTCACGCAGTAAAGCTAAACCATGTAAAACTTCTATTATTTGATTTAAATTCTTATCATTTCATGCTTTTAAGGTTATTATATAAAGTTGATAAGGCCTAAAACACTAACAAGTTCTAGGGATTTAGTTTTAAGAGAATTAAAATTGTAAAAAATCACCACATATTAACCCCCTCCCCCACCAAACTCTAAGTGGTTCCTATTATCCTAAGAAAATTATATTTTTAAAAAATCATACGTTCCCATGTTTCCTCATTATCATGGATAATCATGACTCATTTAATAAGAAAGGTATTCCAAAATATTATTGAGAAAATTTCATGGATAAAAATATATAGTGTTACTCTATCTTCTATCTCATGGCCTAGATGTAATTTATGTATCTACACTTCGTTTTCTACACATTTTGAATGACGAAACTTTGACATCCACTATGAAAATAAAACATCAGGTGAATGAGAAGGCTATAAATTTTATTCTAATGTATTTGTTAGAATATATTTTTAATAATAATATAGGTCTCAAAACAACTGATGGAATATGGGAAAATCTCCAAAGCATCTTAGAGGGAAATAAAAACATGAATAAAAAAAAGATTCAAATCTGGAACAGTATGTTCAAAAATATTAGAATGTTAGATGGAGAAAGTACATATCACTTCATCACCTAAGTTAATGAAATTTTTTACAACAATATTGGAGTTAGAGATGTCTTACTAGATTCAACCATTATTATGAGAATTATGAAAAGCATTCCAATTGGTTTGGACCCAAATTTACTTTCCATGGATGATTAAAATCATTTATATTTTGATGAATTACATAATATTATTAATATATATTTAATGAAAAAAACACCAAAATTCAATATTATTATCTAGTATGGAATATATTTTAAATCTATAGAAACTCTAAAAATCCAAGAAGGTGATCCCATGATTTTTGACCTTAGTGATTCATAAAATAAATAATATGGAGAACTTATTGAGAATATCATGTATCTTATCTTAAAAAATTAATGCAGATTCATTGGAATATATGGAGGAAAACTACCAATAAAATATTTTGGGATTTGGGGAATTAGAAAATTTTCTATGAAAGTTCATAAGAAGAATTTTATGTAATTTAATGATGATTTTAATGGAAATAATCACTGAAATAAGTAGAGTAAAAATTATATATAATATAATAAATCTAATAGAGAGAAGAATTTTTTGTTGGAATAAATGATTTATATTGACTAAGAAAAATGAAGATGATTATAGTAATCAATTTTATTCGAAAAAAGAAAACATAGATATTTTCAAAAAAATCATTTAAAATGTTTAGAGAAATGAACATTCTCCAAATAGAAAAGAATATGATGTTATAGATATTTAAAAATAATATCATTTGATATCATAATTTATGGAATTTATTGAGAAAAACACAAAATTCAGGATTGAAAACATAATATTGAAGGTAAAAGTTGAAAAAAAATTATAGGAATAGAATATCATCATAAAATGAACTATATGTATATTGAGGAGATTAAGAACCTCAAATTAAAATTTATTTAAGTAGTGTAGATCATGGAATAAAATAATAATTATTTTACTATTAAGGATGTTGTAGTTTAAAAAAATCAATTGAAATTTTTTGAGTTTGAATGTCTCTTAATGAAGATGAAAAAATTTAACAATGATTCATTTGTAAAAGGTGAAACATAATGGGATAAAAATAATTCTATTCCCATGAATCTAGTGAATTAAAACCCACTAATCATAAAATATTACAAGAACATTCTAATAATACATGTGTCAAAATAATATTTTAACTGGGAAGGTCAGGTGTTAGCCTATCCAGGCTTCACAACTCCGAAGTTGACTTTAAAATAGGTCATCCACCACCTGGCCTTCATTAATGCAATTTTGAATCCCAAATAGAAAAACTTTTATGATGGTATCATAATAGCTGATGTCCTCAATCCATGTAAATTTCAGTTTTCTGATACTTTCACTTTTTCAGTGAGGTATTATAGATATTTGATGCACTCACCTGAAATAAGTGGCATGTGGGGTGGTAAACTCTGGTGTAAAACTATTCTAGTGAAACTCAATATTCTATTTTTGAATATATACAAAAATTTACTTCCAACTAAGATGAAAATGAAAGTAACAGAGTTCATTTTTTTTCCAAAATATTCTTATTATTGTCCCCTAGGGAGTAATATTTCATCCATATTTATTTTTTAAGGTGAGTGGGAAGACATGTTGTGAATTGCATTGGAGGATATTTGGGTACTTCTGTTGAGGAAGTTTTAGTCTATGCATTTATTCATCAAGAGTCTAGTGGTCCTATCAATAAAAAATGGGAGGAGTAGGCCCAGGCGCTACTGTTGGTGGATGGTTACTAGTGCATATGTGAGGCTAGGATCCAGTCTTCTCATGATATCCCTCATATTTCTAGGAGGTATTTTTTGGTTACATATAGATTCAGCATCATGAACCTCATTAAACTACTGAGACAGCTTAAGGAAGCTCCATCTCTCAAAAATTATATAGTTAAAAGTCTCCACCATGATTCATGATGCTCTTTATTGAAGGGGAAATACCTGAGATGGACCCCTCCCCACAGGGGTATCAAACTAAATATCGATGTTTTCTAAAGATAGGGATGAATTTTTGGGGTTTTTTCCTCACAGACACCAAAGGCTTGGTTATATTTTCTTTTAGTAAATTTTTGGGTCTGGTCATTCTCTCAAGGAAGAAGAGAAGTCCCTGGTCTACATTCTTAAATTATGTCACTCTAACCAAATACCCATGTCTATCAGGGAGACATAATCAAAGATTTAATGGATGTCCCTCAAATACCTCTCATCCACCATAAGGAAAATCATCTGCCTGATCCACAATTTCAAGGCCCTCGCCTGAAATAACATCAAGATCCTACATACCTAGAATAAAGGAAATTGTGTGGCTGACTTCGGTCCTTGATTAGCTTCTTATACATCCCCCCTCATGGTGTCCTCTATTTCTGGTTCCCTTTCCAGGTGGTGCTAGACCTTTTATTCAATATTCTCTTGGAATTCACTTCTATAGGACCCCTAAATTTTATCTTCTTTTCATGTTCTCTATTTATTTATATATAAAAATAATGTTTGTGTTTGGTGTGGTCAATGAAGAAATTCATTAAGAAAATATTATTATTACCTCTATAATAATGATTCCTCATACCACGGGAGAAAAATAGAAATATGTTATAAACTAATGAAAGCCATCTATAAGGAAAAATCCCGCTTCTATTGAATGTTTAGGTTCAATGGATATTTTTGGAGAATTGAAAATAGGCATGAACTAAGGGGGAGATACATTTGATTAAAATAGAGTAAATATCATATGTTATTAAAATAACAAATTAAAAAATCATCAATTATAAAAAATATTCCAAAGAAAAATAATTTGATGGCCTAGAGGAAGTTTTTAGGATATATAAATAGTTGGGTTACTTTTCTGAATATTGTTCGAACACTCCACTGGGAAAATTTTCTTATGTTATAAAATAAATTGATCCTGGAAAGGATAATGTTAAAGGAATATATTTTTTTTGTTGATAAATCTATAAAATATTCTTAAATGAAAGAACCATGGATTATTGACAGTGGTTTTTCCTTTTACACGATAGTTTACATAAATATCTTGAATCATGTTGATAAATGGGAAGGTGTTTATTTTTTTTAGAATATAAAACTCCTCAAAATTCTTATTAATATGACCTAGTAATATTGAATCTTATAAAATGAATTAAAAGGAATTTTTCTTTGTTCATGGGCCCAAAAAACATTCTAACTGTTAGTCAATGATGTGATAGCAGAATTTAAGTGGTCATTAGGAATGATTATTGTATCATTAGAATCTATAAATATTTAAATATTGTTACTAAGTGTGAATGAACAAGTGGAAATCTTTTCTAAATTGAAGATAATTATAACTTAGATTACATATGTATCGAAGGGGAAAATAATGTGTTCTTAAAATACATGGGCATCCTAGAAAGTAATGTTTGAGAACACATTCTACGGAAGATGTTTTCGGAAACATACCATAACCTAAGAGGAAAATTTATGTTATTTTAACTACTTTCTAGATTTATAATAGGGTTAGTAAAATTCAAAACAGAGATAAAATATAATATACCAGATCACATGATACCACACACTTTGATATTTTTCATCCAATGAGACTTTAATCAACAAAAATGATTTATATTTTTTCACTTTTATTTAGGACTTCAAACTGATGACCAAAATAATTTTCAAGAAATATAAATCATAGTCTATAGAAATGTTTAGATTATTTAGTAGGGATGTAGAAATAGATATGGGTGTTTTTATTCTAAAATTGATAATTGACAATAGAATGGTGTAAAAAATATAAAAAATCAACTCATATCTTAGAAAATAGTGAATAAAACACCAATAAATAACTCTATACACTCCAAAAAAAATATTGAATCAAAATGGAAAAATATATTTTCATTGTAAATAGGATGATCTACATTTGTGGAATATAACATTGTTATGTTTTTCTGGAGATAAGCTATTAGTAATTTTTTCATGTAAAAACAAATGTTATTTTATGGCTGTAATCATAAAAGGATTCCTATCAGATATGTTATAATAAATAAATACTTCAGTAAAATATTTCATGGTTTCTGTGAGTCATTCCATAATAAAAATAAAAATATATTTATCTAGAAATGTTACATGAAAATTATTAGGAATTAATTTTCATGTAATTTTCATCCAACATAAGTACTTATATATGATGAAATAAATATGTGAAAAATATGGGTTATTCTTATGGTATGAGAGTTGCAGGAAATAAATCATCCTTAAAATGTTTATTTAAACTTTTCCAACAGGAAAATTAAAGTCTACCGATGAAGATATTGAAAGAGAAAATGAATGTGATCCAAAATGTGTACAAGATGAGCTATATTAATATTATGAGGAGGAAAGAATGAGATGAATAAAATCTAAAAAAATTAGTGTATAATAGAAACATGTTAAATTTTTTAACATCATTGGAAAACATAAATATCTAGTTCAATCTAGAAGAATACTGAGATTTGAGAACAAGATATCATTTTTCTCATTTATGGAACAATAATCAGTTTTAGAGTTAATTGATCAAAAACAGTATCTAGATTCTATGAATGAAGTGTTATATCATATTTAGAGCAATGAAACCATGAATCTTGTTCTATGACTTGTTGGAAACAACATTATAGGGAGAATGTTTGTATTTAGATACAATTTCAATTGACATTGAAAAATATTATGAAATAAATAATGACTTGTTTTCAATGGTTACAGACTACTTGATGGTGTTGATTTCCAATAATAATGTTTCCCTGTCAAGATACATGAAACTGTAAGAATTAGCTTGGATGTTATTGTAAATAATAGTTACAAATCTAATCATATAGTTATTATGTCAGATTTCATAATTGGAGAAATTGTAAAATAATATTACACAGAGAAACCAAGTGGGTTCTTACTTGTTATAGATTTTACTATAGTGTGTAAGATAAATAAAACATTCTATGGGTTAAAATAATTTCCTCAATCACGGTATATAAAACATTATAGTTTCTTGATATAGTTGAAATTTTCCAAAGTAAAAATGTTGATAGCAACTTATATGTGAAGGATATAAACTCAGGTACCTTTATTATTATTTATTAAGTTGACCGTATAGTTTTCATATGTTTTAATGAATAATCTTTTAAAGTGTTTTCTAAAAGTGATGAAAAACTATTAAATGTCAAATATCTCAAAAAACATTATTTTTTATCCTAAAATCTTATTATATTTAAATACATATATTTATATTAGATGATATTCATGATGGGATGTTTATAAATATGTTTTTCATTGAAGATTCCAAAAAAGCTTCTAGTATTTTTACGATTTTCATGATGTTGAGTAATGTTGAAATTAGGGAATGTATGAATTAAAAAGAAATAAAAAATGTTGATAGGAAGATGGATATATATTAACTCTACTTTATATAGATTTTATATTCTATTAAATTTCATGTATGATATCAATGATATCCAAATGAATCACATATACTATTAGTGAAAATAATACTCATGTATTTTATTGGAAAATCATATTATAGATTTTTGTATAATAGTTGTTCGGAGTTGAAAATTCTATGATTTACTGATGCAGATTTGGCTAGAGATTGTAATTATAGAAATTAGACATCATGAGGAAGTTCAGTATTAGTGGAGTTTTTTCAGGTCTGACATAGTAATAAATATTGTTTCGTTAAATGTAATTGAATAGAAGAAGTGTATGTTTCTTCTACCCATGCTTGTGAACAAATGATATGGATGATGGTTTAGATGGATTCTTTCGGAATTAATTTTATAATGGCGGTGAAGTTTATTTTTTTCTAATAAATCTTCCATTTTTCATTCCAACAACCCTATAGAAAGTTTCAAAAAAATTGTTATTAAATATAATTTCAAATAATTTAAAATTTTGGTCAGAGATGTTATTCATGAGAACGTTTCAAAAATGTGTCAAATCATTGAATTTTTAACCAAGTCCGTTTCAAGAGACATATTTGACTAATTAAGATTATAACAATATTTTTTGCTTCAACCAATGACTTCATAATTTTTTTTTTAAATCCCCCACAATGATTTGGAATATTTTTTCAAAGGGGTGGATAAAATGTTACTTTTTAAATAGATGCACAACGATTTATATTATGAATATAGTATTGTTATCATAAAATAGGATAGTAGAAAAATTGAGTTATAGATTAACCTATCATGGCCAACAAAATTTTCTTTCACTGAGATATATGCTTCCCTTAAAAATAATTATTTATCTAGAAATTTGGTTTGATTGGATTATTTTTTGAAAATATATGATTTGATAAATGTTTAGAAAATTTGAGAAAACTATTGATTAAAATAATTGATAACTTATGGCAAATATTTTGAACAAAATCCAATATGGGAGACTGAGGATCCTATGTGATTTTTTGAAAAATATTATCTCTTTAAAATATTCTTTTACAAATGGTTTTTTTAAATCTATAAGAATGAGTTTCTGATGTTGGAGTGAATTTTTTTCTAATAATATTTTATAAGAGTTGATTGATATTATTACTTTAATATATTTGTGAAAAAATTACTTATGTCATATTATTCTATGAAATTATTTATTTTCCTAACATCGTTAATATTTCCATTATCCAAACCGAAGATAAACACGTTAATTAAATGATAGATTTATAAATATTTCATCAAAAAGACCAGAAACGATGTTATCATACATGATGATTACAATAATTCGATGATTGACTAGAAAAAAATATTTCGTAAAATTATGACATTATCTATATTAGGGAACAAAAATAGTTTTGAAGGATAAAAAAGGTGTATGTATCATATATAAGTTCAAATAAGGGTAAATATCATCACATTTGGTGAAAGGGTAGTATGCCAAATTCATAATGTTATGTAATGTCTGACGGCATAAGATACCAGATGTAATATGAATGATTGTACCGGATGAAAAGTCGTAAGAGGTTGATGATGGTGATTTTTTCACACTTGTACAAAGTTTAAAAATTCCAAATGGTAAAAAAGAAAAATTGTATGAAATGATAGTAATTTATTTGACACTGCAAATTTGAATTAGAAATTAATATTGGAAAAATATGATGCTCAAACTTACTAGATAAAGAAATCATTCTCTTACTAGACATAGACAAATTTTTTGAATGATTTGATTAAAAGTGGAATAAAATTTATTAGAAATATAATGACTCCAGTAAAATAGAATATTGAATAAAGAAAATAACCATTAAATATGATATAATGGGTACGTAATTTCATGGGGAGGAGACATGTTCTGTCATATAGATGAACATCAAACAAACATTTAGCATTTTATTGGATGGATGATTCCATGAAGCTGTATAGGGATGAGTTTTTTAAATGCATGGATTTTTTTTAAATGGATAGATTCACCACGAAATAATTTAATAAGACATTATTCAAATAAAATAAGAAATAAAGATTTAAAATATAAATGATCAATAGTTTTAAAAATAACACATGTTAACAAGATAGAGAATAAATACACCAGACCCATAACTAACAAACCTACTTCTGTGGAGATTTACATATATTTCTTAATCACATTACAATTATAAAACTATTATGATCTATAAATGATGGTTTTCTAGATAATGTAAAGAGTATTGTTTAAGTTCCTTGACACTGAGTTTAAAGATGTTCGAAAAATGTTGCAATAATTGTGGTCTTCCAAAAACCAACATCAGTATTCAAGAAGATTCTAGAATGTTTGATAATTATTTATTGAATGTCACTAAGATGGAAAATAATTTTATTTTCCCACATATTTTCTTTTGATGGAAACCGTAAATGTCAGTGCATGTATAGTACATAAATCTATATTATTCAATCATGTCAAAAAAAGAATTTATATACAAAAGGTATCATATAAAGATACCATACAAAGATCCAGAATCTATATCTGAATCTAATATCATTTCTAATAAGTATAATATTTGGTTGGTGTTAAAGAAAACCTGACATATGTGTAGTGAGTTATCTTACCATATAGAGTAGCCAATCAAAGATATTGGGATACATCATTAGAAAAAAAATTCCAGACACAGATAATATCTGACATATTTTCTAAGAAGGTTGTAACGCATTGTTTTTTATTAAATAGAATGAAACTAGATAAGTGATACTTTCAAGGAGGCCCACTAGATGGAGAATACTTTATTAAGGTATGATATACCAAATGAAATATAATTAGATGGATAATATTGAACATATGAATTATATATAATTTATTGGGAGTTATTTTATAGATTTTTACATTATTATGTTTTATCCATTTGATAAAACATTGATTTTCAAATAATAAAAGACTATTAACATTCATCTTGACAGATAGTAGGATGCTAATGCGAGTTTTCTCTAGTTGTATTCACTTATTTAAATACTGAAATTTAATGGGATAATAGGATCCTATATGGAAAGAATATAGGTTCTCACATAGAGGATAAACATTTAATGTCTTATGTACATCACTTTACATTTTCAAAATTATATATTTTTTAGTTTTTTATATAATTTTGACATGGCTAAAAATGTTATCTTTTTTAATGGATAATTTTAGGGGAACTAAAATTTTAAAGGATAGAGAATGTTTCACCACCCCCACCCCATCAAGAGTTCTGACAATAATCTGGAACATTAAAAATAAAAATTATATCTTTCAAAACCGTAATTAAAGAAAAAAATCATAGAATGAAATATCAATTTATATAATATAAAAACATACACCAACCATTTTATGTCAATGATATAAAATGACCATCAAAATCATGGAATAAAATTTATTAAACTATCTAAGTAATATATTAAAAAATATTACCATAAAAATTTATATGAATTTATTAGATTTAAATAAGCCTTGAGTATAAAATTACCTACCATTAAACTTGATTACTCTAAAACTAAATTAAATGGTTTGTGAATTAGACCTATGTACATTATAGATCCATATCACAAAATAATCTTAATTATATTTGATGTAACAAGACTATAAATTTTTATGAGTTGCAAAAAATTATTACATACATATAAATAGAAAATGATTTGAATATTTTTTATTATTTTATATTTCAATTGTAATATATTTATAACTAATAATATAATAAATATTACCCCCTGGTTTGTGGATAGTTTTTCAGGGGGATGGGTTGTGTGGCATTGATCATGGGGTCGAGTCCCCAAGCTATTTTATCGTATAGAATGTGTAATATATTATTGACCGACCATTTAATAATATAGAAAATATAAAAAATAAATTTAAGAATAATAAATCCCTGAAATGTAATTCATCATAATTATGAAAACCCATGTAATGTAAACCCATAATTTTAAATTAAGTATAAATTTTTTTAAACTTCTTACAGTCTTAGGATCTTAAGGATTACTGTTTCAGAGAGTTAGGAAAACCATGACATAATAGAAGACGAAATATCCTCAGAGTGTACCTTTTTTCTAGAATAAATGTTCTTATATATACACTATTTTTTCATACATGGTAGTTTTTAAGGTTAAGATGTCACACCATTGTCCATGATAAAATATCCAATATAACAATAGGCTTTATTAAAAAATTTGAAAACGTGGGATAAATGAAAAAAAACTCAATAAGGGATATAAAATGAAATTAAACATATTATCCCTTTGGAAAACTTGAAAAACACATATTAATGCTTCAATTTTCATGTGATAAACATTAACCTCATAATAATCACTTACTTATATATATAATTAACTCTATTTCCAAAAAAAATCATAAACCATATTGTTAGAAGTCATAAAAGAAAAAATCTGAATCATGGCGGTTTATTAAAAAACCATAAAACATTTACATTAAAGAAACTTATTTATCTAATAGGGTTATGAACATTAATTTATTCCTTTTACTTCTTAGGAACATCAAAATATGCAAATATAATACCATTAGAAAGTAATGATTAAAAATATTAGTACCTTGGGAAATTATCTTCACATTACTCTTAGAATAAACCTTACAAATGAATAACCTACCAGGTTAATACCAAATTCCTTATAAGAGTATCTTATAAACATATAACTTCATACAATCCATTGGGGTAACTTATAATGATTTAAACCCACCCACTTCATTTGAGTGACTTAAATAGATAACTACATCCAAATTACCTAATAAATTGGAGGGTTTTAATACACCCACCCATTATCATAAACAATGTCCAAGAACTAAACCCATAATTACACACATAATATTTTTCATTAACATCATAATACCCAATATAATTACCATTTGGACCCATAAGGATAATAAATTTAAATTGTCTCTGAAAAAATGAAAAGAAATATATTTTAATTTTTAAAGAATTTAATAATGGAAAAATTATAGAACATTGGAAATATTATATCAATGAAAAAATATTAGATAATTTAAAAATCATTGATTTTGAATAATATCGATGATGGCTGGTAGTTTCCACCATATGGTTAACATTAAATTCACTTCTTACAATTATTAGAATAAAATGAAAAATAACCTCTTCTAATAAAATTTTAAAGATTTATTTTTAAAACCTTATAAATAAATTCTACATAAGTTTAAATTATCCTTCAATAATATATTAATTTTCCTAGGAGAAAATTCATACAAAATTTGAAAGAAAATATACACAGAAGGGGGGTTCAAAACATTTAATACAAATTATATAACGAAAAATATATTTCATATTTTGTAACATTTAAATCAAAATAGCACTGGATGAGGAATTATAAAAAAATATTTTAAAGATATTAATTTATTTAAATCAAAAAATAATTCTAACCATTGGTATTTTTATGCAACACATAAAATAAAACATGACGTGAAAATTTTATAAATATCAAAGTATATAAATTGAGATGAGAAATCTCTTACCTCGAGTCTCCACTCTCCAAGTACATATTTTAATTTCCATGATAATTAAAATAAATTAATTATTTAAATGATTTATACAATGTATTATTTTCATTACATTGTCATTATTATTCCTATTCAATTTTTCATCATGTTCTATTTAGTTATGAAATCATTAATGTGGAGGTCTGATGTTTTGGGGTTGTTCACTCCAAAACGAAATCAATGTGTTTATTATGGTAAAAGGGTTCATGATTTAATCATGTACATAATATTAAATAATATATAATTTTTTTTAAATTAAATATTATTTTAATTCCATCCATAAAATGTGGTGATGAAAAATTTGATACATTGTTCATGGAGGCGATAGTTCACATGTACTCATGAGGGAAATTTTCATTTGACTAATGGTTTAAAATAAAATAAATTAGATAATTTTTTTTATCATTCCTTAATAATAATAATATAATAAATATCATATTAATTCCTTAAATTCATCCTTAGTACATTATATTTTATATAGTAATGAATGACAAAATACATCTTTCATGGAGGCGGTAGTCCTCATGAGAAAAGTTCACATTTTAAAATATATGGGAGTGTGTGAAAGAAGATAATATCTTATATTTATGAAATTATATTAATTCCATAAATTTAATATATATAAATTCTATCATTCTTTATTAAAACCCATGTTTTTTTAGTGATGAAAAATGAAATTCATCACTTCATAGAGGCTATAGTCCAAATGTAAACAAGAGAAATGGTTTCATAATCAATTAGATGGAATAAAAGGTATAAAATAGTTTACAATAAACATAATTAAATTTCAGTATAGTAATGATAATGATTCCATTGTATTAGAATGATTACTTTATATTTTAATGTGTATAAGAAAAAATAAAATTGAATGAATTTCACTAAGACTTATAAACCATCATTGGATATCTTCATTTAGCATACACATTAATCTTTCTAGGATTGGTATTTTTGGAATAATAAGACCTTTAGGACATGTTATTAAAATATTAAAGTATTTTTGGAAGGAATTATTAAATATAAGATCCATAAATTGTATGGATGGGTTAGATATGAGGTTCCCGTTTTTATGTGGGAGGAGTGGAACCCTTATAAAAATTAAGAAAATTAAAATATAAAAAATGTGTTTCTCAATGAAAATGAATTAAATTTAGTCTAATTTTTTAAAATTTATAATATATTATTTTTTAATATAAAAATAAACTCAAAAAATAAATTTAGAACAATTTTAAATATATTTGAATCTTTCTCTATTAGTTTAACACCCTCTTTAACAAAATATTCCATTACTGTGGTGATAAACTATAACATCCTAGGTATTTATAGAATATTAAATTTTCATATCTATTAATATTTATAAATAATATATTAATTTTACGTTAAATGGGACACAATATTTGATAGTGTACTCGACATGCAACAACGGGTTTCTCTGGTATCTTACGTTGCAAACTATATTGAGTTATAATGAAAAATAATACAATAATGTTATTATTGTTTAAAATGGTAGATAACGCTAAGGCGTTGTATTGAAAATAATAAATAGATCTTACTAATGTATTATTACACATGTTTGTTAAATTTTGTTACATTCAACCATTAAATATTTGAGGCATAAAATGATAACGAATCCAGTTTTAAGCAGAAAACACTCAAATATTTTTAAAAGATCATTTTACTGCCATTTGATGGAGAACCCTTTTTTAAATATATTTTTTAAACATTTTTATATCCTATTTGAAAAAATAAAATTCTTCTTTATAATCGGGTCATCAATATTTAATTTTGTTTGAATTTTAGTATTTTAATGATAAAATCTATATTTTAATGAATAGTGCAAAATACTGCATTTTAATTCAAAACAAAATTTTATTCTAATATATTTATATAGATATATTGTACTTTAAATTGGTTCTAAAGTGAAATTTTATTATTTTATTATCATTTAATCCAATTTTGTTCTCTGTAAGTAATTTCACTCTGAAATTTGACAAAAGCACATGTCAATCTTTTGATAGTTTTTACTTCTTAAAAACCCACTTTATGGTTTTCACACTGGGAATTTATATTAAATTATTTTCTTCAAATTCTATGTTTTGAATTTGAAAAAATAGACTAAATATTTGTAATAATAAGGTCAAATTTTTTAAATAGGTACCTTTTATTTTTGGCCCTTATGAATAGTATCTTTAGTGATTATTTTTTATTTTCCATGGCTAAAGGGTAAATAAGGTATGTAATGGTAAAAATATAAATATAATAATATAAGACTACACTAAAATGTGTCATAAACATATTTTATGAGATATTTTCGACCATTACCATCCTTGGGTTCATTTTAGGAACCCATATAGCCACTTGGGTGTGATAATGACATGTTATAATAATTAATTTAAAGTAAAGATAAATATAACATAAACATGTATCTTTATACTAAAACAATATTATGTTGGGGTTACATAATTTATCTCTTTGAAAATAAATCGTCATTACAAATCTAAAAATATTTCCTACATCATGGTATTTTATTTATAATTTTTAGACATTATATAATTAAATTTATTAATGACACAATGTAGATGGAATGATTACCTTGTTATTGAAATATTCAAATAAATGATATTATAAATATTAAAATAAATATAGTTTGAAAACTTTGATGCCATCAACAAAAAATTTGGATGAAATGGAGAATTTAGGGAGTCCTTAATTAATTTTATATAAGGAACCAAGGTTTTATGACATTAAACAAATCAATTACTAAATAGTTTTAAAATTCAAATAAACATGGTTTGAAAACAAATACTATTTTATTAAATGATATAATACTCTTTAAAATATATTATTCTCCCAAATGACATATATAATTTCACTTGGACGTTTTACTGGTGGTTATATGATAAACCAAAGTCTATTGGATATGTGATAAACCAAATATGGGTGGTTATATGATAAACTAAGGATGGGTGGTTACGTTATAACCTTCAATGCATTGGGTATGGAAGTCAATCATATGGATATTCCATTTAGTGATATGGGTGGAATTCAATTTTAGGGTTATTCAATTTAATTATGTTTATGTACCATGTAAACTTTATATGTTATATGTTTATTTATATGGGAATTATGGAAATATTTTGGCTAAAAAGGATAAAAATGAACTTGTATTCAGTGATGTTTTTTTTCTAGATCGTAAAGGTGACAAGTAATACTTTGTGGTAAAGTTTAAATGGATTACGTCTGTTCAAAATACTAATATTTTTAATTACTTATATATAAATTACATATAGTTTTAGGTTCATCATGTTTTTGGAATTCTTATCATAGGACTTAAATAACAATATAGTGAAGGATGAGATCAGGGGAAATTCATGTTTTCTACACATGAAACGAACCATATTTCTTTTTAAAAATGTTCTGTTTTATGAAAATAATTGGATACTGAGTAAAAGTTTCATGTTTTAATATTTACCTGTTTATGTATGATTTTTGACATAATCCTCTAAATCTATTAATCTTAAATGTTCCTCACTGTGATTAAAATTCAAATTATTGACTTATCTCCAGATTTATTGATATTTGAGGTTGATGCCTTATATTTTGTATCAAAGGTTGGATTAGATAACTTTAGGCATTTGAATATTTTTAATATAATTTCTATAAAATATATTTATTGTATTTTCAAATTGAAATGATATAGAATTTTAAGATTACCATGTATCCTTATCTAAGATATTTTTGTTCAGAATGTTTTTTCATAGAGGAAATAGAGGAGCTATGTTGGGAAGGAATACAGATAGAAATAACCGTCCAAATCCACATCCTAAAATAGTTATAATTGAAACTGAATAGTTTGTTATATTGATGGCTCAGTTTACAAAGGCGATAAATGGGTGTGGTGTCCATGCACGAGATCAACCAGACCAATTGTAGGGGAATATGTCAATAGTGGAGATTTTCATGAGACATCTTCCCCCATAATTCATAGGATCATCTGACCCTGTGAAAGATTAATGGTGGATTAAACCATTGGAAAATAATTTTTATTTAATGGGGTGTTCAGAAAATCAAAAGGTTAGTCTTGTTGTTTTCCATTTTGTAGGTGAAGCTGATTAGTGGTGGTCAATGATTAAAAATATCAAAAGAAGTGAAGATATTGACACCATGGAATGGAATTAATATAAGAATATCTTCCTTGAGAAATATTTTTATAAGTCTATTAGACTTAGGATGGATAATAAATTCTTGTAATGGAGACAAAAGGAGTAATATTTTGTGTCTTCAGATGAAGACAATTTCACCCATTTGTCAAGTTACGTCCAAAATTTTATCTGGGATATTGATAGTAAGATAAAACAGTTTTACTCATGATTGAATTAAAAATATAGAAGGGAATTAGATTCTTCAAATTTCAAAAGCTGTGATAAAATTTTATGGAATTATAAGAAGGTATAAATGGAGTTTTTATTATCATACGTTCTATGAGAGCAAGAAAAATAAGTGATGTAGTTTTGGGCATGCCTTCTAGAGAAGCTGAATTTGTTATCAACAATGATGAATCATTGAAAAGACTTGATTGTGACCTAGTGAAGAATGATCATGTAATTGTTTATGATTCACATCAATTGAAACCACATGAGTTAGATTACCCTAAACATGATTTTGAATTAGCTGGTGTGGGTTTTGCATTAAATATTTTGAGGAATCATGTGTATAGACTAAAGTGAGGAAAATATATTGATAAAAAATGTTTTATCTATATATTCACTCCAAAATAATTAAACATTCTATAGAGGAGACAGATGGAATTAATCAATGATTATGATTACAGGATTCATTAGTATCCAGTGAAGCAAATTAATGTGGCTAAAGCTTTGAGTCGAAATAGTAATGCTACGTTAACCATGCTATGTTTGGAATGAGATCCTTTGGTTATTGATTTGATGAATTTTATATTATAATTTGTTGGTGTAGGGAATTCAACTATTTTGTTCCATGTTATAGTGAAATCATCTAAATCATATAGAATTAAGAAATCACAACAATAATTCAGTGAGTTATACAAAATGGTAGAATTGGTTCAGATTGGTAGGTTACCTAAATTTAATGTTTATAATGATTTTGTTTTTTGATATTTGAAAAGAGATTATGTGGGCCTTGTGTTTCATAGTTGAAGAAATAGTTGTTATGTACAGCTCATAGTTCTCCCTTTTTAGTTCATCCTTTTGGTACTAAGATGTATAGAGATCGTTAGGATTATTAATGCTAAGATAGAATAAAAAGTGATTTTGCTAAAATTACCCTGAGATATTTGATTTTTCAATTGGATAAATTAGAGCTGAACTTACCAAAAGGGATGTTTAAAATTTTTCCAATGTTGGAGTGGAAATGAGAAATTATATCCATGGATTTCAAAGTGGGATTAAAAAATACATCTTGAGGTAACAATTCCATTTGGGTTAATGTTGATAGATTGAAAAAATCTTATCATTTACATCCTATTTGAGATATTTCATCTCCAGATCAACTTTCTCAATCGTTTATTAAAGATATAGTCAGTTTAAATGGAGTTCCTATATCTATTGAATCTGATCATGATCCAAGGCTCACTTCAAACATTTCTAAGTCCTTCAGATTTCATTGGTAACTGAATTAAACTTCGGTGCCACTTTTCATCATCAATCAGATGGGTAGTCAGAATGAAAAATTCAGACCATAGAGGATATGTTGTGTGCTTATTCAATGGATTATCAGGGAATTTCGGATCAACATCTTTCATTGGTAGCATTTTCTTATAATATGTGTTTTCTTTGTAGTATACAGATGGCACCATGTGATGCATTTTATGTAAAGTGTTTTTGATGTCTAGCTTTTTGGGATGAAGTTGGTGAATGGGATTCGATGGGACCAGAATTTGTATATGAGATGGTAGAAAATTTTTAGATGATTCAAAAGAAAATGAGGATAGCTCATATTAGGAAGAAAATTTATGTGGATATCTGGAAGAAGGATCTTTCTTTCGATTTAAATGATCATGTCTTTCTCAAAGTTTCTACATGAAAAAATATGATGTGTTTTGGAATGAAAGGGAAGAAGAGTATGATGTTCATTAGACCCTATAAAATTTTGTATAAAGTTGGATCAGTTTCATACCGAGTGGTTTTAAATATGATTTTATCCCATGTACACAATTTTTTTCATGATTCAGTCTTAACAATGTATATGCTGGATCCAACGCATGTTTTGGGTCCAGAGGTAGTTCAGTTGGAAGAGAATATTTTTTATTAGGAATAACCTATACAAACTCTTGATCATAGAGAGAAACTGTTTTAGAATAATTTGATTCACTAGGTAATGGTTTTGTCGAAAACCATAGGGTTGAATAGGGAATGTGAGAATCGGAATATGCTATGAGGTGTATATACCCCATCTTATTAGATGAGTAAATTAAATTGTGGGGATGTAATTTCCAAAAGGGGGAAAAGATATAACATCCTTGGTATTTATAGAATAATAAATTTTCAAATATATTAATATTTATGAATAAGATTTTAATTTTCCATTAAAGGGGTTGTTATATGTAACAGTGTACTTAACATGCAGTAATGGATTTTTTCGGAAATATTACGTTGCACAAAACGTTGAGTTATAATTAAAAAAATACAATAATAATATTATTATTTTAAATTTTAGTTCATGCCTAGATGTTGTATTGGGGAGAATGAATAGAAATAAATACAATATAATTAAACATGTTGGTAAATTTTTTTTTCATTTATCCATTAAATTTTATATACTTAAAATAAGAATGAATCTGATTTTCAGCATAAATTATGCTACTATTTTTAAAAGATTGTTTTATAGCCTTTTGATTGAAAAGCATTGTTAAATATATTTTTTGTCAATTTTTTATGTTCTACTTGAAAAAATAAACTTATTATTTAAAATAGGGTCATAAAAATTTGCATTGGTTTATATTTGGTTATCTTTCTGATAAAATCTATATTTTTATTCAATGTGAAAAATACTAAATTTCAATTCAAAACTACATTTTTAAACAATTTAGTTATGTATTTATATTGTACTTATTATTTTTTATAATGTGTAATTGGATTTCGTTTATCATTTAATCCAACTGTTTTTAATGGAAGTAATTTCACCTTGAAATTGGACATAAAAATATGTCAATCTTTTAATTGTTTTTAATTCTTAAAAACCTGCTTTCTCGTTTTAACAACGGGGATTAATTTTACATTAATTTCTATGAATTATCTGTTTTGAAATTAGAAAAATGGATTTCATATTTTTAATCACAAGGTAAGATTTTTTTAATTAGGTACCTTTTATTTTTGGACCCTTTGAATAGAAACTACATTAATTATTTTCTTATTTTCCATGGTTAATGGGTAAATCGGGTAAATAAGGGTAAGAAGTGAAATTATAATAATATAAAACTACATTTACACATGTCTTAATCTTATATGGATGAGATATGTTCGACCATGATCCTAATTGGGTCTATTTTTCTACACCATGAGGCCAATTGGGTGTGATAATGACATGTTATAATAATTAATTTAAAGAAAATTAAAATATAACAAAAACATGTTTCCTTTTACTAAAACAATATTATGGTGGCATTATATAATTGATCTATTAAACTATAAATAGTCATCATAAATCTATTAATGTTTCCTGAATCATTTTATTTAATTTATAATTTTTATAGATTAAATGAATAGATTTATTTGTGACATAATGTTGATGTACTGATTACCATATTATTGAAATATTCAAATAAATTATCTTATAAATATTAAAATAAATAACATTTGAACATTTTGATGCCATAAATGAATTTTTTGGATTCAATTTACATGTTAGGGATGATTTATTTCGTTTTTTAGAAGTAATAAGGTTCTTATGACTAACAAAAATCAATTTCTAAATGGTGTCAAAAATGACATAAATGAGTTTTTAAAACAAATACTATTTTATTAAATTATATAATAGTTCAAAAAATCTATGATACATCCAAATAAAATATTTAATGTTTAAAATGTTATTCATTATCCACTTGAGTATCTCTTTTCATTTTATTGAAACTATATTAACCATATAGTATGACAATACAAGAAGACATGGAAAGAGTTAAATTATTTAACTAAGGGTTAGAGCTAAATGATAAGGATAATTTTGTGATATAAACTTGTATAAAACCTATTGGTTGATATTATTTATACACATAATAATATTATAGTGGAACTACATAACTTTGGGACTATTATAATAAGAATATCAAATTTTAATAAAATAATATTTCAAGACTTTTCTAAAGTGCCCCTCCTCCCTCTTATAAAAGGCCACCACATGTTCCCCCTTACTCGCACATCTCATGCCTCTTGGATCACCAAAAATCATCCAAAATAACCTCACAAAATCCTTAAATTCTTTATATAATCCTTAACATGTAAATAAGGAAATACAAGAAAAACTTTTGACTCAAATCAAAAGGAGTTACCTGATTTAGAGGTAACGTCTCCTCTCAAAATCAATTTTTTTATTTTTCCTTCTCCACCCACTAACATTTTTTTATTAAATTATTTTATAACAACAAAAGGATACTAAATACACCAAGATATTTTTATGCTAGTGTTATGAAGTACACTTACACACACCTCCATCTAATGGATATAGAACATACTATTTCTATGTACGGTGAACTACTGCCACACAAAATGATAAATGTTCAATTTTCTCTTACCACCTATCATGGTAGAAATTATGAAGGAACTATATTTATATATGATATATATTATAATTATATTGTATCTATTATTCTTTAATTTTTATTATAACATAGCTTTATTGTTTCCATAATGTGTATATACGATAATTTTAATTTGAGTAAGTGTGGACTACCACCCCCTGAAAGCGATGGGACTCATTCTTTTTATACATGGAATGTATAAAGGATGGTTTTATAAAAACTATTATATATAAATGGAATATATATATTAATTGTATTATAATATACATTTATATCATTTTATTATTATTCTTTTAATATAAATATGTAATGAATGTAGCCTTTATGCATATGTACGACATACCGTCTCCATAAACGATGAATTTCATTACATATCACCAAATGTTATGGATATTATAAATACATGTATACTAGATATATATGATAATTAAATAATGAATAATATTTTGGAGATTTTGTAATTTTGAATACATGGACAATTTATATCAAAACAATTTCATTTCTGACTCAACTATTGTATATCTACAAATCTATTGATATAAGCATTAATAATTATGTAATTTTTATAACATGGTAATTAGGGATATAAAATGAATAATAAACATCAAAAAGGTTAAAAATAAAGTATAAATTAACATAAGTTTATTATTCAAGAATATAACAATTTTACGTGGTGAACACCAAATGGGTTAATTCTCAATTACCTTATTTAATAGATTTCCAGGTACACTTCCTGATAATATCAAGACATACTCAAATTAAGAATCTATAATAGTGATAATAAATACTGGAAGGGTTCTATATTTTTAGTAACCTGATAGAGGAGAATAAAATAGGCTGAAAAACCCAATAAGCATTCCATATTCGTTAGACAGAATGACAATGAAAGTATAGATAGAAATATCAAAAAAAACTATGGAATCAACACCTCCTGAAAAATATCCAACACCTGGTAAAATTAAAGAAGAAATATAAAAAACACCACCATATTAGAAACACATATCCCTTTCCCAAAAATAATTATGCAAGGTATACATTAATGGTAGTATAATAATTTTTTAGAAATTATCATGAAATGAAATATCAACATCCCATTTTCTAAAGCTATGTCTCTGATTCATGTCTCTGAGGAATTTATCAAGGAACACCCATTCCAATAGTTTAATATAGAAGACCTGGGATTCATCTCCCTAAATAAATAATGATCTTTATTTTTCAGCAGATCTTCCACTAAATAAGTGGGACCCAAGAAGTTTCTCAATGCCTTGCACCATTGGGGAATGCAAATTAGGAAGAGCTTTGTATGATCTTAAAGAAATTATTAATCTCATTAAAAATAGTATATTACAAGAATTAGGACTTTTGGTACTGAATATGACTAGTGTGGAACATTAATTAGGTGAGCAGTCAGTAATAAATCATCAAGGACTTCACGGGGGTGTCTAAGTCAAAATTATAAAATTCACATTTTTCAATAGAATTTATCATGTATGACATGGAAGAAGAAGTATACATTCTTATTATCCTATGAAAACTATTCCAAGAAACTAATAAGGCTCTAATTGATGTGATTAAAGGGTAAATTATATTCATAGTAGGTCATGAACAAGTTCTGTTCAACCTAGTGAGTGCTTCTAGATATGAATATGATTCTTATTACTGTCAACCTATATTTCACACCATATAGCGGAATGATTACATGACCATCATAGATGATATTTATACATTTTCTCCTATTTAAAATTAGGATTATGACTATGAGGAACTAAACTAAATAAAATATATGACAAGGGACATTATCCCACCATTAATACACTTGGTAATCTAACATCCAACTCTCGAGATGAAACCTCTTCTGAGCACACTCAAGTACACATTCTAAGAGATGAAATCGACAAAAACATTAGTCATCAACTTAGAACAGATATATACACAAGATAAAAACATTATTGAATTCATAAAAATACTAAATAAATCAATTACCTGGTGGGTTTTTTATATCAAATTTCTCATCCCCACAAACTACACTCAAAATATTTTACTATAAGAATGTGTGTGCCCCAAATACTTTCCCCAGAGGTGACTCATCCCACTAATGAAGAAGGTATTTAAGAAATAATAAATCAAACTACTAGATGTTGGAATTAATTTTTCTATCTATGATGGTGAGAGGGTGAGTCTTATACATATCATTCCAAACAATGGTATCCTTACAGTTATGAAAAATGATAAAGATTCACTAATATTGGCATGAACTATTAATAGATGTTGAGTATGTGTGGATAAAAAAATTTAAATACTATGAACTAAAAAGATAATTTCCCCTTTATATTCATGGATTATATTATGGGGACGTAGGAAGGAAAACAATTCTACTTTTTACTTTATTTATATCTAGGATGGATAGAAATTGAAAACGGCTCATTAAATTACTCTAAAACTAATTTCCCATTTTCATTCTATACATTTTCCTCTAGAAGCATGTTATTAGGTATGTGTAAAAATCAGTGTCCTTCCAATGGTGCATGATAATTGTATTCAAATATATGGAAAAGGAATTCCTAAAGACCATTATGGATAATTTTTTCAGTGTATGGAATATTCGATCTATGACTAAGAAATCTAGAATTAGATATACTAAACTGTCAATAAAAGAGTTTTGTTTTAAACTATAAATAATACCACTGTATAGTCTATGTAGGAATAGTACTCTAACAAAAAAACCCAAATAATGTCATGAATGTTCATTCATAAATGATCAATGTGATCAAATACATTCCTAAACCCTCAACTATTAATGGCATATAGAGATTTCTAGGCCATGTATGATAATATTTTTGTTTCATAAAATATTTTGAAAGGGTACCCGTCCCTTTGTCGATATTTTTATCAAAGGACCCTCCATTTTAGTTCACTAATGTATTTCGGTTGGTATTCTACATATTAATAAAAAACCCAGTGGCCTCTACCCTTATCATTTCACAAAACTAGGATAAAGACATTGAATTAATGTGTAAAAACAATGAATTTGTTGTAGTGTATGTTTTAGGATAGTGAGTCACCCCCATATTACGACCCATTTATTATGCCATTCGTGCCTCGAATGATGCTTTAGAAAACTATAAAACTATAGAGAATGAAATATTTTCATTTTTTTAGGATTTTAAAAAGTTTTTCTCATGCTGTTTTATGTGAATGGAGAATTTTTAAACTTACCATTCCAATGCTAATATATATTGAGTAAAAAGGATTCAAAACAAATACTGATATGGTGGTTCATACTACAGATAGAATTCTACATCAAAATAAATGATACTAAGGGGATTGAGAAAGTTATCCTTGATCACCAATCCAAACATCCACTACCCCTCATTGAGGATGGTGATAACATCTACATCGAGGTTGACCTCCGTAATGAAACTCTTTTTAACATAAACACGAAGGCATGCTGCGGTATTTCTAAAATTTCCAATAATCTTGTCATGAGATCAATTTATCTAGACCTCTCTTGCCTACAAAAGATGATTTTATTTTGAAGTCTTACACAAATATTGGGATTATCTTTTAATTTTCAATCATTATTTTGATGTCTTAATAATTCACTTCATCATAGAGGATGAAATAAATAGCATACTCAATATCAGTCGCACGTCACCAACTAGAGGGAAACAAGTACCATAATGTATTGTGGTCAAAATCCTGAAAACCGAAGTCCTTTGTCCCACATCCCATCAATATTTAAGAATTTTTTTCCAAAAATGTGATTTGTGCTAATGAAATAGCACCATCAAGAAGGGAAATGAAATCCCCATAAATCCAATCATGGGATTTGAAATTTTCGATGTATGGGGAATATATTTTATGGGGTTATTTCTTAATTCACAGGAAATTCCTCTAACTTTTTTTGGCATAGACTATATCTCCAAATGGGAAGAACTGAAATATACCACATGTGACATGAAAAAGGTAGTCAATAAAATTTTAATGAAAAATATCTTCTCACATATCATATTCACTAAGATAATATTAAGTGATAGAGACACCCACTTTAACAATAATTATGTCAATGTATTTTATTATAAGTATAGAATCCAATAAAATATAGAAACTCCCTACCACCCAAAAACATGTTGGAAATATGAATTATCAAACAAGGAAATAAAAAAAGGAAAGATCAGACTATGAGAATAGGTTAGATTCCTGGAGACTCAATTTAGACAATTCACTATGTGAATATCACACTGTATACAATACACCAATCAACATCACTCCATTCAAACCATTGTATGAAAACAAATTCCATTTACTAATAGAAATAGAGAATCTCTCTTACTGGGAAATTATGATATTAAATAAGTATTCTCAAAAAGCTACAGAATTCAAAATCCTATAAATGGATGAAATACAGGAAATTAGAAAGGATGAATATCAGAATTATATGATTTATAAAAAACTACAATGTGTCTCAATCAGTGAATCATGTGATGAATATTTTCACTAGAGAATGAGGCCTTATTATTCAATTTTCAATTCAATCTATTCCATGGAAAGTGTAAATCTATACTGTATAGACCCTTCAGGGTCATATGAATTTTACCCTTTGGGACCATTGAGATTCTGAAAGGTAGAAACCCAACCATCAATGTTAATGGACAATGATTGAAGCTATACAAGAAAACATTACATGATGGGTTCATCATTACATATATATTAATCTTAGAAATACTAATTCTAACTTTCTATGTTTAACAAAGAGATAATTGTGAGGTCACTCAGGATAGTTCATATAGGCCAGAATAGGACAGAGTAGAGTTTAGGAAAGCATAGGTGATGCTGAAATCAAAGAACATTGATCCTTGTCCACAATGGTCCAAGACGACCAAATTACACATCACATGTTCTATAGATGTCATGTACACCTCACTACCTGAAAAATTACAATTTCAAACATTACATGTTGGGTAAATATAAAAAATATAAAATTTCATGAATGATATACGTCATGAACCTAGGGTTCATGATGGCCTTAACCCCCCCCCCCCCCCCCAACTATCCACACATCCCTCCTCTCTAGGGAGACCCCCTACTTATCACTGCTCCATCTCCCTTGTCACACATCTCATTTCAAACTGAACATCCTTCACTACTCAAAACCCCCTCCAACATGACTCTCCACAACCTCTAATACAAAATCCACCATCCCCTCCCTTTATATTGAATCTAAAATTAACTGAAAAAAAACTATTCGGACTCCCCTACTGATAGTTCCCAGGAGCACAAGGATTCACCTCTGGTCATGCACTGAAGCATTTCTTCACATCCATCACCCCTCCCTCATTTCATCCCCTTCCAATTCTGTTATTTCCTTTACTACCCCCTCATTCAATATAGAGTCAAACTCGATATCCAATGGATCTTAGGTAATTTCTCATCCAAATATACACTCTATCATTCATCTATCTGAAACCAAATTCTAAGTATATTTATCCATTTTCATAGAAAGAAAAAGTGAAAAAAAAAGATGATGAATCAAGATATACTCACACATATTCGCATTAGCGAGGAGGTCTTCCACCTCCTTTAATGATTATACAATTCCCCCATCATTGACATACTTGTGGAAACCTTTTGAGATCTTTTCTTTAATTTATTGGCTACATTCAAGCTAGTCATTTACAACATCTCCTTTTGTACAGGTGTAACACCCCATGAGATATCTTTTGATGACTTTGGTATCATATGGGGAATATATTTCACTGAACTCATCCCCTCACCATTCATTTTGACTCTTCATCTTGAGATGAGAAAGTTTGACACAGCACAACTCTAGAGGATTATTTCCTGGGACCCTTAGAACATCCATAATCCTATGATTATGATTTCTACCCAGATATGAGATCATGCACTCTAGATTCTTCATTGATCCTTGACACATGGTTGTTTTCTTGTACATAGGCTCACATGATCATGATCTAAATGGACATCCTCATTCCCACCACTACCATGGTTGGACCTTCCATCAACATGCTATCTTAGTTAAACTTTTACTTGAGGGTGCACACACAGTGGACTCGAGGAATGTTGATGGGTTCATCCTTAATCACTCATTTATCCATACATGTCAACGCCTTGGAAAATTAACTCCCCTTAACATTCCTCAAATAGATGGAATAAATCAACTTACTCCTTTTCTATAGAATGATATTACTAGGGAAGGACAGTTACATTTACCAATGGGAACCTAGATGCTTCAAGGGTGCTTATGAGGCACCTAATGACCATGTCGCCAACCCATACCCTACTCCTACAAACTCCATCTCATCCCATAGTTCCACCTCCACCTAACCCTATTTAAGATCACAACCTTTTACGGAGTCATATCGGGTGAAATTATGGTACCTCTTGTTGTTTATGTACCTTTTTTGGAAGATAAATATTGGTGTGTGTTTGCATGGAGTTTTTAAGAAATTTTGAGAAAATGTGTATGTACACAATTGGAACCTTGATATAGTAAACCATGTTCCCATCCTAACTACCAATATCAACCAATGTAGAGAGGTTCACACATTTGGTGAACGGTTTGACTAACTATGCACCCAAACCCATGAAATCATGCATCACAGGATAGTGAGGTATGCATTGTTGGAACATTGTTTCTCCTAATTGTTCGCCTCTGCCGAAGAAAATATGCAGTCAATTTTATTTCACCGAAATTAGTTTTAAAATCCTAAAACCACAAAAACACCTCTTACTCAACCTTCTATTGGTATTTTATGATTTTAGGTGATTCAAGATAACTACGGTGGGATTCAAAGTCCACCTTACATCTGTTATTTGAGATTCAAAGCCTGAATTAAAGATCATCTCTTCTCCCAGCAAGTGGATCTCATCCTAATGCTTATCCTCTATCCTTCCCTGATATTTTGAGGGAATTTATTCTCTATTTCCATATATCTAAGACCTTGTGGTGAGATCTTGATCTAGGACTATAGATCTAGATCTATGTTTCACAAATATTGATATCGTGATCTTTTTTTGGGTTTTAGATCTGGAACTCAGATCTAAACCGTTGTGATGCTCAGATTTTGAGGATTTCCATTGAGACGACGCTAATAAATGATTTAAAGTAGGTGGTCTAAAAACTAATTCCCATAGTTGTGGATTTGATGTGTTTTTGAAAAATTATATAATTTCTATCTGTCCTTTGATATTTAATTCCTAAATTGGGTTAAATTTGATTAACCAATTGATTAATCAAAGAATTGTTGAATTAGATAATTAATTGAGGAATTAATCATGAGTATAAGTGGATTACTCAGTATATAATTAATTTGGGTAATTTATTGTGATATTTAAGGGTGGTAACCTAGATAATTAATTAGGGGATTAATTATGAGATATGGAATTTTCTAGATTTAGATAATTTATGATGAATTAATTTTGTTCCTTGATATTATGATCTACATAATTAATTGTGGAATTGATTATGATTATTTAGGATATTCAATGAGATGATTAATTTTAAAAAATTAATTATGAGGTGGGAATTTTTTATTGATTAATTAATGAATGAATTAATTAATTATATTGGCATATTTAAATAATTGGATTGTTAACTAAAGAGATTGATTTATTAAACGAAATTTTGAATTAGTGAATGATACATGAGTTGAGTAATTAATTATAAATTAATTATGTGTGACATAATGCTAACATGGACTTTATACATTGAGGAATATATATTGTTACATTTTCATTGTACTTGTGCAAAAAGGAATCAGAACATGGTCATTCAAATGAGAAGTACAAATGGTAACATGGTTATTGTACTAGTGAGTAAAGGAATGGTAACATGGAAATTCCATTGAGAATTACTAATAGAAACATGTTAGAAATAATTTTGGTTTTTTTATTGGTAACATTAAGATTTATTTTTAAACTTAAATAATGGTAATAATGGAACTCCAGGACATGGAATCACATTGGAATAATTAAAACTATAGTATGAGTCTAATCAGGTATTGAGATATCATATCACCATTGAACTCTTAGAGCTCTGACATGATTCGTAGTGGGTATTAATATATAATATTACCTAGGGAACACTTTAGGATCTAACACAAGTTGAATCTAGTATATAGGTATGGGTATCCATGGGAATCCTACATTTAATATGACTAAATAATAAATAAATGATAATGTGATAACTATTTATTAATCCATTGTATTTTTTTCTCCATAGAATTTCATACACTATCTTTTACTGGACTCGTTTAGACACCTTCAGTGGTGGCCTAATGATTTTTACTCACACAAATTTAGGTATCCTAGTCTCTACTCGAATAGATTATATTTATGCTAGACTGGTTAAGGGAAAGGGGAAAAAGTTATAGGGATCATCGATATTGAGCTTGGTTGAGGTTACTGGATAATGTTTGGGACCTATTTGGATGTTTTAAGTGTCTTTATTTTCAATTTTTTTAGACACTTGGACACTTGTATTAGTATATAATGTTTTCTCTTTTGTTTGATTATTGTACTTCTTGTTTTGGTTATCTTTTGCAATTGTTATTATTCTGGTCATATTTATTCATCATTTCATTATCTAATTCCATTAGTGTTTAACTAAGATAAAAGAGGGTATAGTCTCCTCATGACTAAATTTCATGACCCTCACCACTAGTATATATCCCCTAGCATACATGACGGTGTTCTTGAGGTCATATAACCAACATCCTTACGGCATCGTTGGGTGGAACCCAGGATGTGATGTTATAAATTTATATCATAGGTCTGGATTTATTTCTTCTTTTGTTCACTTTATGATTGGGGAATGTTAGAAAGGAGACTAAGAAGATTATATGGATTGGTAGTGATCTTGTTCATGGCAGCTTCAAACCCATGTATGTGAGAAAACCTGAGTACTCTGGGTGGTATTTTTGTTATTGTTGTTTTTTGTTATTGTTGAATACTATTTCACCTTGGTTGACGCACTTGTGTATTTATGAAAATATTATTTCTAGAGTTTCTTGATTATTGATTCATGGCTCAAAATGGAATGAGTGTTGTGTTTTCGTGGATAATTCTAGGAACTCGTGATTATTGTGACATGAATCATTTTAGGCACACATAGGAAAATGTGTTATGGAAAAGTTGTTGAACATGAAGAGTTTTCCTTGATTGTAAAATGAAAATAAAAATGGTGCATAAAAATGAATTGATAAATATTTTAAAATGATGGAAATTAAGAATAATTGGATGTCAAAATCAGAAAATATAGTAAATTTTTTACCATTGATGACCAAAACCAAGTATTATGATGGTTAATGGTAGTAATAACACCACAGTTTTGATCGTGTGGAAATTTGGGAAAAGATTTTTTTTGATGTGTTGTGGGTTTTCCTCGGATGTAAATTTTAAAAGGATGTTTTTTGAGACCTAAGAGATGTTTTTGTAATTTTTGAGAGTATGCCTCCAAAATTATTGTTGAGAGGAAGACCGTTGGGCATTGAAGGGAAGATCTTACAATCTGGGATCTTGAGGCATTGATTGTGAAATCTGAATATGAAGGGAATCAGTTCTGAGGGAACATTTCTTGATTCATTAAATTCATGGAAAGAGACTCATAGAGTGTTTCTAAAAGCATGTCTACATTGACAAGGTGGTTTCAGTTGTAGAACATTTTGACTATTACTATAGAGGGTGGACTTAGGGGAGAATAATTCTAGGTTGAGTCTATTGAGATGATACTTCACTATTTGGAGACTTCTTCACAGAAGAGATTCATGTTGGAGGATTATATGCTATGAGGATCAATGATGCACTGGTGTGACATTCAGGTGAAAACTATGAAAATTAATGTCATGTTATGGAACAAATTCTTGGAGGGGTTCCTGGGGAACTTCTATCTAGATAAATTGAGACAAGAAAAAGCTAATGAGTTTATAAATATAGACCAAGGGACCGTGTCTTCGATAGAATATGTTATATACTTCATAGATATGAAATTATTTTCTCCAGCGTTAGCTGGAGATGAAGAAGCTATGGAGAAATTCTTTTAGGATAGACTTATCTGTGAGATTAAGTCCCAAACCAATATTTTCTAATTAAAGTTTTCCATTGAGGTGGTGTATCTAGCTCTCATAGGTGAAGCGAACCTGAGGGAGGCTTCCATTGCTAGATTGGTAGTTTTCACTGGATTATTAGTAGGTGTGAATATGAAGAGAAATAAGTGTTGTTATGACAAAACTGGCTAGGGAAGTGGGAAGAAGATTACGTAGAAAGGAGGGTCAGTTGGATAGGACCTTACTAGGGTGATCTGTCATCGGTGTATTAGGTCGGGACACTATCATTGACACTATCAATTGCCACTAGTATATTCTTGGTCTTTCATAAAGATGAGACACCTAAAGAAGTTCTTCAGGTCATAGTAATAGAATAGTATTGAGGGAGCAGCTGGATAGACTCAGATTATGGGATGGGGGTATTCTACACCATATCTGTCTAGAAGATGGAGTTCTACTATATGAGGTTGTAGGGGTAGTGGAAATGGTTTTTCAGGTCATGAAAGCCCACATTTATTTTTACCGTAGGGGAGTGGTAAATTTAGGCAGGTCAAGAAATTCCAATTACTTAGCTACTGAGATAGCTCATAGCCCATGTTTATAGTATTTTTTTGGATGATGAGGGTGTATAGAAATATGTCCTTCCACCTATGGTATAAATATTTTAGGATGTATTTCCGAAAAAAACTTCTTCAGACTGCCACATGAGAGAGATAAGGAATTTACTCTTGAGATCATTTTGGGGGTAGATCCATTAACTATTCCACTGTATAGAATATAATTGATAGAGCTAAAAGAGGTCAAGAATAAATTAGATGAGTGGGAGGATAAGTGATTATTTCTACCAAGTATGTAAACTTGGGGTTATAAGGTACTGCTTTAAAAATTAGGCTGATGGGAAACTACGTTGGTGCACTGATTATAGGAATAGGAACTAGATGACTGTGAAGAATACTTATCATCCTCCTTCTATTGATGAACTCTCTTTGTAGTTAAGAAGAGATTATGTGTTCTGGAATATCGACTTGATTTTAGGGTATCCCAAGGTGATAGTTCAGACTTTTGATATACCAAGGACTACTTTTTGAAGCAGATATGGCCTCTATGAATTATCTGTAATTCCATTTGGGTTGACGAATGTACCAAAAGTGTTTATGTCCTTAATTAATATAATCTTCCAACCATACATGGATCAAATTGTTGCAGTATTTTTGGATGACATATTTGTGTCCTCTAAGATTCATGATGATCATTCCCATAATCTTGACATCATCCTGAGTACACTGAGAGAGCATCAAATATATGCCAAGATATCTAAGTGTCAATTTTGGATAATTAATTTACACTTCTTGTGGCACATCATCTTGGAGGAATGTGTGTTAGTAGACCGATATAAGGATTAGGTAGTGGATTCATGGGGGAATCCCAAAAAGTATTTTGATATTTAATGCTTTATCAGGTTAGTTGCATATTACAAAATATTCATCCAAGACATTTCCCATTTTGTAGTACCATATTCAGTCTTGGCCAAGAAGGGGAATATGTATGAGTGGATGTAAGCATGTAAGAATACTTTTCAAGAGTTTAATAATAATTTAACATCAGCACCAATTTTGATCCAACCTAACTCTATTAAGGAGTCTATGGTTTATTGTGACACATAAGGGATTAGACTAGGAGAAGTTTTGATATAGGGAGATCGAGTAGTGGCATATGGTTCTGGGTAACTGAGTCCATGTGAATGAAATTACCCTACATATGGGCTTGATTTGGAAGTAGTGTTTTATGATTTGAAGTGTTAGTGATTCTACCTTCTTGGTGAAAAGATTAAAATTTATACAGATTAAAATAGATTAAAGTATATCTTTTCATAGTGCGACTAGAATATTTAGCAGAGGACATTGGTTGAGTATATGAATTCCTTTTATTTTGAGTTGGCATATACAATTTGAAAAATAAACAATGTAGTTAATGCCTTGAGTTGGACAATTGAGACTGAGATGTTTTAGGAGTTGAGTGTAGAGTGGAAGATGATGAAGTTGCTAGATGAAATGCATTTGGTGGTTCAAGATAGTTAGGACCAAATTAAACTCATGTTAGTTTCAGTGGACATTACATGTTTCAGGCATAACAAGGATAGACAGTATGAGGGTCTGTAGTTCTTGGAATTAAGGTAATGATTTAAATGTGGGGATACACCTTCAAACTTGAATGTATATGAGGATGAGATCATCTACGTTAAGAATCAATTTGTTGTGCCTATGAATATACGAGAGGTTCTCATGTAAGTGTTTAATTCCTCAATGTGTGTGGTGCATCTTGGTGTGATAAAAATGTATTATGGCCTATGAATACAATTTGGGTGGCCATGTAGGAAAAAGGAGATAGCAGGGTTCATGTCACAATACTACACATGTGAGCGGGTGATGGAAGAGCGTCAACAACCAATAATTTTACTACAAAAATTTCCTATTATAGAGCGGATGTGGGAGGACATGGCTATGGATTTTGTGGTAGGTCTTATGTAGACATTTTGGAAAAATGACTCTATTTGTGTAAATGTGGATCAACTAACTAAGGTAGTGCATCTCAAGCCTATAAGGGACACCTATAAAGTAGAACAGTTGGAATAACTATATGTTCGGGAGATAGTTCATCTACATGGGGTGTCACAGACTATAGTTTCATATTGTGATTCGCGCTTTACTTCGCTCTTCTCAAATGTATAATAGAAGTCTCCTGGTACACATGTCTTTTTGTGTACAACTTTCCACCCATAGATATATGGATAGTCAGAGAGTACTATACAGTTTCATGAGGAAATGTTGTGGGAATGTGTGCTTGACTTCAATGTGTTTTGGATGAAGAACATTCCTTCAGTTTATATTTCCTATAATAATAGTTATTAGGAAACTATATAGATGGAACCATACAAGGATCTTTATGTTATGCCTTGTAGATCACCACTTTCTTGGACGGAAGCAGGTCGGTAAGAGTTGTTGGGAACAAGCCTCATATAGGAGACGTTAGAATAGGTGAAGTTGATTTAGAAATATATGGCTATGGATTAGAGTTGGAAAAAATCATATGCTGACAGATAGAGATGGCCCCAAGATTTATAGTGGGTAATCGTGTATTACTATGGGTGTCACCTAGGTTTGTTCACCGCAGGATACTGAGGCAGGGCAAGTTCACACCCAAGTTTGTTGTACATTTCGAGATCATAGAGAGAATTTGTCCAATGGAATATCGATTAGCTCTACCATAAAAATACTGCACTATGCATTATTTTTTCCATGTATCAAAACATCAATAGTATCATCCTGACCCTTCTCATGTTATCGATGTGGGTTATGTTGAGCTTGAGATAGATGAAGCTTTTGAGGAGCATCTGATACGTGTGTTAGATCGATGTGAAAAGGTGTTTCAGGGAAAGGCCATATCGATAGTTTGTATATTATGGAAACATGGATGCAGAAAGGAGGAGACATGGGAAAGCGTGGTAGATATGTGGGATAAGTGGCTCACTCTTTTTGGATGAGAATAATAGGAAATATTGTAATTTTCAGCTCAAAGATGAGATATTATAAGGTGGGGAGATTGTGAGATCCCAACCTTTTGCTAGAGTAATTTCGGCTGAAATTCAAGAACCATTTGTTTTTCTATGTAAATTTGTTTGTATTTAAGTCTTGGGGTGTGTTAGGGTGGAGTATTTGAGAAAATTGGTCTGTGTATGGTTAACGCATAGTTAGGGTAAACCGTGAGCCCTACCCAGCTATCTGTGTGAACCTAGGTAAAGAGGTTCTCATGGTTGGCACATTGTTTGACAAACCGTGTGTCCAAACCGAAGAAATCATGAAGCCTTGTATAGTGAGGGATGCACAGTTGTTACACGGTATCTTCCAACAATGTACATGGTTTTATTTCACACTAAAATAAGTTTTTAAATCCCTAAAACCCCCAAAAACACATCCAATTCTAACTTGGATCAGGATTTTACTATTTCCTAAGATTCCATAGTATTATGGATGATTGTAAAGGAATTTAGACCTCTATTATTCAAGATTCAAAGCCTGAATTGATGTTCTTCTCTTCTCCTTATATAGGGATCTCATCTCGATTATTATCCTCTCCCCTTCCATGATATTTTGACAATAATTATTCCATAAATCCATAGATCAAAAACATTGTGGTTAGATATAGATCTAGGATTGTAGATCTATAACTATACTACTTATATCTTGATATCATGATATTAGTATAGTGATTTAGATCGGGAACTCGGATCTATGTCATTGTGCTGCTCGGATTTTGGGGATTTCTATTGGGTGAACACCAATCAACAATTTGAGGTATGTGGTCTAAAACCTAATTACCATAGTCTTGGATTTGATGCTTGTATGAAAATTTTTAGAATTTTGAGCTTTTATTAGGAATTAAATTAATAAATTGGGTTACACTATATTAACCAATTGATTTATTGGAGCATTATTTAATTAGACAATTAATTAGGGAATTAATCATGAAACTAAGTGACTTACCTAGTGGATAATTAAATTGTGGGATTGATTATGATATTTAAGGTTTGTTACCTATGTAATTAATCATGGGATTAATTAAGGGATATGGAATTCTCATGATTGTGATAATTAATTGTGAATTAATTGTATGCCTTGATATTATGATCTAGATAATTATTTTGGAATTAATTATGATGATTTGGGGTTTATAATGAGAAAATTATTTATTTAAAATTAATTGTGGAATATTAATTTTGTTTTTGATTTATTAATTGATGAATTAATTAATGGGATTGGTGTATTTAATTAATTAGGGAGTTAATTATTGAGACTGATGTATTTAACAAATTGTATAATTATTAAAGGATAAATTAGATGGATAATTAATTATAATTTAATTATGTGTGATGGAATGGTAACATGGTAATTCTATATTGATAAGTATATATGGAAACATGTTCATCGTACTCATGGGAAAAGGAATGGGAACATGGTCATTAAAATGGGAAGCTCAAATTGTAACATGGTCATGTACTTGTGATTAAAGGAATGATAACATGGTTAGTCCCTTCATATGTAAGAATGGTAACTATGTTATCTTACTTTTGAGTTTATTATTAGCTACTTTGAGATTTATATTGAACATAAAGAATGGTAATAAAGGTTCTACAAGAAAAGTCCTTATATGGGAACAATTTGAACTTTGGAATGTGTTGAATCGGGTATTGAGATATCATATCATCTTTGAACACTTCGAGCTCCGGCACGAGTCAAAGAAGATATTAAGATATGATATTACCTGGGGAACTCTTACAACTCCAACATGAGTTGAATCTAGTATTTAGGAATGGGTATCCATGGTAACCCTAGAGTTATTATTATTAAATAAAGAATAAATGATAATGTGATAACTTTTTATTTATAAATTTCCTTCTTTTCTTTATAAAATTTCATACATTGTCTTTTGACTGGACTTGTTTCAGAAACCATTTTTTGGTATCCTACTGAGTTTTACTCACACCCTATTTAGGCTGTTTGATTGGTACTCAAATAGATTATATTTTTGGAGGATAGGTTAAGGGCAAGCGTCCTATGATAAAGGGTTTATCGGGAAGGAGATTTGGTAAGGGTGCCAGATGAGGTTTGTGACCTGTTTGGGAGTCATTAGTTTCATTAAATTTAGATTTTTTTAAACACATTAAAACTTTTGTTAGCATATCATTTTTTCACTTTTAGTTTATTATTTTTCTTTTTGTTTTGGTTACCCTAGTTCATTGGTATTGTTCTGGTTATATTAATTCCTCATTTGATTATCTATTTTCACTTGTGTTTTACTCTAATAAAGAGGATATAGTCTCCCCATGAATATCTTACATGACCATCAACCGTAGTTTGTAGCCTCTAGCATACGGAGAGTTGCACATGAGGTCATGTGAACGACTGGATCATGGAAATGTTTCATGGCTCCCAGGTCGGGGTGTTTCACCCAAACTAGTTACTGTACCCATTACAACCCATGAGACAACCCATAATATTTATCCATCTACCACTACCAAGGGCGATCTACCCTCTGAGTTGATAGACCATGCTTCACAGTAAGAGTATTTGGAAGACCATGCCTTGTTGGGTATGGTCAAAAAGCATCCCACATATACTAAGGCAGTTTTCATTAACCCTATATCTAGACACACAACTACCATCAAGATCAGCACCCTACTTCCACTATCTACCGAGTAATTTACCTGTATCGCAGAACATTTAGTGGTTATTGATGATAATTTTTCTATCTCCATCATGGAAATTGGTATGGTAAGCTATATTGAGATAACAACTATTTGGGAAGGTGTTTTGAATGTTTCTTCTAATGAGAGTTCCCTAGAGTCATATTTTCCCTTGTACCCTCCCCTGTTATTGTGTTTTGTGTCATTTAAAACTTTTGTATTACTTGTTTTCTAGTACACATTGATGTATCATTTCTCTATATATACATGGGATACAATTGTTTCTCTATAGATTTATAGCTTATTTACATTTCCTTATAGTATTACATTATCCATGTCTAACTCTTCTCCCTCATCCATTGTCATTGAAGTGAATGTTCTTCCACCATTTTCCCTTATACATCGGGTGACTCAGCATCTGGATAACATCAAGCACTATATTTTGTATCTTTCATTTGTGATTAGTGCTCATCATTGATCTCTATCATTATGATGATAGATTATATTCTTACTATATGATATTCAAGCTCTGTATTCTCTTATTATGGTTAATCTTACCATGTGTCCATGTGACCTCGATGACACAACCACACGTTGTTATATGAGGAATTGGAATTCAGAGAATATGGATGAAACATGATTGATCCTTTTATCCATCCTCCTGGATAACCACATCATTGTTAGCCCTTTATGGGAGGCAGCCCATATTTTTGATTCTTTTATTTTCATTCATGTGCTTAGGATTTTTTTTCTTTTTATTATCATTTTTGTTCATATCTCATTCTATAGAACCACTTTACACATCGATCTACATATTTATATATTTATTTTCCCTAATATTAATTTTATGCACCTGGCCATTTCACTTCTTTCTTCGAGTTTAAACCCTTTGGACAAATTGTTTTTATATTTTAGTTGTTTTCATTCTAGCCAATTTGTCAAGTAGCCCAATTTTAGATCACCACACACCATCTTTCTCAATGGCATGACACTAATTCAATAGCGAAATAAATTCCCTAATTTCAAATTCTAGTCACCATTACATTTTTATTTTCTATATCTTTGATATCTCTCCCATGCTACTTACTAGGATAGAGAAAACATTGTCTCATTTTAAGTATGGGGGAGTCATTATTGAGATTTATTATCGATACACTTAGATTATTAATTATTTTCATTTATCTAAGATACATTTTCCACTGAAATCAGCCCCTAAAACTAAAAAATCATTAAACCTATTTAAATAAAAGATAGAATTTGGTTGTCAATTTTTGAAATACATGTTTCTATTTTGTTTATATTTTTGTGTGATTTCTGGGTTCAATATTTTAATTCAAATTCAATAATTTTAAATTTTATTTTTGTTTACTTATTACTTGATTTTATACACTAAGTAATTTCTAAAAGTTTTTGTATTCTTAGATTCCTCGTAGTATTCTAGACCCAAAATTTCATATTTTTTACGAGCATATTTATTAAGTGACACAAAGGGATTATAAACATATTAGAACATTCATTGAGTTCTTATTGGGGATATGAGTGAAAAAATACAATTTCAACACGATGGAGTAAATTTTTGTGAGGGATCTTTTCTTGAGTCCCACCTTACATTTTTCCCTCTTTTTCTCATATTATCCATCAATAAGCCTTTTAGGGTGGTTCCATTTCCAATTAGTTATCCCTTCCTTCTCTTCTCTTTATATTATGTATGATTATCATTTGAAAATGTGTGGGGGAATTTTAAGCTGATCAAAATGGGATGTATTTATTGAGTAAATGTATTGTGGCACTTTTACTAGACATAAAATTTTTGATATATGATTACTCTTTCAATTTTATTGCATCGCAATTCCTTTGAAAAATATATAATGAAAAAATAAAATAAAATAAAATGATATGGGTTGTGTATATAGAATGTAAAAAATCACCATTTTCATACCAATGAATCCTCTGATGGATCATATGTGGTTAGGGGATCTAACTGAAATCTAGCTTGAACATGACTATTGAAAAATTAAATAAAATAAAAAGTAAAATAATGGAACATGGTACTTTATTAATACATACATGATATACTCATGGATCTTCTTGATCTTTTTGGAGCATGGACATCATTTTATCTTGTAGGAGTCACATCATTTCACTTTTCCCATTTATCATGAATTATACATTAGAACATAGCATCTTTCTGAGAGTGAAATTAAATTTCTACCCACATATCCTCATCCATAAATTTATTTGAATCTGTCTTGGTAAACCCCTCATGATTGAGTTTGTGTTTATATTTATGTAGTGTAGATGATAAAACCAATAAAATCCTATTGATAGGATCATGTATTCAGTGTATGAGAACAAATTAAGTTACATTTTTATCATGATTGATGAGAGATAATTCCTACTGAGATAAATTAAAAAATTGTTATTTAATTTAAAGAGTAGATATGAAATTGTAATTAAAGGGATAATGAATCTTGATAAGGAACTAAACTATAAGGAATGAATTTTTTTCTCTTCTAGATTGATTATAGAGGACTAAATTTTTCTTCTAATACATAGTTTTATTATTTGGGTTGTGCAATATGTTTCTTGTTTAAAAATATTTATTTTTGGAATCACTATTGAAATGTTTTCTATTAACAAAAATAAATTATTCAACTATAGGATTATTTGATATACTTATATTGTATATACCTTCTAGATTAATTTAATTAATTATTATTAATGATTTATTTTATAATGCACCAGGTATGTGTGGATTTTCTATGATATAATTGTCTAAAGATCTAACAGAAACATTTTCTATCATGGATTAAAGTGGACATTACTCATAATGAAACACATACACGATGTTTATGCATCATTTTCAACATGTATTAAGAGGATAGAACAATTTGAGAAAAATTAAAATGTCCTGAAAAACCAACATGATGTGAATCTCCAATATATATCATGTAAAATTATATTACCACTTTGGACTCAAATTTCTTATTGCAAAGATGAAGCATGTTTTTGTTCACTAATTAACATCAAAAAACAAGTTTCTTCCCCAAATCCCGAAGATTTATGATGTGAAAGGTTCCAGATTCAAAAATGAGTGTAAAACCATTTTATCGAGATTAAAATAATTGATAAAGTTACATGTCATGTAAATTCCTTTCTATTTTTTTATAGAACATAAAAAATTTCACATATACTTTTTGGAAGTGTATTTCTTCTCATTTTCTCTTGTGTTAAGTCCTTTCCTTCCATCCCAACCCATGTTTATTCGATTACAGTTTTTATTTTAATTGAATCCAAATTCCATTGAGCATTCTAAAAGTGTTACTCATCTTTTTCATCTCTTTTTACCATTTCAAAATTTGTTCTATATTTTCATTCCTATTAGAGATTCGATACACACTAAGTTCTTTCTAATTTACTCTTCAAATTATCAATTTATTTGATTTTTCGTTTTTTTGATTGAAAAATTCTTGATTATTAATCCCTCAATTGTGAACTTCTTTATTCAGACTATTTTTTTAATCTTCCAATAATGTATGTGATTGTTTCTTTAATTTTTATTAATTCTGTGATGAACATAAAAACCCTTTTGAGTATGGTTCGAGAGTAAGGATTCTTCTAAATATAATGAATATCTAAAACAAAAACATGGTAACCCTAGGGATAGTAATCATGTTAAAAAATAGATTTTTATTTAATTATTTTATGAAACCCTGATCATGGGATGTTTAAATGAATGAACCCGACAAGATTTGAGTTGATAAGGATATAACCATTAACCTATGACACTTTCTACTATAAAATCTATTCTTAGAGAATCTAGGTTGATAAATATATCCATATAAAGGAATAGTTTAATCCTGAATAGATCTAGTTTGTTTGACCATAATCAATTTTTTCTCTATGGACCACTTTGCAACCTAAGTCTAAGGACTATTACATATTAGGATTGAGATTATCCTTTTTACATGAAACTTTTAAATTGACCATTTTCTCTATCTTCAAGTTGAATCTAAACCAATCTATATTGATTTATTTTAACCCAAAAATGTATCAATATGTGGGGACTCTTATATACAGGGGTTGAAGTCCCTGGTTCACAAACATTTATTCTTTCCCCATGGATTGGACCCATCACAACCACTCCACTATGCCATCTTAGCTAGTGTAGTGTGGGATAATAGTAAATCTAATCTATTTTTTCCCACATGAAGTAAATGAAATGTGCAATGGCATCACATATTTAGAATAATTTATCCATTAATTTTGAGATAAACCCATCTATTAATGTTTAGAAAAATATCTCCATTAATAAATTTATATCCCACTAATAAAAAAAATGGACCAAAATAAATTTTGATATGAGTTTTTTTGTTCGAGACCAACAACCTCCCCAATAGTTATTCTCATAATCACACCAATGTAAAAATTAGACTAGATTTTATTCACCATTAAACTAAAGTGATTGCATGGTTATCTACTTCATACTTATTAAATCATCAAGAATTCAACTAATTTAGTCCCTCCTCAGTCATATAGAACAACCATATGACTGATTCACTACTCTTTGAAACTAATAAAAATTCCTCCATGGTTAATTTCTCCAAATAAATCATAAACTAGTTTCTATTCTCATATTTTATTGAAATTAAAGACAACAAAATCCAACATGCATCAGGCCCAGGGAAGTTCTCAATTGATCTTCCATGTATTTTGAAGACACAACCACCAAGCTTCTACATCACCAAAGAGAATTGTTTTACATCAAACTCTCATGAAAATATTATAACTAAAATCCATGTTATAATTATAGATTTCAGAGTTTTCTGATGTTATTGGCATGATATACTCCCATTGAATCTTAATTTAGCGCAATCATAGAAACAAGGTCATTTTCTCTCACTTCATCCAACCTATATCAAACTCTCTGTGATCCCACATTCATTATAATATTTCCTTAATTTTCTATACTAATAAAAATAAATTCCATTTCCATTGGGTAATTATATAAAATATCCTTTCTCAATGAACAACATAATTCAGAATTGGGGTACCAGCTATTTCTTTCATCAACATAAAATGAAAACTGACAGCTTCATCTAAGATCGCATTTCAGGAACTCGAGTAATCTATCATAGTACATAAAATTTTGGATCAATCATTTTTTCCTTGATTACAGAGTCTTATAATTAAATTTCCTTACATAATTTTACCATATCTTTCTACCAAGCTCTATTTGAAACCAAATGAATAGAACATGGGGCATGGCACACACAGCCGTGGAATATTTTGATATTCCAGTAACTCTGTCGATACTGCTTCCTTATTTTTGTAAAATTATTATGATTTATTGAAATGTCACCAACCCAAATGAAACCCATAATTCTTACACTAATATCTATCATTTACTAATAATATAAATTTCCTCATGACTCATACATGTCAATCGGAATTTTGATATCCCAAAAACACCTCTAGTATATCATTTTTCATCCATTTATTCCCTCAAAATCATTGCAAAATAGGTCAACCATATTCAACCCAATATTTTGTTCAAGTGAACACATTAAAAATTCCATTTGATAGAATGTGTTGTGTATTATCATGGGAATGAAAAAATATGAAACATTTATATAAAAGATCCCTAATAAAATACAAAAATTAATACATAACGTACAAAATAAATGTATGAGAGTATTTTGTAGTTAATACATTAATCTTACACCACCAAAAGATGAGATAATCATTGTCCTTAAATGATGAGAAACATATATGTTTCAATAATTATGATCTTCCAGAACTATACCAATGTCACTGAATGATGTTCCAACAACACCATTCAATAATTTAATCTTCTAGAACCCTCCATATAGTCTCCTCACTTGCAGGTCTTGACCTCAACCTTAAGATATAGTTCCTTCAAAACTTTTTTTGAGCCTAGTCTAGATTCCCTTGAAAGGGATCCACCTTCTCTTTCTTTAGGAAGAGTTTTCATCAATAATGATGAAAACAATACACATTATACATTCACATAGACATGAAGTCCATATATACTATTAATAAAGTATAAATTATTATATTTGTATATATATTTTTGTTGTAAATTGACACTCCATTGGTTTTTTATTGAAAATTATCTATTATTTTTTAGAAAAATATATCAATTCATAAATTTCTCTCTCTCTAATAATTTTTTTTCACCCAAATCAATTTTAAATTTAGAATTATTTTTATATTTTGGGTCTAAATGTAGGTACTTTGGGACATCATATTCACATCACTCTTCCAATAAACAATAAAATATAATAAACTACCTTTATAATTACAACTTCTTCAGAGTATTAACATAGAAATATTTATTTTCATCCACTTTATAGGAGTAACTAATAAGAATTTTAAATCATCCTCTTCATAGGACATTGGAGAGATATGAAGGACCCAAACATATTTATAAATAATTTCAAGGAATACTAATATGAATTTAAACAACTAATATTTTTAATTTAATTAATAACACTCATAGTAATTCACATTTAAAACTGTAAGAAAAATCACATTCTATTATCTCATAAAAGCGATAAGAAATATATTTTATTTTGAAAACATTTTTAAATATAAAAATTATTGGAACAATGGGAATATGATATTCTTATAATACCCATGTTGACTTATATAGGAATCATTATAGTGAATAACATCTATGATTATATAAAAAGGATGTTATGTGTTAAACATTAAAGAAATATTCTTTTTGAACATTTTTAAAGAAATTAATGAATAACGAGTAAAAATATCATCAAAAAGAAACATTTTTAGCAATTTGAAAATAATGTCAAATGTAGTGTAAAATCCACATTAAAACTATATTTAATTATAAATAATAACATTTTTGAATCATTTAAAAGAACATGTAAATTGATGAGAAATATTTTTAAACATTTAAAATAATGTTTTAATGAAATAAAATTATGTCTTTCGAAACATTTGAATCCAAATGAAATTGGAAGAGGGAGATTAATATAGAATTTTTAGAATTTTTTTTTAAATTTAATGAATATTTATTTAAATCCAAACTTATATTTGTGAACTAAAAAATGAAAACATATCATTAAAATGGAATAAGTCACAAATAAAATAAATTGAGATAATACATCTCTAACCTTGACTCTCGACATGTGGAATTGAGATTTTACATTACTAAAAATAAACATATATTATTTATTTAATTGATTAAGAAAAAATTTTATGATCATTAATAATTTCCATTTTTATTTCATTTTTATTGATGTCTTTTTTAGTTAACAAATTAGATAAGTTCATATCGGATGTTATGGGCGCGTTCAGTCCGAAACAACTTCATTATATTGACTAAGATATAAGGTGTATTGGTTTCATCATCTAAAAATATTAAATATCTTTAAATTATAATCATTTTACATTCAGTACAATTTTAAAACCATTCATATAATTCACTGATAAAAAAATGAGAAACACCATTCATGGGGGTGGTAGTCTAATCATAATAATTAGATAAATTATAAATTTTTTAATGGAAAAAATTAAAATAAGTTAAATAATATTCTAAAATTTATGTGTAATGAAAATATTGTTAAATTCATATTTATTCATTGATTCCATCCTTAGTACCATCCATGTGAGAATATAATGATAAATGAAATAATTTGTTTATGGAGGTGGTATTCCTCACCATCAACATTTTCATTATACAATATATTTTAGTGTAAGAAGGAAGATAATATTTTTTCTTTAAAGAATAATAATTCCTAAATATATTATATGTATACATAACCATTTACTGATTATTTATAGCTGTACATCTGATGTGGTGACATAATATTAAATGCAACACTTTGTGGAGGAAATTGTCCAAATGTAATCACATGTGACGTTTTCATTTTCCATTAGATTGAAAAATGGTAGAATTGTTTTCCCTAATCTTAGTAACATGTTCATATAGTAATTATAATTATTTATTTATATTATGATTGATATAATGTATGTAAAGTTGGTAAAATAATAAATTACCATTATTGTATTTGGATAAGACTTTTAACTCATCCTTGGATGTCAGCCATTAGAGTGCACCTTAAGTCTTCTAGGATTGGTCTTTTGGGAATACCAGGATATCTTGGATGCAAGTAGGAAATTTAGAAAGTGATTTTTATAGTTATTTCTCAATTTCCATGGAACATTGGGGATATTAGGGTCCCTTTAATTTGTCAGAGCACTGGATCCCATCTAAATATTAAGATCATTAAAATATAAAAAATTCATGTATCGAAGAAAGTGACTAAAATTTAATGTAATTTAAATTATTTCATATATTAATTTCTAAATTTAATCAAAGAATACAATTATGATATATTTTAGAGATATTTAATGACTTATCTTTTAGTTTAACCACCCCATTGACGATTTTAACCATTATAATATAGAAATTTTTTACTGTGGTAAATATTCATTATCACTTAAAAAGTAATGGATCCGATTATGTAATTTTAATTTGAAAATTTCAAATATGGAATTCTTTTTCTAAAATTCAATTTCTGGAAGTGGTAAAAATTTCCTTTAATATAAGTTCATAAAAATCAATAAAATACTTTAAATAAAATCCATTTTAAGCATGAAAATTGTTTTACACCAAAATCATGTAAAATGTAGATTCCTTATAATGACTAGAGAATTCACCATATATTTTCCTTCATTAAATTCTATATTGTATTTTTTTTAAACACTATTCCTAACTAAACTCAAAAACCAGGATATATTTGGAATATTAAATATAACATTTGAAAACAAGTCTTAGAATTAATCATTATGAAAAGGATTAAACAAATTATGAAGTATGGTTTTAATGAAAATAAATTATATTTTTATGCTAATGAAATTCATTTCTCCTAGAAAAAACAACTATAAAAATTATTTTATGATGAAAATATATATATTTTAAAATTTTTAGTTTTATTTCAGGAAAATCAGTATATAATGACTAAATAATAATAAAATATATTGACAATATGTATAATATATTACAAAATAATTAATTATTAGGTGTTAGGAAATAATAAATTAATTTCTGACATCTTAAAAATCTATTTTCCAATATGATCAGTATTCCACTATATTTTGGGATTTTATTTAAATATTGAATTCATAAATTTTTTAAATCTAATTTGAAAAAATAAACATCATTTTTTCATTGATAATAATAATATAATCTTATGATAAATTTAGTATTTTTCTGAATCATTTATCTTTTAGTTAAATAGTTTTATATACACTTTTAACTAATTTTATAGCTTCTATGATATTATTAATAAATAAGTATCATTTTTAAATTTATGAAACATTTTTCAAAGACATTTTATTTTTATTATAAGATACATTATAATATAAAAAATGTTACTTTTAACATAGATTACCATATTAGACATTTTAGAATTATTGTTAATTTTTTTTATAATTAATGTTTAATAGATTATACATTTAATATTATAATATATATATATATATAACATTAAAAAATTCTATAAAAATAAATTAAAAAATATATAATAATTCTTTAAAAATTATATAATAAGGACAATTTTATTCTTGATCATAAATAATATATTATATAGGGAAAATCTAGTAACCCTGTTGAAAACTAAAATGGTAAAATTAAGTGACCTTAGAGGTAAATTTTCTGAAATGTTTAAAACATGTTTCCATTTGAATATTGGTCTTGTTTCTTGACCATATAACCTCTCTAGTCCACTATTTGTAATTTTTTATCCAATTTTCTAGAGATTGAACTCTAATTATTGACAGGTTTTGAGCATTTAAAAAATTCCACTCCATTTAACCTATCAAAAGGACACTCCTCTCCTCACTTCCCCTCTTAATTTCTTCCCAAAATATTCTAAATATACACATACACACACCTGGAAATGATATTATTATTTTGGTATTCTCGAAATATTTTCTATCAATGGTTTAATCCCTATTGAAAATGACATAATCATATAAGAGAGGTATAAGTTCCTAACCACTCTTATTTATTTCAATTTTTGTCTGATTTTATACATACCTCAATTTATTTTTACCATATAATATTGAAAAAATCAATATAATTGTTGTACTATTGTTATATTATAATGATGGTATAATAATTTAACACCATTCCCTTTTCCATTATGATAAATGAAAGTATTAATCTTGCATTTTGCGGACTACAACCTCCATAATGCAACATTATTTTTTTCCATCACCACTATTAAAGTATAGTACTAGTGGGGAATTGTATTTATAACTAAAATATTATATATATATTTTATATTCACAAATGATAAATCATATTACCCCTTTTCCCATTCTATGGAAAATGAAGTCATTGTCCATGTGTATCTCTGGACTACAGCCTTTGTGGAAGAATCAATTTCCAATTTTCATATCAATACTAATTTACATTTATGTTCAGAAGAATGTATTTGAAGGATAAATATTATGTTTATGATATTATTTTTTTTATTCAATGAAAAATTGGAAAAAACTATTAATGATATGATCAACAAACAATAATCATAAATTCAACCATTTAAAACAACCATACCAATAAAATATAATTAATTCATGTTATATTATATTTTCAAAATCATTATTTATTATTCTACGTAAATTTTAATTATGATATATAACACATCTAAACAAAAAATGAAATAATTATTCTATTAATATAATGATATTAAAAATAAATCATCTGACAATTCTCCACAATCATGGTATGTTCATGATTGGATCTGTTTTACCACCCACTTGAACAATGATATGAAATTATATTATATATTTTTTTGATAAAAAAATTTTTAATATAATATTAAATAAATATTTAAAATATGATTTAATTTTTTTATAAAGGATATATCAATATTTAACTCATTAATTTTTAAAACACTCATTATAGGTTGAAAATCAATGGTGTCGCATAACCATAACCAACTCCATCACAATTGTTGATACTTTTCCCATAACCTTCATTGATAATATCCATGAACTAATTTTAGAGGTTTGTAAAGTGATGTTCATTCATGAATGATCATTCATTTCATAGAACAAATTCCATTCTACTATACTAAAAACTAAAAGTCATGATTTACTACCGGGATAGAAACACCTCAAAACATGTTTCCTTGATTCATGAGTTTGAAAATGAATTTCATCTAATTTAAGAAATACATACAATTAATCTTCACTGGTTGTTATGGTGAAAGGGAATCCCACACTACTCCTACTTCCACTATATATCTAGTGAATGTGGAAAACATAAATCTATCTCTAAAAGATCATGAATAAATATGTAGTTTGTAATATATAGAATAGATGATCATTGTTCATTAAGGGGATTTATTTTATTCATGGACTTTATAAAATTTACTCGTTGTGAGCATCATAAGAAAATGTTATCTTGTGAAGTAGTGAAAAATCCTTGGAGTGGAAAATTTGGAACAATCCCAAAATAGTGGAAACTGGTTTTCCTTCAATCCTACCCTCTACCCATATCCCTTGATTAGTTCAACTTTAAGTAAAACACAATGATTACAATCCCATTATATGGATATTTTGACAATCATTTTTCTAAATGTTTAATTGATTTTGATATTCACATGCACTCGATTAGAAGATATTTTTTCATGCTTGGATGCTTTTTTATAAATATTTTTTTGTATTAGAGAACTGAAATTTTTCATCTTTATATGGGAACATTAATAGTGGATAATCTATGTTTTACCACTAATATTTCATTGGATAGTGTGTATTTATAATTATTAATATCTTTTAATGATTTAAAAAATGTATATATAGTTTTTTTTAAAATACTCACTCATTAACTAAAATTGGAAAAAATATACATTCCAAAAAATAAAATATTTTAAATTATATAAAATTTTCTATTTCTATTATCAGTATGAAAAATATTTTTTTATTTTCATCTCAATGTAATTCTTGAATATGAAAAAAAAAATTATTTGATTTATCATTCAACAGAAAACATAATCATTTCTTAAAACAATATATACTTGAAATATATATGAAATTCATTATATAAGAGAGAATCCATGGAAAAAATAGTTTTTAATATGTTTTCATACTATTAATTTTAGAAAAATAATAGATTTTTTCTGTTATAAACATTCAATTCAAAATTAGTATTATGAAATTACACTATAATTTTTTGATTGAAAATACAAATAAAATATCAAAAAATCAGCTGTAAAATACTAGTCGAAATGATGTAGTATAATTATAAATGAAAATCCAATTAAAAATTTATACATGACAGAGTAACAATAATAAAATCCATCAAAAATTATTAGTGGAAAATATTATTAGATGATTTATAGTAGGTAATATAAAATTGAAATTCCAACTATAAAATTTAATACAATATTCTATTAATAAAATATAAATAAAATAAAATGATTAAATTATCACTATAACATTATAATTGAAAATATTTTATAAATATTATTCTATTATTAAAACAAGGTAATAATCAAGTACATGAAATTTTTTCAAAAAAATTGAAGCGTAAAATTAATCTATAATGTTTTTGGAAATTTAAAATATAAAAATAAATTGAAAAATACAATTTGAAATCTCAGCATAAAATTATAATGAAAAAACCCACTATAATATTTAATTTAAATGTTCCCTAAAAACAACTATAAAATAAACTCTTACTATAGTATCACAATAACAAAATTACACTATAATAATAAAGATGAAAATTATACTAAAAAATAGTGGTCTAATTACATTATAAAATCTCATTGTAAAATTCCAATGGATAATAACATTATAAAATTTTATTATAAAACACCACTGCAAGATAAATAAAGAAAATTTCATTAATAAATTTATTTTGAAATTTTCACAATAATATTTTAACTGATTAATTTATTAAAATCATCATTATAAAATACTAGTAAAAAATATCATGGGATAATTATAGTTAATAAATTAGTAAAATTTTAGTAAAAACATATTTCATAAAATACTAGTCTAAAATCTCAAAGAAAATTAACTTTATAAAATTTAAAAAAAATATTAAAAATTCATAAAATAAGAATCATGTCGAAGGTCACACTAAAATATTATATTTAAAAAATCCCATGTATAAATTTAGAAGAAAATTAGCTTATAAAGAAGTAAAAATACATTAAATTGTAAAATAATAGTGGAAACATAAAATAAAAAATATAATAAAAACTTATTTAAAAAATATAAGAGGAAAATTTAACTCAAAAATTTGATAATTTTAACAATTTTTTTGTAAATTCCACAATGACATATATGTGAATTATTCTATTAGAAACTTCATTGGTAAATTCCATTATTAATTCATAATGAAAATTACACTAAAAAACTAGTATTGTACAATTTCCCATTAGAATTTCCATTATATATTAATTAATTTTTTTGCATTTATTTTTCAATTTACTGAAAAAATATTATTTTTCAAAAATGGGATATTTTTTATTCATTTTGTCATAATAAATATTATAGGTGTCATAAAATTAGATATATATAATTATTTTTAAGTATAATAATTTTATAATTAAATAGAAATTATTATGAATTTCAAATAAATATGTTCCTCTAAAGATATAATAAGAATAAAATTTTTTATTTCTTTCAAATAAAAAATGTGTAATTTGAATAACCTAGCCTTGTTTTCTTAAATGCATAGACACCCTTTTTTGTAAACATAAAAATTATCATTCTTGTTAAAAATATAATTATTTTCTCTTATGAATTTGAAAAAATAAATCATTATAAAAACATATAAATTTTTTAAGAATGAATATGGTTAATTATCCCTTTAAAAATAATTAAAAATTATATTTTTAAAAAATGAATTTTAAAAAAATATTGAAATTATTATTTTTTTAAATACGAGAAAATTATATTCTTCAGAAATAAAATATGTTTATTTTAAAATTGTGGATATCATAATTTTAATATATTTTTGAATATTTATAAAATTTAATAGTTTTTCTGAAATGATAATAGAAATTATTTTTAAAAAATTTAAATAATTTTTCAAATTTTTTTAATACCATAAAATTAATTTTTATTAATACTTTAATTATTATTCCATTCTTAAATTTTATTTTTTTTAAATTTATTTAAATCACATATGACTTTAATTATATAATATAAAATTTTCATTAAAAGAAACAAATATGATTGAAATAAATGATATTTTGAAACACTTTTTTTATAGGAAAAATTATCCTTTTAGTTTAATCCTTGATGTGTGTAAAAAATAAATCAGTAGTCATCTAAAAATGTTTTTTGAAACTAATTTATTTAAAAATATATATTGGAATCAAAACATCATTTTGCAATATTTAATCATGACATATTTACTCTGATGTGAAGATGACTCTCCACTCACCTCACTTATATTCCCACTGATCATTAGAGGTTTTTGACAAGCAGTGATGGATGAACACACACCATGGGAGAATTATTTCCCACATGTAAAAATATCTATTTGATATATTTTCATAAGATATTAAAAAAAGCTTTAAAAATATGAATCAATTATATCTTGAATTTCATACAGCTAAATAATTACATATAACATAAACAAATAAAATAAATTATTGAATGAAATATAACCCATGGTCCAAAAAATATGTTTAATCCATGGTGCACCTTCAAACCCTCATTGAGATTCATGTAGGAATTTGTTCTAATGATAACCAAGACCTAAAACCTCATTGATGAAATTCTTGAAAATGGTAACATGAAGACATATATTATATATAATATGAAGAATATTCGGAATGAGTATGGTCATACGCAGTCGGAATTTTCCTGAAGGATTTATTAGTAATTCAATAAAATGGTATAAAAACATTCTAGATATAAATACATGTATAAAAATCAGAATTTTATTTTTAGTAAAAATAAGAAACAGTGAAATATTTCAATTAATTGATTAATTTTAATTTAATCAATCCACACAAGTTTATTAAAAAATATAAAAGTACATCTGTGTATACATATATTGTAAATAGAAATTAATATCAATGATCATATCTAAAAAACATGGTATATAACTTTATGACTAAGGTAGGGAATACCAAGAGTTCTCACACTAAACATACAAACAATAAACTGTGAGTAGAGTCCACTATGTGGAATCCAACTATGCACTAGCGAGAGGGCCATAATAATGATAAACAAACAGATTTCACAAATTTGGCATAGTTTCCTTATGCACTAATATAGGATTCTGGAGAACTAAATAATGTGAAACACACTAGCCATAATTTAATTGGGCACTAGAATGGGCCCATGACAAGATAACAATTTTCTAGGTTGAGTGACCTGAAAAACATGAATTTCTATATTTCATGTGTTTTTTATTATGTGAAAAGTTCCCCATTTTTTTATCATTGTCAAGGGTTATATGAAATTACAAAATAAATTTTTTAAAATATCATGATAATTAATATCCAAAATTCATTTACCAATAATAATTTTTTAATAAATATAATTCCCAAATTCCAAATAGATATCATATATCAAAAACATAACACATGAAACTATTCCTTTATCATTTTCATTATTTATTATGATTAAAAAATATATGTAATAGTATCATTAAAAATTGAATGTAATTTCAATTTTATATTCAATAATGTGATAAGAAATATTAATATCTAAACACTACATTAATTATGAAAATATTTTTTTAATCATTTTTTCTATTAATTATGATTTATATATAACCATTCATCAAAAAAATTAAATTATGTAAGAATAAAATAATTTTTAATTTTCCACAAACACGATGACTTCTTTATTAAAAATATTAAAAATATTTCAAAAGAGTTTTAATCTATGTCAATAGTTGAGAATGTTAAAATTCCATATATATCCCCAAAATTTTTATAAATATTATAATGTCATAGAGTTCATTGATCCATTCCATTGTGAAAGAACCAATGTTTTGGGTGTTTTGGGAGATCATAATGTCTCATTTCCAGATTTAGCTGAATATAAAGTTTTTTCATGGTCGGTCGGGACTAGTATGTCTGGAACTGTAGGTGGGGACAGTGTGTTGCAACGGTGACATGAGATGGGGACTCATAATAGTGGGTCACTGAAGGTAGGTCGTGATAGTAGCTCGTCAATGGTGCCTCACACCAGTTATTCTTCCAATAGTGATTCATCCTACTATAGCTCACCAAATGGTCACTCACCACCAGTATCTCAAATCGGTGACTCTCCCAATAGTGATTCATTTCTAGTTTTTTGAGTTTTTCTAGTTTCTCCCCTATTACATTTTAATTGATGTAAATTTAGATTAAAACCAGGTTTAAGAGTTTCTAAAGCTGTTTCAAAGAATATAAAACTTATATTTAAATTCCTAATTCCCCATAGACTTTGAAGTAGTCACGGTATGTGGTCTGGATCTTGATCTGACATTAATGACCTTTGAAACGGTTTCCTTCCATTGATATAGGATCTGGTCGTTCTAAATAAAGATCCTCTCTTCCTTCGACCCTTCCATTTTCTCTTAGTTCACCAAGAACCTTTATTCCCCGCGGGGTTTTGTGTTGTGTTGTGTCTTTGAGTCACATTTCTCTGGAGTCCTCCTATAGCTTGTGCGACCCTCTATTATGGTATATGAAGGATGTCCTGATCACCTATTCTTCCAAGTAGGGATTCACTAGTCTATATGTTGTTTATGTGTCATGTTGGTTTGGTGTAATGGTGTCACCATGTTAATATGGTTGAATTTAATTTTAATTATGGTTTTTACAAAGATAATCAAACATATTACTATAGTAATTAATGAGGGGCGATGAATATGATGATCTCAAAGTTAATCAGACATATTTGTATGAAATAAATGTGGGTGAAGATGATGATGATGATCATTTTGTTTTTTCTAATATATTGTTCATATTTTGAATTGTATTAGTTTTAATCCTTCATAAAATAATGGTCGTTAGTGGTCTTTATTTGTGCACTCCTGATGAATTATGAATACTTGTTAGTAATACTCTATTCAATGTTTTAAAATGTGAAGAATATATTAACCACATATAAACAGTTAAATAAAAGGATACCCCGGGATTGAACTTGTTCATTGACCACCCCCTGAATTATCAAAGTGAAATTAAAGAACGAGTAATGATAAATCTGAATACACCTTACATGTTGGGTGTGGCTGTGTGTTGTTTGTAGTTATGGATTACCTTGTGTCTTGTACGGGTTGTGTGGTGTTGTTTCTAGGAGAATGGTTGTGTGTATGGGGTGGTACATATGGTGTAATGAAATCTACGGTTGAGAGATTGATTGATTATGGGATGGAAGGGTAGTATTGTGCAGTGGGACCACAATTGATTTGTATGTTGGTTGTGTTACTGGATGTGTTGGGTTTGGCTATGAGTTGTCATTTTTACTATTTTTGATGATGGATTATGAGGGATCAATTTTAAGAAGGATGGTGTTTCTTCTTATGGATTTTCTACCTAAAGGATTCTCGAGATTGGTGTTATTACTTTGTTTTTACCCTTCCATGTTGTTTACACTATGTCTCTTATTATGTGATATAGTTGATAGTTTCCTTGGAATATATGGAATTAATAGTGATTTTCTTAATAATTAATGATATTTGGTTAAATTAATTCAATGGGTTTATGAACTGGGTTTGTGTATTTCTGTGTGGTCATGCATTTATAGGTGGTTTCAAAGGTGGGATTTCATGGGCTAGTTGGTTTATTTATTTTAATATATAAAGGTTGGGATGTGTAATTGATACTTATATATACAAAAATATTTCCTTTTTATTTTGGTATGAACCCCACCCATGTTGATCACTACATTCCAAACTCCCCCATTGTAATAGAGGACGATGTTTTTTCCCAACATCTTAGTGGGATAATGTATGGATGGTTTTTGGATCTTCCTTGATCCCACTTCTAGGAATTTTTATCCCCAGAATCGTTGGGTAGGTTATGGTGCAATTGTGAGGCCCAGATGTCTATAGGCAAGGTGCACTTTCCCATGTGTCTTTGGGGTGAGATGTGTTGCGCTTTTTGAGGTTTCTTTAGATTGAGGTTTTGGTTTGTGGCCTAGGTGTATGCGGTCGAGACGTAATGTTATTGTGGTCTAGGTGTTTTCAGGTGGGATGTGGTGAGCTTCAAATTCCCAGGTTGTGGGGCCAGCTTTGAGGTCTAGGTATGTGCGGACCAGTTGTGATGTGGAACTTGTGGAAGAATGAGGTAGATCTAGGATGTTTTTCAACAGGGTATGAATATTAATCAAGTGGTAAGTGGTGTGGGGTACCCAAAACATCAATGTTCTTACTATATTACATTACTTGACTTGCATTATTTGGTGAGAGTGCCTTGGTGAGGTTTGAGTGGATAGTATTCCTTAAAAGGTGATGTTGGTTTCTACTATTTCTCACAAGGTCATTATTATTATTCTCGTTATTATGTGTGACTAACATTGTCTATTAATACTGAGTATACTTGTATTCTCTCCCTACCTATATAAAACTATTTTGGGGTTTCCAGGAAGACTACATGGACTGTGTTGGACCTTACCAGATCAGTTGTCGGGAAAGTTGTCGTGTTGCTACATAGATTTTATCTTTTGGTATTTTTCATTGGATTATTCTTGTATATTGTAGTTGTAATTATTTAAAACTTCAATATGGGTTGGTTTTTTCTTTCCTTTAGAAATGGTACTTAGAGTTGTTTGGAATAGACCATCTTATCTCTCGGTCATTCATTCTTCAAAAAGGGTAATTCCTCCCATTTGTGGGAATATATACATACCCTTGGTACATTTTTTCACCCCATGGCCTACTGGAGGCGCAACTCAGTGTTCATTATCTCTCTTTCATCTTAAATAAGCAAGGTTGTGGCTCTTTGCATCACTGTCTTTATCATGAAGAAGGAGGGTCATGAAATAATGGTATCAGAACTAATGGTTGAGAGATAGGAAGGACGCCAGAGTTAGGAATAATGAGGATTTAATATGTTGGTAGGGAAATGGTGTTAGTTGATATTGGGGTGTGACATAGGCCAGCAAAGACCAACCAGGACATGGGATTTTAGGTCCCCTCATGATCCAATGTAAGGACTATGATCCTACTGAACGACAAAGTGAGGCTGCACCAATTTCAGGGTAGAGACATTAAGAAAGGTACATGCGTCAGAATGACTTATATTCCACTATTACTTTTGTCACCTTTGGGGAAAATTAAATAAATAATGATTTAAATGTTTTAAGATAAATCTTTAATAAAATTTAATAATACTCAGGCTAAGGAGTTCCTTGTTTAATTTTTTAGCTATGGAACCCAATTTTTGTCCGTGTGTGATACAGGTGGTGTTAACTGACCAGGATTACCCAGTTGATCAACAGAGGGATGATATATTAGAGGACTATGATCAATGATAGAAGATACTACATTATTTTTAATAGAATACTCGGGGAACATATGAGGGAAGTGTTTTGGACCTAGGGATAGAGAGTTGGCCCAAGCAGCATGTGGTCACCTTCATCTAGATCTGGGCATCGACACAGTAATGGGTTCCTCTAGATATGATCTATATTTGGGGAGATACTTGTAAATGTTGGATTCCATAATTGAGATAGAGTAAGGAAGATTATATTCTATGGGTCTATTTTGAGAAGTCATTCCAGGCAGAGTTCCTTTATTTGACTGTGAGGGCTGAGAAGAGGAACAAGTTACTCTCCCTCCTGCATGAGAATTTATCTGTACGAGAGATGGGGATTCAGTTCAAGGATCTCCTTAATTTTTATAGGGATCCCTTTCTGGATGAGGAGTCTCAAATGAGACTCCTATAGGGGCAATTCATCCTTCTCTCTAGTAAGTATTTAATCACTTCAACTCGTTGACATACTTAGAGGTCCCAAGGTAGGCGTAGGTGGCTGAGAGGAAGCACTAATGAGGTGGTCTACTATGGGAGGGGAGTCAGTAGAGTTCTTATAGGGGCTATCCCACCAAAAGAAGCTCTCAGAAACCCTTTCCTTTGAGGTTTCAGATAGTGGTAAGTCAACCACAACTGTTTCAGTTTTAGAATTATGGTCCTCATACATTTTCTATGGGATTGGGAATATGGTTTTTCTCTTATGGACGACTTGTGAATATTCAGAGTTAGTTAACAATTTCCATTCAAGATCATTATGGTTGAGGCGGGAAGGTTCAGCACCAACCTCAGTAGCGGTTTCCTGCCATCCCATTTCAGCAACAGAGACAGTGGGTTCCTACTCCATCAAGGAGATAAAGAGAAGTTGGAGGTTGACATTAGGGTGTTCTATAGGGAACTAAAACTAGGAATGGTTGGGGAGGTGATCATTAGTATAGGGGAATAGGATATTCACATAGTAAGTTTCATGCATCAGAGGCAATAGATCAAGGAGGGTCACAGATCATTCGAGGTACAATCAGTTTGTTCAGTGCTCTTTCTTGTTATTAATTTCATTCGACATATTTTCACTCCTTCAGTTCACCTTCTATATCCCATAATATTGTACTAGACATTGAGTGGATTTCCATTCCCCATGTGTTGATTATTACAGTTATAGGCTATCGTATATTTATTGATGTTTTTTGAGGATGTAGGCTGATATTGGGGTTGCATCAGGTCAATGATGATCTATTTCTACAATAGGTGTATCCATAAGAGGTTGTCCATGCCATCGACTAGTTGTTTTATGTTCATTTTTTCATCGACTTCTTCTAATAAAGAGTCATGTTTTTATATGTGGATGGTCAGCATGTAGATTTCAATGATGAGTGGATTTGTTAGGTGGGAAGTCGGTATGTTGATCCCCTTCTTTCCTTGTTGGTTGAGCTATCCATGGAATCAGTGGATGCTGATATGGCGGAGGATCCCATGGTTGTGTGTGAGTTTGTTGATGTTTTCTTGGATGAGGTTGTGAGTATACCCCCTCAACATACCATTGTGTTTGGGATAGACTTACAGCCTATTTCTTGTATGATTTTTGTAGATCCATGTCCGATGGAACCTTCTGAGTTGCAGGAGCTGTGGATTCAGATTGATGACTTGATGAAGAAGAGATTTATATAGACCGGTGTGTCTTTGTGGGGTTCTCCAAAAATTTTATGAAGAAGGATGATGGTTGATTGAGTTTTTCTATAGAATACCCAAGGTTGAATCAGGTGAAGGTCATGAACTGTTACCCTCTATCAAGTATAGCTAATCTATTATACCAGCTAAGGGGAGAAAGATGGTTTTCTAGAATTGACATGTCGTCTGGGTATCACTTGATGAGGGTGAAGGAGAGTGAAATTATGAAGACTGATTTCAGGTGTAGTGATTGGCACTTCGAGATCATGGTCATGTTATTGGGTGTTACAAACACACCAATCAAGTTCAGGGGGATTATGAACTTTGTATTATGGGAGTTCTTGAACCGATTCAGCATTATACTCATCGATGACATCATGATCTAGTAAAAGTGAGAGGAGGATCATACAGAGCATCATAATATTGTCATGGAGGTTCTTTGATGCCACCAGCTGTATGGGAATTTTTTCAAGTATATGTTTTGGAAGCGAGAGGTGCACTTCCTTGAGCATGTGGTGTCATAGTAGGGTGTCCAATTAGACCATTTAAAGGATGAGGTTTTGGTTTATTGGGAACCACCAAATAATTTTGTAGAAGTTCATAGTTTTCTTGGTCTGACAGGATATTATCAGACACTTTTAACTCATTTCTCTCAAGTTGCAGCTCCATTGACAACTTTGACTAGAAATTACTATGATTTTGTGTTGAGTGAGTATTTTCAGATAGCATTTATCTATCTAATGGGTAAATCAGTCAGCTCTTTATTGCTTGAGATTCAAGGGGAATGGGCGACATTCAAGGTGTTTTGTGTTTCTTCACATATCGGCTTGGGATTCATACTGATGCGACAGTAAGGAGTGTTCTTTTTTGGGTCTAGGTAGTTACATCCCCACCAATGTAACTATGCCACCCATGATCTAAATCATTAAACAGTCCTATTTGCTCTAAAATTTTGGCAGTATTACCTCAATAGGAATCTCTGTGTGGTCTTCAGAGATCACAATAGAATTAGATATATCTTTTCCCAGTGATATATGAACTTGTGATAGTGGAGGTGGATGGAGTTTCTCCTGGATTATGACTTCAAGATCTCTAACACCATAGAAAATGGGAATTTTGTGGCTGATTCCTTGAGCATGAAGTCCTAGAATGAAGTAGTATGGGAATCTATGGATTGATGGAAGGTAATGGAGGTTTTGTCTTCTATACACTTGGATTTAGTAATGGATGGTGGTAGAAGATATTTTTTTGAGATGATGGTGTAGTATTAAATAATGTAACAGGTGGAGGGGTCACATTAGGGGGACTCAGAGTTAGAGGTGATGCAAGATCATATTGACTAGGGTGATGCTCTGAAGGGATGGTTGGAGGATGGTCAGAATCAGATGATGTTTTGTGGGAATCTATTTGTTCCAATGGTGATGTATGAGGGATTTATCTATTAGTTTCATATCTCACCCTTAACTATTTTCCCAAGGGTTTCCAATATGCTCCACAGTTTAATGGGGATGTTTTTGTGTCCTAGGATGAAGAAAAAAGCGAAAACATTTGTGGCAAGGTTCCTGGTGTGCTAGTAGGTGAAGGATGATCATGGTGTTCTCGATTGGTATTTTCTATCCTTAGATATCCCAAAGTGGAATTAGGATAATATATATATATATATATATATCAAAGGGAACCCCAGAGCTATGGGGGTGTATTATTCTATTTGGTTAGTGTAGTAACGGCTGACGATATTGGCTATCTTCTTAAGGATTAAGGAATCGAGCATATTGGATGCATAAGAAAAAAGGTATATGGATGAGGTGGTGTGGTTGTATGGGTTTCTAAGATCCATCATCTTATATTAGTATTCACAGTTTACCTCATGATTTTGGAGGGGATTACTGCATTATTTTACCATTCAGTTACACTTTAGTATTGCCTTCCACCCTCAGACAGCTAGCCAGACATAGCGGACCATCCAGACACTAGAGGATATGTTTCATGCATCTGTTATAGAATTTGGAGTATCTTGGGTGTGAAACTTATCCTTCATAGTGTTTTAATACAATAATAACTTTCAATATTCCATTGGCATGGCTCCATTTGAACATTTGTATGAGAGTTCTTTTGATTCACCGTTGTGCAGGATAGAGGTTGGGGAAATAGTTTTTCATAGACTGGATGAGTGGAAGAGTACAATATAGAATCTTCTTTTAGTTTGTGAGAGGATTAATGAATCACAATACTAGTAGAAGTAGAATTCCAATTGTAGTAGGAGGCCCATAGAATTCGTGTTTGGATTCTACTTGTCCCTCAATGTTTCTCCACGGCGTAGAAGTGGAGGATCAGTAAGGGGAGTAAGGTTTATCCCGAGTTCATTAGACCTTTTGATGTTTTGGGATGAGTTGGTGAGGTGTCATATTGGCTTGTGTTATGACCATAGTGGGAGAGAATCCACAACGTCTTCCATATCTCCTAACTTCGCTAGTATATACACAATGACTCCAATGTCATTGACTATTGAGAGTAAGGTATCGAGGATGACACATCATTTGTGAAGCAGCCAATGGAGACCTGAGATCATTAGGATAAGGTGCTCCATGGGGGGACCATTTCCTTGGTTCTTGTGATATAGAGGATTGGTGGCCTAGAGGGGAGTACTTGTGAGTGAGAAGTGCAGATATGTTCCCAGTACCAGAAGTTGTTTTGTGTTTTTTCGTGATGTGTTTTTCTTTATGATGTAATTCATGAAACTTTATTTCTATAAGATGAGTTGTTTCCTTATTTTTTAATGTTTGATAAAGTCCTAACATGTTAATAAGGGAGGATTTGATTCCAAATTAGGATGAATTAATTGAGATTTGACTAAACCCATGTAGTGGAGTCAGTGCTTCCCAAAGAGGATAGTATCTTGACATGGAGGAAAGAACTCCATGTTTTGTGTATTCAAACAGTTTGGTCATTGTGCTTGTGTGGTGTGTCTTTCGGTATATTATGGTAGTTTATGTCCGAGGAAGTGTTATTGGATGTCGAGGTTTCACATCAACTTTTGATCAAGATAGTGTAGTTTATCATTGGGACTTGGGGTTTCCAAATCATTGCAGTGTTTCAAGTATTGTATGTTCCATGGGAGTTATCTTACAGGTTTATAGTTTAGAAACCTCATTCTTGGGGGATTTGTGTTTAATAATCATGGGAATGAATATTTTGAGAGGTAACTGATGTAACGGCTTGGACCTCTATGATGCATTCCTTTTTGAAAAAAACTTGTGTTTGTTTTTTTCAAGGAGATCATGGTTTCTCATTTAAATATTTTTCATAAAATCTAATTTTCTAAGGGAGGGTTAGGATCGATGAGTCATGAAATGTTGGTGGTGATGATGGGTCAAAATTTTCACTCATGATGATGACTCGTAACAATGGGTCACACCGGCGGGTTTCTAACAGTAGGTCGCAATGGTATATAGTAAATAGTGCCTCGCAGTGATGAGTTTTCCAATGGTGATTCATCCAGTGGTAGCTCACCAAATGGTGACTCACCTAACTGTGACTCCTTGAATAGTGACTTGCCACCATTATCTCACACCGGTGACTCACCCAATGGTGTGTCATTTCCAGTTATTCCCAGTTTCACTAGTTTCACCCCTTTTATGTTTTAATTTATTTAAATTAAGTTTAAAACCACATTTCAGTGTTTTCGATGCCTTTTCAAATCATCTAAAATATATATAAATTCATAACTACCTTGGGACATTGGAATAGTAAATCTATGTGGTCATGATCATGATCGGACTTCAATGATCTTGGAATCAATTTCATTCTATTGATATAGGATCTGGACTTTCTAAAGGAGAGATCATCTCTTCCTTAGACCCAGTTGTTTTCTCTTTGTGTGACCAGAACCTTTCTTACCTTTGGATTCCTGTGTTTTGATGTGGCCTCTGGATCATGTTTCCCTAGAGTCCTCCTACTACTTCTGCAACCCTATGTTTTGGTGCAAAAAGGTTTTGTTTATTTCTTGTTATTCCAGGAAGAGATTCCCTGGTCTCCATTTTGTTTTTATATCCTATTATTTTGGTTTAATAGTTTCACCTTTGTATTACGATTGAATACAACTTTATTCAATGTTTTTACAAAGAAAATCGAACATATTACTATATTAATAAATGAGGGGCAAGGATGATAATGATCATAGAGTTAATCAGACCTGATAAGATGAAATAAATTACTGGGGAAGATGATGATGATGATGATGATATTGATTTTTATCTGATATTTGGTTGATATTTTGAATTTTATGGGTTGCGAGAAGTCTAAAAATCAGGGTTTTGTGGTATTTGTTTACGCACCTATGATGACTTAATAATACATGTTAAAAATCCTATATTTAATAGGATTAAGTGTGAAAAGTTTATTGACTTCATATACTCTGTCAAATAAAAGGCTATTCCATTATTGAACTTGTTCTGTGATCACCCCTAAATTATCAACGTGGAATTAAAGAATGAAAGATCTGAATACACCTTTCTTGTTTGGTGTGGATGTGTTCTCTGTGTAGTTATTATTGGTGATATGTCTTGTGAGGGTCGTTTGGTTTTGTGGTTGGGAGTGTGGTTGTGTGTATAGGGTGGTAGAGGTGGTGTAATGGTATATCTGGTTAATAGATTGATTGATTGTGGGATGGAGGGGCAGTTTTTTGTAGTGGGAATGTAATCAGATTCTGTGTTGGTTGTATGGATGTATGTGTTGGGTGTGTTTTTGAGTTAGTAGTTGTTTTGTATTGGAGTATGTATTAGGAGGGATCAATTTGAAGAATGATATTGTTGCTTCGTATGGATTTTCCACCTGCGGTTTCTCGAGAAAGGTGATGTTACTCTGGTTCTTCTCCTTATGTGTGGTTTATGTTGTATGGATTGCTATGTGATGTGGTTGGTAGTTTCCTAAGTTTTAATGGAATGAATAATTAATTTCTTAATTAGGAATGTTAATTGGTCAAATGGATTGGTTGGGATTATGAATTGGATTTGGGGATGTTTCTTTGGTCGGGCATTTAGAGGTGGTAGTGAAGGTAGTTTTGTATTGTCTTATTGGTTTCTTGATTTGAAAACTCATAGGTTGGGATGAGGGTTTGATACCTATATATATACATGTATTTCCTTTTTATTTCTATACACCCCACCTATGTTGAGCACAACATGCTGAACACCCCCCATTGTTATGGGGCAGGGTATTTTTTTCAACTCCCTAGTGGGAGGATAGATGGCTGGTTATTGGCTATTCCCTCATCCCTATTCTAGGAATTGGTATCCCAATATTCTTTGGGCTTTTGTGGTGTTTTTTTGAGGCTCTTGTGTATGTGGGAGTGGTTTTCTTTCTCAAGTGTCTTCGGGATGAGATAAGTTGTGATTTTCCATGTCTCTTCAGGATGAAGTTTTGGTTTGTGGACAAGGTTTCTATGGTAAGGATTTGATATGGTTGTGGCCTAGGTGTTTGAGGGAGGGATGTGGAGAGATTTATATAACTAGGTGTGTGAAGTTGGGTTGTGATGTGGGGCTCATGGAAGATATTGGTAGCACCATGACATTAACTATTAGGGTATGAGAAGTTAACCGGTGGGAAGTGGTGTGGGGTACCCAAAACCTATATGAGCATACTATATTACTTTACTTGACTTGTTTAATTTGGTGAGTATGTATTGATGAGGTTGGGTAGATAGTATTCCTTGATCTGTGTTGTTGGTTTATACTATTTCACACAGTGGCATTAGTATGCTTCTCCCATTTTTTCACGAGAGACTTTCGATTTTCAAACTCAATATACTTGTATGCTCACCCTACGTATGTAAAACTATTTTCTAATTTCTAAGTGGACTACATGGACCATAATGGACCTTACTAGCATAGACATTGTGATATCTATTTTGTCTCTTATTAGATTTGTTCTTTAATATTTTACATTGGATTTTTCTTTTACTTTATAGCAGTTTTTTTAAAACATGCATACGGGAAGGTTTTTTCTTTTCATTATGTATGGTACATGGAGTTGTTTGGAATGGACCATATTATCTCTTGATATTACTTTCTTTAAAAATGGTAATTCCTCCAATTAGTGAGAATATATACATACCATTGGTGATAGTCTCCACCCCAAGTCCTACTTGAGGTAGGACTCAGGGGTAATTATGTCTCTTTCATCTAGAAGAAGGAATTTTGGGGCTCTTTGCCTCCCTTTCACCATCTTGATGGAGGATGGTTTTGAAAAATATTATATGTAACTTTTAAATTTTGGAAAATATAACTAGAAAACAGAATCAACATAGATAATATAAATATATAGGTGAAGTATAGTACCCCAAATCACAACATGGTGATGGGAGGAAAATTATAAAAAACATGAAAAATAATTTACTAAATAAACCCAATAATCCCTAAATAATTTTTACTATAATCTATTGAAATAATTAAAGGGATTCGACTAATAATCGATCATATAATTACATACATGAAAATTGGAATTCTTCAATACTAAATGAAATATATTTTGAATTCATACTTGGGTACTTTTATATTCGTTGCACCTAAAATCCATAATTAAATTTGAGAGAAGAAGACAAGTAAATAATTGTGAGTTAAAAAAATTATAGTTTAAATTGAAGGACTAAACGATTTGAATCATTTGTTTTATTTTAAAAAGTAATAATAATAAATTTAAAATTTACTATATAATACATAATTATAATAATAAATCATATTAATATAATTGATTATATTATAATCACCGGTATATTAGTATCACACAATTACTTTATTATTATAAATTATTTTGAACCTTATTATATTGAAACGATTTTTTTGGCCAAGAGTTTTATACTATTTATAAAACCATAACATAACAGAACAAGAAATTTAATCGAAGTTTGAATTGGTTTCAACAAAAAAATGTCCTTTTGTTAAACTCTTGTTTCTTTCATGAATCCTTTTCTCCAATCATGATAAGTCACCATTGACTGTGATAAAATCTGTTACGCATATTTATCTCTTGTGAATAACATTTGAAAATGTGGGATCATAAAAACAATATCAATATGCTTAATAAAAAGAAATTATACCTATTAGTCCTTTGAAATAAATACAAAACCATATCAAAGATACCATTTTCATGCAGTAGTCATTAGAATCAAAATATTCAAATACTTACAAATAAAGTCAACTCTATTTCCTAAATGTTTTCATAAAATATATCAATAGAAGTCATAAAATTAAAATGAATATGATGGGGTTATCATGAAAAAGAATAAAAATTTCATTAAAAGAAAACCTTTTGTATAAAACGGTCATGTACATTCTTAAATATGTTTATTTCCATATGATGTTAAAAAAATTCAATAAAAATCCATTTTCAATCATATAATAAACATGTACGTATCTTCAAACATTATCTTAATATCAATCATACAATCACACTTATAATTGAATAACCTACCTAGTTAATTCCAACGTCTTCATAGCAGTAACTTATAAATAGTTATCTCCGTCAAATTAATATGATTAACTTATAAAAATATAATCTATTCCACTTAATAGGTATAAGATAAATAGGTAACTACAACAAAAAATTCCAATGCATTGGAGGGATATAACAAAACCACCCAACATTATTGAAAATGTAAATGACTGATGACATGAATGAAACATGTAAAATTCCTCATTTCCTTTATAACACTCATAAGAATTGGAATTTGAGCCTATAAGAAAAAGTGAATTAATTTATTTTATAGAAAAGAAAAAATATATTTATTAAAAAAATTGTTTGGAACTAAAAACATCCAACACAATGGGGATATGATAATATTTGAAAACGCATAGAGAATTTTATAGGATTATTGATAACAAATAATATCTATAATTTCGTGAGAAATCCGATATTTAGTAAACATTTAAAAAATAGTTTTGGACTTTTGTAATGAATGTTATAAATAAACCCTTCAGATAAGATTGAGAAGATTCATTTTTAAACCAGTGTAAATACTGTATAAATTAGTTCAAAATAAACTTTAACAAATTACTTAATTATAGATATTAATATTATTAAAATATTTAAAATAAAATTTACATTAAATAGAAAAATTTTAAAATAGTTAAATAATATTCTATGTAAAAAAACTACACCTTCAGTAATTATTGAATCAAAATGAAATTGAATGAAGCAATAAGGATTATATTTTTAAATAAAATTAATTTTTGTAATAAATTAATAAAATTAATCCATATGGTAGTTTTTGAACCAATAAAATGAAAACATTCGGTAAAAATTTCATAATTTGCAATGAAGAGAAATTAAGATGAGAAATCACTTACCTCAAGTCACTAGTATCCTTCAATATCTATTAAATTACACAATATTAATCTTATTAAAATAATATAAATTATTAATAACCATTTTTATATTTATTACATTATAATTATTTCTTTTCCTTTTTTTTCAATTTTTATTTAACTATGAAATCTGTTAAGATTTTGATAGAGGTTTGGGGGTTATTCAGTCCAAAATCTATTTGGTGTCTTAATAGAGGTAAAAGGGATTATGGTTTCATCAAATTAATATTCTGAAATTTATTATAAGTATAATTTTATAAATTAAATATACTTTTAAAATCATCTATATAATGTGGTTATGAAAAATGAGATATGTCTTTCATGGTGGTGATAGTTCACATGTACATTTGAATGACATTGTCATTTTTATAATGAATGAAAAGGAAATAAATTTTATTTTTTTAAAATTTATATAGTGACAATAATATAATAAGTATCATATATATTCTTAAAATCCATCCTTAATATGATCCTTGTGAGATGGAAATGAAAAAAATAATTACCTAATTCATGGAGGTGGTAGTCCACACGATAAAATTTTTTAATTCTTGATGGATGGGAGGGTCAAATGGTATATAATGTCATATCATAATAGAATTATAATTATTCCATAAAAATAATATATATCCATTAAAACATTCATTATTACAGTCAATGTGAGGTGGTAATGATAAATAAAATAGATCACTTCTTTCAATAGATAGTCCATATATAAGTGTGAGTGATGTTTCCATTTTCTGTTAGATGTTAAAACGATAGGATTTTTCCATAAACATAATAATATTTCAGTAGATTAAATATTATTATATAATTATATAATAATCATTATAATATATTTAAATGGTTTATAAGATCAAATAAACATGAAATAATTTGGTTAAGAAATATACTTCCTCTTTATATATCCCCATTTAGCTTACACCTTAAGTCTTTTAGGATCAATATTTTGGAAAGTACAGAACCACTAGGTCATGTGGAGGAAATTTGGGGAGTGATTTGGGTTTTAATTTTTAAACATATTAGGATGAATATGATTTTATGAGTGAGGAGGGGGAGTTTCCTTTTATAAGTAAGAGGAGTTCCACCATTGTAAATATTAAAAACATTAAAATATAAAATATGTATTTATCATATAAATTAACTAAAATTTATTTATATCTAGTCCAATTTATAATATATTATCTCTTGTGGTATAAATAAACTCAATAAATATACTTTTGGGCCGTATAAGAGATATTTGAATTATTATCATTCATTTTAACACCCTCTTTAACACTTTTAACAGTTACAATTGTGAGAAACCTTTACCACTATTACTAATCATTATGAATAAAAATGAAATGGAAATTATTACATAATTTTTACATGATAATTCAAAATATTGAATACATTTTCTTTGATTTAATTTCCCTTAGTGGTAAAAAATAATTTTAATATAAGTTCATAAAACACTTAAAACCCCATTTTTTTAAAAAATTCCCTTTTAAACATAAAACATATTTTACACAAAAATAAAGTATAATTATGAATAAAAGGAATTAATGTTAATAATGGAGATATATATAACATTAACACCAAACCAAACAGTAATGGATCCTTTTTAATACTTGATTAAAGTTTAAAAACACCAAATTAGCATTAATTTGAATAAAACAATTTCTTAGATTTATTAATTTCAAAAATTAGAATTATTATTTAAAAAATATATTTCTAAATTAATTATATTACTTATTAAATATATATTTGGTATATTAAAAGTTTCAAAAAAATTCAACAAATTTTTATATAACTATTATATCCTAAAAGTAATAGTTTTTTTTATATTGATATTCTTCACTATTCAACCAAAAAACAATATCTTCTGAAAATTCCCAAAAATTAGCCCTGAAATTTTTTTGGCTTAAATAATAGAAAATTTAAGTTAATAAAAAAAATTAAAAAAATGAAACTAAAATTTTTAAACAAAAACTACTCTTATTGGAAAAATTACCTTTTTGAAACGTAAAGTGTTCATAACATTATCTAATATCATTTACCATTGATAGTTAATTTATTTTTTGAACATTGTGTATTCATATTGAACTGATATTTAACATCAATTATAATAAAATATTACTATCATTAGTTCAATGTTGTGTATATAACATACTATTAAACAAGATATTTACTTAAGGTATTACATACTAAAATCATGCGGTGTTAAATTAGTCCCCCATAAAAAATTGAATCATTGAAATTTTAATCACATTTATGACCAAAAATATTTTAATGAGTTTTTAATATTTATTCCATGCACTGGATGAGGAATTAAAAACCCATTAATTTAAATCTATCTCTAATAATGAATCCTTGGAAAAAGTAATAGAGAAAATAATTATTGATATAAAAATATACATAATTGGAATGAATTACATTTCAATCCACATTCATCACAATTCCTTTCTAAATAAATATTAATGTCTGTTTTAAGATTATGATACATTTCATATCCTAAATTTTTCTTAAACTATGTTTTTTACTATTCTGATACTTACACATTTTCATTAGTACCATAAATCATACATTTTTTCTGACATATATTTTCCATATAGTACTTGATACATTTATCTTCCTCTTACATGATTTTAGGAAATATTTTAAAATAATGATAGAGTATATATAAAAATATACATACCTGATTTCTTCCAAACCATTAATATAATTTCATCCTTTTGTTGTTCGTTTTATCAGCATTCACATCTAACTAAATTCACATTCTAATGGTGAATAAACTAGTTTTTTTTTTCTTGCGTAAATAATATTTTTGAAAATCTAAAACAGTTTCAGATCTAGAAAATTATTTTAAGCCATTACTCTAACTTCTATCTGATTATTAAAGGGAAAATGTTTATCATAATTATGAATGAACAATAATATGATGAAATTATAATTTAATATCTAAAACCACATAAATAAATCCAAAATTTCAACTAAAATTATTCAAAAATAAATTTACCCTAAAATACATTCAAATATGTCAGACTAAATTTGAAAATAGATGAATAAAACAATTTTACCACATCTTCTTCCAAAAGCAACATAACATGTATCTATAAACAACATTAATCACTCTTAAATCCATATATAAAAAATTTATATACCCAAAACATATATTATCCAAAAAATATAATTATTTTTCCTAAAAAAAGAATCACTATGACATAAATCAATATGAAAATAATACATTCCCCCTACAGTTAAATAATGCTTTATTTATAAAATAATACCAACAACACTGACCTAAAATTTCTTCCTTTCCGAAATATTCAGATTATCTAAATCATATAATGTTCCCAATAAAGTGGAATTATTCAAAAAAATATTAATCACTTAGTCACAAGGACTTCATTAAATAACTATGGTGATCTAAATAACTATAAGGCATGTCCGTAATTTTTTTTCCAAAATATCTATAAATATAACATCAAAGCACATAAAACCTTAATGGTTATCTATCCCTCAATAATGAATTCTTCATAAAACCAAATTTTAAAAAAAATTAATATTCACCTTATAATACAATTTCATATGACCTAAAAAACAGTTTCTATACTTTTTAATGTATATTCCGATATATATTTTTCAAACCATAAATAAAACATGACTACAACATAACTCTTGAAATTGTAAATATTGAAACACCAATATTTTAATCCTTCTTAACAAAATTATATCCAATCATTGTCATCATATTCATTATTGTATTATTCCTACAATAAGTAATATGAATAACATCATATGACTCATGAATTCTCAATCTAGTCACGTTTCCTACTATTAACATAGAACTATAAGAAAAATTTTTCAAACATTTTATATGTTATTCATAGATTCATCCTATATATTATATGACCATTTTAGAATTTTTCATACGGTCTTTTAAATCATATCTATTATCCTTACTCATAGGGAATCAGTTTAAAAATTCTTATACTCCACACATTTAAAAAATTCAATTCATACAATAGGAATATAATTATTCCCCTCCAATGTGTTAATTGAAGTATTATTTTTCCTTGTAATATTATTTTTTATATTCCCTCCATTTACACATAAAAAAATATTCATGTTACTTTTGTATATTTCCTTAAGATATTCTTCCCACAGTCTTGACATATAGTAAATAGAATCTTTTCAGCTATATGTTCTTTACTACCTGAACATCCATAACAATCCAATTTTTAAATTAATTTGTTTTTTCGAAAATTCATTTATGATCAAGTTGATAATCAAAGCCTAAGATAGTTGGTGAGTCATAACAAAAACAATGTTCACTTTAAATCTTATCAAATTTATTTTCTTTTTAGGAAAACCACCACATTTCCTTTCAAGGTTATTGTTAACTCAGTTCCTCCTAGTTCTATCAATTTACTAAAAAAATATCGTGTCATAGTTAATATTAAGAAAAGTATAATAAATTTACTTATAAATAGTAAAATTTCATTTTTTCCACCTTCTTTTAAACTCTATAAATTTATAAAAAAAATACCCATAACTCCCCATAACATAATAATCCTTATAGTTATAGAATAATTTTAACTCATGGTCCTACATAAAGATATTATCCTCTTAATATTTCAAAATATTTAAATTATTCTTGTAAAACAACACCCTAACCTCTAAATTAATCTAAAAACATTCTTTATTACCAAATATAAAAACACATGAATAACCAACCCATAATTATTTTCTTAATAAAATGTATTTTAAACCATATTACACTCATAATATCTTTTGGGATTAGAGTTTTATATAATTTGGAAATACATTACCTATCATATTAGAGATTTCCACATAGCATTCTATTTTTATCCACATAAATATGTTCATAGTTTTACACTACTATTTCATTCCTTGTTATTTTTCTTTGACCGGGATGTGTGACTATTAACCATGATAAAATTTCCTACACAACATCAAGAAATAAAAAAAATTGAAAATATGGGATGAAAAAAATAATTCCCAATACAGGGTATTAATTTTAGAGTTAGTGGTGAACAAAAAAAAAATTCCCTTATAATTTTGATTAAATTGTATATTTAATGTGATGGAAAATAATATAATTTCTTCTCACATCCAAATTGTTTTTCTTCATGTTTTTGAAAGATTTAATATCCTAGGGTTATATGTAGTGTAAAATAGATAAAACAGTTTCCCATTATGATGAGATACATTAGATTCTATGAATTTCTTCCTTAAACCAATGTTTTGTGGTTGCATGATGTTATCTAATCGAAATATATGATATAATCTATCAAAGGTAGGAGGCTCATAATACATTGAGACACCTTATCATGGTGTTCTCCCTTGGTAATCTCTATGAAATGATATTTATAGAACATACGCTCCAATAAGAATTCCACATGTTTTATCAATAATTAGATATTCTTATATGTAGACTTGTGTAATGATCCTTTGGATATAAGATTATTATTAATGTTATTCATGGAATTGCTTCTTATATGTACTTCACAAAATATTTTTATAATTGTTAATGGGGAATTTTGATATGTTCAATGCATCATGAGTGGAATAGAATTAATGAATAATGTGATATATTATTTTCCCATTAATTATAAGTGAATATATTAATCCATTTATGGAATATAATAGCCAACTTAATTCTATAGCCATGGAGTTTTATCAAGGTGTTCAATTCTACGAAGTAAATTAATGACAGTAAAACATATATTTTTGACAAAATAGATGTGAAACATGTTTTAAAAGATATATTTGGATTAAGGTATCGCATTATATGGTAATTTTTCAAAGGATGTGGAATTATATTGAGTCATTAAATATTTTCTATGTGGGTTCCTTAGCATATTTCCAGATGCATACCATAGAAATTAGATAGTTCATCCTAATGCCACTATGAAAAGGGACTTGTGGGTCACACACTGACTGTATCAAAGAACATTCATTAAAATATATATGAGAGTAACAGATATATTATAATATCATTCACAATTCTGAGGAATAATATATAATTTCATTTATTCATTGATATTATGTATTAATTTATTGATGTATAATGTATTAATATTTGTTTAATTAAATAAATAGATGTTATTCTTAGTGTGGTAAATAATGATGAAGCTTAGTGGATGAAGATATTTTCCGATGAGAATGGAATATTATATGAATAAACTTAATTAATTTATTCATGAAAAATAATATTTAATTAGTACATAGGTTATACGTATGTCAAGTAAATTAAACTAAAAAGCTTTATACATATATGGGTTATGCTAAGGGTTATGATAATAATAAAGTGGATTTTTGAAAATAGTATTCTATCTCTAAACATATAAATACCAGGTTATAAAATTCTCAAAAAAGACATGGGATTTTCTTTAAAATTATTTTTCAAAACATTTGTCTCTCTAAAAAATTCTCTCAACGTAGAGATATTATCATGAATAATATAGAATCAAAGTTCATTGGTCGTCAAATTGTTTCCTCTTCTTCTATTAGAAAAATAAGATAATACAACATTTCTAGTTTGGATTCTAAGGCATGGTGAATAATGAATGTACCAAGGCATACAAACTTTTTCAATTGCATCTGGAGAACCCCAATGTGCCAAGAGGTTTCTGAAAAATGGTGAGGTTCTACATGATTACATTGGAAGAGAGTGCCATAAATACCAGGTGAACATCAAATTATATTAATAGATAAATAACATTATTCAATAAATAATTAATAAAACAATAACCATCATAGTGTCAACATATTCAATTATAACTCATGAATTAGTAGAGTGGATTTCTAGAGAAAAACCCAAAACTATGAAAAATGATACAATGTATGGTATAATTGAAAAATAAATTTTTAATTTGCATATATCAAGTCAAAAATCCATTTATAAACATCTACATAATTCTACCAACCTACTCAACCATCCACCATAGTATCCTTTCCCTTTACCATATCCCCTAGAAAGAAATATACAATCGTGTCAAAATTCTTGAGCAGGATGTGAATAGAATAATTAATATGAAACCACCAATGAACCATAATATAAATGAATAAAATATAAAATTAAATTCTATAATATTAAATAGGGTTCACTCTTCACAAAAATATATTAAAAAATTCCAAAACATATATCGGGTCCTCAAATACCCTCTCTTCCTGCTTCAACTCTATAATTGAAGGAACATCATCCATCCTCCTGACACATCCACACTCAAGAACTTGGATATTCCCAAACATGGATGACAGATACATTATTCTAGGGATATTCTAATGAATTCCGGCAACATTTCTTACACTTTCCCCTTGTTGGATAGTCCTTTAGGGTCGACCGATATGCTCAACCATAGAGGGAAGAAGAATATAACACATTATAAAATATTTAAATGACATATGAAACATCACTTCATGTCAATAATTGTAATCACCATAAATATCTATACATGGTAATAATAATAATAGGAAAATTAAGGAAACACACCTAATATGATCATGATTTAGACATAGTTTTCTACTGGAAACCTGCACATGCCCAAAATCATGAAAAAAAACCACATAACACATTCCCTAACATTAAGTGATTCCAAACTCTTGTGAAAGAAAAATGTTCTGATAATGGTTTATTATCCATGTACATAAGAAAAAATGGATCCTAGAACTATCATATTTTGACAAATTTAGAACTATAGGATTGGGGTAGAATAGGAATCACAAAGAAAAAATGTTAGGACAAGATCAACATTCCAATAATGATCCACTGTCAAAAATGGTTAAAAACATTTCACATAAGAAAAATACTTGATACCAAATTTCTATTTTGTAAACTATCATCAAATGCACATTACGTAAATCCAAAATACTAAGATATGACTAAGACATCAAATACTAAATTTATCTTTAGCAATGATAAAATGAAATAATTGATCATGATTGAATAATAATATATTTAATTTGATGTGAAACATTAAACATGATTTAAAACATCAATGAGATGTATTATAATAGTATAATAAATCCAAATATAACCAAGAGAGACCCTATGGATCACATTATTATAAAGGGGGATGAGTGGAAAAATATAAGGGCACTAGGTTATTTAAATTAATCAAACTAGCTACATTCACGGTGTGAATTAAGGATGCGCATCATGAATTCTAAGGAAAATAGATTCCCCAAAAAACATATTTCCACGGCTTAAAATCCCAAATCCCCATTCACATAATGAATTAATATTTCAAATTTACAATCTATTTTACATCCTGAATTGTAGTTTCATGGCCCCCACCCAAATTCAATTCATGTTGTAAATATCCATTCATGGAATTAATCAGTCCTATAGAAAGAAAATATAGAATTTGTGTCATTTACATCTCTAAACACACCTAAAAAATTCAATTCATTAAATTAAAACACAAAATATTTTAAAAAATGAAAACAATATTACATTGAGATTGATTATATTACAAATATACAACTCCAACAACTTATCATCCAAGATAACTAACCCTAGAGGTATCATTGATGTACTAAGGACACTCTTCTTGAAAGTCTATATCCTTCTCAAAAATATCTTCTAAAAAATTCTTAGGCTACTATGGTACTTTAACTAAATAAATTCTCTTTCCTCACACCATATTCATTATTCAATCATATATTATAATTGCTTTCTAAAAAAAATATTCATCTAATGTAATATCAATATCTTGGTAGTCAACCACATCCATAGGATCAGGATCATACTTCCAATGTTGTGACATGTAGAATAAATTATGCATACCCTCATACCTTAGAGGAAGTTCTTAATAATAGTCAACCATCCCGATTCCTTTTATGATCTCGAATAGTATGACCTTCTACATTTCCAAATTACTTATCCCCCTTATACGTCTATTACCCAAATGATGTGGCACCCATAAAAATTCAGGTCTCTTAGAATTAACAATATAGATCATATCCTTTGGTTTTCATAATAATTCATCTTATTCCTAGCCATAACCACCACTACAAAACGGGATTTATCAGTGCTAAAAATGGGCTTTAACACAACTAAAAATGCATTGTAAAGATCATTGCTGATAAAGGGATCCTTTACCAGTGCTCAAAACATACTGATAAAGGGATCCATTATCAGTGCTTTTTTAGCGCTGATAAAAGCCATGCCTACTGTAACATGAAATTATACAGAAGAACACCAAAACAAGACCTACAAAAAAATCAGTATATCAAACAAGCAGTTCACATAGATAAAATATGGATTGGTAGTCAATTTGGGATCAAACGATGGATGAAATCCATACCTAATGTAATGTACTAATTATTCATTATGATTATAAAAACGTACAATTAAATACAATCTCCTTTAAATTATATCTAACATTTCCTTAGATAAAATATGTAGAGAGTGTTAAATGTCATAACCTTAAGAAAAAATTTATTAAGGCATGAATGCGAGTTATTCTTCATGTTTTTTTGGGGTTAAGATTCATGTCAATGATAGATGTGGAATTTTTTAATATATTTTGAGTTTATTTTGGGATATGTTTCCTTAGGACTGAGAGAGTTCTCCTGTATATTCCTTATGGTAGATGGATTTGTGTGATTCTTGGGACAGTTAAAGAAATGTGTTCTAGTGGTTGATGCCTTTATCTTATGGTGTGTTTTCTTCTTTTCACTCCATTTATAGAATTTATAAATTTTGGGGAGATATATGCTTAATCTTTTTCCATCCTAGACTCTTGATTAGTAATCATGTAGTGCTTTTATTGGGAGACACAATTTAGAATAACCCATGTGTGTACACTTTCATGGGGATGTTTCCTATTCATTTTGAACTTTTACTATTTTACATAAATAGTAAAATGATGGGTTGTTCGAATCCAAGTAAAAACCCAGAAACATTTCATTTTGAGGGATTTATTAGGAACACGGGTTGTTCACGGTTAGGAGAAACCATGTGGTATGGATCTATTGTTTAACTAATTCATTTATAATGATTGGAACATGGTTAGGTAACTGTTTTTTCCAAACTATGGAGAAGAGGGTTTCTTATCGAATAGATCCCAAAATTTGGTGAATAGTGTGGAAAATGGCCCAACCAGACCATGAAAGTTGTCGAGGTTATGGAATAATTTATGTGATTTTAACCTATTTCCTCTCGTCCCCTTCCTAAAAATTAGTCTAAGATCCATTTATCTTGAAATTTTATCCATTTTAAATCCTATATTCATTTTTCTTTCCCATTCATTCTTCTCCCTATCCCTTTCCTCTTTGTTTTCATCCCTCACCATGAACTACAGGGATAAAGGTTTATATTTAGGGTGTGTGATGAATTATTAATAGCGGTTTATTGTCTAAAGACTACTTATAACTCTATGAGGATTGTCTAAGTGTCTTATGTAATAGGAAATGAATTTTGGAATGTTTTCATACGTCATTTGCTGTTTTCACTTAAAAATTATGTCCATTTAAAATAAAAGAGAGACACTTTGAGTGATATCAATCACACTGTTCCTCTAATTGAGGTTGGGTTAACTCTTACACATCACAAATGACCCATGGACCGTTTTACTAATGTATCAACACAATCCTAATGTGTTGGGTTGCTTTTCTTTATGTCAATTATTGTTTTCACTTAAAATTATGTCCATTTTAAAAAAAAGAGATACACTTTGAGTGATACCAGCCACATTGGGCCTCGTATTGAGGTGGTGTTAACTCCTACGTTTATCACATGACCCATGGATTGTTCATATAATGTATCAAATCAATCTGAATGCCTTTGGTTAGTTTTCCGTAAGTAAGTTGTTGTTTTCACTTAAAATTTTGTCCGTTTTAAACTTAAGAGAGACACATTGAGTGATACCGGTCACACCATGCCTTATATTGAGGATGGGTTGACTCATATCCATCACACATGACCCATGGATAGTTGGACTAATTTATCAACACAATATGAATGCATTTGGTCTATTTTCTGTATGTTAGTTGTCGTTTTCACTTAAAATTCTGTCCATTTTAAACAAAAGAGAGAAATTTGAGTGATTCTGACAACACCGTGCCTCAGATAGAGTTGCTTTTTACTCATACACGTAAAACATTACCCATAGATCATTCTAATAAAGTATCAACACAATAAAAAAAAATTTGGTCTCTTTTTCATATGTTATTTGTGGTTTTCACATAAAATTCTATCCATTTTAAACAAAAGAGAGACACTTTGAGTGATACCGGCCACACCATGCCCCATATTGAGGAGTGGTAGACTCTTATATGTCACATATGACTAGGGATAATTTTTTGAATGAATGAACACAATAAAAATGAATTTGGTCTGTTTTCCATGCATTAGTTGTTACTTTCACTTAAAATTATGTCCATTCTAAACAAAAGAGAGACATTTTGAGTGATATCGGTCACATTGTGCCTCAGATTGAGGCATGGATGACTCTTATACATCACAAATGACCCATGGATCATTATCCTAATGTATCAACACAATCGTAATGCGTTTGGTCAGTTTTTCATATGTCAGTTGTTGTTTTCAAATTAAATTCTGTCCATTTTAAACAAAAGAGAGACACTTTGAGTGATACCAGCCACACCGTACCTAGGATTGAGGAGTAGTTGACTCATACATGTCGGATATGATCCATGGATCATTGGAAAAAAGTATCATCACAATACAAATGTTTTTTTTGTTTTTTCGTATGTCAATTGTTTTTTTCACTTAAAATTATGCCCATTTTAAACAAAAGAGATACACTTTGAGTGATACGGGTCACACACCTGTGTTTTCTGCATCATCGGTCCTTCATCCCTGACCATTTCATCAATATAAAAATCATCAATACGTTCATCAAAAATGGTAGAAATGGAAAGTGTTGATGGTTGTTAGACCTCAACACTGGGAGCAGCAAGAGGTTCAGAAACTTGTTGTTGCTCTACACTTTGAGCAGCTGCTGGTGCTGCTTAAGAGACTTGTGCAGCCTTGAGGTTAGGATGACTAGAATTTTCAGTAGTCATTATCTTTAAAAGTGGTTAAATAGTTAATTTACATTACATAAATTTCGTAATGATAAGATAATAACATGAGATAACAAGATATATATTACAAACAAAATATAACCTGTTTATTGAACTCTCTTTCTTATTTTCAAATGTTGAAGGGATTTCACACCTCTATCAATTATCCAAATACCTTCAATGTGGTCACCTCTAAAATATAAGACATAATCTACAATGGGATTGCTATAAAATTATCGCAACGTAGCACTGAATGGATCATCCTCAAATAAATTTTCATCGAACCCTTCAGTAGTTTTGGATGATAATAGAAAAATCAACCACTTTCCATTTGTAGGATCTAGAACATAAAATATGGGTACCGCTTGGGATGATATGATAAATTATTCGTCTTTGTACCCTTCTTTACTAAAATAAACTTTCAAAAATCCAAATTCGCCTATTTTAACACCACTGTTGTTATCAACCCATTTTCATTGAAAAGTCATCAATTGTAATGTCGTATAATCCAACTACCATGTTTGTTTAATAATGAAAAAGTATGGCATATTCACATAAATTGGATTTCTATCCTTACAACTAGAAACATGCATCGCTTCAACCACAAGTGTAACTCAAATATTATTCAATCTACTAGCTTCATCATGTTCATCTGTATAGAATGTATAACCATTAATTACATAACCATTGTAAAATAATACATACACTCTCAGTTCGGAGGCTAGCCATCGAAGTCGTTCTGAAATTGAATTCATATTTTCATCTAACTCCCTAAAAATATGGTCCTGAAACCATCCTATAAACTGGTGATTATGTGAATTTGACATCCATTTTTCATACCTTGATGAATTCAACTGCCCAAGAATTTCCTTGTGGGTTTCAATATATAGAGAAACCTCCCATCTATTATGAAAAACATAAAGGTGGGCTTGCTCATGATCTGTAATATTGATTGTCACAACATATCTTCTAGAAATTCCCTCACCATCAATGTGTCCAGTGTGACTAGATTTCAAGAGACCAATGCCTTCCACAATCGATAGGTATTCGGTATAGAATTTAATTTCTTCCTCAAAAATATCTTTATCCATAATACAACCCTCGGGCTGACTTCATTTTTTGACATACCCTTTCAAAATCTTCATATACCATTCAACGGGGTTCATCCATCTATAGTGCATAGGACCACAAAGTCGAATCTATCTCACCAAGTGAACCATCAAATTAACCATCATATAAATGAATTTTAGTAGGAAGAACATTTCTAAATCACATAATATGATGAAAATTTCTCCATCCATAGCTGTAAATTTCACCTGGTCTAAAACTTTGCTACATATACCTTTGAAAAATAAACAATGTTTGGTTAACTTATGATGAAATTTCTTGGAAAAAATGAAACATAAAGTAATGGGATTTAAATATTTCATCAAAACATGGTAGTCATGTTATTTAAAACCATTTAACATCAAATAATTCACTGAAAAAATGTTCTTTATATTTAATTAATACCCCTCAAGAACCTTTACATAATTGAGAAGTTGCAAAACTGATATCTCCCCTCCCTGGAAAGAGTTTAAGAATCTGGAGGAAGAAACATTCGATTTTTACCCTTCACGGGACCCAACTCTCCTCATTCTTCCATTTCATCCATGTCCAACCTTTCCTTAATTACATCCCTTGTACTTTATGGGAATTTAGGAACATTAAAATAAGACTATCACATTCATTTTTTCACATGCATCACATTCAGAAAATTTCTGATGTACAGAAAATTCTTGTATGGTAATTCAAAAAAACTGATCTCTTTTTCCAACAAACATTCCTATGGTTTTTCGAAAATGGTTTACCAAAAATTGTGTTCAAATATTTTACTTTCTCAAATAGTTGATCACCTGTTGGTGGAGATGGTGTTGTGTGTTGTTCTGAACATCCATTGAATGATGTCATCCAAGATCGGTACTTATGTCGACATGGTAGAAATCTACGTTATCCTAGAGACACATATTTCGATGAATGTTTCAACCTAATTGATTATGTATCTTCTTCTCACATGGGACACCCTTGAGTTAATTTAATTATTTAGCCTGAAAAATTTCCATAAGTAGGGAAATCATTTAACATCCCATACAACTCGCTCTCAATGGGAAGTATTCACTTTTATATGTGTCGTACAACATAACACATAAATCATACAGTAACTTCAAATCCTTGATCAAAGGATCCAAATAAACATCAATATCATTACCTGGTTGTTTTGGTCCTAATATAAGCAGAGTTAACATGATGAATTTATGTATCATGCATAAACAGGGTGGAAAGTTATAATTTACCAACATAACAGGCCATGTACTATGAGTTCTAGTTTGAAAACCAAAAAGATTCACTCCATTTGTAGATAACGCAAGACAAAGGTTTCTTGGCTCATTTCCAAATTTAGGATACTCGTGATCAATTCTATTCCATTGAGTAGAATCAGTCGGGTGATGTAATTTCCCATCATTATTTCATTTATCTGCATTCAACGGAAATTGTCTTGCTATTTATTCACTTCCATATAGACGCATAAACATTGGAATGATTGGAAAGTACCAAACATCTTTCGTAGGACTGGATTTATGATTCTTGTATCGAGATACACCACACATCAGAGATTCTTTAAGTGATTTTTTTTCCTTTAGAAACAATATACAGTCTTTTGGTCAGGCATGTATTCTTTTAGATATCTTACCCATCGAGTGTATCATTTGTTTAACGCCATATATCTGGCTTGGGAGCTCATTATTTTCCAGAATCATGTCATTCAAGAGGGAAAGTAGTTCCGTAAAACTGAAATCACTCCATCTATTTCCTGCTATCAATTTATACTACATTATTACAGCTAAAATTACTTTATATTTAGTGAAACCAGTAAACAATGGTGTCTTTTCACAACTCTTTATCTTCTCAAAAAATTTTGGGAAATCACAGAGTTCATCTTCAACTGTCCTTTTCATTTCCTCCATACGATCTTCATCATCATTGACATCTGTAATCACATCCTCCATATGGTCTTCTTCATTATCCATATTTATAATCATATTTGATGATCCATAAAATGCATTTTAATAACATCCAGTAGCTACATTCCCTTTTTCTCCATGTTTATTCAAACATTTATAACTCTGGTCTATTATGTGACATATCTAATGTTCTTCTAACTCCTCTAGAGTAATTATTCCAGAATAACAATAATGTAAACATGTACAATAAATTTGAGAAGGATCCTTTGCATGATCCTTTTCAAACACAATGAACTCTTTCACTCCGTTCTCATACTATATTGGAAAACAATTAGCATCCATCCAATATTTATTCATATCCATCCTATTTGAATCTCAAATATTATTATTTATGATTAAAATACACAAAAAAAATACTTCCAAATAGAGTATAAGAGAACCAATTCCTTATAAAAATTGTGATTAATAGATTCTAACCATTTCCAATAAAGATTTTGAAATCAACAGAACAAGGATAGACCCCCAATCAAAATAAATACACTTTCTGTACCCCTTACCAATAGTTCTAACACTCACAACACTTGTAGAAAAAATATTAATCAACCTTTTAACCACCCCTACCATTCACCTCATTCATAATAAAATAATCACATTAAATAGCCCAAAACTAGTGACCAAACACAAAAAAATGAAAACAAGGATACAATTTTGATGAGAAAACTAATATAGTAGATACATTCCCAACTAAGGAGGAGATCCATCGTGGAGATACCTTATCCCAAAGAAATTCCCTAACCCTAATGACTTGTAGCTATACTCTCCCCTCTCGATCGGAGGGGGGGGATTCCCATGAACTCAAGGTAATGTCTTCCTTCCGTTTACCAATACCAACTATATTCATTCATTTCTAAGGATTCAGCTCTCTCCGAAAGTCCCTAACCTTTTTCAAGGACTTCCACAACTTCTTCTTTGTTCGAAGGAGCTTAATGGTGTAAAAAATTTCTACAATCTTACTCTAGTGGCCCAGTTTCATCATTAGTGCCCTTGGGTTGATGATTTTGATCATTTTGTGTTCAATTCGTGGGATCATCATGAGCATGTGGTAGTCGGATTAATTGATAGGAGGAATAGGATGATTCATTTTGAGATAGAGTATGACATGATTACCACTTGGTCCAGAGCCCCTAGAAGTTGCAATGGATATCCCTTTTATCTATTTCGATGGAGTCTTGACTTTCACATGTGACGTGATCCCTCGACAATGGTGACATGGGTGAGTCTCCCTGACCTTCCACTCTCCTTTTAAAACCCCTCTATTTTGTGTGCAATTGGGAAATTGATTGGTCGATAATTGTGCTCTAATCGCCAGACGAAGGTGTTGTGTCACCCCATCTATCAACAAATTTGTCTGGAGATTGTCGTTGTGAGGATGCCTGTGAACTGTGTTTAGATCACGGATGGGAAGAGTTTCATTGGAAGAAGTATGTCAAATTTGAATAATGGATTTTTTATTTTTCTTCTTGCATCTATTTCGGGCATGTGAAATTGGTTTGTCAGAAAAAAGGTTTGATTGGAGCTTTACTGGGGGTTTTTGAGAATGGGAAATGGTGGTTGTGATTCATCTGGTTCAGTAGTGCTGTTGGCAAGGGATTCTCATAGGATTACTCCATCAAGGTGTAATCTTACTAAAGGCTTTGTGATGGGGATGTCCACTGGATAGGTTATGGCTGAGGAGAAATCTCAGGTTTTTGTGGTCTGGGATATGGTGCAAACTAGTCCTGAGATCACAGTGCATGATAATTTTAAGATGGAGGTGCAAAGGAGGCCACATGGCCTAATGGTTAGCCATGTTATTGATCACATAAAGTGTGATATTGGTCTTTAAAATGAAATTACATTGGATAATTATATGGAATACAGTTCCTTGTGGTCAGATCCTATGTTTGAGCAGTATTTGGACTCAGTTGTTCCTTAATTAGGGGTTGTGGATGTCTGTGCTGAAGAGATTCAAGGATTGAATAATGATGCTGGAGGAATGGTAATCATGGTTTCCACTGGAAATCGATTTATTGAACTAGATAATGAGGATAAATCACATGAAGAGGAGGTTGTTACAGGGTATGGTGCTAGCAATTAGCTGTTTGATTCTTTGAAGGATATTACAACTAGAGAAGGTGTTGTGAAGAATCTTCTAGAGTAGCCACAATGTCTTTCCATGATTACCTCTAACAAAAAAATTCAACAGGAATGGGGATTGAATGAGGGATACCAAGAGGTTAAAATCCTAGGAAAGTGGGGAGACATCTCAGATAGTGACAAGGGAAAGAAGAATGGTGTGTTCCAGCCATGCTACAATGATATTGTTCAAGGTTGGAGGATGAAGGTGCATAGGAATGAGGATTCTAGGACAACCCCTCCACGACGAAGGCCACGGAAAGACTATTCTTATCTTCCAAGGCCGATTCCTATAATGTATTCTATTGGTAATGATAGTTGGGCTATGCAGTCCTTGAAGGAATTTATATGTTTGGAGAAGTTGAATCGTAGAAGAAAATATGCCAAGGTTCTTAAGAATTATGAAATCTCGGAGTGGGAATCAATTATTGCGGAGGAAGAAATCTATAATGGATGTGTTGATTGGTATTATTTCTATGATGTGTAGTTGTATTTTCTTCCTTATTGTACTCTCTTAATGCATTTTTATTTTATTTAATAAATGGTCAGAGGCTTTCCTATGACTTATATTTTCTGGTAAATACATTTCCAAACACAAAGGGGTTCGTGGGGGAGACAAATAACTGAGGTTTATCCAAAATCACTATGTAATATCATAGGTTCTATTACCCAAATTAACATAATAAATAGAAAATTGAGGTTAGTGAACCTAAATTTTATCATGAACATATAAAGGATAGGCAATAACTCTCCCTAAACTTCCCCAAACTTATAATTAATATTCATAGACAAGTCTTACATCCATTCTATAAAAAATCACATTCCCATACAAAGGGATAAACAACAATCCCTTAGTGTTAAAAAAATCACACATGAGGGGATAAAAGTATCAAATAGTGATAAAAAATCCTTCACAAAGGGGTGAATTTTTAAAGGTTAAATCAAGAGGGTTAAACATGATTTAAAATATACACTAAATAAAGTGTAATATAGATATTTACCATAAAAAATAGAATCGAATTCCAATCCAGTTCACACTTCATAAATCCTCACTTAATATAAATTAAAAAATAATCACATCATAAAAACATTTTCAAGACATCATTTCAATAATTTTCCTTCCTCATTGAGATATGAAACAATCCAAAGAAGGCTCCATGAACCATACGCCTCCACAAATCAATACCTAGAATTTCAAATAAAACTCTATTTTCCATAAAACAACCCATTTTCTATTTTTAATCACACTAGAACCCCTTTAAAATACATTTTCCATTACCCACACATTTGAAAATTTTGATTTTTTGAATCACAAGAAGAGTGTACAGTTAATAAACCAACATCATGGGTCGATCCCCCTTGTAAAATCAAATATAAACTAAGAATAATTTCAAAACATGTCTTTCATAATTTTAGCAACTTACAACTCATATTTAAAAATTCACAACAATCCAAGCATGCTAAATAATTATGTTTCGTTTTTTAAACCTACACCAAAACTCATTCGCACATCTAGTTCCATTGAAAACATATTTCACACCTTTAAAAGAATACATAATACCCTTTCTAATATGTATTAAATTACATAACACACAAATCATAACAATTTCCCTTATTAAAATTCATTTCAAACACATATGCATGAAAAATTCTTCGAAAACAAAATTCGCACCACAAAATTAATTTATAGAATAAGAATAAATGCACTAAAAAGCATATTAAAAACATCTAGAAATTTTAGGGCATGGAACCACTGACATTGGGTGAAGAAATTAATTAAATCCAATGTGGAACCCTGATCACACCTCAACCACACGGCAAAGAAAACATAGCATGGAAAGATTTACCCAAAAACAATAAAATTAAACCCTAACATACAAGATTAATTCTTATCAATGGAAATCTACCATCTAGAAAAGATAAACCTAAAAGGAGAAGTGGGAGACTTACCTAGAGTAGATCGCACTCGCAATAGTGGGATAGATGAAGCGTCGAGTGGTCAGGGAGCCTTTTACGCTACGTCGGGAGGGGAAGGCACAACCGCTGAAGGGGGAGGTGCACGGGAGGAGCCACCAACCATTGAGAAATAGAGTAGTAGGGTTCTCGGGGAGTAGGGTCCAGCAGGGAGGAGGAGAAGTAGGGTTCGTGGGGAGGAGGATCCACAGAATGGGTTCGAGGGGTAGGATAAGGAGTAGTGTTTGCAGTTGAATAGGGCTAGTGGCAGAGGTACGGTAAAGAGAAGATCGGGGGAGGGGAGTTATCACAGGGGTAGAGTACTGTGAGAGCTTGAGGGAATAATAAACAGAGGGCACGGTGCACCCCATTTTATAAAATAGGATAATGGTATTATTAGCACTAGAAAAGTGCAGATAATGGGTCCCTTTATCAGCCCTTTTTAACACTGATAAAGTAGCCCTTTATCTGCGCTAGAATGTTAGCATGAACAAATGGTGCCTTTATCAGCACTTAAAATTAGTGCTGATAAAGAATTACATTTATCAATTCTTTTTTCTTAGGTCTGATAAAAGGTGGTGCTTCCCTTGTCCATTTGTTAAGTAGTTAACTATCCATTTATAAATCAAATTCACCTTCATTATTATATCCAATAACATACTCATAAAAAAATAAAGACTCACCTATATTATCCAAGCAGAGAGGTAAAAAACAAGTCTAAAAATACCTAGAATCAAATAGATCCATCTGAATTAAATACTGAAATATTTTATTGTATTTGAACTATATCACAGCAAATTGATCATCCAAAGAATCTCTTAGAACCAAAAAACTTCTGAAAGAGTATCGTCGATGGTCTTAATCATTCATTTTTATTGCCTATAAATTTGAGGATTTAGTTTTGTACCCATCTTCAATGGGGTAACCGTCACCTTATATAATTCATGAATGTAATATGAGGTAATTAAATCATTGATATCATATAATATCCTATAAGGAACACAATATATCCTTGTGATATCTCAAATATAGAGATTTACTAGATCTTCCACTGAATATGTCTCTAAGGTGGATATAAAGTGAGACACTATAGTGATGTGATACATAACAACCCAACTATTGAATAGACCTCTCTGGGTTATAGGAAACCATATCCAAAATTCTATATCCACCACATCCAACTTCTGTATAGGAACTATATGTTTTAGAGTAACCTTCATGTTCTTTGATTCTTGGCCTTGATTTTCATACAAGTATAAAAATAGAAATAGAAATATTTTATTTTCTCTCTTCATGATGTCCCATTGGAACATCTATTTGACATCACAATACATCTTGGTCAACATATGGTGGAATATGAAATATGAATCATGATATTCCCTTACCAACTCCCCTATCATTAATGAATGAAATGTGTAACACCCTGAGATTTTATGAGATATATTATTTTTAATTTATTTTATGTCTTCTATTTTACACTACACCATGATTATCTTGTACTATATGAAACACTGTATTAGCTCGCAGTATACGCAATACTATTCTTGGCTCGTGTAACACACAATTTCAAGTTCGTTTTTTAGAAATTATTCTACACAACAGTAAGTATAGATTTTGATTAATTTATAAATGAAATAAGTTTTTATTATGTTATAAGAAACACCAAAGGGAGATTACACTACACGCAGCCCTAACTTGGCTTGTATTGCACGCAATCACGACCTTCCTCGATAGCGTGTGTAGTACGCAATAGCGGGTTTCACTAAACAATGATATATTGTTATAATTTTATTATGAACTAGCAGTTATGAATAGTATTAACTACATTTTTAATTTTATAACATTATTATTCATCTTTAACATTTTCAAGAACATGTTATGAGAACAAAATAAAATTTTCAGGTAAAATAAGTATTTTTCGAAAAATGCAGTTTTGCCGCCTTTTGATGGCACACCCACTTTAAATCTAGTTTTTGACATGTTTATAAGTTCATTTGGACAAAATAAAATTCTTATTTGAAATTAGTATTTAAAATTTTTCTTTGGATAATTTTTTCATATTATAATGATAACTTTCATCTTTTAATGAAAAGTAAAACCACGCTATATTTTAATTAAAAACAACTTTTTCATCGTAATAATTAATATGGTTAAATTATAATATCTAATGGCTTTAAATTATAAATAGAATAAATTTTTACTATTTAATATAGAATTCATAACATAATAAATATAAAAATTTAAATGTTGTGATTTTAAGATGATAAATTCGAGTAAAAGTAGTATTATTAAACATACTAGATTTATATTCATCATAGGATTTTATTTTTAATTTTTATGCAAAAATAAGTATATTAAATAAAAATACAAAAAAAATTAGTAATTATTCTATTAAGTGAAATATCAAATAAATGGTTTTAAAAATATTAAAATAAATAATATATGAACTATTTAATGTTTTCGACCAATTTTCTAAATGAATATGACATGTTAGGAATCTATTAAATATTTTGGATTAAATATATCTTCTCTGTGGATTTTATGTAAATTAAAATATTTTAATAGTGTCAAAATTGACACTATTGATATTTTATATTATTAAATTGTTTAAAAACCACAAAAATATTTAAAAATTTAAAATTTAAAATTATATTCTCTACACTGTAATAAAGTATCTAATTGTGAAAAATTCATAACACATAAGTAAGTATTTATAAATTATAATTTTATTACCACAAATAAATTTAAATAGATTAAATAAGGATAAATCAAATTCATAAGGTGTAAAATAAATTCCAAACATGTCTAAATTTTATTGGTTGATGAGATTACAACCCTATCTCATCTAATATTCTAATGTGATTCATTTTGGATGTTTTTATGTGGGGTTTGAGTTTATTATAAATCAATATTTTAGAGGTTTCCAAAAGTACCCCTCTCCTCTCTTATAAAAGGGCACCTCCTCCCTCTCCTCCTCACACCACTTTGAGCATTAATTCTCGGACAAAACCTGAACATTTCTCTTCTCCACTTCCCTAGAAACATACTAGAGGTTCTTATCTTCTTCAAAGACCAACTTTAGTGCCCTAAAAGGAGGTTTAGAAGAGGCGCGTCGAAGAAGAGGTAATATCCTTTACGGATTCTTAAAAATTAATTTCTTCTTGTACTTACTATTATTTAGTTGTTTCATTATAAATTAATACAATATGTATCACTAGTATACTGTTATGATATTATAAATATTAAACAACCTCATTTCACCTTCAATCCATCCTACGAAAAATGAAATCACCATGTGTGCGTGCGTACGGAATACCGTCTCCACACCGTGTTGTAATCTGTTTTCCACCACCACCTTACTTGAATGGGTATAATGATGTAAAGAATAACTATATGTGATTATTATAACATGATACTAATTCTGAGATATTCTATCATCCTCTCCAATACCTTTCATTAATTATGTGAATGATATCATTGCTCATGCGTACGTATGGATTACCATCTCCCCGACGAGATGAGATTCATTCTCCATGATTAACCTTTCAAGAATGATTATAAAGTATATATAATAATTGATCATGAAACATATGAAATAATAAATATACTGGATTTATTTATATACATATGTCATTTACTTCAATACAATTTAATAAGGAAATGAGAATAGCGTTCATGCGTACGTACGGTCTACCGTCTCCATGAGCGGTGTATTTCGTTCCTTTTATCAATATATTATATATATTTATAATCTGAATATATATTATATATAAATCATTTTTTACATTATGGAAGTAAGTAATCATGATCTATGTAATCATATGAATAATTACAAGTCAAAACACATACGAAAAATGAAATGATTTTACCCAAAATGATGCATTAACATGGAATTGACAAATGAGCGGGTAATATAAAGTTGTAAGTGAATCATATATGATATCATAAATATTATTATGGTTCTATTAAAATTTAATTATATGTTTAAACCCACTATACATGAATCATTGACACATAAGAAAGAAATTGGACATAACCTGTGGGATAATTTTACCATCTCATTTTTATCTGGGATTGCTTATACGTATGTATTTACTGGGGTATATTTTTCATACATGTCCATAAAAAATTTTTTATAACGTGTTTAATAATATTACATGTATTTTTAAATTCAGTTTTACCCGTCTTTGACTTTTACATTATGTTAAGGAATGAATCTTTCTTTTGTTTACCGTATGATGAACTTTTTGACTTTTCTGGAAAAAGTATGAGGAGAATATTTTTTTAACTTATACGGAATGAACAGATTTTCATTGTTTCATAACGCCTAATTTTCATTAAGCTTCCTATACAATATTTCATAATTATTTTCAACAAAATCTTTTTATTTTAAAATTTCATGGCATTTTGTGAAAAGATAATGATTTTTAATAAGAAAGGATATTTTCCTCAAGAATTCATTTCAAGTGTTTTCTCAAAACTATTTTGCATCTAAGATGACATTATTTAGTGTGATTATGTTTCAAGTATAATGTCTCTATTATTTACATGGTTTGATTCTTCTTATGATGAAATGATATCCATTTGTTTTATATGGATTATGTTATGATGGGATGATGTTTATGAAACCTATTTTATACTTTGGGTTATCATGAATGATTTATATTTATTTTGTGTCACAAGTAAGAATGATTTCATTATGATATGGGTGGGACCTATATCTCCCTCCAATGCATTGGGTAATGATTTATATCTCATGATATAGACATGGCTGGAACGACAAGTGAATCTGGTTCAGTAACAAAGGGCTGGAACGGCAAGTAAACCTAGTTCAGTAATGGACTTTGTCCACTATGATGGTCTTGGAAACAATGACTTGGCTACTATGGAAATCATAACTTGTGCTTAATGGTTTTCCAAAATTACATGTTTCATTCCCATGCTATTTTATCATGATTAATGTTCCTTTATAATCTATGCCTTATGTACTGCCAAGATTTATGTCATTACTCATGATTTTGATGTTTTATTTTCATGGTTTTACGTTCAAATGTTTACGGGTTGTTTTATGTTCCCTATATTTTCCCTTACCAAGCCTTTGAGCTCACACTTTATATGTTTTCTTTCCCGAGTACTTAAATGAAGGTTTTAGGTAGGAAAACAAAATGGGGAGATCGTTATGGGAGATGTTGAAGATCTTTCAACATGATTAGAATATTATGTTCCGTGTTTCTAAAGACACTAAACTAATACGGTCTTTGGGCATCTGTTTTTTACATGTATTAAGTATTCTACAAAAGTAATGTAATGTCTATGTACATCAAACTTTGGGTCTCTACAGAATGTCACTATTACATGAACTATAAATACACCTAACTTTATAAATCTAAACCTAAAATAGAGTTGTTTTATTCCAACCAATAACACATTGTGACACACTACAGATCTAGCTCCTAACTGGTCATCACTCATTATAAAAATGAGAATGTGATCACTAAAGTATAAAAATCCTCTATCCCTTGATCCTTAGATACATCCACCTTATATTCTACCAAAAATCCATAAGCATTCATCTTTTTTCTAACATCAGTTCTCCTACTTCATGTGGTTTTCTTCTCAGTGCTTCTATAACAACATATAATTTTTAGGAGAGTACTCCATGTTGAGGTATATATATTTCATATACTCTATCAAAACCCACTAATGATGACCTAGGTCACAAAAAGAGTTAATATATCACAAAAAATACTGGTCTGTATATGAAAAAAAATTACCAATGAGGTAGTGTACCTAGAATTTCTACTAATATATCACAACTGTTAATTAAAAATCATGAGTGGGGTTGTTATACTCATTGGGTCATATATAAGGAGACATGTAAGTGACTACCTTAAAACCGTTCATCAAACAACCTCCTAATATAACATTGGTAACATCAAAATACAATAGTTATCCAAATTTGAGATTCAGAATATCAATATTTGAGGTAACATCATCCTTTTCCTCATCACTATGGAAAATTACTCATAGTGGTCATTCTATTTGACCGTTACTACCTTCACGGTAAAAAATTCCATTGGTTCTTTTAGTTGAGAGAATTATTGAATGAATATTATGTACTACCCAACCAATCTGATAAAAAAAATTCTCAAATAAATAGCTCAGTCATGTACAATACATGTCTTCATTGAATATCTCTTAATAAAATAATATTTTTTTTGAGAAACCACATCCTCAATAAAGCATGCATACAATAACTAGAAGTGAAAATTCGATTACTCGGCATAAATATTATTTGGTTGAAGGATACACAACATGATACCCAATTTTCTTTCATGTGATTCAAATAAAATTGAATATATAAGGAGGTCATCAATGAAATTTGTAATAGTGCAGTCCAACTACAGGTTAAAGATCTCATTCATGAGATCCATCAACATTTTTGGTGTATTCATCAATCTGAAAGGGATAAAAAGATAATCATAGAACAAATACCTACTCTTAAACCATATCTTAATGATTTAATCTTTTATAAACTAAAGATAATGGTGGCTAGAACATAGATCAGTCAAAAGCCCAATATGAACCACTCATCTAAGAAAAAGGAATATATTATTTGAAATGAGTACTTTTTCTTTAAAATGATCATATTCAACATTTAGTTATTCAGATAAAGCCAAATACAAACATCCTCCTTCATGGTGAACAAGACCTATGGACCCTATGGAGAAGTACTTGATCTAATAAATCATTTTCCTTCCAGATCATCTAGTTTCACCTTTAACTCTATTAACACAGTTGGTTCCAAATGATATGGTAGAATCAAAATGGGTAATGATCCAAATTCTAGCTCGGCCTCAAATTAAACTGTCCTATATAAAATCAACCATAATATATCCTATATAAAGTCACCAAAATACAGGTTAACCACCAAAGTGAAATATGAGGGATTCACTAACAGATCCACTATAAGGATCATTCCAGTTGACTATATAGAAATGAATTTTGTCTGGTCAGGGTATGCTCTCACTCTGTTTGCATCATCATTCCACTAACCAATAAATACAAACATTTCCCATTTAGGGTATGATAAGGTCACTCATTTTCAATAAAAAATGAAGTTGGTCTAATAACAGGTCAACTAGTCCCTCCTATGGATCATGTCGTCACATACCATCTCTAGAATTGGGATGATCTATAAAATATCAATCCAAGAAACCACCATCTCTAATTCTAGAAGAATATAATAACGATTCACTACCTATCCTAGGGGAGTATCAATATATAGAAACTTAGAGGATTATTTAACCAAAAGGTCTAACCCAACAAAAAATTAGAAGATATGAATGAATGGGATGCCCCTATTTCAAAAAAAATAGATAGTGTTTAAGATATCATTAATGTACCTTAAACTATAAAATTTTCCTCTACAATATTATTAAAAGTGTGACAGACCACATATTCCATGCCATCCACCATTCAATGACACCCTAGAGGCTTTTGAGACACCTAGTTCCCAGAACCATGTGAGGTATTCACCTATTGTGGAGGTCATGCTCTTCAATTGGTGCATCCTAGAATCTTTATTAAACAACAGCTTAAAATATCCTATATTTCCACATTTGTTAAATGTATTAAGAGAAAATGTGATGTTCTAGGGAAATATTCCCCTCAAACCCTAGTTATAGAACCTAGAAGAGTCAATCCCTATAGATGTAGTCAAACAATATATGATATGATCCAACTTTCGACCACTTCCCTGGTCTCCATCCTCTAAAATTATCTTCTTGATCCTAGAATGAGTAACTAACACTATACTAGAGATTTCACTTATGTTTCCACTAATATTAGGAAGAATATCAAAAAATATATCTTCCTCAATTAAAATATCTTAAATCAGTGAATTATGAAGAACATAAATAGATTTTATCATATCAAAGTTACTAAATTATAAATTATTTATGGGTGAATAACAATCTCAATATTCCTTGATTTTTATTCTGCAATTCCTTCTAAAAGTGGTGAAAAGTGAATCAAATTTATGAAGCATGCGGAATAGGGAGAAACTACCATTGACTCTTACTTAAGATACATAAACTAATAAGTGTTTTATAAAATCAATGAATCAATGGGGAACTCTCCAATAAAGAAGTTACTAGGGGATTCCCATGACAACCCTACCTGTATACTAGCCTTTAAAATGATATCATATCATCAACCATTTTAACCATGAAGAATAAAGGTCCCAAGCTTAACCTTTCTATCCAATGTGGTCTCTAACTTGATGAATATCCTCCCCATGAATTTTTTTCAAGTCTGAACATACTTAGAGCCTCTAGTTACCTCATATGAAGGGGGTGATAGAGCTTGTAGTCAAATATAGATTCAACCATCATCATACTACCTTTGTGGGCTCCTCCACCCTGAATAGGTTCCAGTCAAAAATGTCCTAGTTGGACCAGTTCAAATTATAGAACCACTAGAGTGACCAAGGAATCACTCTCATTAAAATAATCCTTCAAAATAGGTAGATAAATTGGATATGTGATATTCCTATGGTGTTCCATTTCAAGAGATTCCATAACCCACTTTAGGGAAGGCTAATAAGCTAAAATAGAAAACAAATAACTAAACATAGGAACACACAATGGCTCACAAAGAGGTTCAACCTACGATTATATACACAAGAAAAAGTAATAAAACTCAAATAATTACACAATACCCAAGTCAAGCCACTATAAGCTATACATTAGTCACTTCTATACATATATACCCTTAGGTATAAAATATTTAATGAAAACAATAATGAATGAATGAAATAATTCACCAAAGATCATATCATAATTTCATCAATAATTTAATTATTTTTTATATATAATGAAAGAAATATGAATATATGTCTTGCAAACCAACAAGCATAGTATGATTCATGATTTAACACCATTCATGTAAATCAACATATGAACATCATGTGTATCACACAATTTCAACATATTCAATGGTAACATCAAATAGAAAAAAATAATTCCCCACTTCATGGAAACTCAGAGGTCTACTATACATTTCTACCCAAACATTGACATAGTTCCCCTAACCAAATCCCATCCATTTTATCTATTATACACCCTCACTCAAATCAAGGCAAAGAGGAGATTAATATTAGTGAACCTGATCCTCTAATAAATTTTTGTAACACCATGACCCAAACCATTGGGCTCGAGTTGGGGCTACCACTTGACCTCATGCATGCCTCCCTATATGAAAGAGGTTATCTACTATTTTTGAGGTCCTATAGAATGATGTGGGGGACAATACCTTTAGTACCTAGTGATAATCATAGTACATAAACTATGTGATAAAAATTATTTATAAAATGAATAGAAAAATAACCTTCAAAGTAGAAACATATAAAAATACATGTAGTATTTGTATGGAACCCCAAATAAAAACCCCAAAACTAAAAATGGATCCATTTTATGTTAAGGTATAAAAATAAAAGCTGCAGGAATATAAATCCAATCCACACTCCATCCAACATCATTCGAGTCATCATATCTAGCTACTCAACCATCCACCATAGGACCCTTTCCCTTCACTGGATCCCTAAGCATGAAATATGCAAGAACACTAAATTACCGAAGTATGGTAAGAATACAAGATTTAGTTGGATTACACCCAATCGATTTTACATAATTTAATAACATATAAAATTTAATTCCATGAAATTTAAAAAGTGTTCAAATATCATAAATATATATCAAAAAAGTTTAAAAAATATATTAGTTCCTTAGATACCAGCACTACCTCTTTTATCTCTTGGTAGAGTGAGCATTGTTCATTTTCTTGAAACATCCCCCCTCTCAAGCATGGATAATCCAAAACATGCATAACACAACCCATCATCTAATGATAGTCAAATTTATACTAAACTCATGCCTAAAACATCCCGTTAGGGGGAAAGTCCACTAGGCTAGACCTATATTCTTAGCCATATAAGACAAGAAAACAATACATATGATATAAGATGAAAAGGACATATTAATCCTCATGTATTCTCAAATAGGTTTATCATTAAAAAAATATATATAAAAGAAACACAAGAAAACATTAGGTTATAAACACACACCTCATGTGATTAATAATTAGAAATAGGTTTCTCTAGGTTACGCATGAAAGTAAAAAATCATTCCAATAACCCATATTGTACATATGATAAATTTAATGTTTGAAAACCTCAGGTGAAATATTTATAATCAAGATAAGGGTAACGGTCAATATCCAATAGAACCAATGGATCATAGATCCATTCCTGATTTGATAATTTTATAATTATTGGATTGATGTAGAAAATGATCCACACCCAAAAAAAGCTAATAAAATATGAAAATAGCAAGGAAGATCCACTACCACAAATATTAATGGTCCAAGAATTGCAGTAAATCCAAATCGTTGAATCTGGATGTCAATTCTACCAGCGATCACCAGAAACCTCATTAAGTCATGTTAAAACCCGTATATCTAAACAATACATTGAAGGTTGAATTGATTTTTATCAAGGATAAGATTATTCAGAAGATCATGATTAAATAAGAACATGATGGATTGGATGTGCGGGATCGAACAGAAATTCATACATCAAAGAGAAGGGTTAGAAATAGATACGAGATCCCAATATCAATTAGAGATAACCCATTGGAGATTAATGATAAAATAGAATGTAACTAGGCCATTAAAACTATTTGAACTGGCTATATTAACAACATTAATTAAGAATTCACATCATGAATTATATGGAAAATCAATATGTAGAAAAATGAATCACCTTGGATTAAAACCACAAAGCCTCATTCACATCATGAATCTATTTACCAACATAAAGAGAATATCATGGATTTAAACAATTATATATTCACTTATTAGATACACATTCATGATTTGAACAACTACTATAGCCAAAACATCCAACCTTTGAGCCATTTCCTCTTCGAACACCCCTAATAAGCCTCAAATTATTTAATTACATCCTTAAACATGTGAAAATACATACAAATAGACAAAACATGAGATTGATTATATTCCAATAATTTAATTATAAATTACATTTGGGGTCCAAAAATCAAAGATTTTTGGAAAACATTTATATCTAGTTTTGGGAGAAATCTGAAGTTTCTAATGAAAATTCTTTTTGAGAATGGGCTCGGCCACTTTATCTATACCTTATAACATCTCATTTGTTATCAGATATCGCATCATATTTTATAATAATTTATTTTCTTTTATCATTTCATGGATGAAAATTAAATTCCTTTCTATATTATTCATTCTTAATTAAATTATCATTATTACAAATTATCGTATTTATGTAATAAATGATTGGTTAAATTTCAATGAAGGTTGAGTCCAAGGATGGGGTTGTATACATCGTGTACTAAGGATCAAGGTACTAGGATGAATCGTGGGGTACATGTTAAAAATAAAATATGTGGTGTATTTATTAACTCATGCATTGATGAGATATTTATAACATGTATATCCATATTGCAAACCATGTACATGGACGTACAAGATATGCGGTCTACATGGTCTTGTGGTTTAAATTTTTCACTCAATGTGTTCATTAATGTGTTGAATTTATTTTGATGTATTGGACTAGAAATGTTGTTGTAATACACATTGTGTATATGACACCCATTTTCATGATCCCAGCTGAGTCCCCATCCAACCCGGTTCATGACCAAGTCTCTATCATGTCCTGAAGGGCTTTCCCAATCCCCACGGTCTAGCATAATTTATTGGGTATCATAAAAATTATATGGGAATGATTTACCTGAAAATATACACACAAATCACCAATTAAACAAACAATCTAAAAAATAAAAATGCACAACTAAATAGGGCCAAAATGATTTCCTGATTTATAACTTACAACCTTCAACAAAACCCCACTAGGTTGCAACAACAAGTGGAAACTATAACTCAAAAACCAAACTCCATGAAACGAGTGGAGTAACATCCTCTAGACACCACCACAAAGATCCACAAGGGATAAAATGATAAAAAAAATTTCATCCTAAAATGCTAAGCCTTTATTAGATAAAAATGCATAAAAAAGGCTACATACACCTAAAGGTGTATGTATGTTGTGAGAAAAAACCCAGTAGCATGCCACCCAAGTAATAATATTCAACAAAAAAATTAAAAAAACAATCTAACATTCTCATTTAAATTAATTGTTTTTAAAACACATCAAATAAAAACATTTATTAGGTAAATAGTTAAAAGGAACACTTTGAAGGAAAACAATGTCACAAAAACAATCTTAATTGAGAATAGAAATAAAAAAATAGAACACACTATCGATTCGTCTTAAGTATTCCAATGGATGGAACCACATTATGTATAGTAGATCACCATGGGTAAATCCCCTATGGTTTATATAGATATATTGGGACCATATAACCTCATGTATCGGTGGAAGGTGGTATATTAATCACAATCGCCAACTTCCGCATGACTGAGACACTATATTGGTGAAACATACAATGTTTTAGTGGTGATCATCCATCATCATAGTTTTTTTAGAGTTATAAACTTCAACCATTCTAAGTGAAACTGGGACAATCCTATTTTGTATCACTAGCTCACTTGTTCTAGTTTTACCACCTAGATACCTGGGATTCCCTTGTGCTAGAGTTAATGTTCATAGGAAATACATATCCCCAATACCATAAATCAATGCTAATAATTTCAAGAAACCACCATTATCAATAAATGCAACCATTTTCTATTTTACTCACACTGAAACCCCACTTTAAATACATTTACCGTTACTCACACAATTCATAAATTTACCTTTTTACAAGCTCAAGAATACAAAAAATTATAACCAACCAATTCCATGGGACAGGACCCTTTTTATAAAGTCAAAAAAGCATTTTTTTTCTATTTTGAAAACAATATTTTCTATCATTTAAAAAATTTACAGTTCCTACTCCAAAGTGAAAAATATGGATAGCATTCCAAAATGGTCTATTTTTCATTATAAATCCTTTTTTGACACACATTCATCTAATTTACCCATTAAAACATGTTACTAATCTTATAAGAAGGCACAAAATCCTTTTTTGAGAAACCTTACATAAATCACACACATGACGATCACAAATTATTTTACAAAAAATCATTTCCATCAGGAAATCATGCCAAGTATTTCTCAAAAAGGTTTTACATCACACAAATAGAATATAGAACATGTTAAAATTAAATTAACCAACAAATGAATTTATCAATTAATGATAGGGAGTAGAACAACCTACCACTCTTGAAGAACCTTCAATAAAACGGTGTGAAATCACATATTCACCCGAACTGCACTTTGAGGAGGAAAAAATATACCCTAATCAAGAATATAAATCCCAAAAACCAGGATTAAAACCCTAAATCAAAACCCATGCCCATTGGAAAACTGAAACCCTCACAAGAGTAAAGAGAACCCCATAAAAGAAGAGGAAAATAAGAGATAAGACGACTTATATGGGAGAAATTGATGGATCTAAGACAAAAAAAACCTAAAAATTGAAGCTCAATGAGAGGGAGAGATTGAGATAGGTGCTCTTATAGTTGGGGAGTCCATCGGGATGGAGTAAGTGGAAAATGGGATAAAATCAGGTAGAGAGAAAAAAAGGAAAAAACAATTTTAATGAGATGGCACGACCACAAGGTTAGTCTGCACGGTATGTCAAACCATGTGGAGACTGTGAAACTGCCTTTTACAAAGTTGATACCAAAGGAATACTTACTTGGGACAAGGTTCACGGTTGTGGAGTGGTCATGTGTTAGGTTATACCTCCTACTACATGGTTTAATGGTTTGAGTGCATGGTTACTACTAACCATCTTCCAATTGTGTTCCTAGACTGTCTAACCTAGAAACATACACATGTCCCCAAAAACTCAAAGGAAAATCAAGGGGTAAGGCTAGGATAAAAATAAGAGGGGAAAATACCCAAAAAAATCAAACCCATCACACCTGGTTCATGGGAAAAAACTAAGGACCAAACCAGAATCGTAACGAAAGATAATTCAATAAATTGGGTGTGATAATTCTCCTAACCCTAACGCTTTCCTCCCACAGAAATCCATCCTAGATATTATTTGAAAGATAGAACTGATACTACTTTATAACTTACGAATATTAACAATGAATGAAAAATGAGAAGGATACAAAGACACTCTGAATAGAAAAATATGTTAACAGGTTGAACTCAAGAGACTAAGATAGACACCCCGCTATGACACCCGCACCTAAAAGGGAAAACACCTCCAGTTTAATGATTAAAGGAAAATAAAATTTCCATAACACACCATCCCAACTATCAAACAAAAACACCTCATACACTAAAATAAGTAACCAACACCACTTTTCTAAATCAAACCAATAGGATCAAACCACATCCTAATGAACACTCTCCTACCTTTCTTTAACAAAACCGTCGAGGGAAATTTTACAATCCTACTTCAATGAAACTGTCAGGAATTATCCAAACCCAACATTTTACAAAAAGTGAATCTTGATATTATATAGTTCCTAATGAGTTCCATGGGAAGCCCCAATCGAACTCCCCTCCCTAACAAATAGGCTAACAACAATATACCCCTAGAAATTTCAGCAAGTCCCACAGTGGGTCTCTCCACCATAAGAACTATTGGGATTAAAAAAACATGAGAAACATACCATGGGAAACTAAAAATCCCTACCATATGTAGAGAGGATATAAGGTCCCAATTAATGGTTCAAGAAGAAAAATCGACAACATTCCAACACTTCACATCCTCAAATAACCGCAACCTAGCCACACTTGATTCACTTAAATGGGCCACACCCGGGCCATAAAGAGGGAAACTCACACTCTATGGAATATAACCTCCAAGATTTTAATAAGTCAAAACACTAATCATCACCATATCCTTGATAAAACATGCACACCAAAATGACTCACAATTTGGAAATGAGGATCCCACACCCAAAAGTGTATAAGATCTAAGGCTCAAGAAAACAAAAGAACCCCAGCTCCTTATAACCAAGGAAGAACTCTACCTCCAATATTGAATACAGTAATAAAAACAAGGTTCCCGATGTCCCTTTCCACCCAATAGGACCACTTGAAATGAAAATTCCACATAGAATGATTAGACTATCTCTATCTCCATCACTGAATATAGAAATTAATTTGAGATCCCACTCTCTCGGGGTTCTTGACTATGTCCCTACTTTACACTGGGACCTATTCCTAGAGCTCTGATGGTTGAAGCATCTCCTACCTCGCAGTCAAGAATTAAAACCCCCAAAATTAACCTCTTTCTCTCATTCCAGAAAAAACCATACCATGATCTAGACAACATCATAAAGTGTCACTAAACATGACCATTGTGACCAGTAGAATCATTAAAATGAGGGGACCTTATACCGAGTCCCAAACAACACATGTTTCCTACAAACAGCCATAACAACCTCATATGACCAAAAATGCCACACTAGTGGCCTAGAAAGAACCTTTACTTAGATGAAACCAACAAAAGGACCAGGGCCCCTATTAACAGCAACTATCAAAGATGACTTCTGACAACAAAACACTCCCCACTAGATTTCCCTTCATCATTTCCAACCTGGTCCTTCAGACATAGTGGTTCCAAACATCATACTTGATGATTCGATAAAAAATCAACGAAACCAAAACATTTTTCCACTCCTTTACATATTTTGTCCCACTGGGATAGGACTCGCATTACCGAGACAAATGAGAATAAGACTCATCTTCCAAATTTTGAGGAGATATTCCTTATGTTGATCAACTGGAAGATATTCTAATGGATAATCACATGTGGCCATACCTTAATCTTTTATTAACTCTTTATTGGGGAATAAACTATCCAAGAAGGAAATCCATCCAATAAAACCGATCTATTGTCCAAACATACCGTGAAAAAACACCAACTATATAGGGGAAACCACTATAAAGGAATCCTGAAACACTTCTCAAAATAATCCACTAACCACCACTTCAAACCAACCAACTAATGAAACACAACCATGTAACATCACTCAAACAAAGAGGGTTTGCAAACCCAAAACACCCCATGACAATATTCCCAAAAAAATGGCACACCAAAAAAATTTCACCCAAAACACTTTCAAAAACAAAACTAGATTGGAATGTTGCACATTCACCAATGGTATCCCATTGAGCCTCTCACGTGAATTTTTCTCATTCTAAACCAGGAACCCATTAAATTCCTATACACATCTTATTCATGTGACTACTCATGAAAAAAACATTGTTCAAAACCAAACCTTTCCGCATTTAAAAACAAAAACATTCATCCCATACATTGCCTTTCTCAAAACCACTAGCCACAAAATAAAAACCCAATTTTAATTTCACAAACCACTTCAATAAAGTGTCAACCATTAAGATAAAACTCACCTTAAATTCTTACATATCAATTTCCAAAATATTTCTCCCCATTTCGAAACACCTTCAGTCACACAAGATTCCTCATTTTATCAATACTCATTCATCTCCATTTTAAACAACCTCCAAAACCCCTATTCTAAAATAAAATCCCATTTATGTAAAAATTAATCTCTCCTCACTCAAAAATGTTTCAAAAGTCATCTAAAAAGGTATTTTCATTTTTGGAACTACCCATTTCGAAAAATAATATTTTTTGATCATAAATATCCAATATCATTAGAATCCTGATCATTTTATAGAAATTCCATTGCATGAATGTCCACCTTTCTAAAGCATCATTCCTACAATTCCAGAAACTTGTCTTCTATATTTTTAAAATCTAGCCTTTTCCACATATTATTCAATTTTCACACTTTTCAATAAAGGGTTTCAATAAATAAATTTTAGAATCCTACAAGACACAATATGTTTCAAGAGGAAATTAGTTCTGATGAGTGGCTTAGAAATTTGGTTGGAGGCCACACGCCAACAAACCCACCATCATGGAGAGTGTTTTATGGAAATTTCACCAGCTCTAAATGTCTTTATATGCCCTTTAAGCTCACAGATACCATTGGTCCAACTCTCTTTTCATTTCCAACCATCAATGAACAACCAGAAAAAACCAAAAACTCAGATGAAATCCATCTTACCCTCATAACTTGAGTCCCAACCTGAGGTGTTCTGATTAGGTACCTTACTCGTATCCAGAATGTTAAGTCCCGACAATCCTAACTTCAGTCTACTCGGACTCTTCCCTAAGGAACAAGACACAAAAGAGTATACCTCCTTTGATACCATTTTATCACAAACAATTCCAGGTATCCATCGAACCTGGAACCCAACCTAGTCCATGGTATAACCTAAAGGGAGTTATTGATCCCCATTGGTTGGCATAAGTGTATAGGATTCATAAACAACACATGAGAACAATTTAATGAAAAGTATAGACCAAAATCATCAAATAAACAAACAAGATAAAAACTAAAAATTCCCAACCAAATAGGTCATAAATGATATCCTAATTTAATATATACAACCATGAAAAAAACCAAAGGCCTAAAATAAGAAGTTGAAACTATAACTCCACCCCAATCCTCCATACAATTAGGGTAGTAACATCCTCCATCCCTCACAACCAAGATCCACAAGAGAGACCACAAGGACAAAAACTATCATACTGATACACCAAGATTTACCTAAGATAAACACATACCAAAGGATACATACACCCAAAGGTGTATGAAGGATTTGAGCCAAATCCCAATACGATGCCACCTAGGGGAAAATAATCATTCCAAAGAATTAAATATATAATCTATCATGCTCATTTAAATTATTGACTTTAAAAAACTCTTCAATGAAAAACATTTATTATATAAATAGTTAAAAGGATAACTTTAAAGGAAACACATTTCACAAAAAACAATCTTGAATGAGAAAGGAAATACATAAATAACACACTCCCAAAGTTTTCATCTATATACCGATTGATGGAACCACATTATGTATAGTATAGCACCATGGGTAAATCTAAAAGGGTTTATCATGATTGAGTGGGACCCTAGAACCTCTTCTCTGGGTGGAAGGTGGTATTGTGACCACAACCATCAGTATCCTCCCCCCCAAGACACTATAGAGGAGAAACATCCAAAATTCTAGTGGCGATCATCCATAATAATATTTTTTTCAGGGTTTTAAACATCAATCCAGCTAAGTGAAAGTAGGATAAGCCACTTCTGTATCACTAGCGTACTAGTTCTAGTCCTCCCACTAAGATACCTAGGATTATATTGTTCTTGATCTGATGCTCACATAACATACATATCACCACTACCACAACTCAATTCTAATAATTCCAAGAAACCACCATTTTCTATAAATCCAATAATTTTCTATTATACTTACACTAAATCCCCACTTTGAATACATTTACCATTGCTGACATTATTCATACATTTCTCTTTTTATAAGAATAAGAAAACACACAATTATAGACAATGAAAGTCATGGTACAATACCCTTTATAAATCCACAGATACATTAATTCCATTTTAAAACAATCCTTTCCATGATTTAAAAAATTTATAGTTCATGCTCCAAACTGAAAAATAAGGATAACATGCCATAATGATCTATTTCATTTTTGAAACCCTTTTTCAATCCACATGAATATTATATGCCCATGAAAAAATATTTTTTATCTTCTAAACAAGGTAAAAAATACTTTTTATGAAACCTTACATGAATCACACACAGGACCCATCCCACTTCCGTTACAAAAAAATAATTTACATTACACAAGAAATCCAAGTCTTTATAAAAAATATTTTATACCACAAAAATAGTGTATATAACATATTAATATTAAATAAACAAATCAAATCAAATTATAAATTAATTCTAGAGCATAGACCAACTTACCACTTCTGAAAAACCATCCCGGAATGGTGCAAAATCACATCATTACCTCAAAATTACCACGAGGAGGAAAAAAGAACCCCAATTAAAGAAGATAAAACCCAAAAACGCAAGATTAAAACCCTAAATCGAACCCCATACCCATTGAAGAACTAAATCCCTCAAAATAGAGGAGATAAATCCCTACAAGAAGAGTAAAATAAGAGAGAAGAGGACTTACATGAGATATCATCAAGAATATGATCCAAAGACAACCAAAAATTGAATCCTAGGGAGAGGGAGAGATATAAGGAGGTGTGCGTAGGGATGGGGAGTTAGTATGGGTTGATAAAGGGGGCCAAAGGGGTTACAATAAGAGAGAGATAAAAAGAGGGGAAACATTTTTAATGAGCTGTCATGGCCTCACTGTTAGTTTGGAAAAATTTTCATACTATTTGGAGACTGTGTTACCACCTCTTCTAAAGAAGACACCATCCTCATGCTAACCTCATCCAAGACGTGCAACCTTGTAGTGGCCATGTAGTATGTTTTTTCTCCTATCGCACAGTTTCCTCGGATGGTCACATGGATACTACTAATCATGCGCCCATCCTGTACAATAAAAAAACATAATAATTTCTCCAAAAAATCAAAGGAAACTCAAGGGGTAAAGGTTGTCCAAAAGTAATAGGGAAAAGTAATCCAAATATTCAAACCCATCAAACTCGGTTTATAAAGAAAAAAATTGTGGACCAAACCTGAACCAAAACAAAAGAGAATTCAAAAACGCTAGTGTGACACCCATGTTTTTCTCTTAATAAATATCCATATCTGAGAAAATAAATATGTCCCTAGGCATGAGGCTTGGAGTTAATAATTGTGGAGAATATGTTGTGTAGCTCATGTATATGACATTTATGTTCATAAAAACCATGAAAGTTACATTCCAATCCATGGTGTAACCAATTGAAATTAACAGCATGGGAAGAAATTAATTATCATATAATATTGATCTATAATACACGTATTCATTCATACAAACTGTGGGACATGAAAAAAATTGAAAGTAGTTTTATAATAATAAATGATATGACATTTATTCCTCTAAAACTAAATTTAGGTTATAAGCCCATTTAATACATGTTAATGACCTTTCAAGTTATATACATGTTTACAGACCATGTAAGAGGCAAAGATGTTGTGTGGAAAAAAAATTCATGTAGTAACAGTGTATGAGTTAAGTGATTATGGTATAAAATGTAGTCATATAAACATTGTGTGTACAACAATTACACAATGTGTATGTATGTAATTATAATAAATTTAAATTTATAGAATTATGCCTTAAATATGGTTTTTTATGGAAATTAAAGATAACTAATTATTTAATTATTTAGAATGATTAAATTATTTTGATAGGATATTCTTGTAATAATATACTAAATTGTATTGAATTCTAAAATTTTTAAAAATGTATAATTTATGTATGTTGTGGATGATAATGATCCTAGAGAAACCAAAGTAAAATTGGTTACTTTTAATTTAATTTATTCCATGGTTTTATAATTATTATTTTTAAAAAAAATTATTTCATGTGTTTTGTATGGTCATCACTATTATGTATGGACATCTTTGTTCATAGATTATTTTTTATAACACCCTTTAACGCATCCTTGGGTTCCGGTAACATGCATATGAGTAAATGCATAGGTAATGGATGGAGGTCCAAGGAATGTGTAGGCAGTTCATGTCAGGATCCTAGGGTAAACCAACAAAAAAATACATCGTTTTATACGTGTAATGATAAATATAGAGCTATGAATTGGATCAAGGTGAATTTTTCCCTAGGGTATATAGTTGTTCTATCATCCACTAGATAAAACAAAAATTAGTTAATTATCATTATTATACCACTTGATTAGTTTATTTCTTTTAGTTTCATAAATAATTATTCATTTTCAATGTAAGATGATCACAATAAAGAAATTAATTATCAAAAAATAAATATACTATTAAATAGAGCTAGTTTTATGAAAATTTTATTTGGATAATTTTAACTCACTTATGTGATATCTCCCTTACATTAAAAATAATTATTTTTTAAAAATGGTATTATTTCTTAAATAAGATAAAAAATAGAATCACTTGAAAAAAATATTATGTTGGTATATCCTTTATTTACCTGATTTATAATGTAACCAATAGTTTCAAAGTGATAGAAAACCCCTTGATGGGTTGGTTTAAACTAACATGGAGTTATAAATAATTCTTTCGGGTGACATAAAAATATTTATATCTAGTTGTCCTAGCCTTCTCAAGACTTGGTACAAATCTAGAATAATGTGTTGAGGAAATCTACTCCCATATTTTTTGGATCAGAGAGTTCAACCAATGTATCATGGAGCTACAAGTAAGATATTGGAAATTACCATCCAACCTAAATAAATTCAAGTATCTTGGACAACCCTTATTGGGGTTATGATAATGGGAATATAGAACATTTACACTTTATCTTCCATGTGATAGGATAATCTACATTCAATGGTGGGGGATATCAGGACATGAAGAAATTGTGAGTGAGTAATAAATAGAATTTATTATTCCACAAAATATGTCATCAAGGAATTTTCTAAAAATATCTCATCATTGACATTATCAATATGATCTATCCCCCCAAGAAGGAATATCATATCACAAAAACGAATTTATAGGATGGTATATATGCTTTCATATTGTACTACTCTTAGGAAAAAAATTGTATGTGTTGGAATTCATAGTTCATGAGTGACCTCTCAGGGAGGACAGTGGGGAGGAATTATGTTTATGTGAAAGACACATAGATGATGTGGTATATGTCTACTGTTTTATGATATAGTAACTTTATAGTGATATTAATAAGCTTCTAAAATCATTGATGTCTTTAGCATGTTGTCTCATTTCTAAGATCTTTACTAGGATAATCTATGACAATAGATATTTGAGATCTCCAATTCACCACTCAAGTGCATGCATGGAAATTCAGATCTATATAGGCCTTATGTGGTTATGATTATTGACTACATAGATTTCTTGGAAATCATAGGAATTAAACTAATATATTAGTTAAAAACAGATCTCATTTTGTTATCACAACTTCAGAGATTGTCCAATTTCATTATTAATTATAATATGATTAATATTTAGAAGTATTTTATAGAATTCATAATTTTTTATCCAAGTTGAAAATGTCATAGGAAAAAACTCGTGGTCCTTTTGTTAAATAAAGGGAAGAACATGTTATATGTTCTAAAGACTCAATCTAACAGGAATCTTTAGGTTTAGTATTTACCTAGTAAAAAATATCCATGTCGTCCAATAAGGTATTAGATACTTTTGATGGTTCACAAGTTTATATCCAAATACTGGAACCCAATAGATTATGCTGGGTTTCAATAGGGGAGGTGGATCTTTGAGTTGACTATGGATTTGGTTTCCATATCTATTGTATACTATCACCTTTTTCTTCCAACATAAATTATCATAGCATTAAAATAATTTTTATCTTGTTCCCTGTATTATTGAGAAAATTATATCAGTTTCTAATCTTGATATAAATGGTTTTATTTTAATGTTTTGAAATAATTAATGTTAATTTTATAAACATAAAAAAAATTCTATGGAACAACATAATAGTGGTATTTAAATATAAGATAATGTAATATTAATAATGGTATTTTATATAAAATCTATTTTTCATGACTTATATAATTCCCAACTAGGGCATCACCATCTTGGGTTTGTAAACCTGTAGGACTTGAAAAAACTCTATCAATAGGGTTATTCATATTTGTTTGAGATAAATAGTATTCACTTATGTCCAACATTTAAAGAAGTAACGATGACCAAACTAAATTTTAGTTGTACATGTGAAAGGGTGTACACGATTATAAAATTGGTACACATTCTCATGTGCTGATCAATTTTAGTAGATGATACAGGTGTATTTTTTTACTTCATTACATTTACTGATTCCTTGATTAGATATGGTGACATCAACATAATGAGGTTCAAGTCAAAATAATTGGGGAAATTCAAGGAATTCATGGATTAAGTACTGATACATGTTTAAGTGAAGATAAATAATGATATATTCAATATAATTAGAGGGAAACTCTTCATAAAAAATTTATGAGACTGGGATATTATATGCTAACTTGCTCTTCATTATAAACTATAGTGTAATAGTATAAGTTATAGAAAACCCAAGACTTTTAGAACATTCTGAGGTTGACTATGAGATATGATAATCTTCAATTATCCTTTTGGGGATATGAATCATAGTCTCTGGAATACACACATAAGCTAGTGGGAACTAAAGAAAAAAACATAATTATTATTTGTTAATGTATGGAATAAAGTCTATGTTATCAAAATTACATATATGGGGTTCTAATGCCTTTTTAAAGTCACTAAAGGAAAAAAAACATGCACCTTGTGGAATGAAGTTTATCTCTATAGTTTAACCTGTGAAACATATAGTGACCAAAACCTTTTACACATCCCATTACATAGTTTTTAACATATATATTCCAACAAATTCAACAAGATGATCTAGATAACTATTTTATTTGGAGGAATAGGCACATAAAACATCCACATGAATCTTAAATAAATTTATTTATTTTAATCTTGCTAAGGAGGTCCTAAATCTATTTGTGGTACTAAAACCACATATGTTAACATGGGGAATACAAAGAGACAAGGGGTTTGATAAAAAAACATAGTAAAATTGTACACAACACAACGAAGAATTATATGTGAGTAAGAAGGTATGACATGATATCATAAAATATACGGGATATGAATAATCATATGGGACCATAAACTAATGAACATTGAATCATAAGATCAAGGAAATGAAGGAATATGGATGAAATAAAAACATTAAATATGTAGAAGTCAAGGCTAACTACCAAGACAGCATCACATGGTTGATATTGACCCATTGGGGATTAGGTTTACTCATTAATCATGTATATTCCATATCATGAGATGAACAATTACATAATTAATTATATAAATAACCAAGAATATCCATCAAACATTTACGTGCTTTTATTTCTATAAAATAAAATAAATCATAAAAAATAAACATAAGAATTATCCTTTTAAAGAAATGAGTTTCATCATCATATATAATATAATAATATAATTAAAATTCATAAATATTACAAATATAAGATTGAATTAAATATTTTAGATAATAATATCTATCTACATAATTATAGGTCTCAATATATGGATTTTATTTTCAAAAAATATCATTATAAGGGTTATAGAAAAGGGTATTGAAATAAACATTCAAAATGTTGTTTTAAGGAATTAGTACAATAATTTTGGAAAAAGAATAAAAATTGAATTTTAATTGACAAATAAATGTAAACTGAATTGATAAAAAAATAAAATATTACAATGTTTAATGAAATAATTAATGGGAATAAATACTTTAAATGATCATTACATTAAAGGGTTAAGGAATAGAAAAGTTCCCCTTAATCTAGATTGATTTTAAAAAATAATTTTATAAATAGACAACTTTAATTTATTTCCCAATAAATTGAAGGTAGAATAAGATATTTATATATTTAATAGACAAATAGAAAATATTTATAAGAATTATATAACATCAAATAGATAAAAATAGTGAGTGATAGAGATAAATTTCATAACCCAATAAAAAATTTTGGTTTGAAGAGATCCCTTAGCATATGTTCTAGAATCGCACTCCTCTATCACATAATATCTATGATAATAAAATTAGATTCATTAATTAAATAATTTTGTATCTTCTCCATCTATATTTTATTTAATATAATTATATTATGTTCATTTATAACCATTCCACTGATATATAATGTTTAATTTTTTTGTTCTAAGGGTTTTTGTTTTATTATTCCAATGTCAGATCTGGTGTTGATAATTATTGATGTTCTATTCATACTAGAATGAATCTCAGGATGAGAAATAAATTTATATTCATTTTCTTACCTAAATTAAAATGGTCTCAAATATTCTATTTTTCACTTTATAATCATAGTTCACTTAGTAAAATTGTTAACGTTATATGGTTTGTTCATTTATGATTTTTTACTAACCATCACAAACTTGATTCATTTTATTAAATAAAAACTATTAATAAAACATTAAATAACCCAAAATAATTTATAATATAGTAAATATATTTATATTTAATCATAATATGGTTTTTATAACAATCCTTGTAGGATGAGTAAAAAAATGTATGTTTTTAATGGAGGCAGTGACCCATCCATATTGTGAAAAATGTTATCATTTTAGAAATGAAATAAGGGAGGGATTAATAAGTATATTTCATCACAATAACAAAATATCAATGTATTTATGATAATTTTTTTACAATTATTTTGTTTATGGAGGTCATATGATGGTGGTAGGAGAAGAGTAAAATTAAAATAAATTTATTTTAGATTTCACAAATCCCTTTTTTTGTCTCCTTTTATGATACCACATATTGATCCTTGGAATGTTATATATGTGAGACTAGTAGCACTAGGAAGTTTTGTTAGAGGATTGGGTATGGAATTGGGAAGAAATTTGGAATGCTCCAATGCTTAGAAATTATGAGCATAAGGAGTCGTATTTATAAATAGAGGAGATGAGTGTTTTTAAAAATTATAAACAATGTTTATTATTTTGGATTAAGACTAAAAGATAGAATCAATTCATGTGACTATATAAATTAAATGGTACATGTGACTTTGAACTAATGGGTACATACATTATCCATTACTCTAAAATTGGAGTATTTAAATTATAATGTAAATCATAGTATTTTTTCTTACTTCAATATTCACCAAAAAGTCAAATATTTAACAAAAAATACCAAAGCATCAACCTAAACATTTTTTCATTTTTAAATTAAAATAATTAAATTAATTTCTGAAAATATTTTTACAAATATGATAATTTTACATTTTAATTTCAATCCTCATTTATTTTAAAATAAAAAATTTTAATATTCTCGTAAATTCTTAGACCCTTTGAAAAATTACTTATTGTATTGTAAAATTATGATTTTATTTTAATAAAAACATAAATTTCAAATATAATTTCATGAAAATAAACTTTATATTATCCTTTTATAATTTTTATTAAATTTTAAATAATACATTAATTTTTAGAAAAAATATAACACTTATTTTATCATTTAAATCATTTATGTACTTGTATCTTAATTTAAATATTACCTAATCTCAATTTAGAATAAATGATATTATTATTTTTCATTAACAAAAGTTATTATTTTGTTATAAAGTCTATTTAACTTGTAACATAGTGGGACATTATGATATTTTTCTTTCTAAATAAATTTATTATCCTCGATAGCCTATGGTACACACAACCATGAGTCTAACTGAACCCTAATATAGTATAACTTTATAGTCAAGTTGTTACATTAGAGCATATGAATGGGAATAAATAAATTATAATAATCATATATATATATATATATATATAATTTTTATCTATTTTTTATAAATAAAAACAAGAAACATTTTAATGAAAAATAAATGTTTTTTGAAAAATTATATTTTTCTAGAACGCGGTTTCATCAATATTTTTTCACATATTTTAAAATACATTATTATGAATTTAAAAAAATATATATTTAATTATTTTAAATTTTTAAATAATTATGTTAAAATGAATACAATTTCATTTGTTATAATTTTTATACAAAACAAATTTTTTGATTAATACTGGAAAATAATGATTTTTATTGAAAACTAAATTTTAATTCCAATAATTTAAAAAGATCCAGTTTGATTAAAATAATTTTAAAATTAAAAATTTATTCAATTAATATATAATTAATCCATTTTAGTCCATTTAATTTATTTCATATTCAAATTTTATATAAAAACATTTTGATATTTTGAGATTTTGAAACATTTTTCTTTAGAAAACAATTTTTCCATTGTGTTTATGGGTTTAATTAAATACTTCCATTTCTATAAATTTATTTTGGTAAAATGGATTCCATATTTTTAATCATATTAATTAATATTATATAATATATTCAACATAATTGTTTTCCATAACGAATAGTAAAAATAGTAAAAATTAATTTCCACAGCTATGGTCAAAACTGGTTTACTAGAGGTTAAAAAAATGAAATAAGCTAATATTACCTAAAAAATTTTCAAATTTATATTTTATGACCATTTTTAGGCTATATATATTCTATGGTTCGATAATGAGAAATTTTGGAACCTTGGGACATGAGAAATATTTGGGTATCACTCTTTCTTTTTGAAAATTCCAACTGTTTCCTCTCCCCCACTAATAAAACCCACTCACTCTCATCCTCTATTTAATGATTCAAAGCCATTTGGTTTATACAATACCTATAAAAATATCTTCATTACATACCTCCCCAAATCATAGAGTCATTTTTATGGCCATAAATACAATATATAATTTCTTTAGTATTAAACCTAAAGAGGTTTTCTGAAGAAGACCTAATGTTCTTAACCATGTGTTTTTATTTTACTTCTTCTTATAACTAATTAAAATATTATCCAAGTATGATGAAACAATAAAAAATTTATATCATATATAAAGATATTTTATTATTTTAATATCATAACATTTATCCATCTCCCCCTGTATCAAATGGGAAACGAAACTGTCAATTGTGTGTATGGTGGAGTACCACCTCGTGAACCGATGTAATTTATTTTTCCCCACTGCCTCTCATGACTATATATAATTAAATATTTAAAATATTTATATGATAATTGTGAAATTAATATAATTATTTAATTATAATATCACATATACCTCCATTCCTTCAAAGCCTTTGGAAAACAATAATGTCGCTTGTGCATACATGTGGACTACCGCCTCCATATAGCGATATGAAGTAATTTAAATTTTCTTTTTACATGGCTGATCATATGGATATTTTTAATGAATATGTATGATATATTTGATATAATATTTATTATTTAAATTTTAAATATCATTTATATCTCTTTTTTCCATCTTTTTGAAAAAATAGAGACAACATTCATACATATTTACAACATACCCTCCTCGTGAATGGTGTAACTCATTTCCATATATTTAAATTTAATTGACTATTATAAATAGTTATATAATTATTATATAAGACATTAATATGATTTTTAACATTATATAGATAATGAAACCATGATCAATGTTAAATGAAAAAAAATTTGTGAACCAACATATATATAAAAACCAAGAAATTATCACCCAAAACAGTGATTTTAACAAATAATTATTAATAAAAGGGTCAAAAAATACTATAATTAAATAATATATGGTATGAAATATATTATTATTTTTCATCAATATATTTATCTTAATTCTATATTTATTATATTAGAGGTAAAAACATTTATTATTGAAATCCAAACTGATGTTAGGGTTTCTTGTCTAACTTTTACTTCTACGAGAAGTATGACATATTCATAAATTAGTTATTTTTCTCATGTAAATACCAACCATTTTGAAATTTCATATCTTGAGACACATAATAATCCACATATTTAATGTTTTTTAATCTATTTCCTTCATGGAGATTATTTTTTTCAAGATACAGAATTGGTGAGGATTTATGTTACAATCCTACTATTTATCAGGATTGTTCATTATTAAAATATGATGACGAATTATTATGAACTATATTTCCATAAAATCATGAAATTACTTCTCCATTGGTTATTTATATTAAGTACATGCTTCCATTTCATTTTCTATTTTCAATAACAAAATATTACCAAAGAATTTTATTAATGAAAATAGGCATCATTTCACTCTTTAGCCAAAAACCCATTTTCATCTATATCCATGATTTATAAAAAAAATCAAGAGTGTTTAAACATTATAAAAAATATTTATTAAATATATTTATAACTATTTTTACCTTTTTAAAGAATGTTTTAAATTGAATCTTCTTGTATTTTCTTTAATGAGGTACTTTTTAACTTTTATACATTTTGAATGGAATTTTTATTAACTTATATTATGTGTATTGAATTACCATCCATCATTACCACAAATTTTATTAAAGTTTCATTTACTTGATTATATAGTTCTTGAAAATAAATTTTTCCCTAGTACTCAAGAAATTTTTAGTTTATAAAATTTATTTTTAAAGTGAAAATAGTTTTCTCTTCCTGAATGTTTTTAATGAACTATTTGTGGTATTTCTATCCATCAATGATAGAAACTCTTATTTCACTTATTATCCATTAAAAATATATTATAATGATACTATCATAATTATTTATCCAATTTTTTTTTCATTAGTGTGATTGGGGGTGTAGAAATTACTCATGATGGTTTAGGATTATTCTTATTGATTTGGGAATGTATTAACATTTCATGTGATATCTTTTCAATGTGATTGTTTAAGTTTATTTTTCTTACTGATTAGGGATTTTTAAAAAATTTCATATGGTAGTTTTTCAATATGAATTTTTATATTTACTATGTTATTACACTTTTATATGATGAATTCATAGGAAATAGTAAGTTATGGGAAGGGTATGTTATTGCCCAATTATGCTTCAGTGGGTCTAATGAGGAAAAATAGCTATGGTATTTGCATAAGTACTTACCAATTTATGTAAGATTTCATGTATTGGGGAATTTATGGTATGTTTATTATGTAAGATAATATCAATTCCTTCATTGTGATATTATTTATTAATATCCATGTAATTATTCTCATTTTTTGGAATATTCATGGATAAGTTTCAATTGCATGTTATTATTTATATGTCATTACTCAATCATCATTTATTCCTTTTATATTATTCTTTGTGGTAAAGATATTAATTAAATGGATTTTATTTATTTTATTTAACAATCCATATTGATGAAGATTTATTTATTCATGATTTCATATATTGTATGGACACACTTATTGATCATTAGAGATCACCCCTTTCTTATGTTTCATTTCTCTAGGATCCTAGTAAGCCTTTTCCAATTTATATATAGGTATAATATAAATGTAATATTGGTGTTCTCAATGAAAATACTTTTTTATTTTATTTTTTAAAATTTCATGTAAAATTAAAATATGTATATAGTCCTCCAATACTATTAAACTATTCAGTTTTTTTGAATGTGATCACTTGTATCTAGTACCATTGTAATAAACTAACCAGTTACCCTAGGCAACTTGTATCGTGGTTTTTATAGTTGGTATTAGAGAAAATTTAGTAGATACCATGAGAACTAGAATTATGAAAACATATATTATATAATATATCCCATTTATTGACTTCAAAAATAAGTCTATGTATAGGATAACATCCTAATTTTTTTTAAGGTAGAGATTATGTGGTTTTCCTAGAAATACAACCATCTGTGTATACTAATAGTGGAAGAGGTTCTATCATATATTTACCTAGGTGTAATAACATTGAAAATTGAATGTCATCCTTTACCTGATGGGTACATGGTATATTAAATTGGCCATTAATACTCACCAATTTGGACACTCATGGGTATATAAATTGGTTAATTTGAATATTCATTTCAATCCATTATGAATTATTTGAAAATATTTTTATAATTTGAAAAAATTCCCAAATAATTTTTTTCATTATAAGATTAGCTATGAATATATTTTTTTAATTTATATTATTTATTTCACTAGATTTGGTATTATACATTATATTTAATTATTTTAGGATCTAATTCAATTTATACGATTCTTTAAAAATGTTTCATAATGGAAGGAATGGGAAATGTATCAATTAACATTCCCCATGTATAGATTCCCATCCTAGGAACGATAATGAACCCGGAGCTGGAGATGCAACTGGTACTGAGCAAATTAAAAAAATATGGTGTAGCTGACTCAGGTTATGATAAATTTCCATTCATTTATTAAGTATCCTACTGATCGACCATACAGTGTAACAATGTTATGCAGCTTGATGCAACAAAAATATCTATCATTTATCAAAACTACAAATCTATGTGTATATGAGTAATGGAATATTTCCTTAAATGGTATATTTATTTTTAGGATGTAATTAATGGGAGAAGGTTATTGGGGTAGTTTATCATCTCTCATGGGATACTGATCAATGGTGGATATTAGTTCAAAATAATAAGGATGAATAATATATAAAAAAATATAGTGGAAGTATTTTAAGTAATTTTCATAAGTAAATATTTTCCTTATGAATTTCTATTCTTAACACAAAAGGGGGAGAAAAATAATGTTATGTATTAATCCAACATTACCTGGATAAAAGGAAAAATATATAGTGTGTTTGTATTCCAAATATAATATATTACAAATTAATTTATGTGATTAGAGAAATACAGTAAAGGGAACTAGTCTCCCAGATATTCTTATCATATGATGATATTGGATTATTTGCTATCAAGACAGAGAAATAATTATCCTACTCTTACATATTCTATGGAATGAATTACAATAATATGGTGTATGAGCACTCTAGAAAATTAAATAGAACAAAAGGGAAGAAGGGAAAGGGAATAATTTCCAAATTTTATAGAATATGAAAATAAATACTATGGAACCTGATTTCTAGTAATGGTAGTTTTCTTCCAATGTAGAGAAAAATCCCACCCTACACATGACATAAAGGGTAAAAGAGAAGCGGTAAATATGATATAAACCAACTAAAAGGATATGGGACACTATATTTATGATTTTATCAGATATCAAGGGAATTTTTACAAGAAAAGGACAAAGAGAAAGTGTATGATTATGTTATCACGACAGTTGTGGTTGAATTTCCTATTAAAGTGGAGGAAGGAACAATAATCATATCCTCTAATTTAGATAATTATTTATTTTATTCTTCATTTTCACACTCCTTTATATCTTCCATGTTTTCCCTGAAAAATAGATATTTCCCTAGATCCTTATGAAGGGAGTTTTCTCTTAGTACTCCAAGTGAATGTCTCTCTACAAGAAGGATATGTCAGTTAATTTCTATTATTGAAAAATAAATGTACCTGATTTTCATACATCAATATTATTCCCAAGGTTGAATTTTTTATTATCCTTGGTATGGAAAAACATTAAAATTATAGTGAAAATATGTATTATAAAGACAAGAAAATTTTGAATGGATATGAAGAAGTGGACCTCCTTATCATTAGGGGTGACATCATAACATGATTCAAGTCTAGATATGCCCCCAGTAGCTCTTATAAAGGATATTATTGGGGTATAAGAGAGTACAAAATCTATTATTGGAAAATGTAATATTAAAATTGATGTTGTGCCTATTTTATAGAAAGACATTAATATATTTCTTGATCAATTTCCTAAAAATACAACAGATCATGAAGTAGAGTTTTCTATTTATTTAATCACTGATGTCAGGACAATATCAGTGAATACCTATAGAATGGACACCAAATAATTATTGGGGTTGAATAAGAAACTCTATAATTTGTGTGATAATGGATTTATATGGCCTAATGTCTCACCTTGTAGAGACCCAGTACTTTTCCTTAATAATAAATATTGATATATGAGGCTTTTAAATGATTATATGGAAATATATGATATTATAATTATTAAAAAGAATCACCCACCTCACATTGATGAGTTTTTTAATCAACATCATGGATCTCAATAATTTCAATGATTGACCTACATTATGGGTCTCATCAATTGTTATTAAAGAATAAATATATTCTAAAGAAATCATTAGATACAAGGTAAGGACATTATGTGTTCATAATAATTCCATTTGGATTGACTAATGGACGATCTATATTTATGCATTTAATGAATACATTAGTCGAGGAATATCTTGATAAATTTTAGAATTTATTGATGATATCTCCATGTACTATATGAGCTATGAGTACCCTGATAAACACTTAAGGGTCATTTTTTATACTTTGATATGAAAAGATTTATATGGTAAATTTAGAAAGTGAGAATTATGGATTCATTATGTTAATATTCAAGTCCATATTATCTCTAAGTATGGAATATTAGTTGATCCTATAATGACAAATGTAGTATAGGAATGGCCTACACTTATGAATATAACTAATTTACATAGTTTCATTAGTTTTGTATGTTTATCTCAGTGATTTGTAAACAAAATTTCCCAGTTGGATATCCTGTTATCCAAACTTACATGTAAATGGGTTGAGTTCATATGGAAAAATAAATGTGAAAAATGGATTGATTAATTTAATAATAGAATTGTAAATGATATGATATTGACTCTACCATCTGGAAATAGTTGGTTTGTGATATATAGTGATTCATTTAGTAATAGACTTGGTTGTGTCCATATGAATAATATTAATGATATTTAATATGCATCAAGACCGTTAACGATTAATGATGTGAACTATCCAACCTATGATATTTATTATGCAGCCGTAATCATTTATCTAAAAATATAAAAACTTTTTTTCTATGGTTAAAGATGTGAGATATTCATGGATCACAAGAGTTTGAACTATATATTTTCACATATATAGATCAACATGAGACGAAGTTTATGCATCAAGCAACTCATGGGCTTTGATTTCTCAATAAACAAACTCTTAAGGAAGAAAAATATGGTAGTATATGATTTCAGATGAAAAGATAAAACATTCTTGGATAAAAATTAGATAGAAATGGATTATATGTTAATGGATTTATTAGTGTTGTATTTGGGAATAATTAAGGAAGGGGATATATCACACCTTTTCTAAATGATTGATAGACCATCATTATTAGAAATGATAAAATATTATCATCCTGGTAATGATAATTTTAAAAAGATAAATAACAATGGGAATGATGGAAAATTTGCATAATTCATCTATAAAAATTGAGTTATGAAATTTGTAAAGAGATTATGTACTTCATATTTACCTGAGCTGAAAAGGGAATTTGTTGATGTTTATCAAACCTCAAACTTCTCTATAAACCTTAGTGGACCAAGATGTATATGTATTTTATTGAAAACACTTTTGGTTGGATAACATGAAGAAGGGAATTTTTATTATGGGTCAAGATGTTTGCTTTATGAATAGGTAAAAGAAGAGATACATTATGAAAAAGGATTCATGAAACCTCCAGTTATTCCTATGTGGAAATTAGATGAAATTGTTGTTGAATTTTTCACTCGATTACAAAAGACACAAAGTGAGATTTATTAAATATTGGTTATATTTTCACTTTACAAAATTAACACATTTCATTTCTATAAGAGAAGAGTTACCTCTCTAGTGCCTTACATTAATCTATATTATTAATGTTTTAATACATAAAGTAACACCTCTTTCAATTTTGTTTGATCATGATCCATTATTTATTATGATATTTTGGAAGAGTCTCAAGAAGGATCTTGATGCTATGATTAATTTGAGAACTACTTATCACCCTCAAACCAAAAGAATTATTGAAATAAATATTCACACATTAGAAGACATGATAAGGTCAGGATTTCATGACATTAAAAGTATGTGGGATCAGTATTTATATTTGGTAGAGTCCACCTATAATAATAGCTTTTCTTCATGTATTCAAATGGTTATGTATGAATCGTTTTATGGAATGAGATTTCATACTACTACTTTTTGGGACGAATATCTTTAAAGGATGTTTTGGGGCCCATAACCATTATAGGAGAAAACAAATAATGTAAATACTATTCAATCACATATTAAAGATTTTCAAATAAGGAAAAATATTTATGCAGATAATAGAAGGAACGGTTTGGAATCTCAAGTGGAAGGTTATGTTTTCAAGAATTTATCTCCATGGAAAGGTGTAATAATGATTGGAATGAAATGGAAACTGAGCGCTAGGTACAATTGTGCTATTTATATCCTTTAAAGAATTTGATATGTATCCTATCATTTGGAAATTCTACCACATATCTATAAATTACATGATGTTATCGATATATCCTTATTAAGGAAGAACATGCTAGACCCCACTCTTGTGATTTCATGACCTAGCCCTAACTAGGGCTTGAGAAACAACTATCTCAAACCTGCCTCCAAAGGAAAGAGGGTGGTGAAAAGTTCCGAAAGGAATGTACTAAATGGGAGGCATCTTCATATGTACACACACACACACACACTCATCTCAACACAAATGTGTAGAGTTATAACATTAAAACATTGAGAACACTAGGCGAACAACCATTCATATAATACCTCAACATAGTACAAGAATAAGATAGTGTAAACTAAAAAGTAAAGGGGGAAATACACTCCCAACTAGAAATGTGTCCCAGACTAACCAAAACTAGAATGTAAATAGTTAATAAAGCTCATCTCTTTATCTACAATCTATGACCACCATACACCATCCACCACACCTGTTATCCCTAAACAACTTTGATGTCACCACTGACCATTCTAGCTTCTGAATAATACATGACACATGTTATAACACCCTAGAGAGGGGTGAGTATATACATACCTAGAAGGAAGCCCCAAAATATGAAGGGGGTATTAAGACATACAATAGGAAAATAAATATGCTATAATAGTACGTTGGATTCATCTCAACACAAATCAGGAGAAATAATAACCTCATCCAAGCATAGCGGGAACAACATAGAGACTTGGTGAACTACATGTCAAGTCTTCGTCGCCCATAGTAGGGGAGTAAACTCCTACAAACAGGAAAATCTAAACACAGAAATCACATGTCATACCCCATGCAACATTGAAACCCATAGTAGGTGAGTAACCAAATCCAAAGGTATAGTTTCAAATGTTTATGTATTCTCATTCAAAATAATCTCAAATCAGAGAGAATGGGGATCTCCATTTTGTATATCATATTAGGAAATATTTTTTCCAATAGTTCCAAAAGACCATCAATGATTACTAGAATCTCACACATCTACCCAGAGGTAATTGTATGATGGACCATGCCTCTCCACTATTCCACATATCCAACAGAGGATAAAATCCATGTATAGGACCCTCAGCCTAGTGCATCAGGGGGTTTCACTCTATAAGTATGCATAGAGGACCCACACTCTGATGGCTCTATGGGGTTCCACTATAGTCATCAATGACCCATTCCTTATCCTACTGGGGTTCTACTGGGTAGTTATAGGACCAGTGCTCAAGTTGATCGGGGGACCCACTTTATAGGTCAAAGAGCCATGCCCTGGTTGGACAGTGGGTTTCACTCTAATCATCAAATACCTATTCCATATTTGATTGGGGCGTTCTACTCGATTGGTAGATGAGCCACATCCAATATGATGGGGGGTTTTACTCCATAGGTCACGGAACCATTCCCTATTGTGAAAGGTAGGTTCCACACTTATAATCAAGTACCCGCTCTATATCTGATAGGGGTTTCCACTTCGTTGTTCTATGACCTATGTCTAATATTATTGGGGTTCCACTCTGTAGGAAGCCTCTAGTGTTCTAGATTTATCACTAATGTTGTCTGGCATCACATCAAATATGCATTGTGCCTAGAACATTCGACATCATACCTCAAAATCCATAATGTAGGTAACCATCATGTTCTGTGTGAGGAACATTCAGTATAGGCTACTCACGGGAAAAAATTTTATTTCAAATGAAGTATACATGAAGGATTGAGGCTTCTTCAAAAGGAACCAAGGGGAACATTGTGTGTGAGGGGAACCACACAACATGTGGTCCTGCTCCTTCACCTGGTTGTGTCCCTTGACGTACACATCTTTCCAACTATGTAGGATTATATTGCGTTTTGGGGATATAGACACCATTCCCATGAAACTACGTGTCCTACACATTTTCTCCATCATGTTTGTTTATCCACCATGTGTCCATGTATGTTACCCTTTGTCCATGTAATTTAGTACATAGTATGCCTATGCACATGGGAAATCACTTGTCTGCTTTGTTCTTTCTCTTGTAAATGGGAATAAGACGTGTTCCTAGTCGTGTGCTCTACTACAAGGCTCATCCATATTGAAAATAGGGTACATGAAATTTAGGGAGTCTATACGGTGTGTCATCTTTATGAATCCCTAAAACCCTAACCACCACAGTCAAGTGGCTACACTCTATGTGTTCATCATGGTACATGGTGTGTAGTCATGTTTTCACAGTTTCTTATATTATTATCCCACACTTCAATTTAGGTTGTTCCTCCATATATGTCACCTCTTTTTCACTAAAGATCAGTGTATTGTATCTTGATCTATCGATTCCAACCATCATATGGCCATAAATCAGTTGTTTTTGGTCTTTAAAGGTTTGTCGTTTAACATTTACATTGTTGATCCTTCCTCCTCTATGGATTTTATCTCTTATCATTAAAAGATTAATCCACATCAAAAAAATAATCCCATATTTTTTCTCATTTCATTGATCCATTCCTCTCATGTCATTTTTTCAGGATTATGGTGGTCCTATCAGGCTCGTTACTTCCCATAAACATCAATCTTGGACCGCAGGGTTTATCTGGAGAAGAACAAGAAGCATTTGAGTGAATAAGGCATAAGAACAAATTTTTAATAACATTTTCTAGGAATTCATATCCAATGATCTGTAAGGGGACAATCAAGGTTAACACATCAATGTTTAAGAAATTATATCGATACATGGGAGAATTCCCAGGACACAATTATCAAAGATCAATTGAAGTGATTGATCTTCTCAATCAATTTAATCAAAAATTTCATAAATCAGAAATTGATGAATCCTAATGGTATATTGGATCATTATTCATTGAAAAATGTGATCACCAATGATAGAAGGTTTTTGTGGCATTCATTGTATCTAGATATACTTTAGTCCATACTTTCATCATCGTCTATGGTGATTCCCCAATAAAACGTGGGGAAGAAGATATGGAATCCTTACATGGTTTATGAAGATATCCTTGGAGGATTCCCCGTATAATTATTCTTATAGTCATTTTTAATAGGTAAAAAATTAATTAATTAATTAAAATAATTAATTTATCCACTGAACATATCAGTAATGGGTGAGATATCTAAACACCTCATGCTGACCTATTTTAGGTCATGCCAAGAATAAATAATGCATTCCAGACTCAAAAATAGTCTATGATTTATAATATGACATTTCATTTCAGAGTTATACAACTTTCTTTAAGAAACTATGTGTGCCCAATATAAAATATATTTAACATTTTTTTAAAATTAATTTATGGAACACCATGCCTCTAAATCCCATGCAATCTTAGCACCTAGATCATGAAATATATGAAAAAAAATCAATGTCTTACAAGGAAAAAAACTTTTTCTCTACATCATTACCTCCTCTGATATATTCATCCTTGAAAATAAAAACTAAACAAACAACTTAGGATACTGATCTTGAATCTTTCTATCCTTCTTCTAGGAGCTCTCCAACACATTCTCATGCTACCAAAACATGAGAACTAAGGGGATAATCCTTCCACATATGGTCCTCTCCAATCGATATTTGATCTCCACTAGGTGATCTACAAAAGTTTCTCCATCCCTAATGTCTATCTCTCCCTAGTTGTTGATGTTTTAAGGGTAATGAATGTATCACCTGAACTGTGACATGTGGAAGACATTGTCCACCCATTCTAACTATGGGTGTAGGGTGGGGTGGTAAGAAACATCATCAACCATATACATGAACTTGAATAGTTCTATGAACCTCAAGGATATCTTTCCTCCCTAACTGAACCACTACAATCCTCATCGTGGGGAGACTCTTAAGAAAACATGGTCTCCTTGCTTGAACTCTAAGAGCCTACAATGGTGGTCTGCATAATAATTATGTCCTCTATGGACCATCCTCATCAATTCATGGATGAATTGGACCATCTTCATCATCATTTTCACCATCTATGGACCCACAAGATATATCTCGCTGATCTCTATCTAGCACATGGGTGACCTCTAGGGTCTCTAGTACAGTGCCTCAACTGTTTCCATATAGATGGTAGATTGGTATCTATTTTTGTACGTAAACTATATTGAGGGAAGGTGATCCTCTTAACTCTGGACGAAGTCTAACATGAAATACCTCAACATATCCTACAACACCTTGATAGTTCACTTGATCTACCAATTAGTCTAGGGGGAATGGTTATACTTATCTCTATTTGGTTCTAAAAAATATCCTTCATTACACTGCATAATCATGACATAAAACACACATCATGATTGTAGACAATTGTCAAAGGAACCCCATTAAGGCGAATGATCTCCCATATGTACAATTTCCCCAAACTCTGCACTGAACTATGGTCCCTGATAGTAAGGATGTTCGCTGAATTTTTGATTCAATAAACTATCACTAATGTCGAATCATTTATCTTTGTTTTTCAAGGGATACCTATTTCAAATTCCATGGATATTCAATCTCAATTCCACTCTATGTTCTCAAGGGGCTGCAAAAAACCTGTGAGAACATGGTGCCCGACCATCTCCTGCTGATAAATGAGGCACCGAGAGTTGAACTCGGTTATGCTCTATCTCATTTAGGACCACCAAAACATCCATTGATGGTCTCTTTACATCTTACCCACACCATGATGTAAATTTAGGGTAGAAGTTTGGAACTCTAACATCACCTCCTCTCGCATCATGACAGGGACTATCATTATTCCAAGAAAAGGATCGGGTGATTACCTCCTTCATAATATCCATCTGGTGAATACTCTCTGGATATCTAGTTACAGAATTCCCCACTCTCAATGTCTCCTAGTTGGGACTCTCTCACACTCTTGAGAAGTATATAAGTGAACACCACTAACTAAAGAAAAGGTACACCTTCCTACTCCACCATGTTTAGCATCAAGGATGACAACTTCCTAGAAGCCTCCTGTACCAAGGGAGCATGTGACTTTATTCTAATGGAATATGATATTGTGTCTCCCGTACATTGATTATTAACTATCTTAAATTCATAATCCTATAGGAACTCCAACCAGTGTTACTATCTTGGGTTCAAGAATCTCTGTTTGAAGATATACTTGAGACTCTAATGGTTTGATTAAACCACAAAGTCCTCCCCTGGGAGGCAGTTCGTCTACTTCCTTAGGGAGATGACTAATGTTGCTATCACTATGTCATGTGTTTCATAGTTTTTATCATGTTTTCTCAAATTCCTCGACTAGTATGTGGGAACTGCCTACCACTGCATTAACATAAAGCTGATCCCAACTCCTAAGTAATTTTAATACACTACTTACTCTTCAACATCCTATAGTAGTATCAATATAGAAGCACTCATCAGCCTCACCCATAACTTCTAGAATCCCCTTTGGCAGTTCTCATTCTAGGTAAATAGCTACCCATTCCACATGATGGTGGTCAATGAGGCTTCAATTCTGGAGAAGTCTTCCACAAGACTCCTGTAACACCCTACCAAGCCGTGAAAGCTCTCCACCACTACCATGCTCTTTGTTGTCTCCCATGAAAACACTACATAAATATTCATTGGATTCATAGATAAACCAAACTCATAAATTAAATTTACATATCTTTGAATCTCATGGATCGAAAACTCTCTCTTCGAGAGTTTCCCATAATGATGGTGATCTCAAAAAAACATGAACCCTTATCAAGTAAACTATATTCCCTTTCATTTATGTAGAGTAGATGATTATTTCATCGATGAAGACAACAATAATCTAGTCCAAATACGGAATGAATATTTCATTCACCAAACCCATAAACACATAAGGTGAATTCATCACACCAAAATGAATCACTATGAAATCATAGTCTCAGCAGCGATATTAGAATTTCAACATTAGAATATCATCTTTTTGAACCCTCAACTGGTGTTATATGGACATGAGATTAATCTTCAAGAACCATCCCATGCATCACAAAATGTCCAAGTGGTCTTCATTCCTTGATAATGGTTCCTTTTTTATCATGTCCTAGGTCAAGAAATTATAATCTACAAAAAGACACAAGATTTTTTCCACCTTCTTCAAAACCAACACTGGATCTACCCAGTGGGATACACTGAGCGTGATGAAACCTATCTCTCAAATTTCCTACAACTACAACGGTATCTCCATGATCTTGGTAGGGTCCATCTGATAAGCTAACGATATATTATAGTGGTCTTGAGAAGACATTTGATGCTAAACTCTATCTCCCACCTTAGAGGTAGTCTCCAAACGTCTATAGGGAATACATCTATATAATCCTCCACAACTAAACGAATCCAAATGCCTGAAAATCCTACTACCAAAAGGGGTATAATTTCCAACTAATGGATGATTTTATATAGCCTCATGCTCATAGAACCCACTCATACCTCCATGAGATCTCTCTCGCTAGAAAATGAAAATTTCATCCCATATGTGTGAAGGCATTTGACTCGTCCACAGTGACAGTAAATCTATGCTCATAACATGGAAAATCAATCCATATATAGGATGAAATCAAATGGTTCCATCATGATTAAAGAAGGTATCACATAAACATATATCCACTATGTGAATAGATCTCAGTGATGGTGGATAGAAGATATAAAAAAGTTTTCCCTATAAGAACCTAAAGAAAAATCTAATGGGCTAGCACATTAATTGGGAGATCCATCTCTTGAACTTTGAGAATAAAGATGAAAGAAAGTTTAGAACCTATTTCTACTAATAATGAATCATGATTATAAATCACACGGATTATACCACTTATAATCCCAAGAAATATGGGGTCATAAGCCTCCAATGTTATAGTAAACTGTGACCATGATTGCCAGCTCCCTGAGTCTTACATGGGTCGTCTAGTGGTGGTAGTGGAAGGATCTCATATTTTCTTCCACTACCCAGAGATCATCTTACTCCACTTATATAACCTCATCCCTAGGGACTACCCAACCCTCTAATGGTAAATCCTTGATCACGGTGATGCCTCCTCCATAGTGGTCTGTTATCTATTTGTTTGCACACCGTGGATCTTCTGGTCAAGAAGCCTTGTGCTATGTGACCTCAACATCACAAGAAATGATCCAACCCTCTCTGAGATACCATATTACTATGATCATACCCAGACCACATTTATGAATCTAATCATGGATAGGTCTCTTGTATTGAGATCTTTTCAATTGGTGCCTTTTTGCTGCGAAAATAGAATCATCCCTATCGCACCCACTTCTAATTCCAAATATCTAGTGTCTATCTTACAAAAACCTTTTTTACCTAGTGACCACTCTTGCATCCCAAAATAGGAGGGGATTCACAATGGAAGCATGCTAACCCAGATCTATTAACTATGTACCTGTTGAATCTTTCATTCTTGAAAGTATCCATCCCAGATCATGTTAAGGGGATATTGAGTAAATTCTGTTAACCTCGATGTGTACTCAACCACCGTAATCCCTCCTTTATGCCACTCTAGATTCTACTGAATCAAAACTGATTGAAAATATTAGGGTTAGTACTCCTCATAGAAAAACTTTTGGATTTTGATTCAAGAGAGTGTCTAATCATGATCCATCTGGGTAACAAGACACCACCAGCACTCAACTACTCTATGGAAAATGATAGATTCTAGTGAAACAACCTGATATGTTGGTGTATGGATGATCCTGAATCCATGGACCACCAACTCTAGAAAATCCTATACTACCTAAGGATTTGGCTCTCCACAAAACCTTAGTGGACTCGGTTGCTGGAACTCATGGAGTGCACCAAGCCTGCACTCATTTTCAACCTCCTTGGATGGTATAATCTATTTCTTGATAGATAGTGGTACTACTACCTACCCACCTAGATGAAGAAGATCATGGGATGAACCCAGAAGTGAGGCCTTATTGTTCATCTTATCATTTTCATGATCAGTAATGGCTATTGTGGTTGGCTATCTTTGTGGAGGCATCATTAAATATAATCAAGAAGTACCATGATCAGATGAGAATATAAATATGAAAAAACGTGGATCTAACTCAATAAGGGTACTCCAAGACAGAATCCTATATGGCCCATGTACTGTTGATACCTTCAGACAATGTCTTGGTGTGCTGAGTTGAAAAGTAGGTAGTAAAGGTCTCAGTGAATGGATATGTTGGTTTCCTATACCATTAATGGATTTATTGTCCTGGGAGCCGCACTCGAGAAACATAATCACTGTTTTAAAAATCCCAACCAAAAACCTCATAAGTGGACTACACCAAATAACCTTCCAAGGAATTAACTACTCTGATACCATTCATTTATGATCCAAACCTAATCGGGGCTCCATATGCAGCTACCCCAAGTCCTCCTCCATACACCAGGGGTGGAAACAAGTTCCAAAGGGCATATCCTAAATGGGAATCCATTGAATATCTACCTACACACACACACACAAGAAAATATCTATTCAAAATTAAAGAGGAATAAATGTGATAGATGAAAAACACTAGAGAAACAATCATTCATGTAAATCCTCTAGAAAGTACAAGAGTATGGTAGTGTAAACTGAAAAGTAATGGGGAAAAATACATGCCCAACCATAAATGCATCCCAACCTAACAAAATCTAGAAAGTAAAATATTGAGATAGAATATCTCTTGATATCCAAGATACAACAACCGTACGTCATCCACAACACCAAGTATCCCTATGCTTCTCTAAACACACCACCGACCTGTATGTTGTCTGCATAATACATGACACATGCGGGAAAACCCCATGCATAGGTGAGTATATACATACCATCTAGGATACCTCGAAAGATAAAGGGGGAGTAGTAGGAGATACAATAAGAATGGAAGATGGTAGAATAGTAATAGGATGTAGCTGAACCCAAAGAATGAGAATGCATAACCTCATCCAAGCATAGGGGGATCAACACGGTGAATAGGTGAACTATGCATCGAGTCTTTTCCAACCATAGTATGAGAGTAAACCCATCTAAAAATGAGAAGCTAAATATGTTAAGCATGTGGTATTCCTAGCATGTCTTCACAACACATGGTAGGAGAGTAACCAAATCTAATGGTATGGATAAAAATTTATATATATGCTCTGTCAAAATAACATCAAAAGAGTGATAAATAGGATCTATATTGTGTAATTCAACCTAGGAAGAATAGTTTCAAATAGTTATAAAAGTCCATCAATGTTGAACAACTTCTCACATGCCTACCAATAAGTAACTGTGTAAAGGCCCCCACCTCACCACAATATCACATAGTCAAGCGGTCATAAACTCCAAGTAGAGGACTAGAACCTTAGTGCATTAGGGGGTTACACCATATTATTATTCATAGAGTACCTACACCCTAATGATTAAGGGGGGGTTACACTCTAGTCACTGCATACCCTTAACCTATTTGATAGGGTTGTTTCACTCTGTAGGTAAAGGACCCGGACCCAAGCTGATGGGGGGTTCCACTCTAAAGGTTGAGTAATCATGCCCTAGCATTATAGGGGGTCTACTCTGGTCATCAAGTTCCATAACCCTATCAGATAAGGTATTTCAATTGGTATGTAGAGGACCTGTGCTCATGGTTATGGAGGGTTACCCTCTATAGGTTGAGGACTCACACCCTGGTGTGATATGGGGTTCCATTGTCATTAGTGGCGGACTTCTCCCTATCTGATAGGGGTTCCACTTGGTTGATAGAGTACCCACACCCACAATAATGTGGGATCCCCTTTATAGGAAGCCTCTAGTGATTCCACCAGATAACTATTGTCTATGGGAATTTCCTCAAATAAGCACAATTCTGGTATCATTTCACATAGTATCTCAAAGGTCACAATAGAAGGAACCATCTTATTCTATGTGTAAAACACTCCAAATAGGCTACTCGTGTGCCAAAATCCCAGTTGAAACAAAGGAGATATGTACAATTGAAGTTTCTTTAATGGAACCATGGGGTGTGTGGAATGTGAGGTGACCCACATGGTGTTTGTTCCCACTTATTTCACCTTGATGTGTCCTTGGAGGTGCACATATCACTAACTGTGTAGGTGTACATGATATATGGGGGATATACATGACATGATCATTCCACTTAGTCTCTCTCTTATGTGCATGGCCGTTTACATGTATCCACTTCATTTTTGTGTACTTTACCCCATGTTGGTGTACTTTAGTCTACAACATGCCTCTCTACATGGTAAGACACCCATTTTCTCTAGTCATGCCTGTGTACTCGGTCACATGGTGTGTGTTTGGCCATTACTCTACCTCATGGATAATCCACATGGGAAAGGGGTTACATGACATGTATGGAATCTACGCAGTGTTCTATACTTATGAATTCTCAAAGACCTGGTCATAGAACCCAAAGGGTTACACACCGTGTGTTCATCTTGGGACACAATGTGTTGTCGGGTTTTTTACATTTTCATAGATCCTTGTACCAAACATTAATTCAAGACATTCCACTAAAAATATCACTTGATTTTAACCTTAGATTAATTTCTCTCATTTGAATCTATTGTTTATTTCCATCTAGTGGATGGAAATTGATTCTTTTGATCCTCAATGGTATTTTACTCAACATGTACGCCATTGATCCTTTATCCTCCCTGGATTTGATCTCTGATCATCAATACATTCATCCATGTCCCAAAAATATCCAAAATCATTCATTGTTTCAACAATCCATGCATCGCATGTTGTTTTTTCATGATTCTAGGTGTCTGACTGGGCTCGGTACCGCCCGATAATGTCGAACAGGGACCACAAGGTCCAACCAGTGAAGAACATGAAGCACTCGAGGGAGGAAGAAACAAGAAAAAAGGATTAAAGATTGTTGCGAAGCTTTCTTGATCAATAATTATAACATGGATAATCAAGGTTATAATAACCAAAGATTAAGCATTTATATCAGTACATGGGGACATGCTCATGATACAATTAGCGTAGATCAATAGAGGGGATTGATATTCTCAATTAATTTAATCAAAAATGTCAAAAAACTAAAATTAAAGTGTCATACCTAAATACTGGATCATTATTTTTCAATGAATGAACTCTCCAACAGTCTAAGGAAGTTGTAGAATTTTTCAAATCCCAATATACTCCATTTCAGATTTTCATTCTCCTCTTAGGTGCTTCACCAACAGATAGAGGGGAAGAAGATCTAGAATACTCCCAGGTTTTGTATAGATAAACCTAGAGGATTCATCATCACATAATTCTTAAAGACCTTCCCTCTAGGTCAAAATTTTAATTAACTAATCAAATTATTAAATTTTCCACTAATGGTATAGCTAATGGTAGTATATCTGCCCACCCCTACGCCAACTTATTTCTGGTCACTCCTAGGGTAAAAACACATTACAAACTCAACCATCAACTCATATTTTAAATCCGAGCATTATTTTAAGAGTTTCATGATTTTATTATGAAACATCATGTGCACAAAATATAAACTATATTTAATATTTTAATAAAATTAATTTTAGGAACACCATGACTTGGAATCACATGACGTAAAAAATCCTAGATCTTGAAATACATGAAGAAATATGACAAATTATTAGAAGGAAAAAATCAAATCTCTATATAATTCCGTCCATCAATATTTTCATCCCTAAAAATAAAAACTAATCATGAAATTTTGGATACTAAGCCCGCATATGTCTCTCCCTCTCCCAAGATCTCTCCTACAATTTCTTGGCTTCCACAATAGACGAACCAAGGGGATTGTACATCCATGAAAGGTCTTCTCCTTTTTATCATTGATCGCCATCAGGTGATTCACAAAAGAATATCCAACCTTGATGTACATCTCTCACTAGTAAATAAACTGTGTAGGGTCGTGCACATATCTACTCAATTGTGATAAATGAAAAGAATTTTGCACCCATCTAACTATTGGGGTAGGGAAAGGTGTTATGAAACCTCAGCAACCCTCTACATGATCTCAAACATCCCAATGAACCTCAGGGATACATTCCAAACCAAATAATCCTCCACAATCCTCATTATGGGGAGACTCTATGGAAAATGTGGTCTCCCTCCTTGTACTCAAAGGGAATACAGTGGAAATATATGTACGATTTATGCCTTCTCTGGGTCATCCACATCCACTAATTGATGATCGAGAATTTCTCATTCATCGACTACACCATCTCTGTACAAACAAGATATTCCCCATTGATCTCTATCCAATAAAAGGGTGACCTTCAGGGTATCCCATACAGGTCATCAAAAGGTGTCATCCTAATTGTAGAGTGTAAGCTAATTTTTTATGCAAGCTCTACCAAGGTAAAGTGATCCTCCTAACACTGAACAAATTCTAACATGAAATCCCATATCATATCCTCCAACACCTTGATAGTGTGCTTATTCTACCCATTGGTTTGGGGTTAAAGGATGTACTCATCCCCATTTTGGTCCTAAATTCCTCCTTTAGGCCTTTGAAAAATCTTGATGTAAATCATGCGTCATGATCATAGACAATCGTCAAGAGAACCCCACAATGTTGAATGATCTCCCATATATACAAATGTCTCAAAAATCCATTAAACTCTACTCCCAGATATTATTTAATTGTTCCAACTTCAAGAGTTGGTCAATTTTCACTATGATGGTATCTTGTCCCATCGTTATGCATGGTAGACCTATCAAAACTTCCATGAATATGCCATACCACATCCACTATGTGATCCCAAGGGGCTACAAAAAAACCTATCAAAACGTGGTTCTCAATATTCACCTACAGATAGGTGTGGAACTGTGAAATGAACTTCAATATGCTCTATATCATTTTGGGCCACAAAACCTACCACTAGTGGTCATTGTAAATCTTCCCCACACCAGAATGTATAACTAGGGGAGAAGTGTGTAACTCTCACATCACCTCCCCCTATATCCTGACTGGGACCACAGTCTGTCCCTAGAAATGGATGTTGTGATTTCATCCTTAAGAATATCTATCCGGAGAATCACTTGTGGATATTTAGTCACCCATGATCCCACACATTAGTTCTCCAGTTGTAACTCTCTCACACGCTCAAAAGTAGAGGAGTCAACACCATTGAATGAAGAAATTTTGTACCCTTTTTCTCCACCAAGGTTATGTATAAGGAAGCCAAATACTCAATAGTATCCTACACCAATCCATAATATGACTTCATGCTAGAGGAATCTCTGAATACATTTACTTTACCAATAATATAGACTATCTTAAATTCATAGTCCTACATGAACTCTACCATGTGGCACTACATTAGGTTCGATTATCTCTATGTGAATACATACCTGTGACTACAATAGTCTATGTAAACCAAAATGTGCTCTTCTAGGAGGTAATTCCTACACATACTTGGGGAAAAGACTACTGCTTCATGCTCTAGGTCATGAGTTTCATAGTTCTTCTCATGGGGTCTTAACTCCCTAGACCATTTTGAGATTACTATCAACTATGGAATCAACACAAAGTCAAACCTATCATATAAGGTATACCAATACACTTCATAATCTATGCCCTCATATGGTTGTATCAATATAGGATATCTCATCATCCTCAGACTGAACTCTTTTAAGGCCCTATGGAACATCTCAGTATAGGTAAATAGTTTCACTTTCCATGTCAGGGTGGTCAATGGGGCTGATATTCTGGATAAGTCTTCCACAAACCATTTATAGTACCCTTCCAATCCATGAAATATCCACAACTCTGATATGATTTTTTGTGGCTACCATGAAATCGCTACATGGATATTAATTGGATCCATGGATAAAAAGTGATTTGAAATTAGATTTTTGAGAAAGGGATCCTCACGAATCTAGAACTAGAACATTGAGTGTTTCCCATAATGTCGGTGCTCTCGAAGTAATTCTAGAACCATCCCCAAGTGTTCTTCATGATCCTCTTATTATACAGAGTATATGAGTATTTCATCAATGAATATGAGAAAAAACGTTTCTAAATTTGGAAACAACATGACATTCATAAATTTCATAAACATGGAGATGGAATTAATCACACCAAATGGAATCATTAGGAACTCAAAGTGTCTGTAGTAACATTGGAATTCCATCTTTAGAATATCAACCTAACAATACCTCAATTGGTGGTAGTTGGACCTAAAACTGATCTACAATAACCATCTTCTGACATGAAATAGGTAAAAGTGGTCACGAATCCATAGTAAGGTGTACTTGTTCTTTACCATGGTCTATTTTTAGAAAAGACAACCTATTCAAAACTGTAAGCACCCATCCTCCTTTTTCTCAAAAAACACTTCAGCTGCCCAGGGTGACACACTGAGGCTAATTAAAAACCTTTCTCTAAAAGGTCCTCTAACTACAAACACATGTTCTGGATATCAGTAGGGGTAATATGATATGCCATATAATATAATCAGAGTTCTCACATGATGAACGTTGATGGAAAACTCCCTCTTCCACCTCTGAGGTAGTCTGAAAACATTTTCAGGGAAGACACTCGTATAATCATCCACAACTGAAGGAATCCAAATTCCATAAGAGCATCTTGAACAAAGGGATATACTCACTAAGTTATGAGTAATGGGTTTCTGCCTCTAACTCATAGAACTCACCCATCCTTTCATGAGAACGCTCTTTCTAGAAAATAAAAATCTCATCCCAGTAGTGTGAAGGCTTATAACTCATCTGTGGTGATAGTCAATCTTGGATTAGACTATGGAAATAAGATTCATACCAATGATGAAATCATAGAGTTTCTTCATTATAACCCAATGGTCCCACACTACTACAAAATTGGGTTTATCTTGCACTAGGGATTTACAAGTGCTAGCTAAAAATGTTGTTAAAGACCCCATTTTTCAGTGCTCAAAAAAAGCACTATAAAAGGTGGTCTTTAACAATGATTTTTTAGTGTTATTAAAGGAGGATATTTAACAGTACTAAAAAAGTGATGTTAAAGGGGGCATTATTAGCGCTTTTTTACATGTGCTGGTAATTTTTTTATTTTATCATCTCTTACACAAAAACCCTAATAAAGGAGTGTTTTGTTAAGGCTTTTTTAGAAGCGCTGATAATGACCCTTTCATCTATGATTCTTTACAAGCATTGATAAAATAATAATTTAAAAAAATTATATTTCATTAAAAATAATATATTAATAAAGAAATATATTTATATTGATATAAATATATTATATATTTTTTGAAATATGTTTTAGATAAGGTAAATAGAAATTTACACTTAACATGTATGATATTTAATGAAAATAGTTTATAAAATAACTAAAAATATTTTTAATTAATTATTTTATTATTATTACATATTAATAGTCATTTAATATTAATTTGAAGATAAACAATCAAAAATAATTATAAAATATCTAAATTATGTTGAAAACATAATTCAAACTTCAAACGGCCATATCTTTTGATCCGAGAGTCCATTTGGGCTCTACTTCATATAAAATTTAATCCTACGATGATCTATATGTGCTAGTGGCACAAGGAAACCATTTGTCACATTTTTCGAAGCAGAAAATGGCCTATAAGGCCTCCCAAACCAAGTTTGTAGTTGGGGTGCCCTATTTTTTTAACTTTCAAGGGATTTTAAGCCTTTTTTATGGGGTTATTTTTTTCCTTTTTCAGTGGGCATGAATTTATTCCAAGGTCTTACATTCATATTGATATTATGGATTATAATTTTTTTATTTTTAACATTTTAATTTTATTTATAATTCAATATACAATAATATATAAATATTTTTTAAATATTCACACATAAAAAATTAATTTTATAAATAAATAAGTAAACATATATACAAATAAATTATATTTGTTAATATAAAAACATATATATAATAATATGAATAAAAAATGTGAAATATATATATATATGTCATAAAATCTAAAACAAAATAGTATGAAAGAGTGTTAAAGTCGTTGATGTATAACCTGGAGGTCTAGGGTTAGATACTCACTAGAGGCATGGGCGCACACAATATGGGACTATCAAATGTGTTGATATAGTGGTGGAGAAGTACTGATAAAGGTGTGGGGGAAGCACTGATAAAGGGTGGGGGTGGGAAGTGCCGCTAAAGTGGGGTGGGTTTCCCGTGGAAAAATAAATTCTATAAACCATTTATCACTGATTCATTTAACCAGGATAAAAAACTTTGTTAAAGTATCCTTTTTAAAGAACATTTTTAGTGCTATTAAAGGGGACCTTTAACTCTGATTTTTTAGCATTGATAAAAGTTTCAGGCTTTTAACCATGCTTTGATTATCAGTTCTTTTTTAGTGTTGATAATTGTCTTTTTATCATTTTTAATAGGTCAATTTCATAGTAGTTCCATGTGAACCTCTCTCCACCAATTGATATCTTGTACTGAATGCAGATAAAACATACATAATAAGTGTTCCTTACAGGTAAATCAAGAAGAAGCTTCTGGGATAGCACCTTAACTATGAGATTTTTCTCTCTCACTGTATATATAGATATAAATAAATGACTAGAAATATTTCTATCAATATTAAATCAATGGTAGAAAACACATGTATTGTACCTCTGATCATGTAATATGTTGTGGGGTCATATGCCTCCAAACCCTGCAGCTGTCCATGGACCCTACCACCAACTCCCTGAGCCTAAAATGGGATTCCATGTGGTGGTAGTGGAAGGATCACATAGTGTCATCCACCATCCATAGATTATTTTTCTCATATACTAGATATACCTCCCTAGGGACCTCCCTACCCTCGCGTAGAAGATCCCAGGTCATGGAACTCTCTAATTTATGGAATTCCATCAGCTATATTCATGTGCTCCTCCACACGTCTGGTCTAGAAGTATCATGGTATGTGACATTTCCTATCACAATAAAAGAACCTCCCCTCTTCAGTTTTCCCCAGTCCTCTACTCTTCCCCTGACCACATGCCTGAGTCTGATCACCAGGAGGCCTCTTATGTCAATAGATCATCATCTAGTGCCTGCTAGCTACCGAAAACGACTCATACCTATGATTCCCACTTCCATCTCTAGTGGTCTGGTGTCCCTCTGAAAATAAATATCACTGTCAATAGTACTTTCTCTAGTACACCGACATAGATGGGGACTCACAAGGGAACCACAAGCAGGAACAAATCTCACTATAGAGTCCCTACTCAATCTTATGTGCTCGAAAGTACCCATCCCAAAGCATGTCATGGGAGTATCGAGTAAGGTCCATGAACCTCGCTGCATACTCATCCACTATCGTTCCTCTCTATTGTTGCTCCCAAAGATCTTGACTCCAAACTATGGACAAATTAGAGTGGTGATACTTCTCATGGAACAACTGGTGGATATATGTCCATGAGATTGTCGACTCATCATGCATATGGTTAATGTTACTCCACTATCACCCAACCACTCAATGTAAAAGGCTATATTCTAGTGAAACTACATGATGTTATAGTGTCTGAATGAGCCTACAAACCTGGACCACTGACTCTAGCCAATCCTCTGCTACCTACGGATCTGGATCACCTTAATACCTCAGTAGCCTTGGGTGCTAGAACTCACAGAGTGTTTTGAGACTGCATGAATCCTCCTCAAGCTCGGATTGTACAATCTACTACTCAAAATGTGTTGGTGTTGATACATTTCCACCAAGATGAAGAAAATCATGGGATGGACCCTATACAGAGGCCTCATCACTCATCGGACTACATTCTTGATATGGAACTAGTATCCTAGATGGATTTCATCCTAGATGAATCTTGGAATTTAATCAATACATACCACGATTATATGATAATATATATATATATATGTAACAACAATGGGTAACTAACTCAAAAAGTTCAATAAAAGCGTCATTTCTATATGATGCATGTACCATTGATCCCTCCAACCGAGGTCTCATTATGCCAAGTTCAAAAGTAGGTAGTTAAGGTCCTCATTAATGGATATGTTAGTGGCATATACCATCATTAGATCCCATGGTCTGAGTGCCACACTCGAGACACATTGACATCATTTCACTAATCCCAAAAAAATACTTATATGGGGAATACTCTAGAAAATGTACCAAGGAATGAACTTCTCTAATACCATTATGTCATGACCCTACACTAACTAGGGCTCAAGCTGCAAAATCCACAAGCCTTCCTCCATAGGCCAAGGGGTGTAGAAAAGAACCTAAAGGCATATCCTAAATGGGAATCCCTCTCTTATGTACCTTTCCACACACACATGAGTCTTTACATAAAATTTTATATGAATAAAATTAAAAGATGAAAAACACTTGGGAAACAACCATGCATGTAAAATCTCTAGACTGTAAAAGAGTATGGTAGAGTAAACTAAAAATTAAAGTGAAAAAATATGCATCCTATAAGAAATGTGTCCCAACCTGAGAAAAATTGGAATGTAAAATGCTAAGAGAGCACATCTCCTAATCTTCAATCTATGACCACCCTACACATTCCACAACACCCAGTATCCCTAACTTCCTCTAAAGTCATCACTGACCTATCTATCATCTGCATAAGGCACAAAATGTGTTGGAAACCCCATGAAGGGGTGTGTATATTCATACAAAGATGGATGCCCTGATAGTTTAAGGGGGTGAATTAAGAGATGCAACAGGAAATGAAACATGGTAGAATAGTACAGAGGATGCAACTCAACTAAAAGAAAGAGAAGGTGTAACCTCATCCAATCACATGCTGCACAACACAGTTAGTAAGTGAACTAAATTTTGAGTATTTTCCACCCATATAAGGATATTAAACTCATACAACCATGAGATTATAATCACAGAAATTATAGTTCATACCCCCCTTGTTTTCACAATTCATGATAAGATACAATCCAATTCTAATGGTTTGGATAAAAATTTATATATATACTCATTCAAAAGAAATAAAAATGGGAGATAAATGAGATCTATATCTCATATCTCAGCCTAGGAAGAAGATTCTCCAATAGTTCCAAAACTCCATCGATGATTCCTAGCATCTCACGCGTCTTTCCAGAAGTAACCCTGTGAAGGGCCACACCTTTCCACTATTCCAAACATCCAAGGGAGATTAATCTCCAGGTATAGGACCCACACCCTAGTGAATTAGGGGGATTCCACTCTATAATTATTCATAGAGAACATGTTCCTTGATGCATTAGGAGGGTCCACTCTTTTCATTGAGGACCCATGCCCAAACCTATAGGGGGTTCCACTCTATAGGTATAGGACTCACACTCTTGTTTATTGGGGGTTTCGCGTTATAGGTTGAAGAACCATTCCATAGTTTGATAGTGGGTTCCAATCTGGTCATCGAGGAAATATGCCATATCTGATAGGGGATCCGCTCTATTAGTAGAGAACTCTCACCCAAGATAATGGGGGTACCACTCTATAGGTCGAGGACCCACGCCCTAGTGTGAAAATGGGTTCCACTTTGGCCTTTAAGGACCCATTCACTATAGGATAGGAGGGTCCACTCAGTTGGTAGAGGACTTATGCCCAAGATGATAGGGGTTCCACTCTATATGAAGCCTTTGGTGATCCCGCCAGCTCACTACAGTTGTCGGGCTTTGGCTCAAATAATAATAGTTCTAGGAACATTTCACATTGTATCTCAACATTCGCAAAGGATGTAACCACCGTGTTCTATGAAAGAAAACTCAAGATAGGATAATATTGGGAAAAAATCATAGTACAAGTGATGGAGATACACAAAATAGATGTTTTCTCAAAAGGAACCAATGGGAACAAAATGTTTGAGGGGACCCACATGGCATGTAGTCCTACTCCTTCAACCGGTCGTGTCCTTGGAGTTGCACGGATCTCCAACCATGTAAGAGTACACGACATGTAGGGATATAAAGGAAATTCCCATGCCACTCAGAGTCTATTCCATATTATTGGTCATGTGTTTTTATCCACCTGGTTTCAATGTACATTACCCTATGTCTGTGTACTTTAGTGAACAGTATGCATCTCCACACAGGATACCACCCACATGATCTGGCCATGCTCGTGTACTCAAGAACATTGTGTGTTCCTAGTTGTGTGCTCTTCCACTCGGTCAATCCACATAGGAAATGGGGAACGTGACATGTAGTGAGTTTACACGGTATCCAATCCTTGTTAATTTCAAAAACCCTAGCCACCACATCCTAGGGGATACATTCCATGTGTTCATCATGGTACACGGCTTGTAGTCAAGTTTACCACAGTATCTCGTATCCACATCCCATGATTTTATTCATGTCATTCCTCCATAGATATCACCTTTTTACATTCAAGACAAAGGATTCTCATCTAGATCTATCATTTTTGTCCATCCCATGGGAAAAATCAATTTTTTTGATACAAAAAGGTTCATCGCTCGACCTGTACTCTACTGATCATTCCGCTTCAATGGATTTGATCGCTGGTATTCGAAACATTCATCCACATCCTAGATATTTCCATGATTCATCTATACTTTCCTTGATAATCATTTTTCGATGATTCTAGGGGTCTGATTAGGCTCTGTATTTCATGACAACTTCGAACCGAGACTGTGGTGTCCAACCGGTGAAGAACATGAAAAAATTAAGGGAGGATGGTAAAAGAACAAGGGTTTAAAGATCTTTTCCATGCGATCATGGCCATAAATAAAGAACTGGGTTAATTAGGGATAGAAAAATAAAATATTAAGAAATTATATCGATATGTGGGCACATGATCCGGCCACAATTGGTGCAAATCAATATAGGGCATTAATCTACTCAATCAATTTAACCAAAAATAAAAAAAACAATGATTTATGAATCATATGAAGATATTGGATCATTCATCATTGAAAAATAAGGCCATCAATGATCGAAGGAAGTCATGGTCATCTTGCATCTCAAGATTCTCTAATTCAGAGTTTTTTCATCATCCGAGGTGATTCTCCAATGGAAGGAGGGGAAGAAGCTCCCGAATTCTCATAGGGTTTATGTAGCTAACCTTGGAAGATTATCCATGGTAATATTCTTATAAAAATTTCATTTAGGTCATATAAATTAATTAATTAACTTTATTTATTTATTTTTCTACTGAATATACTACCAATATGTGATATATATCAATTCCCCAAAACGATCAATTTTAGTTACTGCCTTTGATAAAAAATGTGTTTTAGACTCAACCATGGTCTCAAATTTTTTATCTAAGATTATTTTTAAGATTTATCTAATTTTTTTTTTGAAACAACATGTGGAAAATATAAAATATTTTTAATATTTTTATAAAATTAATTTCAGGCACATTAGGCCTTTGAATCGCATTTCCTCTCTGTGCTTGGCTCCGAAAATATATAAAGAAATATTTAAAATCTTATATGGAAAAAAATTGAATCTCTACACGTTATCACCTATGAATAAATGGAATTGGAACCAAACCTATATTACTATGAAGATAATATCCAGATTAATGACACTAGGTAATGAGTTTTGAGGAATTATATGACTTGGATATTAAAAGAACATTGGATAAATCAAAAGATAGAAGAGGCAACCAGGGAACCCAAATATATTATTATGAAGAACAACCGAAATATCTTCATGGGGTGAAATTATTGAAATTCAAAGGATGAAACTTTTTAGGAGGGAATAATGTAACACCCTCATACGTTAAGATATAGTTCTATCTAAATAAATGTAATCTCTACAATAGATTGTAGTACATGAAACCCCATTCCTAAATAAATCGTAATATAGTGTATCGTTATAACATAGCCATTAAATTAGTGGGTAAGAAGAGGAATAAAAATTTATAAAAATTATATATATATATATATAATTGATTCATCGGTTATTGTTTATGATAAATAAATATATGAATCATTTAAAAGAAAAAAAATGTGTTTTTAAAAACTATATTTTTCTAAAAGGATTTTTCATTTCTCTTTAGGAATATATTTTACAATTAATTCTCACCACTATTTATAAGAAATATCTAAAAAATGAAAATAATTTTATAAGTTATCATGTTAAAATTTAATTAGCGTAACGTTTTTAAAATTTTCTGGAAATATTTATTTTTCATCGAATAGTGAAAAATTATTATTTTTATTGAAAATATCCTTCACATTTAGAACATTTACAATGTTCCATTTTGTTTTGAATTGGTTTAAAATAAAAATAATTAAATTATATTATAATTAATTCTATTTATGTCATTCGAATGAATTTTATGTTGAATAATGATATAAATTTTTTTAAAACATTTTAATGGGTTTTCCTCGGAAACCCATTTTTTCATCGCTTCTAAGAGTTTAATTAAATTATTTCAATTATATATATAGAATTTAGTAAAATTTATTTAATATTTAGAAGGATAATAATTAATATTATGTAATATAGTGAACATAATTTTTTGACATAATGAAAAGTAAAAAACAATAAAAAATAATTACCCTGGTTAAGGTTAAAACAGGTTTATCTGGTGGTTAAACTAAGAATATAAGTGTTAAAATGACCTTAACACTAGTAAAATTTCAATTTTATAGCCATATATCAGCCACATATCACCCATTTTTCAATAATTGTCTATTTTTTATCTATGTTCCAAGAGAAAAATGTGGTTATCACTATTTCTTTTAAAACTTTCAAGTGTGTCATCTCTCCTACTTATAAAAGGCCACCCATGTCCTATCATCTTAAAAATTACATATCACTTTGGATTGACCAATAAATACCCATATATATTTATTATTTTGTACCAGCTATTAGAGGATTTTTATTGAACATAAATTCAATCTTGTGATGAATTAGGTATAAACCTAAAGATGTTGTCTAAATTAGATGTAAATTTCTTAACCATCCAATTCAAATTTACTACATTTTATACTCATTAAAATCATCAAAAAAATATGATAAAATTATAACACCAGTATCTTTTATAAAGTTATGTTTTTATAATAATATCATATCCTATATCCTTCTCCACTTTTATCGAATTAGAAATGAAACTGTCAATCGTGTGTACGACAGCCTACCACCTCACGAATAGATAAAATTCTTTTTCTATCACCATATAACATGGAAAGATATAATGATGTATTCAACATGTTAATATGTTATTTATTAAATTAATATATTTTTTTAATTAAAATATCACATATACCTCCTTACCATCCAACCCATTGCAAAATAATAATGTCGTCCGTGTGTACGTGTGGACAACAGCCTCCACATAACGATGTGAACTATTTTTCATTTTTATTTTGACACTAATTTTAATAAGGATATATTTAAGTAATATATATATTATTTGAATAATAATGGTTCAATAAAGTTGAAAAATTATTTTCCATAGTTTTGTTCCATCTTTTGGAAAATGTTAAACATCGTTCATGTGTACGTAAGACCTACAATCTACATTAATGACATTACTCATTTAACCATCTGTAAATTCTATAGACTATAATTAGTACATATATAAAGATTATATTGGATACTAAAATCATATTTTACATTGTCAAGATAATGGAATTTTAATCAATATTAAAAGAACAAAAACATACATTAAAAAAGAAGCAACTATCACAAGAGTAACTATTTTAACAAAGAATTTTTTATAAATGCTTCATCATAGACTATAATTGTAACATACCTAGATTTTAAAATAAGTAAATTATGTTTTATAGTTTATTAGAAATACAACATTGAGTATAAATGAACCCTGAAATAATTTTGTTGTAAATTTGACCGCTATAACCTAGTCGTTATATTGGCAGGTAAGAATGGTATTAAATATTTGTGAAATATATGTATTCAAATGTACTAATAAATATAAATTTATTTATAAATTCTTATTAAATAATCACTCAATTTTTAGTAATGTAATTTTATTCATCAAAAATATTTTTATGTCAAAAATTATTTTTTATTAATTTGGTGAACAAATATTATAATTAATTTTTGATATTTTAGGAAATATAGTTCATAAAATTAGAATTATTATTTAATTAATCTTTTAAAAATTATATTTATGTTAAATTGTGTTTGTTTTCAAAAAATATTGTTTTTATTGTCTATAGTGAAAAATAACAATTTTTTTATAAATGTAAATTATTTTAATGAAATTAAATACTTAAAATGTCCAATTATATTTTGAATATTATTTCAAGTAACATGTGTATTATTTATTTATATTTAATCTACATAATCTCTTTTTATGAAACTTTATATTTTATTTTAGTATAATATTGTTTTGGATTTACAAATGATACTTTTATGAAAACTATTTCAAGGTGCATAATGTTTATCCTTTTTAATTGATTTAAAAACCCAAAAAAATTAATGATTAAAATTAAATTTATATATTATATATTATTAAATATTAATTTAAATTAATATAATTATTATTACTCGTCATATAGTTAATATAAAATCTTCTTTTACATGAAAAATACACGTCTTGAAATACCGTTGTTTCAGTAAGTTTATGGTTTTTATTTTAAATTAAATTTTTCGACTTATGTGAAATTTTTTTGGTAATATATATTTAATATTTGGAAAAAAAATAATTTATATTATCTAATGATTTCAACTTTATTTTCTTCTATAATTAAAACTGAAAGAAGTAAAAATATATTATCGCGATTAAGGTAATAATGGATTTACTTGGGGTAAACTAAAAAGATAATTTTTTAATGACCTAAATATTTCACAGAAATACATTTTATAGAAATATTTCCACCATGTAATTTATATTTCATGATAATGATCCATTTTTTATCACTGTTACGTTTGAAAAATGTGGTTAAACCTTTTTTCTCTTAAAAAATTATAGGTGCATCACTCACCTCAGTTATAAAAGGTCTCTCACTCTCCTCTCCTATTTACATATTAAAATCCATTTTCCTCAGCCAAGAATAATAAAAATACCTTCATTAATTTATTTATAATGAACTTATTCCCATGGTTTTATCATAATGGAATCCCATGAACAATTTTGGTGCAAACCTAAGGAGCTTGTTTGAATAACATGTATCGTTCTTACCAAATCATTTTTATTGTATCTATTCTTAAACAAACTTATAATATTATTCATTTATTATTATATAATAACACCAATATATCCCATATACATAGACGTTATTATGTTAATGAAATAACCATAATCCATATACACTTCCAAATAGTGGGAAACAGAATCACCATTCATGTGTAGGATGGATTACTGCCTCATGAACCAATGTCATTCGTTACTAATTTTCACCTCTCATGAATTTTTATAATGATATATTTATGGAATTTATATGATATATGTAACAAAATTATTCTTTATTAATTATTATATCACATATATCTTCATTTGTTTCTCGGTTTTTTCTAAAAAGTCTTTGAAATATTTCTAGGAATATTATGGTATAGAATCTCTGAGACGATGTGAGATTATAAAGCCCAATAAACTAGAAAGTAATATCTTAATGATAATAAATATATTAATATAAAATACATGTTTTTTTCAAAAAAATGTGGAATTAATCCCAAATGGATTTTCTGATTAGAAATTTAAGACCATTGTTGATTTTTGGATATGGGGTTTACCCCAGGCGAGACAAAATATTTGTCATCATTGGGCTCTTCAGTAAACTATTATCAAAGGATAAAATGATATAATAAATTAATTTAATATATTTATTTCATTATTTATATTAATTGACCTAGAATAATCTACATAAATATGTTTATGACTAAATCCCTAGGGTTAACTGTATAACCTAGAGATTGAGAGGATTCATTGGATATGAGTTTTTGGATGATCAGTGGTGGGAGTCAATAGATTAGATAGAGATTGATGATCATTACACTAGCCGAGTTATTGGATCCCACCAATGATAAAATTGAAATTCCATTCCTCGTCAGTAAATGATTCAAACTATTGGTAGGATTTTTGTGTGTGCATTTATTCCTATTGTATTTTATCCAAGAATCATGTGAATTAATAACCTAAAAAATTAATTTATGGATAGATCATTTGATTCTGGTAATTTTTTTATCTTCTTATAGTGTTGGAATTGGTATTTATTTAGGTTTTTTATCTTAATTTTTCATCATACAAAAACAAATTGTGTCCATAAAAAACATTGGATGAGGTATGTTTATAATGTTTTGTTTTTGTATATTTTTCTCTCCCTGTTTTATATGCATTCACTATATGGATTTATTTTGGCCTACATTTCAATGAATACATCATGAATGATAATTGTGAATATGTACTTTGGTAAAAAATAACACTACCCTAGTCCTGAGATGGATATCCGACATTATGGTTGTGGTGTAAAATTATTGTAGTAGATCCATAAAAGGAAATGGAGTTTGTGATAATGGTTTTGGAATACAAAACAGATGAGGCATGATGGAGGGAATTTCCTGGGTAGTGGATATGGTTGGAATATAGTAATTAATATAAAGAGGGATCAGTGAAACACATATTGGTGATGTAAGACACAATTTCCATCAAAATTGGTGGTTTTGGGTGGGTTTGATGAAGACATGTGAACAGTATGAAATTTCAATGAAATTCTTGACTACATTACATTTTTTTCAATGAACACATGTCTTGTAGTCCCCTCTATAAGTCTCTAGGGTTTCCATGTAGAGATAAGTATATCACATCATATGAAACATGTCACATTACATGCGACCCTTAACCAACCATCTTGGTGTATACATGGGGTGCATTCCTAGGAGGCCATGCATGGTTACATGTTGTGCAACCTATGTCGGTGGATCTACTTGTAAAATGGATTACATTCCTAAATTTCCATGTTTCCCCAAATTTCATGCACTTGGGAGGTACTCAAGTATACTAGAGTACATGGGATGATCCATGTACTTTGATAAGACAAAGTAAAATTGCATTGCCTAGTGTACGTAGGAATAGGAGTGATGGAACAATGAGTTCATGGGGGACATCTACAGATATTTTAGCTCAAGTTAAACCCCATTTACCTAAAGGGAAACACCATAAATTGTATAAAAGTTAATTTCATGTGTACATGAGACACGGGTAGGGACTTGATTTGTGAGATACTTCATATACCCCCTAGAGACACACCGAGTTCTCCATTAATGAAAGATTGGATTACTATTTCATCTCAAATTAGATTCATTATGATATTATGTGAAATTTCATATACAAGTATTGATTTAATGTGTTCCCTTGGTTTATTCCTATGAATTTTCGGTGTGGCATCCCATTCTTATCATAGAGGATGACCCCTCGGAAGCTTCATATTGATTAATGCAGTGTCGGTGAGTAACCTTATTCTGTTGTGAGTTATCTTAGATCACTTTTATAAATTATATAATTGAATATGGTCTCACACATTTTACCACATACCCATCATGGACATAGATCATTTATCCCTCCAGAATGCTTGGCGTGATCCTTATATCCCTCGTTTTCCTTTAGGTCGGGTTTGTGGAATTTTCTTAACTAACACCTTCAATAGAATAAATCCCCTATCTAAAAGGATTTTTTTAGTATGGTCTATCTTCCCCTTAATTAGCCTTGATAATTTACCACCAAGATGTGTATAGAGATTTGAAATTTCTGATAGGGTATTATCCAGTGGAATTTGTATCTCTGATGAAACCTCTCAGTTTTCTATGTGCTTCTTCTTAGATTGAGCTTACAGGAATGACCTTTGGGACTAGTGTCTTAAGTGGAAGTATATCTCAGGGAGATTTTCCTCTCAAAACTATTGACCCTTAGTATGAAGGATATGCTTCATTGTCTTGAAAATACCCAATGACTAAAATCTCTTAGGTTAGTTCCATCAGGTATGGAAGGGCATGTGGATTGAGATTTATTGGATGATCGTAACCATGAAACCTCACAAAAGATCTATGGCTCATGGTGGTTGAGACCTTTTAGGACTCATAGTCATTTAGGAATATATATAGGATACCCTTAGTTATCCTTATGTCTCATATCTTGTTTGACATACCAATGTTTGATGAGATTACTAATATTGATGCATTATCTTTGATGTTTCTAATGTGTCTTACTGGGTATTGTTATACTCACTTATATATGGTATCTGAACACACATTTTATGTCTTATAAATATGATGGAACTAATTATAGAGTCCTCAGAGAAAAAGGAGAATTTGTATCTTTTTTCAGACTAGACATACCAAAGTTCATATCGGTGTTGCATTAAAATAAGTCCCATCCATTTGAGAAGGTCGTACTTTATTCCCCAATTATGGGTGGTCTTGTATTTGGCCCCTTTAATGCTTTCCAATATTTTTTTGTACATAAATATGGGATATATTTCATTCATGCATTTATCTTGTAATATTTTATTAAATTTCTCAGTATTTTATGGGCTTGGATATATGTGCATGTGTACAGGTACATTAAGAAAATTCCTATAATTATAGACATACCATCTTGGTGCTTATTTCCAGCCACTACCCAATGGAGGCAGGCTTAGGGTAGTTTCATCTCGGACTTCCACTATCCAGGCGAGCCGAAGTGCATCGTTTTATGAAAGAGTGGTATTAAATTTGCTTCATCCTCATTTCAGTGTTTGGAGTTAGACTCGTTATGATTAATGGTTTATAATTTATGGAAATAGTGTTATGTGTTTTTAATTCTAATTTCAAACCATGGAATCCATTGTTGTTGTTGTAGCCTGCATATCCATTCACCAGGGCTCTGATAACCTAATTGTGGACTCGGTACATGTAGGAACTGGTAACAAGGAAATACTTTGGTACATGCATCATATAGAAAAGCAATGTGTTTTCCAAATCCTTCATGTGTTATATCACTAGATATACTCATTTATCATGGTATGTGTTGTCTTATTTTATGTTGTATTAAAAATGAAATCCAATGAGTTTTATGTAGCAGAATCAATAGTTTAATAAAATTTGTGATGAGGAATCACTAGAGAGGGTTAGTGTAGAGACCCAAAACATAACGTACATGGACATTACATTACTTTTTCGGAATACTTAGTACATAACAAAAACACACACACAAGGACCGTAATAGTTTAGTGTCTTTGGAAACATGGAATATAATCTTCTAATCATGGTGAAAGATCTTCAACATCTCCCAAAAAGATCTTCCTTTTTTACCGAAAACCTTTCTTTATATCCTGGGGGAAAAAACATAAAAGGGTGAGCTCAAATGCTCAGTAAGGGTAAACAAAATAAATATCAATCACATCATATACATAAGAACATAACTTTTGTAAATATTAACCTGCAAAAGAAATCATAATTTCATAACATGGGATAAATCATAGTAGTGAAATGAAATCCCAATCATCATAACTTAAAACATGAAACTTTGTGGTATACACACATAATCATAGAGAATCATTTCTTGTTATTCAAGACTCAATTCCAAGGCTATATTAGTGGACAAAATCCATTTCTGAACCGAGTCCACTCCTCGTTTCCGTCCTGTTTCACTGAACCGGTTTAACCTTCCATTCCAGCCATGTCTATATCATGAGATATAAAATCTTTACTCAATGCATTGGAGGTAGATATAGGTCCCACCCATCTCACAATGATACCATTCTTATGTGTGCCACAAAATCATAAACAATACATCATTGTATAACCCATGTAATAAAAATGGGAATCTTAAACATCATGACATCATAAAACAATTCATATAAGATAGAGGAATTCATAAAAATATTCCCATCACAACATAATCAAATCCATGTAATAATAGGGATAGAAATAGAACCCTATATTATCTTAGATGGAAAATAGTTTTGATAAAACACTTGAACTCCATTCTTGAGGAAAATATCCTTTCTACTTCAAAAACATTTTTCCTTTCTTAATATGTCATAAAATTTTTAAAATAAAAGAATATGATTAAAAATAAAATTCAAAACTTTTAAAGTTAGATTCTTGGAAATAATGTTTTAAAAATCCATTCATTTCGTATAAGTTAAAAAAACATTCTTCATGCTTTTGTCGGAAAAGTCAAAAAGTACCTCGTACGAAAAATGGCAAAAGATTCCTTTCATATATTTTACTAAAAACTCACTGAATGGTAAAATTGGATTTAAAAAATTGTAGGTGGATGGAAATAATATTAGATATCTAGGAAACATGGATGTGGATGATAAAATACACCCCAATAAATTTCAAAGTATAAACAATCTCGGATAAAAATGAGATGGTGATATTTTCTCTTACCTTAGGTCCGATTTTCTTCGTAAGTGTCCGAACCTCCGGTATAATGATTTAAATAATGTCATTTACTTATTCCAAAATCATAATCATTGTTATGATATCATATATGGTTCACTTATGACTTTATTTTACCCGTTCTTTTGTAAATTGCATGTTAAAGAGCGTTTTGGGTAAAATCGTTTCATTTGTCGTCCGTGTTTTGACTTGTAATTATTCATATGATTACATAGATCATGATTACATAATTCCAGAATATAAAACATGATTTATATATAATATATATTCAGAATATACATATATATAATAGATCAGTAAATGGAAAGAAATACACCGTTCATGGAGACGGTAGGCCGTACGTACGCATGAACGTTGTTTTCGTTTCCTTATTGAGTTTAATGGAATTAATTATATGACATACATATATATAAACATAAATCCAGTATCATTATTATGTCATATATTTCATGATTACTTATTATATATACTTTATAATCATTCATGAATGGTTAACGTGGAGAATGAATCTCATCGCGTCGTGGAGACGGTAGTCCGTACGTACGCACGAGCGATGATATCGTTCTCATGATCGTGGAATTGTATTGGAGTGTATGTATACTATTTCATAATATATATCAATTTAAAATAATCATATATAGTTATTATGTACACCATTATACCCATCCAAGTAAGGTGGTGATGGAAAATATATTACACAACGGCGTGGAGACGGTATTCCGTACGTACGCACGCATGGTGATTTCGTTTTCCGTAGGATGGATAGATGGTGAAATAGGGTTGTTTCATACATATAATAACATATCAGTATATGAGGGATACTGATGTTATTACTTCATAATGAAACAACCTATGAAGAATAACTGGAAGAAGAAATAAAGTTGAAAAAATCGATAACGGACATTACCTCTTCTTTGAGGCACCTCTTTGAGATCTCCTTTTAGGGAACTAAAATTGGTCTTTGAGGAAGACCAGAACATCTAGGATGTTTCTAGGGAAGTGGAGAAGAGAATTTGTCAGTGGTTGGACGATCTTTAAGGCTCAATGTGGTGTGAGGAAGAGAGGGAGGAGATGCCCTTTTATGAGGGAGGAGAGGGGCTCTTTTGGAAAAACTAAAAATATTATTTTATTATAAAACCAAATTTGGTTTTAAACAGATCCAAATTGATTTATTTAGAATATAAGGTGGGTATGGGTCGAAATCATCTCATCCAATATAATTTAGACAAGTTTAGGTTCCTATTTTAACCTTATCATTTATATTTAACTTCAAGTTAGATAATTTTACTTTTACCGTGTCTTTTTGTGTTCTTACTTTATAAGGTTAATAAACATACTATAAGAAGCCAAACGAACCCCAACTTTTTTATTATTAATATATATAACCTTATCTAAGTCATTTTTCATAACCTTAGATTTTTAGGAATAAAATAACAATTAATAATATAATATTTGTTTTAAAAACTATTTTATGTCAATTTTGACACTATTTAGTAATTGATTTTTGTGAAACTCATAACAGAATGATTAGTTAGAAAAAAGTTAATTAAATAAATACGAACATGTCATATTAATCTATAAAATTACTTTAATTCATAAAAAGGCTCGAATTACATTTATTTGGGTATTTATAACATTAATTATGTCAATATTTCATTAAAAAGATAATTACTACATCATCATTGTGTCATAAATAAATTAACTTATTTAAAGTCTAAAAATTAAAAATAAAATATCATTATGTAGAAAATCTTTTTAGATTTCTAATGAATATTTATAGTCTAATTTATCTTATGTATAACCCTATATTAAAAATGATTTTCTTATTAAACATTGATTTTAACTATTTTAACCCTTCTTTAAATAAATTAATAATAAATGCCCTAATCTAATTCAAGTGGGCCTAAATGGTCATATTTTATTCCTAAGGTTGTTTTTGGTCGAATTAAACTTATCCAATAGAATTAGTACATGTGTTAGGGTAATAATAATATCATTTTACCCTTAATTTTCCTATTTACTTTTAACCGTGGTAAATAAAAGTAAAAAAGTTACTATTCACCAAAAACTATTTTCATCTCATTGAACCACATTTTACTTGCTGACATCAACCGTGTCTCTCGGATTTTTGAAATTCCACTCACAGAAGCGGTAAAATTATGTTTTATGAAAAAAATCAGTTTTTTAACTACCACTTAGTGGTTTCACTATTCATCAAAAAATGAAAGTTTCCAGAAAAATACCAAAAACTAGGCCTAATCTATATTTGATATTATGAATTGAAAAATGAAGTTTATTTTACCAAATTCAAAACATATCTGTTACATTAATAAATTTAAAAATTAATTCTCATCGTCAAAACAAATAGCGTGTTTTTAAGAGATAATAACTATCAAAAGATTGACACTTGTTTATGTCTGGTTTTAATGTGAAATTACATCCAATGAACAACATTGTATTAAATTGTAAAAATATATTCTAAATATAATTTAAAACCACTCAAATTAATAATTTATCACTATTAATTATTTCGATTAAAAAAAGTTGTTTTTAATTAAAATTTAGTAATTTTCACTATTCATCAGAATATGAAAGTTATCAGAAAAGTAACAAAATTTCACCATAAGCTAATTTCAATATTCCGAATCCCAAAATGAAGTCCATTTTGAAAAATAAAATTTACAAAATTTCAAAAAGTGGTTATTACTATTCATAATGACTAGTTTTAATAATATTTTAATAGCATATCGTTGTTTAGTGAAACTCGGTATTGCGTACTACACACGCTATCGAGGAAGGTCGCGATTGCATGTAATGATAGGCAAGTCAAGGATGCGTGTTGTGAAAGCTCCTTTTGGTGTAGCGTACAACACAAGACATTAATGAAATTAAAAAGAATATTTTTCATAAAATCTCGGGGTGTTACATTATACCCCCCTTAAAATGAATTTCGCCCTCGAAATTCGTCGGGGTTATAAATGGTTTACTACTCGAATGTTTCTTTAATAGAAACCCACATCATAAAAAGGAATACCAAAACCAATCTTTAAAAACAAAATCATTAAACGTAACTGTTACCCAAATAAACTAATCACTAGGTTTCCACATAGGTGAAAATATGGATATGGAAGAGAAATTTGACCATCATGTTCTGGTGGAGAGTGGTAGAAAACCTGGCTATGGAAAATCCAGCAATCACAAAGCCATAAATTTTTTACGATCTAAGGTACCATCTGATTCATCAGATATAAGAGCACTAGGACAACATTTTTAGTTTTCAAGATCATTTCCCTAAAGTTGATGAAATTGGAATTAGAGGAAATACTTTCATGATTTTGGTATAGTCTCACTGTTGGTCGTTCTTTGGACAATTTCCACTTCATCTCATAAATAAATGAAGTTGAATTTGTCATTCGTGATGTGTTAGCAGATCATGTGATAGAATTATGGGTCATTCCATCTTTTTCAAATAAAAGGTTAGCAAAAATTATCAAATATACATAAGTCCATCTATGGTGAGATTAATCATATATGGTTCCTGAAATGGACTTATACTTCTTATATTATACTTCTTAATATAATAAAACTATTTTCTACTAAACAGGGACTTCCTATAGGCCAGTGGTAGGCGATAAAGGCCAGTCGCATTTCGGTTGTGGGTTTGATTCCCACAGCCTTGTCCGACGCGATGGGTCGTCGTCCATCCTGCAGGTTGTCCTTTTTCTAAAACTACATTACTGTAACATCCCATAAATAATATCAAAAAAAGTTCTATTATTAAACAATACTAACTTATGTCCAACATAATCCATTCCAATATTTAGTCTTATCTAAAATACTTCGGTCCAATCTCATAGTATAAAGAAAACGATGTCATCAACCAAGCATGTGAACACCATCATTTATCCCCCATATATCTTGTTGGTCACATTACAATCATGTGAATACCTTAATCATGTATTCTCTTGAAAAATGAATACCCATTAAACCTTAGGGAAAACATGAATGTTGTCAAAAGTTAACTCTTTCAACATACCAGAATCCAAAAATTTTATATACTCAAACCATGATATCACTTAGTCCTTATATCAATCATGAGCTCATGAATACAGTCAAACATTTCATTTCCTCCTTATCCCATCATTATGGGCATATCATCTGCTTTCAAAAATATTTGAATCACTTTTCATGGTTACTGGTACCTTAAAATTATTGAAAACCACAATAGAATAATAAAAAAATATTCTAATACACAATAAAAGTACCTCAACAACATTATTCTTGAATACCAATACATAAACACTTCAATCCATCCTCTTCAATTATTGTCCTGGAATAAGTCCTTCATTGATTTAGAAGTAACTTTTTAGGTCAGGGCATTGAGTTGGATAATGCCCATGTTCTCCACAAATAATACATCGAACTCCATAATATTCTGTCACTCTATGACCCTTTTCTCCACACAGATAACATTGGTCCCTCCATTTGAGGTATTCTCAAGGTTCTTCTTCCCTTCTTTAGAAATCTCAATCTTCCTTTCTTTATGCTCCTCAACATGTGAACATGCATAATAGTCTATCTTCGTCTTCTTTGATGAATTAGGAAAACCACTAAATTTCACCTTTTTAATCATATATCGCGATGACTGATTCGACATAATCACAATATCTTTCTATCTAGGCATTACACAATTTTGTTGCTCATAGTCACCAATTTGTCCATTGGATTCAATGTTATTTGAATTCCTTCCAGTTCCCTCCAATAACTAAAACAAAAAAATAATTCTATGAGAGGCAAAAATCATGCTAGAGAAAACAACATATTAAAGGGGGAGTACCCTCAATATCTAACATCTTAGGTTAAATTATAATACCGTTAGTGAAATTATAGGACTATAACCTATATGTATACTTAACCTTAGAGACATCCCTAGACATACCTTAGACATATCTCTAGGGATCTCACTAACGTTTTCGCATCCTAGTTTCCAAAGGTTGACTAAACCTTTCCTTTGATACCAACTGTAGAGACCCGAAGCTTAACATACATGAGCATTACATTACTTTTTCGGAATACTTGGTACATAACAAAAACACACACATAAGGACCATAATAGTTTAGTGTCTTTGGAAACTCGGAATATAATCTTCTAATTGTGGTGAAAGATCTTCAACATCTCCCAAAAAGATCTTCCTTTTTTTTACCTAAAACCTTTCTTTATATCCTGGGGAAAATAAAACATAAAAGGGTGAGCTCAAATTCTCCGTAAGGGTAAACAAAAGAAATATCAATCACATCATATACATAAGAACATAACTTTTGGAAATCTTAACCTGCAAAAGAAATCATAATTTCATAACATGGGATAAATCATAGTAGTGAAATGTAATCCCAATAATCATAACTTAAAACATGAAACTTTGTGGCATACACAAATAATCATAAAGAATCATTTCTTGTTAGTCAAGACTCAATGCCAAGACTATCTTAGTGGAAAAAATCCATTTCTGAACCGAGTTCACTCCTCATTTCAGTCCTATTTCACTGAACTAGTTTAACCTGCCGTTCCAGCCATGTCTATCTCATGAGATATAAAATCATTACCCAATGCATTGGAGGGAGATATAGGTCCCACCCATCTCATAATGATACCATTCTTATGTGTGCCACAAAATCATAAATCATACATCATAGCATAACCCATGTAATAAAAATGGGAATCTTAAACATCATGAAATCATAAAACAATTAATATAAGATAAAGGAATACATAAAAATATTTCTGTCACAACATAATCAAATCCATGTAATAATAGGGATAGAAATATAACCCTATATTATCTTAGATGGAAAATAGTTTTGATAAAACACTTGAACTCCATTCTTGAGGAAAATATCCTTTCTACTTCAAAAAAAATTTTCCTTTCTTAACATGTCATACAATTTTTAAACTAAAAGAAGTTGATTAAAAATAAACTTGAAAACTTGTAAATTAAGCTTCTTGGAAATAATATTTTAAAAATCCATTCATGTTGTATAAGTTAAAAAAACATTCTTCATACTTTTGTCGGAAAAGTAAAAAAGTACCTCGTATGAAAAACGACAAAAGATTCCTTTCATATATTTTACTAAAAACTCACCGAAGGGTAAAATGGGATTTAAACAATTGTAGGTGGATGGAAATAATATTACATATTGAGGAAACAGGGATGTGGATGATAAAATAAACCCTAGTAAATTTCAATGTATAAACAATCTCGGATAAAAATGAGATTGTGATATTTTCCCTTACCTTAGGTCTGATTTGCTTCATAACTGTCTGAACCTCCTGTATAATGATTTAAATAATGTCATTGACTTATTCCAGAATCATACTCATTTTTATGATATCATATATGGTTTACTTATGACTTTATTTTACCCGTTCTTTTGTAAATTCCATGTTAAAGAGCGTTTTGGGTAAAATCGTTTCATTTGTCGTCTGTGTTTTGACTTGTAATTATTCATATGATTTCTTAGATCATGATTACATAATTCTAGAATATTAAACATGATTTATATATAAAATATATTCAGAATATACATATATATATAAAAGATCAGTAAATGGAAAGAAATACACCGTTCATGGAGACGGTAGGTCGTACGTACGCATGAACGCTGTTTTTGTTTCCTTATTGAGTTGAATGGAATTAAGTAGATGACATACATATATATTCACATAAATCCAGTATCATTATAATGTCATATATTTCATTATTACTTATTATATATACTTTATAATCATTCATGAATGGTTAACGTGGAGAATGAATCTCATCGCGTCGTGGAGACAGTAGTTCGTACGTACGCACGAGCAATGATATCGTTCTCATGATCGTGTAATTGTATTGGAGTTTATGTATACTATTTCAGAATCTATATCACTTTAAAATGATCATATATAGTTGTTATGTACACCATTATACCCATCCAAGTAAGGTGGTGATGGAAAATAGATTACACCATGGCGTGGAGACGGTATTCCATTCGTACGCATGCGCGGTGATTTCGTTTTCCGTAGGATGGATAGATGGTTAAATAGGGTTGTTTAATAATTATAATAACATATTAGTATATGAGGGTTACTGATTTTATTACTTCATAATGAAAAAACCTAAGAATAAGAAGTGGAAGAAGAAATAAAGTTGAAAGAATCGGTAACGGACATTACCTCTTCTTTGAAGCGCCTCTTTGAGATCTCCTTTTAGGGCACTAAAATTGGTCTTTGAGGAATACCATAACCTCTAGGATGTTTCTAGGGAATTTTATAAGGGAATTTGGCAGGTGTTGGCTGAGCTTGAAGGCTCAAAGTGGTGTGAGGAGGAGAGGGAGGAGGTGCCCTTTTATAAGGGAGGAGAGGGGCTCTTTTGGAAAAACAAAAAATATTATTTTATTATAAAGCCAAATTCAGTTTTAAATAGCTCCAAATTGATTTATTTCTAAGCTAAGGTGGGGATGGGTCGAAATCCTCTCATACAATATAAGTTAGACAAGTTTAGGTTCCTATTTTAACCTTATCATTTATATTTAACTTTAAGTTAGATAATTTTACTTTTATGGTGTCTTTTTATGTTCTTACACTATAAGGTTAATAAACTTACTATAAGACACGAAAAGAACCCCAAGTTCTTTATTATTAATATATATAACCTTATCGAAGTCATTTGTCTGAACCATCGATTTTTAGGAATAAAATAACAATTAATAATATAATATTTTTTTTAAAACTATTTTATGTCAATTTTGACACTATTTAGTAATTTGTTTTTGTGAAACTCATAAAAGAATGATTAGTTCGAAAAAATTTAATTATATCAATAATAACATGTTTTATTAACCTATAAAATTAGTGAAATTCATAAAAAGTCTAAAATTAAATTTATTTGTGTATTTATAACATCAATTATGTTAATATTTGATTAATAAGATAATTACTGCATCATCATTTTGTCATAAATAAATTAACTTATTTAAAGTCTAGAAATTAAAAATAAAATATCATTATGTAGGAACTCTTTTTAGATTTATAATGAATATTTATAGTCGAATTTATCTTATGTATAACCCTATATTAAAAATTATGTTCTTATTAAACATTGATTTTAACTATTTTAACCCTTCTTTAAATAAATTAATAATAAATGTCCTAATCTAATACAAGTGGGCCTAAATGGTCATATTTTATTCCTAAGGTTGTTTTGGTCGAATTAAACTTATCAAATAGAATTAGGACATGTGTTAGGGTAATAATAATATCATTTTTTCCCTTTAATTACCCTCTTTACTTTTAACCGTGGTAAATAAAAGTAAAAACGTTACTATTCAACAAAAACTATTTTCATCTTATTGAACCACATTTTACTTAATGGCATCAACCATGTTGCTCGGATTTTTGAAATTCCACTCACAGAAGCAGTAAAATTAAGTTTTATGAAAAAAAATCAGTTTTTTAACTACCACTTAGTGGTTTCACTATTCATCAAAAAAGGAAAGTTTCCAGAAAAAAACAAAAAATATAGGCCTAAGCTATATTTTATATTATGAATTCAAAAATGATGTTTATTTTACCAAATTCAAAACATATCTGTTACATTAACTAATTTAAAAATTAATTCCCGTCGTCAAAACAAATAGCGTGTTTTTAAGAGATAATAACTATCAAAAGATTGACACTTGTTTATGTCTGGTTTAAATTTGAAATTACATCCAATGAACAACATTGTATTAAATTGTAAAAATATATTCTAAATATAATTTAAAACCACTCAAATTAATAATCTATCACTATTAGTTATTTCGATTAAAAAAAGTTGTTTTTAATTAAAATTTAGTAATTTTCACTATTCATGGGAATATGAAAGTTATCCGAAAAGTACCAAAATTTCACCCTAAGCTAATTTCAATATTCTGAATCCAAAAATGAAGTCCATTTTGAAAAATAAAATTTAAAAAATTTCAAAAAGTGGTTATTACTATTCATAACGACTAGTTTTAATAATATTTTAATAGCACATCGTTGTTTAGTGAAACTTGATATTGCGTACTACACACGCTATCGAGGAAGGTCATGATTGCATGTAATGAAAGGAAAGTCAAGGATTTGTGTTGTGCAAGCTCCTTTTGGTGTAGCGTACAACACAAGACATTAATAAAATTAAAAAAAATATTTTTCATAAAATCTCGGGGTGTTACATTCTACCCCCCTTAAAATGAATTTTGCCCTCGAAATTCGTCGGGGTTATAAATGGTTTACTACTAGAAAGTTTATTTAATATAAACCCATATTGTAAAAAGGAATACCAAAACCAATATTTAAAAACAAAAGCATTAAACGTAACGGTTACCCAAATAAACTAACCACTGGGTTTCCACATAGGATAAAATATGGATATGGAAGAGACATCTAACCATCATGTTCTGATGGAGAGTGGTAGAGAACATGGCTATGGAAAAGCCAGAAATCACAAAGCCATAAATTTGTGACGATCTAAGGTACCATCTCATTCATCAGATATAAGAGCACTAGGAAAACATTTTTGGTTTTCAAGATCATTTCCCTAAAGTTGATGAAATTGGAATTACAAGAAATACTTTCGTGATTTTGGTATAGTCTCACCGTTGGTCGTTCTTTGGACAATTTCCACTTCATCGCTTAAAGAAATGAAGTTGAATTTGTCATTGGTGATGTGTTAGCAGATCATGTGATAGAATTTTGGTTTATTCCATCTGTTTCAAATAAAAGGATAGCAAAAATTATCAAATATACATAAGTCCATCTATGGTGAGGTTAATCATATATGGTTCTTGAAATGGACTTATACTTCTTATATTATACTTCTTAACATAATAAAACTAGTTTCTACTAAACAGGGACTTCCTATAGGCCAGTGGTAGGAGATAAAGGCCAATCGCACTTCCGTTGTGGGTTCGATTCCCACAGCCTTGTCCGACGCGATGGGTCGTCGTCTGTCCTGCAGGTTGTCCTTTTTCTAAAACTACATTACTATAACATCCCATAAATAATATCAAAAAAAGTTCTATTCTTAAACAATACTAACTTATGTCCAACATAATCCATTCCAATATTTAGGCTTATCTAAAATACTTCGGTCCAAGCTCATAGTATAATGAAAACGATGTCATCAACCAAGCATGTGAACACCATCATTTATCCCCAATATACCTTGTTGGTCACATTCCAATCATGTGAATACCTTAATCATATATTCTCTTGAAAAATGAATACCCATTAAACCTTAGGGAAAACATGAATTCTCTCAAAAGTTAACTCTTTCAACATACCAAAATCCAAAAATTCTATATACTCAAACCATGATATCACTTAGTCCTTATATCAATCATGAGCTCATGAATACTGTCAAACATTTCATTTTCTCCTTATCCCTTCATTAGGCGCATATCATCTGCTTTCCAAAATATTTGAATCACTTTTCTTGGTTACCGGTAACTTAAAATTATTGAAAACAACAATAGAATAATACAAAAATTTTCTAATACACAATAAAAGTACCTCAAAAACATTATTCTTGAATACCAATAAATAAACACTTCAATCCATCCTCTTCAATTATTGTCCTGGAATAAGTCCTTCCTTGATTTACAAGTACCTTTTTAGGTCAGGGCATTGAGTTGCGTAATGCCCATGTTTTCCAAAAATAATACATTGAACTCCATAACAGTCTGTCACTCTATGAACCTTTTCTCCACACAGAAAACATCGGTCCCTCCATTTGAGTTATTCCTCAAGGTTCTTCTTCCCTTCTTTAGAAATCTCAATCTTCCTTTCTTTATGCTCCTCAACATGCGAACATGCATAATAGTCTATCTTCCTCTTCTTTGATGAATTAGGAAAACCTCTAAATTTCACCTTGTTAATCATATATCGTGATGACTGATTCGGCATAATCAAAATATCTTTCTCTCTAGGCAATACACAATTTTGTTGCTCATAGTCACCAATTTTTCCATTGGATTCAATGTTAACCGAATTCCTTCTGGTTCCCACCATTAACTAAAATAGAAAAAGAGTTCTGTGAGAGTCAAAAATCATGCTATAGAAAACAACATAGTAAAGGGGGAGTACCCTCAATATCTAACATCTTAGGTTAAATTCTATGATCGTTAGTGCAATTCTAGAACTATAACCTATACGTATACTTAACCTTAGAGACATCCCTAGACAGACCATAGACATATCTCTAGGGATCTCACTAACGTTTTCGCATCCTAGTTTCCAAAGTTTGACTAAACCTTTAATATGATACCAACTGTAGAGACCTGAAGCTTAACGTACATGGACATTACATTACTTTTGTGTAATACATAGTACATAACAAAAACACACACACAAGGACCGTAATAGTTTAGTGTCTTTGGAAACTCGGAATATAATATTCTAATCGTGGTGAAAGATCTTCAAATTCTCCCAAAAAGATCTTCCTTTTTTTACCTAAAACGTTTCTTTATATCCGGGGGAAAATAAAACATAAAATGGAAATATCAAATGCTCAGTAAGGGTAAACAAAAGAAATATCAATCACATCATATACATAAGAACATAACTTTTGGAAATCTTAACCTGCAAAAGAAATCATAATTTCATAACATGGGATAAATCATAGTAGTGAAATGTAATCCCAATAATCATAACATAAAACATGAAACTTTGTGGCATACACACATAATCATATAGAATCAATTCTTGTTAGTCAAGACTCAATGCCAAGACTATCTTAGTGGACAAAGTCCATTTCGGAACCGAGTTCACTCCTCATTTCAGTCCTGTTTCACTGAACTAGTTTAACCATCCGTTCCAGCCATGTCTATGTCATGAGATATAAAATCTTTACCCAATGCATTGGATGGAGATATAGCTCCCACCCATCTCATAATTATATCATTCTTATGTGTGCCACAAAATCATAAACCATACATCATAGCATAACCCATGTAATAAAAATGGGAATCTTAAACATCATGACATCATAAAACAATTCATATAAGATAAAGGAATTCATAAAAATATTTCCATCACAACATAATCGAATCCATGTGATAATAGGGAAAGAAATAGAACCCTATATTATCTTAGATGGAAAATAGTTTTGATAAAACACTTGAACTCCATTCTTGAGGAAAATATCCTTTCTACTTCAAAAACATTTTTCCTTTCTTAACATGTCATACAATTTTTAAACTAAAAGAAGTTGATTAAAAATAAACTTGAAAACTTGTAAATGAAGCTTCTTGGAAATAATTTTTTAAAAATCCATTCATGTTATATAAGTTAAAAAAAACATTCTTCGTACTTTTGTCGGAAAAGTCAAAAAGTACCTCGTACGAAAAACGACAAAAGATTCCTTTCATATATTTTACTAAAAACTGACCGAAGTGTAAAATTAGATTTAAACAATTTTAGATGGATGGAAATAATATTAAATATTGAGGAAACATGGATGTGGATGATAAAATACACCCTAGTAAATTTCAATGTATAAACAATCTCGAATAAAAATGAGATTGTGATATTTTCCCTTACCTTAGGTCTGATTTGCTTCAAAACTGTCTGAACCTCCTGTATAATGATTTAAATAATGTCATTGACTTATTCCAGAATCATACTCATTGTTATGATATCATATATGGTTCACTTATAAATTTATTTTACCTGTTCTTTTGTAAATTCCGTGTTAAAGAGCGTTTTGGGTAAAATCGTTTCTTTTGTCGCCCGTGTTTTGACTTATTCATATGATTACATAGATCATGATTACATAATTCCAGAATATAAAACATGATTTATATATAATATATATTTAGAATATACATATATATAATAGATCAGTAATTGGAAATAAATACACCGTTCATGGAGACGGTAGGTCGTATTTACGCATGAACGCTGTTTTCTTTTCCTTATTGAGTTGAATGGAATTAATTATATGACATACATATATATACACATAAATCCAGTATCATTATTATGTCATATATTTCATGGTTTCTTATTATATATACTTTATAATCATTCATGAATGGTTAACGTGGAGAATGAATCTCATCGCGTCGTGGAGACGGTAGTCCGTACGTACGCACGAGCGATGATATCATTCTCATGATCGTGGAATTGTATTGGAGTGTATGTATACTATTTTAGAATCTATATCACTTTACAATAATCATATATAGTTATTATTTAAACCATTATACTCATCCAAGTAATGTGGTGATGGAAAATAGATTACACCACGGTGTGGAGACGGTATTCCGTACGTACGCACGCGCGGTGATTTTGTTTTCCGTAGGATGGATAGATGGTGAAATAGGGTTGTTTAATACTTATAATAAAATATCACTATATGAGGTATACTGATTTTATTACTTCATAATGAAACAACCTAATAAGAAGAAGTGGAAGAAGAAATAAAGTTTAAATAATCGGTAACAGACATTACCTCTTCTTTGAAGCGCCTCTTTGAGATCTCCTTTTAGGGCACTAAAATTGGTCTTTGAGCAAGACCACAACCTCTAGAATGTTTCTAGGGAATTGGATAAGAGAATTTGTCAGGGTTTGGCCGAGATTGAAGACTCAAAGTGGTGTGAGGAAGAGAGGGAGGAGGTTCCCTTTTATAAGGGAGGAGAGAGGCTCTTTTGGAAAAACAAAAAATATTATTTTATTATAAAGCCAAATTCAGTTTTAAATAGCTAAAAATTGATTTATTTCGAAGCTAAGGTGTTCATGGGTCGAAATCCTCTCATCCAATAGAAGTTAGACAAGTTTAGGTTCATATTTTAACCTTATCATTTATATTTAACTTTAAGTTAGGTAATTTTACTTTTACCGTGTCTTTTTGTGTTCTTACACTATAAGGTTAATAAACTTACTATGAGAAGCCAAACGAACCCCAAGTTGTTTATTATTAATATATATAACCTTATCTAAGTCTTTTTTCGGAACCATATATTTTTAAGAATAAAATAACAATTAATAATATAATATTTTTTTAAAAAACTATTTTAGGTCAATTTTGACGTTATTTAGTAATTGATTTTTTTGAAACTCATAACAGAATGATTAGTTCGAAAAAATTTAATTATATCAATAATAACATGTTATATTAACCTAGAAAATTATTTTAATTCATAAAAAGTCTCAAATTACATTTATTTGGGTATTTATAACATCAATTATGTCAATATTTCATTAATAAGATAATTACTACATCATTTTGTGTCATAAATAAATTAACTTATTTAAAGTCTAAAAATTAAAAATAAAATATCATTATGTAAGAACTCTTTTTAGCTTTCTAATTAATATTTATAGTCGAATTTATCTTATGTATAACCCTATATTAAAAATGATTTTCTTATTAAACTTTGAGTTTAACTATTTTAACCCTTCTTTAAATAAATTAATAATAAGTGTCCTAATCTAATCCAAGTGGGCCTAAATGGTCATATGTTATTACTAAGGTTGTTTTTGGACGAATTACACTTATCCAATAGAATTAGGACATGTGTTAGGGTAATAATAATATCATTTTTACCCTTAATTACCCTATTTACTTTTAACCGTAGTAAATAAAACTAAAAAGTTACTATTCACCAAAAATTATTTTCATCTCATTGAACTACATTTTACTTACTGACATCAATATTATCTCTAGGATTTTTGAAATTCCACTCATAGAAGTGGTAAAATTAAGATTTATGAAAAAAATCAGTTTTTTAACTACCACTTAGTGGTTTCACTATTCATCAAATAATGAAAGTTTCCAGAAAAATACCAAAAATTAGGCCTAAGCTATATTTGATATTATGAATTAAAAAATGATGTTTATTTTTCCAAATTCAAAACATATCTGTTATATTAACTAATTTAAAAATTAATTCCCATCCTCAAAACTAATAGCGTGTTTTTAAGAGATAATAACTATCAAAAGATTGACACTTGTTTATGACTGGTTTAAATGTGAAATTACATCCAATGAACAACATTGTATTAAATTGTAAAAATATATTCTAAATATAATTTAAAACCACACAAATTAATAATTTATCACTATTAATTATTTCGATTAAAAAAGTTGTTTTTAATTAAAATTTAGTATTTTTCACTATTCATCAGAATATGAAAGTTATCCGAAAAGTACCAAAATTTCACCCTAAGATAATTTCAATATTTCGAATCCAAAAATGAAGTCCATTTTGAAAAATAAAATTTACAAAATTTCAAAAAGTGGTTATTACTATTCATAACGACTAGTTTTAATAATATTTTAATAGCATATCGTTGTTTAGTGAAACTCGGTATTGCGTACTACACACACTATCGAGGAAGGTCGCGATTGCATGTAATGAAAGGAAAGTCAAGGATGCGTTTTGTGCAAGCTCCTTTTGGTGTAGCGTACAACACAAGACATTAATAAAATGAAAACGAATATTTTTCATAAAATCTCGGGGTGTTAGAGTTAGTCATGTGGCGGTCTCTCTTTAGGACGATCGGCAGTTGTAACTTTCTCTTATTGATCAGTTTATAAACCGACCCTCAATGGTTTATGTGGATGACACATTTCAAGTTGATTCATATATCACCCTTTTATTTCTAGATGAGGATACCTAGGGTTTTATTATATAACATGAGGTTCTAAGGTAGAGATCTTATGTGAGGATGGGTAGGTAGTATCAGCATATAGTAAGCATGTGATGTAATTCATGAAATATGAGGTTTCAATGGAGTCTTTTGGGATTGTTTTGTTCTAGGAGGATAAGAGGTTAATTTTCTTGTGATGGGAGAGGAAATCTCACCTAGTATTACCCACCTATCATGATTCACTCAGATATATTGTTTATGGACCACCTAGTGTGAGGAAGTACATGAAACAAGGAGGTATGTAGGGAAGAGAACATGATTGAGGAGCTGGAGTAGTAGTATGACTTGTTTGGCCCTTTGTTTTGATGCTACCACCACCACCACTGGGTTGAACACTCAAGAATCTGGAAGCTAGTGGTCAGAATCTTGGACAGCTACAAGAACTAGAGGATTTTATCCGGTGGCTCTATGAGTGTTTTGAGGTATGATCTGTGTTCCTTATACTTTTTTAGAATTTCTAATAGACATAGGTATGAGACACTATTTTCCCTCCTTTTTTCAATTATTTTTTTATAAAAATTAAATATCAGTAGATCCCGACGTTGGGGGTGTTTTGACATGACTTTAGACATTTAAGGATGAGGTAAAATTCCCCTAACCATATAAATTATTGATACATTGCCTAAAAGCATGTGGGTGATTCAGTGCCTCACAAATTGGATGTTGTCGATGTGTGGAGATGAGTTTATTTGATTAGTTTGTTGATGGTCCTTTTAAAGTTATAAGGTTTTAGAGAAAACCCCAGTTTTGGTAAACATGTTGGAAAGGGAAAGGATGAGTTCCAGTCAGTGAGAGCTAACAAAGACTTTGAGTATGGTCTAAGGTATGTCATGTGTCCTAACTACCCCAGATTTAGTTTCTAGAGAGAGTCATGGGCCCCATATCCCTGATAGCATCCCCTATTCTAGATCTATTGATACTAGCATATAAATATTCCTCAACCCTTGTGCATGAGGATGTTTTAGAGAGGATCAGTTAATATATGATTCTACCATTAGTTTGACCTAACTCTGATATGAGAGAGAGAGAGAGAAAGCACCTTGTGGATTCTCTTCATATTGGTGGTGAGAACCTATAATTTTCTACTTAGTATATAATGGTTCTCTAACATCCATTCTTATTTTTCTTCCACCAGTGTAATGACCTGAACTTTTGATTAATACTTTATTTCATAAAAATGTATGTCTTACTACGTCATAATCGATAAAAAATATATAAATATAAATGAAATGTGTCCATTAATTTTTTACCATTATATGACCATTGGTAAATATAATCATTCGAAACAATATTAAATTTTGACATTATAATTGTTTTTTAAAATATAAATAATAATGGAAAATTAATGAAGAAATAAGAGATGATGGCCTCATCCAGTAGACTCGGGTCATACGAATCCCATATATTAGAGCTTGGGAAAGAGGTATCATCACTAGGATTTTTTCTATACCAATCCCACGCTAAGATTCAACATGTTATGCTTCAACACAATAACCTTCAGGAGAAGTTCAAGCTGATAGAAATCACCATTTGAGCAATGTTCTCTAAGCTACCCCAAGATTCTCTCAGCATTGCACAACTTACTCTTGGGTCTTCTGCAGATGTTATATGGGGCGATGTAATGATGCCTTAGTTACTTTGTGTAATCCTTTTGAATAAATAATATTGTTATTTCTTATTATGGAAAAAAATCTAATTTCAAATTTCAAAATAAATATAGGATTATTTTTTAAAAGTTTCATATTATTGATGAATATTGAAAAAAATATATTTTAAAATATATTTTTATACATTAAATAATTAATAATATGAAGTATTTTAAAAAAAACTCACACATAAAGTTGTGATCAGAATCAAATTTAGAGTCTGATAAGATCAACATAATTTTTGGTGAATAGTAAATTATAAATATTAATATTACCCTTATGAATAGTAATATGACCAATGGAATTGAAACCTTACATAATTAAGTTTAAATATAATTTATGCATTTTTAATGTTAATGTGATGTAATAGAATAAGTAAATAACTTTTTCAGAAATTATTAGTTAAGTATTAGTATTTTTAGTTAAATAGTTATTTTAGTTAAAAATTAAATATCTCTTATTTATAAAATTATTTAAAAAAATAGTGTTCATTTTGAATTCAGAACATCGATATCAGGTTAGGGTAAATTAATGAAATTTTTAAAAAAATGACTCAATTTTTTATGATTAGTAAAAATAGAGTATTCAGTTTTGGTGTGTTTAATGAGATCATTAATGATGTAATCATGTTGTAATAATTCTGTTTGACTAATGAGGAATAAAATATTTCATAAGGTGTCCCCAAGTGTCCAATTCCATAGTAAAATACCATGGGAAGCCCATGTTTTTGCATATACCACTAATGAGGTGTCCCTTGAAAATTTTCCTAATATTCCCTCACTTTTGCACTAAATACCAACCCATTCCTTCATTAAATTCATTCCAAATTTATCGTCAATAATGATTTGGTCTTTTTACCTCTCAAGGAGTCCTCCCAAGGTTCCCTCAAGCCCCCCATGTTCCAAATATTAGAGTTATTAATGTTACTCTTAAAGGTAAGGGAACACTTCACCCTCCACTTTTAGTCATTACATATTTTATGTTATGTATTTTAATTTTCATTTAATTATGTTTGGGTATGTTATTATGTATCCTTATTTCTTTCCATCTTATGTCCAAATGATGATATACCCTTTCTTCTCACATCAACTGATTTTCTGAATATTTAATTGATGTCGTTAGGATGCCAAATTTTCATAACAGAATTATCCACTTCTCTTTTCCATTCAAGTTATATACTATGTGGTATGTCTTTGAAGTTTCCATACCAAGATATTATATCCATGATATTATACCCTTATATTTTATTATTAATCTCTTATTAATGGGTGAACTTGATCCCCTCTCTTTTTTATATTTTCTAAAACCATGTTTCATAGTTGTTATTCTACAGAATTGTCGTCTTAAAACCTATATCTTTTTTCTCAAGAAATTATCTTGTTTTCTTTATGTGAATAACCAACACTATTTAATTTTATGGGTATTAATAATTAAATAAAAATTATATATTTGATTCTATAATTCATATATATAAAACACCCATTCCCTTTCCATTGGTTATAAATGACGTAATGATCATTTTTTACGAACTTTTTAAAATGTTACTATTTTGATATGAAACCCCTTTCTTTTAATCTCTATGTGTTATTTATGAAATTTTTTATTTTGATCTATGTGGATAACATGATAATAAATAAATATTAAGGGTGTTCCTAGATAGCACTCTAATGCATTGGGTATATAAATTAAACTCTAGAGACTACAAGTTTTACGATACCTTGGTAAATAACCTGGGTAATTATTAAGACACCTTAGGGATAGACCATGGTGATATGCTAATGAATTACAAAATTAAATGTTTTAGCCAAATTTTCAAATTATGTTTCAAGTAATTATTATTTTTATATGCTACTTTTTCATATATTTATGATATTACCCATGTTCTTGTTGATACTGCTCACGTTCACATGTAAATTGTTTCACTTGTTTTTCTTATTGGGACCTCTACTCACCCATTCCATTGATGTATGTCTCCACGTTATGAGATGTAGTAATTTTTCTTAGGATGAACTTCACCATAATCCTTTCAATATTATTAAAATATTATTATATGTTTTCATGTATTATGTACCTTATTTCCAAGACACTAGACTTTAAAGATCCTATGTTGGTAGGTTGAAATGAAAAGTTATGTTATAAAAAGGCGGGATGCCATAGTTGGTATCAAAGGACAGTTTAGTTATTTTCGGAAGTTATGGTATGAAAACATTAGGAATAACCCCATAGAAAAGTTTAAATATATGAAAACTTCCTAGTATTTTGGTTAAATATTAAGTATGTGGTTTCCCATCAAATAAATCCTTATCTGGATACGAACAAGTGGATGTTGCTCTGGAATAGATGTATCTAGGGGTAAACCCTAAAAACACAACATTGAGCTGAATTGAATGGGAACTGGTGTATGACAATGGTCTTGGTTTCACTCCTAATTTGACACACCATGGGGATAAGTTTAGTTAATCCCAAGATATTTATGAATCGTTATGAAGGATTTATAGGTAAATGTAATTATTGTAATAAAGTAATATGTTTAAGGATGATGTTTTAAGACATAAAAATTATTTATAGTTAAGATATTCATAAATGAAATAATATTGTCTCTAAGGTTTTATTAGTTTAAAAAATGGTAGGAAATAGGAGGAATCATTCAAATGGTGACCACAATGGACCTTTTGCTGATGGACCTCCAATGGAAGTTGGAATGGAAACCTTCATGAGAATGATGAATCGACTGAATCAAGTTATGGTAAATAACATGAATCATGATGAGAGACTGATTTCACCAAGATGGGAAAACATTCTGTTGACTCTTTATTGCATCAATGACCACTAACCTTCATTGGATCTACTGACCCATTTATTGTTGAATAGTGGATCAACTCTATCGAGAATATCTTTTTTGTGTTATGCTGTTCAGAACAAGAGAAGGTCAACCTGGCTATTTACTACTTAAAGGGATAAGATGATAAATAGTGGGAACTAATTAAAAACATGATTCCAAGAGTGTAGTTTGAAGATATGGAGTGGAAATAGTTCATAGGGATCTTATTAAATATATATATCCCTTGTTTGATAAGAACACAAATAGAGATGCAGTTTCTCAATCTAATGAGAAGGAAGAATGAATATGTTGGAAGCTACGTGATGAACTTCACAAGGATTTCCTGTTACACCACAATATTATTCATGGATCCTAATGGGAAGGTTGATAGATTCATTGGTGAACTGAGACCTCATATGTGGAAGAATATAGACAACATGGACTATGATAGCTATGAGTAGATCATGAAAAGTACTATAAAAGTCAAACTAGACTTTGGTGAGATGCAATGGTCTCATAAATCCAATGACAAGAAGAGATCAATAGAGCACATCATAGGGAGGATCTTTTATTAGGTAATAGGAGGAATGAAAGTTTAACATCCCACATGTAATAAATTTGGGAAGAAGCATTCAAGGAACTGCCTCCTTGAAAGAGAGAAGTGATTCATGTGTGGAAGAGATAGACATATCATGAGGAATTGTTGTAGTGAGGTGAATCCTAAAATTTCCAACGCTAAAAACAAAAGGAAGAACGTGTAGGCCCTACCTGAAGTCCAATTATATAATTCCGGATAGCTTTCAAACTTTTCCAGTCACTCTCCAAACCTGAGGGAAATGGGGGGGAATCACCATCAGCCATAGAAAAGTCCAAGGGAGAATGGTTGTGATTTTTCCATCACGATATCCAATGTTGAATCTCCAAATGATGTGGTGGAAGGTACACTTGTTTTATCTCAAAGCTATAAATTACTTTCATTGATTCAAGTTCTATAAATTCCATTATTTCCTCCATGTTTATAATGAATTTAGAATCAACCCATGAATTGATAAAGTAGAGTTACCAGTCAAGACTTTTGGTGGGATTATCCAAACATCATTAGTGTTTAGACACTCTAGTATTTACTTTAGTGAGAATAATATTTTCAAAATACTAATATTTATTCCCATGCTAGAATCGAACATTATACTCGGGATGGACTGGATCCAAATTATAATGCTAAGATAAAATGAAGAAGAATGGAAATCTCAGTATTCTTGATGGGAAAAACAATAGTTATCTTTCAGAGAGATATATCTCATCCCTATCATTGTCAAGAAGAACCTACTATATCCTTCTTTATGGATTTTATTAGTGTAGAATAATAATGAAATTACAGTATAAGGATATAAAATGTCCTAATCATCCAAGAATACATTGGAATATTTCCTAAGGATTTACCCAGACCTTCCTTAGAAATTGAGGTAGAGTTCTCCATTGACCTCATACATGGATCTCATCTGATTTCAAAGACCTCGTATAAGATGGAAAATGTGAAGCCAGAGTAATTAAAGAAGAAACACCAATTTATTTTGGAGAAGGTTTTTATTCTACCAAATGTGTCTCCTTGGGGAGAATATGTTCTCTTTGTGAAGACAAAAGATGGATCAATGTGTCTATACATTGATTATAGAGAACTTAACAGGATCACAGTGAGGAAAAAATACCCTCTTCCAAGAATTGATGACTAATTTGACCAAATTCAGGGGTAACAATTCTTCTCTAAGATTGATCTTTGATATGCTTATCATATATTAAGGGAGAAGAGATAATATATTCCAAAAACTACCTTACGATCAAGATATGGGCATTATGAGTGTGTTTTATAGCCTTTGGCATGAATAATGATCCTGTTATTTTTATGGATTTGATGAATAGAGTATTTAAGTACTACCTTGATAACATTGTGGGAGTTTTTATTTATGATATTCTGATATATTCCAAAAGCTATATGGAGCATAAAGATCATCTAAGGGTTTTTTTGAAAACTCTATGGAAGGAGAGGCTTTTTGAAATAATCATAAAATTTGATTGTTGGTTACAACAAGTTTCTTTCTTGGGGAACATTATAACAAATAAATGAATCATAATTGATCAGGAAAACACAAAGGTTTTAGAGGAGTGGCCTCAGCATAAATCAATAATGAAGATTCTTAGATTCCTTGGATTAGAGGGATATTATAGGAGGTTTTTGAAACACATTTCATGACAGTCTAATCCATTAACCATGTTAACTTGAAAATGGGTCACGTTCATATAGAAAAAGAGTGTGGGGAATGTTTCCAAGAGATAAAGAAGATATTCGTTATTGCACATGTGTTAACTCTTCACTCAAGTAGAGAAGGATTTTTTATTTTTACCAATACATCTCTAAAAGGTCTTGGGTGTGTCCTTAATAAAAATGAAAGATTAATTGCTTATACATCTTGACAGTTGAAGAATTGTGATCAAAACTATCATATGCATGATCTTGAGCTGGTTGTGGTTGTTTTTTCTCTGAAGATATAGAGGCACAATATATATGGGCAGAAATGTGATATATACAGAGAACATCAAAGTTTTAAGTATATTTTCACACAAAAGGAATTGAACATGAGACAGGGGAGATGGTTGGGACTTATTAAAGGCTATTATTGTTCAATTTATTATCATCCTAGAAGATAAAAAAAAGTTATTGATGCATTAAGTAGTAAAGATCATGTTTTTCTATCCATATTGAGGATTCAAAGATATCCATTGATCTACGACCTAGTGAAAATGGAAATGGGAATTATAAGGGAAGGGACATCATCAACCCCATCCCAAATGACTTGACAACCATAATTACTAGAGACAATCAAGAAGGATTAGAAAGAAGATCCTTTGTTAAAGAACATGTTTGAGTTTGTGAAGGATGGTAAGTTTCCATAGTTCAATATTGATCAAGAAGGTGTACTAAAATTTTGTACAAGACTTTATGTTCCATATATTCTATAAATAATGATGGAGCTAATGGATAATGATCATAGTTCTACTTTATATATACATCCTAGAAGCACAAAAATGTATATGGACCTTTGTGATCATTTTTGGTGGGATAATATGAAAATGGAGATTGTGGAATACACTAAAAGGTTCATGGTATGTCAGAAATTGAAGGCAGAGAGAAATATTATGAAAGGGGTATTACAAACACTACCTATACCAGCATGGAAGTGGGACAATATCACTATTCAAGAACATATGGGTTATAGTAGGCCATCTCACCAATACTTCCCATTTTATCTCTATTTGGGATGATTTATCTCTTGATCAACTCACCTGGATTTACATGAAATAATTGATAAGGCTACATGGAGTTTCATATTCTATCATATTTAATCATGATCCAAGGATCACATCAAAATTTCGGAGAAGCCTTCAACAAGCTTTGTCTACCGAATTTAATTTCAGTACAGCCTATCACCCCCAAACTGATGTTTAATCTGAAATAACTATTAAAACACTCGAAAACATTCTCAGAACATGATAAATAGAATTTAAAGGTGGATGGGATAAAAATATCGCATTAGTTGAGTTCTATTACAATAATAATTTCCACTCAAGCATTCAAATTTAACCCTATGAAGTTCTCTACGGGAAGCGATGTAGAACTCCTACTTATTGGGATGAAGCTGGTGAGAGAAAACTTCTTGGCCCAGATTTTGTGCAAGAGTTGACAAAAAAGGTACATGTCATCCAATAACAAATTAAGGCTGCTCAGAGATGAAAAAATAGCTATACCGACATCTGTTTAAGGTACTTGGAGTTTTATATTTGTGATAAAGTCTCTCTTTGAATTTCACCATGGAAGAGATTCATGAGGTTTGGGAAGAAATGGAATCTCATAACTACGTACATTGGACCCTATAAAATCCTTGATCATGTAGGAGCAGCGACCTATCGACATTAACTTCCAACAAATCTATCACAACTTCATGATGTCTTCCATGTATCCCTCTATAGGAATTAAATACATGACCCTTCACATGTACTAAATCTATCGGTGGTATAACTGGAACATGACCTCTCTTATGAGGAGTAGTCGGTGGAGATCTTATATAATAGAGACAAGTTTATACACAACAGGACTCCCCACCTTGTTAAGGTGTTGTGTAGGAACCACAAATGCAAAGAATTCATGTGGGAACTAGATGATTCTATGAGTTAGAAGTACCCACACCTTTTCTCTTTTGAGGGTACGAGTTGAAATTTTAGGGATGAAATTTCTTAAGGGGGAAGAAGGTAAATACCTAAAATTTTTAATAATACTTTGTCTCCTGAAACTATATGTATTAATATGTCGTAACCAATAAAAAAATGTATAATTATAAATGAAATGTAACCACTGAGTTTTGACCGTTATATGACCATCGGTTAATATGACCATTGGAAACTATATTAATGTTTAACATTGTAATTTATATTTAAAATATAAATAATAATGGATAATTAATTCATAAAGAATAGTCGATGTCCTTATCCAGTAGACTCTGGCCTTACGATACCCATATGACAGAGCTTGGGAAGGAGGTAGCATCATTAGGCTTTTCTCTGCACCAATCCCAAGTCGAACTTCATCATGTTATGTTTGAACGTATTCTCCTTCGGGAGAAGATCAAGATGATAGAAATCGCCACTTGAGAAAGGTTGTTTGAGCAGCCCTAAGATTCCATCACTATAGAAGACCTTACTCTTAGGTCCTATGCATGTGTTATAAGGGAATATATAATGATTCCTTAGTTACTTTGTGTAATCATTTTGTATAAATAAAATTTTTATTTCTTATTATGGTAAAAAAAATTAATTTCAAATGTCAAAAAAAATATCGGATGAATTTATAGAAGTTTCATATTATTGAGTAATATTGGGAAAAACATATTTTAAAATATTCTTTTTACTTTAAATAATTAATAATGTGAAATGTTTTTCAAAAAATAGAAATATATACTTATGATCTGTAAGAAATTTAGAGTATGATAAAATCAACTTAATTTTTAATGAATAGTAAATTATGGATAGTCATATTACCCTTATGAATTGTAATATGACCAATGGAATAGTAACCTCACTTAATTAAGCATAAATATAATTTAGTCATCTTGAATGGTAATGTGATATAGTTGCATAAATAAATAATTGTTTCCAAAATTATAAGTTAAGTATTAGTATTTTTGGATAAATAGTCATTTAATATAAAAATTAAATACCTAATATTTAAAAAATTATACTAATAAAATGGTGTTATTTTTTGAATTCATAACATCTATATTAGGTTATCATGAATTAATGATATTTTTATAAAATGTTTTTTTTCAATGAATAGTAAAAATACTGTTTAGAGTTTTTGCGTGTTTAATGACATAATTAATGATGTAATGATGATGTAATAACTATAGTTTACTCTTGTGTAATAACATATGTTATGAGGTTTCCCAAGTGTCCAATACCATGGGAAAATACCATGTCCAAGCCAATTGTTTTTCAAATACCACTAATGATGTGTCCCTTGAAAATTAATCAAATATTCCATCACTTTTTCAATAAATACCAACACATTCTTTCATTACATTCATTAAAAACTCCTCCAAAATTAATATGTGATATTTTTACCTCCAAATTATCCCTCCCAAGGTTCCCCCAATCCCCCCAAGTCCCAAAATTAGATTTGATGAAGTTACTCTTCATGGTAAGGAAACAATTCACCCTCCTCTTTTAGTCAACAATTATTTTATGTTATGTATTTTAATTTCAATTTTCTTATTTTGGGGTATGTTATTATTGAGATTTATTTCTATAAATTTTATTTCTAATTTATGGAATACTTGTATGTCTCTCATCAACTGATTTTCTGAATTTTTAAGTGACGTAGTTAGCCTACCGAATTTTCGTAAGGGAATTCTCCACTTCTATTTCCAATTTAAGTTGTCTTCTATGTGGTATGCCTTTACAGATTAAAAAACATGGTCTTATATATTTGTTATTATATCCTTATAATTTATTATTACTATCTTATTAATGGGTTAACTCATTCTTTGAAATGTTTTCAAAAACCATGTTGCATAGGTGTTATACTACAGAATATTCGTCTCAAGACCTCTCTCTTTTTTATAAAGAAAATCCCTTATTTATTTATGTAAATACCCATAAATATTTATTTTTATAGGGTTATTCATAAAGAGATAAAAATGATATGTTTTATTCTATAATTGAAAAACCAAAAACCATCATTCACTTTCAATGGGTTATAAATGACGTAATGATCATGTTTTTTAAGAACTTTTTAAAACGTCTCTATTTTGATATCAAACACATTTATTTTATTCTTTTTATTTTATTTATGGAACGTTTTATTATGATCTATGTATATCAGCTGAAAATAAATAAATTTTAAGGGTTCTCCTTGATACCTCTTCATTTAATTGCGTAAATAAATTAATCTCTAAATATGACATGTTTTACCATACCTTGGTGAATAACCTTAGTAATTTTTATGAAACTATGGGGATGGAACTTTCTAATATTATTATTAATGTCTAAATTAAATTTTTTAGCCACATTTTCATGTTATATTTCAATTTAATATTATTATGATATGCCACTTTATCATACCATTATGATATTCACTGTGTTCTTGTTGACATCGCTCAAGTTCACATGTAAATTGTTTCACTTGTTTTCTTCACAGGGCCCTCTGATCACCATTTACTTTAATATATGCCTCTAGGATATGATATTAAGTAATTTCTATTTGGAATAAATTTTCACAAATACTTTAAAGAAGATTAAAATATTGTTATACATTTTTATGTATTATATACCTTATTTCCAAGACACTAGACATTAAAGATCCTCTTTTTGTATATTGAAATGAAAAGTTATGTAACAAAAAAGGCAGGATGCCATAACCAATGATTTTTGTGGTATTTTTTTCTTTTGGGGATAGAGTTTTCCTCCTTTGATAGGGATTTATAACATACATTTATAGATGAGATCATGTGTAGGAGGTTATGACCAACTTCTTATCACATTCCTAGTGATTCCTCTAGAGTAGTGGACGATATAAGCTTTTGTTTTCCTATAGTAGTGGTGGAGTATGAGGACACTAGGAACATTCCATTTTTATGTTCACACTAATATTTTTGATTATTCAAGGACTATAACCATGAGTATCCTATTATTTTATCAATAAAACATTAGAAGTAACATGTTGAGTATTGTATACTAAATGGGTTGTTTAGTGTTTCTAGAAAATCGGTTTTGGAAGAAATATTTTCTTCATCTAGGAATCCCAATGTTGTTTTCCCTGGAGGTAGATGAGCTCTTGAGTTTGGGTGTGTTTTGGTGTAACATGAACATAGTGATGTGGGAAAGAGTATCAACTCCCAAAAATTGTTGAGTCCATTGGACATTGGATTGGTCAAAAGGGGTTCTTCGAGTTGACCTCAGGACAGATTATCACCAACTCTTGGTTTGGATTATGATATAAAAGAAGTGGATTTCCAAATACACTGTGGTTTTTTTGAGTTCATGGTGATATCGATAAATGTTTTGTATTCCAAAAGAGAATTTTGAGACTTGTGGAATGGATCTCTAACCCTTGTTGGATCAGTTCATGATAGCCCTCTTTGATGACATTCATGTGTGTTAGGAATTTGAGTTGGACCCTATGAGACACATTAGGGTGGTTTGTTTTACCTCCAGTTGATAGTTTTAACCCCTATACTTCTTTAGAGAATCAAGGATGTATGACTCAAGGATATCAATCATGAGATGTTATGTGACTAGATATCCACTATGTAGAGACCCGAAGCTTGACTTACATGAATATTACATTACTTTTGCGGAATACTTAATACATAAGAAAAACAAACACACAAGTACTGTAATAGTTTAGTGTCTTTGGAAACTCGGAATAAAATCTTCTAATCGTGGTGAAAGATCTTCAACATCTCCCAATAAAGATATTACCTTAATTTTATTACCTAAACCCTTTCTTTATATCCTGGGAAGAAGAAAACATAAAAGGGTGAGCTCAAATGCTCAGTAAGGGTAAACAAAAGAAATATCAATCACATCATATTCATAAGAACATATCTTTTGGAAATCTTAACATGCAAAAGAGATCATGATTTCATAACATGGGATAAATCATAGTAGTGAAATGTAATCCCAATAATAATAACTTAAAACATGAAACTTTGTGGAATACACACATAATCCTAGAGAATCATTTCTTATTAGTCAATACTCATTGACAAGACTATCTTAGTGGACAAAGTCCCTTTCTGAACCGAGTTCACTCCTCGTTTCAGTCCTGTTTCACAGAACCGGTATAACCTATCATTCCAGTCATGTCTATCTCATGAGATATAAAATCATTACCCAATGAATTGGAGGGAGATATAGGTCCCACCCATCTCATAATGATACCATTCTTATGTGTGCCACAAAATCATAAACCATACATCATAGCATAACCCATATAATAAAAATGGGAATCTTAAACATCGTGACATCATAAAACAATTCATATAAGATAAAGGAATTCATAAAAATATAATTTCATCACAACATAATCAAATCAATTTAATAATAGGGATATAAATATAAACCTTTATTATCTTATATGGAAAATGATTTTGATAAAACACTTAAACTCCATTCTTGAGGAAAATATCCTTTCTGCTTCAAAAACACTTTTCCTTTCTTAACATGTCGTACAATTCTAAACTAAAAGAATTTGATTAAAATTAAACTTGAAAACTTTTAAATTAACCTTCTTGGAAATAATTTTTTAAAAATCCATTCATGTCGTATAAGTTAAAAAAACATTCTTCTCATACTTTTGTCAGACAAGTCAAAAATTACCTCGTACGAAAAACGACAAAATATTCCTTTCATATCTTTTACTGAAAACTCACCTAATGGTAAAATTGGATTTAAAAAATTGTAGGTGGATGGAAATAATATTAAATATTTATGAAACATGGATGTGTATGATAAAATACACCCTAGTAAATACCAAAGTATAAACAATCTCAGATAAAAATGAGATTGTGATATTTCCCTTATCATAGGTCCGATTTGCTTCGTAAGTGTCCAAACCTCCTGTATAATGGTTTAAATAATGTTATTGACTTATTCCAGAATCATACTCATTGTTATGATATCATATATGGTTCACTTATGACTTTATATTACCCGTTCTATTGTAAATTCCATGTTAAAGAGCGTTTTGGGTAAAATTGTTTCATTTGTCGTCCGTGTTTTGACTTGTAATTATTCATATGATTACTTAGATCATGATTACTTAATTCCAGAATATAAAACATGATTTATATATAATATATGTTCAGAATATACAAATATATAATAAATCAGTAAATGGAAAGAAATACACCGTTCATGGAGACGGTAGGCCGTACGTATGCATGAACGTTGTTTTCGTTTCCTTATTGAGTTGAATTGAATTATGTAGATAAAATACATATATATACACATAAATCCAGTATCATTATTATGTCATATATTTCATTATTACTTATTATATGTACTTTATAATCATTCATTAATGGTTAAAGTGGAGAATGAATCTCATCGCGTCGTGGAGACGATAGTCCGTACGTACGCATGAGTGATGATATCGTTCTCATGATCGTGGGACTGTATTGGAGTGTATGTATACTATTTCAGAATCAATATCACTTTAAAATAATCATATATAGTTATTATTTACACCATTATACCCATCCAAGTAAGGTGGTGGTGGAAAATAGATTTCACCACGGCGTGGAGACAGTATTCCGTACGTACGCCCGCGTGGTGATTTCATTTTCTGTAGGATGGATAGATGGTGAAATATGTTTTTTTCATAATTATAATAACATATCAGTATATGAGTGATACTGATGTTATTAATTCATAATGAAACAACCTAAGAAGAGGAAGTGGAAGAAGAAATAAAGTTGAAAGAATCGGTAACGGAAATTACCTCTTCTTTGAAGTGCCTCTTTGAGATCTCCTTTTAGGGCACTATAATTGGTCTTTGAGGAAGACGAGAACCTCTAGGATATTTCTATGGAAGTGGAGAAGAGAATTTTTCAGGGGTTGGCCGAGAATGAAGGCTCAAAGTTGTGTGAGTAAGAGAGGGAGGAGGTGCCCTTTTATAAGGGTGGAGAGGGGTACCTTTGGAATAACTAAAACTATTATTTTATTATAAAGTCAAATTCGGTTTTAAATAGCTCCAAATTGATTTATTTCGAAGCTAAGGTGGGGATGGGTCGAAATAATCTCATCCAATAGAATTTAGACAAGTTTAGATTCCTATTTTAACCTTATCATTTAGATTTAACATTAAGTTAAATAATTTTACTTTTACCGTGTCTTCTTGTGTTCTTATACTATAAGGTTAATAAACATACTATAAGCAGCCAAAAGAACCCCAAGTTGTTTATTATTAATATATATAACCGTATATAAGTCATTTGGCCGAGCCTTAGATTTTTATGAATAAATTAACAATTAATAATATAATATTTGTTTCAAAAAACTATTTTATGTCAATTTTGACACTGTTTAGTAATTGATTTTTGTGAAACTCATAACAGAATGATTAGTTAGAAAAAAGTTAATTAAATAAATACTAACATGTCATATTAATCTATAAAATTAGTGGAATTCATAAAAAGTCTCAAATTACATTTATTTTGGTGTTTATAACATCAATTATGTCAATATTTCATTAATAAGATAATTACTGCATCATCTTTGTGTCATAAATAAATTAAATTATTTAATGTATAAAAATTACAAATAAAATTCCATTATGGAGGAAATATTTTTATCTTTATAATTAATATTTATAGTCGAATTTAACTTATGTATAACCCCATATTAAAAATGATTTACTTATTAAACTTTGATTTTAACTATTTTAACCCTTGTTTAAATAAATTAATAATAAATGTCCTAATCTAATCCAAGTGGGCCTAAATGGTCATATTTTATTCCTAATATTGTTTATGGTCGAATTAAACTTATTCAATAGGATTAGGACATGTGTTAGGGTAATAATAATATCATTTTTACCCTTAATTACGCTATTTACTTTTAACCGTGGTAAAAAAAGTAAAAAGTTACTATCCACCAAAAATTATTTTCATCTCATTGAACCACATTTTATTCCTTGATATTAACCGTGACTCTCAGATTTTCGAAATTCCACTCACAGAAGCGGTAAAATTAAGTTTTATGAAAAATTCAGTTTTTTAACTACCACTTAGTGGTTTCACTATTCATCAAAAAATGAAAGTTTCCAGAAAAATACCAAAAATTAGGCCAAAGATATATTTGATATTAAGAATTCAAAAATTATTTCTATTTTACCAAATTCATAACATATAATTTGCATTAATTAATTTAAAAATTAGTTCCCGTCGTCAAAACAAATAGCGTGTTTTTAAGAGATAATAACTATCAAAATATTGACACTTGTTTATAACTGGTTTAAATGTGAAACTACATCCAACGACCAACATTGTATTAAATTGTAAACATATATTATAAATATAATTTAAAACCACTCAAATTAATAATTTATCACTATTAATTATTTCTATTAAAAAAGTTCTTTTTAATTAAAATTTAGTAATTTTCACTATTCATCAGAATATGAAAGTTATCCAAAAAGTACCAAAATTTCACCCTAAGCTAATTTCGATATTCCGAATCCAAAAATGAAGTCCATTTTGAAAAATAAAATTTACAAAATTTCAAAAAGTGGTTATTACTATTCATAACGGCTAATTTTAATAATATTTTAATAGCATATCATTGTTTAGTGAAACTCGGTATTGTGTACTACACACGCTATCGAGGAAGGTCGCGATTGCATGTAATGCAAGGCAAGTCAAGGATTCGTGTTGTGCAAGATCCTTTTGGTGTATCATACAACACAAGACATTAATGAAAAGAATATTTTTCATAAAATCTCGGGGTGTTACATTTTACCCCCCTTAAAAGGAATTTCACCCTCGAAATTCGTTGGGGTTATAAATGGTTTACTACTTGAAAGTTTCTTTAATAGAAACCCACATTGTAAAAAGGAATACCAAAACCATTCTTTAAAAACAAAAGTTTGAAACATAATGGTTACCCAAATAAACTAATCACTCGGTTTCCACATAGGTGAAAATATGGATATGGAAGAGAAATCTAACCATCATGTTCTGATGGAGAGTGGTAGAGAACATGGCTATGGAAAATCCAGAAATCACAAAGACATAAATTTGTGATGATCTAAGGTACCTTCTAATTCATCAGATATAAGATCACTAGGGCAACATTTTTGGTTTTCAACATCATTTGCCTAAAGTTGATGAAATTGGAATTAGAAGAAATACTTTCGTGATTTTGGTACTATGTCACCATTGGTCATTCTTTGGACAATTTCAACTACAACTCTTAAAGAAATGAAGTTGGACTTGTCATTCTTGAAGTGTTAGCAGATCATGTGATAGAATGATGGGTCATTCCATCTGTCTCAAACAAAAGGTTAGAAAAGTTATCAAAAAATACATAAGTCCATCTATAGTGAGATTAATCATATATGGTTCCTAAAATGGACTTATACTCCATATATCATACTGCTTAATATAATAAAACTAGTTTCTACTAAACAGGGACTTCCTGTAGTCCAGTGGTAGGTGATAAAGTCCAGTCACACTTCGGTTGTGGGTTCGATTCCCATAGCCTTGTCCGACGTGATGGGCGTCCGCTCGTCCTGCATGTTGTCCTTTTTCTAAAACTACATTACTATAACATCCCATCAATAATATCAAAAAAACTTTTATCCTTAAACAATACTAACTTATGTCCAACATAGTCCATTCCAATCTTTAGGCTTATCTATAATACTGCTGTCCAATCTCATATTATAGTGAAAACGATTACCAAAGAGTTCATATAACAAGCATGATAATACCATCGTTGATCCCCATATATCATGAGATATGTCATGTTGGTCACATTCCAAACATTCTAAGGCCTTAATCATGTATTCTCTTGAAAAATGAATACCCATTGAACCTTAGTGAAAACATTAATGCAGTTAAAAGTTAACACTTTCCATATACCAAAGTCCTCAAAATTCTATATACTCAAACCATGATATCACTTAGTCCTTATATCAATCATGAGCTCATGAATACTATCAAACATATTAGATTCTCTTTATCCCTTCATTATGTGCATATCATATTCTTTCCAAAAATATTTCAATCACTTTTCATGGTTATTGATGCCATAAAATTATTCAAAACATAAATATTCCAATATTCCACGATACTATATACGACATTATTCTTGAATCCCATTACATAAACACTTAATAATTCCACCACATCATTGTCATATTCATCATCGCCAATGGTGATCGCATGTTACTTCCCTTTGTCCATTTCCTTAAGTGGTTGCTCACGTCGATCATCACTAACCCTTGGATAAGGGCATTTATTAGCATAATGCCCCATTTCCTTGCACTTGAAACATTGAAGTGTAGTAGGTGAATTCTGTGTATCCCTTCCTTTTTTTGCATCATTAGACATCTTCTTCCCATCATCGCAGCATTCAAAGGCCCAATGACCTTCCTTTCCACATTTGAAAAATTTACTTGTCCCTTTAATACAACTCCCTCCATGTTTCTTTCCACAGTTTGAGCATAAGGGAAAGCTCATCTTCTTTTCAGTGTGCTCTTTAGATTTTCCTTCGAATTCCATTTTCCTCTTCTTATCAAGCCCATATGACTGATGGGTTACTCCAATCTCCATCTCAACATTGAGATCACATCGAACGATTTCCTCATAGCTATTGAAGTCCCTTATGGCTAAGGCCCTTCAAAGACTTGGGTTTAAGCCACTAAAGAATCGATCGATCTTACTCTCAGGTTGGATAATAATACCAGAAGCGTACCTTGCAGGTCTTGTAAAATTTTCTTCATAGGTACCAACAGATTCATCATCCTTTTGGTTCAGTTAAAGAAACTCTTTCTCCATTTTTGTTCGAAAAATACGAGGGAAGTACTTATTGAAAAATAAGTTCTTGAACTCGTCTCATTCCATGGACTCAATTTCATCTCTTTGCCTCGTATTCTTGATAAGATTCCACCATTGATCAGCTTCACCTTCCAAACGATATACTGCTAAGATGACTTTATCATGTTCAGAACATTGAAAAACTGAAAATATCTTTTCAGTGGTACTGATCCATTGTTCAGCAACAAGTGGGTCATAAGACCCACTGAAAGAAGGTGGACGTTGCCTCATGAAGGACTCGATAGAATATTGTTCCCTTATCTTCTCATTTGGAAGTCCAGAATGATTCATAGCTTGTGTAAGTATAGGAATAATATTTTTCACTCCATCTCCCATAAAATTTGTTTGTTCAGGAGGACAATCATTGCATTGTCCATTGCATTGATCAACACGGTTCCTTCGGGTTCCAACCATCATCTAAAATCCAAAAAGAATAGTGTGAGAGGAAAAAATCATGCTAGGGAAAACAACATAATAAAGGGGGAGTACCTTCAATATCTAACATCTCAGGTTTAATTATATGATCGTTAGCGTAATTCTAGGACTATAACCTATACATATACTTAACCTTAGGGACATACCTAGACATACCATAGAAATATCTCTAGGGATCTCACTAAAGTTCTCACATCCTAGTTTCCAAAGGTTGACTAAACCTTTCCTCTGATACCAACTGTAGAGACCTGAAGCTTGACATACATGAATATTACATTACTTTTCGGAATACTTAATACATAAGAAAAACAAACACACAAGGACTGTAATAGTTTAGTGTCTTTGGAAACATGGAATAAAATCTTCTAATCGTGGTGAAAGATCTTCAACATCTCCCAATAAAGATCTTCCCTTTTTTTTCTTACCTAAAACCTTTCTTTATATCCTGGGGAAAAGAAAACATAAAAGGGTGAGCTCAAATGCTCCGTAAGGGTAAACAAAAGAAATATCAATCACATCATATTCATAAGAACATATCATTTGTAAATCTTAACCTGTAAAAGAGATCATGATTTCATAACATGGGATAAATCATAGTAGTGAAATGTAATCCCAATAATCATAACATAAAACATGAAACTTTGTGTCATACACACATAATCCTAGAGAATCATTTCTTATTAGTCAAGACTCATTGCCAAGACTATCTTAGTGGACAAAGTCCCTTTCTGAACCGAGTTCACTCCTCATTTCAGTCCTGTTTCACTGAATCGGTATAACCTACCGTTCCAGCCTTGTTTATCTCATGAGATATAAAATCTTTACCCAATTAATTGGAGGGAGATATAGGTCCCACCCATCTCATAATGATACCATTCTTATGTGTGCCACAAAATCATAAACCATACATCATAGCATAACCCATATAATAAAAATGGGAATCATAAACATCGTGACTTCATAAAAAAATTCATATAAGATAAAGGAATTCATAAAAATATAATTCCATCACAACATAATAAAATCAATGTAATAATAGGGATAGAAACATAACCCTTTATTATCTTAGATGGAAAATAATTTTGATAAAACACTTGAACTCCATTCTTGAGGAAAATATCCTTTCTGCTTAAAAAACACTTTTCCTTTATTAACATGTCGTACAATTCTAAACTAAAATAAGTTGATTAAAAATAAACATGAAAACTTATAAAGTATTCTTCTTGGAAATAATGTTTTAAAAATCCATTCATGCCGTATAAGTTAAAAAAAATTCTTCTCGTACTTTTGTTGGAAAAGTCAAAAATTACCTCGTACGAAAAACGACAAAATATTCCTTTCATATATTTTACTAAAAACTCACCTAAGGGTAAAATTGGATTTAAACAATTGTATGTGGATGTAAATAATATTACATATTGAGGAAACATGGATGTGTATGATAAAATACACCCCAGTAAATACCAAAGTATAAACAATCTCGGATAAAAATGAGATTGTGATATTTCCCTTACCTTAGGTCCGATTTGCTTTGTAAGTGCCCAAAACTCATGTATAATGGTTTAAATAATGTTATTGACTTATTCCAGAATCATACTCATTGTTATGATATCATATATGGTTCACTTATGACTTTATATTACCCGTTCTATTGTAAATTCCATGTTAAAGAGGGTTTTGGATAAAATTGTTTCATTTGTCGTCTGTGTTTTGACTTGTAATTATTCATATGATTACTTAGATCATGATTACATAATTCCAGAATATAAAACATGATTTATATATAATATATATTCAGAATATACATATATATAATAAATCAGTAAATGGAATGAAGTACACCGTTCATGGCGACGGTAGGCCGTACGTACGCATGAACGGTGTTTTCATTTCCTTATTGAGTTGAATGGAATTAAGTAGATGAAATACATATATATACACATAAATCCATTATCATTATTATATCATATATTTCATGATTACTTATTATATGTACTTTATAATCATTCATGAATGGTTAATGTGGAGAATGAATCTCATCACGTCGTGGAGACGGTAGTCCGTACGTACGCACGAGCGATGATATCGTTCTCATGATCGTGGGACTGTATTGGAGGGTATGTATACTATTTAATAATCAATATCACTTTAAAATAATCATATATAGTTATTATTTACACCATTATACCCATCCAAATAAGGTGGTGGTGGAAAATAGATTTCAGCATGGCGTGGAGACAGTATTCCGTAAGTACGCACTCGCGGTGATTTCATTTTCTGTAAGACAGATAGATGGTGAAATAGGGTTGTTAATACTTATAATAACATATCAGTATATGAGTGATACTGATGTTATTACTTCATAATGAAACAACTTAAGAAGTGGAAGTGGAAGAAGAAATAAAGTTGAAAGAATCGGTAACGAAAATTACCTCTTCTTTGAAGTGCCTCTTTGAGATCTCCTTCTGGGGCACTAAAATTGGTCTTTTAGGAAGACCAGAACCTCTAGGATATTTCTAGGGAAGTTGAGAAGAGAATTTGTCAGGGGTTGTCCGAGCTTGAATCCTCAAATTTGTGTGAGGAAGAGAGGGAGGAGGTGTCCTTTTCTAAGGGAGGAGAGGGGTACCTTTGGAATAACTAAAACTATTATTTTATTATAAAGTCAAATTCGGTTTTAAATAGCTCCAAATTGATTTATTTCGAATATAAGGTTGGTATGGGTCGAAATTATCTCATCCAATATAATTTATACAAGTTTAGATTCCTATTTTAACCTTATCATTTAGATTTAACATTAAGTTGAATAATTTTACTTTTATCGTGTCTTCTTGTGTTCTTATACTATAAGGTTAATAAACATACTATAAGCAGCCAAAAGAACCCCAAGTTGTTTATTATTAATAAATATAACATTATCTAAGTCATTTGGCCGAACCTTAGATATTTAGGAATAAAATAACAATTAATAATATAATATTTTTAAAAAAAACTATTTAATGTCAATTTTGACACTGTTTAGTAATTGATTTTTGTGAAAATCATAACAGAATGATTAGTTAAAAAAAAGTTAATTAAATAAATACTAACATGTCATATTAATCGATAAAATTAGTGGTATTCATAAAAAGTCTCAAATTACATTTATTTGTGTGTTTATAACATCAATTATGTCAATATTTCATTAATAAGATAATTACTGCATCATCTTTGTGTCATAAATATATTATATTATTTAATGTTTAAAAATTAAAAATAAAATACCATTATGTAGGAAATCTTTTTAGATTTCTAATTAATATTTATAGTCGAGTTTATCTTATGTATAACCCAATATTAAAAATGATTTACTTATTAAACATTGATTTTAACTATTTTAACCCTTCTTTAAATAAATTAATAATAAATGTCCTAATCTAATCCAAGTGGGCCTAAATGGTCATATTTTATACCTAAGGTTGTTTTTGGTCTAATTACACTTATCCAATAGAATTAGGACATGTGTTAGGGTAATAATAATATCATTTTTACCCTTAATTTCCCTATTTACTTTTAACCGTGGTAAAAAAAGTAAGAAGTTACTATTCACCAAAAATTATTTTCATCTCATTGAACCACATTTTAGTCCTTGATATTAACCGTGTCTCTCGGATTTTAGAAATTCCACTCACAGAAGCGGTAAAATTACGTTTTATGAAAAATTCAGTTTTTTAACTACCACTTAGTGGTTTCACTATTCATCAAAAAATGAAAGTTTCCAGAAAAATACCAAAAATTAGGCCTAAGATATATTTGATATTAAGAATTGAAAAATGATGTATATTTTACCAATTTCAGAACATATCAGTTGCATTAATTAATTTAAAAATTAGTTCCCGTCGTCAAAACAAATAGCGTGTTTTTAAGAGATAATAACTATCAAAAGATTGACACTTGTTTATAACTGGTTTAAATGTGAAATTACATCCAATGACCAACATTGTATTAAATTGTAAAAATATATTATAAATATACTTTAAAACCACTCAAAATAATAATTTATCCCTATTAATTATTTCTTTTAAAAAAGTTCTTTTTAATTAAAATTTAGTAATTTTCACTGTTCATCGGAATATGAAAGTTATCCGAAAAGTACCAAAATTTCACCCTAAGCTAATTTCGATATTCCGAATCCAAAAATGAAGTCCATTTTGAAAAATAAAATTTAAAAAATTTCAAAAAGTGGTTATTACTATTCATAATGGCTAGATTTAATAATATTTTAATAGCATATCGTTGTTTAGTGAAACTCGGTATTGTGTACTACACAAGCTATCGAGGAAGGTCGTGATTGCATGTAATGCAAGGCAAGTCAAGGATGTGTGTTGTGCAAGCTCCTTTTGGTGTAGCGTACAACACAACACATTAATTAAAAGAATATTTTTCATAAAATCTCGGGGTGTTACACACTGGATATGTTCTTGAATATTTTTACCATGGTGGGAATCTCATCATCCCCGTTTAAGATGGATAGTTACACTAGTCATGTTGTGGAAGGAGGTGTAGAGAAGGATTTTTTCCCTTAGCAGCACATCTCATGTAGGTGAGTATGTACCAAGATCTCTTGGAATCGATTATATATCCAAAGGAGTTATACCATGTTTTCAAGATAAAATCTTATTATCTCAACTCTCTGAGGTTGATAGCCAATAGAATGTTTTATAGAGGTTGACACGCTTTTTTCTGCTGGAGGTAGTCCTATTTGTGGAATTCCTGTGATGATCATTTCATAATACGGTTCTTAATTTATAACATGGTATGTGAGAGGATACGGGAAGCCTTGTAGGTCTTAGTTCCAGTGATAATTATGCTTTACCCTAGTCAATTAGTTAGGTAAAGTGGACCATTTAGATTTTGGGTAACATGATTTAGTATTTCATGATGTCTTTGGTTCATATCTAGGTATATTATCTTTCATCGGTTGAGTTTTCATATCATAATGATTATAATTTTAGTAATAGAGTAGTGCCTTTCTATTCCATATAAGTGGGACCTTATAGAATGTTGTCATGCTGGTTAGAGATGGTGGGTGAAAACACTTGGGCCCTAGTTTTGGTGCCAGTGAAGGTTCTGAGGGTGAAATTCATCATGGGTTTGATGAGGACTACCCAAAGACATCATGGTTCTTTATAGACCAATAAAGAAGGCCTTTGTAGATTGGGAGTTGTGGAATTTTATCCAGGGTGGTAGGATATCTTTGAGGTTCTTAGGCCCTTTATTTGACCTTCTATTGTGACAGGTTAGTGAGGTGGTGTACCGTCTAACCTCAAGGCCACATTATTTTTTGGTTTCTTCGTGTTTTATTCCTATCATATCTAAGGAGGTATGTTCACACCTTGTTGTATGATATCAACTTGGGTATGTTGGGATGTGTGAGTGTATTACTTTTTTCAAATAGTTGGAAGCATTGAGAACCATTAGAGAAATCTATTCATGGGAAAGTGATTTCACTGGGCACTTGTTGTTGGAAACATAGGAAATCATAAAGGAACATCATAGGAGTGAGAGACTCAATTGAAATCTCAGTATCCCCATCATTTTTTTATTATTCTTTTTTGGGATGAAAACCCATGAAGAGGGAAATAATATAATTTCACATTTTTTTTGTGTAAGACATTGGACTATTTATTTGAATATTTTTATTGATAAACATTGAGATAGTGTCATATTTCAAATCTTGGTGAGCCATGAATTGATATTTTAAAGATATAAAATATATTAATATCACACATGCATTGTTTTGAAAAAATTGTGTAATAACACTAAAAAGGAACCTCACATTGAAAATCACATATCACTATAGAGTTCACAATGCAGCATTTACCATAGTTTTTTCAAAAATTTTGTTAGCATTAGGCATTTTTGCAAATTTCTATATCAGGATATAATAATAAATTAAAATAAATTAATTTCATTATTTCATTATTTCAATGTAGTGGCCTTGTATTCTCTATAAAAAAATGGTTATTACTAAGTCCCTAGGGTTAACCCCATAATGTTTGGATTAAGAGGATCTGTTATGGGATTTTTGGATGACAACATCATATCAGATCGAGATCTAAGATCTTTGTGCCATCAGAGTTCATGTATATCACTAATGAAGAAATTTTAAGACCATTCTTCATCAGTGATCAATAAAAACTCTATGTAGATGATATTTTCCTGGATTTATTCATTATTTTTTTTACCATGATGAACATTAATTAATAACCAATAAAATTTCATTGTGGATCAATTATTGTATTCAAGTAACTTATTTATCTTTTCGTAGTATTGGAATTGTATTACATTAGTTTATTTTATATTTTTTAACACCCTATGATAATTGATCGAGTCCAACATGAACATTGGCCATCTTCTGTTACTAATGTTTTCTCTGTGTGCATTTTTTCACTCTTTTTTCTATATACATTCAACATTGGCATTTTCATTTGGCCTATGATTCAATGAATAACTGGTGAATTATTATTGTTCAATTTATCTCTAGAAAAATTTATCACCACCCTTGGATTTATATGGAGATCCAATGCTTTGTTTTTTGTGCATGATGACGATAGTAGATCCATAGAAAGGATCATGAGTGCGCAATAGTGGTTTTGGCATGCAGCACTGATGAGGTGTGATGAAGGGTTCTTCCTAAGCAGCGTATATGGATAGAATCCAGCCAATGATGGTAATATGGCTCGATCAAACACAAATGTGAAATGTTTTCCAAGATATCTAAAAACATCATTGGATAAAAACAAATCAGGTAAAGATGTGTTAACAGTCTAAATTCTCTAAAATTCTTGACTGAATGGTCATTAGTCCTACGAATGCAAACTATGAATTCCCCTCTATGCGGCCCTAGGATTTCTATGTAGATATAATTTCACCATGTCGTGTGACATGTGTGGCATGTCGTGTAACCTGTAGCTAACTAGCTCGGCGTGTACAGGGTACATGGCCAAGAGGCCATGTAGTGTTACACATCATGTGTGTCTCGTCACATGACATGTAACACATGGAAGATGACTTGATGTGTAAAATGGGATACATGGATAGGTGTCCATGTGGCCCCACATTCCATCTACATGGGAATTACACGGGTAGGCCAGAGTACACGGGAGAGCCGTGTACTCAAAAATGGCCAAGTACATGGGAACGACTCAGTGTACACAGGCTTGGGAAATATGGAATACCATGTTATAGGGTGACATACTCACACATTGTACCTCAAGAGACAAGTCTTGTATTGGGGAAAAGTAAATTTCATGTGTGTGGGGGACACAGTTAGTTCCATGCATTGTGAGACACAATGTGTACCCCTAAGGACAGGCCATGTACTCCTTTAAAGATTGGTTGGAGTCCTCTTCCTTCTCATCTCTGCTTTTTTTTAGAATTTTGGAGCTTCCTTGGACCAATATCAATTGAGTGTGTTCCCTTGGTCCATTCATATATGTATTTAATGCATCATCACATTCTCAACATAGAGGGATAGCCATCTACAGCTTCCTGGTGATCATTGCACTCTGGTTGAGTTACCATATTCTAGATTGAGTTATATTTATCTGCATAAAAGGGTGATAGTGTGGAATATTCTCCCGATCATCATACCACAGACCCCTTAGAAACTTTTAGGATTTATCCCTCTAAGTGGCCCAAAATGATCCTCATTCCATAGTGTTTACTTAAAAGGGTTCGGGGAATTAGTGTGACCAACACATACATGGGCATTGATCCTCTATCTAGGAGGTCGTTTCCAGTAAGGTTGAGTATCCCCCAAGTGATATGTGGGTGTTGACCCCCTAGATTTATATTGATATCTAATATTTCTAATGGGGAGATAGTCTAATGGTGTGTTTGTCTCGGATGAATGGTTTTTTTCTTATGTTCTTCATCTTGGCTACACTTGATGAGCCCGGCCTTTGGGTTGACTGTAATTAGTGGCAGTGTATCTTAATGTGTGGTTCCTCCTCGATGAGAATTCCCTTAGGGATAGAGGGGATGTTTCATCATCTTACTGATACCCCATGAGTGACATATCTTGGGTGGGTGCCTTCAGGGATAGTAGGTCTAATGTAGTAAGATATCCTTGATGAGAATTACCTTGTAACCTCATAATGGATATACAGATGGAAGTTGTTGAGACCTTTTGTAGCACAGATTTTTTTATGAGTATACATGGAATATTATTGGTTATTTTTATGTAAAATATATGTTTTGGAATACCTATTTTTTATTATTCTATAACTCTTATTTCTTCAATATTAGTATTTTCTGGATTCCCTACTTGGTATTTTTATACTCACCCCTACATGTGCTCTTCCCGCACATGTCCTATCTTATGTTGATAATAGAACATTTGATGGTGTCCTTTTAGGATAAGGATTTGGTGGAACTTAGTTTTTACTAGACATACTGAGGTGTATACTGTTGTTACATTGAGAACAGTCCCCTCCCTCTATATAGGTTAGACCTTATTTTCCAGTTTAGTGGGGGCTTTTATTTAGATCCTTTTTATGCTTTCCCATTCTATATATCATGCACTAATGTGGGATAGATGTTATGCTAGAATTTATTTTAAAATATATATTTAGATTATCAAAATTTTATGGGATTAGATATGTGGTTGTGTGTAAATGTATAATAGGAAAAGGCCTCATAGTTGAGATATACCTTCCCAGAACATGTTTCCATCTACTAGCCTGTAGCGGTGGTCTTGGGGTAGTTGTAGCTCGAAATTCTGATTTCTAGGTGGGCCTTGTTGGGTTGGTTCATGATATAGTTGTATTAGAGGTTTTTCATACTTTATCCAATGTTTTTTATAGACCAATGTTGATGAAGGGTTTTAGATGTATGTAAATAGTATTAAATGTTTCTAGTTTGGATTTTGAGTTAGGGACTCTAGTGTTAGTGTAGAAGCCAACATATCCATTCACTATTACTCTGATAAAATTATTTATGACTTAGTATATGTAGTAATTTTTTATAGGGAAAACTTTGTTAAATGCATCATATAGGAATGGTTTGTGGTTTCCATGCCCTTCTTGAGTCAGGTCACCAAATATACTAATTGACTATAGTACTTCTTGTCTTCATTCGGGATAAATTCATGATAATAACCATCACAAATTCTATAGAAGGATCAATATTTTGACCCAATGAGTTATGAGGCCTACTAAAAAGGGGTTATTCATGGGGAGGAATTTCTTTAGGATGGTCAGCAGGTGGTGCTTTCTCTTATTGATCAGTTCATCGACCCACTATTAGTGGTTTAGGTGGATTGTCCAATTCAAACTGAGTTTTGGATGCCTCTTTTCATGATGAATGTTTATGTATATGGTTTGAGTGCATATCATGAGATGATATGACATGGATCTCCTTGGATTCATAGTCATTAGGACCCACCTATAGTAGGAATGCGACATAATTCATGAAATAGGATGTTTAATTGGAGAGCTTGGGGATAGATCAATTCTACAAGGATGAAAAATTGTTATAATTCTTATGGTTGAGGATATATCACATGGTTGCGTCCCACCCATCCTTTTTTAGTTAGAGATATGGTCGATCTATAGCCTAGTAAAATTCATCATTTAGTGAAAGGCGGTCCACATAGTGGAAGATGTGTTAGAGGAGCATCGAGAGAAGTATGATATGGATAGAACTTTATGTTGATGGTACCCCCACCATCCTAGGAATAACACTCCATGCTTGGGAATCTTTATTTAAGAATCATGGAAAACTTTATATGCTCGAGGTATTCTACACAGAGGCTCCAGGAGTGTTTCAAGGTATGATATGTGTTCCATTAACTTTTGTTTTATTGCCATTAGACACTGGTACAAGCCACTCTTTTGCATCATATTCTGTTTAATTTATAGGGATACCTAGATTATCATTACTAACCTATGTTGGTGATTTTTTGAATGAATTTGGACATGAAATGTTGAGGAACAGGTCCCTCGCTGAGACTTGTTCCAGAGACATGATCCAAAATTATGTGGGTGGGTCAGTGCCTCCCAAAGTGAATAATTTTGAGGTGTGGTGGATGATTTCCTTTGAGTTGTGTGTTTGAGGTCCTTTTGATGTGATAACGTGTCATTGTAATCACTGGTTGTGGTAAAATGGTTGAATAGGGAAATGATGAGTTCCAAACAGTATGAGATCCCTGGGGATTTGAGTGCGGTTCAAAGTAGGATGTGTATCCTCATTTCCCAGGTGTATTACTCACATTGAGTCATGAGACACTCATCCCTAAGAATATCCCCTCTTCATGAAATAGTGACACCAATGGTTCCTTTTCTCAAACCTTGTGTTTTAGTCTCCTGTAGAGTGGATTAATTGTCACAAGCTTCTACAGATAGTGTGACTTGACTGTAGGTGGGGAGAGAGAGGGCCTTGCATGGAATATCTTCATAGTGGAGGTGAGACCATGTGATGTTTCCTTAGTATGGTCCAACTTCCTACCATTTATGCTAATTTTTTCCACTAGTGACTGTGGTGGTTTTATAAGCTTGATAGGATAGACTTTTCATTCATTTATAAAGAGTGATCCTAGGAGGAGTGAGATAAACTCTTTGTACATGGTTATGACTAATTTCTTATCATTTGTATAGTGATTCCTCTAGAGAAGTGGATGCAATGATAATTTTTTTCTTATAGTGAAGGTGGATTATATGGGAACCTTTCTTAGGGACCTGATGAGTTTTTCTCCAAAATGAGAGTTATGATTTTGTAATGGATGTCACAAAATATCACCCCTAATTTTTGTTATAGAACATAATATGGTACCCATTGAGATTTTTCAGCAAAAAGTATAGTTAGAAGTTTGAAAAGAATGGGTTTTTGTATGACTCGGTGTTTTTAGCTAGGAATCCCAATGTTATTCTCTCATTAGGTAAATTGGTGCTTGAGGTTGGGTGTGGATAGGTTTCACTTGAACTAGGTGACATAAGGAATAGTATACACAATCAAGAATCGTTTAGTTATTTGACTACTACATAGAGTAGATGGGGTTCCTAGAGTTGACCTTGGGATAGGTTATTACCAGCTCGGGTTTTTCAGTGGGATATACCATAAGTGTCATTCCAAAGCAGCTATTATTGTTTTGAGTTTTTTGTGATACCCTTAGGTGTGTTGTACACAGTAATAGAATCAAGAGACTTATGGATTGTATCCTTAACCCTTCAGGGATTAGTTCATGGTAGTCTTCTTCGATGACATCTATCTGTTCTTGGAATTTGATTTGGAGCATTTTAGACACTAGAGGGTGGTGCAGTTTACCTCTAGTTGATATTTGTTACCCCTTTAATTCTTCAGAGTGCTTCTGTGTTATGACTTAGTGATATCGATTGTGAGATGTTTCATGATTAGTTTTCCACTAGATATGTTCCTGATGAATTTTCCAATGATGGTAATCTCATCATCCTTTTTCAAGGGTGGACAATTACAGCAGTCATGATATGGATGGAGGTATTGATGAGGTACATTTCCCTTAGTAGTACATTTGGTGGAGTTGAGGATATAAAAGGATCACATGGAATCCATTAGATATAAAAGTGAGTTTTATATAGTTTTGAATATAAAGTCTCATTGTATCACCTCTCTCATGGTGATGGGAAATAGATCATTATGGGTATTTCAATTCACTTGTGTGTGTAAGAGGTAGTCCAGATTCATGTAATTACCTTAATAGTCATTGACAGCATTGATGGTTACTTCAAAACATGATTAGGAAGAGGATTTTTCAATCCTTATAGGACTCAATTTGAAGGAGAATAGTGTTTTACCCCAACCAACTATCCACGTAAAATGGACTGTTTTGGGTTTGGTAAAAATGCTTTGGGTTTACATGTTGGTTTTGGGACTTAGCTGGGATTATTACCTAACATCTGTGGAGTTTTCATATAATAATGATTTTCACTCCACCACTGAAGTATCCCCATTTTAGACCATGTATGAGGAACCTTACAGGACATAATCAAACTGGTTGAAGTTAGTGGGTAACAACACTTGGGTCCTAGTTTTGGGCCAATGATGGTTGTGAGGGTGTTGTTCATACAGGTGTGGATGAGGACTTCCCAGATAATGATAGGTGTTCTTTAAGAACCATTAATGAAGGCCCATGGATTTTAAGAGTTTCAGAGTTTTATCTAGGTGGTAGGCTATCTCCGGGGTTTTTATTCCCTTTCTTTTTTCCTATTGTTGTGTGAGGTTAAAGAGGTGGTGTACCACATAATCTCAGGTCCATAATTGTTTTATTTTTTGTTAGTTCTCCAGATTTCACAATACAGGTGGTTTGTGAATTCATCATTATACGATATTGACACGGATAAGTTAGGATGTGTGAGTTGAGTTTCCTTTTTCAAGGAGTCAGTGGCATTGAGAACTGACAGATAAAAACCCTTTGTGGTAGTGTGATTTAATTGGGTGTTTGGTTACAAGAACCATAGGAAACAATAGAGGAAGATAATGGGAGTGGGATACCCATTTTAGATCTCAGTATCACAACATTTTGGTTTATTTTTTATATATTTGTGACAAAAATACATGAAAGTGTGAATAATGTAATGTATTGTTTTTTTTCATGTAAGAGTTTGGAGCATTTCTATAAATATTTTAAGATTCACACACTAAGGAGACACAATATTTAGAGGCCCTCTGGGCCCAGAATTTATATTTTAATGATACTAAATATATTAATATAACACGCATACTATTTTTAAAAAAATATTAAATAACTATGAAATGGATTCTTAGATCAGAAATATGAAACCACCTTTGAGTTCATCATGTGGGGTTTACCCTTAGTGTGACATAATCCTTTTCACCATAGAGAGATTCAATAAAGTGATATCACAGGAAAAAATAATAAAATAAGATAATTTATTCTATTTGTTTAGTTATTTTGATGCACTAATATTGAATCCTCAATTTAAACATGGGTATTCCTAAATCCCTAGGCTTAACCGTAAACCCTTTGGATTTATAGTAGTTGTTGGAGTGGATATGTTGTAGGACCATTGGATGACAACATCAGATCGGATCGAGATCAAGGACTATTTCACCATTAGTGTTCATGTATCTCACCAATAGTGAAAATGTAGTTTTGTTCATCATTAGTTATTTATCTTAACACTATGTTGGTTTTTTTTTATTCCCATATTTTACCAATGAAAAAAAAAATAATCAAATAACAAATTAATTTGTGGAAAAAAAATTTTATATATGTAATGGATTTAACATCATGTGGTGTTGTAATTGATATTTCATTCTTTTATTTTATCTTCATTTTTTCCCTATAATAAAGAATCAAGGCCGACACGAACATTGTACATGGTCCATAACTAATGTTTTGTGTTTATGTATTTTTCTCTCCCTATTCTACATGAATTCATCATTGGAATGTTATTTTGGCATATGATTAAATTAATACCCATTGAAAGTAATTACACATTCAGTATATATCACAATGTATCTCTATTGTATGGTTGGGACAAAGATACAGTGTTACAGTTGTAGTTCACACTGATGGAAGTACATACACAGATGGATCTGTTGTTCATGATAGAAGTTTTGGCATCTGGAACCTACTAGTAAATATAGTTGTTATTTCATAAGAATCATATATGGTTTTAATTCATCCAATGAAAGTGATAGGGTTTAGTTAACCCTATATTTGGGATGTAGGGTTTGTTTTTTGGTGAAATAGAGGGCTATAGAAAGCTCAAGAAAAGTCACGTGAAATATATGTAATTTCAATGGCATTATTGACTACATGGTATGTAGTCCAATGAAAACACTATATATAGTACCCTCATTTTAGATCATGGGATTTCATATAGAGATGATTATAACAAGGCATGTGACCATTATATTAACAGATCGGCATGTATAGTGGGTACCAGCGGAGGAGGCAACACAAGGTTACATGACATCTATTCCTAGAAACATTTCATGTAACAAATGGAAAATTTATTGGTATGTATAAGGGGATACACACCCAAGTGGTTGTCTATCCCCAACCACCATGTAATTGGGAACTATTGGAGAAGGTTGGAGTACATGGTCTGAGCCATGTACTCATACATGACCAAGTACATGGGCAAGACTCGATGTACATGGGCATGCACAAGATGGAACCCCAAGTTCCACGGTGATATCAAAACATAGTGTACGTAAAAGGATATGTTGTTTACTGTGTAAAAGTTAATTAAATGTGGGTGGGAGAAATTGGGAGTTTGAGTATTTTTGAGACACATTGTATACCCCAAGGTACACATCGTGTACTCCTTTGACTATAGTTAGAGGCATCTTTATTCTATTCTTAGCTTTTTTGTGTTCTTGTGTCATCTTCCTTGGAATATTACCAGTTTATTTTGTTATCTTCATCTATTTCAATGAGGGTTTAGTGCAACATACCATTCTCATCATAAAGGGTGACCCCTCTTTATCTACACGATGATCAGTTCAGTGTCATTAAGTTCCCTTATTATAAAGTTAGTCATATATATCCAATTATATAGGGTATAGTACAACATATGGTCCCAAAAATTGGACCTCATACCCCTTAGTGACTTATAGAATGTATACCTCAAATATTACCAAATACTTCCTCATTTACATTCTATTTCCTTAGGTAGGATTTTGGTAATTTGTGTGACCAAGACTTACATAGGTGTTGATGCCCTATTTAGGAGGATGTTTCCAAAAGTGTTATATATCACCCTCATGATCCCATGTCATTAAATTCCTTGATATGTTCCATGTTCTCATTTATATAAGGGTTATTAATGAAATGGATGATGTATCTTGGATAAACCCTCTCAGTTTCTTATGATCTTCTTCTTGACCAAATGAGTGTGTCTTATGTGATGAGTATCGTCAGTTATAGTGTAGCTCAAGAAGTGGTTCCTCCCAAATGAGCATCACCTATGGAATAGAGTGGATGTTCAATCCTAATATAGTTTGCTGGTAAGTGATTTCTCTTGAGTGTGTCCCATCTGTGATGGAAGGTCTTATAGAGTGGGATCTCCTGGATGAGTGTCACCTTGAATCCTCAAAGAGGATTTAGGGATTGTAGTGGTTGATAGCTTTTGTTACTTAGAGCCATTTATTCATATATATAGGAAATAAATGGTTATTTTTATGTCTCAAATCCTTTTTTACATACCTTTGGTTGATGATATTACTAATCTTGATGCTTTATGTTTGGTATTTATGTGTCGTCCAAGTGGGTATTATTATACTCACCCCTGTATGGAATCTTCCCGCACATGTCGTGTATTATGTAGATGATGGAACTTTTTTAGATAGTCATTGGAGGACTATGAGTAGGTTGATATTATTTTGGACTAGACAATTAGAAGAGTACACCAGTATTGCATTGACATCGGTACCCTCCTTCTAAGTAGATTAGACTTTATTTTCCAGTACTAGGTCAGTTATGTTGGGAATTTTTTAATGTTTTCAAGTACATTATTGTGCACTCTGATGTGGGGTATATGTTATTAATTCATTAATACCAGCATCTATTTTTTACTTTCTCAAAATTTTATGGGATTTCAGATGTGTGCATGAAAAAAAATGTACATTAGGCAAAGGCCTCACATTTTAGATATGCCTTCTAGGTGATTTTTTCTAGCCCCTACGTTATGGATGTGGGATTGTGGTAGTTTTATCTTATCCATCTACCATCTAGGATATCCCCATTAGGTCAGGTCATGAAACCTTATTACATTCTATTCCATGTGAGATATGATAACTTATCTCATCAGACTACCACCTCATAAAGCGATCTGATTTGTTGTTCCACAAATTCTTTAAAAGGAAGGTAATGAGGATAAATTTGATGAATATATCTGATATATATGACATCATTATGTTATTCATGAAATATTTATCATTCTAAAAACATTATATATAGAATTTTGTTTTTCCTTTTCATACACTGAGAAATGATAATGTCATCCATGTGAGTGTGTGGACTACCGCCTCCATGAAGTAATGTGATGCCTTTTTCATCACCACATACCATGGATGATATATGTAAGTCTATTTTATGAAATAATATGTTATTTATTATAGGATGTTCATTATTGAAATATAAAATATTACACACCTTTTTTCTATAATGATCAATGAAAAATTGAAATGTTACTCATTGTATATATGACATACCATCTCCACGATTGTAATGTTTTTCAATTTTCATAAACATATATAATGATTAGTTATAAACATATAATTGATGTATTATTATGATAAAAATTTCCAGATTATTATTCTAAAGATTTTGAATGAATAAAATCTTTGGCCATAATCATCACACTGAAGCCATTTTGAAATAATAACCCGAACATCCTCAAAAAATTCATTGTGGACTCAACTAGTTAAGTATTTAAATGACATTAAGATGAAATAAAATAACTGATTTAGGTATCTGGTATTTAAACATTAAATAGTTTTTTAGAAATCAAATAAATCATATATTCTTATTATACATGAGTTAAAGGATTCATATTCAAGACTTAAGGTAAGGGATTTGGTCTCAATTTCCCTTCATTTATGCCTCTTTCAATATTATGCACCTAATTTATTTTATATGGTATATATACTAAGACTTTTACTTTTAATATCATGAATAATTCATAATTAATTATATTTTATGTTTCACCTTGAATTATCTCAAATTAGGATATTTGACTTCAAACTAACCATGTGGTAAATAATTTAAAAACTCAATTTCCTCTCATTGAGTTATATAAATTCTATATATTTGTTTATATTCTAATATGATGAGTGTAAATAATATTGATAATAGGATGTTTTATTTCCACTTTCATTATGTGTTTTTACATTTGATACGCAATATATATTCATTGATTAATTTTCACTTCAATTTTTTGATCATTGTAAGTATTTTGTCTCATATTTTTTTTTATTTGAGACATACAATATTTTATAAACCTAAAATATTTTATCTATTTTATATACTTACCTTTTGACATATTATATCATTATTATAATTTTGGCCATAATATTTAATGTTTCATTTTATTTTATTCCTTCATGGTGCATATAATTGAAATCTAACCCAATGTGAATGGATTTAGGTTACAATCTTCTTTCCTTTCCAGATTTTTTATGTTCAAGTTCCATCGGGGGAAATCATTTGATATTATTTTTTTTACCAAAAATATTTCATTATAATTTGGTTTTTAATGTAGTTTACATGTTTGGTTACCATTTTTCCCATATTGATTAATTAAACACAATGAAATTAGTTTTTAAGAGATATTAATCTCGTATTTTATTTTATATTGGGAATATTTGTCTTTCATATAAATTCTTCAAAAGAAAACAAAAATTCCTTTTCAAAAAATAAAAGATTTCATAATTCTATTTTACATGATATGGGACCTTGTTTTAAATGGTTATAAAAAGAAAATTTAATAATGTTTTTAAAATGGCTCACTATTGACTCCTTTTATGAACTTTTTTAAAAGATTTTTTATTTATAAAAATTTCATCATGAATGTATTTTCCCACTTTCAGGACCAGTATTTTCTTTAAGGATTCCTTTATTATTTTAAAAGGTTTTTTTCAATGAAAATAATTTCCAAAACAATATAGGAATCATTAGTCATTAAATGTGATTTTCAATTTGAAAAGTTTATTTTGATCATGAATATTTTTAATGACATTTTAATGGTATTTATAATAATCAAAATTAACAACCCTTGTTGTTACTTATCCTTCACTAATGTTATTTTATACAGATACCAACATTGTTATTTATCTAGATTGATTGTTAATGTTTCAAATATATTGATATGGAACATGTTTTTTTTGGATCAATTAATATTTCCTCAATGATATTTATGATGAAATGAAAGATATATGTCATTTAATTATGTTATTATTTTGGTACAATGTTTATGAAAGATTGATCCCCATTATAGCTCACTGGTTAGCCCAATATAGATTATGTGAAGGGTTAATCCCAAATATATCTCATGAAGAATGGTTGAGACCAATATATATTATACTAATGGTGAGCCTCATTATATATATCTGATGCATTAGGTAAGGATTATGTTCTTCAGAGAATTGAATTGTAAGTCAACAATATGGTTATTCCAAATGTAAGTGTTTTTTATGATTGATATGATGATGTTTTTTATGAGTTTATAATGTTTCTATTGTTCAAGAATAATAAAACATGTCCCATTTTTATTTATTATAATGAATCATTCATTTGTTAAATACTTATATCATCATTTCATTGTTGATAATCTAGGTATTAGTGGTTATGTATATTCTTATGTTATACTCATGCACATTTGTTATGTCATCATACTCTTATTCTCTTCTTATGCTCACTAATGAAATTACATTGTTAATTATTTTTTTCACCCTTAATAATAATATGATATCACCCTTTTTATATTTTCTTTTACACAATTTACCATGAATTTTTTTAAATTAATTGTGTATATAAGGGTTTCATATTGATGATATTGATGACCTATTATGTAATATGAAAAGTTTGGTATGATCGGAAGAAAACTCTCTAGAAATAAAGGTTATTTATTATGTAAGATATTTTCATATTTATCAAAAACATTAAACCTAAAATTTACATTGTTATATAATTGTTATGATATTTCCTATTTATATATGTTTTTATGCAAAAAATGGGTCACGTTTATCGACATCAATCCAGAAATGAAATAATGATATTTTTAACAAAAGATTTGTAATTGTGATTACATGGATTTTATAATAAATAAATCATATAAGGTATGAAATATATGAGTATTTTTATATAATATTTTTATAATAAATCAATATTTTTTATATAGGATGTGTAGAAACGTATGAAGGAAATATGACTCGAGGTAAGGGTTTCTCATCTCATGTTTAATTCTATGAGAGTTATTCCATATTCACTACTTATTTCTTTTGTGTGATGTATATACTACTCCTTTTGAAATGTTTTATCATTAATTTCAATATAATCCAGGTATATAATGTTTTATTTGATGTTATTTATTTCATCGGGATTATGATTTAGAAGTCACCAAGTTTGAAAATATTTATTTTACAATCACATTATTAATCGAGATTTATCAAGGTTAAGATTCCAATGAAGAATTCCTATGATCTATATTTCATGAAACTCATTAATTTCATTATCCTCAAGTTATTTAATTTAAATACATGTTTTCATCCCATTTTACTCTCTTCAAAAAAAAAGAGAACAAAAGGTTTTTTTCAAGAAAACCAACTTCATTTCTATATTTGGTTGAAAAACATTTTTCATTCATATCTATGATATCAAAAAAAATAAAGAATGTTTAAGAATTATAAAAATGATTTATTATAGAAATTGTTACCATATTCGAATTTTTACAAAATGGAATGAATGAAATATTCTAGATATTTTATAAAATTGGAACATTTTAACTTTTTTACAATGTGAATGGAATGTTTTTTTGTGAAATGGTGCATACAGAAACACCCTCCATAATACAATCATTTATTTGAATCATACTCTTCATGTTTAAAAGATTCTTTGTAATGAATGTTTTTACCAAGTACTCAAAAAAATTATTTATTTAATGTGATTTTCAAAGTGATAAGGGTATTTTTTCAAGTAAATTTTAAATGAAATTTGTTGGTATTTATACTCAAAAATGGGGACAAACCTTATTTCGCATACGCTCCACTAGGAATATATTCTAATGATAACATATATATATTATTTCTAAATATGGAATATCATAATTTTTATTGGTATGTACTATTTTATATATCATTCCAAATATTACTCTGGATTGTTTTTTATTGTGTTTATCGATTTAGAAAAGCATTAAAATTTCATATGCTAGTTTTTTAATAATATTTTTTGTGTTGATTATGTTTACAGATTGGGGAAAGTATTAAAATTACATATTCTATTTTTTTAATATGAATTTTTATGTTTATTATGTTTCACCACTTTCATATAAGTAATGGATTGGACATATTAAGTGATTTTCAGGGCCCACTATATCCCATTGATGCATTAGAAGGTCTCTTAATACAAACTAGCTTGGGTAGTTGGTCAAGTCCATAACCATTTTTTGTATGATGACTTGGCATGAGGACATGATGGTATGGTTTTGATATATGACATCATTCATTCCCTCATTATGATATTATTTATTGATATCCAAGTGATTATTCGATTATTTATAATATCAATGGATTTTGGGGAAATCCTCAAGGAGTACTCTTAGTGTTTCTGGGTGTGATTTTTTTTGTTTAAAAAATCCAGATAATTGGGAATGAGGATGAATAGTGTTTACCGAAGCAATGTCTAAGGGGGTGCAGTTTCCAAATGTTTGCCAAATTTTTAGATTATAAATTTTTTAGTATTTCTAGCATTGATATATATATATATATATATATTTCATTGAATATCTCAATGAAATATGAAAAAGGCATGAGTTTCCTAAATATGTGATTCCTGAAGACTGTTTTGTGAAGGATCAAACAATTTTGATGATTATCAATATGAATTCGACGAGAATAATGAATAAAAAAGGTGATGATAATTGGGACTGGAGCATCATGAGAGTGTGATATATTTTGATATAATGATATGTGATTACGATAAGCATTATGAACTGGAAATTTAGGATGAGATTTGTAAAAATGGGAGCATTATGGTGGAAAACTAAGAGCTCCACAAAATTGTGGTGATATGGCCCAGAAGGTTCTAAAGTTAGTGGAAATTTCTATAAATAGACCTCTACACCCTTCATAAGGATCATCGAGACTCAACGGGAATTCCAAGTCTCTGGGTTTGCAATGTCAAGTTTGTTATGGTCGTTCGCTAAGGTGTTTCATGCCAAAAAAAATTGTGATGGTGATAAACGCCCAATGAATTTTTTGAGCATCATGAATAGAAGGAAATTTACAAAGGATATAAAAATATGACCAAAATTGTATAACTTAGTGAATTATTGATGAGATATGTGAAAGAGGTGCGCTTTGTGAAATGTAAGTGATTCATGGAGATAGCTTGAGCTCTATGAAAGAAGGAGATTCGCGAAGGCAATGAGCTTGGAAAAAGTGTTTTGAAAGAGATTCCCCTATAAAACTATGGTAAAGTGGTATTCATTAGTATTTGAAAGTGGGAAATCAAAAGATAATCTACATACAGTATAGGATGCATTAATATGAGATAATTAAGGGACCTACAAGTATATAAATTGTAAGTGGATCTTTTGAGGAAGTAGTGATCCTAATTAAATTCAGAGAGCTCTAAGATTTCAAGTTGTGATTGTTGTAAACCAGGATGGATAGTGAGTTCACTCTGAACATTGTGAATATCAGTGTTCTTTTAGTGGATTTGGTACATCGGTACATTTCCTTTCTATTCTCCTTGTATGTATCCCAGTGAGGGTGAAATAAGTAAAATTTTTATGTCATGTGCATGATTTAATATTTTTTCATATATTGGTCTAGGAAATAGAGAGAAGAGTGTTTTGTTTAACATCAAAATAAGATCTTATGGGATAGAGGTTTTAATCTATCATACCCTAATTAACCCCCCCCCCCCCTCAAGGTATTTGACCTAGTGGGACTAACTATAGATATGATTCAAGTGAATGTGATTATTTATATAAAATTACTCATTAATCAATTATTTTTTCTACATTATTCTTAATGTTCTAGATATTAATTAAATGTTACGTGTTCTGGTTATTCACGTTTCCATTTTGATTATTCTCTATTTATTCATGATTTAATTCACTATACGCATACCCTTGAAGTTCATTAGAGCTCACAACATTCTATTGTTTCCTTTCCCCAAGATGTAAGGAAGTGTTTTCTGATGGACATTGAAAATATTCTAAAGGGAATAGTGGTGTTCTCAATGAATATACTATTCAGTGTTTTATGATTTCAAATTAAATTTGAATTTCAAGTATTTATCTAGATTTCCAATACTACCAAATTATTAAATCCTCTAGGGTGAAATCATTTGTATGTAGAACCAATGTAAAAAGTATCCTTGTACTCTAGAGTACTAGAGATGGGGATTTTATATAACTATTCCTAACCATCATTTCATTTTTCAAACAGTTAGATGAATATTCCAATGGTTTGATATGATATCCCAACTTTATATATATATATATATCATATTTCATTAATTATTCATTGTCTTATATTTTCATTATAATTTTTATATATTTTTTCATTTTCAAAATTATTATTTGACTAATAATATTCTTCTTCATCTCTAATATTTTCTTTGTCAGTGGGATTGTCCTAGCTGATCGATCAGATCAAAAATGTCATATTATAGTATTCTTATTTTCTTCTTTATATCCAATTTAATAAATTCAATTATTATGGCCATATATTTTCTTTGAAAGTAATTTTTAAATTAATATCATAAAATTTAGATGGTATTATCTTATGGTGTGTGTGAATTATATAAAATTATATTACTGACTATGACATAATTAAATATTCATAAGGTAAATTCCATTGATAAAATTCTAGGTCATTACATTTTTTTCACCCTAATAAATGTATCCCTGGATATTTCATTTTACATAATAATGTGAAAATAGGTTAGGTTAATTTTTCTTCATGGATTAATCTAGTTCCATTGAGTATAGTATATTGACTGGGTGAGGTGTCTTGTCACATAGATCATTATATATACAATCCAAGATCTTCACTAGATTCTCTATATAAGAGTGATCATTTTCCAATTTTTTCAGCTATAAATTCACTATATATGAGGGATCTAATATTTATTTTCTTAAGATGGATCCATGGGATACATTATATACTTGTTAATTGGTTGGTGGGAGTTCAGGTATATAGGCAATAACTCTAAGGAGATTGAGAATTGAAAAGGGGGTGATGTACTTGGGACACATATTTCCCTTCTCTACAAATATCATGACTCTCCTCCATGAAGATATATAGAGGAACACTATTTATACAATAAAAAACATTATTTATGATGTAACATTATCAACAGATCTCTTCTGTAGACTATATGTTTCCCTAATGTGTTGTTTGATGGGCTTGATGTTTTCTACTATATTCATGTCAATTTCATCACCTTGCAACCTGTATTCACATTCTATCTCCCAAAATTTGAGGGATCTACATAACTTCCCATAAAGTGATTTATATGGATCCATTTGGATTCTTGAGTGTAAAATATTATTTTACAAGAACATGGCATGAGAAAAGTGATATTCACATCCTCCATTGATGTCCATCATTCTTGATCTAAACATATATTCACCTGTCTAGATAGTCCACCTTGATTATCCATCAGTTTGGTGTATATAGGTTGTATTGATGTTCAATTATATGTTTATAGAATGTTTTATTCCATTCAAGAATTATATGTAAATATCATATCATGTTTATATGAAATCGATAGTGGTTTTTAGTATAGCCACACTACTTATCTAATGTATAGGCTTTCAATTTTGTCAACTGAGAAGTCCAATCAAATTGCAATGAACTGAGTTGTAATTGTATGATGGTCAACCACAAACAATATTGAACTATTTAATATTGATATATTAAAATGACCAAGGAAAAATTAGATGGTGATGTTTTATCATTTCCATATAGGTTTGGGAGATGGTTTCTTCATCCCCTTGGACTATTGCCTTTCATCCTTCACCTACAAACATACCTGACATTGTGATGTATATTATTTTATCTACTTCTTCATATTGTCCCAAAAAAATTTATATCTATGATATAGATACATTGTTTTCTGAAGTTCCCAATCAGGATCCAAGTATCACTGGGAGGGGGAGGGGGTGAATCAGTGATATATTTTTCTATTTATGTTCCCCCTTTTTGAAACAACTTTCGCCTCAGTTAAAGAGTTTTTTTTTTCTGAACACACACATCCATAGGAACACAAGATTTACAAGGTTCATTACTCAACAAGAGTAGCTACGTCCTTGGTATGGTACGGAAACAATCCAGTACCACACAATCCACTAGAAAACAATCCTATGATGTTGAATACAACGAGTAGGATATACCCTTACACTCGTACAGCACTTTGAAAACAATCCAATAGTGTGTGTGCTCCCTCTTAGCACAAATATGGTAACACAATTTTTCAATGCTTCTTTACAATTGAACAAATGTATTCTCTGAAGTACAAATCTTCACTTTCTTACCCAGAATCCGGTAAGAACTCTCTTAAGCACTACTAAATACGTGCGAGGACCCCAAAAATTTCGCATAGCCTTTAGGGTGCCCTGCGCGCAATTAAAATGGCTTGCGCATAAAAATTCCCTTTTGCCGTGGAAATCATTTTCGCGCAGCTTCCCTTTTTCGCGCAAAGTATCACTTTTCGTGCAGCCTCCCAATTTTTCGCGCAACTTTCTTTATTTCGCAAAAACCTCTTTATTTTCACGCAACTCACTTAGCATAAGATTTTATGCACACCAGAGCTTTGAATTTCTTCTATGTGTCGAGCATTAACAAATGAGAAGGGATATCCTCATATTTAGAGGCATTTTTGACCTTGCGCGTAAAACCCCTTCCTGCTCGTAAAACTGTCTCATACTTCTTCAGATTACGCGCACCTTCATGGATTTTTCGCACACCTCATTTATTTTCCATTTTTCATCATTCTAATCATGAATACACTCTTGCATGTAAAACATCAAACCGACATTTTTCGCACAACCAATTTTCCCACGCACAAGTCTAATGTTCCTCACACCTAGCCCAAACATATCTGATTTTTCATGCACCTCTTACCTATGTCATTTTTCGACTTTCTAATCACAATGCACCAATTGCACGCAATATTCCACACCGCGTTCCATATTGCGCGCAAACCCAATCTTTCCCATGACATCCTATTTCGCGCACTACTCCAATTTTTCACGCATTTCATGACTTTGCCAATTTTTGAGCTTCTGATCTACAAACACCTTTTGCGTGAAAAACATCATTCCTCTATTTCGCGCATCCCGCAGATTTTTCGCGCAACCTGCTACTATTTCGCGCACCACTTTATTTTTTCGCGCAACCTGCCTAAATTTCCGCGCACTCCATTCATTTGTCATTTTTCAATGTTCTGACATTTAATAACTCCTTGCACATGAAAATATAAACCATCTTCAATCTTGCACGCAACATCCATTACCAAGCACATTTTTTCATCTCCTGATTTCCAGGCCCTAAAATTTGGAAAACACTAGAAAATGGAGCCACCTTAAACTGTGCTTTTCTGCCGCCCCCAGATTTTCATTGCTTTGTCATTTTCTCCCTCCACTTCTTCCCCTAACCATTATTCTTCATTTTTCACTAATTCCACTATCGTGATATTTATCTTTTGAATGACCAGATCTAGCATCGTCAGAGTCACAATGGGAAGTACAGAAACTTCCCTATCTTCCAGCAGCATCACTCTTTCCAACCAAAACTGTATATGACTAGCATCATCATTTCTCCCCCTTTACATCATAAGGCTTGCATCACAAGTTCTCATGACTTATGATATTTGAGAAATACATATCAGCAAAGCATCGTATGGTTTGTGATCCTTCTACAAAGTGAATTGATTTATCTTCTTTGACAACAAAATACAACACTCTGTAAAGGCAAACTCTTCAAACTTCCTTCTCCATTCAACTTGGTCCCAACAATCTCCCCCATTGGATTTTCTTGTCAACCAAGATTCATAAATCACTGAACTTTTTAACCTTTTGAAATTGATTACTTATCAACAATTCTAAGCCTACGTGAGCTAACTCATTGTAGGAAACAAGAATTATTGATAGCCAAATCCATGCTGTCCAAATGAAGTGACTGTGAAATCTCATGAACATACCTCCTCATCCTTCTTTAGAGAATCTTTCAATCTTCTACTTCAGCATTCTTCACTTCTTCAATAATTCTTCTCAACCTTCTTCAGAACATATTTCAAGCTTCTACATCAGCATTCTTCAATTCTTCAACTTTCCTATAAAACAACATTGTTTCCTACAACCACTCCAACAAACAGTTAGAATAGTTGACACACATACATGATGAATTCATAGCTTACCCACAACTCCACCTTAATACATTCTTCGTTATGGATAGATTTATGAATCAATTCTCCCCCTTGAGAATAATATCCAAAGGTAAGATGAGAGAGGGGACAAAAACACGTACCTTAACCTTGATGAGAAGGAGGTTGTACACCCATGTTCAACCTCAATTTTGCAAATGGTTCCTTCGGTAACGGTTTTGTAAATATATCAGCAATTTTTTCAGATGTAGGAACACACTCCAGCCTCAATTATTTCTTTTCAACCTGCTCTTTGATGAAGTGGTACTTTATATCAATTTGTTTTTAACGAGAATGTTGTACTGGATTTCTTGTAAGATTGATTGCACTATGATTATCACAACCCAAGATAAATGGTAGCTTTACTTCAACAATTAGATCTTCCAGCTGAGTCTTCATCCACATTATTTGAGTTTCAGCTTGAGTAGCAGGAACATACTCAGCTTCATTTGTGCTAAGAGTTACTGAATTTTGATTCTTGGTATGCCAACTAACAAAACTTTTTCCCAGAAAGAATACTCCACCAGATGTCAATCTTCGATCATCAACATTTCCTGCCCAATCAGCATCAGAATACCTGAACAGATCAAAATTTTCAGAGCTGTCATACCAGATTTCAAAATTTTTTGTGTCTTTGATATATCTAAGAATTCTTTTTCCAGAAATCAAATGTGATTCTTTAGGATCACTCTGAAATCTTGTACATAAAGTAACAGTATAGACGATGTCAGGTCTTGAGGCAGTCAAATATAGCAGACTTCCAATCAGCTTTCGAAACTCTTTCTGATCAACTTCCTTGCCTTCTCCATCTTTAGACAACTTGGTTCCCACTGAAATTGGTGTGGAAACTGGTTTTGAATTTTCCATGCCAAACATTTTCAAAAGTTCCTTAGCATACTTTTCTTCAGACAGAAAAACATGATTCTTCTTCTGTGAAATTTGTAACCCAAGAAAGTACTTCATTTCTCCCAGTATGGACATCTCAAATAACTTATTCATCTCCTCATCAAATTTTTCACATGATCTTTCATCATTTCCAGCAAATATAATATCATCAACATAAACAATAACGATCAGTGAAGACTCCTGACATTTCTTGATGTAGAGATTGATGTCAACTCTCCCTTTCTTAAAGTTCATCTTCTTCAAGAAAGTATTTAATTTATAATACCATGCTCTCAGAGCCTATTTTAGCCCATACAGATCCTTCTTCAACATGAACACATAGCTTTCATCTTTCCCAATAACAAATCCACAAGGTTGATCAATGTAAACTTCCTCGTCAAGATCACCATTCAAGAATGCAGATTTTACATCCATTTGAAAGATTTTGTAACCTCATTGTACAGCAATGGCAAGAAATATTCTGATTGTTTCTAATCGAGCTACTGGAGAAAAGTTTTCATCAAAGTCAATGCCTTCAATTTTTTAATACCCTTTTCAGACCAATCTTGCATTGTTTCTTATTATTTTACCTTCTTCATTCAGCTTGTTTCGAAAAACCCAATTTGTACCAATAATGTTCTTGTTGTCCGGCTTGGGTACAAGTTCCCAAGTATTATTCTTCTCTATCTGATCAAGCTCTTCATTCATAGCATGAACCCATTCTGGATGCTCAATTGCTTCATTTACATCATTCGGTTCAACTTTCTAATAAAGAGAAGTATGTGATATAGCATTCGTTGTTCTTCTTTTTTGAACACTCTGATTTTAATCTCCAATAATGTTCTGTGCCTCCACTTGTTTCCTCAAACTAGGATGAGTTGTTTGAACTTCATCCTCATCACTTGATATTTCTGAGTCAGATTCCTCTTTCTGAGTAAGATGAACACAGTCTGCAACATTATCAGAATTGTTAACAAAATCTTCTCTATCCTGCTCGACTTCCACATCAACATATGACTGCTTTTCTTTCTCATCATTTTCAACAACTTTTACATCTGAAGAATCAATAATTCTTCCTGTTTCTTTGTTGAGGCATCTATATCCTCTTCTTTCTGGAGCATAGCCAAAAAAAATTCCATCATCTCCTCTTTTCTCAAACTTTCCCAGATTTCCAACTTTCTTCTTTATAATACATGGACGCCCAAAGACTCTCAATTGTTTCAGACTTGGAGTTTTTCCATAGAACATTTCATATGGAGTCATATCTGAGTTTGGCCTATAGAAACACCATTTCTTAATATACACAGCAGTGCTCATGGTTTTCCTCCAATAATAATAAGAGAGACTATGTTCAAGTAACATAGTTCTCCCCATTTCCACCAGACTTTGATTCTTTCTTTCAACCACCCCATTTTGTTGAGGTGTGTATGGTGAACTGAACTCATGCCGAGTTTCATGTTTCTCAAGATAACTTTAAAACTCTTTATTCTTATACTCACCACCATTATCAGTTCTCAACTTCTTCACTGAATACTCACATTCCTTCTCTACTTTCCTTCTGAAACTCTTAAACATTGTTAGAGCATTTGACTTATGTCTCGTGTACAAAACACAAGTAATGCGAGTAAAGTAATCAATGGAAGTAATGAAGTACTTATCTCTTTTTGAATATTGCTTGCTCATTGGTCCACATATATTTGAGTGTATGAGTTCCAAGGGTCTTTTTGAGTGAATTTCAACTCTCTTGTGCATAGAATTAGCAATCTTCCCTTTCCCACAAATAGTGCAGCACCAATCTCTTTCTCTTGATAAATCATGCATATCCCGAACACTGTCTCACTTTGATAACTTGCACATATTTCTATGACACATGTGCCCTAGCCTTTTATTCCATAATTTATTTTCATCCGCTACACCCATGTAACAAGATTTCTGCACTTCACCAACTTGGAACAAATTACCTCTTGTATGTTGGCCCCTTGTAACTATGTTTCCATCATATTCACTTTTCACAACAAATCCATATTTTCTGAAGATCAATTTGTTTCCCTCATCACAGATTTGTGACACACTAAGCAGTTTATGTTTCATCCCATCAACATATAGGGGTTTTCTGGATTTCATCTTTTCTTTTCCAATGATGGCAGATCCAACACCTTTGATCCTTAGAGATTCATCATTTCCAAATGTCACAGTTCCTTCTTTAAAGTTATTCACACTCTTCAGCAGCTTTAAGTCTCCTGTCATATGAGATGAACATTCACTATCAAGAATCCATGGACATTCTCCTTTTGTAGCTTTCAAAGTAGTTTCAACAACAAGTGCTTTTTGTTCTTCTTTTTCCCTCACTTTCAGTTGTGCTTCTTCCAATTTCCAAGCCAAATCAATGTTTTCTTCCCAGAGAACCATGCATTCTTTCTTTTCAGACTTATCAGACTTGTCCCTTTTGAATTTTAAAAACTCTGTCTTCTAAGGATTATTAACAAATTTTTTTTGCTCTAGTAACACACTAAGGAAACCCTTAGCAAGATGTCCAAGTTGATCACATCTTTCACAATAAGTTTCCAGTGGTTGGAATCTATTCTCAACTTTCACACTAGTCTTCTCAGATATCTTATGAAACTTATTTAGAGACATTATATTTTTAAAGGGTTGACTCCCCCTTAATCCTTGTTTTTCAAAACTTTTGGAATAGTTGTAATGTTATTGGTTGAACCAACACATACTTGCCATGTGTCTGAATCCACCACAATACCAAAAGTAACCATAGAAAGAATATTTACCTCTGAAACTTTTATACTGACTGGAGTTGTGAACACGCTTCACAAAAACCTTCATTTTTTCATTTGTAACTCTCTTCTTCAGATCAGATTCATTAGTACGAGAAGTATTAGAAGTTTTTCTTGAATCAAGATTTTTATGCACTCTTGATTTTTCTACATTGCTGATTTTGACCACATACTTGGTCTTTCTAGCCTTGTTCTTATTAGAACCAGTTTTTTCTTTAATTTCAACCTTTGAAGGTAACTTTTGTAGATCCTTGTTTGGTTCATTCTTAGTGGAACATTCTCCATCTTCTGAGATAGAATTTTTGGAACTGATATTCATTTCTTTAGCTTTATGCAGTTTTTGTTGGACAAGTTCCAACTCTTCTTCTTTTGCCTTCAACTTCACTTCAATATGATCATTACGATTCTTTGTATTATCAAGAAAATTTTTCAGATAATCAATCTCCTTTTCCATCTTGATTTTCTCATCAGTAAAACCTTCTTGATTGTTTACTATGGAATTTTCATTTATCAACTTCTTGTTTTATTTCTCAAGCTTTCTGATCTTCCTCAAACATTCCTTCAGCTCTTCTTTCAGATACTGTTCTAGTTGAGTCTCTTCTTCTTCAGTACTACTACTCTCATAATCATCATTATTCACTGTTGCAAAAAAGGTACTCTCTCTATCTTTCTCAGTAGCAGATTTTTCTGATTCAGTCTTGCTATCATCATCATCTTCATCATTTGACAAAAAGCTTATTCTTTTTTATTTAAAGAACTTTTTATTCTGACCTCTACCATAATATTTATCTTTTCGACCCTGTTTCTTCCATGACCTTCTTGGTCCTCTGTCTTCTTCATCATTGACGTCATCTTTCCCTTCTTGAGGGCAATTATCCGCAAGGTAGCCAACTGCTCCACATTCAAAACATTTCAATGGGAGTTTCCCTTTGTATTTCCTTGTGCCTCTTTTAACATTTTTATAAAACAAGGATAGAATTTCATCAAAATTTTGACATACCTCATTTTCATAGTCAGATTCACCAGCTTCTTCATTAATAAGAATTTTCTTCGACTTCTCTTTCTTTTCTGCCCTGAAATACATTTCTCTATCGGTTTTTTCTTTTCTCTTCATGGTCTTCTCTCTTCTCATCTCATAAGTGATGAGAGTACTCTGCAAATCATCAAGAGATAATGTTTTCGGGTCCCAGTCTTCTAGTGAAGAAACTTTAGCATCAAATTTGTCAAGAGGAATTCTCGAGATCTTTTCAACAACAGTAGCATCTTCTAACTTTTCACCAAGACATCTGATTGTACTGACAATGTCATTAACCCTGTTAAAGAATTCCCCAACAAATTCAGATTCTCCCATTTTCAAGTCTTCATACTTCAGCCTCCATATTTGTAGTTTTTCCTTCTTCACTTTTGTATTTCCTTCATAGATATTCATTAGCTTATCACAGATTCCTTTAGAAGTAGTGACACCTTTCAATCTTAAAAACTCACTCTCAGAAAGTGATGAGAGTAATTCATTTTTAGCTCTTCCATAATTCTCAAGATTCTTCTTATCGACAGGAGTAAGAGGGACCTTGTCATCAATAGCATGAAATCCATCTGTTGTAGTTTCAAGAACTTCATATCCAAGAGACATAAGATACGACATCATTTTGTCCTTCCAGATGTGATAGTTCTTTCCATCGAAGATTGGAATCCCCTTACTGTTCATGCAATTTAGATTCTCCATCACAACTTCTCTTCAAACACTTCAGCAAAGAATAAACGATGGCAACCTCCCTCTGATACTAATTGAAGTTCCCAATCAAGATCCAAGTATCACTGAGAGGGGGAGGGGGTGAATCAGTGATATCTTTTTCTTTTTAAGTTCCCCCTTTTTGAAAGAACCTTCACCGCCAGTTAAAGAGTTTTTTTTTGCTGAACACAAACATCCACAGGAACAAAAGATTTACATGGTTCACTACTCAATAAGAGTAGCTAAGTCCTTGGTATGGTAAGGAAACAATCCAGTACCACAAAATCCACTAGAAAACAATCCTTTGATGTGGAATACAATGAGTAGGATATACCCATACACTCGTGCAGCACTTTGAAAACAATCCAATAGTGTGTGTGCTCCCTCTTAGCACAAATAGGTTAACACAATGTTTCAGTGCTTCTTTACAATTGAACAGATGTATTCTCTGAAGTAAAAATCTTCACTTTATTACCCAGAAGCCGGTAAGAACTCTCTTACGCACTACTGAATACGTACGAAGACACCAAAAATTTCGCACATCCTTTAGGGTGCCTTGCGCGCAATTCAAATGTCTTGCGCTTAAAAATTCTCTTTTGGCGTGCAAATAATTTTCGCGCAGCTTCCCTTTTTCATGCAATGTTTCAATTTTCGTGCAGATTCCCAATTTTTCACGCAACTTTCTTTATTTCGCGAAAACCTTTTTCTTTTCACGCAACTCGGTTAGCATAAGATTTTACGCGCACCAGAGCTCGGAATTTCTTCTATGTGTCGAGCATTAACAAATGAGAAGGGTTAGTCTCAATTTGTAGGCATTTTTGACCTTGCGCGTAAAACCCCTACCTACGCGTAAAACTGTCTCTCACTTCTTCAGATTACGCGCACCTTCCGGGATTTTTCTCGTACCTCATGACTTTTCCATTTTTCATCATTCTAAGCATGAATACACTCTTGCGCGTAAAACATCAAACCGAAATTTTTCGCACAACCAATTTTCCCATGCACAAGTCTAATGTTCTGCGCACCTAGCATAAACATCTCCTATTTTTCATTCACCTATTACCCTTGTCATTTTTTGACTTTCTAATCACAATGCACTAATTGCGCGCAACATTCCACACCACGTTCCATATTGCGTGCAAACCCAATATTTCCCACGACATCATATTTCGCGCACTACTCCAATTTTTCACGCATTTCATGCCTTTTCCAATTTTCGAGCTTCTGATCTCAAAACACCTTTTGTGCAAAAAACATCATTCCTCTATTTCGCGCATCCCGCAGATTTTTCACGCAACCCGCTACTATTTCACACACCACTTTATTTTTTCGCGCAACCTGCCAAAATTTCCGCGCACTCCACTCCTTAGTCATTTTTCAATGTTCTGAACTTGAATAACTCCTTACACATGAAAATATAAACCATCTTCAATCTTGCGTGCAACATCCATTGCCAATCACATTTCTTCATCTCCCGATTTTCAGGCCCAAAAATTTTGAAAACACTGGAAAACGGCACCACCTTAAACTGTTCTTTTCTGCTGCCCCCAGATTGTCATTGCATTGTCATTTTCTCTCTCCACTTCTTCCCATAACTATTATTCTTCTTTTATCACTAATTCCTCTATCGTGATATTTATCTTTTCAATGGCCAGATCTAGCATCGTCAGAGTCACAATGGGAAGTACAGAAACTTCCCTATCTTCCAGCAGCATCACTCCTTCCAATAAAAACTGTACATGACTGGCATCATCATTTCTCCCCCTTTACATCATAAGGCTTGCATCACATGTTCTCATGACTTATGATATTTGAGAAATACATATCAGCAAATCATCGTTTGTTTTGTGATCTTTCTACAAAGTGAATTGATTTATCTTCTTTGACAAAAAAATACAACACTCTGCAATGGCAAACTCTTCAAACTTCCTTCTCCATTAAACATGGTCCCAACATTTTGTCCCTAGGTTGATGTAGAAGTTTAATCTATGTTATTCATTCAAAATATACTTTATTATTTTAGGATTTGATGGTACACACAGTCATGGCCCAAATAGGTCAACTCCTTATCAATAATTTTTGAAAATGGAGGATTTAACTTTTCATAAAGCATCAACCATCCCATGTATTTCCACATCATCTCTCTAAAAATCATTTATCTTCTACAAAATGGATGGTTGAAAAATAATTTTATTAAGGAATGGTTATTTTTATGTCCTTTTTGATCATTGTGTCTTCCCTTTTCAATTTTAAGAATATTTTATCCTTCTTAGTTCTCATTATTAGTAATGATTCTATATCCTATCTATATAGAGAATCCATTACTTTAATTACTTTCCCAGGATGGTAGTTGAATGATTATTTAGAGACCTTTATCTACTCTAACCATCACCATTGGGGAATATTAAGCTCCTTTTATGTGAATATATATTTGAGACTCTTTTGATACATATATATTTCACACTCCTCCCTGTAAAGATAGTTCATCCCAATTTTCCACAAGATAACAACTATAGAGAAATCCATATCATGAATTGGGTACTATTTCTTTGGAACATTCACGAAACATGAGGCTTAGTATAAAACTTTATAATTATATCTTAGTATATATCACATTACTTTGTTTGAAGAATCACTATATATCATGAAAAGTTCCCCACTAGTGGGAAACATGAGGACTGGGGTAGTGGTAATCCTATTTTTCATTTCCTTGAGTTTGATTTCAAATTCATTAGTCCCACTAAACATTTCTACCATCTATGTCATCTTTGTTAGTGAGTTTAAAAATTATGAGATGTTTCTCACATATCATCATTAATTCCAAACTAGCTAAGGTCACTATGGATTTTTCTTACATATATTAGTCTAGACCACTCCTCAATTACCTTTTTCATATCATATTCCATATATATCCCTCTACTGGTGATAAAATTCCACATGAATGATACTTTATCCATCACTAAATCACATTTTATGTACTTTTCATATAACTTATCCTATAAAAAATTATATATCATAGTATTGAAATGAACCTCAAACTCCACATTTATTTTTGATTATATCATAATATAATCTATAATTAATATAAAAAATATGTTGAGGTAATATTTATAGACCATGTTCATTAAGAACATGAATATTTTTGGATCATCAGTGAGTTTGAAGGGAATTGTTATGAAAACCTACTTTCCAGACCACACTCAAAAAGCATTATTTGGAGTATCTTTTTTATACAATATTAATTGGGGGTATCATGATTTATGACCCACCTTATTGAAATTAAATACCCAATGTAGTTGATCAAAAAATAAATCAATCATTGATAGGGGATAAATTTTGTTTATTGTAATTTTTTTGACTTCATGATAATTAATATAGAGGAACATTTACAGATATTTATTCTTGAAAAAGAGTTCCACGAAATTCTATAGTGAAGAAATCAAGTGTGTAAAACCCTTTTAAATATTCTCTTGATAAAACTTCTTCAATTTTTCTAACTCAATGGTTTATATTCTATATATTTTCTTTAATATGGGTAGAGCTCTACATATAAGTTCAATTGAGAACTCAATTTCTCAGTAATGAAGATGGCAATGAAACTCTTTAGGGAATACATCAGTATAGTAACTCACTTTTGGCATGTCTTTAAGAATGATTCTCAACATTTTCTCAATAATTTGGGATATATATTATTGAACATAAGGAAATAATTTCCACTATTGATAATAACATTTCAGAAAATATCCATCCTCCTCATTGTACAAAATTGGAGGATGGATCATAATGTGGAGGGTGATATATCTATCTATAAATAGATGATGATGGTGTTATATAAAGATAAAAATTATATTCCTAACATAGAATCACACTTTACAAAATGAAATTGTATAATATTTTATGGGAATTTTAATCCAAAAATATTGACCATGTATTATTTATATAATTGGAAGACAACAATTTCTCCAATTTTGTTCTCATAGATTTCTTAACCCTCGTTTTTTTAGATGGTGAATGAATTTTTTTACTTAACTTTAATTATTTTAAGGGATGTGAAAACATTATAACATATAGGGTATTTAGAAATTTTTTATGTATAATGAACACACTTTTTACAATTTGATTTTGGTTCTAGTGGTTTACTATATCAAAAAATAACATAGTAACAGGAATACCAAAACAATCATATTAGATCAGAATCAATGAACATGGAAGGAATGACTTATAAATGGCTTGTATATCCTATATTATGATACTATATGTTCTAAGTGAGATTATCCAAGGTAATTTTCAAATTATGTTTTCTAACCTAACATGTTATTTATGTCCATTATATTGATTCATAAAGAGTTTGTGGTTTTCTGGAGAATATATCTAGAGAGTGAAAAATCAGTTGTGGAACAATTCCTATTTTACATACATCATGGTTATAGTGACTTGATAATTTTTACACTCATAATTACATTATTTTTAATATAAATATCCATTAAATAAAAACAAGGATTTAAAGGACTAGCATCTTTTGAAAAATATTTATATAAAACATCACACTAAAAATAAAATGCCTATATTTAAATATACATAATTATCTAATAAAACTACATGTGATAACCTAGGTAATACAATGAAAAATGTGGTGAGATAAGAGAACTAGTATAGGAATAAACATTATAAGGAAGAATAACTTTTGATATCGATGTATGATATTATATCATAAAAGAAAAGGCTCGTGAGTAAACACATGGGAGCATATCATAAAAAACACGGTTTCGTAAGATCATATAAAAATAGGAAATGTGGAAACAACACAAAGCATAAAATAATAACCATCATGTAACACATTAAAGAAAATTTAAATGAGTGCTACATTAATGGATTATGTGAAATAAAACTTCCCCTTAGTCGGGTTTGAATTTAATTAAGTAATTTGAGAAATGAACTTATAGATTGTATTACCCTATCAATGTATGGGAGAATTAGAGATATATATTTAAGACACATATATAGTATTATAAGCAATAAATTGCCTCAATTTGATAAATAAAGTGATTTATGGTCAGAATGGTCATAACTGGATGAAAAAGGGTGGTTGAGAGAGATCTCTAACTTTAAGACATATCATTCCACAAACATAATATAAACTCCTATATAATTAATATATATTTATTATAATTTTATTCTAGAGTAATAAATATATATATATATATAATACAACAAATTATTTTATTATAACATATTACAATTCGTTTATTAAATTTTCTTTTTTAAAATCACTATTTTGGTTGATAATTGCTTCATTTTCCATGCATGTTATGATTCAACAAACTCAATATTTATATATTTATCATGGTTGAGAAGTAACAAAAAATTTACCCATGAAATTAATATATTATATATTCATTACATATATATATCTAGTTTCATCCATAAAATTTAGTGTTAAAATTGAATTACACCATTCATGGAGGCGGTGGGTCATATGAACGCAATCACAGAGTTTCCATTTTTGATGGATAGAAAAAATGAAAGAAAATTAAAAATTAAAAATTAAAAATATCATAATATCATAAAAAAAATTTAAATTTACTAAATCCATCATTATAACCATACATCAAAGGTGGTGATAGAAAATGAATTATTGCGGTTCGTGAGGTGGTAGTCTGTCGTACACACGAACAAAATTTTTTTCCAATTGAATTAACGGGGAGATGGATTTAGGTGATGAAATGAACATAATAATATCTCATTATATGTAATATATTTTATTTATTTATTTATTCTTCATCTAATAATATTTTAAGGATGTGGAAGAATAAATAAAACTAAAACATTCTATTAAAGATAATACCTCTTATTTGGAAAAATTCCTTTCATATACACCTTAAACCCACTATGGTTTATATAATTCCAAAATAATGAACTGAAAACTGTGGGTAGGTATATTAGTAATTTATTTGAAAGATGTTTCATATACCAAAAGTCATACAATGTGTTAATGAAAGAACATAGGAGGCTCCCTTTTATAAGTGATGGGAGGGGAACTCTTGGAATTACATAAAATAATAAATTAATATAAATTATTGTTTATGAAAAAATATATAAAATTGATTTAATTCAAATATTGGATGTGTATTGGTCACAATAATTTCATAAAATAGAATTTGAATAAGTTTATTTTATTTTTTTACCCTTATATGATTTTTTTACCCACGTTAACCCTTTTTGAAAACTACAACAAAAATGATGTTTATACTCTTTAGGGTCCAATGTAGTTATAATAAAAGGATAATTGATAAATAAATAGACCATTTTTTATATTTATAATCATATAAAAATTAAATGTCCAAATATATGATTTCTATGAAATTTAAATCATTTAGTAAATATTATTTATTAAAAAATATCATTAATGTCATTTTTTGGAAGTATTCAATTAATTTGACTTTGAAAACAACATTAAAAATTAAATTATATTAAAATAAATTAAAACCACGATAATATTTTATTTTTTCTAACAAAATATTTTGGAAACAATAATACAATCATTTAATATTACTTTTAACATTTATAAAACTATTTATTTTATTTTTCTATTAATTGAATAAATTTTTTGTTAGTGTTTTGTAAGAATTTATAGTAATTCTTTCACCTTTAAAATTAAAAAATAATATACATTAAAAAAACTAATTTTTCATTCTAATAATTACTTATAATATAATTAATCAAATTTTAAAGGTTAAAATCAAAGAAATATGACAACAAGTTGCTAAATTTTCTAAAATTGATTGAACTGGACGAACTAAACTCATATAATAAAATAAAGATAGAACTTATAGTCATTATTTAGTCTTTATCATACTATTTTAATTCTTAATTAACAAAATATACCCTTACTATGGTGACCATTGTTTACTATGGTTACTATTCATAATTTCAAAAAATAAAAGGGTTTTATTTTCCAAATTTTGAACTCATAAATAAAAATATGGAATCAATTTTACAATATTTAATTTATATAAGTGGAAGAAATAATTTTAATATAAATACACAAAAATAAAATGATGATTTTTTTAAAGGTAATTCCATTTTAGTACAAAAATGTTTTCTATAAAATTCCAAGTATAAAATTCATTCAAAACACCATTATTGATTTATTTATAATCCAAATGAACTATTTAAATTTTAAAGCATATCCAAAATAAAATTTTAGTTTGTAAATACTTGAAAAGAAAATATAGTATCTAATAAAAAACAAACATTTTTCACTATTCATTGAAAAAAAGTACCTTTTCTGAAAAATCTCCAAAAAACACACTATGATAATTATAATATGTTGATATAAAAAATAATGTTTTTTATCAATGGATTTTTCAAAAAAGTATAGAAATTATTTATTATATTTTTTCACAAAAATTAATAAAATCAATTAATAAAAAAATACATCTATTTTCGAAGATGAAAATTACTTTACAATAAATATGAATCTTATTTTCAAAGATTTAATCAATAAATTTTTATTGAGTGTGAATTTATATATATATTCTTTAACTTGGTTAATCGTATTCTTACTTTCCAATTTTATTACTAGGTTATATTATAATAAAATTTCATCATTCATTTAAGCTCTATTTTATGTGTTGTACACACTATTGAACATAGTGTTCTTTTAAAATCACAGAGTGGTGCATTATTCTCCCCTAAGAAATTTCAAACTCAAAATATCATCTTAAATATTATCATGAATATAGGAATGGGTACTTTTGCTTCATGAATTCCTTCGATTCCAATTTATCCACTTTTATTCATGATTTCACAGTAGTACTATGACTAGGTGAGTTGTCTTATTAGTAGAACATTATCTTCATTGTCAAATATCATCACCAGATGCTCCTCGTAAGAGAGATCACTTTATATTTTTACCAACTCTAAATTTAGTACATTTTAGGGCTTTGGAATATACTTCCTCAAGAGGGGGTTCATGGGATACGTCATGTTCTTGAGAAAGGATTACTGGTATTGTCAGTCAATTGGTTAAAGATCTAATGAGATCAAGAATCTCCATGGGGCCGATTTACCATGGAACTTTCATACCCTTATTCACAAGTCTAATTACTCTCTTCTATACAGATATGTTCAGAATCACTTTTTCTCCAACCTCAAACTCTAGTTATCATTAATGAATATCATTATAGCTATTTTATCTACTTTGAGTAGCCCTATTGTGTGGATGAATGGTCTGGAGCTTTTCTACCATGTCATCAACCATTTTAGGTCCCGACTTCTTCCATTCTCTAACATCACCAAAACATGTATGTGTTCTATATCTCTTCCAATAAGGGGAATCGTATGGTTCCATTTGTATTAATGAGTGAAATATATAATTAAATGATATGTCCCCAAAAGGAATGTATTGATATCATCCACTTTAAAGTCCATTAAGAAGTCTCTTAACATTTATTCTAGTGTCTAGATTGTTTTCTTAGATTGGTCATCGGTTAGTGGTGATAAATCATACAGAAGTTCAACAAAGTATTTAGAGCCTGTTGTGGAATATTTCATAACATTGAGGTAAATCTTGAATCTCGGTTAGATATAATCAATAGCGGTGTCACATACAACCTCACCGCCACTCTTCTGTATATCCTTACCTGTTTATAGAGAGATAAGTCCTCTAAAAATAAATTAAGAGAGAATTCATCGTAAGATGATCCATCAGAACCCATATAGAATAATTTAAACATGATGAATTTAGAATACTAGTGATGAAGTCCATGATGGTGTTTTCCAATTTCAATGTAGATATGCGTAATTTTTCACTATCCTCTTAGACCATTTCCCTTTATTCTTCACTTTATAAAATACTGAAAACATTTATGTAGATTTTATGATCTCTTTCATTATATATCCCCACCAACAGTGCTCTTTGATATCCTCATACATCTTCATGCTTCTTGGGATAATGGATGAGGTTGATCTATGTGCATCATTAAATAGCTCCTTCTTTATCTCATGATTTGGTCATAGACATACTCATGGATAAAATCATAAAACTCCCTCAATTTTGAATGCTATGGAATTATCTTTTATTTTAGCTTATATCTCCTTTTGAATTTCCACATCATCTTTTTGAGTATGTTTTATCTTCTCCGAAATGGATGGTTGACTAATCATTTGGGAAAAGAATGAAGATATTTCTTCCTTAATGATTCTCATGTGTATCCTCTTAAATTCTATGAATATTTTACCCTTATTAATTCTCATCATTGATAATTTCTTCAAATACTCTCTACATATAGCATCATCCACATTGTTTTCTTTTTGAGTTTAGTAACGTATTAATAAGTCATAGTCCTTTATCATCTCTAACTAGCTTCAGTATTGAATATTATGCTCCTTCTATGTTAATATATATTCAAGGCTCTAATGATTCATAAATATTTTATATTTCTCCCACATAGAGATAATTCCACAAGATTTTAAATGAAAATATCAATGAATCCAAATCTAGATCATGTTCTTGATAGTTCTTCTCATTAACTTTCAACATCAATGAGGAGCATGCTATCAATTTTTTATTTTACATTAAAACATATCCCAAAAACTTCTTTGAAGAATCATTATATACTATACAAGTTTCATCTCTTGAGGAAAGTGTGAGTATTGGAAAAGTGACAAGCCTCTTTTTCAATTACCATGATTTCTATTCAAATTCCCTATTCAAGGAAAAAATCACACCCTTTTGAGTTATCTTGGTTAGAAGGATTTAAGATCATTACATAATTATCAAAATTCATTACTAATACCCAACTAGTATAATGAAAATATGGATATCTATTATAGATATTGGGGAAGGGAATTTCTCAATTACCTTTGTCGTATAAGGTATTATAGATGTTCCTTTTTGGGGATAACATTCCTTAGAATTGAAACTTTCTTCATCCAGGAATCACATTTACTATAATTTTCATGTATCTTATGATTTATAAAATACATTATAATAGTATTCAAAAAACTCTAATGCCCATTTTAATTTAGGATTATATCCGAATATCATCTATAAATAACACAAAATATTTGTTGAGATTATCTATATGGACTATATTCATTATGCCTATAATTATTTTCAGATCATTAATAATTCATAAAGGAATAACATTGAACTCATAGATTCCATATATTATTCAAAAGTAATTTTTATAAACAGCTTCCTTCTTTACGTATAATTGATGATATCCTGATCAATGGTTCATCATTAAGAAATGGGCCCCATGTAGTTAGTCAAATTAGTCATCTATCCATGGAAGAGGTACTTATACATTATCATGGTTTTATTAAGATCACAATAACCAATATATAGGTGCTTTAACCCATCCATATTATTGAAAATGAGGACCAATAAACCCAACAGTGAAGCACACCAGAATATAAAAACCTTTTCTATTGTAACTTGTTATTTATTTCTTCTATCTCATCAGTGTTCATTCTATTATGAGTGTTGGATATAGATACTGATCTATGTATAAGTTAGATTGATAACACAAACACTTGACCAGGATGAAGGCTAGGAAACTCATAATAAAATAGTTTAATATAATCCCTCATAATGGACATCTCTTCAACCATGATTCTCTTTTATGTCTCAATCATTTGAGAAACATATTATTTATCAAGGTCGATAATATGAACACATGATCTAAATATTCCTAGGGATATTCTTCCTCCAATTTACACTTGTACATAATATGAGGATGACTTGGTATGTGAAGAGATATTTCCCTCTTCTAAAATTTGATGTAGTATTTATTTAAGGAAATCAACTCCATTACAAATATAGAATCAAACCCCACTAAAGGAAATAATATTAGATATTCTTTGATATTTAGTCCAAACACTTTTACGAGGTGGGTTTATATTTTGGGGATTCAAAAATTTATTACTTTTTTTCTGCAAAGATATATCAACCATAATGTTTTTATGTGGTGTTTATAAGGTTTTCCAAATCATTAAAGATATTAAATAATGTATAGAACTAGAATCTAAAAGTATGTTTACTATTTGTTATTGAATAATAGGAATACCTACAACTAAATTATTATAGGTATACCCCTCATTATTAGTGATATAATTTTACCTTCATTTATCTATATAAAATGGTGGTTTTTCCATTAATATTCTATGAAAACACATGATTTAGGGAATTGTCTTGCATAATATCATTATTCATTACAGTTCAAACACTGTATTATAGGTTTACGGTTGATCTGAACCATCATTTCCTCTATATTAGTGGTTTTATTTATCTCTATTCGGTATATATTAGCATAGTTCTCATCATTACACACAAGAACCATATCTAAGATCCCTTTAGACAGTTTCTAGGAATTTTCTTCCCACTCTTTGGACACATTGGATTTTGGTTTTTCTTTCCTCTATGAGATTTTTCTATTGATCCTCTTGAAGAAAACTTTGATTTATACATTTTATCTCTAGGACCATGAGTCCACTGACAGTATCAAATATACTTTTCATCTTGAGGGTATAATGTATAATATCTTTATAGAGATCAAAGTATCGAACTTCTATTTATTTTCATACACTTGGATTTAATACACTAAGGAATCAGTCAAATTTACTTTCACCGCAGTTGAAAAAGATGAAGGGGTACCCTGAAAGACTTCAAAATTATTCCTCATACACCCACAATAAAATCATAATCTTAAGGATTAATTCTATAGAACTCACTATCCAATTTCATAAAGAGTGTTCTATTAAAATGTTTATTGAAAAATATTTCCTTGATTTCTTCCCATTTCATGGAATCAAAGTCCTCTTTGTACATCGTGTTCTTAATTAGTATCCATCAATGATCGGTTTCCCCCTCCATGCGATAAATGTATAGAACATGTTTCTCTTGATCTGAGCATTAGAGGATAGAGAACATCTTCCCAATATACATAATCTATTATTTGACAATAAGGGTATTAGAATTTTGACTAAAGGTAGGAGACCATTGTAACATAAAATAATCAACCTATACTTTCTCTATCTATGGAGAAATACAGATTTCTATATTATTCATGTTATTTATAATTGAATGTATCATCTGAGGTTGTACTTCCATGATGTTTCCAGCTTCCACTACCTTAAGTTAAGTAATATCATTAGGGGAACAATCACATTTCCTATCAAATTTGTTATTGTAATAGTTTCTTCTATTTTATGCTATTAACTAAAAAAGAAAAAAATATAAGAATACATTAACTAATAATCAGGAAAAAGGGACACATATGAATTTAGAATAAATAGATTATAAATAATAATTATATCTTAACTTATCAGTCTCAATGATTCAATATAGGTTATCTATGGTAATTTCATATTATTTTCTATTCTAATAATCTATCCATGTATTTCAAAATGGTTTGTTAATATTTTGAGAATTTTTCAAAAAATATCCCCTATTAATTTCCAACTAGGTGTGCAATAAAGCCTCATTTTCATGCACCATGAGATGATCAAGTTAATACCCAATGTTCTCTTTTGAGAGTCATCACCCTTAGGTACAATTATGCCAAAGCCACATCCTCATATAGTATCCAAACATTGATTCTATTACTTGGAAACAACTCATAATATAATTCACAAAAAAATCTATGACATATTCTGTTAATTTCACTTATCCATTATATTCCCACTAAATTATTCTAGTCATAATATATTTAATTAACTATACCTTCCTCTAATACCAACTATAATGACATATAATTTGTACCATATTATTTCAATATTTTTAACATAAATAACCTTTAAAAACAAAATAAGCATTAAAAGACCTTGTTTATTTGGATGACTGTGTATAAAAAATGTCAACATGTAAATAAAATTTCATTATTAAAATATTCATAATGAGATCTTAGAATTATTTGAGATAACCTATGGAATAAAAACAAATAAGGGGTGATCTAAAATTCCCAATATGGGAATAAACATGACAAAAAAGAAAAATGTGTGACTCAAAGGTATAACATGATATTATAAAAGATAAATCTCATGATTAATTACATGGGAGAAAAACATGATGAATATAGAATCATAAAATCTTGGACACATAGTAAATATGGTAGAAACAAAAAATGTGAAAAAAGAATATGTTAAGGCTAACTACCATGATAACATCACATAATGGAAAAATTCCTTTTATGGAATAGGTTAACTCCCCAATCCCATTTATAACATATCTTGAGACAAAAACATTAAACAATATATTAGATCTCTATATTGGAACACCAATTTTAACATGTTAATGATTATGTGATACATAATAGGAAATCAATCATAAGTCATGATCATAAGAATTATTCATTGAATGATGGGTTGTCTAATCTTCCCTCATATCGCAATCAAAAGAAATTACAAAAAGATTCCATATAGATAAAGGAATTAAATATTATAGATGTTCATATATAAAAATAATAATAATAGGTCACAAAATAAGTGGGTAATTTATTAATAAAAATATTAAATTAGGATGACATAAAATGAATAAGGGATAGAAATTATCCTCATAATCAGCTTTTATCTTAACAAAAGAATTTTTGAAATGAATATATGACATGTAATACCCTATAAAATGAAGTTTAAATGAACTAGGTTTTCATTTAATAGAAATATATATCAAATTTAAAAATAATATATAAAATAAAATAGATTGATAAAGTTATTTTGAGGGATAATTTTCATAACCTAATGGAAAAGTGTGGTTAAGACAAATATCTTACCTTAAGTCTTGTCTTTATTCATTGATATTGGAAACTGATGTATAATAAAAATATTTTTTTATACGTGTATAAAAATAATTCTCATATATATAATACCATATATTGTTTTCTTTTAACTTTTTACCACCTGTTTACTAATAATTAATTAATAAAATAACTCTTCCAAGTGAGAATTGATTTTTTTTTCATGCATGTGTTTGTTGGACAGTCTCAGTCATTATAAATTGATAATGGTACTATAATCTCTAAAATGTAATCAATTATATTAATATCAAATGTATTAATAATATATGTATATATATATATATATATTCATCCATTAATGGTAGAGATAAATAATTTAATTACACCATTCTGGGAGAAGTTAACCCGTATGTATGCGTAAACATTGTTTCCATTTAGTTATAGACAAAACCACTTTTTTCAGACAACATCCTTGTCTTTACACCCTAAACCCTCTACGTTTTGTATTATTCTATAACCAAAACCTTTTGAACGTGATAATAGATGTTGGGAAGGGATAGGGGTAGATATTTAATTAACATAGAGGAATTTAATGTTTTAATAAAAGATGATATGGGTTCCCATAAATAGGTGAGGAGAGGGACACTCCTGAAATTAAATAAATTATTAAATTAATATAAAATACATTTCATGGAAAAATGGATCCAACTAATATAATTCAATTATAGTATGGTACTGGTCCATGATACTCTCATAGTATATAATTTTTACATGTTTAGATTAATTTTTTCCCATATCAATTTTTTAAAACCTGTTTTTACCCTTTTTAACGATTGGAATGATGACTATGTTTTTACTCTAGTAGTAAATATAATTACAATAAACATAAAATAAGTACATTAATGAAACATAGTTTATATTTGAATCATATACGAATAAATTTTCCAATTATAGTAATTTAAGAAATTTTCAATCATTTAATAAATTATTAATTATTATAAATTTTCATAAAATGTCATTTTTAGAACTATTTATTTAATTTGACTCTGAAAGAAAATTAAAATTGTGTATTATATTATAATCAATTAAAACTATTCCAATATGTTATTTTTATCTACGAAATTATGGGGAAAATAATTCATTAAAATTATATTACATTAAACTTTTTTAAAACAATTTATTTTATTTTCTATTAATTGATTAAATGATGTGTTTGTGTTGCCTAAGTATTTAAGGTAATTATTTCATCCAAAAATATTATAATTAAATTGACATGATAAAAAATCATATATCCTTACAATAAGTATTTATAATCAAAAATATTTTATCTTTAACCCTAACATAAAATATTGTAGCGATTGAAAGCAATAAAGAGATGCTTTTGGATTTATCTTTTGCATAAATATTACAGAGGACAAAATCAAGTACATATCGACCAAATTTTCCATATTTTGTAAACATGGATGGAAATTTTTTACCTACACTCATCCAAAAGAATAATATCACATGTTATAGTCATTTACTAATCTTTATTAAATTATTTTTAGCCTTAATTATCCAATTTACCCTCACCCTAGTGAAAATTATTTACTATGGTGACAATTTATAACGAAAAAAGGGAGATAATTCAAAAATTTGGACCCTATCATTTAAAATATGGATTCTATCTCTCATGATTTAATTTATATAAGTCAAAACAATTAATTTTACATAAAAAATAAACTGCAATGAAAATAAGGTTTCTTGAAAATACCTTTTAAATGTAAAAATGTTTTTACACCAAATTCAAGTAAAAACTCCATTATAGAGGCCATAATTGGGTTATTTTTTATCAAAAAAAATTATTAAACTTTCAAATTGACCCAAAATAATTAATCGTATAAATTATTTAAAATAAAATATAGTTTCTAAAAAAATAATTATTTTTTCACTATTGATTGAAAAGGATAATTTTTTTGAAAAAATCACAAAAAAAAAACCTCAATATAATTATAATGTAACAATTTCAAAAATATAGTTCTATTTCTGATATTCAGTGTCTAAAAGTTCTAGAAATTAATTATAATAATTTTTCAGAAAAATTAAAAAAATCATTATTTAGGAAAATGTATTATTTTTTACAAATAAAAATACTTTAAAAATAATTAAGTGTTTATTTCCTAGGAATTAATAAATAATTTTATATTGAGTATGGAATTTATATATATATTTCAAAATTTGGTTAATAATTTTCATGTCCAACAATTTAACAACTATGTTATATCATAATAGTATTTCATGGTTCGTTTAACCTTGGTGTTTTTTGTTGAATACACTGTCAAACATAATGTTATTTTAGATACTTTGAGTGTTGCATGATGAAGATAAATTTAATACCAAATCATAAATTTTTATGGATATTAACCCTATGTAAAACTATGAAAATATATATATCCACATATTGTATCTAAAGAGGGAAGTAATTTCTTGGAAATTAATTTCTCTATACTTCACTACAAATTTTAGATATTCTCTTTTAGTTAGAAATATATGTAGTATTACCATTAATTATTTCTTTTCCTAAACCTATAAATATTTTTAACTTCATATAATACTAAATATAGAAACCCAATCCACTTACACATATTGTTACATGATTTTTAACATAAGTATTCCAACAAATACAACTAAAGGATCGAGAGGCCTAGTATCTTGTGAAAAGTAGGTAAATTAAAAAAGAATATAAAACTAAAAGAGATATTTATCTTAATATAAATAATGAGATCATAAATCCCTTTTTACTCCTAACACTCCCAAGGATTTACTAGGGAATACATAGACAAATGTGCAGCTAAAAGGCCTAGTAAGGGAATAAACATGATAATAAAGCATTGCATGTGAGTCTGAAGGCATGAACGAGTATCAGGAAATTTAAGTGTCATGGTTAATAATATTAGTTCATAACATAAAGACATGGAATCATGTGATCGTAAAAACATATGAAATTCAAAGAAACATAAATCATGACATAAGAATAAGTCAAGGATATCTGCCAAGCCAACATCACATGGTTGATAGAGCCCCATCATGGATTATATTTACTACCTAATTCCATACATACCATATCATGAGAAAGAAACACAACCTATTTAATTGGATAACTATATTGTAACAACTAATAAAAAATTGCATTATTATGTGGGCCACAAAAGGAAATACATCATAATGAAAAGATGTATGAAAAGGGTTTCATTATCTTGCACCATGTCAGGTCAAATGATATTTCATAATGATTCAAAAGAGTAGAAGGAATTAAATATTTGGAATGTTAATATCTATGTATATAAGAATATTCCTTAAAATATAGTGTTAATTTTGGAATAAACATCATGAATAATTCAAATAATTGGGTACAGAAATGAACATTCAAAGGGTGTTTTAGAGAATTTGTTGAAGACATTTTGAGAAAGAATTATAATGGAATTTTAATTGAAAATGTGTGTTAAACCATAATTTTATGCCAAAAATATTACATTATCTAATTAAATCATAACTATTAATAATTACTTTAAATGAGTGTTACATAAAAGGAGTATGGTATTGAATAGTTCCCTTTAATTAGGTTTGATTTTAAAGAAGGCATTTCATAAATGAACTTAAGAAATGTATAATAAAATAAAACTAAGGGATAGTAATATGGTTATATATGTAAGAGAGATACATAAAATAATTTATAATCATTTAATAATATCTAATAGAGTGATATAGGGAGTTAGAGGGTGAATTTTCATGACCCAAAGAAAAAGGGTGGTTTGGAGAGATCCCTTAAATATTATTCTAAAATCATTCCACACATGCACTTAATGTCCTAAATAATCAGATTAGATTCAAAATTTTCATAATTCCAAACTATATTAATATATATTCTATTTAATATAATTATATTATGTTAATTTATACCCATTTCAAGGATAAATAATGTTTACTTGTATAATTCTGAGGGAGTTCATTTCATTGATCCAATGTCAAATCACTTGTGGATAATTATTAATTATATTTCCATATAGGAGTTCATCTATATAAAATAAATTATGTGGTATTAATGTATTTAAATAAATTTAAATATTTTAAAATATCATTTTGTGTTCCAATATAGGTATGATCCATAAATTAAAAATGTAAATGTTATGTGGTTAGTTCATGTAGGCCATTTTACAAACCATCACATACTAGATTCATTTAATTTAATAAAATGATTATTAAAACATTAATTTACTTTATTTAAGATATCATATACTTATTATAATCATATTTAAACATAAAAGTGTTTGTATAACCATCCTTGAATAAAGTGGAGGAAGATGAAGAATATTTTTTATAGAGGTGGTGAAACAACCATATTGTGAAAAATGTTTTTATTTTAGAAATGAAGTTGTGGAGGATGTAATATTTATATTACATGATAATTGTAAGATATTAGTTTTTAAGGAAAATTATTTTACTATTTTTATTTAGATGGAGATCATATCTGGGTGGTAGAATATGAATAAAATTAAAACAAATATATTTTATAGTTCACATCTCCCTTTGGTTGTCTCCTTTGATACTACATCTTAAGGATATTTGGAATAGTAATTGGATGAGACAAGAAGAACTAGAACATGGGAGATAATATTTTTAAGGGAATTGTGTAGAAATTTTTAAACCTCTATGGTTTGTGTATTTTGAAGAGAAGGGGTGGTGAAAGGTGGGATTTCTATGTGAAGGATAAGGTTATTTTCTAATATTATAATCATTAGTTTATATTTATGGCTTACTAATATAAATATTATTGATTCCTATTACTATATAATTTAAATGGAATATTTTATTTCAAATTAATGGGTTCTAATATCAACGATGACAAAATTATTCAACTTTTAGCTTATAATATTAAATATTATATTTCTACACATTTCACTACTAACATAAAAAATTCAACCGAAGTAGAAAAATACCTATAAATAACCCTAAATTTTTTTTAACATGTATATTACAAAACAGAAATCCATTATATTAACATTAACTTTTAAATATGAAAATTTTAATTTCTAAATAAAATCTTCATTTATTTGAAATATATTAATTTTGATATTATGGAAAATTTTTGAATCCTTTAGAATATTACTTATGGTATCATAAAATTATCTTTTAATTATAATAAATAAAAATATTAATTTATAAACAAAATTTCTAAAAATAAAATTTATTTAAAATATTTTTAATAATTAGCAAAAAGAAAATACGTCATTTATTATTTATAAAAATATAAACAATCATTTTATAATTTAAATCACTTATTTACTAGTATAGTCATATAAATATGTCATATTATAATTATATAAGACAGCAAAATATTATTTTACATTTTTATTGCTGGGTTTTCTATTCAAACAGTATAGTTACTATTCCAATAGTTAAATTAATATTAAATGGTCATAGTACTATCCCATCAGTTAAATATGGGATCCCTACTTTCTATAAATACCACATTTTTCATTCATTCTTAATTCACTTCAATTTTACATAAATTTTAAAAATGATTTTATTTTGAATATCCATAATTCATTACTAATATCCATCTTCATTTCTATTATTTTTTTATTAAGTATGATTATTTTAGGGCATCAACCTGATCTAATTTTTCTTATTAATGCATTCTTATTTTCTATTTTTTCACCATTGTGATGCTTTCAATTATAATAGAAATATTTATTCCATTAATTTAATTTTTAAATTAATATAATAAAAGGTATTTTTCTTTATCATGTGGTGAATGTGGATTATATACTATTATATTAATAAAAATAGAAAAATTATATATTCAGAAGAGAAATTTTTATAAAATAATTCTTGGTCAAATAAGAAGTGATGGTATATTATCGATATGAACCCCCATAAAAATATATTATAGTGGTTTGCGTGGATATATTCAAAGAGGGGTTTCCTTCCTCAATTAAGATAGTGGGGGAAAGGGTGAATGTGGGGATGTCATAGATGAATATACATAGGATTTAGAATATTAATAACATCATATAATCCCAATTAAAGAAGATATTCCTAAGGAACAGGTAATTTGTAGAATAACTCGATAGGCTGTAGAACTAGTTTATTTTGGTTTTCTAATTACTGTTGATAGTGTCTTATTATTATTGGAAATTAATAATCCTATTTCTTACAATGATTTTTAGAGAGATGAAATGATTTATGATGGAAAGAATTCATGATTTCTTAGATGGATTAAATGTATTAGAACCATGTTTGAATTCCATTATATCCCCATGTTTATGTAAAGTATGTTTTGTTTAAATGGGTATTGAATATGAAAATAGACATATAAGGTAAATTGTTTACGTATGGTCTATGACTAGTGAAAAATGATTTAAAAACATTCAAGTAATTGACTATGATAAAACCTTTTCCCCATTTTTCATTTTTTATGTTCAATATAATTCTACTTTCTATAGTAGAATTCCATGACTATGATGATTATATAGTATAATTCTGTGACTATGATGATTTTACGTGTTGATTTGATAGTTAAGTATCACTATATTATAGCATATAATGTGGCTATGAATGTATTTTGGATACACAAATTCCTCTAGAAGTTTGGGATGATTCCTATTAGTACAGTCTCTATCACAATGTATTGTTATAATATTATTGTGTTGGATCTCACAGTGGAGATAATGCCTCACTAATGGATGAATACCATACTCAACAAGTTTCATTCCTTGATGTATTTTTCTAAATGATCTGAATTAATAGTGAAGAAATTATACAAAGATAAGAACATGGAAAACCCTTTTACTAAAGCCTTATTATAGAATAAGAATGAATATAATGTGAGAGCTAGAATACATAAATTATTAGCAGTTGGATTTAGTGGAAGTGGGGTTCTATTAGGGTTAGTGGTTAACTAAAATAAATATCCCTTTTAGTCTTTATTACATTGTTTACTAATGGTGTTTAAGTATAGTTTAATTACTTATCACATCCTAAAAATTATTTTTCCTGATGGCATATGTGATAATGTCCTAATGGTGCTTGTTAGATAAAATATACAAATAATTTCCCCACAATAATGGGATACTTTAGATTCAAAGAAAATTTTAGTTAAACCCATGTTCTATGTATGTATGATATTGTGTAATGGGGTATTGATAATGATGGAAATCAAGGTTAGGGGGCTCATAAGACATTAATATACATTCTCTATTTTTCTCTACTTGTAATCTCTTAGACGGAAGGTAGTGATATTGGACACTCTAATAGGAATTAAACATGTTTCTTGTGTCAATTTAAATTCCTATATATGGACCACTATAATTATCCATTGAATCTAAGATTTCTATTAATGTGTTTCATGACACACATTTATATTTGTACTTCATAAACCATGAAGATAATAGTTCAGGGATGAATTCTAAAGGTTGAGTGCATCACCAGTGGCATATCATTAATAAATAATTTGGGAGAGTATGTATCCCTTCCATTGTAAGTGAATATCTTAGATCCATTTATATAATAGAAAAACTAGATTAAGTCCACATACATAGAGTTTTGTTGGTGTGTTCATTTCTGTAAAGTTAATTAAAGAGAGACCAATATTTAATTTGATGAAAAAAATAAGAAACATTATTGAATAGAGATATCAGGACAAAGGGATTATGGTACACTATATGGGTTCAAATGAGTTTGAGTTCCATTATGTCATAAAATATTTTCTCTGTAGTTTTTTGGAATATTTTTTGACACCAACCTTTATATTTAGGAAATTTATCCTAATGCCACTAAGAAATTGGCCTAGATGGTTATAAACTTAGTGTATCCAAGAACGTTGGTTACATTCAATAATAATTTATTAAGTATAGTTTAATGTTATTCCCAATTATTTGGAATAATATTTAATCTGGTTAATTGGTTGTCGAATGTATTTATTTGATAGTGTATAATTAATTTATATTTACTTAATAAAACTAATATATTTTATATGTATTCTGGTAAATAATGAGGAGGATGAGCGAATCGAGTTATGGTCTGTTGATAATGAAATATTATTTAAATAAATATTAATTTATTTAATTTGAATAAAAAATATTTAATTATTTTATAGGTTATTTTGATGTCAGGAAAATAATAATAATTTGATTATTATTTTGACATGGGCTACACTATGTAATAAGATAATTTGAAGAAAATTTATGAAAATGATATTCTAACCCTATATCTATAAATACCTAACCATTGAATTCTCATAAAATACATGGGCTTTTCCTAAAAAAATTTATGCAAAACATTTGTATCTCTAGTGAATTATATCAGACTAGATATATTCTCAAGAAAGATCCAAGTTCAATGAGAAATGGTTATCTTTTTATTCGATCTCTAAAAGAGTAGGAACCAAGAGAATCCTATAAGACAAAATTAGAAATCTAGTGCATGATAAATAAGGAAAAATGTAAGTCATAAGGACATATGCAATAGCATTTGGAGAACCACACAGAAATTTCTAGTGATTCTTTGTGCACAAGGGGATAACTACTATAGAGGATGTACACTTGATTCCTCCTTCACAATAACAGTTTGTGAAAAAGGGTAAACCACTTTTTTCAAATAAGAAATAATTAAAAGATAAGGTAATTCTCTATTTATCTATGATAAAAATAAATTTCACATGAAATATTTCCTTTTTATATTCTTGGACTGAATTTATATATAGATCTATGCAGAAATATAAATAATTTGATGAAACAATAAATTAACAAAAGATTACCTTTTCCCATAATAAAAATTAATCTAAAAATAATAAGATACTATCACATAAAAACCAATTTTTCCGCAATTTTATTCATAAAACATCTCATTTACAATCAAAAATAAAAAATAAAAAACATGAGGTTTTTATTGAAAACCCTAAATAATTTTCCTTTAAAATAAACCAATTGTCTAAAAAGTTTATAAATATTAATTAAATAATTTTCATAAGTTATGAATTCAAAATATTTACATGAAAACCCATTTCCATGAGTGTAATAAATATATAGGTACCTTTGTATATTATATTAATATCACTCTTACAAAAACTCTTATATTTGAACAACTTACATTATTAATTCCAAAAATCGTTATTAGAGTAAATTATAAATATTTATCTTTTTCTACTCCATATGAGTATCATATAAATAATTTCCATTATCTAATTCATAGGGGTAACATTTAAATTTAACATAATCCATATTACCTAATGTATTAGGGTGCTATAAAAAACTCACCTATCATTATAAAAAATATTCCTAAAGAATATAATGAATGAAATAAAAAAAATATTTCACTTATATAAGGACATTCAAAATAATATGTGTTTTCTCCCATAAGAAAAAGTACTTTCAATTATCTCACATAAAAAAGAATAAATATCTTTTTTTTAATATTTTTTAAAAATAAATTCCTAGAATAATCAGATGGGATATTTATTATAAAACCCTAGATTATTATAGACTATAATTGATAATTTATAACATATATTAGGGAATGAAAAGGATTCAAGAGTTAAATTATAAAAAAATATTATTATTTTTTTGAAATGACTTTCAAAAATGACCCATAAGTAAAACATTGAAAAGAATTATTTCTAAAAAATGTAAAGAATATCCAAATTATTTTAGAATTAAATTTTAAAAACATTTAATGTATAGAAAGCAATATTCTTGGAACATTTAAAATAAAATTTATTTGAAGGAGGAAGTGTTTACATTATTTAAAAATATATATTTAATTACAAATCTCTAATAACATTAGTAACATCTAAATAAAAAGGAAATTGATGTATATAACATGAAATGGGATTTAAAAAAAATAATTTAATTTAATTTAATATAAAATAAATATATATGATTTTTTATACATTAAAAAAATAATAAAACATGTGCTAAAAATGGAATTAGTCTTAATGAATGGAGAAATACCTTAACTCGAGTCCAGACTTTCCACATACGTCTTTTAATTTTTTGACTAATAAAATTATATTAATTATGTACATGTATAGAAAAATCATGCTCAATCGATAATAATTATTCCATTAATTTCATTTATTGTCTTTTTCTATTTAGTTACAAAACTGATTAATTTCATGTTGGACCTTTTGGAGTTTTATGTTCAAAATACCTTCACTTTTTTGGCCATGGTCAAAGGGGTCAAGCTTCAATCATCTCCAAAATCATTAAAAATTTATAATAATAATTTTTATTTCTTAAAATTACTTATAAAATTATCTCTGTAAATGATTTATAGAAAATGAGATATATCATTCATTGACATGCTAGTATGCACGTATGAAAGAGAGATGTTCTCCTTTATTTAATTAATTAATATGAAATAAATTAGATAGAGGTTTCAATTTACAAAAACATAATCATATATTAAATATCATATCTATTCCATAAATCTATCCTTATGACCATCCATGTGATATGGAAATGAAAAATGAAATGCATCATTCATTAAGGTGGTAGTCTGCACGTATGCACGATCGACGTTTTCACCTTCCAAAAGATAAAAAGGTAAAAAGGAAAATAATAAATTACATTTATAGAGTAATGAATTTTTATAAAATATATTTTATATAAATTAAATTCATATTTATAAATTTACATTTTAGTCGGTGATGAAGAAATAAATGTACCACTTCTTGGAGGCGATAGTCCACCCATACACACAAGCGACATTTAAATTTTCTATTGAGTATAAAGGTTGTAAAAAATAGTTTTTATATCCAAATTATAAAATTTTAGTATAGACATGATTAATATATTATTATATATGGATGGTTATAATTTTACATATATATATATAGATATTTAAATCAACTTAAAATAATTCAGTTAAGGATTATACCTCAACCTCTGATATATTCCTTTTTCTTTTATCTTAATCCTTCTAGGATTAGTATTTTTGGGAATACCAGGAACTCTAGGACATTGGGAGGAATATTATGATATGATATGTGATGGTATTGGATTATCTTGGGTGGTCAATGTATTTTGGAGGATTTTAGATAAGAGGTTCTCTTTTCTAAGTAAGAGGAGTGGAACCATTGTAAATATGTAGATCATTAAAATATAATAAATTTACTTCTCCTAGAATGTAGACCCAATTTAGTTTACTTTATAATATAGGATAATTTATGGTATAAATGAAATCAACCAATAAAATTTAATTTTGTTTTTTAGATATTTTATGCCTTATCTTTTAGTATCACCGCTACTTTGATCATTTTAACCATAACTGTGGTAACAAAATTTTATGAAGGTATCTATTCATTAAGAGTAAAGATGAAATGAAACGTGTTTTATAATTTTATTATTATGATTCGAAATATTGAATTAATTTTATATTTCATAGTTTCCAATAGTGATGAAATAATATTTTAACATAAGTTCACAAAATCCATTAAAACCTGATTTTTAGAAAAATTGATTTTTGAGTTTAAAAATGATTTTACACCAAAATCATGAATAATGTTGACTAAAATGGAATTAATAGGATTATATATAATAAAAGGATAATTATTTCACTTTTAAACCAAACTAATATATAAATTAACCTTGTGAATACATAGTTAATATAAATGAACTAAAAATAGTAGTTATTTGAATAAAAACATTGAATTCATTTAAAAAAATTCAAACATAGAAAAGGTTGATATTATATTTATAAATAAATTATAATACTTATTAAATATATATTTGGTATTTAAAAAATGATTGATACATATTCAATTAATTCTACATCATTGTAATATCATAAAATATATAGTATTTGTAAAATCAGCATTTTTCATTGTTAATCCAATAAATCGACCATCTCATAAAAATATCACAAATTGACCTAAAAATAATTATTTCATGATGTATTCCAAAATAAATTTATTCTTAGAAAATTAAAATTATAAAATTATAAAATTTAGTTTTTAAATGAAAATAAAAAATTAAAAAAAAACTAATTTTATAGATTAATGGCCATTTTCGACTTAAAGTGTTCCTAGCCATATTTATTATAATTTCCAATGAATTTTAACATATATTATTTTAAAAAGTATTCTTAATTTATTAACTTTTAGCTTTAATTTTAATAATGTACTAATCTCTTCACTTTAGAGTACTATATATTACCTACAATTCAACAAGATATTTACTTAAAGTAAAAAAACATACTAAAATATTAAGGCCTTACACCAATCAATAATAAAAATAAATAAAATAAATAAAATAATAATGAAATAAATATTTAATTGATAATAATAATAATATTTTTTTGTTATTAGTAATTATATAATTAATTAAATTTTTATTTAAATTATTAATTGTTATATATTACATCACTAAATACACAATAGTGGATCTATATAAAGAAATATGAATTTGACCATTTTTATTATTTAATTTATCAAATAATTAATGTTAATATTAATTTAACAAATTTCACTTAAAAAGAAAATTATTATAATGTCTTTTTTTATCACACCAAAAGGATATAATTTAAAATATATAAATAAAATTTATTTAAATATCTAACTAAATTTAAAAAGTAATATATTTATAATTATAGAAATGTATATGAAATCTTAAAATATAATAATAATAATAATAATAATACTTGTATATGGATCGGTATTTTTTGTATTATTTTAGAATGAGTGTGTGATTAGAGAGTGTAAGTCTTCATCAATTTCTGGGCGATGATGATGGATAATTTATTATCTTGGGTTCTTGATTGCTGAATGCATTTTCTTGTTATTATTGATTTAACACTAAAGAGGTATTAATTGGTGGCAATATACACCATAAGAATACGTCTTCAGTTTAATTGATAGAGAAGAAGGCATGGTTTGAGACCAAGCTAGAACCAGGGAGGTCATTGGTTTCCTTTCAATATTCATATATACAGTGAATTCTTAAGAAGGGATCCATGACTCATGTTACAGTGAACATTGATTTTATTATATATAACATGGAATTTGTTAAGAATTTTATTATTTCAAGGAATTTCCATTTCAAAATGTTGAATCCATTATGGTTAGATGATATAGTGGGTAGTGTTTTTCAGGTTTATGGATTCAATGATCGGAGAAGTATCTCTCTCATCTATTGTTTTTTACATTTTCATTTATCTTCAAAGGATCAAAATCATTGAAAATGTGTGTCTAGTTTATTGTATTTGTAACTAGTATCACATTAAATTCATGAATTGAATTTAGAATTTAATCTGACCTCTATCAATATTACATATGTTCATGTATGGATTATGATTCATGGTTTGAATTGGGATCTATGAAACCCTAAAATTCTTCATGATATTTATCCTAATTTTTGGGTTCCTCTACAAATGGTTAAATAAACAGATAGGATCCTTTTTCGACACATTTTTAGGATTCTAGTTGAAATTGGGTTGAGTTATACCATGGTCAAGAATTTAATTCTATCAACTAATAATTTTTGATCCCATGTTGCATTCATTTTCAATCAATCAATATTTGGATGATATAACTATGATGATTTTTAACCTGATATTAAATGTTTAAAACATTTTATAAATAGTTTTCACATTGGATTCATCAAGTGAAGTCCATGAAAAAAGTAATTTCATATGAATTCCATGAATTTTGTTTTATGGAATGAGGATTTAACGAATATTTCCATGAAAAATAAAGGTAATTTCGTGTTGGTTCTTGAGATGTCTTGTAATTTTAATTGAGTAAGTATTTTTAATTTATTTTATACATATATTTTTTGTTCTATTTATTTGAATAATCCTCATATAAAATAAGGAGTTCATTCAATTTGCCAACCTTGTCTTGGATTGACCAAGGAAACATGTCAGACTAGGGTCTACCATTCCTAATGGAACAAGCTCGGGCCATCCAATGGGAGTAATAGGGGAGGTCCCTTATATAAGGCCTTCAGGATCCAAAAAATAAATAGGATCAATGGTGGTTCCACTGTGTAGGGTTGAACAGTATCATAGAGAGATTCGACACGGGGTAGTGCCAGAGGCGTTTGAGAGTGGACACCAATACTCACTTATAGAAGGGTTATAGAACACATTAATATACAATGGATTGAACAATAAAAGCATTATTTGATGTGGGATGAGGCGATCTCAATCATTGTTCATCCTATTTAAATAGTCAGATAAAATATGGTTCATTGGATTTCATTGATTTGAGTTGTTTGATCAAAACCATGACCATTCAATTCCTAAAAATATTTGGTTCTTCTTATGTGAATGAAAATTCTTCTATTAATGAAGATATAATGATAAAATTGAGACTTCATAAAAATTCAATGAAGTCCAAAATTAACTGCTATGATATAGATGAGTTCGAGATAATATATTCATGCGATTTAAAATGCATGAATATTAATCTAATCAGAAAATGAAAAATATTGTTGCAAAGGATCTTAGTGCATGTGATTTATTTAATAATTGAATCATTTGAGTGTTTAATTGAGATGCGAAATTTTCATACCACATGAAGAATAATCAACAGAACCTCAATCCTTTGGGTATTCCCATTTGATGATGTCATGTGATGTTATTCATATTTCATGTAAAGAAAGGAGTAGCCCATGATATTTATGTATTTTAATGTAAACTTTTTTAATACTACATAAGGTTTTGTATTTTTCACCCTTATGATTAAATAGGAAGAGAATAACCTAATTATTTCATGTGATGGAGATGCTTGAATTCAGGAAGATTGATCCATGTAGGTTGTTTGATGACTGGGAAGAAATAATTAAAACTCAAAATAGTGATTGTTCCTTGTTAGTTGAATGAAAATAGGTTGATCTATAGATTATCACCTATCTATGTGAGAATAAGAGGTTATACTCAAACCCCTTGGGAAGATACACTACATAATGAAAGGACACAACTACAAGAGTTTCAAAATGTGTTGTATATTGTTAGGATACCCTCAAAATATTCCGGTATTCAATAAAATACTTAATACTCCTAGATTCAAGGGTATTTGTTTGAGTGAGATAATAATAATCTCTTTTAGGTGATGAGAAAATAACACCTAGAGTAATATATTTTGGATATCCTAATACAGTATTTGTATGGAACGTAGAAGAACTCGAAGATGGGTAATTATTTAAGAAGGTGATCTCATAAACTATATCATTTGAAGAGAATTCACAAGAACATCATTGATAATGTTCCTAAGGAAGTGAAGAAGGAAGCATAAACCATATTTATTTTGGAGTGAGATCATTGAATAATTGGAGGGATGTTGGTATAAATAATGATATCTTTTTTCAAGATAGCATAGCTAGTAAGATTTAATATAAAGAGCATTGGTGGGATTCTAGTCTAAATATCCCATTGGGTGACAACCCACAATAATCATTAGTGACTAGGAAATATGGGATTTTTTCAATCAGGAATTTAGATATATTTCCTACACATGTAATCACTTTTCATTACTATTGGATAATCCATGTTGGAAAATCTAACCAAAAGGGAAAGGACATAGTTACCCAAAACATCAGGGTAGAACCTCATAAAAAACATTGTGTGATTTTAATTTCTTTTAGTTATTTTAATTGGGATAAGTTGGACTCTAAATAATGTGGGTCTATGATCTTAACCAATCACATAGGTTGATTTAAAAAGTTTAAATTGTAAAAAACTATGTCACTAATTTACCCCCTCACCCTATCATTTATATATCTGAACCTAGAATTTATGAGTGGTATCAAAGCACAAGGATCCCTCTATAATGACCGAACCATTACTGAATAACTAATGATAGAGAGTTCTAATTTAGTAAATAATAGATTTTTTCCTTCCATCGATGTTAATAATAATTATGGATAGAAGAACCAAATGCTTCCATATTTGCATTCCTAAGGCCTTAAATTTATTGATGTTTTGACATTTGGTTTGATTCCAAGTATAATATATTCTCCCATGAAAAATGTTTTTAATTGAATTATTGAAGTATATGGGAAATTTTTAAATTAAAAATTTTCATCACAATTTGATAATGTTTTCACTAATGTGACAGGACTAAAAAATAATCAAGGATATGTGGGATAAACTCAAGAATATTTCTGAAGGAAGTTTAAATATCAATTATTCAAAAGTAAAAATATAGATATATAAGTTTTATGAAATCTGAATATAATATAATGAGTTGTTTGATGACAACTTTAATAGGGTAAATGATATAGTAATTCATATTCGGTGTTTTAGAGATACTCTTGGACAATCATCTTCAATCAAGAAATCGATGCCTAACTTTCTTGACAAATTTGATTCCAATATTTATTCCTTGGATGAATTTGTAGTCTTTTCTCTTGATTATTTTCTTAATAAACTTCTTAATTATGACATGATAAATTTGTTGTGGTTTAAAATGAAATAAAATGAGTATATGGATTTAAAATAAATAAAAAAGATTCATGAAAAGAAAAATAAAGATGAAACAACCACAAATTCCGATTGTTATGAGGTAAGTGATATAGATTATAAAATAATAATGATCCTTATTTCCAAAACGTTTAGTAGATTAAATGGAAAATTTAAGGGCTTGATTCCTTTAAAGTGATTTAATTTTGGTAAAATTAGAAATTTTTTAATTTATTGTCCAAAAAAATAATGAAGCGACACTGACTTTACAAGACATAAACATTACATAACATTTTTAGAATATATAAACATTATAAAAATAGATTCCCAATGACTATAGTTGGTAAAGTTCCTTTGGAAATAGGGAAACAAAAACACTAGTACATATATGAGCTACATTATCTCTCACCAGGTTATTCTCGACTAGAACCCTTCTTAGACACATCAAACAAACGACATATCATCATAACCTGGGGGAAAGAAAACATAAAAGGGGTGATCTAAAATGATCAATAAGGGTAAAAAAGGGATATATTTAAGAATAAACATGATCATGAGAACATGATCATACCCTATATATCAAAGATCATATACAAGAATCCTAGAATAAATCTTGGAAGTTCACAAGAAATGAATCAAAAGGAAGTAAAGGACATAATCCCTGAAACCATAACATAGAAGTAAGAAATGGAATTGTGGCAACACATAATCATATAACAATTTCCATTGTATACATGGAATCGATTCCAAGACCATCTTTGTGGAAAAAGTCCATTACAGAACCGGTAGAACCCCCATTCTAGCCCTGTATTATTAAACTGACTAAACCCTCCTTCCAGTACTATGTTACTAAACTGAGTAAACCCTCATTATAGAAATGTATTACTAATCTGAGAAAATAATCATTCCATCCCTATCTGTCTCAAGAGATATAAATCCTTACACAATTCATGGGAGGGGGATACGGCTCTCTCCCATCACATAATGAAATCATACAAACATGGGACACAATATCATAATTGAACATATCATAACCCCTGAAATGAAATGGGTATCATAAACATGTAAACATATCATAACCTATTGAAATATATATGTTTCATAATCATTCCATTATAAACATAACTCGTGAAATGAATCAAATTTCAAAATCTATAACCCGTGAAAGTGAAATGGGTTTCGTAACATCAAGACCTAAAAGCATAATCTATTTAGAGAAAGAATTTTAATGGAGATATTTAATAATTCCCCATAAATTCATGATTAACACCAATGGATTTTGTCTTATATGGGAAATACTTTTCAGTGATCTTTTCGAAACACTTCTTTATGAAAATATCCATTTTCTTTGAAAAATATTCTTATTATTTAACACCTTTTGATAACCATTTTCATTAAAAATAGATTTAAAAACTTATAAAGGGAACTCTCAAAAAAATAAAAAAATATATTGAAATCCATTATTCCTTGATAATTATCTTCAAGGATTATTTGAAAAAAAAATCGGAAACATGGTTTTCTTAATATAATAGATTCCTGGCCAAAGAGAGAGGTGATCAGATTTTACTAAAAATGTTATATTAATTACAAAAGATAGGATAATGGTAATGATAAATGATGATATATTCAATGAACATAGGATAATAAATATCATGAATATTATTGAATTATGGATCATAATATTTCATCAAAGTAAGTATAAACATAAACAATCTCAAAAAATGGAGAGATTGCCTCAATAAACACTTATAACTTGGTGACATGGGATCAAACTCTCTAGGTAACGACCCAATCATTTATGAATAAAATTACCTTTCTTTTAATGTCTTATGGATATAGAAAACACGTGAACTTTTTTTATTCTAGTTAAATGACCCTTTTGTATCATGACCATTGATAATATAGCCATTGAATACTTATCACACAAATTATATAAAGATAAGGTTTTAATAAAATCCTATAGACCTAGAAAAAAGAGAGGATGGCCTTATCCAGTAGACTGAAGTCATACGAATCTCATTTTTCAAACCTCTAAAAAGTAGGTAGAATCACTGGTTTTCGTTCTTGACTAATCTCAAGCCAAGATTCATCATGTTAATCTTGAATGGAATCACCTACGGGTGAAGTTCAAGTTAATAGAGATTACCACCTGGGAGATGTTATCTGAGCTGCCCCAAGAGTTTTTCACCATCACACACCTTACCCTTAGATCTTATGTGGGTGTTCTAAGGGTTTATGTAACAAGTTATTAGTTAACTATTGTGTAATCCCTTTTTAAAAATAAAATTCATATTCCATCATTTACTTTAAGAGAATATTCTTTCTTAAAAATGATGAATTCGATAAATTGAATCTTCAGGTAAAAATGAAACTTTTGAGAAATATATAAATAATTATATTAAACTATGTTTTTATTAATATTTTATAAAAGAAATTCTTATAAGTTATTGTTATATTAGTTCCATATCTGTTAATGATTAGGTAATCAGTTTGATAAGAGTTATATTTTTTATATGATAAAATAGAAAGTGTATTTTTAAAGAAATTGTTTTAAGTAATTAATTAATTTATTAAATAATTAATATTTCTATAAAATACTATTATCGAACTAATTTTATTAATAATAAATTATTATATAATTTTTATGAAGTTAATTTTAATTTTTATTAAGGTTGGAAAATTATTTTTGTCAAAACCTGTAAATTTTCATTAAATGTTGGTTTTCATTGTAAAAGTGAAAATTAAATTACTTCGAAAAATATTTAGATAAAATGAATATTATTTTTGGTATAGGGACATAAAAGTTCTCCAATGGTGATTTTTTCATAATTTTCTACAACAGTTGAATTTTTGTGTAAAAAATAAATACCTTATAAATAAAATGTGTTTTATTACATCATAATGACCCCAAAAATGATGTAATAAATTCTATAATGGGTATTATCATCCCAATATCTGTTTTCCCATTAAATTAATTTTATTTTAGGTTTTTTTACTTATTTTATTAATCCTTAGTGAATCCTCCAAATGTATAATATATTTTATGGTTTGAAATTCGTTTCTTTAATAATATGGCTCACCTCCATATATGCAAGGATACTATTTTAATATCTTTAGAAATCGGACTTATAAAATAATTTTTTCCACTCCTCTTTTGAAAAAACTATTGGCATAAACCATGGTAGGGTTTTTGGGTTTTAGTATTTAATTATATAGATTCCAAAACCTAAGTATGTGAAATATTAAAGAATTACCCTCTCATTTCCTATATAAACCCACAAAAACTCCCACTTCTCTTCACAAAAAATCCTTATATTCTGACCCTACTCTATCCTCCCCCCTCTATAATTCTCCCATGTCTCCCCAAGCTCTCATGAAGCCACTCTTCAGGCTTTTGAAGTCACACACTCAAGTAAGGGATCCTCATGTTCCTTACTTTCTCATTTTTATCCAAGTTTCCTTATATGGTTACACCCTTTTATTTTAAATTAAAAATTATGAGTTATGTTTTCACACCTCCCCAATAATTACCTTATTTTTTATGATTTTATACCTCTTTTTATCTCATTAATCCCTCTCATGTACACCCATTACCATACCGACATTTTGTAACATTTATTATATTTATCCTATTTCCTCACATTTCATTATTATGTAACGCCTTATTTTTCATAATTTCTTGTGTTGGGGAAACTATAAATATTACCCCTTACATTCTATTTAAATTATATATTATGATATACAAATTTCTCTCTCATCAACCATTTTTTGGAATTTTTATGTGATGATGTTATGCAAGCGAAATTACAGAGTGTTTCCATGCCAAAATCATCATGTAGTGAATACCATGACCATCTCACTATAAAGGTTATTAACCTTTATGAATATATACTTATTAATTATAAACATTTATATATGTATTCCACAATACATTATCTTGTAATAAATGATGATGTTGAATGAATCCATATTATTTGATCTATGTGGAACACTTAAGAATAAGCATAAAATGTTCATCAAGGGTGTGCCCTGATAGCGCTCTAATGTATTGGATAGTATTTAGTATCATGACATGTCGTGTTGGGATAGGATCTCACTGGATTCAGTTTAGTACACTTGTCCATCATGTTGGGATTGGGGTTTACCTGATTCCTTTATGTTAACGATGCAATATTTTAAGTTGTTACCACATTTCCATGTTATGGTTATCATGTTATATCATTATTTTATGTTCATGTTTATATTATTCTCTATTTATATTTAAATTTACTAACATTTATTTTATTATTCATATTATAACTTTTTTAATCTCTTACTAGGCTTTATAACTCCCCCTTTTCTTATGTATGTCCTCAAGTTATCCCATGAAATTCTAAATACGAAGGAATTTTGTGGTCATGTAAAATAATATTTCGATACATTTTTTGTATTTTATGTTTTTAGTTGTCATTTAATGTTCCTAATCCCTGAAGACACTAGACATCTCGAAATTCTAAGTTTTATTAAGTGAAATTTTATATCATAAATCATGTTTAAGTGTTTAATAAATAGTAGGGTTTTATACTACATGTATGAAAAGAAAATTACATTGAGTGTAATTTATCATGAAAAGAATTAGATTCATGATAAAACATGTAAAATGGAGGTTCATAATCCTTGAAGAAGAGCATAGGTTCATAACAAAATAGGGGTCTCAAAGAAGGCAAATTGAGACAAAACTATTTTACCAATTTGGTAACTTTTGAAAGTTAAACCACATGAAATAAGGTTAATAGAATAGATATTTTAATACACATAAATTTAATTACAAGATACAAACAATAAAATAATAATTAGTACATACACCACAAAAAAGGAAAGAGTGGAAAACATAGCTTTCATCTCACAAAAATTAATAGTGAGATGAAAATCCCCTTACCTTGTGTCTTGACTCTCTCCGTACATATACAAGCATCATATATAATAAATATAATTTTATTAAACATATTTTATATAATCATATTATTATAGTTAATACCATATATTGTTTTGTTATGACCTCATATTACCCTCTTGTCAATGATACTATGTTAAAGTTTCACTTCAGGTAATCATTCGCATTGTTATTCACATGTGTCTTAACTTGTTATAGTGTTTGTCCATATACATATATCTTGATTAAAAATGTATAAAATTATATAAATATATGTTATATAAATTATATGAAAAATATAATATTTTATACCATGATTATGTATGAAATATAATACAGTGTTCATGGATATGGTAAGTCATTTGTATGCATGAACGTTCTTTCCTTTTATATTTTTGTATTGAATCAAAGTATGTAAATGAAATATGTATATGTGTGTGTGTGTGTCTATATATATCAATATAACATTATAATTATTATATTATATATATCAAATAATTTCATTAAACCCATCCTTAATACGTTCCATATGGTGTGTGAATGAATCACATTGCTTTGAGGGAATGGTAGTCCACACTTCCTCAAATGAGATTGTAGTATTAACACAAAATGGAATGTAAAAATATGTGTGTTAAAAAAGGAATAAATAATCATAAATACATAATAAATATAATATATTACATATATAAATAGATTTTTCATCATAACGGCCATCGTGATTGGTGGTAAAAGAGAAATGGCCAATCTCATTTCGTGAGGCAGTAGTTCTTCATACATAAAAATAGTATGTTCAACATCAATTATATGGAGGTGTAAGTATATATCATAAAATTTTCATAAAAAAAATCCTATTATATTTATTATAATTTTTTTGTCACACAATAACTTAATAAAGTGAGTGGATTTTTGGATAATGAAAATAATGGAAAGGAGCTTGAGAGAAGGCGTTGCCTCTTAATCAGGTAACTCCTTTTGGTTTGTGCCAAAAAGTTTCCTTAAGAGGGTTTATACCCAAAGGGAGGCATAAAATTATAAGTTAGTATTTTTGGTAGGAAAATTGTTCATACCTTGGGAAAACTTAAAAGGTTTTTTATGTGTGAGGAATGTGTAGAGGTGGTGTCCTTTTATTGGAAAAGAAAATGAATCACATGGAATTTTTAGAAACAAATTAGGTGTACAGATATTCTAACCTAAAAAAAGTCTTAAAAAAACTCAATAATTTAAGTTTTATTGAAAACCTAAAGACATGAAATGGGTATTGGAAAAGTTTCTAGGTCATTTAGGCCCTTAATTTCAAGGTTTTCTCCCAAATTAAGCCAAATTTGGCCTTAATTATTGTGATTAATTTTAATCACTTTTACTTAAACTTTTGGTCAAAAATTAACATAGAATAAATATAAAATAAATATTAGACTTAATACAATGGTTTATTTTGTATTTTCTAATCTCACTTCATAGAATTATAAAAATTATGATTAGTTCTAATCCCACTTATGGGTTGAAATAACGAGGTTTTAAAGTAGAAAAAAGTTCAAAAGTTTATTAAGATTTTATATTCATTTTCAAAGTTTAATTGATCCTATTTTATTAATAGATTTAATATTCATAAAATTTTACCTTAGAAATATTTATAATATCATTTAAAATTAATATTTAATTATACAAAAATGAATTTTTTAACTAAAAAGTAGTATATTTCACTATTCATCAAAAAAATGATGTTTCTCAAAAAAATCCCAAAAAATCACCCTAGGATAATTTAGAAGTTCTAAATTCAAAAATGAAGTTTATTTTATCTAATTAATGTTTATAAATGTTTTTTAAATTACTTTAATTGTTAAAATAAGTTATTTATAGAAAAATTTGTTTTTAAACATAAAAATGACTATACCAAAAATCATATCTTTTATTATCAATATGTTTTATTTACATAAAACAATTATAAACAATATTTGAAAATTATTTTGTAATATTCATATTACTAAGTTTAACATCTTGGTTATAATCATCTTATTTAAATAATTATAATAATAAAATGAGATATTTTGTAGATACTTAGTGTTGTGTGTATCATATGCCAAATTAGTGTTGCATGCATCGTACACCAAGTTGGTGTTGCGTGTAACATATTCCAAGTTAGTGTTGTGTGTAAAAAGAATATTTTACTTATTTAATTGTAATATATAAGTGAAAATTAAAATTAATTCAGAATAAACAAGTCCATGTACTACATGTGATTGTATTCTACGTATCTTTTACATATGTTTATGGGTATTCATATATTCATTCAATGATCCTTCTTTCATGGGGTTTAACATTAAAAATGTACTAAATCAGTAAATCATTTTTTTATAAATTATACTTCTTTTATACTCCTATTTTTTTATGCCCCTAAACTTTTCTTCATGGTGTATATACTTCCATTTTACATGTTATATCATGAATCTCCTTTTCTCATGATATTTTAAGCCTCACTTAATTTCCTTTTCTTACATGGAGAGTGTGATACTAATTAACCAAATTTTAAGAGTTTATTGAAACAATCTCCTCGTTTTTTTGAGATTTTTTATGTTTATTCTTCCTTTGATGAAATTTTATGATCCATTGTTCAAGAATATTCTTGATTTTCGTTATCTAATGTTTATTCAAGAATACTAATTTTTTAGTACAATTTTTTCCACTCTTTGGTAGTTAAGATGATGTTTCTAGTAAAATATGATCACCTCTATCATTGTACAGAGATCTATTATATTTAAAAATCATGTTTTCAAAAAAAATTGAAGATAATTCTCAAGAAAAAATGGATTTCAAAATTTTTTTATTATTTTAAAATATTTCTTTATAAGTTTCCAAATCTATCTTCAAAGAAAAAAGTTTTCAAAAGTTTTTATGTAATAAAAAACATTTTTCCAATAAGAAAGGATATTTTCCTCATGAAGTGTTTTTAAAAGAAATTTCAAAATTATTACCCATCTAGGATAACTTCCATTGGTGTTTCTCATGTCTTTATGGGGAAATTATTGAATGTTTCCATTCAGATTCTCTCTCTGAATGGTTTATTTTTTGATGGAATAATATTTATGAAGCCCTTTTTCCAAGTTTATATGATTTTAAAACCAACTTATTTTCATGGTTTATTATTATGATTAAATGATTAGGAAACCTTTCACTTTCTATAGGTTACAATATGTTTACATGCTTATGATAAGCATTTCATTTCATGGGTTAGGATATGTTCATTTATGATCTTGTGGAACATGTATGTATGATTTAATTTTGTTCTACATGGGACCTATATCTCCCTCAAATTAATTGGTTAAAGATTTATATCCCATGAGATAGATAGGGTTGTAATTTGGGTTTACTCAGTTCAGTAATATAGGGATGGAATAAGGGTTTACTCGGTTATAGATTCCCAAAGAACATAGTTGGTAAAGTTCCTTTGAAAACATGGATACATAAACATTGGTACATATGTGAGTTAAATCATTTCCCACTAGAATATTCTTGAATATCACCCTTATTAGACATGTAAAACATATTAAATATCATTATAACCTGCAGGAAATGGAAAAAATGGGGTGAGCTCTAATTATGATTAAGGGTAAACAAGGGAGACAAGTAAGCATAAATATGATCATAAGGGTATGAGAACATGATTATGAAAATATAATATTATACCCTGCATATCAAAGATCATGTACATGAATCTTGGAATAAATCTAGGAACTTCATAATACATGAATCGAATGGAAGTCAAGGAAATAATCAATGAAAGCATAACATAGAATCAAGATAGGGAATTGTTGAAATGCATAACAATATACTAATTTCCATAGTTTCCAAGGAATTAATGCCAAGACCATATTAGTGAAAAACGTTATTTGCTAAACTAGGTCAATGCCCATTCTAGTAATGTATTACTAAACCTAGTAAACTCTTATTCCATCCTAGTATTACTGAATCGAGTAAACCCTCATTCCAGACCTATATTACTGAACTGAGTAAACCCTCATTCTAGCCCTGTCTACCTCATGATAGTTAAATCTTTACCCAATGGATTGGAGGGAGATATAGGTCCCACCCATCACATAATTGAATCATACATACATGTTACACAAAATCATAAATGAACATATCATAACCCATGAAATGAAATCAGTATCATAAACATGTAAACATATCATAACCTATGGAAAGAGACATATTTCATAATCATTTCATCATAAACATAACCAGTGAAAATAAAGGGGTTTCAAAAGATATAACACGAGAAAGAGAAATAGGTTTCATAACATAATTCCATCAAAACATACTCCATTAAGAGAAATAATATGAATAGATACATTGAATAATTTACTATAAAATCATGATTAACACCAATAGATGTTATCTTATATGGGAAATAATTTTTTACTTCTATTTTAAAAAAAATTTATGAATAAAATATCCTTTCTTCTATGAAAAATTATTGTTATTACATAACACCTTTTTAAAACCTTTTTCTATTAAAATAGATTTGAAAACTTATATAGGAAACTTTTAAAACAATAAAACATTTTTGAATCCATTTTTTGTAACATCTCATGTAAATAAAGAATATAACTTTGCATATTTATTAAAATTTCTGAATTACATATTAATTTTACCTTAAAGGGGATTCTATGTTCTATGGAATAACTAATACACAACAGGTTTCATTGAAAACTTACATTGCACACAACGTTGAGTTATACTGAAAAATATTAATATAATATTATTATATTAAATGGTAGTTAATGCATAGCCATTTTATTGGTGTGAATGAAAACAAATAATAATATTATGATTAAATATGTTTCTTAAATATTTATACATATATCCAATAAATTTTAGAGGCTTAAAATATGAAAGAATCCAATTTTAAGCATAAATACTCAAATATTCCTTAAAAGGTCGATTTACCACCTTTTGATGGAGAACCCTCATTAAATCTAGTTTTGATCACTTTTATATATTTTATATGAGAAAATAATATTTTATTTATAATCGAGACATCAAAATTTACTTTGAATAAAATTTTGGTATTTTTCTGATAAAGTTTTTTTTTTATGAATAGTGAAAAATACTGTATTTTAATTCATAACTGCCTTTTAATCATGAATATTTATATGGTTAAATTATATTTTTAAATTGTTTTAAATTTTATTTGGGTTATATTTTTAACATTTAATCCAATTTTTTTCATTTTAATTAATTTCACTTTGAAATTGGACATAAATAAGGGTCAATATTTTTATAGTTATTATTTCTTAAAAACACGCTACTTGTTTTGAAAGCAGGAATTAATTTTATATTAATTTCTTCCACTTATGTGTTTTGAATTTGGAAAAATAGATTCCATATTTGGAATCAAGAGGTCAAAATGTTGTAAATAGTTAACTTTTATTTTTAGACATTATGAATATTTACTTTAGTAAAAATTATATTTACCATGGTTAAAAGGTAAATCTGGTAAATAAGGGTAACAAAATATTGTTATAATAATATAAAATTACCCTAACATATGTTCTAATCTTATTGGTTGATACATTTCAGATCATGGAAATCCTTAGGTAGATTTTGGGACCCCATGGAGCCACTTGGGAGTGATAATGACACTTTATATTAAAATATTTAAAGTAAAGACAAAAATGACTTAAACATATATATTTTAGTAAATCAATTCATACATGGGGTTATATAAGTTATCTCTTCGACTATAAATATTAATTTGAAATCTAAAAATATTTCCGACTTCATGATATTTTTTTATAATTTTTAGACATCAAATAAATAAAAATATTTATGACACAATAAGGATAAAGTGTTTACCTCATTAATGAATGATTTAAATAAATAAGATTATAAAGATTAAAACAGTATCAAAAATCAGTCCAATTATTATTTAATGATTTTATTTAGAACATTATTTGTGTTATATTTTACATTAATGAGTTTTTGACCTTTATAAATCGAAAATAATTATATAATAAAATTATATTTTCAAGCTTTCCAAAAGTTCCCCTCCTCCCCTTATAAAAATCCCCCACTTCTAACACATTCCACACACTTCTCAAGCCCCTTGTCTCATCCAAAATATGCCCAATTAATCTCCCTATTTCACTCTCCTCCACCTAGAATCCTTCCTCTAGTCATAAGGAAATTCAATTAAACCTTTTGGTTCAAGCCAAAGGGAGATACCCGATTTAAAGGTAACATTTTCTCTTAAGTTCTTTTGTTTTATTTTACTTCTAAAACCCCCTAAAATATTTTTATTCATTTATTTTATAAAAAACCAGTATCCTAAATATACTAGGTTGTTTTTATGATAATTATTCGAACTACACTTACACACACCTCCATCTAATGGGTAAAAACATACTGTTTCTGTGGACGGAAAACTAACACCTCACGAAACGATGATTGTTCAATATTCCCCTACCACCTCTTATGGTGGACATTAAGGTGGAACTGTATTTATATGTGATATATATTATATTTATATTGTTTCTATACTTATTTATTTTTCATTTATTGAATACCTTTATGGTTTCCATAGTGGCTAAATACGATAATTTCATTTGAGGAAGTGTGGACTACCGCCCCCTCAAAGTGATATGACTCGTTCATTCCATATGTGGAATGTATAAAGGATAGAGTTAATGAAATTATATTTGAATTTATACAATAATTATAATATACCAATGTATCATTATGTTTTCATTCCATTAAATAAGAAATATAAATGAATTTAGTGTTCATGCGTACGTACAACTTACTGTCTCCATGAACGGTGCATTTCATTTCTTATATCCAAATGTTATGTAATATTATAAATACATTAATATAATGGATATATATGATATATATGATATCTAAATCATTAATATCATTCTGTAGAAAATGTAAATTTGACCACATGAACAACATGTAATTATAAGAAGTTCATTTTTGACTCAAGTACCAAATATAGACAAAACGACCATTATTACCTTAAAAGATTGCATAATGTTTATAACATTGTAATAAGTGATATAAAAGGAATAATAATCATGAAGAAGGTTATTAAGTAAGTAGAAATTAACTTTATATTATTATTCATGAGATTAAAGAATGAACATGTCAAGTCGGACATGAGGTAAGGGGTTTCTTATCTCACTTTTAATTCTGTGAAATTTCCATTGTTCACCACTTATTTATTGCATGTGGTGTATTTTTTACTACCATATGATATATATTATCATTATTCTTTTGATATTCATGGTATTATAGGATTAATTTGTTTCTTATTAAATTGTGTTCATACGGCTCGATTGATTACAACGTGGTAAGGGGTTTTCATCTCACTTTTTATTCCCATGAGATTCACGCTATATTTGCCACTATCTCCTTTGGTGGTGTGTATGTACTTACCATGATTGTATTCATTTTGTAATATTAATTAATTTATGGGTAATTAAATCTTAATTGTATTATTCTTCCTTCATAAGGAGTATGTTTCGTAAGTTATCAAATCGGTAAGGGAACCTATCACCCTCCTCTTTTTAAAAGACTACTTTTGTTATGTCTTCTATTTTACATCTTAATATGATGGGATATGTTCTTATATATATTGATTGCTGTAAATTTTATGTCCAAGTGATGAGATACTATTTTCTCTCTCATCAACTCATTTTCTTAATTTTAAAGTGACATTGTTAGGCTATCGAATTTCTGTAAGGGAACTTCTATACCCAAAATTTTCATTCCTTAGGTTAATCTTATAATTATTAATTATGTTATGCTATGATTATGTGTGGAATTACTGTTAATTTATTTATGTTATAATTTCCACTCCTCTTTGTGTGTATTTAATTTTGATGCACACAATCACTCTATTGATAAATTCTCAAGTCATCAATATGAACTTGATATGTGTAATTTTAACTCAATTTCCTTTCATTGAGTTAAACATCCAAGTCATTGGTGCTGTTTTGACAAAAAAAATATGTGTGAATTTCCTTTGATTTATTTACGCTGAATATTCTATCATATTGAGTGTCTTTAGTTTTTTCACACATTATTATGTAATTTATTTATCCTTAATCTAAAGATACGGTTTTTAAATGAGATTTCGTCTCAATTTACATTCCATTGAGACTTCATTGTTGTTATTCAGCAATTCAATCTTATAGAGTGTATATACTATCCTTTGGAATATTATATTAAGAATTCAATTATTATATTTATTTTATAAATATATGATTAAATTTTATTCCACAATTATTTTTATTCAAGCATCTCTCATTTTGTTAGAAGATATTTAACTAAAATATCGGTTAAAATGTTTTACAGATTTATTCTTCTTAATATTTCTCTTTAATTTCCATGTTTTCAAAATTGTTTTTATAACTTATTTATATGGACATTAAGTTTTTCAAATTATGATTCATTTAAAAGTTTCAAAGTGGTATGGGACACTTTTATTCAAAAATCTCTTTATAAAATGTTTTAAATGGTTTTGAAAATGGTTTGAGAAAGCATTAATTATGTAAATATCTTTAAATGATATATTGTGATTGAAATGTGGAAATGTTATCTTTACTTTATGATTGTTTTATGTGTTATGAATATTTTATGGTTACTGGACATTGTTTACATATATGAGTGGATTCGTGCTAAACCTAGGGCGGGTGAGCCAGATATAGCTCTCCAATGCAATGGGCAGCATGACGGATGTAAACAATAATGTTTCTCCTAAGAGATTTAGGGAATATATTGTGATGGGTATTCCAAGGTAACTCCCTACTTAGTTGTGAAAACTACAATGTAATTATGATATGGATGTCATAAGTTACCATTAGGATTTATGATTTCTATGTGTTATTCATAAATATGATGATTTCATGAGGTATGTTCTGATCGAAAAGTATTATTTCATTTATTTGTATTTATTGATGGGTTAATGTTTCCTTTCATTATTTCATAACAATTACTGAGATTTTTATGCCCATAACATGTTTTTGAAATTTTTTCCACAGGTCTTAAAGATGAATAGGGTCAAGGATGGGATCAAGGAAAATTCATAATGTCTGAAACATAAAACTAGACATGTTTCTTTTTAAGAGTTTTTATTTTATGAAAAAAATAGATACTGAGTAGTAGTGTCTACCTGTAATTTTGAAGTTGAAATGTAATAGTTATATAATTATTCTCTAAAACTCTAAACCTGAAATTATTTTCAATGTGAATTATTCATTTAATTCAAGATTATTTAATGTTTTAATGTAGTGTCCTTACAGTTGGTATCAGAGGTCGGTTTAGACAACTTTAGGGATTATGAGTTTTAGTTAAACACATGGTTAGTCCCAATGTCTATTATTTCAGTTAAATTGTTGTTTTATAAATTTTTTAGATCAAGTAAAGTCAGTTAAAAATGGAAGTAGGAGGGTCTCAAATAACATTCCTATCTCTTCCTGATGACATGCTTGCAATAATTATTACAAAGTCATGTTCAGAAGATTGGGAAACTTTTTCTAGCATACAACTCACTTGCAAGTAGTTGTTTAAGATATCAAACACCTCCATTATACCTCGATATCATTGTGGATAATGGATTTTATTTAATAAAATCCTATTTTATAAATATTCTCATATTTTCAAGAAAGGTAAATATTATTAAGGAATTTTTAAATATTTTACCCTACCATAGGATTTTGAATCATATTATGATTTTGAAAAAGGTACTAAGGAAGGAGACCCTTGCGAAACCTACTAATATTTTCATTTACAATATAGTATCTAATCACATTATTATGGTATTTTAAAAGGACCATTGATTGAAAGTTTCAACTCATATTTTTTTTGACTATTTTATAAATATCATGTTTTATCAGATGTTTTGAAATTATATGTCATACATGTTTATTATTCAAAACTATTTTCCTACAAACACAGATATTACCCAAGTTGTAAAAGGTATATTTGGATGAAGGAAGAAAATTATATTGAAGGATTTCTAAATAAGTGTTGAAATGCATGGACGATTTACCTATGTGAACAAGATGATGATGAAACCATATGGACCCCATGATCAAGGTATTATGTTTTATCTATTGGGACTAGTTTTATTTTATCATATAGAGGTGAAAAAAATGACAATATATAAGATGTTGAGGTCTTAATGTATTGGGATGAAAATGAAAGGTATAAGAAAACCTTTGAGGTTAAAATATGTTAGGGTTATTTTTGAGTTTTATAAAAAGGCCAACCCATAATATTGGTGACAACCTGTCATGTTTGGAAAGGTCGTAGGAATAAATCCCACAACCAAAGGGAGACATGGGTGCATCACCTACCACTGTCCTACGTGAATTCCTTGGTTAGTATAACTTATTATTTTAAGTTAAATGATTTTATGTATCAAGAATTAGTTTATTTTGGGAACATATGTTTTATCAAATGGACATCCTTAGTATAGGAAAATGATTTGGTGATTAGGTAATAAAGGTTATTTTGGAATACATTCTCTCTTTTGGGAACACTATATAATTAAGGAAAATAAAATACTATGGGATCTAATTTGTGGAGTAATGGTTGAAATATTATTTTGGAAGAATATATGTTTTATTGTGGACATAAGGTGATTTGGGTTATTTATGGAAATGATTAATCTATCATAGAGAATATGTGTTTAGTTTAATTACACTTAAGTATGAGACTTTAAGAGTATTCGATATTTTTGGAGATAAATGTTAAGATTTACTATGGAAGACGGTGTGATTAAATCCTTCTGAGTTTTGGGTTTCAATATTAGTTTGGATTATTTTAAATAATTTTAAGGACAATTTTATATTGAATTGTATTTCTTGAACTTTGGGTTCTTTTTGTTGAATTTTGGAGATTAAGAGTAGTATTTATTTTTATAAAGGATTATCCTTTTGGGGATTATCTGATCTTGTACTAACAAATTTTGGTTTTGGTTGATGTATAAAGATAGGGGAAATATATAGTTCATCATTCTTAGATTATGTGATGCTTTAGAAGTTTATTCTAGAACTTAAATTGTGACCATGTCATCTTGAATACTTACCATTTGGAGAAAAGATGAGTTTTTGGTAGAATTTTATTAAAGGATGAAACTATACATGACATGTAAATATATTTTGTTATGATCTTAGTGTTGTTATTAATAAAATTATTTAACTCTATGAAAAGGGTCTTGAAGAAAAAATGTTATAAACTCTCTTTTATTCTCCGAATTTTACCCTGCCACAAATTTATTGAATTATGGTGGTTAACTTTCTATGATAAAGTTCTTTATCACTCTCTAGTGATATATGAGAGTTAGTTTCTCTTCAATATACATGATTTCATGAAATACTAGTATCTATTATCTCATGTGAACTTTTTATTTCCCTTTATTTCTTTTAATGTATTATTTTTATTGACTCTTTTCCGATGTGGAACTTTCAAGGATGTTTCCAAGCCCAATTTTAAAATTGCAAGGACGTAGTTCCCAAAAGGGGAGAAGGATGTTACATCCCAGGTAAATAAAGAATAAAAAATTTTATATTTAAGAAAATTTGTGAAATAAATATTAACATTACCTTAATGGGGATTCTATGTTTGATGGAATACCTAATATAGAACAACAGGTTTCATTGAAAACTTACATTTCACCCAACATTGAGTTATACTGATAAATATTAATATAATATTATTATTTTAAATGGTAGTTAACGCATAGTCGTTGTATTGGCGGGAATGAACAAAACTAACCATATTGGGATTACAAATGCTTCTTAAATGTTTTTAAAGTTTTCCAATAAATTTTAGAGGCTTAAAATAATAAAGAATCTGATTTTAAGCATAAATACTCTAATATTCGTTAAAAGGTCGATTTACCACCTTTTGAAGGTGAACCTTCTTTAAATATAGTTATTTCACTTTTATATATTCTATTTGAAAAAATAATATTCTTATTTAGAATTGGGACATCAAAATTTACTTTGGATAAAATTTTGGTATTTTTCTGATGAAGATAATTTTTTATGAATAGTGAAGGATACTATATTTTAATTCATAACTACCTTTTAATATAATTTATTTATATTGTTAGATTATCTTTTTAAATGGTTAAAAAGTCTAATTAGATTATATTTTTACAATTTAATCTAATTTTGTTCATTATAAGTAATTTCACTTTCAAATTGGATATAAATAAATTTCAATCTTCGGATAATTATTATTTCTTAAAAACATGATTTTTGTTTTGAAAGCGGGAATTAATTTTAAATTAATTTCTACCACATCTCTGTTTTGAATTTTGAAAAATGGATTATATATTTGTAATAATTTTTTCCATATTTTTTAAAAATTTAACTTTTATTATTATACATTATGAATATTTATATCAGTAAAAAATTTATTTACCATAGTTAAAGGGTAAATCTGGTAAATAAAGGTAACAAAATATAATAATATTATTATTAAATTACCCTAACATGTATCCTAATCCTATTGGTTGATACATTTCTGACCATGGGATTCCTTTGGCCTATTTTGGGACCTCATGGAGCAACTAGGGAGTGATAATGACACTTTATATTAATTAATTTAAAGTAAAGACAAAAATGACTTAAACATGTATATTTTAATAAATCAATTCTTACATGGGGTTATATAAGTTATCTCATCGACTATAAATACTAATTTGAAATATAAAAATATTTCCTACATCATGATATTTTTTTATAATTTTTAGACATCATATAAATAAAAATATTTAAGACATAATAAGGATGTAGTGTTTACCTCATTAATTAATTATTTAAATAAATAAGATTATAAAAATTAAAACAATATAAAAACCATGTACAATTCTTATTAGATTATTTTATTTCTAACATTATTCATCTTATATTCTACTTTAATGAGTTTTTAACCTATATAAACTGAAAATAATTATATAATAAAATAATATTTTCAAGCTTTACTAAAGATCCCCTATTCCCGCTTATAAAAATCCCTCACTTCTAACCCATTACACACATTTATAAAGACCCTTGGTTCATCCAAACACTTCCAAATTAATCTCCCAACATCCCTCTCCTCCTCCTAGAATCTTTCCCTTAGTCATAAGTAAATTCAATTAAACCTTTTGGTTTAAACCACAGGGAGATGCATGATTTAAAGGTAACATCTTCTCTTAAGTTCTTTTGTTTTATTTTACTTCTACAACCCCCTAAACTGTTTTTATTAATTTATTTTATAACAAAAAATAGTATCCTAAATATACTAGGTTGTTTTTATGAGAATTATTTGAACTAAACTTACACACACCTCCATCTAATAGGTAAAGAACACACTGTTTCTGTGGATGGAAAACTAACGCCTCACGAAACGATGATTGTTCATTATTCACCTACCACCTCTTATGGAGGACATTAAGATGGAACTATATGTATATGTGATATATATTATATTTATATTCTTTCTATACTTCTGTATTTTTCATTTATGGATTAACTTTATGGATTCCATACTGGGAAAATATGATTATTTCATTTGAGGAAGTGCGGACTATTGCCCCCACAAAGTGATTTGACTCGTTCATGCCATATGTGGAATGTATAAAGGATGGATTTCATGTAATTATATATGAAATTATACTGGAATTATAATATAACTATGTATCATTATGTTTTAATTCCATTAAATATGAAATATAAATGAATGTAACGTTCATGCGTACGTACGGCCTACCGTCTCCATGAATAGTCCACTTCATTTCTTATCACCAAATTTTATGTAATATTATAAATACATATATAAACTAGATATATAAGATATATATGATATCTAAGTCATTAATATAATTTTGGATATAATGTACTTTTGACCAGATGAACAACTTGTAATTATAAGAAGTTCATTTTCGACTCAAGTACCAAATATCGACAAAACAACAATTATTAACTTAAATGATTGAATAATGTCTATAACATGGTAATAAGTGATATAAAATGAATAATAAAATTTAAAAGTGTTATTAATCAAGTATAAATTAAATTTATCTTATTATTCATAAGATTTAAGAACGAACGGGTCAAGTCAGACATGAGGTAAGGGGTTCCTTATCTCACTTTTAATTCTATGAGATTTCCATTGTTCTCCACTTATTTATTGAATGTGGTGTATTTTTTACTACCATTTTTTATATATTATCATGATTATATTTATATTAATTTTATTCTATGATTCTTTTTTTTGTTATTTAATTTTTTCATATGACTCGATTGATTACAACGTGGTCTGGGGTTTTCATCTCACTTTTTATTCTTGTGAGATTCATGTTGTATTTTACACTATCTCCTTTTGTGTGGTGCATTTACTGACCATGATTGTATTAATTGTGTGATATACTTTAATTTATGGGAAATTAAATCTTTATTGTATTATCCTTCTTTCATGGGGTGTATGTTTCATAAGTTACCAAATTGGTAAGGGAACCTTTCACCCTCCTCTTTTTAAAAGACTTATTTTGTTATGTTTTTTAATTTACAACTTATTAAGTTTGGGATATGTTCTTATATATCCTTATTAATGTAAATTTTATGTCCATGTGATGAGATAACATTTTCTCTCTCATCAACTCATTTTCTGAATTTTAATGTGACGTTATTAGGCTATCGAATTTCTATAAGGGAACTTCTTAACCCAAATGTCCATTCCTTGGGTTAATATTCTAATTCATAATTATGTCATGCTATGATTATGTGTGGAATCATTCTTTATTTATTTATATTGTAATTTCTACTCCCCTTTGTGTGGATATAATTTTTATACACATAATAACTCCATTGATAAATTTTCAAGTCATCGATCTGAACTTGATAAGAGTAATTTTAACTCAATTTCCCTTCATTGAGTTAAACATCCATGTCATTGTTGTAGTTTTTTTTAAAATATATTTCTTAATATTCTCCGATTGATTTACACTAAATATACAATCATATGAGTGTATTTATATTTTTCACACATTATTATGTAATTGATTTGTCCTTAATCTATGGATACTATTTTTATAAGGGATTTCATATCAACTTACATTCCATTGAGACTTCATTGTTGTTATGCACCAATTCACTCTTATATTGTGTATATAATTTCATTTGGAATATTATATCATGATTCCATTTGTTCTAACGATATTATAAGGATCTGATTAAAAGTTATTCCTCAATTATTTGTATTCAAGCATCTCACATTTTGTTAAAAACTCTTTAACTAAAATATCAGTTAAAATGTTTTATAGATTTATTCTTCTAAATATTTCTCATTAATGTCCATGTTTTAAAAATTATTTTAATGATTAATTTATATGGAAATTAATGTTTCCAAAAGATTATTCATTTAAAATTTTCAAAGTGGTATGGGAAACTTTGATTAAAAAATCTCTTTAATAAATGTTTTAAATGGTTTTTAAATTGGTTTGACAAAGAATTAATTATGTCAATACCTTTAAATGATATATTGTGATTGCAGTGTGGAAATTTTGTCTTTCCTTTATGCTTGTTTTATGTGGTATGAATATGTTATGGATATTAGTCATTGGTTTGGTATATGGTTGTTTCCGTGATAAACCTAGGGCGGGTGAACCCGAGATAGCTCTCCAATGCATTGGATAATGTGATGGAGGTAAATGTTAATGTTTCTACTAAGAGATTTAGGGAATATACTGTTATGGGTATTCCAACATAACTCACTATGTAGCTGTGATAGCTACAATGTATGTATGAAACGGATGCCACAAGTTACCTTTATTATTTTTGATTTCTATGTGTTATTCATAAATCTTATGATTTCATGAGGTATGTTATGATCAAAAAGTATGGTTTCATTGATTTGTATTTATTGATGGGTTAATGTTTTCATTCATTATTGTATAACCCTTACTGAGCTTTTTATGCTCATCTTATGTTTTTGAAATGTTTTCCATAGAACTTAATGATGAATAAGGTTAAGGATGGGATTAAGGAAAAGACATGTTGTCTAAAACTTGGAACTAGACATGTTTCTTTTTAATAGTTTTTATTTTAAGAAAAAATGGATACTAATTACTAGTGTCAACATGTAATTTTCACGTTAATATGTAATAGTTATGGCCTAATTCTCTAAAAATCTATACTTGAAACAATCCATAATGTGAATTATTTATTTAATTCAATATTATGTAACATTTTAAGGTCGGGTCCTTACATTTTTTCTTGAGAATTATATTCAAGGATCTTTTGAAAACATTTATAAGAACATGGTTTTTTGAATACAACATATTTTTGACCAAAGAGAGAGGCGGTCAGATTTTACTAAAAAAATTATCATAAGTACCAAAGAGTGGAAAATGGTTCTAAAAAATGAGAATATCTTGAATGAATATAGGATAAAGAAACTCTGGAATATTATTGAATTATGGACCAAAATGTTTCATCAAAGTAATTATAAGCATAAACTATCTCGGAAAAAAAATAGGGAGATTGTCTCAATAAACTCTTATAAATTAGTGACTTGGGATCATACTCTCCATGTAAGAAAAGAAAATTAAATGAATCTTAGTATATCATTAAATGAATTAAATTAATTATATAACATGTAAAATGGAGTTATATGCAACTTGAATAATAATTTATGTGTATAACAAAATAGTGGTCTCAAAGAAGGAAAATTGACACAAAACTGCTTTACCAATTTTCTAACTTATAAAAGATAACCCCCATGATATAAGGATCATAGAATGGATATGTGAATACCCATAAATTTAATTAAATGATAAATATAATACAATAAATTTAATTATATACACTATACAAAAGAATAGAGTAGCGAAAATAGCTTGTATCTCACAGAAATTAACAGTTAGATGAAAATCCCCTTACCTTGTGTCCTGACTCTCTCTGTACCCATACAAGCTTCCTATATAATAAATATAAGTTTATTATACAAATTTTATAGAATAATATTCTTATACATAAAATCATATATGGATTTATTATGACATTATATTAATCGCTTGTTAATGATCCTATGTTAAATTTTCATTTCGGGTGATTATTCTTTTTGTTCTTCGCATGTGTCTTAGTTTGTAATTGCATTGGTTCTTATACTTATATAATGATTAAATAATTTAGAATATGATATAAATATCATTTATATCCATTATATATACATTATAATATTTTATATCATAATTAAGTATTAAATGGAATACACCATTTATAGTGACAGTAAGTCATTTGTACGCATCAACGTTGTTTCTGTTTTTATTGTCGTATTGAATGAAAGTACGTAAATAAAATATGTATATATGTGTGTAGGTTTGTATGTATTTATATATATATATATATATATATAATTATCACAGTATAATTATTATATTATATATATAGTATAATGTTATTAAACTAATCCTTAATATATTCCATGTGGTTTGTGAACAAATCACATCGTTTTGAGGGGGTGGTAGTCCACACTTCCTCAAATGAGATTATCATAGCGACACCAAATAGATAGTAAAAATATGTGTGTTAAAAAATCATTTAAAAAGATTAAAGACATAATAAATATAATATATTACATATATAAATATATTTTCCATCATAATTTCTATCATGATTAGTGGTAAAGGAGAAATGAACAATCATCGTTTCGTGAGGCAGTAGTTCGTCGTACACATAAATAGTATGTTCAAAATCTATTAGATGGAGGTGTGTGTAAGTCTAGGTCATAAAAATTGAAAAAAAATCATCCTAGTATATTTATTATACTATTTTTCACACAATAATGGAATAAAGAGATTGTAGGGGTGGAGAAGGAAAATAAATGAAAGGATATTGAGAGAAGATATTACCTCTTAACCAGGTAACTCCTTTTGGTTTGTGCCAAATGGTTTCTTCGAGAGGTTTTCTTCCCAAAGGTAGGAATAAAAGTAGAAGTTAGGATTTTCTAAAGGCTTTTTGGTCAGTTATTTGGAAAAATTAAAAGATTTAGAGTTGTGAGGAATGGGTAGAGGTGGTGGCCTTTTATATGGAAGGAAAATGACTCACATGGAATGTTTAGAAACAAATAATGTGTGTACATATTATTACCTAAAAAAAGTCTTACCAAACCCACAAAAATAAATAATTTATTCCTTATGGTAGAAGTTTGGATGTAAAGTGGGTTTTGGATAAGTCTCTATGTCAGTTGGGCGATTAATTTTAAGGTTTCATCCCTAAATAAACTTAATTTGGCCTCAATTACTATAATTAATTTTAAGCACTTTTACTAATAATTTTGGTCCAAAATTTACTTGGTATCATTAGAAACTAAATATTATACTGAATACAATGGTTTATTTCAGATTTTTGAAATTCACTTCACAGAATTGGAAAAATTAATATTAGAGCTAATCCCGTAGACGGGTCAAAATAAAGGGATTTTAAAGTAAGAAAAAGTTCAAAATATCGTTAAGATTTTATAATTATTTTCAAAGTAAAATTGATAATATTTTATTAATAGATTTAATATTCATCAAATTTTACCTTAATACATATTTATGAAATCATTTACCATTACTAATTAATTATAAAAAATTCATTTTTTAAATAAAAAGTCATTTTTAACTAAAAAGTAGTATTTTCACTATTCATAAAAAATGAAGTTTCTCAGAAAAATCTAGAAAGTATCCCGAGTCTAGATTATAAATACCGAATTGAAAATGTATTTTATTTTATCGAGTTCAGTTTTTAAATGTTTATAAAATTACTTTTTATTGTTAAAATTAGTTCATTCGAGAAAACAGTGTTTTTAAACATAAAAAGGACTTTACCAAAAAATAATATCTTTTATTATCAATATGATTTATTTATATAGAAAAATTATAAAAAAAATTAAAATCTAGTTATTATTATTCATATTACTATGTTTAATAGTTATTTTATAATTATCTTATTTAAATAATTAAAATAATAAAAGAAGATATATAATAGAAACTCAGTGTTGTGTGTATCTTACACCAAGTCAGTGTAGCGTGGATCATACACCAAGAATCATAAAACCCTCATAGAACAAGTTAAGAGTCATGGATATTCTTTAAGTTGTGATGATAAAGAATAATATAGAGACTATGATTACATAATAAGATCTGAACACTAATAATTACTTGATCAAAACACTCATCTCATGAAAATAATCAACGTTTTGGATAAGGGAAGAGTAAATTAATATAATATTTATAATGATCTTATTGAAGAGATCAAAACATCCAATTTGAAAATTGCATAACATTATAAAATGTATAAATAACATAATTAAAAAATGGATATAAAATAATAATAATTATCTAAGATACAATATTTGTACCATTCATCTCAAATAGTGTTAAAGAAACTGAAAAAAATACTTAACTAATTTTTTTTAGATTAAGGGTAAATCTTCTAAATCTAATAAGATAAAGAGTCCATAAAAATACACTAAAAAATTCATGACTGATGAAATAAATGAAAAAAAAATCCACCAAATAGGATAATTGGATTTTTTTTCATAAATAAGGTTTCCTCCTAATCAAATACACCCACAATCTATGAAATTAAACTAAAAAATCATCATAGAAGAATTGTTATCTATCTTGAATATTATATTTTAGAGGAAGCTATTATTGGTATGAAAATTTTGTTCATAAAGCTTATTATTGTTTTATAACATGACACTACCTTGAAAGGGGCATGTATCGGTGGGGATAAATGATAAATAGTTGAGATTAGATTATCTGAAAAGGAGGCATGTGATGACAACATCATATTAACAATCAACAAAAAAATTGAATTCTTGAATGAATTTTATGGTATATGTTGTCAATATGGTCACAATAATGAGAAATTGAAATTTAGATCACCACATGAGATATCTTAGAACATAAATATGAGTTGAATAATTTTTGTCAAGAAAGATACAGTCACTAGAGAATTAGGTGAGAATCTCAAACAATCTAAGAACGTCCAAAAATAAGGATTATTTATCTAGACTATCTATCTAGAAAATAAAAAAAATAGCGTAATTTTAGAATATTTCTAGGGGAAAATGAAATAAAGTAGTAAAAATTGAAGAAATTAGTGATTAGTTGTCTACAGATTATAACAAGAAAATCCTGAAGTGTGAAAGATGTGAACAAACTGGGAATGGTACAAAACATTGTATGATAATACAATAAACTCATAAAGAAATATTAGATAAAATGTGTAAATCACAAATAAATTTTATTAATATTGAAGTAGAAAGAACATACCTTACGTAAATGTAAAATTATGAGGAAAATTCAATCACACGTTGTGAGAAAAACATTAATGTAGACACAACTAAGAGGAAGAAAAATTACAGATTGAGAGAAATATCTCAATCTAAATGTTATTTATAAGAAACCGATTGATCACTCCTTATTCAATTATATATAAATAATTTTTTAATAATATTTAGGGAATTTAAAGAGATATATTCATCCCTTGAGGAGTGAGAATTATTGAGACAATTTTTTTAAATATACACTAGATTTTGAATATGGAACTTCTAAACTGCTTGATGAAATTGGAAGTTGAGGTATATTAATTAAAATTTCATCCTTAATTGTTAATTTTATTAATCATATCAATTAAGGGTATGTTCATAGTTTATTATTAAATAAGATGAAGGGGGGACTATATATTTTTTACATGAACATTATAATGTTCTTTTTTATGTAAGTGAAAGATTTATCATTTCATTGGTAAATGTGATTATTTTCAACCCCAATTTGAGAATTTATAATCTTTATTTCACATGCATGGTACTTTATGGATAGTTTAGACAACATTCATTATATATCACTTTTTTCCTCACTTGGTTACCCCAAATATCCTTAGAGCTGATTAACTATAGTATCTTTGTTAATAGAACCATGTGAGATCATCTATCTCTTATAAGTGATCAAGAAATTTTAATATAAGGGAGAATATCGTGTATTTTTAGAATTGATGAGATGTGGTAAACTACAACATTAACTTTTTATTTTCTTTTCAAATGGTGTGAAAATATTGAGAACACATATTTTACATTTCAATATTTTAAGAGATAATGAAAAAAATACAAAGGGGTGATTGTTAAGCCCAAGTATCATTTTTTATCAATAATTAAATATGTGGTTGATATAATTATATTGATTTCTGAACTTATCTTTACTGTTTAAACACTTTTTCTAAGGAGATTTCACATTCTATAGAACAAGTGAATCCCATAAAAAAGTAATGGAATAAATAATTACATCCATTGTGTTTTATTGCATCAGGATATAGAGAAAATTTATATAAAAAGTAGAGGTAATTTTGTAAAGGAGTTTGCGTAGGTTTGGAATTTTAATTGAGAAAGGATTTGGAATTTATTTAATACATAGATTATTTCTTATTAGAATATGAATAATCCTCATATAAAAAAGGATACTATCCCACTAGCCTACCAAATCCAAGATTGACCAAGGGAACATGTGGGACTTGGGTTTACCATGCCCAAGGGAATAATCATAGTCCATCCTTTGGGGGGAAAGCAGAGGGCACATGTACAAGGATTGGAGGATACAGAAAAGCAATGGAATATGTGGCAGCGCAACCAATTGGAATGGCATGGTATCCAAGAGAGAGGTGACAAGGGGTAGTGTCGATAGTGTTTCAGAGTAGAAACGGGTACCCACTTCTCAATGGGTAATGGAAAACATTGATATATATAGGCTCACTCTACCGAACCATTATTCAATGTAGGATGAGGTGCTCTTGGGAACTATATATCCTATTTAAATTGTTGTATAAAATGTGGGTTGTCATATTTCTTTGTTCCAAAATGTTCGATCAAAATCAAGATCATCCCCTTCCTCCAGATAGTCGAGCCTTCTTATTCATGTGGTAATTCCTTCATTGATAAAGATGGACTAATCAAGTCGAGGCCTCGTCAAAATTAAAAGAATGAAATGATGAACACCAACAATATAGGTTATTTTTATCTAATATATTCATGCAGTTTTAAATGAATGAATATTATTCTATTGAAAAAAGAATGGAAAGGGTGTCTATGAGATTTCAATTCTGGCATGCTATTGAACACTCAAAACCGTCATGTGTTTAATGAATATTTGGTATTTTTATTTCATTTGAAGATTAATCAACATAACTCAAATCCTTTGGGTATTCTAGTTTTATAAGGTCACATGATGTTACTCATATGATGTGTGATGAAATGATTTTCCAAATTATTTTAGGAATTTTAATTGTTGGTTTTTTAATACTACATGATGCATGGTATTTTTTACCCATGTGATGATATATGAAGATAAAAGCATAAGTATCGCATATGATGGTCATGCATGTATACAGATTAAACCATAGAGATTTTTTCTAGGTTAGAAGAAATTAAAGAAACTCAAACCATCAAAAATTCCTTATGAGTTTCATGAAAATAGGATAAGAAGTATCTTATCACCTATCCATGTGAAAATAATATTTTATAACCAAACCCCTCAAGTAGATACACTTCAGGAAGAAAGGAGATACCTATGGGTGTCTAAAAATGTGATTCATGTAGATAGGATACCCACAAAAAAACCAAGTATTAAGTAAGATATTTTATACCCAAATATTCATGGGTATTTATTTGGGAAATATAATAACCAACTCCTTCATATGATGAGAAAGTAACACCAATTTAAATATCATTTATAGATCTCAATACAGTCTTTATATTGAAGAGAGAAGGGGGAAAAGTAGGGTTATTCTTCAAGAAGGTGTTCTCATGAACTTGATCATTTAAAGAGAAGAATCAAGAAAAATATTACTAAGGTTATTTAGGAAGTACATAATCAAAAGAAAACAAGATTTCCTATGGAAGAAGATAATTCAATAGCTAGGGGGAAGATATTATAAATAACCACTTCTTTTTATAAGATATCTCATCTGGAGGGAGTTAGTATAAGGAACACTGGTGGGATTCCTATCTAATAATCCCTTTGGGAGATGGCCTATAGTAATCATTTTTGATTAAGAATTATGGGTGTTATTCTATCCGGAATTTCAAGAGTCTTCCTATACTTGTAATCACTTTGATTTAATAGTGGGTAAACCATGTTGATAAATCTAACCAACAATTAGAGGATGTAATTGCCCACGACGTTATGGGAAAACCTTGTCAAAGCATCATTAGATTTATATTTCAATCAATTTTTTTAATAAGAAATATGTGAGACTCTAAGGAACAATGTATCATGATCATAACTAATCATAAAGGATCATTTATATAGTTTAAATTTTAAAATGGTGCATCAATGATTCCCCCCCCCCCATTGATATATAGAGACTTTTCTTCTTCAATAATGGTGATATTATTATGAATATTGAGTATGTGAAACTTCCTAATTTCATTTGTGATTGAATTTTTATTTTTCACATGAGGGATCAATGCTTAATAAACATTTCTTTTCATACTTCTATATAAAATTTCATATGGATCGAGATTGAAAGAGCATGCCTTTTCATGATGATATTTTTTTGTAAACTATTAGTGGATCCTTCTAATGTGAGAATTGTATTTCCTAATAGTATTTATAGGACATGAATGTTAGTGTTCCTCTGCATGAAAATGGACTGTAATAATTATTTTTTAAGGCTCCAAGACTGGATCAAAAAATAATCAATATTGTTTTAGATGGAATATTGGATATGATTGGGTGTGGACATGAGGAGAGGGTATGTCCAATATGAATTGATAATCATCCATTAATTGATATTCCTTAGGGTATGGTTCAGAAAAGTGTAGATATTATGATTAATGTATTTAGAGCCCCATTAATTTTCATATTTTGGACAAAATCAATTTATATATTTAATGTAACAAAATAAAAGCATCAGGGGAAAATGTTGAAGACGTGGGACAACCTTTAAGGATTCCCTTGTGAAGAAAATTTAAATAAAATGTGGTGAAGAGAATCATAAGTAGGTTGGCCATGAGATGGATTCATAAGTGTGTTGTAAAGACCCAGAATTTCCATTTAAATTTTTTTTTAATTACAAGGAAATTTTACGAGTCTGCGAAAATTGATGACACATGATTCTGAGGCCCAGTGTTCCCGGAATGAATTTCTAATTTTTTTTTCAAGTACGTTCAGTAAATATGCGAGCAGGTTTTTGTAACTTTTGAACCGGTGCTTGCAATTTAAATCTGACGGCACTGTTGAACTCGTAAAATAGGTATTCTCTTATGGAGACTTTCACCTCGATGGTAGTTGGTCGAGGGTGAAAGATAATTTTTGTGTTTTTTTGTGAAACAATAAAATAAAATAAAATTGTGTAACATTTTATTTTATTTTGAACTCCCATGTGGATTTTGTTTGGTGGGGACCACCAGAACTAAACCTCCCATGTGAGGTTATAGAGGTGGGGACCACCATAATTAACCTCCCATGTGGGTTATAGTGGGGGGACCACCTGAGGCTGAAACCCCCTTGAATTCCCTTCTTTATGGGAGAAAAACCAATTAAACTCCCCCACATTATTTGTGCCGCCCCCTTTATTAATTATACCAACTCATAAATTTATTAATTAAGACAATTTAAAATTATGCCAACAAACATAATAAATAACATGTTCTATTATGTGGGATACTTTTCATTTTGGTGGAATTGAGAAGAAAGGGTTGGCAAGAAGAGAACTTGGAAGAACAAATCTTCCAACGGTGGACATCTTCAACAATGAATAACCACCTCCATCGAAGAGCATTTATTCGGTGAACGAGCTCGGGACCGGAGGCGTGTGGCGGGCGTGACGAACATCAAAAACTTCGACTTCTCTCATTGACATCAACAATCTAACGAGGTAGAGGTGTGTTTTAATTTGATCAATGTTAAATTCCCTCTCACATTGAATCATCTTCCTTGAGCCGTATTTTATCATCCTAACATGGAGTGTATGGGCCAAACAAACATGGCCTGACCCCTCCACAAATCTTTCGGATCTTTGAGTGATCTTCGCGATGGTGATGAAAACCGGTGTCGGTGGTTGGCACCGGTGGAACTCGAGAACCGTGACGAAGGGTATGCACAAAGGGATATCGGTCATGTCGGCTTACGGCGAATGCACGGCACTTTTCCGACCCGTGACCCTCTGCGTCACCATGTGGCCTCGCCGTCCAGTGGCCTCGCCGCCCTGCGGGACCTTCGGCCTCACCGCCCCGTGGCTCCCATGGCCTCTGCCGCCACACGGCTCCCACAGCCGCCCATGGCCGTCGGCTTCCCGTAGCCTCCCTGCGTCGCACCACAGCCCTCGCCGTCATGCGGCCTACCGTGCCGCCCCCCGGCCACCTGCTATCCCTTCACGGCCTCCGCAGTTCTCGTGGCCTTCTCACTGCATCGCGCCGCCCAGGACGGGCCGCCATGCATGGGTCAGGCTGCCCAATGTGGGCCAGGCCACACAGTGCGGGCCGGACTGCCCAACGTGGGTCGGGTCGGACCCAGTGGTTTGGCCCTGGTTGACCGAAATCGGGTCGGGCCGACTAGGTCGGACCGAACCCAGACCCACTTTGACCCATTTACGCTCTTTTGGCCACAACTTTGGCACCGGAAGGTCATTTGATGAACCGTCAGTGGTGATAGAAAACATGGAGTGATATGGTTCTTTTGAGTATACCCCATCGGAGATTTGGATAAATTTGGGTATTAGTAGGGTTGGATTTAGCACGAATCCAACATGGCCCTCGGGACTACAAGGCTAATAACTTACAGACCGAGCGTCCTATTGACCCACCGTCTGTTGCGTTGAGACCCCTATGATGGGGCAGTCCTTTGAGATAATTTTTCATGAGACTTTGTGGTAGTTGGTGTATCGACCAGTGGATTGTGGAGAAGACCCTCCCGGAGACAATCGAGCATAGTAAAAGAACCCAGTAAATGGTTGTGACATGAAGAATTGAGAGAAATCCTGTGTGGATCATCACCGAGAGATCACGTGGGGGTCATCACCTAGCGATATTGTGTGGGTCAGCACCTAGCAGTTCTATGTGGGTCAGCACCTAGCGATCCTGTGTGGGTCAGCACCGAGCGATCTTGTGTGGGTCAGCACCTAGTGATCCTGTGTGGGTCAGCACCAAGCGATCATGTGTGGGTCAACACCAAGAGATCTTTTGTGGTTCAGTACCGAGCAGTCCTATGTGGATCAGTTGAAGAACTTTTTAACATAGTAATATGAATTAGTAGTTACATCTAATCATCTCTACTATTGTACTAATGTTATACATGGTGTGAGCTGAGTTCGTACCTGGGCGATACTTTCTGTTGTGGTAATACCTTGGTGGTATTATTCTATGTGATGTACCTATGTGGTACTTACCTTCACAGTATTCATTCCTTTGTAGAACTGCTGAGCTTTGGGATTTTGATTTGGACTATGTGATTCCTCATGATTGAGATGGGTATACTTGATATCTTAGGTATATGTATGGGAATATACCTAAGTTGGGTTGTCAGTTGATTTCATGCTTTTTGGATTATCCTTTTTGGATTTTGTGAGACCTTTAGGTTCTTGGGGTCCCTACTGAGTATCGTTATACTCACCCCTGCAAGGGCTATGCCCGCACCTCGTTGGGTTTGGTGCAGACAACGGACAGCGCTGACAGATGATGAGAGTACCAGGACTGGAGGTAGCTCGGAGGAGGACCTCAAACGAGGCGTACTGCAGAGAAGAACATTAGAGAGCTGTACAAACCCTTCAAGAAGGATCCTCAGTGGGTGATCGTAGGAGTTGTTCCAGGTTACTTATACTTTTAGTTTCTTGTACTTTCCAGTTGGGCTTGTATTCTGGCCCCTATTTCTTACTGCACTCACTCTATTTACTATATAGTTACTTGAGTTTGTATATTTTTGTGTGCTTGGTTTCATTTGTTTACAGGTTATAAATTCAATGCCTTCCCAGTTTAGGGAATTCACCTTCGGTGCTAGTTGCCATCCCCTAGCCTATGGAAGCCGAGCTTGGGGTAGTCACATCATGGGCTCTGGGGGACGAGTCGTGACAATTTAGTATCATAGGAGTTAGTTCTACCATAGAACATAGGACTCTGAACTTTCTTTTAACGACAATAGTGTTAATTGTAGTGATTGTGGTTATCAGTTTAGGTAATCCATTGTTAGTGTAGCGGCTGACGTATCCATACATCAGGACCCTGACTTCTGATTTCTAACTCCGTATACAAAAATAATTATTGCATGTGTGTTTTGAAGATTTTTCTTTGTGATATCTTTGAGTCAGCTCACCAGGTTAACTTTTTTACTGTGGCGTACCTCTTTCTTTTCAGGATTCCTCCATGTAGATAGCCATTTAGGATTCTGAGAGTAGTACACACTGATAGCCCACCGAGCAACGATGCCTCGGTGTAGGGCCCTCTTCTTGTAGAGGCACCAGCAGATGCACCAGTGGTACCATTACCCATTGGGCCATCGATGCCACCAGCCCATGCAGAACTGGGTACACACTGGTTGAGTGTGTTGCACAATTTCTAATGCCAGAGGCCACCCAGGTTCAGGGGACATACGGACCCACAGGAAACTAAGGATTAGTTGGAGGCTGTGGTGAGAGTCTTTCAACTGGTAGGGACACCATCCAATCTCATGGTGATCCTTGCTTCCAGTGTTCTACAGGCGGCAGTTGGAAGATGATGGAGCTTGATGCTCCAGGCTCACAATGAGGTGATGCTTCTCTGGGAAGACATTGAGAACCTATTTCTCACAGAGTTTGTCCTAGTGAGTCTCTACACAGTGTGCATTCAAGAGATACTTCATCTACAGCAGGATAGCATGACTGTGGTCAGTACTAAGGGAGGTTCGATGACCTCTCATGCTACTCCACAGATATGGTTCGGGGCCAATTTTCAGGGCCTAGATCTTTGAGCAGGGACTCAGGCGGGAGATCAGGGCTTCGATGCTCTCACTCAGCATCCCGACACAGTTGGGGGTGTTAGAGAGAGCCCTTTTAGTGGAGAGTTTCCTTACTGAGTAGTCACTAGCATCGAGACCCAAAAATAGTCATCATGTAATGGAGTCTTCTGCAGCTGGTAGTAGACAGATGACAGAGAGGTCCAAGAGGACTAGGCCTACAAGTGGATGACCGCAGGATTTAGGGTCGGTTGTTTGAGGCACCCAAGGTAGAGTCTATCATTCCAAGAGCATGTAGTGATACGCATACATAGGGCAGTGTCACATGGCTTGTGACTATCCCACCCGTCATAAAGATGATCAGCAGACAGTCGAGGGACCGCCCAGGCAGAGACATGGGTTCGACCGAGGAAGTCTATTGGGAGTAGGTGGATGGGCAGAGGAGTTGGTCGTCAAGATGGCAGTGGGTGACGATTTGAGATGTTACCGCCATCACCACCAGGAGGTCCACCCTAACAGCAGGGAGCAGGTGGACAGGGGTGAGCTCAGCTCCAGGAAGCTGAGGCCTACGATCACGGTGCTCCAGAGATGGTATGAGGTACGATCTATATCTACTCCACCTTAGTTGTAGAACATATAGAAATAGTTTCCAGTCATTCTTTTATTGACACTACCCTCGTTCAGAGCTCATGGATTCCGACGGAGCCGTTGGATCGATCCTTACGGCTAGAGGCTTCTACGGGAGCGGATTCAATTATTATTCACCGGTGCCGGTAGTGTGACCTTACTCTAGTAGGTGAGAGCTTTGGCTGGGATCTCCTAGTAGTAGCGTCGAGGTAATATGGTGTTATCTTGGGTATGGAGTAGTTATCTACATTCCATGCTTAGATTGACTATATTAGGCAAAAGGTGCAGTATGTCTAAAAGGATGGGACCAGGTTTACCTTCACCGGCAATAAAGGAGCCTCTGCATCATAGGATGGACTTACCCAGAGAAGAGTTCAGTAGATCACTCATTAGTTGGATTGCCTTACCCTCGGAGCAGTTGATGTAGAGAGTCCAAGTTATCTATTAATGTTCGACCAGTACATGTATGTCTTCCCTAATGATGTTATGGGTCTACCTCCTCATAGAGAGGTGGAATTTTACATTGACTTGTATCCCAAGACGAAACTGATATCTACACTAGCATATCGGATGGCTCCCACGGAGCTTGGTGAGCTACGGGTATAGCTGGAGGACTTTCTGGGTAAGGGGTTCATTCAGCCCAGTGTATCTCTTTGGACATCCCCGATTTTTTTCCAAGATGGAATATGGGAGCTTGAGACTTTGTGATGACTATCGGCTCCTAAACCAGGTGACCGTGAAGAAAAAGTACCCACTTCTGAGGATGGATGACCTATTTGATCAGCTAAAGTCAGCATGGTGGTTCTCTAAGATAGACCTCAGATCAGGCTATCACCAGCTTAGAGTGTGAGATGAGGATGTGAAGAAGATGGATTTCAGATGATGGTATGGCCATTAAAAGTTCTTGGGTATGCCATTCGGTGTGACCAACGCTCTAGCAGTGTTCATGGGACTCAGGAACAAGATCTTTCAGCCATACCTTTATCACTTTGTAGTAGTCTTCATTGATGAAATTCTGATCTACTCGGCTACTGAGGAGGAGCATTCCTATCATTTTCTAGTAGTACTGGACACACTCCGAGAGCACAAGCTTTATGGTAATCTCTCAAAGTGCCAGTTCAGGATCCGAGAGGTTCACTTTTTGGGACATGTCATATCGGAGGCTGGAGTTGCAGTAGATCTAGTGAATATTGAGGAAGTACTTGCTTGGGAGCCACCCAGAAGTGTGACGGGGGTATAGAGTTTCCTGGGATTGGATGGATACTACCGGAGGTTTGATCTAGATTTTTCCAGCGTTGAAGCACCTTTATCAGCATTGATGAAGAAGGGAAAACCCTTCATGTGGTCGTAGAGATTCCAACGGAGTTTTCAAGAGCTGAGGTAGAGGTTGACTAGTGCCCCCATCTTGAGGCTTCCAGGGACCGGGCTCAGGTACGTAGTCTACTGCGACACATCAGGGACCGGGATCATATGTGTCTTGATGCAAGAGTGAGAAGTGATCGCATATGGTTCTCGATAGCTGAGGAAGCATGAGAAGAACTACGCTACCCATGTCCTGGAGTTAGCAGAAGTGTTATTCTCCTTGAATATGTGGATACATTACTTGATGGGTGAGTGTTTTACAGTTTACTCGGATCACAAGAGTCTCATGTATATCTTCTCTCAGAAGTAACTAAACCTAAGGCAGTGACGTTGGCTTGAGTTCCTCCAGGACTATGACTTTGAGATAGTCTATACTCCTAGGAAGGGGAACGTTGTAGCAGATTCACATAGCAGGTGGTCTGGTATACAACTGCTAGGCGAGGCAATGGAGCAGTTGGCCACTTTGTAGATATCCTTTGTGGATAGAGATGGAGCAGCTTTTCTTTAGTCTCTTACAGTCACTCCCCCACTTCTTCAGCAAGTCAAGGAGGCACAGCATGGGGACGCTGACTGCGAGGCTCGACGTGCTCAAATATCCACAGGGCAAGCACCTGATGGATTTTATGAAGGTGGGTAGCACGTCATCCTCTTCAGAGGATGTACCATGATACCAGGGTCACTTTGGGAGGAAGTGATGAGGGAGTTAAACACATCCCCTCTAGCAGTACATCCAGGAGTGACGAAGATGTACCTAGACCTCTAACGATAGCACTAGTGGCCAGGAATGAAGAATGTTGTATCAGAGTTTGTCTCTCGGTGCCTCACTTGCCAGAAAGTGAAGGCCTAGAATCAGGTACCAGCAGGATTAGTTCATCCTTTAGAGGTCCCAGAGTGGATGTGGGATTGGATATCCATGGAATTTGTGATAGGACTTCCACGTACTTCCAGAGGTCATCATTCAATCTGGATGATCGTCAACCAACTCACCAAGTCGGCTCACTTCCTACCGATTAGAGAGCAGGGTTTAGTAGAGATCATGGGATGTCTCTATGTGCAGGAGATTGTGTGGCTACATGGAGTACCCTCGATGATTGTCTCTTATCATGATACACTTTTTACTTCCAGACTATGGAAGGTGTTGTAGGAGGCTTTCGGAACGCATCTTCGTTTGAGCACCACCTTCCATCATCAGATGGACGGTCAGACTGAGCGGACAATTCAAACCCTTGAGGATATTTTGTGTGTTTTATCCTCGACTTCAGTTTCAGCTTATAGGATCACTTTCCTTCGGTAGATTTTTCATACAACAACAGTTATCACTCCACCATTGGGATGGCACCTTTTGAGGCATTGTACGGGCGACCTTGCAGATCGCCTTTGTGCTTGACTGACCCTGGGGAGTCAGCACTCGTGGGACCAGTGATTATACGGGATACCACAGAGAAGGTGCAGATTATCCAGGAGTGGATGAAGACTGCACAGAGCCAGTAGAATTCGTATGCCAACAAAATAAAGAGACCTATGGAGTTCAAGGATGGCGATCATGTCTTTCTACGAGTCTCACCTCGATGAGGTTTTTGGTGATTTGGATGAGGTAGCAAGTTATCTCTTACGTTTATTAGACACTTTCAGGTCCACAGTAGAGTTGGAGAGGTGGCTTACTACTTATCACTTCCACCTCAGTTGCACTGTTTGCACGACGTCTTCCATGTATCCCAATTGAGGAGATACGTGAACGACCCTTCTCACATCATCAACCATGGTGATTTGTTCGTCGACAATGTGGAGACTTTTACAAAGGTTCTAGTAGATATTGGGGATCGATAGGAGCGGGTCCTTCATGGGTGGTCGATACCACTAGTGCACATTTGTTATAAGCATAGGAACCTCCAGGAGAGTACATGGGAGTGGGAGTTTCAGATTTGTGTTTGTACCCCCACTTTTTTTCTTTGTTTTGAGTTATGGATTAAGGGGAAGTAAATCCCTAAGGTGGAAAGAATGTAAAAAAGTAAAAATTACATGTAAATTATTTTTTAATTAAATGGGAATTTTTGAGTCCGCGAAAATTGACGGCGGGTGATTCCGCGGCCCGGTGTGCCCCGAATGAATTTATGACCTTTTTTCAGGTATGTTTAGTAAATGTGCGAGCGGGTTTTGTATCCTTTCAACCAGTGCTCGGAATTGAAATTCACGAGCACCATTGAACTCACAGCGCTGGTATTCACTTAAGGAGACTTTCACCTTGATGGTAGTTGGTTGAGGGTGAAAGATAATTTTTTGGTTTTTCGTGAAAGAAGAAAATAAAATAAAATTGTGTAACATTCTATTTTATTTGGAACTCCCATGTGCATGTTGAGAGACGGGGACCACCAGAACGAAACCTCCCATGTGAGGTTATGGAGGTGGGGACCACCAGAATTAATATCCCATGTGGGTTATGGTGGTGGGGACCACCTGAGGCAAAAAACCCTTGAACTCCCCTATTTATGGGATAAAAACCTCTTGAACTCCCCCACTTTATTTGTGCCACCCCCTTAATTAATTATACCAACTCATAAATTAATTAATTAAACCAATTTGAAATTATTCCAACAAACATAATAGATAACTTGTTCAATTATGTGGCATACTTTTCATTTTTGTGGAATTGAGAGGAAAGGGTTGTGAAGAGGACAACTTGGAATAACACATCCTCCAATGATGGGAATCTTCGACAAGGAATAACCACCTCCATCGAAGACCGTTTATCCGACGAATGAGCTCGGGATCGGAGGTGTGTGGTGGGCGTGACAAACGTCGACAACTTCGACTTCTCTCATTGACATAAACAATCAAACGAGGTAGGGGTGTGTTTCAATTTGATCAATGATAAATTCCCTCTCACATTGAATCATCTTCATTTAGCTGTATGTTTCCATCAAAACACATAGGGTACGGGCCAAATAAACAAGGCCTGACCCCTTCGAAAATCTTTTGGTTCTTTGTGTGATCTTCGTGATGGTGACGGAGACCGGTGTCGGTGGTTGGCACAGGTGGAACTCGAGAACCACGAAAAAGGAGATAAACAAAGGGAGGACAGTCAATCCCATTTCCGGAGAAGGAACGGCACTTCGCCACCCCGCGGCCTCGGCACCCCGCGGCCTCGCTGCCCCGCGGCCTCGCCGCCCCACGGCCGCCTCGCCGCACCGCGGCCTCTCCGCCCCGCGGCCTCCCCGCCCCGCGGCCTCCCCGCCCTGCGGCACCCACCGCCTCGCCGTCCGCGGCTCCCGCGGCCACCCACAGCCGCTACCGCCCAGCATCCTCACCACGCCGCCCTGCGGCCTCTCTCCGCCCCCCGTGGCCACCACCGCCCCACGGCCGACACCACCCCACATCCCCCATGGCCCCCTCGCAGACTTTGCACCACCCAAGCCGGGCCGCCCAGCATGGGTCGGGCCACCCAATGTGGTTCGGGTAGTTGAGCACGGGCTGGGCCGCCCAATGCAGGCCGGGCAGCCGAGCACGGGTCGGGCCAGACCTAGCAGTTCAACCCAAATTGGATCATCCCAGTCTAGATCAGATCGGGTCAGTCTGACTGAGTCGGACTGGACCTAGACCCACTTCGACCCATTTATGCTCTTTTGGCCATAACTTTGGCCCCAAATATCCGTTTTACAAACCGTCAGTGGCACTGGAAACCTTGGAGTGAGGTACTCCCTTTGATTACACCCCACTGAAGATTTGGATAATGTTGGGGAGTTTTTAGGTTGGATCGCACACGAATCGACCCTGGCCCTCGGAACTAAAAGTCTAATAACTTACAGATCGGGAGTCTGATTGACGCATCGTCTTTTGCGTTGAGACCCCTATGACATGGTGGTCCTTTGAGATAATTTTTCATGAGACTTATTGGTAGTTAGAGTATCGACTAGTGGCTTGTGGAGCTGACCCTCCTAGAGACAAGTGAGCATAGTGCGGGAACCCAGTAGCTGGCTGTGATGTGAGGAATGAAGAGTGGTCCAATGTGGGTCAGCACCGAGTGATCCTGTGTAGGTCAGAACCAAGTGATCCTGTGTGGTTCAGCACCTAGCGATCATGTGTGGGTCAGCACTGAGTGATCCTGTGTGGGTCTGTAGAAAAACTTCTTAATAGAGTAAGATGAATTAGAAGTTACATCTAATCATCTCTACTACTATAATTAATTTATACCTGGTGTGGGATGAGTTTGTAACTGAGCGGTACTTTCCTATGTGGTAATACCTTTGTGGTATTGTTTTATGTGACGTACCTATTTGTTACTTACCTTCACGATATTCCTTCCTTTGTATAACAGTTGATCTTTGGGCTTTTGAGTTGGACTATGTAATTCCTCATGATCGAGATGGGTATACTTGATAACTTAGGTATATCTATGGGCATATACATAAGTTGGGTTGTCTGTTGATTTCATGCTTTGGGGATTATCCTTTGTGGATTTTGTGAGACCTTGAGGGTCTCAGGGTTCCCACTGAGTATCATTATACTCACCCCTGGCTATGCATACACCTCTTGTGTTTGGTGCAGAAGATGGACAATGCTGACAGAGGACGAGAGTACCAGGACTAGAGTTAGCTCAGAGCTGGACCTTAGATGAGGCATACCACATAGATGACCATTCAAGAGTTGTACCTACCCTTCAGGTAGGATCCTTGGTGGGTGATCACAGGAGCTATTCCAGTTTACTTGTACATTCAGTTTCTTGTACTTTCCAGTTGGGCTTGTATTCTGGCCCCTTCTACATACTGCACTCACTCTGTTTACTATTTAGTTACATGAATTTGTATCTTTTTGTGTGCTTGGTTGCATTTTATTATAGGTTATAAAGTCAATGCCTTCCCATTTTTAGGGAATTTTCCTTCGGTGCTAGTCACCAGCCCCTAGACTATGGAAGACGGGCTTGGGGTAGTCACGGCACAGGCCCTAGGGGACGGGTCATGACAGTTGTCTTTATTTTTAGTTGATGTAAGGGAAATATTAATTATCTTCATATGATTGTGATGGGAATAAGAATCAAGAATTAGATTATATTGTATTAATGATCTATAAAAACTATTTATTCCCTAGATAAATTGAGTATTCATGGATGAAAATATTAATTTAAATATATTATTATATATTAGTCAATGTTCTTTATGACATTAATGTAATAATTTCCAACAGTATCTGTCACATTAAAATAGAATATTAGTTCCCTGATATGAAAAAAGCATTAAAATTCCATGATGATATTCCTACAACCATTTTCTATGCTTGGATAACATTCTATGATGCGGAACATTGTATGTTGAACATCCAGTGAAAGTACTAATAAACTAATGAGGCTTTACATCAGGATGTTTTCACTTTGTAGTCTCCAATATAAGGTACTATAAGAACACACTTTCTATCATGAATTACACATATTTATTTGTTATTGGATATTCTTGTCTATGAGTTCCTATAATGATCCTTATAAACTAAAACTATTATTAATTCAATCCATGACTCTCAAACTTATATGTATTTATATAAACCATGATGAAACCAGTTCATGGTGAAGTTTAGAATGTTGGGTGCATCATTAATTCAATATCATTAATGAATAAGTTGAGGATGGATTTTTCCCTTCTATTTTCTTGGAAGCTGGTATCTCGGACCATTGATTAAAATAGAACTCTTGTATTAATATACATGGACGTGGTGTGAAAATGAGGTTCTTTTAGTTAAAGAATACTCCTAATTCCAAAAGGGGGATCTAGGGATGGCTCCCTTTTCACCTGGTACGATCTCTAGAGAATTTTCTTGTCCATTATAGGGTTTTTAACCCTTACTATAAAATGATCCTCTCTTGTGTTTTAGTCTTCATACCACTCGCATCTAGAATTGTTAATCTTAGTCTTTATTATTCTCTTATTCATTTGGGTTTCTGTTTTTTCAAAGGTCCCTAAAGGATTTATGTTCCTATTCTTCATGTTCCTCCTCTACTCTGTGCTTTGTGGTTTTATCCCTAATGGTTTCTTGAGGCAACGATGGCGATTTTTTCAGCCCAAAGTGGCGTTGGAATGTCCACCATGACTCAACGATGAACAGGTACATCGTTGAGCTTGTACATTTGTTGAGTGAAGCAGGGATGAGAGTTTTTGGCGATCCATTTACATCATATTGTTTGGTGTCCCATAGTTTTGGTTTGTTGCTTTTGATATACTCTTATCATATAGTTTCTATTTTGTTCTCTCTGCCTGTGAACCTCTTCATCGGTTTGGGTTAGTGGTCCTGGAATGGATGTCTCTCTAGTGTGGCCAAGTCCATTTTAAATATTGATCTGGATTTAATTTTCCTTTACTGGTCTACCAATTGGTTTTCTATGGTAGTTTCAATGAGGTTCTTGGATGTGTTGTATGTTCGCTCAATAGTGTCCCATGAGGTGTGCCCATGCTTTGATCTATGTTGTGGTGGTTCTCGGTTGTATATTTAAATGTTAATGTTATTGGTTTTTTGGATATTTGTTTCTTCTTGTTCACATTTCTGGTTCATTTTTTGGTTTTTTGGTTATATAATGGTCGTTGATGTCAGAGGTATACTCTTTTCAACATTTTCTAATGTCGATAATAGTGAAGGAGAGTCCTGTATGGTGTTCTTGTGATGGCGGCTCGTGGTTCTTTTGACTTTGGAAAAGATTCGATATTACTATCATGGTGTGATGGTTCTGGAGAAGATATTTTAAATGATGACGAGAAATGGTGATGATGATGAATTTGGCGTCGTGCTTCCTCGATTCAGGTAAGGTGTAGGGATCAAGGAGTGATTCTGAAATTCAAATTTTTAAATTTGAATGTGGAGTTATGTGTTGTTTTGAATCTTGAATGTGGAATTTTTGAATGTTATGAATTTGAATGTGGAATTTTTTAAGGTCACCACTTCACCATAAAGTGGATATTTTTAAAATTAAAAAAATATTTGGAGTACATTTTAGATAGTCAATGAAATATGTATCAATCATTTATATCAATTAAATGGGTGTATAACCTTCTAGATGATATATAATGAAAAGGGGATTATATTATAAACTGAACACTCATGGGTGGTTGTCGATGTTTCATTATTATCTTATTTATCTTTGGTGACGTGACCCATTACTAGATAGTAATATTGGAATTTATGAAAACATACCTAATTCCAATGATAAACGATACTAGATGGTCACACAATTATTATTTCTAATGATGTCAAATTAATTATATATGAATATAATTATTGGAATAAATATTATTATCAAGTATGAGGAATAATTTTATTTCATATTTATCGATTGTATAAATTAAATAAATATTTCTTCCCATGTTAATTAAATATTATGTATATATTTGATATTTTTTATAATTTCCAAGGAGTAATATACAACCATGAATTTATCTAGTGATAAATATTAATTTTTAAGATGATAAAATAATATTTATCTTTGTTCGAGTTAGTGAGTTCCAGTAAAAAATAATATTGTTATTATTATTAAATGGAATAGGATCATATAAGTTTTGTTATCTAATATAATAACAGTTGTGAATTTAAATAATATTTAACCCTAACTATGTCACAATAAATAGATTATTATGTCTATATTGTAATGTTTGATTAAAATTGGGAATCCTTGTATAAATAAATTATGTGGTTACTCACAAGATCAAATAATTATATAGAGATTCTCAATCCTCCTCAATCATCTCAAGAATAGGATTTCAAGGATGATTCTTCAAGATTAAAGGAATCCTTAAAATTCTCAAAAATAACACTTGAAGATGATTTATCATTCAATCTATAACCCATGAATCCATCATCATTTTATATATATCAAAGGACCTTGTCTGGACCACTTCTAAAGGGATTCTACACTAAGATCCTACAAACACAACAAAAATTACTAAAAGGGGTTTCAGTTGATCAACATCATCATTAAATAAATATCTCATGTCTACGGTATTATTTCTTCCACTATATTTAAATTATTTATAATTTTATTGTGGAAATATTTTCTATTGGTTCATGTAACCCACTCTATCATTGTTATTTATAATTATTTCACTATTCAGTATGCTTAGGTATTGTACAATATGCAAGTGATCTATTGAATCAAAAAAACTATGTATCGAGATAAACCCTAATAAGTTCTTCCAATTCAACTGGATCCAAAAAGTGGTCAAAATTGGGACACATTAAAAAAATCTTTTTTTGTCATTACAATTTTTAATGTAAAAATTCATTTCAACTTATAATTCATTGTAGATTCATACATTAAAATATTTTTTATCTCCTCTTCATATCTCACAAAAAGAACCTAGATATTTTAATAATTAATGTAGAACACATCTGAAGAACTGATATAGGGGTACCAAGAATTCTGGTTGGGAAATACATCACCCATAAGGTTCTCCTTTATCACATATCATTTATACATCCCTATTGCATTGAGAACCCAATATAGACTTAGGGTGTTCATGTAACAAATAGATTTTTGATGAAGTAAATTCATCACATGTTGACTATCAAGGGTGGAACACGGATTTCCTTACTACACTTCATCTAGATCTCCTACATGTCATGTATTCCATGTTTTTTGGAGGAAACCCTAGGGTGAAGATGTGTTGTGTAATTAATATACCATGTGTGTTTAATAAATAACATGTACTTACTTTAAACCATGAAACTTTAAGTATACATCATGTATATTTTCTATATTCCATGTACTTCTCAAAACATTCCCCAATTAGAATACACTAAGTCCCTATATGTGTATTGTGTATATTCGATGTAGTGATTTATGAAACGTGTGTCCAGATTTCACATGCCGTGAATTTTACCTATTTACATGGAAAAAATAAATTTAATTAACTATTCCTTTAATCCTCAAAGAACTGTGATTTTTCATGTCATTAGATTTATAGTACATGAAAGTTATTAGGTTTTATATTATATTAAATGATTAATTAATTATTTGTAATATTTGAAACTATATATCACTTATAGTCATTTCATACTAAAGATTAAACACATTAAATTGTTTATGAGATCTAATATACATGTGTTAAAAGATTCATTAATTTAACAGTACATTTCATGAAATTATGACACGTTCCATGAAAAAAATATGACATAATAGTAAATTGTATAAAAAAAGAATCACACATAGTAGTATGGATGGGTGCACTCCATTTTTCTTCCATGTATAAAGATGTGTACTATTTTATTAAGTTAAAAATATACTATTATTATTTAATTTATTTAAAACCAAATTTGATTAGAATTTTAGGAATATTGGATAAAATAATATAAAATGAATTAATTGATTAATAAGATAATTAATTAGAATAATTCCGGGACATTTTATCTTATTAATGAAAAAATTGAAATGAATGATGAAATTTTTTCTTCGATTCATAATCTTTGAATATGTATTACCAATAATTATCTTTGTCCAAAACATTGTATTTTTTGGTTTTATTTAATTTGATTTTATATCTTATATTTAAAATTATTTGGTATTAAATTAAATATGATGGTATGTGTGTCATTTTTCTCCCATTTATTATGTAAGACCATCATTCCCAAGGTTGTTTTTTTGTACTTAACCTTACCGAATAATTTGATTCCACTCACACAGATGTGAGTTATAAGAAATATGTAATAAATGGATTATCCAAAGGCTCATTACGTCGATTAAAATTGGAGCTAATTAGTAGGTTGTTCTTAAATAAATTGAGACAAAACCAACTTGATTGATACATATGTGGACTGGTGTAATCGTAAATCTGTTTTCAAGACCATAAAATAGAGTTTCCCCATGGGTGATTGGTTGATTTGCATTCCATCCAATAAATAAAACATTATATAAGATCGGGTTCATGTCATTTAATTATTTATTTTATTTCGGTCTTATGTATGATTTATTTTATGGATACATGAACACAATCACATAAATTAATAGAATATTATGAAAATATGGAATTAAAATAAATTTTTTGTGCGAAAATGATTTATTAGAACATATTTAATCACTAACGTAAAATCCAATTTACATTAGAAATATATGAACATTATCAAATATTACATCTTTATGAATAATAACATACAAAATCCATAAAGTTAATATTATTTCATTTATCCTTACATTGTTTAGATTAAGATGATACCATAGCTAAAGTGTTGGTTCGGTATCTATAAGGGGAAAATTTAATTTATTAGTATGTCTTAACTAAGATAGTTGGTTGACATAATCAATTCTATATTACGTGTAATGTAATATTTATATCTAATAAAAATTTATTGGAATATCTTGAGGAAATCTAAGTAAGGATTTTTAGACTATTGAATCCACTCAACAATACAAGGAGATAATAGATTTTATTTGGCAATACTTCCTACCTAAATACTATATTATAATTTGTATGTCCTCTTTCCAGATTATAAGATGGTAAATATGGATACTTGCAACTAGAATTCCTATAAAATATGGAGTTTTGAGTATAATGTTAAGGGTCTTCATAATAGATAAAATACTAGGAGACTTAATAAAATATTTTTATGTATCAAAAAAATAATCAAGTGATGTATAAATAAAAAAATTATTATATATTAATGATAAGTTCTAAAACCACATTATCATTTTTATCAAATATGTAGAAAGACCGTCTCTTTACCAGAAGTGACTTCTATGAATGATTCATATGCCATCAAGTAGTGTTGATCATGAATGGAAGTCATATGTGCTAGAATCCCCTATTCCTAGTTAGCCTGCATAGAATATGAGTGATGAGAAGTTTTCATTCAAGTATATAAACCAAAGTGATGAATTTGATGTTTGGTGTTTAATTATTTCATCCTTATCTAATGAACTCAAGATTTCACATGAAGAAAATGATGCTTATAGCTTTCTATAACATCTCCATGGTCTTTATTTTAAGAGAAATTGATATTAACGGTGTGAGATATCCATGGTTCCCAAATAGATAAAATATAGTGAATGTTCACCATATGTGAATCATGTGTTCTAACTTGTAAGCTACATTGAGTTCTCAGACGATCTAGGGATTATACTACATAATATATTTTATAATTATCCCATTTTTTCATCACACCCTTAATGTTTATCTTTATTTTTTGTAAATTTCCTTATGAAAAATATAGAGATATCTTTTTTTGAACTTGCCACTCTAAATCACCAAGTTGATTATGTTATGAATCACAAAAAACCTTCAAAAATTATGATGAATATAATGAATGGTCATGTGAAGAGCACTAAGTTAAAATTTGTATCTAATTATTCTTTACAATACCCTGCAAAGAAGATAAGAATCATGGGATAAGTAGGTGAACATAACTCTATCTGTTTATTATTTTGAAAGAATGTTCACTAGAAGAAAAACTAAAACCTAACAAAAATGAAATGGGATAATTCTGGCACATTTATTCTCAAGTCTTATTTATCAATTTCTACTATTTTTTTTAAAATATATAATGTGGTGCTCACAAATGTATTTAAATCAAGGAACCATGTAGATCCTATAAGATTAAATTACGTGTGGTATATTTATGAGCATCCAACAAAACAACACTTGCTAATTTGTATATTGGGAAATTACATATGATGTAGCAAACAAGAATGATATTGGTTTTAATAAATTTTCATAATGTTCCTTCTGTCACCAAAGAATTATTTGTATATCCAAACTTGATACAGTGGGAATTATTTTTAATATTGGAGTAAATGGTTCTTATTTTATAAAGAACACATTTTTTATGTTAAGTAATATTTTAAAAATGGTTTTACATATATATCTCACAAACCAAATAATTTAAATTGATAACAAATATAATTCACCTGATTCATACCCCATCAAACCCTGGAATCACTTGATAGGTCATGTAAATGAAAAAAAAATTCACCATATTATGTCAATATGGATGATTATACTCTTTTTAACTAAAGACACTTGGGGTATATCATGCATGTTATTAGGAGAAATTTATAAAGATGCGTTATTGGAAAAGGTGAAAGGTCTACTATGTTTTTTGAGTTGGTTCATTCCGACGTTTGATGTCATTTTCTAGTTGAATCATGGGGTGGGTACTGAAACTTCATAACTTATAATCATTACTTTAGTATATATTTATATGTATACTTAAATAAGTATATGTTATATTACTTTCACAGATTTAGGGAATATAGGAATGAAGTTGAGATCCATATTAGTAATAAGACTTAGAAACTCCACCCAAAACATGGTGAAAAATATCTTAATCAAGGATTCATTGATTACATATAGGATTTTGAAATTCTATCCCAAATCACTCATCCTTATACTCCATAATGGTATGGTTTGTTTAAATAGATGAACCACACCCCATTCAACATGGATATATTTATGGTAATTCATATGATTCTTCAATTTTCCTTTGTGGATAAGCATTGTAAGCAACATCAGACATTCTAAACTGAATTTCAACTAAGACAGAAAACTGTATTTCATATGAAAATTGGTACAGAAAGAAACATGTGTTGTCAGTTGTATGATTTTAGGTATGTGAAACGTTTTTTAAGGATATTTATGGAATCAAACATTCACTATAGGGAACTAATTGTATGTGTATTGGACGCCCTAGGTAAATAAGGTTATATTACCTTTATGGAATTTCATATAAATTCTAGTGGTTAATAGATGTCCCACATTTCATAAGAGGGATCATGTCACTAAAATAGATATTTACAGAAAGATAGACTTTGATGAGGACCAAGATCAATATACAAAAAAGTGGTTACATGACCAAATTCCTCAAATCCTTATTAACAGAATGTTCCAAAGACACAAGTACTTCATAAGAGTACAAGTGAGGTTAAAAAACCTAAATTATTTGGTTTCATCGACACCTTGGATGTTAACACATTATTGGTTGATAATAATTATCTTTTAACTAATAAGGAAGCATTTAGTGGCACATAAATTTGAAAGTAGAATGAAGCTTTGAATTATGGAATGGATTCTTTATATCAAAACCCTGTTTTGATTTTGGTAAATCCTCTAGTGTATGTAAGGACAATTTTTTAACGGATATTTAAGAAGTGAAAAGACATGAATAGATAATTCAGCATTTATAAGTCATTACTAGTTGTAAAATGATTTAAATAATGTCATGGAATAGACTAGGAAGAAATATTTTCACCACTTTATATGTTGAAATATTTCTAAATTATACTTTTATAGAAGCTTACCATAAATATGAGATTTTGAATATGAATTTCAAAACCACATTTATTAATGGGAACCATTAAGAATATTTTAATATTACAGAACATAAAGGGTTTGTAACTCCAAATGATTCCAATAAGTTATGAAAGTTATAGAGATCTATTTATGAATTAGATAAATAGCCTAGCTCATGGAAAATTTGGTTTGATGAAGCCATAATGAAATTTGGTTTCATATATAATGAATTTGGGGATTTTATCTATAAATGGTCTAGAATCTATTCATTCATTTTTATAATAGTTTATATAAATGAGAAACTCCTTATTGGAAACGAAATATCAATCTTACATCCTATTAAATCGTAATTGAAAACAATATTCTCAATGAATTACATGTTCAAATCAGCATATATTCTTAGTAATATGATCCATCATAATTAATCAAAGAGGACTCTCAATCTATGTCAATGTACATATATTGATAGGGTATTGAAAATATTCTATATAGAACAATCCATGTGGTTATTATTTCTAGTCTCATCTGGAATTCAGCTTTCAATGAAAATTTCTTCACATACAAATGAGGTTAGACATGGGAAATCAGGAATTCTATACACATCATTGATTCGTTCATCCATTTATTTTATATTTTTATGAGGAAAAATTCTTCCTAATCCATATTTTTTGTAGGAAGATATCAATCTGTCCTAGGTGGATTCCATTGCATGGTAGTCAAAACAATATGTATGTATCTGAGGAAATAAAAGGATATATTTCTAGTATATTAAGAAGATGAATAACTAGTCATCTAGAAGTATGTTGATTAGAGTGACAAAATAGATATAGATTATTTGAAATCATAATAATGAAACATCTTTACTCTCAATGGAGGTGTTGTGATATGGAAGTGATCAAAAAAGATTGTGGTCTCATATTCTATAGTAGATACCATGTATATTATGCTTTTTATAGTATCTAAATAGGCATTATAGATATGAAACATTGTCCAATATTTTCATGATATTCCAATAAGAAATTTCCTTTTTAATCACTATTTTGGTATTATTACAGTGGTTGAACTTGTAAAGGACCCAAGATCATATCAACATAAAAAGAACATACATCAAAAATATTATCTCTTGAGGGAATTTTATCAGAGTTGTGAAGTCATAGTGAGATGAGTCTCCATGGAATAAAACATGGTGGAAACCTTAACTAAAGACTTAACTCAATACAAACATGATAATCATGTGATAGGTATAGGTATGATGATCATTAGTAGTTGGCTCATGTCCAAGTGGGATTTTGTTAGTGTCGGTGATCTAGGGCCATCTATTTTTTCTTTTGATTAATTTATATATTAAAAGAAATGAATATTAATTTAAATATCTTATTATATACCATTCATTTACTTACATGAATTTAATGTAATAATTTTCTAGAGTATATGTCACATTTAAAAGGCCTTAGTAGTATAAGGACCTTTAAATGTCATGAAAATATTCATAAAACCATGTTCTATGGTTGAATAAAATTCTATGATGTCCTAAAAAGTATTTTCATTGTAAGGTGAGAGTACTCATAAGAAAATATTAATTTGTATCATTAAGTTTTCACATGGTAGTATCCATGATAGAATATTATAAGAATATAATTTCTAGTAAGAAATCAAAAAATTTGTGTTTCATTGGATATTCATGTCCTTGATTTTGTGCAATGATCTTTAGATGCACTACTACAAATTGGACTTTTATCAGCACTAAAAACCGACATTAACAGTGCTAGAAAATTGTTGTTAATGCCGGCAAAGATAAAGGGGGGTCCGCTTTATCAATTCTCCAAAAAGTTCTGAGAAATGATACTTTTATCAGCGCTAAAAAAAGCGCTGATAAAGGAAACCCTTTATCAGCACTTTTTTAGCGTTGATAAAGGTCATCGTTGTCAGTGCTTTTCGGAGCGCTGATAAAGGGGACCCCCCCCCCTTATCTATGTCGGCATTAACAACACTTTTTTAGTGCTGATAAAGGCAACTTCCCCTGCACCTACAGAACCAGCACCTTCCCAAACCAGCACCTGAAGGCCTACACAAAATAGCACCTGCACACCTATACAAAACAACACCCGCACACAATATTTTGACAAACAATGCTTTATACATTTACTTAACATCATGAATACAAAAAAACACTTCTATATACATTTAGAACAATGTTTTACATGGTTAAAATTACAATTATCCAACAACAGTTATAAACATTAATAGTTCATCCTTTGATATCTATGATCCTCTCTCAAAAATTGTCTCCCACAGTATTTGTTGCCAAACAAAGCATCCGAACTCTAGGAAAAAAATTCACCTATATAAGAAAACATATATTACGTTAGTAATACAATAATGAAATAAATTAAAACATTAATATGAAAGAATACATTAATATGGAAATGTGAAATGAAAATTTGGAAATGATAAACTCAAATGTTTTCATTCTGATTACAATAAAAGGGAATAATGTAAAATCAGTATGTTTTTGATGATTTATCTCATTTAATAAATACTGATTCTTTATCTAATGAAAAGATTTACCGGTTACACCATGCATCATATTGAGGTACGGTTGATTCTTACAAATCAAAAATGACTCATGGATCATTGTCCCAAAGTATCAAAAAAATATGAACGCATTTTCTAGGTTTTCCATATGTCAGTTGTGTTGTTTTCTAAATTTAATGTCAATTTGAAACTGATATCAGACACTTTTAGCCATACCGGTCACACCGTGCATCGGATTGAGTTGTGGTTGATTTTTACACATCACAAATGACTCAGGGATCATTTTCCTAAAGTATCAAAACAATACTAATGTGTTTGCTTTGAATTCCATATGTTAGTAGTGTTTTTTTCTAAAGTTAGTGTAAATTTCAAACTGATATCAGACACTTTTAGCCATACCAGTCACACCGTGTGTCGGATTGAGGTGCGGTCAATTTTGGCATGTCACAAATGACTCAAGGATCGTTTTACTAAAGTATTAAAACAATATTAATGTGTTGTCTCAGTTTTATGTATGTCACTTGTGTTTTTTCCTAGAGTTATTGTCAATTTCAAACTGATATCAGACACTTTTAGCCATACCGGTCACACCGTGTGTCGGATTGAGGTACGGTTTATTTTTACACATTAAAAATGACTCATGGGTCATTGTAAAAAAGTATCAAAACAATCCAAATCCTTTTTCTCAGTTTTCTGTATGTCACTTGTGTTGTTTTCTAAAGTTAATGTCAATTTCAAGCTAATATCAGACAATTTTAGCCATACTGGTTACACCGTACATCGGATTGAGGTGCAGACAATTCTTACACCACAAACATGACTAAGGGATTGTTTTCCTAAAGTATCAAAAACAATCCGAATGTGTTTTCTCAGTTTTCTATATGTCACTATTTTTGTTTTCTAAAGTTAATGTCAATTTCAAACTGATATCAGACACTTTTAGCAATATTGGACACATCGTGCGTCGGATTGAGGTGTGGTAAATTAATACACATAAAAAATGACTCATGGATTGTTTTCCAAAAGTATCAAAACAATCCAAACACATTTTTTTAGTTTTCTGTATGTCACTTGTGTTGTTTTCAAAAGTTAATGTCAATTTCAAACTAATATCAGACACTTTTAGTCATACCGGTCACATCGTGCGTCATATTGAGGTGCGGTCGATTCATACACCTCAAAAATGACTCATGGATCGTTGTCCTAAAGTATCAAAACAATGAGAACATGTTTGCTCAGTTTTACATATGTCACTTGTGTTGTTTTCTAAAGTTAATGTCAATTTCAAACTGATATCAGGAACATTTAGACATACTGGTCACACCATGCGTCAGATTGAGGTGCGGTTGATTCGTAAACATATCAAATGACTCATGGATCGTTGTTCAAAAATATCAAAACAATCTGAATTTTTTTGATCAGTATTATGTATGTTAGTAGTGTTGTTTTCTAAAGTTAATGTCAATTTCAAACTGATATCAGACACTTTTAGCCATACCGATCACATCGTGCATCAGATTGAGGTGTGGTTGATTCCTACACATCACAAATGACTCATGGATAGTTTTCCTAAAGTATCAAAACAATTAAAATGTGTTTTATCAGTTTTTCATATGTCACTTGTTTTGTTTTCTAAAGTTAATGTCAATTAGAAACTGATATCAGACACTTTTATCCATACCAGTCACACCGTGTGTCGGATTGAGGTGCGTTTGATTCGTACATGTCACAAATGACTCATGGATCATTTTCCTAAAGTATCAAAACAATCTGAATGTGTTTTCTCGGTATTCTGTATGTTATAAGTGTTGTTTTCTAAAGTTAATGTCAATTTCAAACTGATATCAGACACTTTTAGCCATACAGGACACACCGTGCGTCAGATTGAGGTTTGGTCGATTCGTAAACCTCAAAAATGACTGATGTATCATTTTCCTAAAGTATCAAAACAATCCAAATGCGTTTTCTTAGTTTTCCGTATGTCACTTGTGTTGTTTTCTAAAGTTAATATCAATTTTAAACTGATATCAGACACTTTTATCCATACTGGTCACAACATGTGTCATATTGAGGTTCGGTTTATTTGTACATGTCACAAATGACTCATGGATCATTGTCCTAAAATATCAAAACAATCTGAATGTGTTTTCTCATTATTCCATATGTTAGTAGTGTTGTTTTCTAAAGTTAATGTCAATTTCAAAGAGATATAAGACACTTTTATCCATAACGATCACACCATGTGTCCGATTGAGGTGCGGTTGATTCGTACAAATCAAAAATGACTCATGGATCATTTTCCTAAAGTATCAAAACAATCCTAATGTGTTTTCTCAGTTTTCCATATGTCACTTGTGTTGTTTTCTAAATTTAATGTCAATTTGAAACTGATATCAAACACTTTTAGCCATACTGGGCACACCATCCATCGGATTGAGGTTCGGTTGATTTGTAAACATCACAAATGAGTCATGGATAATTTTCCTAAACTATCAGAACAATCCAAACACGTTTTCTCTATATTGATGTTTTCTAAAGATAATGTCAATTTCAAACTGATATCAGGTACTTTTAGCCATACCGGTCACACCGTGCATCGAATTGAGGTGAATTCAATTCTTAGACGTCAAAAATTACTCATGGATCATTTTCATAAAGTATCAAAACAATCCCAATGCATTTTCATGGTTTTCCATATGTCACTTGAGTTGTTTTCTAAAGTTAATGTCAATTTCAAATTGATATCAGACACTTTTAGCCACACCGGTCACACCGTACGTTGGATTAAGGTGAGGTCAATTCTTACATCTCACAAATGACTCATGGATCGTTTTTCTAAAGTATCAAAACAATATGAACGTGTTTTCTATGTATTATATATGTTAGTAGTGTTTTTTTCTGAAGTTCATGTCAATTTGAAATTGATATCAGACATTTTTAGCCATATCGGTCACACCATGCGTCGGATTGAGGTTCGGTTGATTCTTACACATCACAAATGACTCATGGATCGTTTTCCTAATGTATCAAAACAATCCGAACGTGTTTTCTTGGTATTCCGTATGTTAGTAGTGTTGTTTTCTAAATATAATGTCAATTTCAAACTGATATCAGACACTTTTAGCCATACCTGTCACACCATACATCAGATTGAGGTGCGGCCAAATCTTATACGTCACAAATGACTCATTTATCGTCGTCCAAAGGTATAAAAACAATTCTAATGTGTTTTCTTGGTTTTCTATATGTCACTTGTGTTGTTTTCTAAATTTAATGTCAATTTCAAACTGATATCAGACACTTTTAGCTGTACCGGTCACACCATGCATCAGATTGAGGTGAGGTCGATTCGTACACATCACAAATGACTCAAGGATCATTATCCTAACGTATCAAAACAATACGAATGTGTTTTCTCAGTTTTATGTATGTTAGTAGTGTTGTTTTCTAAAGTTTATGTCAATTTGAAATTGATATCAGACACTTTTAGCCATACCGGTCACACCGTGCATTGGATTGAGGCGCAGCTGATTCGTACATGTCACAAATGAATCATCGATAATTTTCCTAAAGTATAAAAACAATCCAAATGTGTTTTCTCGGTTTCCCCTATGTCACTTGTGTTTTTTTCAAAAGTTAATGTCAATTTGAAACTGATATCAGACACTTTTATCCATACCAGTCATACCGTGCATCGGATTGAGGTGAGGTTAATTTTTACACTTCAAAAATGACGCATGTATCGTTTTCCTAAAGTATCAAAACAATCCGAATGCATTTTCTCAGTTTTTTGTATGTCACTTGTGTTGTTTTCTAAAGTTTATGTCAATTTTAAACTGATATCAGACACTTTTATCCATACCAGTCACACCGTGCATCGGATTTAGGTGAGTTCGGTTCGTACACCTCAAAAATGACTCATGGATCATTTTCCAAAAGTATCAAAAAATCAGAACGTTTTTTCTCATTTTTCCATATGTCACTGGTGTTGTTTTCTAAAGTTAATGTCAATTTCAAACTGATATCAGACACTTTTAGCCATACCGGTCACACCGTGAATCGTATTGAGCTACGGTTGATTCTTACACCTCACAAATGACTCATGGATTGTTTTTCTAAAGTATCAAAACAATCCGAATGTGTTTTCTCAGTTTTCAGTATGTCACTTGGGTAGTTTTCTAAAGGTAATGTCAATTGCAAACTGATATCAGACACTTTTAGCCATATCGGTCACACTGGGCGTCAGATTGAGGTGTGGTTGATTTTACACCTCACAAATGACTCATGGATCATTTTTATAAAATATCAAAACAATCCAAACGCGTTTTATTGGTATTCTGTATGTTAGTGGTGTGGTTTTCTAAAGTTAATATCAATTTCAAACTTATATCAGACACTTTTAGCCATACCGATCACACTGTGCATTGGATTGAGGTGTGGTTGATTCTTACACATCACAAATGACTAATAGATCGTTTTCCTAAAGTATCAAACCAATCCAAATGTGTTTTCTTGGTATTCTGTATGTCATTAGTGTTGTTTTCTAAAGTTTATCTCAATTTTAAATTGATATCAGACACTTTTATTCATACCGGTCACACTGTGTGTCGGATTGAGGTGAGGTTCATTAGTACACATCACAAATGACTCATGGATAGTTTTTATAAAGTATCAAAACAATATGAATTCATTTTCTCAGTATTACATATATTAGTAGTGTTGTTTTCTAAATTTAATGTCAATTTCACACTAATATCAGACACTTTTAACCATACCAGTCACACCATGCATCGGATCGAGGTGAGGTCAATTATTACATGTCATAAATGACTTATGGATCATTTTACATTAGTATCAAAACAATCCCATCGTGTTTTCTCGGTTTTCCTTATGTCACTTGTGTTGTTTTCTAAAGTTAATGTTAATTTCAAACTGATATCAGAAACTTTTAGCCATACTGGTCACACCGTGTGTCAGATTGAGGTTAGGTCGATTCTTACACCTCAAAAATGACTCATGGATTGTTTTCCTATTGTATCAAAAAAAATCCGAATGCGTTTTCTTGGTTTTCCGTATGTAACTTGTGTTGTTTTCTAAAGTTAATGTCAATTTGAAATTGATATCAGACACTTTTATCCATACCAGTCACACCGTGCATCGGATTGATGTACGGTCGATTCGTACACCTCACAAATGACTCATGTATCATCTATGAGTATAGTTGTTCCAATTAAAGGGATATAAATCAAGATAAACCTAGGTAAATAAATATGGTGTTTTTGATCCACCAATAGATAGAGTGAGGGTTTTATTGAATGTTTTTGATTTTGTGATCATACAGAGATTATGTCTCCATGGAGGTGAGGTTTATAGTTGTGTATATGAGAGGATCAGGTTCGGTATGAGAATTGTATAGCCTAGTTAGGTTTTCTAAGGCTATTTGAGTATCTATTAGAGTCTTAGGCCTAATGAAGACAGATAATATAGTTTTATATATCACATATGATGGGGAACACCCTATTAAGGATATATAAGAGTCATAGTGTGTGTGATGAGTAAGATATTCCATATAGGGATTAGTGAAGTGTGACATAGAATATTTCCTCCTTATAATTGGATTAAGAGATCTCCCACCCCTCCTGGACAACCCACTCATGGACACCCCCATGGAAACATCCCCTCCCTCCCCTCCTGGACAACCTCACACCTGGACACCCCCTCCCTCTTGGACACACCCCCTCCTAAACACCCCCCCCCCACTCCTAGACTCCCCCTCCCTCCTGGACACCCTCCACCCACATATAAGGGAAACTAAAATTAGAAAATGGAAAATCCAAGATATTGGTTCCCATCAAAATTTTAAGATGCTCGTGAGTGGACTGAATGACTATGCATCGGTCGACTTCCATACTATTGACCAGTGTAGTCCAATGATTTATGCTTTACTAGAAAGAAAAATCATATCTAAAACCATTCTTCATAACCTAAGGATGTAAAAAATAATAAAGGGTGATCATATATGCTCAATAAGTGTAAATAAGGGAGATATCAATGACCATATATGCATAACATTAGTAGGAATTCACCTTCATCTTATTTTTGTACAATCTTCCATCTAGTATGTTTCCCATTCGTTTCTAAATACATCTATATAATCTTCTGAATATGAGTTTTTGCGACAGTCATGGTAGTACTGAAAAAATATAAGTACACAAAGTATTAATAAATATTTTAAATGAACATGTAATTATTTTCGAAAATACCTCCACAGGGATGCTAGTTTGTTGATGAAATACGATATCTTTCATAAATTTACAAACATAATAACCACAGTCCTTTCCATTTGTTTGTTTTGGACACTACAGAAACATCAAAAACAATAAGTAATTTGTTTTGATATGTGTTTGGATAGTGCAGTGTTATTATATATACCCGAATAATTTTCCAGTTGTAGATCTTAAAAGATTGTTCATCCTTATGCCCTGGATTCATTCCATGCATTACATGATATTGATGCACCACCATATCATAACAGAATCCCCATTAAAAGATAACATAAATTATATATCTAGTTGTTTATATTTATAAATTTTCATCTAGTGTATTAAAAATTATCAAATTCCACCATGCGTGGTAATAAAAATATTCTATCATCCGTAATTTTGTTTTCAAACAATTTGAGCAGGGATGACATTATTACAGCCTCTTTATCAGAATCTATTTCTTATTTTGAAGAGGTGGTGTGAGGACTAATGAGTCCAAATGAGTCCAAATTTTTGTTCAGGGGGAAATACCTTCAATTTTTTTTTCATATATACACCTGAGAAAATTATAAAATATATTTAGTCATAATTATCATAGTATATTAGCTTTTTTAAAATCAAATCATGAAAACATACCTCATGTATACATTTACATCTGAGGTGCCTAGCCATTCATACTTGAGGATTTCATTTACATTTTCAGCACTAATTAAATATGATGTTTCCTCTCCGTACATATTTTTTTCAAAATCAATTGTGTGAGGATTACTGTTTATCAACTTTGTATCCACATGAGCCTGCAATGGTATTAACTGTGGATATAGAATGGGCGGGGTGAAGGTGCTCTCAGTAGACCATTTTAATCAGTTGGTTGATCCTTGAGATAGTTTTGAGCTGATATTTCATTACACCCACTTCTCTTGGTCATTCTTAATAAAATTCATCAGTTCAAACCTTTTTTCATTAAATTTTAAAGTTCTAGCTTGAAAAATAACTTGGAAATGGATACCACTTTGTCGAAATATTTGTTTACAAGAACTGACGGCCATGCGATGAATGTTCCAACAGCTTGTTCAATCATATGAATGTCGTCATAATCATTTGGAGAAGGTAGTTCGGCACTCGGCTCATTAGCTGCATTAATTGACACTCTGAAATGATCTGTTGGAAGTTGTTTGTTGTGTATCATGTTGTTCTTTGTATTGAACACCGTAGCCCTCGCTAGAAGGCAATAGGTGGGAGTTGATAGATATAAATCACAGTCATTTTCACCATGTTGAACATTAGTACAACAAAGGAATCAGTGTCTATGTGAATCACATTTCATAGAAACAATTATTAAAACATTTATTACCTCATCTAAGTCAGGTTTTTTAGATGAATGTCTTTCCTCAATGCTGGTGGGTGGTGGGACGGGATCATCACGCACGGGTTGTTGTTGAGTTGTTTCTTCTCTATGCCTCTCCCCCATAAATGTTTCTATCATCTCTCTCTGGAATTGTAATTATTCATGAAAAATAGCTACTTTTTCTTGAAGATTTTCCATTTTTTCATTTTCATCCTCCTCTTGTTTTTGTTTTTGAAAATATGTTCGGGGTATCACCCCAAAACTCGCACCTCTAACGTGGTCATTCTGGTCTGGTTGCTTCAAGGTTGCTGAAAGTATGTCCGTATAAGGTGTCGGTGTTGTTGATTCCTGTGACAATGTCAGATAGAAAATATAGAAAAATAAGTATTCATTGTAATGTAATAGTGATTTAGAACAAATAAAATTTATATTATGTCATACTTACACATGTCTCCCACAATTTTGTGTGTTTTCATCTATCAGTATCCCCTCTTTATTTACACGAGCCTCCTTCCATAGCACATGGTGTGGGATGGATTTTGATTTCGATTTCGATTCATCAATCTGTATATAAATAGAGAAACATGGTTATGGTGTTGTTTTATGTAACATATAAGTAGTATGGTAGATTTAAAAGACGTACCAATTTTTTCTCAAGTGAAGCGTACCCCATCCTTGCTTTATGGTAAGGGTACGCTGGTTCTGCTGCGCGTTTTTTATTTTTAGCACTCAGTTGCTGTTTCATAAATAATAAAATTTCAATCAAACTGATGAATACAAGCAATGTCAAACAACATATTACCCCACACAATGTACCTAAAAAGTCTTCTCCCCACGACGGTTGATAAATGCATCCCACACTCCTTGGGATATCAAGTGTGCATAAAGAGGAGGTGGGTGAGGCTTGATTTTTCCTTCAGCATCTTTAAGATGATATTTCATTAAAATTGTGCATAATCCTCTATGAATCCTTCTTGAAACTCTTAATGTATATTCCTTGTGTGAGGCATCTACTATAAATGCACTCTACAATAGATGATGAAGAGTAAGTCAATGTTTTGGTATTTTATTTTATTAAATTAAAAAATGATATCATAATGTTACCGTAATCTCTTCCCACATTAGTGTCTTAAGACCAGTGACAACATAGTGCCACGACTGTACATCAATCGGCACGCGTTTCCGAGTGACGATTCCAATGTATCTACTAAATATGGCTTTGTTGGGGTTAACATGTTGGCCTCGCTTATTCCATCCCACCTCAAATTTGATGCCTTTTTCATTCTCCTTAAGGATTTTGGCTAACATTATCAAACTACGGCACTCTTGTTTTTTTTGCGCTTTCAGGGTTTCATTTCCTTCCATTTCCTCAGAAGTATCTTCAATATCTTTCTCTGGAGCACTAGCATCAGCACTAGGACCAGCAACAAAAGGTTGAGAAACATGTTGTCGCTCTGCACTGGGAACAACAACAACTGGTTGAGAAACTTGTTGTTGCTCTACACTAGGACCACCAGTAGGTGGTTGAGAGACCTTTTCTGCCTCGGGATTGGTCTCATCAGCATGTGCAGAAGTCATTATCTGAAAAATTGGTTTAACAATTAATTTATATTACATAAAAGCAGCAGCAGACTGATAATAACATAATGTGACAAAATTTATATTACAATAAACAAATAACCTGATTATTGTACTCTCTTTTTTTCATTAAAGGCTGAAGAGATTGGACTCCTCTATTGACTATGTAAATCCCTTCATTGTGGTCTCCTATGACATAAAAAAAATTTCATCTACATTGGGACCGCTGCAAAATGATTCTGAAGTCTTTCTAAAAGGGTCATCCACCGTTAAACTTTCATCTAACCCTTCAGTTGTTTTGGTCGATAAAAGAACAATTGTACAATTTTAGTTTGCGGGGTCAGGAACATAAAATACTTGTACTACCTATGATTTCATTATAAATGGTTCGTCTTTCTCCCCTTACTTAATGAAATCAACTTTCACGAATCCTAATTCATCTATTTTAATAGCTCTCATATTATCAACCCACTTTCATTGAAAAATTGGCACTTTCAATTACGTATAATCCAACTACCATATTCATTTGATAATGCCAAAGTATGACATATTCGCATAAATTGTATTTTTGTCCTTAGCATCGAAAACATGCATCGCCTCTGCCACAAGTGTAACCCCACTATTGTGCATGGTACTGTCTTCATAATGTTCATTAGTATAGAATGTATAACCATTAACAGCATAAGCATTGTAAGATAATACATACACACTTGCTCCTCCAGCTATCCATTGAAGTCGTTCTAAAATTTAGTCTCAGTTTTAATCTAACTACTTCAAAATATAGTCTTCAAACCATCCTATAAACTGTCTATTATGTGTATTTGAAATCCATTTTTTATCCCTAGATGGATTCAAACACCTAAGAATTTCATTGTGGGTTTGAACATATGGTTCAACGTCGAAACTATTATGAAAATCATAAAGGTGAGCCTGCTCCAGATCTTTAATATTTATTATGAAAACCTCTCTTCCAGAAATTCCTTCACCCTCAAGCCGCTCAGTATGACAAGATTTCAGTTGGCCAATGTTTTCCACACCATAAAGGTATTCTGTAAAAAATTCAACGGCTTCCTCAACAATATATTTCTTCGTAATACAACCCTCTGGCCGACTTCGATTTTTGACATACCCTTTCAAATTCTTCATATACCGTTCAATGGGTTACATCCATCTATAATGTACAGTACCACATAGTCGAATATATCTCACCAAATTAACCATCAAATGAACTATCATATCAAAAAAAGTTGGCGGGAAGAACATTTCCAATTCACATAAGATGAAGACAATTTCTCTTTCCATAGTTGGAAATTTCGTCAGGTCTATAACATTGTTTCATATAGCTTTGAAGAAGAAACATAGAATTGTTAATTTATGGCGGACATTCTTGGAAAAAAATCATCATAAAGCTATAGGAATTAGATCTTGCATCAAAACATGGCAGTCATGTGATTTCAGACCCTTTAATTATAAATTGTTCATTGACACTGTGTTCTTGATATTTGATTAATACCCCTCTGGAACCTTTATGTCATTCAAGAAGTTTCAAAACTGATATCTCTCCTACCTGGAAAGAGTGTAAGTAGGTGGAAGAAGAAATGTTCATTTTTCACCCTTCACTGGTGTCAACTCTTCTTGTATTCTCATCTCAACCATGTCCAATCTAGCCTTAATTACATCCTTCGTTTTCTTGGGTGCATTTAGCAATGTGTCTATGACACTATCACATACATTTTTTTCAATATGCATAACATCAAGAAAATTTCTGACATGCATACATTTCTAGTATGGTAATTAAAAAAAATTATCTCTTTTTCCAACCAGTTTTCATATGGTTTTTTGAAAACTGTTTACCAAAAGTAGTGTTCAAATCTTTTACCTCCTCAAACAATTGATCACCTGTTAGTAGAGACGGTGTTGTACGTTCTTCTGGACTTCCGTCGAATGATGTCATCCAAGATCTGTACTTATGTCGTCAGGTTAGAAATATGTGATGTCCTAAAAACATAGTTTTCGATGAATGTTTAAACCTAATTGATTGTGTAACTTGTTCGCAAATGGGACACCCTTGAGTTCCTTTAATGCTATATCCTGAAAAAATTCCATAAGCAAGAAAGTCATTTATCATCCTGTACAACATGGATTTCAAAGTAAAATATTCATTTTTTGTAAGCATCATACAATGTAACACCTGAATCCCACAATATTTTCAAATCATCGATAAATGGAGCCAAATAAACATCAATATCATTACCCGGATGTTTTGGTCCTCATATAAGCATAGATAACATGATGTATTTTCATTTCAAGCATAACCACGGTGGTAAGTTATAATTTACCAACATAACCATCCATGTACTATGACTGTTGCTTTGAAAACCAAAAGGATCCACCCCATCTGTAGATAATTCCAGACGAAGGTTTCTCGGCTCGTTTCCAAATTCAGGATACTCTTGATCAATTCTCTTCTACTAAGGAGAGTCTGCTGGGTGACATAGTTTCCCATCTTTAAGTCTTGTATCTGCATGCCATTTCAATTGTCCTATAGTCTCCTCACTTCCATATAGGCACCTAAACCTTGGAATGATTGGAATGTACCATACAAATTTCGTAGGACTAGAATCATCTTTCTTGTATCGAGAAGCACCACACTTTGGGCATTCTTTAAGGTATTTTTGGTACTTGTGAAAAAATATACAGTCATCCGAGAAGGCGTGTATTATTTCAGATATCATACCCATCGATTGTAGAATTCTTTTGGAATCGTATGTTCGGATTAGGAGTTCATTATCTTCTAGGATCATGTCATTCAGGAGAGCAAGTAATTCCGTAAAACTGGCGTCACTCCACCCATTTCCAGCTTTCAAATTATACAGCTTCAGTACAGATGACAATGCTGTATATTTAGTGAAACCAGCATACAATGGGGTTTGTGCACAACTCTTTAACTTCTCATACAATTTTTTGAAATCATGAAGTTCATCTTCAATTGTCCTTGTCATTTCCACAATACAATCTTCAACATCATTCACATTTGTAATCACACCCTCCATACGATCGTCTTAACTGTTCATGCTTGTAATCAAATCAGATCTTCCATAAAATGAAGTGTTATCTAATACAATACCTACATTCATTTTTTCCCCGTGTTTATTCCAACATGTATAACTTCGATCTATTCCCTGACAGATCAGGTGTTCTTCCAACTCCTCTAGACTAATGTTTCTTGAATAACAATAGAATAAACACGGACAAAGGATTTGAGAAGGGTCACATGTATGATCTCCTACAAACTTGATAAAATCTTTCACTCCATCTTCATACTCTTTTGTCAACCGATTGACATTCATCCATTATTTATTCATATTCATCGTCTTTATGGGTTCGATCTCGAACTTTCCTAATATTATGTTTCAATTAATCAAGTATGATTGTTTGGGTTTTATAAAAAAATCATGGTACAAATGCCTCTACAATGAAATAGAGGAACCTACCCCAAAACATCTGAATGTACTTGAACTCTATCTATATACGGGGGATTGTGCCCTATCTTTTGTATATCTCCATGGAGTACCTAAAACCTATACATGGAGGACTCTTCACTGAAACATGGGGGAGTACCATACTCCATATTTTCTCCAAAAATCTCACTTGTCACTTGTCAACTCTCAAGCAAAGTGAAGATAATTAAAATATCCAAACCACATCGTATGCAATTTCCAATGAATGAGGGAATCATAATATTGGGATCTACATGAGAAGTTATTTATAATGGGCTACTCATACATTAAATATTATTATCTAAGTGAAAAATAAACAATAATAATGAAATTAACATAGAACACAATTTGTTCAACGGATACACAATGTGTAGGGTTCTCAGTAAAGGTTGGTTCTATACTACCATTTCTAAACTCATGTGAAATCCATATACATGGTGTGTCTAGTAGGGTAAACATCATCTATGGATAAGATACCTGATTTAATCTAACATATATCAAATTAATTCCAAGTTAGTCTTACAAAGACTGCATGATGCCTCTAAAATAAATGACATATAGAACAACTTGAGCTAAAGGCGTGTACTTTAGATACAAAATGAGTCACTTCACCGGCTATGCATCACATTCTTGTGGAATACATGGTGTGTAGTCCTTACATGACCACTAGGGGTGTATAGTCTATACACATCAAGTTTCTATGGTATCTATACATGGTGTGAGTGAAGTAAAACACATATCATATGGTTATACCATTATTTCATGGCATGTACATGGTTTCATTCTGAAGTATATGTCTTGGAGATACATTGCGTATGACCTACGTTCACATGACATGTAACATTTAAATAAAACTTATTCCATGTTTGAGTAAGAAGACGAGTCATGTGGTGTGAACTTTAGAGATAACTGTTGTCTGGGATTAAAATCTATATGAAATCCATGTATGGTGGAGCAAGTTTTATTTAAAAAGACTACATACCATGTATTTTAAAAATATATATAATCTGAAACACATCATCTTCACACCATAAAGTGTCTCATAGAGTCCTCTAGAAGTGGTTTTTTAGGATTCAGTAGAATTGAGCTAGTAACAAAGTGGTGGTGCCATTGAAATGGGTAATGTTTGGATTGATATTCAATGGTGGAAGAACTACAACATGGAATACAAATGGCATATCAATCATTCCAACAACCGCAACACCATACAAAAATACAGTCGTGCTCACAATCGCAACACCATACAAACCAAACAATCACAATTTTAGATTTTAAAAAGCATAACTTATTCAATTTTGTTTTTTAATTCATGGATTATCACAAAAGTTTTATAATCCTGGGGAGTTCATTCATAAGTCAAGTATACTTAAATTACCAATATTTATATTCAAATATTCAACAAGAACCAACCAACATGAAATTCATTTAGTGCGCAAACAAGGACCACCAATGACCACGATTTTTAGCGGGATGTTTAGCCCATACATTACACATTATAACCATCAATATCAAATAGTAATGACATGCGAACAAGATGAAACCAATGAGTAATAGGATAAAACCCACCTTGAAGGTGTCGTTAAGCACACGGCAGAGGTGCGTTTGTGGAAGAGGAGAGGCGCACAACAGAGGATATTTCCAACTGAAAAGAAAACATAAAATAGGGGAAACTCATGAGAATAAAATAATCTAAAACCGAGTACACCATTTACCACATCCCACAAACCCCAAGAACCCACTAAAACCGAAATCAACCCACACCATGGTTAAACACACATTAATATAACAAGAAATTATAGAACCCACCTTTGATAGAATGAGTTCAACAGACTTTTTAAAATAAAAAAGATGAACATACAATGGGTAAGCCCTGACCAATAGGTCCTCCTTACTAGGTATAATACCCAAGTTTACACTTGATAGCATATCCCAAATGAGTAATACCTAATCAATCCCCTGTTATCACACCTTTCATGAAATATACATCCTAATTGCATGACTTTAAGCTTTATGGTACAATCTTTTCAATGCAACATGTGGTATCTAGTGAGTAGAATCATATCCCTATTCAAACTCTATGAGCCTACCCGCACATCTTGACAAAATTTGGGGGGAATTACCATATTTCCAAGGGTACACCCCTGGTACTCTTTTCCACTCTTAACATCACACCATGCCAACACTCACCACATGATCACCAGTTACCCAACATTATTACAAAACCAAAGGAATATACCCATACTTCATTACCCTAAACCCATCCATCTAGGCTCAATTGTGATGGTCACATTATAACCATGTTATAAATCAATAGGGTTAGGAATCATAATGATCATGTCCCTCAACCCAGTCATAACACCAAAACTCAAGAATAGAGAGTGCTTCCCTTATAAAAATCCAAGGCATGACTATTCCTTCACAATCATCTTGATAACACCAAATATGCATCAATACCTCATTTCAAAGAATCTACCCTCTATTTATGTATCTAAGGTATTCATAACACCAAGATAACCCCACTCATTATTCTCCCCCAACAACCAAAACTCACAAACTCACTACCATCCTGAGTCACATGCTAATGACCACTAGGATCTCACAAAAACCCCTTACATAAATTATTACACAATACATATCCCATGGGTGCCACTCTTATCCCCACCTCAAAACAAACATCATCTAGTGAACCAAACCAACCAATTATTATAGGTTCTTACACACCCACTATCTAAAATAGCCTACAATACAAGGGTCTCACCACCTGGGCTCTCACTCTTGCCCCAACTACCCATATATAGGTTCAACTCACTTATAAAAAACTATAAGTCATCATAATCATTCAAGGATCATCATTTCTCATTTATATTAACCCAAGAGAAGGAAAAATACTCCTACACTGACTAGTGGTGGTGGAGGTGGCAGCGGCAGAGGCAGTGGAGGCGGCGACAACGGAGGCAGTGGCGGTCGCGGTGGCGGATGCAGCGGTGGTCATGGCAGAGGAGAAAAACCCAACGGCACGGAGGCAGTGGAGAAGGAGAAAAATCCAACGGCGGAGGCAGAGGAGGAGGATGAGGAGGAGGAAGAGGCAGAGGCAGAGGAGGAAGACGAGGACGTGGAAGAGGAGGAGAACGGGGAGGAGAAGTTGTGGCGAAAGAGGGTCCTGGTTCAGCTTCCGTGAAAGCTTTACCATGTGCGAGAGAGGAGGGAATGTTATGGTTATTAAATAGAAACCACTGGAACCTTTATCAATGCTCATTGAAAGCCCTGATAAAGGTATGTTTTATCAACGCTAAAATAAAAGGGCTGATAAAACATAAAATTATCAGTGCTTAAAAAGCTCTCATAAATTTATGTTTTATCAGAGCTTTTATTTTAGCGCTGATAAATATTATAATTTTATATAAATTAAGAATAAAAACATTTATCAGCACTAAAATAAGGGCTGATTAATGTACCCTTTAAGCAGTGCTAAAAAAATCACTGATAAAGGGTATACCTTTATCAGCGCTTATTTTAGCACTGATAAAGGTTAGATTTGTCAATGCTTTTAACTAGCGTTGATAAAGGCATACCCCTTTATCAGCACTGTCTGTTTAGCACTGATAAAGGGTAGTTCTTCCCTTTCCCTGTTTTGTGGTAGTGATGGAATGAATATTATTAATTCATGTCATTACTCACAAACATAGATGTATTTCCATAAATCTTGATGAAACATGTTCATGGTGATGTTGGGTTCAGAGGGTGCATCATTAATGACATGTTATTATTTAATTATTAGATGAATTATTTCTCCCTTCCATATTTATAAAAGATTATATATTGGAACATTGATTGAAATAGAACTATCAGATTAAACTAAATGGCTATGGTATAACAAAAAATTTATTTCATATAGTCAAATAAATACATATAAATCATATATGTTAAAGACCCAGGTGTGCAACCTACTTGATGATGTATCATGGAAAGTGATTATATTACATAGTATGTTATCATGTGTGGTTTTCAATGTTGCAACATAAAATTCCTTCTCTTGGGTGCCTTAACCCATTACATGACAATCATTCTAGACAATAAGAATTCCCACCAAATTCCAATGAGAAAGAAGCCTATAGGTTCACACACTAAGTGTTTCTCCTAATCTCAATTAAATTATATTTGAATTTAATTAGTCCCTAGTCTGAGTAGTAATTTTATTTAGTAATTATTGATCAAATAGAATAAATAAATATTTATTCACATGATAATAAATAATTGAAAAATATAAAATAATTATTTATAAATAAAAAGGGGAAATAGTGGACCAATATTGTCTCTGGTGATAAATATTAATTTTCAAGATGGTAAAATAATATTCATAATTGTACCAGTTAGTTCACTCCATGAGAAAATAATTTTATTATTATTATTATTACATTAAATGGGGTCATATAATTTTTATTTTGTTTTTTAATTATCATTGTGAAATTAAATAATATTTAACTCTATCCCTATCTCTATAAATAGATTATTATGACTATTTTAAATAGGTTGATCAAAATTGGGAATCCTTTTACACAAAAAAAATACAGAACTCTTTCTCAATACTATTGAATGAATTATAGATTCTTCATCTGTAATGGCCAAGACCCTCATGGTCCATCCCTTTGCCAAATTTCGGATCCAAAGGATGGCGTCTCGATAGCAGGATGTCATTTCGGTGCGCGACACGATTGGTGTGACCGATCGGTGTGTCGTCGATCGGTGCGATTGATCGGTGCGACCGATCGGTTTGTCGTCGATTGGTGCGACTGATCGGTGCGACCGATCAGTGTGTCACCAATTGGTGCAACCGATCATTGTGTCACCGATCGGTGTGACATGATCAGTGTGTCCCCAATCGGTGTGACCGATCGGTGTCACACAGCCTTGTCGAGTTTTTCTTCTAAAGTTTTTTCCGTAACGCCACTTTTAAGCCTTTTTAACCTTTTGGAAGTGGTTAAAGGTCATTTTTAGCCCCAAAATCAATGTTTAAAATTCCTAAGAGTGGGGAGACCCTAAATGGAGCTAGCTGTGTGTCTGTGTAATGTTTCCCTATATTTATATAAAATCCTTTAAGTCACAGCTGTTACCACCTTTTCCAAATGAGAGTTATTAAACAACAATTAATTCAGTCGTGTGTAACCACACTACCACGTGGTGAAACCACGATCCGACTTTAAATCCGTTCAAATTTCCATATCCTGTAACAATGGGATATCATCCTTATATCACATGGGAATTCCTTCTTCTTCTTCTCTTGGATAGACTCCTTTTCTTCCTTGTTCGTTTGGAGTTCCCCTTCCCGAGGCAAGTGGTGCACCTGTGCCGGATCCTTTCTGCTCCTACTTGGAGTCTTGGACGCTCCTCCCCTGCAAGTCGTGCATCCCCAGTTCTTGGTGCACGGAGAATAACTTCGATCATTCATCAAATAAGTAGATATTTTCCTTCGTCTCTTCTTACTGTGTATCATTCGGTGTGGGTACTCCACTGATTCTGTGGAAATGGATGAAACCAATCCTTAACAAATATAATAAACAGACTATTAAAGAATGATGGGGTGTGTTTGAAAATTATACTATACTCTTTTATAATTTCTATATGTTGTGAATTGTATGGGATTATGCTCACTGAAAATCACGATCGTTGGTGGTCTTTCCTTGCACACTAATGAACCCTTGTCTTCTGTGATGATTAAATGACTGTAACATGAAAATTGGTTAATCACCTAAACTCAGTTGGTTAAATGGATTCCCAATGAACATTAATCCTTGTGTGGTCACCCCGGTTACCTAGAAGAAAGAAGAATCTAATGAATGATGTGATTGAATCTGGAAGTTTCCATGCATTGTTTGGTAGTGGGTGTGCTTTCTTGCTTGATGTTTATGAGGTGAGGTGGATGAGGATGGGATCCTCTATTGTGGTACGATTTTTGGTTTTGAAGCTGAAGTCGTGTGGGGCTGTATCTCAAGGCTTGGTTTGGTTCCAGTACTTTGAGGGATCTCACTGATCCTTTTGTTGTTGTGACTTCACAAGAGAACCGGGTGTGAATGCTTAAATTGATGTTTAGGTGTTTCCCTTTCTCTGGCTTGTGGTTGTTCCAATTAGATTTCACAGTAGTGCAGAATTTACATAAATGGGATCAATTGAACATGAAAACAAGAATGGGTTGAATGGGGAATTGTTATTGGGAGTGAGTTGTGACTTGGTCGTGAGTGTTGTGCCTTTCTATTATGAAGAAATAGTAATGACGGTGTTTGTGCTTAGGTTGGGTTTGGAAACCCTAGGTTGGGATGAGTTCCTATTACCTATATATGTATATATTTGTAGTTTTTATGTTCCTTATGCGCACCCCACCCAAGTTGAGCACTTGGTGCCGAACACCCCCATTTCATGGGGGAGGGTTTTTTTTTCCAACACTCCTATGAGTGGCTGGTTATTAGCTCATTTCTGCTCCCTTTCCCGAATAGCCCAAGACTCTTTGGGTAGGCTGTGACAGCTTGAGGTCCATTATAGCCCATGATTCTTTGGGCAGGGTAGTTATGGTTGTTTCCCCATGTGTGTGCGAACCGGTTGTTTCCCAAGAGTCTTCGGGATGAGGCCCAGGTGTCTTTACGCGTGGCAGTAGTTGTTATGACCTAGGTGTTGCAGGCATGGTTACACGTAGTGATTGTGGCCTAGGTGTTTGCGAGTGGGATGGTGGTTGTGGCCCAGGTGTTTTTGGGCGGGATGTGTGGTTATGGTCCAGGTGTGTGCGGGCGGGGTGTGGCAGTGGAACTGCGGTGAGAATGGCGGGATTGGTTTGATGCCTAGGACGTCTTCAATGACCAGTGGGAAAGTGGCACGGGGTACCCAAATAACGATGTGTTGTTACTATACATTACTTGACTTTCGTTATTTGGGGAGTGTGCCTTGGTGAGGTTTGGGTGGATAGTTTTCCTTACTAAGTGCTTGGTTATCTCTTTTCTCACAGGGCATTAGAATGCCTCCCCACTTGTGCACGAGATTCTTTTCTTTTCCCTACTGAGTATACTTCTATACTCACCCTACATATATAAAACTTCTTTCAGGTTTCCAGGAGGACTTCAAGGATCATGAAGGGTTGTACTAGCTCAGACGTTTGGATAGTTGTAGTTTTTGTTTTCCTTTTATTTGGTACTTTACCTTGTTGTCTCCTGTTACTTTGTGGCATTTACTTTTGTAACATGCATATGGGTATGGTTTTCATTGGCTTTACTTTTATCTTCAGTTTTGGTGTTGTTGGGATTTACTATCTTATCTCCCAATCCTAATAAAGAAAAAGGGTAATTCCTTCCATATTGTGTGTGATTATATACCCTTGGTGCTAGTCGCCACTGCAGGTCCTACTGAAGGTGGGTCTCATGGGTCATTATCTCTCCTTCAACTTGAAGAAGGAAGGGTCTGGTGATCTGTTGTCCCTTCCCTCATCTTGGTGAAGGTGGGTCGTGAAAAAATGGTATCAAAGGTCGAAGGTTCAGAGATAGGATGCAGTCTGGGGTTAGGCACATTGAGGGTTGCATGGGATGGTAGGGAAGCAGTTTTGGGTTATCTTGGTGTGTGAAATAGGCCAAGGAAGACTGGCTAGGACATGGGATTTTAGGGCCCCCTGTGATCCGATGCAAGGACTCTGGGCCTATCGAACGACCAAGTAAGGCTACACTGATTGCAGGGTAGAGACCCTAGGGAAGCTACATGCATCATAATGACTTGTGTTTTTGTGTTACATGGGTATTTTGGGATTTAAAATGAATAATAAGTCTAATAAAACTTAAGAACAATATTCTACACTACTCGGGATTAGGCATTCCTTGTTTACCTTGCAGCTATGGCACCTAGGAGATGACCATGAGTAGTACGAGAGATCGAGGCTCAGGAGGTTGACATGGTCAATCGGAAGAGGAATGACCGAGAGGAGGAGGACGATCAGTGGTAGAGTACGCTTCGTGCCTTTCAGCGGCAGACCCTCATGAAGTACGAGTGTAGCATCTCTGACGTGGAGACCGAGAGCTGGATAGAGGAGCTGGTGATAGCTCTTATCTTGATCCAGGATCCGATGGAGTACTGGGTCCCTCTGGCAGTAAGCCAGATGTGTGGAGCAGTGCTTCAGTGGTGGATACTTTATCTTGGGGAGAAGAGGGAGGCTGAGGTGACATGGACTGATTTCGAGAAAGAGTTCCGGGTGGAATTCCTCTCTTCCAAGATTAAGGCTCAAAAGAGGCAGGAACTACTCCCCCTCCAACAGAGGAGTATGTTAGTGAGAGATTTGGGAATCAAGTTCATGGATCTCATTCTCTTTTCTCCTGACCTCTTTTAGGATGAGGAGTCTCGAGCGAGACATTTGGAGGAGGCACTTAGACCTTCTCTCCAGTATACAGTTACTCCCTCCACCCTAACGACGTACTTGGAGGTCCAGAAGAAGGATGAAGTGGTGGAAAGGATGCACACTTTGGGAGGTGTATCTTGAGAGGGAATAGAGTTGGGCTCGTCAAAGGGGAAGGTCGTCAGCAGTAGGCATCCAGCGTCAGGGCCCTCTAGGTTTCCACCAGAAGGAAGCAGGCCTCAACAGTTCTAGTTCCGATATCCTGACCCTCTCCCTTTCCTCTCAAGCCCAGGCCGAGATGATTCATCTGTGGAAGCCATGGGCACCTTCAAAATCAGTTCCCAGATAGTGTAAAGTACAGCGGGGGTGGGCAGGTTCAATTCCCACCTCAGCAGTAGTAGTTTCCATCTAGGTCCTTTCAACCGCAGCAGCAGGGGCAGCAAGCTCCCGCTCCTCCGAGGGCAGGCGTTGCAGGAGGAGGCCGGACTTCGGGCGCTCCTCAAGGACCTCAGCCAGGTAATGTTCGGGGAGGTGTTCGACAGCCAAGAGGTAGAGGAACTAGGTGTGGGCAGTTGCACGCCACATAGGTAGTAGTTCTAGCAGGTCCAGAAGTCGTTCGAGGTACGATCAGCTTATTTAGTACTCTTGTCTATGCCTTGTTCGATACAGGAGCTCCGTTCTCTTTCGTTTCACCCTGTTTGGCCCGTGCTCTGGGTTTAGACGCTGAGAGACTTCCAATTCCCCTGGTGATAAGCACGCCATTTGGAGGTCATACCGACTTGTTTTATGTTTGTCGAGGGTGTAAATTGATGATAGGGCCACATCAGTCTATCAGGGATCTTATAATGTTGTAGATACATCCATAAAATGTCATCCTAGGAATTGAATGGATGTTCTCTATATGTGTCGTCATTGACTACTTCCGAGTAAGGGTCATGTATTCAGATTTAGGCAGCCGACGTGTAACCTTCATCGGTGATCGGGGTTGCCAGAAAAGCAGCAGGTGAGAGGAGCCCCTCCTTTCCTTGTTAGCTGCACTATCAGTGGAGTCAGTGGATGCAGAAATGGTGGAAGTCCCAGGGATCATTGGTGAGTTTATGTAAGTCTTCCCTAAAAAGTTGGAGACTCTACCCCCTTGATGTAATGTTGAGTTCAGGATAGACTTGCAACCCAGTGCCCATCCGATTTCGATGTCTCCCTACTGGATGGCACCTTCCGAGTTGCAGGAGTTGCGGATTCAGATTGATGATCTGATGAATAAGGGTTTTGTTCAGCCAAGTGTGTCACCATGGGGTGCTCCAGTATTATTCTCAAAGAAGGAAGATGGTGGTCTCAGGCTGTGCATAGACTACTGGAGACTGAATCAGGTAATGGTCAAGAACTGTTACCCTCATTTGAGGATAGACGACCTTTTCAACTAGTTAAAAGGGGAAAGGTGGTTCTCCAAGATTGACCTATAGTCGGGATATCACCAGCTGAGGGTGAAAGAGGGTGACATCTCGAACACAACCTTCAGGTGAAAATATGGGCACTTTGATTTTGTGGTCATGTCGTTCGGCATCATGAACGCTCCAGCTGTGTTTATGGGGATCATGAACTCCATATTCTGGGAATACCTGGATCGGTTTGTAATTGTGTATATTGACGACATCCTGATCTACTCAAGATCAGAGGAGGATCACGCTGAGCACCTGAGAACGGTTTTGGAGGTCCTCCAACAGCACTAATTCTATGGGAAGTTTTCCAAGTGCAGGTTTTGGACACTAGAAGTGCACTTCCTTGGGCACGTGGTGTCCGAGCATGGAGTGGTGGTGGATCCATCAAAGGTCGAGGCGATTGTTTCTTGGGAAGCACCCAAGGATATGGCAGAGGTTTGTAGTTTCCTTGGACTGTTAGGCTGCTATCGAAGGTTCGTGCCCAACTTCTCCTTAGTTGCATCACCTTTAATAACTTTGACCAAGAAAGACTGGGCTTTCGTGTGGAATGGGCGGTGTGAGGTAGCCTTCAGCTATCTGAAGGAGAAGTTGGTAAGTTCCCGAGTGCTGAGGTTTCCAAAAGAATGGGAGGCGTATTAGGTGTTCTGTGATGCTTCAGGACAAGGCCTCAGGTGTGTGCTGATGCAATGAAAATGGGTGATCTCTTATGGGTCTAGATAGTTACGTCCCCATGAGTGAAATTATTCTACCCATGATTTGGATCTTGCAGTGTTGGTTTTCTAACTAAAGTTATGGTGGAATTACCTCATCAGGATGCACTTTGTGGTTTTCACGGATCACAAAAGCTTGAAGTATATCTTCTCCCAGCAGGACTTGAACTTATGGCAGTGAAGGTGGATGGAGTTCCTTCAGGATTTCAACATTGAGATTTCCTACACCTTAGGAAAAGGGAATGAGGTGGTTTATTCCTTGAGTAGGAAATCGCAGAAGGATGTGGTTCGATAATCAGCATATTCTTGGAATGCGATGGAGGAGTTGGCTTCCCTACACCCGGAGGTACGGGATGATGGTGGTAGAGGTTTTCTGTTTCAGATGATAGTGTAATCATCTCTCCTATGGCTGGTGGAAGAGTCTCAGTGGGGAGACTTAGAGAGTGAAGTGATGCGCGATCGGACTAACCAAGGAAGTGCTCCAGAAGGATAGACGGAGGATGGTCAGAATCAGATGCCTTTCTGAGGGGAAATATTTTTCCCAGAGGTGATGCGCAAGAGGTTTCTTGGTGAGTTCCACAAATCACCCCTAGCGGTGCACCCGGGGTTTCCAAGATGTACCAGGGTCTGAGGAGTCATTTTTTGTGGCCCGCGGTAAAGCGGGTGGTGGTAGAGTTCGTGGAAAAGTGCCTAGTGTGTCAGCATGTGAAGGCTAAACACCGTGTTCCATGCAGTCTGTTACAACTTTTATATATCCCCGAATGGAAGTGGGATGACATCTTGATGGATTTCGTCACAGGACTACCTAAGGATCAACAAGGCGGTGATGCTATTTGGGTAGTGGTGGACCGGTTGACGAAATCGGCTCACATTCTGGTGATCAAGGAGTTAAGTTCAGTGGATGCCTTAGCGTGGAGTTATGTGGATGAGGTAGTGCGGTTACATGGATATCTGAGGTCCATAGTCTCGAATAGGGATGAAAGGTTTACCTCACAAGTTTGAAGAGGATTTCAGCCTGCTTTTGGCACCCAGCTACGTCTTAGCACAACTTTCCACCCCCAGACAGATGGACAGACAGAGCGCACCATCCAGACAATGGAGGATATGGTACGGGCATGTATCATAGACTTTTGGGGATCGTGGTTGTGGAACTTTCCTCTAGTAGAGTTTGCCTACAATAATAGTTATCACTCTACCATTCGAATGGATCCGTGCGAAGTCTTTTACGGAAGTCCATGTCACTCACCCGTGTGTTGGACCGAGGTTGAGGAAACAAGTGTTGATGGCCCGAAATTGGTGTAGAGCACAATAGAGAAGGTTCAGCTTATACGGGGGAGAATAAAGGTGGCTCGGGACCGGCAGAAGTAATCTGCCAATAATAGGAGGAGACCCTTGGAGTTCGAGGTTGGGGACCACGTATTCTTGAAGTTCTCCCCTCAACGTGGACAACATAGGTTTAGCGGGAGGAGTAAGCTTTATCCAAGGTTCATCAGACCCTTAGAAGTGTTTCGGTGGGTTGGATAAGTGGCTTATCTGCTAGAGCTACCACCGCCTCTACTGAGAATACATGATGTCTTCCATGTGTCACAACTCCGATGATATCTACATGATGATTCACATGTCCTCGACTAGGGAAAGCCGGACATCAAGGCCGATGTGAAGTTTGCAGAAATGCCTGTGAGAATTGAGTATTGTGAGGAGAAGTTTCTCCATGGATGGACCATTCCTTTATTTCATGTGTTGTGGAGACATGGTGGGATCGAAGAGAGTACCTGGGAACTGGAGGAACAGATGCGCGCCCAATACCTAGATCAGTTTTGGGTTTTGTTCTGTTTTTTGTACTTGTTTCTGATGGAACACTTTACCTTGTTAACTATTGAATGTATGGTTTTCCTTATTCTCTTGATGCATGTGAAAAGTCTTGACTGTGGGGAGGGTAGGAACCGATCCCTAATCAAGACACATTATGGTGGATGCGATTAAACCCATGTGGTTGAGTCAGTGTTTCCCAAAGTAGATAATATCTTGACATGGAGGAAGAAACTCCCTAACCCATATGACTAGATAGCTTGACCCTTGAATGTAGTGTGTTTTCTTAAGGGGGAGGTGTTTCTATATGTCGATGAGGTTCACTCTTGAGAAGTATCTTTCGGGGTGGTTGTTTGGACCCCCCCCCCCCTCTTTCTTTCGGGTCTAGTTTTGATTCTCGAGGACGAGATTAGTTTGAGAGGTATCAAATGTAATGGCCAAGACCCTCATGGTCCATCCCTTTGCCAAATTCTAGATCCTAAGGATGGAGTCTCGGTAGAAGGACGTCATTTTGATGTGTGACATGATCAGTGAGACCGATCGGCGTACCACGATCAGTGTGACCGATCGGTCTGTCACTGATCAGTGTGACACGATTGATGCAACAGATTAGGGGGTCATCGATCGGTACGACCGATCGGTGCGACCGATCGGTGTGTCTCTGATTGGTGCGATTGATCGGTGTGTCACCGATCAGTGTGACACGATCGATGTGTCACTAATCGGTGTGATCGATTGATGTCACACAGCATTGTCGAGTTTTTATTCTACAGTTTTTCCCGTAACGCCACTTTTAAGCCTTTTAACCTTTTAGAAGTTGTTGAAGTCCATTTTCGGCCCCATATTTAAAAGTACTAAGAGTGGGGAAACCCTCAATGGACCCAGCTATTTGTCCATGTAATGTTTCCCTCTATTTATATAAAATCATTTAAAGTCACACTTGTTACCACCTTTTCCCAATGAGTAATTAAATAACAATTAATTCAGTCATGTGTAGCCACCCAACCGCATGGTGAAACCATGATCCGACTTTAAATCCGTTCAAATTTCTGTATCCCATAACAATGGGATCTCATCCTTATATCATACAGCAATTCCTTCTTCTTCTTCTATTGGCCAGTCTCCTTTTCTTCCTTGTGCATTTGGAGTTCCCCTTCCCGAGACAAGTGGTGCGCCTATTCCGGAGCCTTTCTGCTCGTCCTTGGAGTCCCGGATGCTCCTCCCATTCAAGTCGTGCATCCCCAGTTCTTGGCTCATGGAGAAGAACTTCGATCCTTGATCAACCAAGTAGGTATTTTCCTTCATCTCTCCTTACTGTGTATCATTCAGGGTGGGTATGCCACTATTTCTATGGGAATGGATGAAACTGAACCTTAACAAAGATAATAAACAGACTGTGAAAGAATGATGGGGTGTGTTTGACAATTCTTCTATACTCTTTTATAATTGTTATATTTTTTGAACTGTATGGGATTATACTAACTAGAAATCATGGTCTTTGGTGGTCTTTCCTTGCACACTAATGAACCCTTGTATTCTTTGATGATTAAATGATTGTAACATGGAAATTGGTTAATCACCTAAACTCGGATGGTTAAATGGATTCTCAGTGAACATCAACCCTTGTGTGGTCACCCTGGTTAACCAGCAGAAAGAATAAACTAATGAATGATGTTCTTGAATCAGGAGGTTTCCTAAATCTGTTTGGTAGTGGGTGTTCTTTCCTTCTTGATGTTTATGAGGTGAAGTGGATGAGGATGGGATCCTCTATTGTGGTACGATTGTTGGTTATGAATCTAAATCCATGTGGGGATGTATCTCAAGGCTTGGTTTGGTTCCAATAATTTGAGGGATCTCATTGATCTATTTGTTTTTGTGACTTCACAAGAGAACCGAGTGTGAATGCTTAAATTGTTTTTTAGGTGTTTCTCTTTCTATGTCTTGTGTTTGTGCCTATTAGATTTCCCAGTAGTGAAGAATTTACTTAAATGGGATCACTTGAACATGAAAACAAGAATGGGATGAATGGGGAATTGTTCTTGGGAGTGAGTTGTGACTTGTCCGTGAGTGATGTTCCTTTATTTTATGAATTAATATTAAAAAGGGTGTTTATGCTTAGGTTTTCTTTGGAAACCCTAGGTTGGGATGAGTTCTTGTTACCTATATATGTATATATTTTTAGTTTTTATATTCTTTATTCACACCCCACCCAAGTTGAGAACTTAGTGCCGAACACCCCCCTTTCATGGGGGAGGGTGTTTTTCCTAACACTCCTATGAGTGGATGGTTATTAGATCCTTTATGCTCCCTTTCCCGAATAGCCCAAGACTCTTCGGGTAGGCTGTGAAGGCCTGAGGTCCATTATAGACCAAGACTCTTCGGGCAGGGTAGTTATGGTGGTTGTCCCAGGTGTGTTCGGGCAGGTTGTTTCCTAAGAGTCTTCGGGATGAGGACCAGGTGTCTTCGGGCATGGAAGTAGTTGTTCTGGCCCATGTTTTGCGGGCATGGTTAAGCATGGTGTTTGTGGCCCAGGTGTTTGCAGGCGGGATGGTGGTTGTGGCCCAGGTGTTTGCAGGCAGGATGTGTGGTTATGGACCAGGTGTGTGCGGGTGGGGTGTGGTAGTGGGACTACGGTGAGAATGGAAGGATTAGTTCGACTCATTGGATGTCTTCAATGACCAGTGGGAATGTGGTGCGGGGTACCCAAATATTGATGTGTTGTTACTATACATTACTTGAATTGCATTATTTGGGGAGTGTGCCTTGGTGAGGCTTGGGTGGATAGTTCTCCTTGCTAGATTCTTGGTTATCTCTTTTCTCACAGGGCATTAGAATGCCTCCCCACATGTGCACGAGAGTCTTTGGTTTTCCCTACTGAGTATACTTGTATGCTCACCCTACGTATATAAAACTGCTTTCAGGTTTCCAGGAGGACTTCAGGGATCGTGCAGGGCCATACTAGCTCGGACGTTAGGATAGTTGCAGTTGTTGTTTTCCTTTTCATTGGTACTTTACCTTGTTGTCTCCTTGTACATTGTGGCATTTACTTTTGTAACATGCATATGGGTATGGTTTTATTTGGATTTACATTTATCTCCAGTTTTGGTGTTGTTGGGATTTACTATCTTATCTCCCGACCCTAATAAAGAAAAAGGGTAATGCCTTATATATTGTGTGTGATTCTATACCCTTGGTGCTAGTCACCACTCCGGGACCTATTGAAGGCGGGTCTCGGGGGTCATTATATCTCCTTCAACTTGAAGAAGGAAGGGTCTGGCGATCTGCTATCCCTTCCCTCATCTTGGTGAAGGCGGGTCGTGACATCATCCTACTTGAATATCTCTAAAATGATATTTCATAGAATATTATTTAAGACTAAATTAATCATCACAGTAATAAATACAAACACAACATGATGATCGAACTTCTATGCTACTACCCAAAAATCAATCGACGTTGTTTTGAGATCAATGGAACATGTGTAGATCACCGGTAAAAATATTCTACACTTGAATCCTAAAAATGTAATAATATTCAACAAAATATGGTTTCACAGTATCTAAATCATCATCTAAGAAAGATATCTGGACCTAGGTATTATTCCGTCTGATATATATAATTTAATTATTAATTGAACATGAACTATTACATTCATGGTTCAAAAGACCCTCTTTTTAATATTATTTGGAAATATTTCATTGCTCGTGTTTTTTATATATTTTAAAATATGAAAATGATCCATAGAATACAAAAATTACTGATTTTCATGAGGAACCAAAAGATTCATCATTGATAAAAACATCTTCATGGGGATATGATATAGGAAGGGTGATTGTGGATATTTTTTGATCCTATCTATAGGAAATTGTATTCATCTATATTATTGATTTCATATCAAGATTATCATTATGTTACTGCATGCATCCATTTTATAGATAATTGTTTTCAGAGAGATAACATGAGTGTGGTATATGTGATTATTAGGTTCACTGCCCCTAAAATTTGACTAGATGAATTATAGGTTTTAGATAGAGAAGTAGGTTCTTTTGAGTGGACTTATAATGCACAACTTTATTATTTAAACATTGAATATTATAAAGATTATGTGAATAAAAATCCATGAAAATTTATAGATATAGGAGGTAGGGTTTTGGGCCCAGAATTAATTTGTTTGGTGATATGTTTTCTACTGATAAAATATCTTCAATATAGAATTTGAAGTCACAATCAAAGCTTGAATAATTTTCAAATTATAGAGATAAAAGGGAAACATACCTTGTAACTTGTAGAGATTTATCTACTCATATGTCTCAGTAAGACCTAGCTATGGGGATCATCATTAATACCACTTTTAAAGACGTTGTGGCTATTGTTTCAAAGAGAAAAGTTGAAGTCCTAAAACACCATCTGATGAAATCCATATGGTTTCCATATTCATTGAAGTGCATTAAAATGACTATAATGAAAATCCTTGGTAAAGACTCCCTTATAGGTGGTGTATTCACCCAAGAGGATGATGATCCAGAGGTAGGATTCCTCTTCACAACACGAGTATGATATATAAATTCATTTTCATAAGTAATCAAATATTACATGACTAATTGAAATTATTGTATATGGTTTCTAGTTATTCTTATAGACATCTAGGAACTCCTATATATTTTTATTTTAATCTTTTTTTTCTCTACTTAGGTTTTTTCTTTTATAATGATGAGGGTAATACTTCACGTATGAAAACATCCTCATCTCGTGGACTACATTTCAATTTTCATGTAATGTGGGTAGACTCTTTGAATCGGGACTTTTTCTGTTTTGATTTCAGAATAATTATATATATATTTATTTATTTATTTATTTAAAATATATTTTAAGTATTTTTTAGTAGTGAAAGAAGCGTAATCCTTTCATTATAATGATTAAATTAAATTATAATTATATTATGATTAGATATAGTTATAAATTAATATTATTATTAAAATATAATTTAATGTTTAATTAATATATTAAACATAATTTCACCTAATATTAATAATTATTAATATTTTAATTAAAAATATTTTTGTTTAAAAAAGGATACTTTTAAAAAACATCTATTTTTTCATGTGTCTGAGCCACCATTGATATAATTTTCGATGTGTTGATTATTGACCAATGTGTATCTCCACTCCCTTAATAGATGAAACTAATATTATTATTCAAAATTAATAATTTTTATATTTATATTACCATTTATTAGTAATTTTTAGTTATAAAGAATTGAACCAATTACATAATTTCAAGAAATTTTATCAATTTGTTATGTTTCTTGAAAGGTAGAGTGGATCGTATATTATGAGAACAAATATCATGAAATACAAGATACATCAACCAATTTGAAAAAAAATTCCAACCAAAAATGATGATCCTCTAAGAGTCTCCTAGTAGCCAAATGATAACCCTCACTATTTTCCTCCATTTCAGTAAAGTTAAAAGAGAAATTCACATAGTGGAGCTACATGGAAAATATTATTGAGACCAAGAGTCCAAAAGGTTGGAGGCTGGCCTTGAGCATAGATATATCATTAATTATAGAAGGGTAGTTTGATTCCATCATGACAGTGTCCCATACTTTCTCAAAAAATAATTTCATGCCAAAAATTACTTCTTTTTATTCCGTAATCGAAGGTTGGAAGGAAACCTATAGAGATTTCAGGCATGCATCAATGATTAAACTACCATATTCGTGAACTACATTATCGAGACTGGTGATGCCTTTTTCTGAGGGTGACACATTCACATTGATTTTTAGAGTTCCTAAGAAGAGGGGCTCCATGTGACAAAGATAAGAAATCTCATTGCACTATGATTTAGGTGATCATAGGGATAAGAAATCATGTTGGGTTATCCATCAAGTTTCTCACATGTAGAAATGTCACATATGATCATTTTGATGAAAATATTTTTACAAGGGGAACTTAATTATTTTAAACAACTCGATTATCATTTTTTATTTTCATTTTCATTTACTGACTATAAAATCCATCATACCAAACATGTCATAATTAGTTGGATCCTATTAATTTTTAAAAAAAATAATAATAATAATGTGTAATAAAATAAATATAAATTTTGATAAGATATTTTTTTCAATATTTATTTCTCCATTAATTTTTTTGAATTATTTCTATTTTTTATTAAAAGTGGGTTCTGGTCTAAACACCAGAACATAGAGCATTATTCAAATAGAAAGAGGCACAAACAAGTTACAACAAACGAAAAGAGGGCAATTTTCTAGAGTCCTTAATAAAAGAAGGAATCAACTCTGGCGGGAGTTCATTCTTCCAAGTGATCTCATGAGAGACTCCCATGTTGGCAAGCCCATCAGCGATCATATTAGCCTCCCGATAGGTATGATTGGCAATAAAGTTGAGATCGTTGAGTGCAGCGAGGCAGTCCATCCATCTGGGGGTGAGAGACCATGCATGATGGAAATCACCCTTCTAGATGGCTTGCACAATAGTAGTGGAGTCTCTCTCGATCCAGATATTCGTCCAGTTGAAAAGCTTTGCATAAGAGACGGCATGAATGGTAGCAAGCATTTCTGCCTCCAACGCAGAATCATTTACGCAGCTTCCAAAGAAACATCCGAGGATCTGGTCCGGATGGTCTCTGAAAATACCTCTGAATCCAACAAGTCCAGGATTTCCCTTTGAAGCTCCGTCCACATTTACCTTAATCCATCCCAGAGGAGGTGCCTGCCAGAAAACTTCAATAGTGTAGCGTGGCTTCGAGAAGATACCTTTGACACCAATTCGGTGAAGGGTTTCAAAATCTATGACAGAATTATCACAAAATTCTTTTTGGATCGTAGCCACTTCCTTTATAGCCAGCAGAATCCTCATTTTACCTATATTAATATTAAAAGAGTTATTGTTGAAAAAATAATCATTTATACCATACCATTGTATATGTAGAAGCTCTGAAACATCAGTAAGAAAGAGATTCTTGATTTGTGGAGATCTTGGGAATTCCAACGTTCTTTTCAGTTGAAATTCAATTTATTATATGAATAATTAAAAAATTATTTTGTCCAAAAAGAGAGTGTTAATTTTTTATTTTTCTAACATTACATAATTTTATATTTTTATAATTAAAATATTCAATTATATTATAAAATTTTATATGTTCTATATAAAATATTGTTTATTTTAATACTTTTTTATATGAAATTTAAACTATGAAAAAGAATTTATTTTTTCGTTTTTTATAATTTTTTATAACAGTATGTTATTTTATTTCTTCAATAAAAAATTATTTATTTGGTATATGTTGTATTTCATCAAAATTTTATTTCATAAATTATCATTTTATTTTCAAGTGAATAAATAATTCTTTTTTATACAATGTTATAAACATTAAAATGATAAATTATTGTTTTGTTGTTTTTTTAATATTTATTCATATTGGTATAGATTTAAATTATTTATCTAAATTATTTTTCAAAACTATGAAATTACTTCCCAGTTTTAAGATATTTCATTTTATATTAAAAAAATTAAATCTGTTTCATGTTATTAGTATGTTGCTTCCACAAAATGGATGTACTATTTCTATATTTTGTTTCATTATTTAAATTATATATTAATAATTAATTTGTTAAGGTTCTCATATTTATAAGTAAAGGAAACAACACACACCCAAGAGACAATAAGAATATGTCACGCCATTCTCCCAGGGTTGACCCAATCCACAGGTTCCACATTAACAATAATTATTATAAATAATAATAATAAATCATTGTAATTTAATTGATAATATTCAATATAAAAATTAATATCAATGATAATTTAATTAATAATGAATAAATACTAATTAATTAATTATTATATTATTTATTTATTAATAATAATTATATTATTAATTAAATTAATATTTACATTATCAATTAGTATTAATTAAATTACGTGTAATATTATTAGTTAAATTAATATTTAAATTACTAAAAATTTCTAATGATTATTATATAATTATTATTGGTTATTATTAATTGATTTATTATTAATTATATAATTTCGAAGAAAATAGATCATGCTTCAAGGCCTTGTATCCTAATAAAACAGAAGTTACATGATTAATAGGGAAGGTGTTAAAATTTTATATTTCTTATAAATACAAATAATGTTTAAGGGACACCATCAAACCATGTATAGGAATCACAAGATATTCTTTTATTCTCGAGAGAATCTATTTAGAAATTGTCTTTATCGAAAATATGAGTGACAACCATGTTAATTATAGTCGTATTAATAGTTTTTTTCATTTTTAATGACATTATTAATTAGTATTAGTTACATTAAAAATATTTATACCCACTCTGTTGGTGTGGTTAGTTTTAGTTGGGTGGGAATTAGTTATAAATTATAGGGCCAAGCCTCAGATTGGGTATATTTCTTCAATTTCATGAGTTGTAAACATGATTTGAATAATATTTTCTATTATTAATTACATTTTATTAATTATAATTTTTATTATAATTTTTTATAGGTATAGGGGATTACAAAATCAAAACATGCACACATGTAGCATGCTCAGTGGATCACGGCTCATCCCTCCCACAAGGATTGGAAGACAGATATTGGACCTATTTTATTTCTCATTGATGACCCTTGAAGGGACACGATGATGAATACCTAAAGGACCTAGGGTATGTTAGGTCAAACACCCGACTCTTTTCACACCAGCATGCAACATAGTCATCCTAATTGCAACATAGCTTGGTTTCCTAGTGTCTAGGTGCCATGGTAGCGGTATCCAAACCCAAACCAACCTGATTAACCTAACCCATCCCAAACATGTTGGGTTGGGTTACACATTACATAATGATGTATTAAGATAGTTTTATTTTTGTCAGGTTAGTTTTGAGTACAGTTATAGTTTGGAAAAATAAAGAACCACCCCACCATAATAAAAACAAAAAATTCAAAATTTATTTACTATAGGTATCAGTCACTCCACTTCCCTCTTATCACCTATTGGAGAAAAACTACTTCCTTAATAAATGCTTTATCTATTCAAAAAATTGTGTTCGATTAAAATATTTATTGAATTTGTTTGGATGCATGTTTATTTGAATATATGTATTTTATATTAGTATATACAACATATAGTACATTTTATAGGTCATATATAATTTATTTATACATTATAAGTAATGAATTTTTGTCTAATCAAAATGGATTGGGTTCTCAGTGTGATTATATATTACTTTTTTCATGAATTTTTTTTAACATTTATTAATTGAAGTTAGTGGGGGTTTCTAGCTGTTTTGTATTTAGAATATTTAAAATGTCCTAAATATAATTAGTTTTAATTTAATAAAATTATTTATAGTTTTATATTATTTTTTATTATAATTTTTCTTTACCTGACATATTAAATCCATCCCAACCCCCAATGTGGTGGAGTGGGCCATGTCATTATGAAACAATGTCTCTGACCTGAACAAAACCAACTTGACCACTTATGAATGGTTTAGGTGCCAAATTTATGAAAACCCATCCCAACCCTACCCATGGAAACCCTACATCCATGGCGTTGTGTCCCCTTTGGGTGTCTCTATGATTAACACCACATCATGGGGTTTTCAGGTTCCACATGGCATGTCCTATAGAGCTCCTAGTGAATCTCCCAAATGGTTACCACTACACCCATGATAATGATGATGTTCCCTGCCTATCGACATGTATATTCCCATAAGTCTCCCCATGGGGCCTTCAGTTATGCACCAAATCTCGCACCTCTGACTTGGGATACACCATCAATTCTCATCAACTACAACAGTGCCAATAAATCCACCACTCTTCATATATCCACCATAGATCCAGCACTAGTGGAATATGTAAAGGGAAAAACAACCCTAATTTGAAATTTTTCAGGATGAATGATGGTTAAGTCAATCCTCCAAGCACCTAAAAAAATTATTCCTCATTACTGGAACTGATGACCATTGAGGACTTGGTATCTTCTTCTTTCTAGGTCCATAATTATGTGATGCTAGTGATTTTTCATCATAAAAATTTATGTAGTGTAGTAGAAACAACTTCATAGAGTTAAATATGGGGGAAAATATGATTATAGTTATAGCTTATCTTCTTTTAATCCTCCCTTCCACCCATCTCAGTGTATTAGAACATCATGGCATAGATCATCATGGTGACAATCCATTTTTTGGAGTTTATTATACTTATTTTATAAAACATTTAGTAGTCTTGGATATTCCCATGCACTGGATAAAAATAGATTATTTTTCTTTTTTATAAACTCATTTTGTTCTATATTATTTATATGAAAATTTTAAATAATTATTTGGAAAATTTTACAAATGTGTAAAGGAGGTTTTACTAGTCATAATTAATTAGATAGTTTTTATTTATAATCATGAACTGATTTTTAAATATTTTTAAAAAATTATATTTATTTATAGTTCAAAAATAATTCTAATAGAATTCATTAAAATTGGAAGAAATATTTCAAAAAATAAAAAACATATAAAGGCGGAGTACGTGGTAGATAAAAAGGATTTCAAAGAGGAAATTTGGATGAGAAGGTTGTTAGAGGATATCGGGCATAGATAGGAGAAAATTTCATTTTTTTGTGATAGTAATAGCACCATGAACAATGAAAGGAATCCATATTTTCATTCCAGTAAAAACAAATTATGGTATAGTATCACTTTGTATAAGATGTGGTGGAGTAAAGAAGTGTGGGTATGCAAAAAAATCATACAAAATAAAATCTGGTAGATTTCCAGATGAAGGTGATTAACTCTGATATGGTCATATGGTGTAGATCCTCGAGCGGCCTCATAGAAATGTGAGAAACATGGTTTGGAAGATATAAAGGAATTTTGTAGATTTGATTGGTTCTAAATAAAATATCTATGTGGGAGATGTGTCAGATGTTTATTCATTGGATGGCACCACCCCCTATTTTTTTCAAAAGGGTCTGGCAATGGTAGATGTGGTGGGTGACCAACCCCACCAAACCTAGTAGAAAAGAAGAGAAAGAAGGGGATAAGTATCCTATAAATATAGATATTCCCATGTGTTTTTAGCTTCAACTTCATTGATTCTCATCACCAATAGCATATCCCACTTTATACAGTATTTCTAAGTTATTTTCCCCACATATTCAATAGAGATACTTATGAGGGTTTTCTTCTTGTAATACTGAGGGAGTGTGTACCCACTTTTACCCATAGTGATTCGTCTTTTTTATATTGTTTTTACCCCTTTCATTTTAGGGGATTTTCCACATTACATCTGGTTTCAATTTTTTCTACATTTTTTACTATATTTTATCTAGTTATTATCATTGAACCAGCGACATAAGAATTTTTCAGTCTCAACAATTTGGATGTTATGTAGGATCAAATATTATTATTTCACTGATACCTCTATAGATCTTTCCCAAATATTTTGAAAACATGCCACCATTTCTGAACAACGTGTTGTGGGACTAATTTTCACAATAGTATGGATGGTGTGGTCTAAGCGTAATTACTGGGTATTTCAAAATTCATCAACTAGGTATCATTTTTTGTATGTTTGGTCTCTATAATGGGTGAATATATGGACATCATGCAAACTAGTATCCTTGTATAAGAGAGTTAGGATGGAGAATTTCGGCTGGGTTCCCCCGCTATGGGGGAACATTTGGATCAATGATGATGTTGTGGTGGGTCATGGATCAATTTTTGGGATGGAGACTAATATTTCGAAAGATAATAAAGAATTTTGGGATACCCACAATAATAATATCATTTATTTTTTGGGAAAAACTAACTACTAATGATCTTGTTTTTCTACAAGTTTTATCCTTTGAAATATCTTGTGGGTGGGATAATATCATTTGTGAATCAGATTTCATTTTTTTCATCAATGTTATTTTGGGTCAAATCAATGAATTTTAACCTCATGGTCTTATACTCAGAAATATTTTGGGCTCTGTCAGATTATTTTTATTTAGGCATGTTTATGAATATTAATATGGGAGTGAATATCATCTTGATCATAATTTATCTATGTTTCGGATGGAGTCTAAGGATCATTCTAGGGATAATAATTTTCTTGGTTGACTTTTTACTTCTATTGTTTGTGATAACCAACCAATATAAGGTCTTCCTTTCTATAAAAAATGAATGGAAACATGTTGGTCCTTTGAAAAACATGAAAACTCATATGAATGTCTCTTTTTCCAAGTAACAAATGTTTAGATCAAAATAATTACTTACTAACAAATAGAAATAACTCTATTACCAAAAGGTTTTCAAAAATCTTATCATAAGAAATTACAAAAGAAAAATCACAATCATGAAGGTGTCTTACAAAACAAGGAAAATTTTAATTTAAAGAAAACATTTTATCATGAAAGGTCATAAATTTTTTTAAAATTGTTTTCATAATTTATGAAATCAAAATATTACAATAGAAACCATTCTCAATCCTAGAATAAACATGTAGGTATCATGATACATTCTCATAACATTGCTCTTACAATCACCCTTAAAATTCAATAACCTACAAACATAATTCCAACTTCTTCATATGAATATTATATAAATAGTTAACTCAACCAATTTATAAGAGTAACTTATAAACAAGTAACCTCTTCCACTTCATAGGAGTATTAGAAAAAATTAATTATGTCTAAATTATATAATGCATTAGAGGGTTATAACAGACCCACAAATCATCATAAGAAATGTATAAGAACAATAACAAGAATACACAACATAAAAATTCCAATTCCATGGTAGCACTCATAAGAATTTCCATTTGAAACCATAAGAAAAAAAGTTTCAGTTATCACATCGAAACAAGATAATGTATTTTTTTCTTTTGACTATAGTGTAAAAACAAACAAAATAATAAAAAAAATGTGAATAAGATCTTGTTTAAAATCTAATTTTTAAAATATTTTTTTAAATATATGATGAAATTCATATCTAAAAAATTATTTATATATTATAGGTAGAGGGGATTATAAACCCCAAACAATAAACAACCTAGGAACCCCTATGGGATATGTCTCATCCCTACCTATAAAGAATGGAATGCATCAACTGAACCATTATTATTACATATCAATGTCCAAAATACTTAGGTAAATTTGGACTAAAGGACCCTATAGGAGATGTACTGATGTCCAAATGAGTAATCATGTGATATTATAAGTCATTAGTCATTCATTGTGCATTAACCCGCTTTCCAAAATTATTGCACAATATTCCTTAAACACACCATGCTAGATTACCAAACTATCCCACGTTAATGATACATATGGTTTAAGGGTTGGCCGATGGTTTCCAACAAACTTATATCACTTTCGAGTCTCCTACCCAACTATTGGTCACACATGTGTTGTTACAACATCCTAATATTTCATATGCTTTGATTACCAAAAATCCCCAAATGATTTACTGATGAATTTTCCATAAGTTATTTTTGTAAAATAATTTATATTTCCTTAATTATTATTTAGTTATAATTTTCTACTTCAACCTATGATCTTTTGAGTTTTTAATAAGAAAATATAATACAAGAATGTAAATATCATATGAGTTTTCAAGTTGGATGATTTCTCTTATAATGAAAATATTCTACAACCATTCCAATTATCTTATACATTGAATTTATCATAGAATAAGACTGTGGAATTAAAAATATGGTAAATTAAAATTTCTTACAATAAACTCATGTAAGTGAATTATAGTAGAATGGATTGAAAAAATATTCTACAAAACAAAAACTTCATATGGGAATTATCACACAAATCCATAAATAGTTAATCATCGAATATGTGGTAAATTATTTTGTTCTAAGATAAAATAATTCATATGTTCTACTTTTTAAAGAAATTATTTTATCAAAAAACAATTAAATCTTATATATATTCTCTAATTTAACTATGACTATAGAAAACATCTTACAGAGTATTATTTCTAGATTATTTAATGACTATCTAATATCATACAATATATAAAATAAAACATATCTAAAAAATCCTCTCAAAAGAGAGAATTATAACAAGACATGGGATATAATTTAAAGGAGAAATAATCATATGAAGAAGAATAGGATCATGATAATTCAAAATTAATATCATGTGTTGATGTATCCAAGTAAAGTGTAAATTATATGATGAGAATAAAATTCATACAATCAAAATTATTATGAAGAAATGTCTTATAGAGATGAGGACATGGGAAGTTATGTATTTTCCAGTATTTAATTGGATTATCATGGAACTTATTACCATTTCAATATTTTATGTAATGTATATACCTTCCTTTTGTGTTTTCAAAAGTAGTATTGTTGTATGAGAAAAGGGTGACTTGAATAATGTTTCTAATTACAGGTAAACCTATAGTTCTACGGAATATCAATGTTAAAGTCAATGGATACCTTTATGTTATCTATCTATGGTGATGTTCACATGAAAAGGACATCTCAACACTCTCTAATATATTTATATATATTCGAAAAAAAATTAAAGGGGTATATCTAGAGATCAAATATATGTATAGATTCTATTAATATTCAATAAATCTATCTCATGGATAGAATTATCTATTTTTTCATTCTATTATTATTCCATGATTGAATATCAACATTTTATATTGATGTTCATTCAAGAGTACTTTCTACAGTTGAATAACCTTTGGAACTACACATAGAAGTAAAATTCCATCTCTATTTTCTTTCTACATTATTATTCATTTACTACATGAAACTTTTTTTTGAGCTCAAAATACATTATTCATCTCATAATTTTAAAAATTTCACAATTTTTATTAAGTGTGTGATTACCATGGATAGGTCTTATAAATCAAGAGCCTAGTGAAATATTATGGATCCTATAAAACAAGTTGTAATTTCATGCAATCAATTATCATGGTCCCCACAAAAAAGAGTTATATGTGAATGTAATCAAGCTTGAAGACAGAGAATTGATAGAGTTGACTATGGGATATTAATTCCCAGAACAACTATAAATCTCGTGTTTCATTCTTTATTCCATTTTTTTATTTCTGGTGTATATTTGTCTGAGAAGACTGGGATATAGTCGAATAAGTTTTCAAAGAGGTATGTCTATTTGGGGATAAATTTTTATGAACTAAACTCACTCACCCTCATGAGTCATTATATGGTCATACTATAATAATAATTTGTATCAAATAAAGTTACTTTTGAGTTATTGTCCTTTAAAAGTTAAGTTCTAGAGTTTAGTTTTGAAGTGACTACAATGGATGACTCCAAAGAACAAATATATATGATTAATTCATCGTAACATAATTGATAAATCTATGGTTGTTGAAAATAATACATTATAATATACCAAAATAACATTATATTATAGTTTTATATAAAATTCATAATGTTGTATGAAATTCATAATGGTGAACTGGAGACTTTTGATGCTATTTTTGAAGATAAATTTTATTTCATATCCAAATCCATGAATACCATAATTTTTGGATTAGTTCTTGAGGAGTCAAAATAAGCTTCAAATAGTTATATATCTCAATATATGTGGTATAATATTTATATTTTTTATGAAAATACTACAAATTTTAGACAATAGAGGTGAAACACTTCTAAGATTAAATTTGATACATTCTGATCATGAGGGAGAAAATATAACTAAAATGAATAGAATTATTATGGATATATTAAATGATGTTTTTTATTTTGAAACTCTTATTCATGTAATAGGGAATGCACTAAAATTTCTAAGAGGATTAACATCCATGATGAGTGGAATATTTACTTCCCTTATAAAATCAACTCTTTTTAAGGATCTAAAAATGAAATACCTAGTTGACACTCATATGATAACAGAGGTACATATGTAGGTAGTTGATAATGATAACAAGATAATAAAAAGGATAATAATTCTATAAAAGTTTTAAAAAAATATAGATGAGATAATATAAAAAGTTCAATCATTTTCAAACTCATCCAATGAATAACATTCAAGTAGTTTAGAATCTAAGGATGAACATTATCATTTTTCAGGGAAATTTAAAAAATCACATGTTTAGAAGTGGGTTAAATAAATCCTTTAAAAAGAGTAATAAGTTTGATAGATTCTCAAAAGGAATTAGATTATATTAATTCAGAAAGATAAGGTATATCACGATTGATTCTCCCCGTCTGAAAATATAAGAAGAAAACATAGAAATTTTTTAATAGGAAATATAATTCTTAAAGGAAAGAGAGAAAGGTTATGAAGGACACATTGAGTTCTTATAAAGACTCCATGGAATAAACTTTGGTGTAAACCTTAACTAAATCCTTATCTAAGAAGAAACATGATCATCATGTTATAGCAATAGGACTGATGGTCATTGGCAGTTGGCTTTAGTTCAACTGGGATTCTATTAGTGTTGGTTCTATAGGAAAAACTATTTTTGGTTTAGATTAATTATATATTAAATTAAGTGAATACTAATTTAAATATATTATTATATATCATTCATTTTTTTACATGAAATTAATTTAATAAATTCTTAGAGTAAATTTCACATTAAAAGGGGATAGTAGTCCCCCACTAGTATGAGAACCTTGAAATGCCATGAAAATATTCATAAAACCATATTCTGTTGTTGGATGAAATTCTATGATGGGATGTATAGTATGTTCACTATCTAGTATGAGTACTCATAAGAGGTTGAAATTTTTATCAATAAGTTTTCACATGGTAGTCCCCATAACATGAGATTATAAGAATGTACCTATTATTAATAATTCAATATGTTTATGAGACATTGGATATTCATGTATTCAAGTGTGTGAAATGATCCACAGATGTTGTGATTATTATTAAATCATTTCATGAGTCATGAACTTAGATATATTATCTTAAATCTGGATGAAACTAGTTCATGGTGATGTTGGGTATATAGGATGCATCATGAATGAACATTTATTAATGAATTGGTAGAGGAAGTATTTTTCCTAAAATATTTATAGAAGATTATATCTCAAGACATTGATTAAAATAGAACTACTGCATTAAATTCCATGGATATGGTGAGAAAAAAGATTATTTTAGATAATCAATGAATGATATATAATAAATATAGATTAAAGATATAGGATTGAAACCTACATGATGAGATATCATGAGAAATGGATTATATTACTGAGTGATGTATCATGTGTGTTTTTCATCATTATGTCATAAAATTATGTATATTGGGTGCCTTGACCCATTTCATGATAATAATAATGGACATTAGTAATGCCTGCAAAATTCCAATGATAAACAAGCCTAAAAAGTCACACACTATTTTTTTTTCTAATATAAATTAAATTCCATTTGAATTTATTTATTGGAATAAATATTAGTCTATAGTGTGAGGAATAAATTTATTTAGGAGTTATTTTTCAAATAAATCAAATAAATATTTATTCACAAGTTAATTAATTATTATACAAATATAAAATATTTATATATAAATATTCAGGAGAACTTGTGGACTGAGATTGTCTCCATTGATAAATAATAATTTATAAGTAGGTAAAATAATATTCATAATTTCATAAGTTAGTTCAATATATGATAAAATAATGATGTTATTATTATTACATGGCATGGGGTCATATAATGTTTATACTATTATTTAATGGCCATTGTGAAATTAAACAATATTTAACTATATCCTTGTCTCTATAAACTGATGATTATGACTATTGCAAAGAGGTTGATAAAAATTGATATTCCTTTTACAAAAAAAAAATCTAGACCGCTATATCAAAATTAATGAATTATCTATATATTCTCCATCCTCCTCAAAAATTTCTAGAATGAGATTCCATAGATGATTCTTCAAGACAGAATTATTCATTACAATAATCAAGACTAACACCACAAGATGATTGATCTTCTTCACTAGCACACGATAATCCATCAACATTAGATAGAGATTAAAGGATCATTTGTGGATCAATACTAAAAATATTCTACACATGGATCCTATAAACATGAAAATGGTTAACTGAAAAGGGTTTCAGATTATCTGCATCATCATCAAATAAATATCTCATGAATAAGGTATTATTTATTCTAATATATTAAATGTATTTATAAATTTAACATTAATAGTTATTTTATTGGTTCCAAATACACTATTTTTAAATATTATTTGGAAATATTTCATTTCTCATGATGTTTGTATCTTGTACAATATGTGAATGATCCCTCAAATCTAAAAATTACTGATTCGGGATTGGTCATAATAAGAGCTTATGTTTCACCTGGAACCAAAAGATTATTCATTGATACAAAATATTTAAAGGGGATATGATATGGTAAGGGTGATTGTGTATAATTTTGCTCCAATATATAGGATACTTTAGTCATCTATTTTAATGATTTCATATATATATTATCATTCTATTATTGAATGTAGCTAGTTTATGGATAATTGTTTTCACAAAGATAACATGAGTGCAGTATGTTTGATTATTATGTCTACTACCACTAAAAATACACTTGGGGAATTCCAATTTGGGGATATCCAAGTAGGTTATTTTTATTGGACTTAGGATGCAAAACATTCTTTTTCAAACACTAAATATTTTGATTATGATGTTAATAAGAATACATGGAAAATTTCTAGATATAGGATGTAGGTTCATGGCTTAATAAGTAATTTATTTGGTGATATATATTCTACTCATAAGTTTTATTTTATATAGAAGATGAATCCATAATCAAATCCTGAATATTTTTCTACTCAAGGAAATAAATGGGATACTTACCTTGGAACTTTCTCATGTTGATCTTCTCATGTAACCCGAAAATCCCTAACAATAGGGGTCATAGTTAATACCAATTCTGAATCTATTGAGGATATGGTTTTATATATCAAAGTTGAAATCTTAAAAAAAACCATATAATGAAACCAATATGATTTCCATAATCATTGAAGTTCCTTCATATGGATATAATGAAAATCCTTGCTAAAGACTCCCTTGGAGGTGGTGTCATCACCCAAGACGATGATACTTAATATGTAGGATTCCTTTTCACAACATGAGTATGAGATATAAATTAATTTTCATAAGTAAACCTATATTATATGACTAATTAAAATTGTATTAAATGGTTTCCAGTTATTATTCTGGACTTATAGGAACTCCTAGACAAAGGTATTTTAATCTATTTTTCTTTCTCTTTACTTGGGTTGTTTCTTTTATGAAGACAAGGGTAATATGTCATGTCTGACCACATCCACATCCCATGTACCATTTTTGAATTTTAATCTGATGGGACTATACTCTTTACAATCTTGAATTTTTCTATTTCAATTTTAGAATAATTATATATATATATATAATTTTCAATAAATATCATTTAAAATATATTTAGAGTATTAAGATGGAAGTGAAAGAAGTGCAATCCTATCATTATAATTATAAGAACCCGGATCTTCAGTTCAGAAATGGATCATTATTTTGGGTTGTTTTTTCAGAAAAAAGAGGAAATGGGAAAATTTCCAAGAACACGTAGTTTACTTTTGAGTACACTGCATGTACCTGATTGTCGTGTGTAGCCGTATACTGGCCATGTAACGGTTGAGTACATGGTCGTGTGGGTGACCTGGAAGACTGCCTAAAGCGAGGTCTGGTTAAGGCTAGTACACGTTGTGTATATTAAATTTACACTTCATGTACGTTTCTTTTTAATTGATATATTAGAGAGAGGACAAGTCTTGTTTACGGATCATTCTTCTTCTTCTCATGTCTCATACAGGAGAGTAGCGTACGGCCGAAGATCTTCTAGCTCCTCTCATTCCTCCATCCATGATTTGATTAAGACATCATCAGGTGCATTAAATTCCCACTATTCAGTTCTCTCTTTCAGTAGTGCCTCTCTTCCTGATTCCTCTTCTCTCATGGGTTATTCTAGGTTGAATGATTTTATCCTTTTTATATATATATGATGATCTATGAATATTCAAGGGACAAAATCCAACTATAGTGATCTCCCGACATCAAGGTAGGTGTTTTGTGCCTTTCTTTGGTTGTCTTTTGATTATATATGCTAAAAGTTCTTAATAACAATGTTTAGGGTGTTGTGTGTTTTGAAAATTAGTCCTTTTTTATGAAGTATTGTGATTTGTTTGTTTAGGAAAGGGTTATTGATAATGCATAAGGTATTATGCCTTGGTTATGGGTGTATATCCCATGTCTGATTGATTATGGCCATTTTGTCTAGATTGCTTGTTAGGATTTCTTTCTTTAATTCCTTGTATTGTTGGGATAGAGTTGCATTTTATTTAAGATGCAGGTGATTCGCATTGTGAAAGTATGACCAAGGAGAATTGACTATGAGATCTTCTCAAGGTAGTGTTATTTATGTATAATTTGTTGTTATGTTGACCCAGAGGTATTGACTATGAGACTTGTTGGGTGGTCATAGACCAGAGGGGTTAGGCCATGAGAGCTACCTAGAGGGTCATTATTAAAGGAATGTTAGACCTTAGGGAATTGACTATGAGATTTTTCAGGTGGTCATTATAATTTATTTTCTCTAAGAAGACCAAGGTCTATTGACCATGAGAGATGCCCAAGTGGTCATTTGTAAATGATTAGTGTTATATTGGGACAAAGGAGTTAGGTTGTGTGAGATTTCCTAGAGGTTCATTACTTATTGAATTGATGATATGTTGAACCAAAGGGGATCATACTGTGAGAACATTCCTAGAGGGTTGCCTTTGAATGATTGATTGATTTTGACAGGTCATCCAAGCCAAAGTACAAGCTTGGACTCAGTCTTACTTGTTTGTTAGATGATCTTTTGAGACATTTTTTGTTGTTATTATACAAGGGGACATATATCTTACGCAAGATCCTAATGTTACATTATTCAATGGATTGAATAATTACTAAATGTAAATGAATGTAATTCTAAACTGTAGTATTTTTTACTTTTGAGTACTTCCTAGTTTATTGATTCATTTTGCATATTTCCTGCTATATATATTCACTGAAAGACAGGCATAGAACTTTTGGTGGTTTCCTACTAGGATTCATCTCACACCCTATTTGGGTCATGCTTTTGGGTCCAAACAGATTATATGGGTGTAAGTATAGATAAGGGAAAGTTTCCTTCTTCATCAGGTACTTGATTTTTGTTAGAGATGGAGAGCATGGGACCAAGATGAGGCTTACGATGCTCTTGGAGTTTACATTTTTCTATATTATGGTTTCAATATTGTATTTCCATCATTGTAACTTGTTTGGATGATTTCCTAGATACATGTGACATGAATCATTTTTATATGATCCAGTTATAATATTTTTGTTTCCACTATTGTTTAATATTTTTATTCCTCTGTGTATACTCTTCCAATGATGGCATAGTTTCCCCCTTATTAGACCTTGGACCTCACTGCTAGTTAGTAGCCTCTGGAATTTAGGGAAATGTGCTTGAGGTTATGTGACCAATTGGGTTTGAGGCACCTTAGGGTGGCACCAAGAACTGGGACATTACAAAGTGGTATTAGAGGGTTTCTTTTCTACTTTTTCGTACTATTTGGAGCCTATAGATAGGGATAGGAAGAAATGTGTAGTTTTTAAGAAGCTATGCCCAGAAGTAGCTAACCTATGCAAAGGGAAAAGCCAAGTTACCTCAAATATTGAAATATTTTTGGTTTTGAAATTGTTAGAGCTGATTTTATTTCATCGTTGGGTGTTTCACTTATTTTGGGAAGTTTTCATTGATATAATTGAGGTTTTATTTCTATTTCAACCCAATGAGATGAGGTAATTCTATCTCATTAATCATATAGGTACTTGTTAGATATTACATTCCATGCATTCTTGTTATGCCATTTAGGGTGCATCACTAATTGCATGTTATTATGATAAATGTTGTTCCAGATATATATGTTTTTGTGACATATTTTGTGATAGAATACCTACTATTTTGATAGGGTATTAGAATATGTAATGTTTCATTTGGATGGATGCCAAAATTTGGTCCTTGAGGTGTTATGGTGCCACTTGGATCAGAATTTAGTGGATCATTTTTTAACTTTAATTGAATTTGGCCAAGTTTTGATGTGGAAAAGGATGCCAAACTTTGATTTACAGGGAGTTGGGCTCCCACGGATCGTAATTTGTCATTCCTCTGACAAAATATTATTTTTTTAAGGGTTCTGTAGAAGTTTTAGAGGCTTACTATCTAGAAACCCAGACAACGTGATGTGTCATGTTATGAACACACTCCATGTGTTCTTATGTTCTAGAAGAAACGACTTTTCTTAAGTACACATTGTGTACCGTATGTATACGTTGTGTAGTATTTAACCATGTGAATAACTATCTGATAAGGGACATGGGGTTGATGAAGCTTGGTAGAACATGTTTTGTACCAGGAGTACACACTGTGATGTAAAGACTGTGTATTTGGCCGTGTGAAGAATGAAATGGGTGGATTAAACTGAGGTTATACACACCATGCCCCGTTTATTCACATCGTGTAGAGTCAACCATGTATCCATCCGTGTGACAAATGACAGGGGTGGATAGAACATAAGTGGTACACACCGTGTCTAGGGTGAACACATTGTGTAGTGTTACAACAGGAGAGAAACCATGTGGTTCTAGATGTGTGGGGGGAAAGTCCAGATGGTTGAGTCTTGTTAATGACACATCGTGTAGATTAAGTACACCCCATGTATTTTTCCGTAGAGAGAACCTGTGTGAGGTTGTCCATATAGACGGACAAGGCCAGGAGGAGGACACGAGTACATGTTGTGTTCCGGGATGGCACGTTGTGTACCTGTGATGTTTACATTCCTAGGAATTTGGGGTTATATGCCTATGTAAGATCAAGAGTTTTCACACAGTATATGTATAATACACGTCGTGTAATCATCTTGTGTACTCTTTGAGGGTCTTTTGATGTTTTTTCGATGTTACTTTTGGACCCATGAGTTGTCCTTTCCGAGTAGTTTTCCACATGGATCAAGATGGTGGAACCTGTGGAGCGTTATTATGACTCCTAATATGTGTTTTTGGGTTTTCATTCGAAATGGAGAGGTTCTTCCTACAGTTACTCTTTGTAGTTGTCTCCTGGGAGTGAGACCAATGCGTAAATGATTAGCTGGGTGTTTGGACCAACCTAGTTGAGACTTTTGATCTAAGATGATCTATGATATATATGTCGTGATGTTTTTTTAGGAAGTTTCCCCTTGTGATATTTCCCTTCTATCCAATGAGGCCAGGAGATTTATTGCTTCTAGGGAGTCCCTAATAGGTTCCCTCATCTATGTATCGTTTCGAGGATCCCTATCATGGGATTCCCTTGTTGTTTACCATACAAATATCTCCTGTGGGATTCCTCTACTTATATGATTTGGAATGGGGTTTTAATAGAATGAAGTGCTTATGTGTTCATTATTTGTGTGTTTAAACAGCTGTTATTGGGTTCCCTGTTTGACGACCTGGGTTTTTTTAACAAGATCCTTGTAGGTTGCCTTGTTTGTTAAAAGGGATCTTTTGGCTAACTTGTCATTTCTGATGAAATGATAGGGTTGTTAAATGTTTTAAATGAAATTTGGTGAGAATTCATAGTTTTACTTTGAGCTCTTGAGCTAATGTAGTTTCCCAAGGGATTTTGAGCCTAGTGAATTTGTTTTGTGTAACCTAGTAGTGGAAGTTGACACTTATGCTTTTTAAAAGGCTATCCCATTGTAGGTAGTACTCTTAGAGACATTTTTCTTGTTCTCTGCTAATTCTTTGGATGTTGGTACTGTTCAGGTGTCATTTTCCCTGGTAGTGGAAGTTCAGACTTGATAGTTGTCTTGTTCTCTACTAATATATTTTGATCTTGGTAAGGTTCAGGTGGTATCTGAGGGTTTCTTTTCTACTTTCTCATATTATTTGGAGCCTATAGATAGGGATAGGAAGGAATTTGTAGTTGTTAATAATCTATGCCAATAAGTAGCTAACTTGTGTAGAGGGAAAAGCAAATTTACCTCAAATATTTCAATATTTTTGGTTTTTCAATTGTTAGAGTTGATTTGATTTCATCATTCGGTGTTTCACTTATTTTGTGAAGTTTTCATGGATATAATTGAGGTTTTATTTCTATTTCAACCCGATGAGATGAGGTAATTCCATCTCATGCATCATATAGGTACTTGTTAGAGATCACATTCCATGCATTCTTGTTATGCCATTTAGGGTGCATCAATAATTGCATGTTGTTTGGGATAGATTTTGTTTTAGATATTTATTATGTTGTGATAGATGTCAGGATAGAATACCTAATATTTTGATAGGGTATTGAAATATGAAATGTTTCATTTGGATGGATGCCAAAATTTGGTACCTGAGGTGTTATGGTGCCTCTTGGATCAGAATTTAGTGGATCATGTTTTAAATTTAGTTGAATTTTGTCATGTTGTAATGTGGAAAAGGATGCCAAACATTGAATTTCAGGGAGTTTGGCTCCCACGGATCGAAATTTCTCATGCCTATGACAAAATATTATGTTTTTCAGGGTTTCGTAGATGTTTCAGAGGCTTACTATCCAGAAACACAGACAACATGATGTGTGATGTTATGAACACACACCATGTGTTCTTATGTTCTAGAAGAAACAACTTTTCTTAAGTACACACTGTGTACCGTAATTACACGATGTGTAGTATTTAACCAGGTGAATGACTATGCGAGCAGGGACATGGGGTTGATAAAGCTTGGAAGAACTTGTCATGTACTGGGAGTACACACTGTGATGTAAAGACTGTGTATTCAGTCGTGTGAAGAATGAAATGGGTGGATGAAACTGAGGTTATACACACCATGCCCCGTTTATGCACGTCGTGTAGAGTCGACCATGTATCCATCTTTGTGACCAATGACACGGGTGGATAGAACATAAGTGGTACACACTGTGTCTAAGGTGAACATGTTGTGTAGTGTTACACCATGAGGGAAACCATGTGGTTCTAGCTGTGTGGGGCGAAAGCCCAGATGGTTGAGTCTTATTAATGACATGTTGTGTAGATTGAGTACACCCAATGTATTTTTCCGTAGATAGAACCCGTGTGAGGCTGGACATATAGAGGGACAAGGCCAGGAGGAGGACATGAGTACACGCTGTGTTCTGGGATGGCACGTTGTGTACCTATGATGTTTACATTCCTAGAAATTTGGGGATATACGCATATGTAAGATCAAGAGTTTTCACACCGTATATTTATAATATCTACCGTGTAATCATCTTGTATTCCCTTTGAGGGTCTGTTGTTGTTTTATTTTATGTTAGTTTTGGACCCATGAGTTGTCCTTTCTGATTATTTTTTCACATGGATCATGATGGTGGAACCTATGGAGCGTTATGATGAATCCTAATAGGTGTTTTGGGGTTTTCATTTAAAATGGAGAGGTTCTTCCTGCAGTTACTCTTTGTAGTTATCTCCTGGGAGTGAGACCAATGTGTAAATGATTGGTTGGGTGTTCGGACCAACTTAGTTGAGACCTTTGATCTAAGATTATCTATGAGCTATATCTCATGATGTTTTTCTTTTGAGGAATTTTCCCCTTGTGATATGTGCCTTCTTTCCAATGAGTCCATTAGATTTATTGCTTCTAGGGAGTCCCTAATAGGATCCCACATCTGTGTATCGTTTCAAGGATCCCTATCGTGGGATGCCCTTGTTGTTTACCATTCAAATATCTCTTGTGGGATTCCTCTACATAAAAAATTTGGAATGGGGTTTTAATAGAATGGAGAGCTTATGTGTTCATTATTTGTGTGGTTAAACAACTGTTATTGGGTTCCCTTTTTGAGGACCCAGGTTTGTTAAACAAGATCCTTGTAGGTTTTCTTGGTTGTTAAAAGGGATATTTTGGATAAATTTTCATTTGTGATGGAATGTTAGGGTTGTTAAATGTTTTAAATTAAATTTTGTGAGACCTGGTAGTTTTACTTTGAGCTCTTGAGCTAATGTAGTTTCCCAGGGGCTTTTGAGCCTAGTGAATTTGTTTTACATAAACTAGTAGTGGAATTCAACACTTATGCTTTGTAAAATGCTAGAACATTATAGGTAGTACTCTTAGATACAATTATCTTGTACTCTACTAATAAATTTGGATGTTGGTATGATTCAGGTGTCATTGTCCCTATTAGTGTATGTTGGAACTTGATAGTTGTCATGTTCTCTACTAATAGATTTGGATCTTGGTACGGTTCAGGTGGTATTAGAGGGTTTCTTTTCTACTTTTTCATACTATTTGTAACCTATAGATAGGGATAGGAAGCAATGTGTAGTTGTTAATAAGCTATGCCCAGAAGTAGCTAACCTGTGCAGAGGGAAAAGCTAAGTTACCTCAAATATTGCAATATTTTTGGTTTTGAAATTGTTAGAGTTGATTTGATTTCATCATTGGGTGTTTCACTTATTTTGTGAAGTTTTCATTGATATAATTGAGGTTCTATTACTATTTAAACCCGATGAGATGAGGTAATTCCATATCATGCATCATATAGGTACTTGTTAGTGATCACATTCCATGCATTCTTGTTATTCCATTTAGGGTGCATCACTAATTTCATGTTGTTGTGGTAGATGTTGTTCTAGATATATATGTTGTTGTGACAGATGTCATGATAGAATACCTACTATTTTCATAGGGTATTGGAATATTTATTGTTTCATTTGGATGGATGCCAAAATTTGGTCTCTGAGGTGTTATGGTGCCTCTTGGATTAGAATTTAGTGGATCATGTTTGAACTTTAATTGAATTTTGTCAAGATGTGATGTGGAAAAGGATGCCAAACTTTGATTTTCAGGGATTTGGGCTCCCACGGATCGAAATTTGTCATGCCTCTGACAAAATATTTTGTTTTTAAGGGTTCCGTAGAAGTTTCAGAGGCTTACTATCCAGAAACCCTGTGAAGACCCGTAAATTTCAAAGGATTTTTTTCTTCTTAATTTTCTTTGGTATTTTACGAGTACGCAGTTTCTAACGGCACCTGATTCCGAGGCCTGGTGTGCCTGGAATCATTTTCTGAAGTTTTGCTCGGGTACCTTCAGTGAACGAACGAGTGTGTTTTTCTAACTTTTGAACCGGTGCTCGGAATCGAAATCTGAAGGCACCGATGAAACCGCAGCGCCGGTAATTGCTTAGGAACACCTTTTCTGGAGTTGCGCTTACTCGGGTGAGGTTATTAAAAAATGGGTTAACTAAGGAATGAAATAAAAATTTGTACTACAATTTTTATTTTCTATTCTAAGTAGTTTTAACCTATGCATGGATATTGGGGTGGGTCTCACTACATCCTAACTCCATTTGGTAGTATAATAGTGAGGTGGGGCCCACACGAGCCCCACCCCTTCAAATCCCTTAAAACCTCCCTCGTGCATTTAATTGTGTAACACACCCGCACCCCCTTTTAAATGATATGTCAACTCTCGATATTAATTGTACTGTTAAAGGCTCTTCAATTAATTTAATTAATTTAATGAGATCTTTTGAATTTCAAATTATTGTTGGCATGTGCGTGTGTGAAAAAAATAATACAATGTCTTATTTTATTGGGGGTTGATTTGTTGTGCGAGAAGGAGGCAGAGAGAACACTTGTGCTCTGAAGAACATCTTCTTCCTCATCTAAGAATGCAAAGAATGCCGAGTCGACAACGAAGAACTCTGTCACTGAAAGGGGAGATCTCCGTACCGTCTTCTTCTCTCTCTGCATCCAGTGAGAAACGCCTTTTTCGAAGAACGACGATGCGCCACATCCTTCATCAGGCGAATGCCAACGACGCTTACAGAGCCTCGATCTGCGATGCCGTCTTCCGCAACGTCCTTTCCCCACGACAATCATCGTTCGACGACTTCATAGAGGTAGGGTTTTGAGTTCAATTTAGTGGATTAAATTTGTGCTCGCTTTGATAAAGATATTTTATTTTGGGCCGCCTGTTATCGTTATAATGGGAGGAGGTTGGACCACACAAACACGGCCAACCCTCCTCCCCATTTGATGTTGAATTCATTGCAGCTCGAATGAAGGTGGTGTGGTGCAACGGCACCACACGGAATCAAGTAGGAACACAGCAAAGAAGTGTCGTGCTGTCGCGTCGTGCCGTTGAGGCTGAAAGAAGCCGCGGCCGGAGTCGGGCCACGGCGAAGGGGCACAGCGCCATCGCGCCGTGCCGGAGAACCGTGATGAGGCCGCGGCTGGAGTGGGGATGTGGTGGAGGGGCGCGGAGCCATCGTGTCGTGTCGTGCCGGTCGGACAAGGCCACAGCACAAAGTCGCGGCGATGCAAGGAGGGGCGGCCAGAACCGTCGGCCGCCGACACTTTGGAGGGACGGGACTGCGGGGTCCCGTGGTGGCAGCACCGGCCGGCCATCCGGGCCAGCCGTTCTGGAAGGACCGGGGGTCGTAACCCCCGGCTGGCCAAGAGGCGGGCCCCCCTCGTGGGGGTTGTTCTTCAATCAAGGGGGGCAGCGCCCCCCCCCCCCCCCCCCCCCTTGCACGTCCGCTTGGCCAGCACCGAGCCGCCCAGGCCGGACCAGCCGCACCGGGCCGGGCCGCCCAGGCTAGGCCGGGCCACGCTGGTGGGGCCGGGCCGATCTAGGGGGTATTGGGCCGGGTCGGTCCGGGCCCAAAATACCCTAAAACCGGATATGTTCGTTTAAATGCATGTAACTAGGGCTATGGACCTCCGATCGACACACCGTCAGTTGTGATGTGATCCTTGGATCAAGATGGTAGTTTCTTTATATTACACTAAAGTTTTCAGAGAACTTTGGGTATGGCCGGGTTTGTTCGAACACGAAACCAACCGGGCCCTTAGAGCAGAAATGCTTATAACATGAGCTCCGAACGTCCGATTGAAATATCGTCGACTTTGTTGGATTCCTATTAGTGAGATGGACCTCTTGTATTAATCCTCTTGAGGTTTGAACACATTTAGATTGTGGTTGGGTTGGTTTTGACTTAAAAACCAACCAGGCCCCTGCAACGAAAAATCCAATAACTCTCAGACCGGGTGTCTGATTGACGCGTCGTCTATCACGTTGAGTTCCTTTGGTCGAGACGGAAATTTGGGATACATCAACTCCGGACTATGTGTCATTTGATGTATTGACCCCCTTGGCTCATGGAGCGGACCCTCCCAGAATAGAGAATGTTGTGTGCGGGAACCCTAGAGTTGGCTGCGACTGCGACGACGATGACGACTACACTGAAATCCTCCGTGGGTTCGGCAGCGACGAAGACTACACTAAAATCCTCCATGGGTTCGGCAGCAATGACAACCGTACTGAAATCCTCCATGGGTTCGATAGCTATGACTACTGTTCTTGTATCCTACGTTGTTCCGGCGGTACTACTGTTCTTGTATCCTACGTGGATCCGACAGTATTTGACTTTGTACTTGTATCCTATGTGGGTCTGGCAGAGTAGTTGGTCTTGTATCCTATGTGGGTCCGACAGCTTAGCTTGTCTAGTATCCTACGTGGGTCCCAGCTTAGATGATTCAGTGGCTGCATCTAATCATCTCTATCACCTTACGAAGATGTATACCTGTGTGAGCTGAGTCTTGACTTCCAATCATTATCTTCGATATGATTGACTTGCTTTACTATTTGGATTGGGTTGTACTATCCTGTGTGGATTGGATTATGCTATCTTGTGTGGACGTGATCGAACTTTGGCTCGGATGTTGGAGCCGAACAGGAATTGATTGCTTAGGTATATGTATGAGCATATACCTATGTAGTGTTGGATGTTACTTCGTGATTGTATCTTTCCATTGTGTATTATCCTTTGTGGATTCTGGGAGACCTTCGGGGGTCTCGGGGTCCCTAATGATTATCTTATACTCACCCTTTCATGGGCTATTCCCACACCACGTTGTGTTGGATGCAGATGACGGACATCACTGATCGTGGTTGAGGCTTGTGGAGCAAGTCGGTACCTAGAGGTGGACCACTGGGCGGGACGTACACAGAGCAGACGGCTGGACCCGAGGAGCTGAGGAGGCTATCTGTACCCACCCTTCAGGTGGGATTTATAGTGGACGGCTAGGTGTTGCTTCTTTACTTTTCAGATTCTGTACTTTCTTTCCAGTTATACATTAATTTCAGTTTGGGTTTGTATTCTAGCCCACCAACTTTTTCGCACTTACTAATGTACCCAGTTTTACTTAGTGTTTACTTCTGCCTGCTTACTCTGTGGTGTTTCTTTACTTTATAAAGGCAATGCCTTCCCATTTTTATCAGGATTTACACCTTTGTTCTAGTCGCCAGCCCCTAGACTATGGGAGGCGGGCTTGGGGTAGTCACGGCATGGGTCCTGAGGACGGGTCGTGACAAATTGGTATTAGAGGAGTTCAGTTCTACCGCAGAACTCAGTACTCTGATCTTTCTTCTATGTGAAGCAATAGTGTTAAGGGTATTGAGTGTGGTTATCAGTTTAGGGAGTCCAGTGTTGGTGTGGCGGCCGACGTATCCGTACACCAGGACCCTGACTTCTGATTTTTGACTCAATGCACGAAAACATTCATTGAATGTGTGTTTCAAAAGTTTTCTTTGTGATTACCTTGTGTCAGCTCACCAGGTATACTGTTTTGACTGTGGAACACCTATTTCTTTTCTGGATGGCCCCATGATGGCAGCCAGCTAGGGTTTAGAGCTTTGTGCGAGATGAAAACCCACCGATCAACGAGGCCTCGGTGTAGGGCCCTTTTACAGCGGAGGCACCGGCGGTACCTCTACCCGCCGAGCCACTGATGCCACTAGCCCCAGCTGCTGAGAGTGCACTGCAAGAGTTTCAGGATCAAAGACCGCTCAGGTTCCGCGGGGAGACAAACCCTCAGGAAGCCGACGATTGGCTGGAGGCTGTAGTTCAAGTTTTTAGGTTAGTGGGGACACCAGCTGACCTCATGGTGATCTTTGCAGTGAGCCTCCTCCACGCAGCATCAGGAAGATGGTGGAGCTTGATGCTCCAGGTGAACATCGAGGCATATCTCCTCTTGACGGACTTTCAGAGCCTCTTCCACTCGGAGTTCGTCCCAACCACCCTCTGTGTGGTGCGCATCGAGGAGCTACTATAGTTGCAGCAGGGCAGCATGATAGTCGTCCAGTACTCGGCGAGATTTACCGATCTCTCGTGCTATTCGACGGACATGGTACTGGACCCATTCTTTCGGGCTTGGACCTTCGATCAAGGACTGAGGCATGAGATCAGGTCATCGATGGTCTCCCTTAGCATTCCGACATAGGCAGGAGTACTGGAGAGAGATCTTCTCCTAGAGAGCTTTCTTGTTGAGCCTACACCAGCAGCGAGACCTACCGCAGGGCGGCACGTAGCAGAGTCATCTGCAGCTGGAAGTCGACGGACGTCACAGGGGTCCAGGTGGACCAGACCATCAGGCGGACGACCTTAGGACACTGGCTTAGAGGTGCGGGGCACACGGCGCAGATCCAGTCTTACGAGAAGCATAAAGTGCTACGCATGCGGCGGGTAGGGCCACATGGCTCGTGACTGCCCGACCCACCATGCAGAGGATCAGCAGACGGTTGAGGGGCCACCCAGGCAGAGGTAGAGGTTCGACCGTGGTGGTCCACAAGGAGTAGGTGGATGAGGATGGGGAGCTGGCCGAGTGGCAGTTGGTGGGAGATGCTTTGTGGCTTTACCACCACCACCACCAGGAGGTCCACCCTGACCACAGGGAGCTGGCGGACAGAGGCAGGCTCAGCTTCAGGCAGCGGAGGCCTATGACCATGGCATGCCAGAGATGATTCGAGGTACTATCTGTGTCTACTCCACCCTTGCTGTAGTTCTTATAGACACAGGAGCGAGTCATTCTTTCATTGTCACATCCCTTGTTCGGAGCTTGGAGATTCCAACGGAGCCGTTAGCTCGATCCTTATGGCTAGAGACTCCTACGGTAGAAGACTCGATGATTACGCACTGGTGCTGGCAGTGTGACATTACTCTAGGAGGTGAGAGCTTTGGCTGGGATCTTCTTGTAGTGGTGTTGAGGCCTTACGATGTCATCTTGGGAATGGAATGGTTATCTATAGTTCATGATCAGATCGACTGTATTAGGCACAAGGTGCAGTGTGTTCACACTGATGGGAGCAGGTTCACCTTCACTGGTGATAAAGGAGCCTTTGCAGTGCATGATGGACTCACGCAGAGGAGAGGACAGCCGATCACTCATCAGTTGGCTAGCCTCATCCAAGGAGCAGTTGACGTGCGGAGTCCCAGTTTTCCTATAGTGGTGGATCAGTATGTGAACGTTTTTCCTAACGACATTCTAGGACTACCTTCTCGTAGAGAGGTAAACTTCTATATTGACTTGTACCCCGGGACAGCACTGATATCCACACCAGCATATCGGATGGCTCCCACTGAGCTTCAAGAGCTACGGGTACAGCTGGAGGACTTGTAGGGAAAGGACTTCATCCGACCAGTGTTTCACCCTGGGCTTCCCCGATTTTGTTCGCCAAGAAGGAGGATGGGAGCTTCCGACTATGTGTTGACTATCATCGCCTGAACCAGGTGACCGTGAGGAGCATGTATCCGCTACCGTGGATTGACGACCTCTTCGATTAGCTCAAGGGATCACGGTGGTTCTCAAAGATAGACCTCGGTTCAGGCTATCATCAGCTCAGAGTTCGAGAAAAGGATGTACAGAAGATGACCTTCAGATGTCGGTATGGACACTATGAGTTCATGGTTATGCCTTTCAGGGTAACCAATGCTCTAGAAGTGTTCATGAGTCTCATGAAAAGGAACTTTCAGCCATACCTTGATCGATTTGTCGTGGTCTTCATTGACGACATTTTGATATACTCGACCACTGAGGAGGAGCACGCCTACCACTTACAGGTTGTGCTAGACACACTCCGAGAGCAACAGCTTTATGGTAAGATCTCTAAGTGTCACTTCTAGTTATGTGAGGTCCACTTCTTGGGACACATCATCTCTGAGGCAGGAGTTGCAGTGGATCCTATGAAGATCGAGGCAGTACTAGCTTGAGAGCCACCCAGGAGCGTGATGGAGGTGCGCAGTTTCTTGGGTCTAGCTGGGTACTACCGGAGGTTCGTGCCAGACTTCTCCAGAGTGGCGGCACTGCTCTCAGCTTTGACGAAGAAGGGGAAATCCTTTGTGTGGTCAGACAAATGTCAGCAGAGCTTCGAGGAGCTGAGACAGAGGTTGACCAGCGCACCTATCTTGAGGCTACCAGAGAATGGAGTAGGTGACGTAGTCTACTACGATGAATCAGGGACCGGACTCGGATGTGTCCTGATGCAGGAGTGGGCAGTGATCGCCTATAGATCACGATAGTTGAGGCAGCATGAGCAGAACTACACTACCCATGACCTAGAGTTAGCAGCAGTGTTCTTCGCTCTGAAGATGTGGCGACACTATTTGGTGGGAGATCACTTTACAGTCTACTCTAACAACTAGAGTCTCAGGTATATCTTCTCGCAGAAGGACCTGAATCTGAGATTGTGGTGATGGCTCGAGTTTGTCCAGGACTATGACTTCGAGATAGTCTATACTCTTGGGAAGGGGAACGTAGTAGCCGATGCTCTCAACAGGAGGACGGGCATTCAGCTACTTGGGGAGGTGACAGAGCATCTAGCCGCTTTTCATATATCCTTCGTGGATAGAGATGGAGCAGCCTTTCTTCAGTCACTCACAGTCACTCCTCCACTTCTTTAGCGGGTCAAATAGGCACAGTGTGGGGACGTTGACTGTGAGACGTGGCATGCACGGATATCCTCAGGACAGGCACCTGATGGATTCTCTGTGGGAGGATAGCACATCGTCCTTTTCAGAGGACGTACCATGGTACCAGCTGCTTTACAGGGGGAGGTGCTGAGAGAGTTTCACACTTCCCCTTTAGCGGTACATCCAGGGGCAGCGAAAATGTACCAGGATCTTTGGCGACAGCACTGGGGGCTAGGTATGAAGAAGGTTGTAGCAGAGTTTGTTTCTCGATGCCTCACCTGCCAGCAGGTGAAGGCGCAGCACCAGGTACCAGGAGGCTTGGTACAGCCCTTGGGGGTCCCAGAGTGGAAGTGGGACGGTATATCTATGGATTTCGTGACTGGACTTCCACGTACTTCCAGAGGTCACGACTCCATTTGGGTGATTGTCGACCGACTCACCAAGTCCGCCCACTTCTTACCCATCAGAGAGCAGGGCTCAGTAGAGATCTTGTGATGCCTCTACATTCAGGAGATCGTACGGATTCATGGTGTGACATCATCTATCATCTCTGATCGAGATTCTCGCTTTACTTCCCGGCTTTGTAAGGGGTTGCAGGAGGCATTCGGGATGCAGCTACGTCTGAGCACCGCCTTTCACCCTTAGACGGCTGTTCAGATGTAGAGGACCATTCAGACACTCTAGGAAATGCTCCGTGCATGTGTCCTTGACTTTGGTCATAGCTGGGAGGACCACCTACCCTTGGTGGAGTTCGCGTACAACAACAGCTACCACTCCACCATCAGGATGGAACCATACGAGGCATTATACGACCGACCTTGAAGATCACCTCTGTGTTGGACAGACCTTGGGGAGTCAGCACTTGTGGGACCGGAGATGGTCCAAGCCACGATAGAGAAGGTCCAGGTCATCCAAGAGCAGATGAGGATATCTCAGAGCCAACAGAAGTCTTATGCTGATAGGAGGCGGAGACCACTAGAGTTCGAGGATGGCGACCACGTCTTCTTGCGGGTCTCACCTTGATGTAGATTACAGAGATTTGGCCGGGGCGGCTTGTTATATCCGCGCTTCATCGGACCATTCCAGGTTCTCAGCAGGATATGCGAGGTGGCTTATCTCCTGGCTCTACCACCTCAGTTGCACCGAGTGCACGACGTCTTCCACGTATCTCAGCTGAGGAGATACATGCTTGACCCGACGCATATAATCCACCATGGGGAGTTGGACATTGATGATGGGGAGACATTTGCAGAGGTCCGAGTGGAGATCGAGGATCGACAGGAGTGGGTCCTACATGGGCAGTCGATTCCTCTAGTGCGCATCAGATGGAAGCACGAAAACATCCAGGAGATCACTTGGGAGCGGGAGGCTCAGATGCGTGCTCAGTACCCTCATTTGTTTCCCTAGTTTGTGATGTATCTTTACGGGGACGTAAAGCCCTGAGGTGGGAGTAATGTAAAGACCCATAAATTTTGAAGGAATTTTCTTTATTAATTTTCTTTGGTATTTTACGAGTACTCATTTTCTGATGACACCTGATTCCGAGGCCCGGTGTGCCCGGAATCATTTTCCGAAGTTTTGCTCGGGTACATTCAGTGAACGAACGAGCAGGTTTTTATAACTTTTGAACCGGTGCTCAGAATCGAAATCTGAAGTCACTGATGAAACCGCAGCGCCGGGAATTTCTTAGGAACACCTTTTTTGGAGTTGCATTTACTCGATTCAGGTTATTAGAAAATGGGTCAACTAAGGAATGAAATAAAAATTTGTGCTACAATTTTTATATTCTATTCTAAGTAGTTTTAACCAATGCATGGATGTTGGAGTGGGTCTCACTACATCCTAACTCCATTTGGTAGGATAATATTGAGGTAGGTCCCACATGAGCCCAACCCCTTCAAATCCCTTAAAACCTCCATCATGCATTTAATTGTGTAACACACCCACACCCCCTTTTAAATGACATGTCAACTCTCGATATTAATTAGATTGTTAAAGGCTCTTCAATTAATTTAATTAATTTAATGAGATCTTTTGAATTTCAAATTAATTTTGGCATGTGTGTGTGTGTGAATAAAATAATACAATGTCTTATTTTATTGGGGGTTGATTTGTTGTGTGAGAAGGAGGAGGAGAGAACTCTTGTGCTCTGAAGAACATCTTCTTCCTCGTCGAAGAATGCGAAGAACGCCGAGTCTATGATGAAGAAATCCATCATCGCAAGGGGATATCGCGGTACCATATTCTTCCCTCTCCACAGCCGGTGAGAGACGCCTTCTTCGAAGAACGATGATGCACTGCATCCTTCATCGGGAAAACTCTGACGACACTTACAGATCCTCGATCCGCGGCGTCGTCTTCCGTGATGCCCTCTTCCGTGACGTCCTTTCCCCGCGACGATCCTTGTTCGACAACTTCATCGAGGTAGGGGTTTGAGTTCAATTTAGTGGATTAAATTCATGCTCACTTTGATGAAAATATTTTATTTTGGGCCGCCTGTTATCGTTATAACGGGAGGAGGTCGGACCGCACGAACACAGCTGACCCTCCTCCCTCTTTTTTGTTGAATTTTTTGTGGCTCGAACGAAGACGGCGCACTGCAACGGCACCGCGCAAAATCAAAGAGGAACACGGCAAAAAAGCGTGGCGCTGTCGCGCAATGTCGTTAAGGTCGAACGAAGCCACGGCCGAAGTCGGGCTGCGGCGAAGGGGCACGGCGCCGTCGCGCCGCGCCAGAGAACCGCAAAGAGGTTGCGGCGGTTTAAGGAGGGGCGGCCGGAACCGCTGGTCGCCGGCACTTCATAGGTACGGGACCGCGGGGTCCCGCGGCGGCAGCACCGGTCGGACAGCCGGGACGGCTGTTTTAGAAGGACCGGGGGTCGTAACCCCCGGCTGGACAAGAGTCGAGCCCCCCTCATGGGGGCCATTCTTCAATCAAGGGGGGCAGAGCGCCCCCCCCCCCCCCCCCCCCCCCCCTTTGCACGTCCTCTCGGCCAACACCGAGTCGCCCCGCTTGGCCAGCGCCGGGCCGCCCAGGCCGGACCGGCCGCATCGGTCCGGGCCGTGCCCAATGGGCCAGGCCGCGCCCTAATGGGACGGACCCGGACCCAGGTCGGGTCGACCCGGTTTGGGCCAACACAGGGGGTCTTGGGCCGGGCCCAAAACCCCCTAAAACCGTACAGGTTCGTTTAAATGCTTGTAACGTGGTCTATGGAACTCCGATCAACACACCATCAGTTGTGATGCGATCAATGGATCGATACGGTCGTTTCGGTATATTTCACTCAAGGTTTTGGAGAACTTTGGGTATGGATGGGTTGGTTCGAACACGAAACCAATCGGGCCCTCGGAGCGGAAACGCTTATAACTTGAGTTCTGGATGTCCGATTGACGTGCCTTCGACTTTTTTGGATTCCTCTTAGTGAGACGGAGCTTTTGGATTACTCCTCTTGAGGTTTGGACGTATTTGGAGTGCATTTGGGTTGGTTTTTAATTAAGAACCAACCGAGCCCTTGGAACGAAAAGGCCAATAACTCTCAGACCGAGCGTCCGATTGACGCGTCGTCTATCACGTTGAGTTCCTTTTGTCGAGACAGAACTTTGGGGTACATCAACTCCGGACTACATGTCAGTTGATGTATCGACCCCCTTGGATCGTGGAGCGGACCCTCCCGGAATCGAGCATGCTGTGTTAGGGAACCCTAGACCTAGTTGCGACTACGACAACGATGACGACTGCACTGAAATCCTCTGTGGTTTCGGCAGTGACGATGACTGCACTAAAATCCTCCATGGGTTCGGCAGTGATGAAGACCGTACTGAAATCCTCCATGGGTTTGACGGCGATGACTACTATTCTTGTATCCTGCGTGGGTCCGGCAGTACTACTGTTCTTGTATCCTACGTGGGTCCGGCAGTATTTGACTCTGTACTTGTATCCTACGTGGGTCCGGTAGAGTAGTTTTTCGTGTATCCTACGTGGGTCTGACAGCTTAGTTGGTCTAGTATCCTATGTGGGTCTCAGCCTAGATGAATCAGTGGTTGCATCCGATCATCTCTATCACCTTACGAAGAAGTATACCAGTGTGAGGTGAGTCTTGACTTCAATTATTATCTTCGATATGATTGCCTTTCTTTCCTATTTGGATTGGGTTGTGTTATCCTCTATGGATTGGATTGTTCTATCCTATGTGGACGTGATCGAACTTGGGCTCGGATGTTGGAGTCGAACTGTAATTGATGACTTAGGTATATGTATGGGCATATACCTAAGCAGTGTTGGATGTTACTTCGTGATTGTATCTTTCCTTTGTGGATTATCCTTTGTGGATTCTGGGAGACCTTCGGGGGTCTCAAGATCCTTACTGAGTAGCGTATACTCACCCCTGCATAGGCTATGCCTGCACTATGTTGTGTTGGATGCAGAGGACGGACAGTGCTGATCGTGGTTGATGCTTGTGGAGCAAGTCGGTACCTGGAGGTGGACCACTGGGCGGGACGTACACAAAGCAGACGGCTGGACCCAAGTAGATGAGGAGGCTATCTGTACCCACCCTTCAGGTGAGATTTCCAGTGGACAGCTTGGCGTTGCTGCTTTACTTTTCAGATGCGGTACTTTCCTTCCAGTTGTACAGTACTTTCAGTTTGGGTTTGTATTCTGGCCCACCTACTATTCCACACTTACTAATGTACCCAGTTTTAATTAGTGTTTACTTCTTCTTTCTTACTCTATGGTGTTTGTTTACTTAAAGGCAATGCCTTCCCCTTTTTGTCGAGATTTAAGCCTTGGTGCTAGTCGCCAGCCCCTGGCCTATGGGAGGCGGGCTTGGGGTAGTCACAACACGGGTATCGAGGACGGGTCGTGACAAACCCAGACAACATGATGTGTGATGTTATGAACACACGCCATGTGTTCTTATGTTCTAGAAGAAACAAATTTTCTTAAGTACACATTGTGTACCGTATGTACACGTTGTTTATTATTTAACCATGTGAATTACTATGTGAGCAGGGACATGGGGTTGATAAAGCTTGGTAGAACTTGTCATGTACTGGGAGTACACACTGTGATGTAAAGACTGTGTATTCGGTCGTGTGTAGAATGAAATGGGTGGATGAAACTAAGGTTATACATAGCATTCCCCATTTATGCACACCATATAGGGTCGACCATGTATCCATCCGTGTGACCAATGACATGGTTGGATAGAACATAAGTGGTACACACCATGTCTAGGGTGAACACGTCATGTAGTGTTACACCAAGAGAGAAACCATGTGGTTCTAGCTATGTGGGGGAAATCCTAGATGGTTGATTCATATTAATGACACGTCGTGAAGATTAAGTACAACCCATGTATTATTCCATAGACAGAACTCATGTGAGGCTGGCCATATAGACGGACAAGGCCTGGAGGAGGACATGAGTACATGCTTTGTTCCGGGATGGCACGTTGTGTACTTGTGATTTTTACATTCCTAGGCATTTGGGGATATATGCCTATGTAATATCAAGATTTTGCACACCATATATGTATAATACACGCCGTGTAGTCATCTTGTGTACCCTTTGAGGGTCTGTTTCTGTTTTTTTCGATGTTAGTTTTGGACCCATGAGTTGTTCTTTCTGAGTATTTTTTCATAGGGATCGTTATGGTGGAACATGTGGAGCATTATGATGACTCCTAATAGGTTTTTTGGGGTTTTCATTCGAAATGGATCAGTTCTTCCTACAGTTACTCTTTACAGTTGTCTCCTGGTAGTGAGACCAATGTATAAATGATTGGTTGGGTGTTCGGACCAACCTAGTTGACACATTTGATCTAAGATGATATATGAGCTATATCTCATGATGTTTTTATTTTTAGGAAGTTTCCCCTTATTTGATGTGCCTTCTGTCCAATGAGGCCATAAGATTTATTGCCTATAGGGAGTCCCTAATAGGATCCCTCATCTGTGTATCGTTTTGAGGATCCCTATCATGGGATGCCCTTGCTTTTTACCATTCAAAGATCTCTTGTGGGATTACTCTACATACATGATTTAGAATCGGGTTTTAATAGAATTAAATGCTTATGTTTTCATTATTTGTGTAGTTAAACAACTACTATTGGGTTTCCTTTTTGGGGACCTAGGTTTGTTTAATAAGATCCTTGTAGGTTTCCTTGGTTGTTAAAAGGGATCTTTAGGCTAACTTGTCATTTTTGATGTAATTTTAGGGTTGTTAGATGTTTTAAATGAAATTTGGTGAGACTTGATAGTTTTACTTTGAGGTCTCGAGATAATGTAGTTTCCCAGGGGATTTTGTGCCTAGTGAATTTGTTTTACGTAACCTAGTAGTGGAAGATGACACGTATGCTTCGTAAAATGCTAGCCCATTGTAGGTAATACTCTTAGAGACAGATTTCCTATTATCTTATAATAGATTTTGTCTTCACACCAAATTATCACTTATACATGGAGTATAGACCACCTTGGTCAGTTCCTTAGAATCCAGGTTGATTAATCTGAGGTTATCTCTGACTTTTAGTTGGGATTATATACAACTCTTAAAGAGATAATAATTCCAGTGGTTTGGATCAAGAATTATGTTTTGTTCATGCTGTGGTATGACCCTTTGTGGTCACGGGATAGTGTGACGTAGGAGTTTCACTGAGAGACATATGTAGGTTTTGGTGAATTTTTTCATTTTAAAAATGTGGTACCTTGTGAAGGGCGTTCAATTTATGTTTCAATACGTTGGCCTTTTAAGCCGAGAATTTATAAGATAATTCATATGGTGATGGTTTTACTCGTTATCATTATTGTTCTGTGAGTATGATTCATGTGATCCAGTTTGAACACCCTTCCAGTTAAGGGTGGGTGTGCTGTGAAAAAACTACAATGTCTTTCAGGGAAAGATTGTGTGACCATTTTTGCTAATGTCGTTTTTGGTTTGACCTTTCCTTGTTGTGAGGCTATGGTTATGACCACAGTTGTGTTCAGATTCACCCTATTAAAGGAAAACACATCGGTAACATCGTTGGAATTCTCAGGGGTGATCTTTGTAGAGTTCTTCAAATGTTGGAGGTATTTTGGTAATGATACCATTTGAGTTGATATCAAGAGACTCACGAAGGGTGCACTTTTCTTGCCGATTTAGGAAACCTTCAGTGTTGATAAGCTTTGATGGTTGTAAATCCGAGATATTGAACATTTTCATTGGGTTTTTTACTCTATCATTTCAGATAGGGATTCCTAGTATACTTATCATGTCTAGAAGGGACTAAAGAGGGCTTTGGGTACATAGGTACTTCTGAGTACAGCTTACCATCCCCAGACAAATTTCCATTTTGAGTGCACGATTCATATTTTAGGGGACATTCATTGAGCAAGTGTCCTATATTTTTGGGGGCTCTTTGAAGAGACACATACCCCTAGTGGATTTTTTCTACAATAATAGTTTTTAGGTGACAATTCAGATGGCCCCTTATGAATCTTTCTACGGTAGGCCATACCGATCACCCCTATGTTGGCTGGAGGTAGGAGAGATAGCTATGCTAGGGCCACATCTTTTCCAGGAGTCCATTGAGTTGGTGGGGTTGATTTGGAAGAGGATGGATACTGCACAATCTATCCAGAAATCTTATGCTAATGGAAGGAGATGACCTTTGGAGTTTGAGGTCAGAGATCAGGTTTTCTTACTTGTCACGCCGAGGTTGGGACATAGGATGATTAGGAGATAGGGGAATATTTCATCGAGATACGTCAAGACATTTGAGATTTTGGAGAGATTCAATATGGTTGGCAATCAGTTGCAGTTATGTTAGAGTTATTGGGCTATGCATGGTGTATTTCATGTTTCTCAGGTATGGTGTTACTTTCTAGAGATGTCTCACGTTTTTCAACCTAAGTAAGTTGAGTTAGAGGTGAATGAATCCTTCGAGGAGCACCACATTCGAATTGTGGATTGTAGGAATATGGTTCTTCATGGAAGGTATTTTTCTATGGTATGGTTGCTATAATAGCATGGTCAAGTACATAATGAGACTTGGGAGAGGTAGGTTGATGTACGATCATAGTGACGAGAGTTATTTGATGTTTCTTCTTCGCTTCCCTTGGAAGGGCAATTCGGGGATGGATTGATTTAAGGGGGGAATTTTGTAAGAACTTGGATATTCATTTTAGGTATGGATCCTTATTTCGGGTTTTTTTTAGGAAAAAATAGGAAATGTGAAATTTTACATGTTCACATCGTGTACTTTTGAGTACACGTTGTGTACTCGGTTGCTGCGTGTAGCCGTATATTGGTCGTGTAAAGGCTGAGTACATGGCCATGTGGGTGACATAGCAAACGGCATAAAGAGAGGGCTGGTTGAGGCTAGTACATGGTGTGTACATTAAATGAACATGTAGTATACTTTCATTTTAATTGATATATTGGATCGGGGTTGCATCTCATTATTGGATCATTCTTTTTCTTCTCGTGTCTCATACTAGAGAGTGACATATGACCAAAGATCTTCAAGCTCCTCCCATTCCTTCATCTGAGCTCCGATTGAGACGCTTCCAGGTGCATTGGATTCCCACCGGTGAGTTCTCGTTTTCCCTAGAGACACTCTTCCTGATTCCTCTTCTCTCATGGGTTATTCAAGGTTGAATTATTTTAACCTTTTTATAGATCTATGATGCTCTAGGCCCATTCAAGGGCCGGTGTTCAACTATAGTTATCCCCCGACATCGAGGTAGGTTGTTTTTTCTTTTATTTGGTTTTATTTGGATCATATATGCTCAAATTTATGAATACTCATGTTTAGGGTATTGCGTGTTTTGTAATTTAAACATGTTTAAGACCTGTTATGGTTTTTTTTAGAAAGGGTTATTGATTATGGATAAGGTTTTGTGCCTTGATTATTGGTGTGTTTACCATATTTGATTGATTAAGGTCGTTTGGTCTAGAATGCATGTTAGGCTTGCTTTGTTTTCTATGAATCATGTTGTTAGGATGGTGTTACTATTTATTTAAGATGCATGTGATTCGAATTGTGAAATTCTGACCAAGGATAATTTATTGTGAGAGCTTCCTGAGGTAGGGTCATTTATGTATAATTTTTTATTATGTTGACCCAGAGGTATTGACTATGAGATTTTTTAGGTGGAAATTGTAAGACCTCAGACTTTTCCATTTACGTATGAGTTTTTTTCTAGTGTTTTTGCTAAAAAGAAGAGAATCTGTAAATTTAGGGAGTACACTCTGTGTACTCAAAAGTACACGTTTTGTACCTGGTTTCCACGAGTAACCATGTAATGGTCGTGTAACAGCTGAGTACATGTCCATGTGGAGTGACTTAGAGACCGCCTAAATCAGGACCTAGTAAAGGCATATACTCATCGTGTAATTTTATAGGATATGTTTTGTACTTTTCTTTTTATATGTTTTGTCAGACCGGGGTCGCGTCTCATTTATAGGACACCCTTCTTCTCAACACTTCTCATCCAGGAGAAACCAAAGTTGGAGATTCTTCTCTGATCCCCCAATTGACCATCTGTTCTCTGAATCATCTATCGTCTATTGTGTTGGAATCTCCATGGTGAGTTCTTCCTTCTTCTAGAGCCTCATTTACTGATTTCTCCTCTTTCATGAGATATCCCTGGTTGAACTTTTTAGACGTTTTTGTATATATACCACATTCTAGGTCGATTCAAGGACCTACACTAGATTATATCAATCATTCAATGTTGAGGTAGGTTTTTTGTGCCTTTTCAAAGTTAGTATTTGAATTTTATGTGCAAAGGTTCCCAATACCCTAGATTGGGGAATTGCGTGTCTAGTGATTTTAACCCTGGTGATGCCTATTATGCTTGTTTTCTTTAGTTAGGGATATTGTTTATAAATATTGTTATTTTTTCTTGCTATGGAGGTTTTTTCCCATTTTTTATTTGAGATTGTCCGTTTGGTCTAGCTTTGCTTGTTAGGATGATTGCTTTCCATGCCTAGTGTCTTTTGGATGGAGTGAATTTATCTGATTTTGTGATACGTTTTTTAGTTATTTAGCCAAGTAGTTCTTGAGGTTTACTTTGGCTGTTGAACAACATTTGTGGATGATTTCTTTAAACAAGGATATGGGAACCTAGTGTAGTGAGACCATAAGGGGGAATTGAAACTTAGGGCTTCCCTAGAGTGTTTGTTATTTTTATCATGTTGCGAGACTATAGGGGGAATTAACATTGAGTGCTCTCTCAGAGTGTCTATAGTTACCATTACAAGACCACAGGGGGAATTTACATTGAGTGCTTCCTCAAAGTGTCTATAGTTTATTTTTAAAATGTTTTAGTGGGAATTGATGGTGAGTGCTTCCTCATAGAGTCTTTGTTTTCATGAGACCAATGGGGTTAGACTGTGTGAGCTACCCAGGAGGTCGTTATATCCTTGTATCTATTGAACCAGAGGGGTTAGGCTATGAGAACTTACCATATGGTTTTATTTTTAATTTGGTTGAATAATTGATGAATGTAAATGAATTTAATTGGAACTATAGGACTATTTACTTTTGAGTACTTCTTTGTTTATTGCTTCATTTTTCTTATTGTCTGCCATATATATTCACTAACTGTTAGACATAGATATTTCGGTGGTTGCCTACTAGGATTCCTCTCACACCCTATTTGGTTCATGCTTTTGGGCCCAAATATATTATATTATTGCATGTATAGATAAGAGAAATCACCCTTATACTTTAGGAACTTGAATGTTGTAGATCTGGAGAGCATGGGACCAAAATGAGGCCTGCAATGTTGAGGACTGGTTTACTTTTTTCCATTGTACTTTGGTTTAGTATTGTGTTCTGTTATTGTGACTAGTTTGGCTACTTTCCATGATACTTGTCACATGAATCATTATTGATATACATATATATTTATATATATATGTTGTAGTTGTCTATTTACCTTCAGTCTTCCACTTTTTACTATTGTATGGTATTATTACTACCTATACTATTGTTATCTGGTTATTTCTGCTACATTAATCTTCCAATTAGGGCATAGTTTCCCCACAATCACACCCAAGTCCCTTGCTTCTAGTTAGAAGCCTCTAGAATTTGGGGAAATGCGCTTGAGGCCATGTGGCCAACTGGGTACGGGGCACCTCAGGTCAGCACTTAGAACCAGGACGTTACAATGTGGTATCAGAGGTATTATTTTCATCTTGAATTACTATTTGGAGCCTATAGACAGGGATAGGATAGAATAGGTAGTTAGTAATAAACTATACCCGGGAGTAGCTAAACTGTGTATAGGGAAAATCTAATTTACCTCGATTACTACAATGTTTCTATTTTACAATTTTATAGTTGATTTGATTTAACCGTTGGGTGATTCACATGTTTTTTGTTGTTATTTTTGATAACATTGAGGTTATATTTCTATTGAAAGTCGATGAGATAAGGGTATGGCATCTCATTTATCATATAGGAACTTTCTAGATATCACATGTCATGCATTCTTGTCATGCCATTTTGGGTGCATTACATATTGCATGTTGTTGTGATAGATGTTTTTGCTAAATATGCATGTTGTTGTGATAGATGCCTTGGTAGAATAAATGATCTTTGATAGGGTATTGGATTGTTTAAGGTTTCATTTGAATGAATTCCAAACTTTGATTTGTAGAGATTATGGGCCCTCATGGATCAGAATTTGGCACTTTAATGTTCGTTTCAGTGTTTTTCTGGGTTCCAGAGTAGTTTCTGAGGATTACTATTTGGAAAAACCTAGAATACATGGTGTGTATTTCTAAATACACACCATGTAACCTTTGTTTCGGTAAGGAACTATCCTTCTTAAGTACATGTCGTGTACTATATATACGCATCATTTAGTCTATAACCATGTCACTGGATATGTGGGAAGAGACACGGGGTTGGGAAATCCTTGGAGGAACACATCGTGTATCAGGCGTACACGTTGTGTTGTAAAGAAAGTGTGTCCAACTGTGTAACCAATGATAGGGGTGGATGAAACTTAGGTAGTACGCATCATGTCCATCTTGAACATGTCGTATAGAGTCAACCATATATCCTTCTATGTGACTAACTGCACGGGTCAGTGAAATTATTCTAGTTCATGTCGTGTTTGGAATGAACATGTTGTGTAGTCTCTTCCTAGGAGAACCGTGTGGGTTAGTTGTGTATAAGAACTCATGAAGGGGAAAATTATTCAAGTACACATCGTGTCTTGGGAGAACACGCCATGTGTATGGGGTGTTACATGACAAGATTTGGTAGGAGTACATGAACATGTGAATGCTTAAAGGAACACACCGTGTAGCGGTCATACACACTGTGTATCCCTATTTTGAAGAAATTGAATGCTTTTATTCTCTGTTTCCTTTCATTCACATCTATGGTTTATTCCTTGATAATCTTGAACTAAGGTGTGTTATTGACCGTGCAGATTCATGCCACTGAGACGTCCTCTGGTTGTATGCCAGATTTAGGGAAATGATTAGACACCGAACATGGTAGATAAGGGATTAGCAGCATACCCTCCCATCATGAATGTCATAGCACTTGCTGTCATTCTGGATACAGGTGTCGATGCACAATTCTGAGAAGGATTCATGAGGTTTATGCAGACCTTCAAAGGATCACTGCATCCTATGCCATCTATGGAAGAGTTGACGCAGGTCTTTCAGCAGCAGTATCCTCCCACCTTTATAGGGGATGGAGGACCTCATGTTGTTGATTCATGGTTAGAATCCATGCTATCTATCTTCAAACATCTATAGATTCCTCCATAGAGGAGGGTGAATCTCGCTACTTATATGCTTCGAGATTCCACCAGGAGATGGTGAGATGTGATCTTGTAGGCAGGATGCCAATAGGTTATGTATTGAGGTGAGTTCCCGCATACCTTCTATGATTACTTCTACCCAAAAACTTTGAAGGTAGATTTTGCCCAATATTTCATGATTTTGGAGTAGGGTACTCTTTTAGTCATGGAGTATTCTTCTCACTTCACAGATCTATAGAGCTTCACACCCATTCTAGGGGGTGATGAATTATTCCTTACGAGGAATTTTGAGGATGGTCTCAGTCATGACATCCAATCTCAGGTGAACATCTTCAGGTTGACTTTAATAACTTCTATAATCAACCATTCGTGGATCATAGAGCGTAACCTAAGGGATTCTGGAGCTGTGGGCCACGTAGTTCAGCATCCATAGTTAGTGCTTCTTTGGATGATAGTAGGAACTGTCATAGGGAGTCTACACATGGAGATCCATGTAGCAAAGACACACCTTCAAGTGTCCAGATGGTATGCTACCAGTGTGGGAAGGGAAGGAATATGAGGCCACATTTCCAGAGATACCCAGTTGAGTGCCGATCATACAGCATGATGGGTCATCTTCAGAACTTCTGTCAGTTTTTCTCACCATCTACTGGTGAAAAGGGTACTTCTATGACTATGTGTTCAGTAGCACCACCACTAGTTTCTCATCAGTCTAGTAACTGGAATTCTTCTAGTTGTTTTGGATGAGGTGGAGGTCGCCGTAGTGGTAGCCAGTCGGCAGTATTTCAGTGACAATAAGTTGGATCATCTTAGGGTGGTCAAACAGGGTCATAGGGCCACAATACAAGACATAATTTATAGTGGAGAATACCCAGCATGAGTAGGATCCCGGACCCTCAATAATTCGAGGTATGATCCTAGTTTCCTTAGTTTTAGCTTCTTCACTTTTTGATACAGGGGCTTCCCATGGTTTCATATCAGTTGCTATTGTGGAGTGCCTCAGGAACTGTATCTTTTCACATGTTGATGTCTTGAAACTGGACACTCCATTGGGGACAATAATGGCTAGTTTACATTAGTGGAAGGAGTTCCCTCTTGAGGTTGGTGGGTGTCACTTCTTATGGTACCTTTATGTCCTAGAGATGACAGGATATGATTCCATTCTCAGAATGGACTGGTAAGTTCCCTTTCATGCATTTGTCGACTTTTATCGCTATAGGGTGAGTTTCACATCACCAAAGGGTGGCTTGTTTCTACACAAGGGAGAATGGTATGTCCAAGCAATAAGAGCGGGACCCAAGCATCATGGGTTGGGAGGATTTATAGACGAGATTGCTAGTCTATATCTAGATAACCAAGGGAATTCATAGTTATACTTTCCTCCAGTGGTAAATCTTTTCAGGGATGTCATTCAAGAGGACTTTTAAGGTTTTCCTCTAGAGAGAGAGGTGGAATTTTCTATTTATCTTGTGCCAGGAGTGGCACCGGTGTCTATTCCTCCTTATAGGATGGCTACACCAGAGTTACAGGATCTCAAGAAGCAGTTGGAGGAGTTGTAGGCAAGGGGTTTCATCTGAACCAGTACTTCACCTTGGGTTTCACCTATACATTTTGAGAAGAAGGAATATGGTACCCTCAGACTCTGTGTGGATTATTGGAAGCTGAACCAGTTGACGGTCAAGAACCGATATCCCTTGCTGAAGATTAATGATCTCTTTGATCTTCTTTGAGCATCCCGGGTGTTCTCGAAGATTGAATAGAGATTTGGTTATCATTAGTTGCACTTTATACCATTAGATATACCTATTAATGCCTTCTGGAGTAGGTATGGTCCATACAAGTATGTGGTTTTGTTTTTTGGTCTCACGAGCGCACCTGCAGTTTTCATGGAACTGATGAACCGATTGTTCCATCCACACCTAGATTCTTTTATCATAATCTTCATGGATGATATCTTGGGGTGCTCTCACAATCGACACGACCATTCCACACTTCTTTAGATAATTTTGGGTACACTGATAGAGCATCAGTTATATGCTATGCTCTCAAAATTCCACTTTTGGATGGACCAGATTCACTTCTTGGGTCATGTTATCTCAGAGACAGGAGTATTAGTAGACCCAGAGAAATTGTGAGTAGTATTTTCTTGGGTGCAGGTGAAGAACATCTTTGAGGTATGAAGTTTTATAGGGTTGGCTGGATACTATAGACGTTTCACACATGACATTCCATTCTTAGAAACACTACTGACGGGCCTAACTAAGAAGTGTGTGAAGTACCTGTGGTTAGATTCTTGGGAGTCAGCCTTTCAGTAGATGAAAGGGAGGTTGAATTTAGCATCGATACTAGTTTTTCGTGATCCGGGAAAGATCTATATGGTATACTGTGATGCAATAGGTATCAGGATGGGATCATTGCTTATGTAGGGGGAAGGATTCATTGCGTTTGGGTCACAGGAGTTGAGGAAACATGAGAGGAATTACTTGATGCACGATCCTGATTTGGTTGAATTTTTTCATGCCTTATGATATTGTAGAAATTATATGTTGGGAGATAATTTTGTGGTTTTAACATACCATAAAAGTCTCAATTATATCTTCACTCAGTGCAATTTTAATTAGAGATAGAGAAGGTGGGTTGAATGCCTTTAGTCCTTTGATTTTGAGCTAGCCTATACGCTTGGGAAAGGCAATGTAGTGGCTGATGTGTTGAGTAGAAGGATGTGGATATAGGAAGTTAATGAGGCCAGTATTGAGTTGAAGCTTATGGATCTGTTCTCCAAGATTCATTTAGAGGTTCATGACAGATAGGGACCGATGTTTATTTGTTCTATAGTTTTTACCTCTACTCGATATGATCAAGTGTGAATGAGGTAGCTATCATATTCTGAAGGCCTAATCCTACAAAAGAGTGTGTCAGGAGAGGACCCTATTCCTGTATGGAAAGTAGGCGAGGATGATATCTTTATCTTTCATGGACATGTATGGGTGTCAGCAGACGTACTGGAGGAGCTGATGTGGGACTTTCATTCCTCTGTTTGGGCAGTTTATCCTAGTGTTACCAAGATATATTGAGATCTAAACCATTAGTATTGGTGGTCGTGTATGAAGAGAGATGTTGTTGGTTTTGTGATGAGGTGTTCCACCTGTCAGTAAGTGAAGGCTGAGCATCAGTGACCAATTGGGATTTTTCAGCAGTTACCCATTCTCAAGTGGAAGTGGAATGATGGACTTTGTGATAGTTTTTTCGAGGTCTACTCGAGGGAATGATGTAGTTTTGGTTGTCATTGATAGACTCACAAAGGTTTTACACTTCTTACCGATGAAGGGGACCTTCAATTTTGATGTGATGGGAAGGTTGTACATTTGAGAGATTTTTAACTTACATGGGGTTGTACACTTCATCATTTCAGTCAGGGATGCCCATTTTACTTCTCAGTTCTAGAAGGGACTATAGAGGGCATTGGGAACATAGGTACATCTTAGTACATCTTACCATCCCCATATAGATTGCCAGTATGAGCATACAATTCAGGTGCCAAAGGACACGCTTCAAGCATTCGTCCTAGATTTTGGAGGTTCTTGGGAGAATCACATACCTATTGTGGAGTTTTCTAACAATAATAGTTTTCAAGAAACTATTTAGATGGAATTTTATGAGGCTTTGTATGGTAGGCCATTCCAATCACCCCTATGTTGGATGGAAGTAGGAGAGGCAACTATGTTGGGACCTTGTCTTGTTTAGGATACCACAGGGAAGGTGGAGTTGATTCAGAAGAGTATGGATACTGCACTGTAGAGACCCGAAGCTTATCGTACATGGACATTACATTACTTTTGCGGAATACTTAGTACATAACAAAAACACACACACAAGGATCGTAATAGTTTAGTGTCTTTGGAAACTCGGAACGTAATCTTCTAATCGTGGGGAAAGATCTTCAATTTCTCCCATAAAGATCTTACCTTTTTTTTACCTAAAAACCTTTCTTTATATCCTGGGGAAAAGAAAACATAAAAGGGTGAGCTCAAATGCTCAGTAAGGGTAAAAAAAAGAAATATCAATCACATCATATACATAAGAACATAGCTTTTGAAAATCTTAACCTGCAAAAGAGCTCAATTATCATAACATGGGATAAATCATAGAAGTGAAAATGAGATCCCCATAATCATAACATGAAACTTGAAACTTTGTGGCATGCACACATAATCATGGAAAATCATTTCTTGTTAGTCATGACTCATTGCCAAGACTATCTTAGTGGACAAAGTCCCTTTCTGAACCGAGTTCACTCCTCGTTTCAGTCCTGTATCACTGAACCGAAATAACCTTCCGTTCCAGCCATGTCTATCTCATGAGATATAAAATCATTACCCAATGCATTATAGGGAGATATAGGTCCCACCCATCTTATAATGAATCCTTTCTTATGTGTGCCACATAATCATAAAACATACATCATCGCATAACACATGTAACAAAAATGGGATTCTTGAAACATCATGACATCATAAATCAATTCATATAAGATAAAGGAATTCATAAACATAATTCCATCACAACATAGTCAAATCAATGTAAAAATATGGATAGAAACAGAACCATTTATTATCTTAGATGGAAAATAATTTTGATAAAACACTTGAAATGAATTCTTGAGGAAAATATCCTTTCTTCTTCAAAATCAATTTCTTTTCACAAAACATCATGCAATTTTAAAAGAAAGAGATTTTATTGAAAATAGTCATGAAATCTTTTAGAGGAAGCTTCATGAAAATAAGGCTTTATAAAACAGTAGAAATCCGTTCGTGCCGTATAAGTTAAAAAAAACATTCTTCGTACTTTTGTCGGAAAAGTCAAAAAGTACCTCGTACGAAAAACGACAAAAGATTCCTTTCATACGTATTACTAAAAACTCACCGAAGGGTAAAAATGGATTTAAACAATTTTAGGTGGATGGAAATAATATTACATATTGAGTAAACATGGATGTGGATGATAAAATACACCCCAGTAAATACTTACGAATAAACAATCTCGGATAAAAAAATGAGATTGTGATATTTCCCTTACCTTATGTCCGACTTGCTTTGTAAGTGTCCGAACTTCCTGTATAATGATTTAAATCATGTTATTGACTTATTCCAGAATCATATTCATTGTTATGATATCATATATGGTTCACTTATGACATTATATTACCCGTTCTTTTGTAAATTCCATGTTAAAGAAGCGTTTTGGGTAAAATCGTTTCATTTATCATAGGTGTTTTGACTTGTTGTTATTGACATTATTATTACTTATATAATGATTTACTTACTTCCAGAATATAAAATATGATTTATATATCATATATATTCAGTATATATATATATATAATAGATAGATAAATGAAATGAAAAACACCGTTCATGGAGACGGTAGTCCGTACGTACGCATGAACGATGTTTTCCTTTCCCTATTGTCTTGAATGGAAGTAAGTAGATGACATACATATATATATATATATACATAAATCCAGTAGCTTTATAATGTCATATATTTCATTATTATTTCTTATTTATACTTTATAATCATTCTTAAATGGTTAACATGGAGAATGAATCTCATCGCGTCGTGGAGACGGTAGTCCGTACGTACGCACGAGCGATGATATCATTTCTATAAATATTGAATTGAATTGTAGTGGATTATACAATATATCAGACTCAATATGATGTTTTAATAACTATGTATAGTTATTCTTTACACCATTATACCCATCCATGTAAGGTGGTGGTGGAAAATAGATTACACCACGGCGTGGAGACGGTATTCCGTACGTACGCACGCGCGGTGATTTCTTTTTCCGTAGGATGGATAGATGGTGAAATAGGGTTGTTTCATACTTATAATAACATATCAGTATATGAGTGATACTGATGTTATTACTTCATAATGAAACAACCTAAGAAGAAGAAGTGGAAGAAGAAATAAAGATGAAAGAATTGGTAACGGTAATTACCTCTTCTTTGAAGTTCCTCTTTGAGACCTCCTCTTAGGGAACTAAAATTGGTCTTTGAGGAAGACCAGAACCTCTAGGATGTTTCTAGGGAAGTGGAGAAGAGATTTTTTCAGGGTTTGGCCGAGATTGAGTGCTCAAATTTGTGTGAGGAGGAGGGGGAGGAGGTGTCCTTTTATAAGGGAGGAGAGGGGCACCTTAGGAATATCTCAAAATATTATTTTATATTAAAGTAAAAATCGGTTTATAATGGTTCCAAAGGGTCTTATTTCGAAGCTAAAGTGGGGATGGGTCGAAATACTATCAACCAATAGGATTTAGACAAGTTTAGGTTCTTATTTTAACCTTATCAATTAGATTTAACTCTAAGTTAAATAATTTAACTTTTACCGTGTCTTTTTGTTTTCTTTCACTATATGGTTAATACACTTACTATAACATGTCAAACGAACCCCAAATTGTTTATTATTAATATATATATCCTTATCTAAGTCATTTTGCCGAACATTAGATTTTTAGGAATAAAATAACAATTAATAATATAATATTTGATTTAAAAACTATTTTGTGTCAATTTTGACACTATTTGATATATGATTTTTGTGAAAGTCATAACAGAATTATATGTTCGAAACAAGTTGATTAAATAAACATTAATATATCATAGTAACCTATAAAATTAGTGGAATTCATAAAAAGTCTTAAATTACATTTATTTTGGTATTTATATTATCAATTTTGTCAATATTTCCTTAATAAGATAATTACTGCATCATATTTGTGTCATAAATAAATTAAATTATTTGATGTCTAAAAATTATAAATAAAATATCATCATGTAGGAAATATTTTTAGCTTTCTAATGAATATTTATAGTCGAATTTATCTTATGTATAACCCCATATTAAAAATGTTTTAGTGAATAAACTTTGATTTTAACTCTTTTAACTCTTCTTTGAATTAAATAATAATAAATGTCCTAATCTAATCCAAGTGGGCCTAAATGATAATATGTTATACTTAAGGTTGTTTTTGGTCGAGATACACTTGTCCAATAGAATTAGGACATGTGTGAGGGTAATATTAATATCATTCTTACCCTTAATTACCCTATTTACTTTTAACCGTGGTAAATAAAAGTAAAAAGTTACTATTCACCAAAAATTATTTTCATCTCATTGAACCACATTTTACTTACTGACATCAACCGTGTCTCTCGGATTTTTGAAATTCCATTCACAGAAGCGGTAAAATTAGGTTTTATGAAAAATTCAGTTTTTTAACTACCACTTAGTAGTTTCACTATTCATCAAAAAATGAAGGTTTTTAGAAAAATGCCAAAATTTCATCCTAAGCTATATTTCATATTCCGAATTCAAAAATGAAGTCTATTTTACCAAATTCATAACATAGAAGTTGCATTAATTAATTTTATAATTAAATCCCGCTGTTAAAACAAATAGCGTGTTTTTAAGAAACAATATCTATCAAAAGATTGACATTTGTTTATGTCTGGTTTAAATGTGCAATTACATCCAATGACCAACATTGTATTAAATCGTAAAAATATATTCTAAATATACATTAAAACTACTCCAATTAATAATTTATCACTATTAATTATTTCGATTAAAAAAGTTGTTTTTTAATTATAATTTAGTAATTTTCACTATTCATCAGAATATGAAAGTTATCCGAAATGTACCAAAATTTCACCTTAGGCTAAATTCGATACTCTGAATCCAAAAATGAAGTTCATTTTGAAAAATAAGATTTACAGAATTTCAAAAAGTGGTTATTACTATTCATAACGACTATTTTTAATAATATTTTAATAGAATATCGTTGTTTAGTGAAACTCGGTATTGCGTATTACACACGCTATCGAGGAAGGTCGCGATTGCATGTAATGCAAGGCAATTCAAGGATGCATGTTGTGCAAGCTCCTTTTGGTGTAGCGTACAACACAAGACATTAATTAAAAATAATATTTTTTATAAAATCTTGGGCTGTTACATGCACAGTCATGATAGAATTCTTATGCGGATCAATGGAGATGAACTTTGGAGTTTAAGGTTAGAGATCAGGTTTTTCTACATGTCATACTAAGGTTGCGACACAGGAGGATTAAGAGATATGGCAAGCTTTCGCCAAGATACGTTGGTCCATTTGAGGTTTTGGAGAGAGTCAGAATGATTTCCAATCAGTTGCAGTTACCTTAGAGGTACTGGTCTATGCACGACATCTTCCACGTTTCTTAGCTACGACGTTACTTCTCAACCCCGTCTCATTTTTTTCAACCCGAGGAGGTTGAGCTGGATGTGGACGCATCATTCGAGGAGAATCTTACCAGGATTTTTGATTGTAGTGAAAAGTTTCTCTATGGTCAGCTTGTTTCTATGGAATGAGTTCTATGGAAGCATTGGTAAGTACAAGACAAGACCTGGGAGAGGGTGACCGATGTACAATTGCAGTGGCCAAAGCTGTTTGAGGATTCTTCTTCTATGTCATCATTCTAGGGAAATTCGGGGATGAATTTTTTTAAGGGGAGAAGTTTTTAAGAACCCATACTTTTTCTTTTTGGTATGGCTTTTTTATGGTGTTTTCTAGAAAAAGATGATAATTTTGAAATTTATGGAGTACACGTTATGTACTTAGGAGTACACACCGTGTACCTAGTTGTCACGGGTGACCATGTATTGGCCGTGTAACGGCCGAGTACATGGCTATGTCGGGGGACCTGGAGACTGCCTAAAGTGGGGCCCAAAAAAGACATATACACATTGTGTACTTTTAAAAGATGTGTTTTTTACTTTTATTTTTATATGTTAAGTCGTACTGGGGTCACGTCTCATTTACTGAAAACCCTTATTCTCGGCTCGTATCGTCCAGGAGCGACCGAAGTCATCGATTCTTCGATGACTCCTCGATTGACCGTCCGTTCTTCAAATCAACAACCATCGATTTCGTTGGAATTTCCATAGAGAGCTCTTCCTTCATCTAGAGCCTCGTTCCTTGATTTCTCCTTTTTCATGAGATATCCTTGGTTGAATGTTCTAGACATTTTTGTAGATCTACCACATTCTAGGTCAATTAAAGGGCCGACGCCAGATTATATTGATTTTAAAACACTGTGGTAGGTGTTTTGTACCTTTCTGTAGTTAGTATTTTAATTTTATATGCAAAATAGCCCAATACCCTAGATTGGGGTATTGCATGTTTAGGGATTTGAACCCTGATAATGCCTGCTATGCTTGTTTGCTTGAGTTAAGGCTCTTGTTTGTAAATAGGGTTATTTTTCTATGTTATGGATGTGTTTTCCCATGTTTGATTTGATATTCACCATTTGGTCTAGCTTTTCCTATTATGATGCTTTCTTTCTATGCCTAGTGTTGTTAGGATGGAGTAACTTTATCAGATGTTGTGATATGATTTGTAGCTATTTATCCAAGTAGTTCTTGAGGATTACTTTGGCTGGTGAACATAATTTGTGCATGATTGCTTTAGATAGGGCAGTGGGAACTTGGTGTAGTGAGACCATGGGGGGAATTTAAATTGGGGGCTTCCCCATAGTGTCTATTATTTTTATCATGCTATGAGACCATAGGGGGGATTGACGTTGTGTGCTACCTCAGAGTGTCTATAGTTACCATTAAGAGACCATAGGGGTAATTTATGTTGAGTGCTTCCTCAGAGTGTATGTAGTTTATTGTTAAAAGACTATAGGGGGAATTGACGGTGAGTGCTTCCTTAGAGAGTTTTTGTTTTTATGAGACCAAAGGGGTTAGACTGTGTGAGCTACCCTGGAGGTCGTTATATTCTCGTATCAGTTGTACTAGAGAGGTTAGGCTGTAAGAACATACCTAGAGGGTTGCTTGAGATTGTTTGGTTGAATAAAAGAGGATTGGGTGTGAGAACTTACCAAAGGGTTTCATGTTTTTATTTGGATGAATAACTGATGAATGTAAATGAATGTAATTGGAATTGAAGGACTGATTACTTTTGAGTAATTCCTTGTTTATTGCTTTATTTAGATTATTGTCTACCATATATATTAACTGACTATTAGACACATATCTTTGGGTGGTTTCCTATTGGGATTCATCTCACACCCTATTTGGGTCATGATTTGGGGCCTAAACAGGTTATATTATAGCCGGTATAGATAAGATAAAGTGCCTTTCTCCTTCAGGTACTTTACTGTTGTGGATCTGAGAGCATGGGACCAAGTTAAGGCTTGTGATGCTGAGGAGTTGTTTACTTGTTTTCCTTTTTACTTTGGTTTAGTATTGTATTCCATCATTTTGACTTGTTTGGATTATTTCCTAGGTACTTGTGAAATGCATCATTATTGATATGTGTGTGTGTCTGTGTGTTGTAGTTGTCTATTTACCTTCAGTCTTCCATTGTTTACTATTGTATGGTATTATTACTGCTTCCGCTATTGTTATTTGTTTATTTCTACTACATTACACTGCTAATGAGGGCATTGTTTCCCCACTATCACACCCAAGGTACTCACTACTAGTTAGAAGCCTCTGGCATTTAGGGAAATGTGCTTGAGTCCATGTGACCAACCGGGTACAGGGCACCTCTGGTCGGCACCTAGAACTGGGACATTACAGTCATAGACCAGAGGGGTTAGACTGTGAGATTTACCCAGATATTCACTATAAAATGAATGTTAGACCTTAATGAATTTACTGTGAGAGATTCCAAGTTGTCGTTATAATTTATTGATGCTAAGCAGAATAGGGGTTATTGACCATGAGTGCAACCCAAGTGATCATTTGTAAATGATTAGTGCTATTTGGGACCAAAGGGGTTAGAATGTGTGAGATTTTCCAGAGGGTCATTACTTATTGAATTGATGATATGTTAGACCATAAGGGATCAGACAGTGAGAACTTTCCCAGAGAGTTTATTTTTGAGGATTTATTGATTATAATGAGTCTTCCAAGCCAGAACACAAGCTTGGACTCGGTATTACTTGGTTTTTAGATGGTCTTTTGAGACGTCTGTTGTTATTTTTTGTGGTGGGTGAGGAACCGAGCTCTTCCCACTGATGATAACATTAAGCACATGGGAATGAGCATTTTTTCCAGGTGCTGGTGTTGTCACGATCCCAAAATAGAAATAGTGGGGCCTCTGTTTTTTCACAGCGAATGGGATAGATGGATCTGGCAGGTTTTTGGTGTTTTCATTGGGTGGAACGGCCAGAGAGGTATTCAGGATACTTTATTAAGTTCATGGTTTCAAGGAGCGGCTAGTCAAAGACTAGAGGGGAGGGCGAGGGTTGTTATCACACTGGAAGGATGTTGGAACATTTGGAAATAAAGAAATGAAGCATGACACAAAGGTATACGAGTATCACAGACCAACATTCTCTTTATAATAGAGAACATGTTTCAGGATCTTGTATGGATGTGTGTCTACTTCCATGTTGTACCATCTATGAATTCCATCATTCTGATTTGTTTTCTTTCCAATTAGACTAGGGAGCTGGTCCGTGGGTATTGGGTCTATTGGAACCCTCTTCACCTTGAACTCAAGCTAAACACAAATGGATCACTAATAGGGGAAATGTGAGGCATAGGGGTCATCAAGAACTAGGATTTGTCAGTTGTAGTAGAATTATACACCTTTTATGGCAAGGAATATGTTTTTCAGGCTGAAGCACAGGCTCTGCTCAGGGGTTTGGAGATGTGCGGGCAGCAGGACATCGTGCTCAAGGCGGTGGAAATGGATTCTTTAATTTTATTCAATGCTCTTGCAGGTATAGTCCAGGTTCCGCGGAACAATGTTTACTTAATCAAAAAGTTCTAATAGATTCTAGGAAATCACATTGAGATCACCCACACATGGAGGAAGGGGAATCAGGTGGTGGATTTCTTGGCATCCATGGAATCACCAAATCAAATTATGTCTTATTTCCTTACCATAGGTTCTTTTCCTAGAGAGGGTATAAATTTTGTAATTAATGATGATCTTGGATTACACTTTTTTCGAACTCCGTGATTTATCTTGTAAATTGGGTTTATTTTCAAAATCAATAAAAATGTTAGTTTTTAGTCAATAAATGAAAATGAATGTAATTGGAAACTATAGGTTTGTTTACTTTTGAGTAATTCCTAGTTTATTTATTCATTTTTCATATCGCCTTCTATATATATTCACTGAATGTTAGGCACAAATTTTTTGGTTGTTTTCTATTGGGATTCGTCTCACATCCTATTGGGGTCATGCTTTTGGGCCTAAACATATTCTATGGTTGCAGGTATATATAAGTGAAATCGCCCTTCTTCATCAGGTACTTGATTGATGTTGGTTCTTGAGAGCATGGGATCAAGCTGAGGCTTGTGATGCTGTTGGAGTTTACTATTTTTTCTATGTTTTGGATTCAATATTGTATTTCTAGAATTGTGACTTTTTTTTTATTCTTTCCTAGACACATGTGACATGCATCATTTATATATGCTCCAATTGTTATATTTTAGCTTTAACTATTTTTTACAATTTTTATTTTGTTGTATATACTCTGCCAATGAAGGAATAGTATCCCCATTATCAGACCTTGTCCTTCACGTATAGTCAGAAGCCTCTAGTGGTTAAGGAAATGGGCTTGAGGTTATGTGACCAATTGGATTCGGGGCACCTTGTGGCGGCACCAGGAACCAGGACATTACAATAATCATTAAATTTAATTATGATTCTAATATTATTATATGTAGTTACAAATTAATATATTTAAAATAAGTACATATAATATTAACACTTATAAATATTATAATTAAATAATGTTTTATTTAAAGAATGTTTCTTTTAAAAAATTCCTATTTTTTCATGTGTTGGATCCTCCATTAATATAAATTTATGGAGTATTTATTATTTTCCTATGTATTCTTCCACTCCCTCAATAAAAAAATAATATTATTACTAAAAATAAAAATTTTTATTTTTATTTATATATTACCATTTATTAGTTATTTTTAATTAAAAAAAATTTATCTAATTACATATTTCATAGAATTAATATCAATTTTTTCATTTTGATGAAAATTATTTGTAAATAGAAATTGAATATTTTATTAAAACCTCAATTATGATTTTTTTTTAATTTTTATTTACCTATTTTTAACTCCATCATACTAAACATTTCATAATTAGTTAGATCCTAAGAATGTTAAAAAATAATAATAATAACAAAATGTAATCAAATATATATAAATTTTGATAAATTACATATTTTATAATGTTTATTTCCCCGTTGTGTATTTGGGATTGTTTCTATAAATAAAAATCAAAAATTAAAAATATACATCATTATATGAATAAATATAAAATTAATTTATTCAAAAAGGGAATGTAAATTTTTAATTTTTCAAACATTGCGTCATTTTAAATTTTTATAATTAAAATATCCTATTTTAGTATAAAAAATTATATTCTTTATATAAAATATATTTTATTTTTAATTAGGTTTATATTTTAGATTGAAACTATCAAAAAATATTTAACATTTTTCTATTTTTCTAACATTTAAAACAATAAGTTATTTTATTATTATAAATGTTAGAAAACGAGAAAAATATTCAATCTTATTTTATAGTTTGAAATCGAAAAAACAAACTTAATTAAAAATAAAAAATATTTTATATAAAGAATATCTTTTTTATAATACAATAGATTATTTTAATTAATAAATTTAAAATGATATAATGTTTGAAAAATTAAAAAATTACATTCTATTTTTGAACAAAATAATTTAATATTAATTCATATAATAAACTTTATTTTTAACGTTTTGTTTATGTTTATAACAATAATTCAAAATACAAAATGGAGAAATAAGATTATAAAATATTTAATTTATCAATATATATATATATATGATTACATTTTTTTATTATTTTTATTGTTCAAAATTCTTACTATCTAACTAATTGTGAGATGTTTGGTATGATGGTGTTAAAAATAGTTAAATTATTATGAAATTAAGAAAGGATAATTGAGTTTTTTCATGAAATATTTTATTTCTCTTTGTAAATCATTTTCATCAAAATTATCAAATTGATAATAATTCTATGAACTATGTAATTGGATTAATTATTTTCAATTAAAAATAACTAATAAATGGTAATATAGAAAATTAATAATTTTATTTTTAATAATAATATTTATTTTCCATTTGTACTCATTTTGGTATAAGTGTAAATTAGTTACATAATTTCTTTTCAAAAGAGTGAAATTATTTCCACTTTTAAATATTTCATTTTAAATTAAAATTTTGAATCTATTTTAAGGAACTTATTGTCACTATAGTATTATAAGAAATGTATAAAACTACCTTTTTGTTGTCAAAAGTAGTCTTGTTTAATGATTAAAGGTTGAATTGAATAATGTTTCTAATTTCAGGAAAACCTATAGTTCCATGTAAGATTGAAGTTAAAGTCAATGGATACATTTTTGTTACCTATATTTGGGGATAGTCACATGAAAAAGACATCTCATTACTTTCTAAAACAATATATATTTTTTAAAAAAAGTTTTGGGTTGAAGCCTCATTTATTATTTAAATCAAAGACCACTTTCTAACAGGGTAGAGGGAGACCCATTACATAGCCCAAAGGATCAAGACCAATTGGTCTGAATACAAAGCCCGAAAGACCATTGTTTGGACCAAAGGGCCCTTTAGTGAATAGTATTACTAAAGTACTTGGGCTGCAATAGTCCCATAACCACTACAGTTCTTTCTATAGTGCCTTTACCGCTACAGTTTTGCCGCTACTACAGTAGTGATAAAGTTTCCTAGAAATATGTCCCTTCCCGGATTCGATCCTGCGTCTTCCGAATGCCAAGAAGGAGCCTTTACCACTTGGGTATAGGCTCGTTGTCACTAAAACAATATATATATATATATATATATTCTAAACCATTTGAAAATAGTATAGTTCAAGGTCAAATATAGATATATGTATATTTATGTATATATATATGTATATATATGTACGTATATATAAATATTATTAATATTAAATAACTCTCTCTCATGGATAACATGATCTATTTTTTCAAGTTGGTCTTATGTAATGATTGAACATCAATATCTACTACTGAATTACATTCAATATTACTCTCTAAAACTAAGTAACCACTAAAGATACACATCAGAGTTAAATTATATCTCTATGGAATTTCTAAATTATTATTCAGATTCTATATGAAACTTTGTGTTGATCCCGAAATACGTTATTCATCACCTTATTTGAAAAAAATTCACTATTTTTTATTATTGTTTGATGACCATGTTTTGGTATTTTGAATCAAGATATCATTGAAAGATCATGGAACAAATATAACAGGTTTTAATTTCTTGCAATCAGCTGTCATGGTTCCCTAAAAAAGAAGTCTTATAATGAAGGCCCCCATGCTCAAATAGAGATAATTAATAGAGTTTATATGGTATATGTTTTCCCTAAACCACTCTTTATCTCATGCTTCATTCTTATTTCCTTTTATTTATATATATTGTATATTTTTTTGAGAAGAGTGGTACATATTGGGATATTTTTTTCAAAAGGTGGATGCCTATTTGGGGTTAAATTGTTATGAACTAAATTTACCCAACCTCAAGAGTCATTGTAGTATCCAACTTGAAAAATAATTTGTATTAAAGATAGTCACATCCGAGTTCTTGAAATTTACATGTAAAATTTTAGATGTTAATTTATAAGTGTCTACAATTAATAACTCAAATAAAGGATGTATATAATTAAATTATCATAAATAAATGGATAAATATATTTCTATTACAAATCTTACATTATTATCAACCGTAATAACTTATTATTTAAGGTGTTCATAAAATTGATAAATCATTATGCAATTTATATGGGTGAACTGGAGACTTGTAATGCTATAGTTGAATCTAAATTTTAAATCAAATACAAATCCACGAATGTTATCATTTTTTATTAGTTCCTATTGAGTTCACCTAAGTTTCACAATGTTCTATTGCTTGAGATATTTTTCTAATGTTTTTATTATTTATAAGCATACTAACATTTCAGACAATAGATGAAAAACAGTGCTAATATTAAATTCAATACTTTCTAAGCATGAAGGAGAAAATGTAACTGAAATTAATAGAATAATTTTAGATATAGTAAATTATTTTGTTTCTTTTGGAACTATAATTCATGAACTAGACTATATACTAAAAAAAAAATATTATCATTACCATCCATGTTGAGTATAATATTTTCTTCCATCATGAAATCAAATCTTGTTAGGGATCAAGATTTTGAAATACCCAGTTAACACTCTTATGATGCATGAGGTGCAGATGCAAGAAGATGATAATGATCACAAGATAATAAAATATTATGATAATTATTTTAATTTTTGGACATATAAATATGAGATAAAATAAAATGGTAAATAATTTTCAGACCCATCCAATGAAACACATTCAAGTAGTTCAGAATATGATGATGAAATTGATCATTTTGAAATAAAATTAAACAAAAATTTACATGAAGAGAATAGGTTTTAAGAAATCATATAAAATAGTTTTAAATTTTATATTATCTCAAAAGTAATTAGATTATATGTATTTGATAATATCAGGTATATCATGATTGAGTTTACTCATCTAAAAGATAACAAGAAATATAATAAAATGTTTTACAAAAAAAATAATTATAAAAGAAAATAGAGAAAGGATGTGAATTCCATATAGAGTGATAATAAAAAATCCAATGGTGATTGAATTTATAACTCAAAATATGAGATATAAAATCAAAATGCTATTATGTGATTCATGGAAGAGAAAGATGAGGTAAAACCTGTTTATTATTTTTCTTTTGAATCATAATCTGAAATTGAAAACTATAGTTATAAAAAACTAAATGAGTAAAAATACATGTTTTATGATCATCATGAACCATTATTAAAAGATAAAAAACTCTCATGAAATCATATAATATTTTCAGTAATGTAAAATAAATTTTATCTAAATATATTTCTAAACTAAAATCAGATCTAGTTAAGTTTGATTCTAGTTATGTTTTCCATGATAATAAGACAATTGATTTAGTGGATGAATCCAAATATTTAAAATATTTTCTTAGTTTATTTACCTTGGGGGATAATTATCTCAATCAAATACTATGTAATAATAAAGTAAATAAATCTAAACAAGGTATATGAAAAAATGGGGAAAATCCTAAGTTGTGTAAAAATTATTTTATGCTCATTTCCAAAAATAGAAACATGACCAATATTACTTGTATCCACTATATAATAAATGTTCATTATTCTAATTATTTAAATTTATTAAATCCACAGATTAATAGTGTAAATATATAATTTATTTCTATAATTTTATAGAAATTTCAATATATAATGTTTGGATATTTTGTAAAGACTAGAAAGATTTGGGTTCCCAAACCATTCATAGCTAACACTAGGGGCACCAAGTGAATTTTTGTACCAAATAACCTTCATTTATAATTTTTATTTGTATGTAAAAATCCATAGGAATAAAAAAAATTATTTATAGATATTGGTCATTCTAGAAATATGAGAGGATATTTTCGAACATCCACTAACTCACTAAGAATGATAGAGGTTATGATATATTAGCTGATAGTTCTAGAGGGAAGATCATTGGATTTAGAAATATCTCATTTAAAATTTTTTCCTCAAAAATAATTTACTATATATACAAGAATTAATGAAAATTTTGATATGTATTTCTCAACTCTAGGATGATGAATTATCTAGTGATTTTCTAAAATTAGTTTACTAGTTTTAAAGATAAACTATAAAAAATTAGATTACTAAGAACTTAGAATATTTACACTCTTAATATTTGATTTTTGTGTAATAAAAAATTAAAATACTTTAATAATATAGTTATTTAATATTGGATTTATAATGTAATTCTTGGGTATTATCATATTTATTCCATGATAAAATATTATAAGAATTTTTTTTCCAAAACATAAATTGGAAAAAAAAATTAAACAATGTGATGAATGCCAAATTAGAAACCAACACAATTAATCTTTTAAATCAATTAAATAGGTTCATACTTCTAAACCAATAGATCATTTTCATATGCATTTGTCTTGTTCCTCTATAATTGATAGTCTAAATAATAAATTGTTTTTTGGTTTATTATTTTTCCTGAATTAGATGGGTTTATTTATTGAGAATTATGATTGAATCCTATACTTTTTTTATAAATTTCAATAATCCTGTGAAAATTAAAAATTAATTATAAAATTATCTCTTTGAGAAGTGACCATGGGGGAGATTTTTTAGAATAATTAATTCTAATAATTTTTCAAAAAACATGACCTTAAACATACCCGCTCTTCCCTGGAGATTTATCAAATATGTTGTTATTGAAAATAGGAATATTCCTTTCTAAAAATTAAATAAAATCGTTATTTAAATATAGTATTCCCACTTATTTTTGGTCTGAAGATATTAACCCAACATTCTATGTCATAATAAATGTCTTATAATGCCTATATTAAAGAAAACACCCCATTAGTAATAGAAAAATGAAATCCAATGGTTAGTTACTTTAATTATTTTGGATGTAAATGTTACATATTGAACTCAAAGTATAATCTTTGTAATATTGATCCAAATTCTGATGATGTAAACATTCTAAGAAATTTTATTACTTCAAAATACTATAGTGCTTTCAACAAGGAGTTAAAGATTGTTAAAGAATCAACTCATAACAAGTTTGATGAAGATGAAACCTTTGATCCTAAAATGATTCAAAAAAATGTATTTTATGATTCTATAGATAATATGAGACTTTAAACAGATTTTTATGATTAAATGTATGATAATTAGGAACATGATCACGTAAATTCAAATCCTGAATTAATTAAATATGATGAACCTAAAATTGTGCTTCCTAAAAAACCAAGAGTATTATAAATACATAATATAGATACTATAATAGTATTACAAGATGAAGGAGTAAAAACTAGAATAAATTTAATAAAAGATGATAAATATTAAGCTTTCTTATCCAATCTTGGATCTAAAACCATAAAATAATCCTTATGTGATCAGAGTTGTCTTTTATAAATGAAAGAAGTGTTAAAATAGTTAATGAATAATAAGGTATATGAATTAGTTGATACACCCTTTTATTATTCTATTATGGGAAATAAGTGGGTATTTTAAAATAAGTAGGATGATCATGGTGTTATAACAAAAAATAATGCTAAACTAGTTTCTAATGTTTATGGCCACCATATAGAAGAAATAAATTATAAGGAAAACTTTTCTACTATAGATAGATTATAATCTATTATAATACTTATATAATGTGAATATAACGTGAATTTTACATTATTTTAAATGGATATAAAATATTTTTTTTCTAAATGGATATTTAAAGGAGGAATTTTATGTTGATCATGATCCTTGTATTAAAAATCCCCAATTCCCAAATTCAGTTTTGAAATATACGAAATAATTATATTTTCTTAATTATGAACCTTAAGATTATTATGAAAGGCTAAGTTTATTTCTTTTTTCAAATGGTTTTAACATAGTATTAAAAGACCCAAATTCCTTTTATAAAACCACATCAAAAATATTTTTATAGTTTAAATTTATTTCGATAATTTAATTTTGGTTCTAAAAATGAAAATATGTGTAATGATTTTGCAAATATTATGAAAAAATAATTTGATTGTAATATGATGTAAGAACTAAATTTATTTCCTGTAATTTAAATATATATAAAATATATTATAAAAGTTTTAAATAAAACAATAAAAAAAATTACTAGAAAGGTTTATATTTGTAGAAAACAACTTATATGAAACTCTCATGGTTCCAATATTAATATTAATTTAGATGAAGTTAGAAATCGAGTTAAAAATTTGTTATATAGAGGAATTATTGATTTATTTTTACATATATGTGCTAGTATGATTGAAATTATTTTTTTGTATTCTTGTGTTCTATATATGATGACACTTCTATAGAATTAAATTTCAGTGATGAAAAAATGATTTATTTTATTTCAAATGAAATATTTATTTATGTTTAATTTTTCAAAAAATACATATTATTTTGATTGAATTTAATATTCTGATTCAAACTTGGGAGTTTGTGGGTTATATAATAATATTAACTAAAGAATATTCAATTTCTTGGGAAAAATAGTTTCATTACTAAGTAAAAATCAACACTTAGTTTTTCTATAAACGAATAAAGCATAATATATAGTAGCTACATGTTTTTGTGCTCAGGTGTTGTATATTAAACACACCTTTAAGGATTTAGGAATTAATTTTGATAATTTGATAACACTTTTATTGTTAATATTTCCTAAAATATAATAATCTATTCTATGATGGACATATATATCTAAGACATCAATTTTTAACTGATTATATACAAAAAGGGGGTATATCTTTTTCTAATTAATTGGTAATAAATTTCAACTCACAAAAGAATTTACAATTCCATTACTAGTTGAATGATTTGATATTATTAAAATTAAATTAGGATTATTTGATTTCAAATAAATTTATTTTATTTGAGAACTTTTTGAGGTACTAATTTCTATTATTTATTCATTCAGTTTTTACTAATATGAAATAATTAATTCACTATTTCCACTTATTGTATTTTTGATTTATTTACATAAATAATTTATCATATAAAAAATTATCACATAGTGTATTAATTTTTATAATATTATTTTCATTAATGTTTCACTCTCATTGAATCTTTACAATATCTATAAGATAATACATTTTTTCACTCACAATCCTTGAACTCTTATGACCACGGAATGTTTGTTTTTATATATGAACCCTAATTTTCATAACCTATCCATTTTAATTTAAAATGGCATTCCTATAACAAAGAATGGTGAAATCAAAAAATATAATAGGGTAATGCTTCATAAGGATTGAAGTGGGATAATGTGTTATCTAATTAACTAACTATAAAAGTAATTAATTTTTATTAGAATGATAGAAAAAAATTTAAACTAAATAATGTTTTGAACATCCCTAGATGGAAGTTTTTATTTTATGAAAAAAAATATAATTTATTTAATAGAATTTAGGTTCATGAATTTAATGAAAATTTTGATTTTGGCTTTGAGGATGATGATGAATTGGTCGTCTCGAGGGTGAATGATAAGAACTTATCAGTCTTTTCTATTCAGATAAATTATATTTTTCACTAACCCCATGAAAGATTTTATGAGTCCAAATCCTATTTCATTGGTATTTATGATGTTCACCCAAATGATATCATCTTATCTGTATTTGTAAATACAATTTTTGGGAATAATCTCATTAAAAAATAAGGTTAAGTGAATGTTTTTAGTAATGTTTATCAAGACTGGGATTTCCTTGAGAAATGGTGAGTTTGAGAATGTATTTTTTCATGACATATATCTATAATCCCACAAGTTAATTGAGATGAAAAATAATCTACCCTAGTACATTATCAGATATATGTACCATGTGAATAACATATCATTGAAATTCTATCCAATTGAAATAATTATTACCCTCATGTTTAGAAGAGTGTAAGTTCTGTTAAATTATGTTTTGGAATCCTAGTTCCAGGGCCCGAACACATTTTTATATAGAATTATAAAGAAGAATGGATGATTCTAGAAATTTTTTTGGAAGATTCATATTCCCATTGGGGATGAAGGGGAATCTGGAGTGAACCCTACTAATTTTGTGGGGTAAAATGTTTTTGGATCTATTATTATCGAATGTTTGGATATTGGATATTTGGGTGTTCCTAATAAAGTTGTTTTGGAAGGTTAAATGGATAAGTATCCTCTAATTGAAAGATAAATAAGAAGGAAATTAATATACAATGGGATTAATTTTCACATTTTTAGACCTACGATGGGTCAAGAAGAACCAATTCTTGAAGGTGTCATCATATATGTGGAAGAATATTCTCCAGTAGAAAAATTTGTTCTTACTCAAGTTGAGAATTTTTTAATCAAGATGGAATCAATGTACATATTTGGGATGTTTTTACACCTTAGGATCCTAAATTGGTTACGCATGTTGATAATGATATTGAGTTTGGGGGACTGATAATGAAGCTTCTCCTATTTCTCCAAGATATGTTACTAGATCTGACTTATGTCCTGAAATATGAAGACTAGTTGTTGTGGATGTTGGTTAGAGAAGTATTCATATATTTTAAATTACTTAATTGGAATTATTTGTAGTAACTTCAGTCATGGAAGTTATGGATATACTATCTTGGCCCTCTAGACAAAGGCGATTTAAGGATGAAAATGGTTTTATCTCTAGTACAATGATTTTTGTTTTAGAAGAGGAAGATGATGAATAAATACCTCAATTGAGTAGAGTGGTTACTATAGAACCATATAATGAATAACAATAATATGAAAAGTAAGAATGATATCTTCCGACATAAGTTTTTGAAATAGTTAAATCAAATAGTTAGGTTTAAACCTTTACATCATGGATATTTTCTTGGTTCAATCTATTCATGGTAGAAGTAGTATTATAAAATTATATCTTAATATATACATATAGAGAAGGATAAAGCCTTTAAGTTTTAGATATATTTCAAATAAAATTTGGATTGCATTAAAATTATTATTACTTAATTTTTGTATATCAAGATAATCCTAATTGCATAATCAATACATATTGAAACTATTTAGATAGATGCACTAGGAACATGTTTTATATCGTGGTCAATAGAGTATAAGATATAGGATGTTTCATATGATCTTGATGCTTTTTAATAGAGGATAGCCTCCATGAAATGTGGCTTTGTATCTCTAGAAACTTTTCATGTAGTCCAAAGTGATCTAACTTCTAAAATCTTGGATGTTAAAGTTTATGTTGGATATGGTGTTCATAGGATCATGAAATTTCACTCGGATCATAGTGATTTTTTATGGAAAGTATTTTGTCTCTAAAGGATACATCAGTAATGGACCTTGAAGTTCCACAGTTCCTTTTAGGAGGAATAGATAATATTTATCCTACTATTAATGAGAATTTTAAGATCCTTTCCACTGATTCAATTAGACTGAAAATTAATCTTGGGGAATATCTATCTTCTAACTATATAGAATCTTATGAGGTTTTTATATATAAAAAACATAAAATGCATAAAGTCTCATCTAAAATAAAAAATATGTGTTTTTTCTTAACTATCGATTTTCTATGATTATAAAATTTATAATCGCTTAGATATTTTCTAAATCGTAAGATGAAGTGCTCAAGACTCTACTGATAATTTTTTCTCCAACGAATGATTTTCAAGTAGTTCACAAAGATTTTAGTCACAATTTATGGTAAGGAAATACAGTCATTATTGAATTCTTCAAATAGGAAATCATCAAAAATGTGGATATTTATTAAGATTCACTATTTTAGTTGAGATAAAAAAGATCTCATGGTTTTTATCTTCCTAAAAAATATCATTCTTTTAAGAAAAATATCCAAGATATCTTTGGTACTTCCACCTTATATAATAACATAAATTAAATTTATGTTGAGAAAACCATAATTGATGATCTACCAACCCCTTCCTCCAAACTCTCATTTACTACCACATAAATTTAAAACTATAATAAGGATACTAAAGTATATAAAGGAATATGGATTTTATAGGAAATAACTCTGTATGGGATAGAGTTGTTATTGGAGGAGATTATAGTTCAAAATTCCTAATTGGAAAGATTCACTCCATATATACTTTTGTATTGGATTCTCTTCAATAATATCCTTCCATGACTATTTATTTTAATAAACCTCCTCATAAACCTATGTCCATAGAGTCTCAACCTACTACCAACCCTAACCTTGAGACAAAAGAATAAAATATCTTTTTGAAATCAATTTTTTCACTTATTAATGAAACTCAGATGTGGTCAATTTCTCTATTTTATTCTAGGTTCCTTTTATATCATTTTATATTTTCTATTTATTATTGAATTTTTCTTTTCATTCTGAATATCATCTATAATTTTATGTCATTTCTAGATATCTATTGTTTTTAGCCTTTTTTATTCGCTCATAATATTTATACTATGTGCTAAATTGAATTTACTTTATCTCAATTCTTTAATTTTTCCTTTTGATATCCTAAAAAAGGGGAGAAGATCTATGTAAAAACATTTTATCAAAAGGGTTAGAAGAACTGTGACACTTTTTGTTTAACTTATCATCCGTTTTTTCTAATCATAAAGTGAGATATTGTTAGAAATACTTATGTTTTTCTAATATATCCCAATATTTATTATGTTTTGATGCTTAAAACCCCCATTAGTTTTAACAATTCATTAATCACAATTGATTTCAGTTTAATAATTTATATTTATTTAATATTGTTTATTTTTAAGGTTCTAGTTTAACATGTGATATCTTGACTTTTTAAGAACTTTATATCAAAAATAGTACTAAATAATGTAAATATTTAATGATCTATAAAACCAGATGGTTTCACTTATGAATATAATATCCTACAACTATTTATATTGTATAAAATGTTGAAATTATCTTACAAGATGATTCTAGAATTCATAAAAATGCTAAATTAAAATATCATAAGAGAGTCTTAGAAAGGTATATTATTAGATGATGGTTTTATAAATATCATATGAAATAAAAAATACTAAGATAATTATCTAATAAAATAAAAAAGGAATAAGTTTCAGATATGTGGAAATGTATTTTATCCAATAAGAAAAGAAATATGTATGAACTATGTTTTCCATAATAGAATTTATTTTATAATGATAAAATATCATATAAATTCTGAAAGTATTCTACACCTAGAGAAATAAACTTATGAAATATTATTTATAAAATATTTCCTGAAGGTCTGATATCTTAAGATGTTATACATCATATATAGTTTAAGAATTTATTCAAAGGAGGAAAGGCCTATGATACTCAAAACATCATTCAAAGTAAAAATTATCCAATGAAGTTGAATAAGTCTTAACTAATTCAAAATTCATATGATTGGTAAAATTCACTCTCAAAATTATAAATTCTTATGATTGTATGAAAAGACATATAATATAAATTCTTAAAAATAAAATGATTATAAAGATAAAAACCTATGTAGATGATTATTTTTAAGAAATTTAATTAGATTATTGGGAAACTTATTACCATTACAGTATTCCTAGAAAAGTATGAACCTACATTTTCTGTTGTCCAAAGTTATCTTCTAGAATAATATAATGGTTAATTAAATATGGATTCTAATTTGATGAAATTTTGTTGTTCTAAGATAGACTGATGTTAGAGTTAATTACTACCTCTATGTTCGGTATTTTCAATAATTTTCACATTCAAAGGATGTATTGATTCCTTCTGATGATGATATATATATATATATATATATTCACATTACCATTTGAAAGAAGAGTTTAAATTGAAATATAATAATATCTACTGTTGAGATTCAATAACTCTCTCTCATGAACTTCTTACTATTTTCTTTTCATGTTGTCCTTGATACATAGATGAAAACAATAATCTACTAAGGTTGATAATTAAATATTATTTTATATTGATGAATATATCTAGGAGATTCACTTTTAACCCATATTATATCTCTCTGGACATTATTTACCATCATTTAGTTACTATAATAAATTTTGTGTGGAACCCATAATACATTATTTATCTCTAGAATAGTAATTTCTTACTCTTTGTTTTTAGTGTGTGGTGACCATGTATAAGTATTATGAGGGAATATATTGGTGAAAGAACTTTTCACCTTTGTAGAAAGTTGATTTTTTTAAAACTGAAATATCAAGGTTCCCAAAAAATCGACCTACATTCAGAAAATAACCCAGATCAATGAGATGTCATTGGTGGAGTGGACTTGGGAATCTTTTTACAACAGACCACTATAAATCTCATGTATTTTTCTTCTTTTCTTTTCATTTTTTTAAATACATATATTTTTTAGAAGATTGGTTTAAATTGAAATAAGTATTCAAATAGGGATATCTATTTGGGGTTAAATTTATAACAACATAATTAACCCCACCCAAGTTGAGTCATTCTGAAACCCGATTGAAACAAAATCAAAGACACCTTCCAATGTTATTGTTGCGCCAACATCGAGTTTCATTTTGTTGTCTTTCTAGAATGAAATATAATAGTATCAGAATTCATCACACCACAGTACCCCACTACTAGAAACCATTGTGTTTTACTTTCCACCATCACATCATGGAAGGACACCCCTCCTTCCCACATTTGAGATCTACGTGGGAAGAAGACCAGATGAGATTTCCCAAAGTAGTCGATACTCTTCTGAGCCACCCACCTAGTGATAATTGTGTATTTTAATGTCTTTCCACCTATCTATTCATGAAAATCCATCATTAATGCTACATTATTTCACCTAACTTCTTCAAATTAGTGGCCTGAATGCCTAGTTCCCTATATTCACAAATACATGGCATGAAATCCCAAATCGAGTGAAAATTACCACCGCTACAGTACATGCAAAATTTCTTCTATAAATCCCATGAAAATCCTTCCCCTTATTGAAATTGAATTCTTGTTTTTAAATCATAGGTGATGAAAATATGAAAAAATTATTTTTTTTAATTATTATGTTATCCATATAAATGTGTTTTTCTAAAAAATATTTATTATACATTATAATATTTTTGTAAATTCATGTTTAAATGATAAAAAATATTAATATTAATTTTATTTATAAAATTTTATTTTATTAATATTATTAATAATAAACTATTATTGTGTAAATAATATATTCAATCCTTATATTTTAATGATTATTATTGGGGATCATTTTGGATTAGTTTTGGTGTGCATATTCAGTCTTTAATCATTTTTGTTTTAATTTATTAAATGGAAGGGGTTATTTGGTTTCTCACCACATTAAAAGGATTATGATCTCATATAATATTTCAATTTTGGTTAATTACTTGCCCATTTTGGCTTCATCTTTTGTTTTTTAGGATTTTAATTTCTAGTAGGAACAGATTTCATTATTTTTTGAAAAATAAAAAAAATAGTTATGGAAATAATAATAATAATATTTTCATATTTCATGTTATTATTTAATTACATTTAAAAATCAAGGAGTGTTCATGGAAACAATTTTGGGGATTTTGAAAAATAATAAGAATGGATAGAAGGTGGATTCCATAATAAAATTAGGAAGAAAATATATAATTAGAATAAACTTGTTAAAACGTTATTGGAAAAGGAATATTTAGGAAAATAAATAAATATATCCTAAGTGAAAAAACATGATCCTTTTTACCCTCTTATAAGTAAATATTAGTGAAGAATGGTATCTTTTATTTATATATATATATATATAAATTAATTAATTAATTAATTAACTATAACAATAATATACGAAATTTCATTTAAAATTGAAATTATTATAATTCGTTATATTTAAATTTTATATGAGAAATAAAAGTAAAATATAAATTATTTTAAATTATAAATATAATTTAATAAAAACAAAAAAATTGTATTAAAAAATTATAAATATAATCAAATTTTATTTTTCATTTACATTAAAATGTACCATATTTATAATCATATAAATATAGTTACTAACATTAAATATAATAATATTAATAATATTATTTTAAATAAATATATTTTTTTATTTATATTTATATATTTGAAATATAATTAAAAATATATTTAGATTACCAGGAGATAGTGAAACAAGGGTAATTTCATCATTATAATCATTTAATTTAAATATAATTTAAAAAAAATCTGATATACATATAAAATTATTATTGTTTAATAAAATATAATTTAGAGGCTAATTTATTTATTGTAAAATACTATCATTTAATAAGTGTTATCATAAAATATGTTTTTAATATGGTGGTTCAGAAAACTAATATTACATTGAAAATACTTATAGGATGTATTTTGTTTGAACCTCTATTATTTTTTAATAATTATTTTTACTTTTATTTTGAATAAAATACTACTAATTATTTAATATTTCATGTTCCTATTTAAACCTATTCAATATTCATGGAGAGGTGCATGAAAAAAATCTGAGGATTATGAAAATATTATTGAGAGAATAACAGATCCTAGAAATAAATTTCAATGAAATATATATATATATATATATATATATATAATAAATTTACTTATAAAAATTGATCATCACCCAAACCAAGGAGAACAATCCAGTTAGGAATATTGTGAAAACAGGACCAGGAAGATCTAAAAAAACAAAAGAAGTTAGATAATGGGCCATCATATTTCTAACTTTATAAGTAATGGAAAACCTTTAAGTGATGAAATATTGTGGAAAGGACTTAATTCTGAACAAGTAACCCAAATAGTTGTAAGAAATATTTTGAAAATAGATAGCATTGATTAGATCCTGAAAACCAGAGCCAAGAATAATTGTATTCCACCCTTTCCCAAGTAGCATCTTCAAGCCAAGAATAATAGTGCAAGCCTCCACCATTGGGGGATAAACATTGTCTTAATAAAAACACTAGCTCACAACAAGGATAGAGTTGAATTATTTTCAAAAAATAATTTTAAAACCAATCTTTCTCAAACCATATAGAAATTAAAACTTTTCATTCATTAATATTAAATTTAAATAGATGAATATTCATTAAATAACATAATTATCCATTCTATAATAATTTAGGTCTTGTATATTTGTAAAATTATATATATCATCAACTATTTCATAAAATATAAAAAATTTCTCCCGTTTATTTCTTAATAACAGACACCCTTCTTAGACATATCATAGTTAATATATTTCTTCATAATCTAGGGAATAAATTATAAGAAAATTGTGATCTCTGGTGCTTAGTAATGGAAAATATTGGATATATTTATCTATGATTATTTGAAATCATAATATGAGAATAAGATTATGAGATCATAAACATAAATTAAAAAAATCATACCTAATCTATCATAGATCTTAAATATGATTCATAAATTAAATATTCATCATTTAAAAAGATATGGATAATAAGAGTTTAAAATTATCTTAAATCAATCATGAATCATAATGTCATGTCAAAATATTTAGGCACAAACATAGGTATAAAAAAATCATATGATAAGGCTAACTTACAAGACCATCAAACTATATTGAATCAGGAATCACCACCGAAATCTCTTAGTATATTAATCACATCAACTTTCATCATATATTAGTTCAATCACATTATCATGAACATCATAATTATCTCATGATATATAAAAAAATCCAAATTCATTGAAGGGAGATATAGGACCCACCCGTCACATAATTAAATTCATAAACATGTGTTTCAAAAGATCATAAATAATTCATCATATTATAACCCATGAAATTAAATGGTATTCATAAACATTTCATCATTTTATAACTCGTTGAAAAAAATGGGTTTCATAAGCATTATGTCATAACATTCATAAACCATCCAAATAATGAATAGGGATGTTATCTTTAGATCATATACCAAATAAATTATAAATGAAATCAATAGGTTTTCCTTTAATTAATAAAAATACAATTAATTTATCATTATAACATTAATGAGGAAAATAAACTTTCCATTTTCAAATCACTTATTAAAAAATTCACAATTATAAAGGAAAAGTCACAAAGTACCTTGTTTAGAAAACAATAAAAATATTCTTTTAAAAATATTTTGTAAAAATTTAATCATGGGTAAAAAGGACCATAAAAAATCATATTATAATATTAAAAACATTTTTTAACATTTTTAAGAAATATGGATATACGAGGAAACAAATTTGTCTAAATAGATAAATGTAGTCAATTTTCCATAAGAACATATTTTCAGTCTCTTGAGAATTTAAGGAGAGGAAAATAGGAGGAAAACATATATTTTAAATAAATAAATAAATTATGAGAAAATTTATGAGTTTATTAATAGGTTGGTAATAATATTTTATCCTCATAAACATAATAATAAATAATCTTGATAAACAATGATATTGTAACATAAAACCCTCACATAAGGTATGACTAACTTAGTATGTGATCAAAACTCTTTTATAATAACTATAGATTCATTAAATATTAAATAAATAACCATAATAATATATATAATACCATATATTTTTACTTATAGCCTTTTATCATCATTTTATTGACAATTATTTATTAAACATATTGTTTCAGGTGATAATTGCTTCGTTTTTCATATATGTTATGGTTCAGTAGTTTTTATTTTTCCACTTTGATAATGGTGCCATAATCTCCATAATTTTAATCATGATATAAGTATTAGATATATTAATTATATACATATTTATAATCATTAACAAAATATATATAAATATGTAGAAAAATGGATTACATTGTTCATGGAGATAGTTGGTCGTACGTACGGATAATGGTTGTTTTCATTTTTCGACAGATAGAATTAATGAATGGTAAATTTTAATTCAATAATTTTGGATCATTATTATATATATTATATTATATATATATAATAAAATTCATCTTTATTACCATCCAAGTGAAATATAAATAAAAAATGAGTCACATCGCTTCGTGGAGGAGGTAGTCCACAACTACACACAAGTGAAGTTACCATTTCTCAAATGATTGGATGATAAGAAGGTAGACAAGATATTATCATTATATAAGTATAATTATTTTATAAATATAATATAAAAACATTAAACCTATTATAATACCCATAAATTAAATATAATGATGAAAAATGAATTGTATTACTGCATGGAGACGGTAATATGTACGTATGCACGAGCAATAGCTTCACTTTACATTTGAGGGGAAAGTGTTTTTATAATGGTGTTTTAATAAAAATAGTAAAATTTTAAAATATTTAGGATAATATATTTATTATTTTAGGATAAATACCATAGATTAAGATAAGATAAATAAGAGTAAAAATGAAAGTGAATGTTTAAGGCGATTACCTCTTTCTTGAAATGACTCCTCCAGACCACCTCTAAAGGGCTCTAGAGTTCATCTTTTAGAAATACCAAAACCTATATAATGTGTATAAGGATGTCTATAAGTGAAATTGGTATACTTTTGTTTACATATAAGATTTAAAGTGATGTAAATAAGTGATGGTGGAGGTACCCTTTTATAACTGATGTTAGGGGCACTTTTGGAAGGTCACAAAAGATTAAATTATTATAAATTAGTTATAAATAAAAATTCCTCAGAATGGAAAATTATTTGAAGATAATATAGGATATTATTATAATACCATTATTAAATATAATTTATAAATATTTTGGTTTTTTTAAACATTATCATCCCAATTAACACTTTCTTATGAAATTTTAAATTTAACTAGAGAAACACATTTTTTAAAATTAAAGGGTTTAAATTTTTTACCTATAAGGTGAAAATTAGACCATAAATTGAAAATTTATAAAATTATAGAACATATCATAACCAAATTGTATTATTTAAATATTTTTATTATTTTTAAATAATTTAACATAATATCTTTTAGATAAAATTTTATTATTATCAATTATGACACAATTCTATTAATTTGACTTGAGAGACATAAGGAAAAAAATTGAACATAAATATAATATATTAATACAAATATAATATGACATATTATCCTATAAAATTCCTGGAACATTATAAATTACTCATATTATATCACTTTTTATATTTTTAAAATCATTCATTTTATTTTTCCATTAATTGAATAAATATTTTTTTGGAGTTGTGTTGGAATTTAAGGTAATTATATAATACTTGAAAATTAAAAATAAATTTCCATAACAAATATAAAATCATTATTCAAAAACGTACTATTAATATTTATTCATAACTACTATTCTTCCTCTGTGAACATGTAATGGATATTTAAAACTAAGAGAGTGACATTTTGTAACATTCTTTGACTTAAAAAAATATATAAGTCATTTTTATGGAAAATTGTCTATTAAAAATATAAATTCCCAACACTAAGGTGGTAAGGGTATAATTAAATTCATCAAATAAAAATTATACACAATTTTACTATGTTTCTTACCCTTTTTTTTCTTTAACCCTTTCCAAATATATCATCATAAAAAAAAATTTTACACATTGAGAGTCAATATAGGTACTATAAATAGAAAAATTGCACATAAAATTACCATGGTTGATATAATCGTCCATATAATAGTTACTTACATAAATATATGATTTTTAGTAATTTTCCATCATTTTATAAAATATTATTTATTTTAAAATATCAAAAAGTTTAATTTTTAAAAATATTCATCAATTTGACTTTAATAACATCAAGAAAAAAAGTAAAATTAGGTCCAAATATATTTCTAAATTTATAAATTGTCATTTAAATTAATATAATTTATTTACTATATTAAATATCTAAAACTAATATACATTTGTTTTTTTAATATCTTTTATTTTATTTTTCCATTAATTTAATAATTACTGGATGAAAGATCTATAAGCATTTAAGGTAATTATTTTTTTCAAAAAAAATACAGTTAAATTAAAATAGTGAATAAAAATCATTTAGTATTAAAATAACTATTTTAACTAAAAATATCATCTGTTTTCCCACATGTTTGATATATTTTAGTCATTTAAAACAAGTGTGTGACATTTTTGACTTTTCAATTATATAAAAATTTATAAAGGTCACAATTACACCAAAATGGAAACAAAAGGTCATATATTATACAATTATATGATTATAAATGATTAATAATTATCCAATAAAATTTAGTCAACTGTTGGGGTTATTATATAGTCTTTGTCATTTTATTTTTAACACTTAATTTCTCGATTTATTATTTACTGTAATAACCAAAATTACTAAGGTTACTATTAATTTTGAATAAAAATAAAAAGGTCCTATTTAAAAAATTTGGAGTTTATGATTCCAAATATGGAATCCATATTTTATTATTAGATCATATAAGTGATGTAATTTTATTAAAAATCAAATAAAAAAGCCATGATGACAAACAGTTTTTCAGAAGAAAAAAAAACCCTTCTAAAATATAAAATTTTTTAATATGAAAATAAAGTATAAATCCATAGTAAAAAAATAATTTTATTATCTAAATTAAAAATAACTAATGATATTTAAAATATATATATATTATAATACTTAAAATGAAGATATAATTTCTAATAAAGGCATTACTTCTCACTATTCATAGAAAAATCAACCTTTCTAGAAAAAAAATTTTATTCCTAATTTTAATTTAACATGATAAATTAAAAAATTAATTTCATTTTATAAAATAAATTTTATAATTGTTCAAAACATTAATAATAATATTTTTTCACAAAAAGTAATAAAATAATTTCTGAAAAAAAAAATATTTTTTTGAAGAATAAAATTAATTTACTAAAAATAGAGTTATTAATTAACAAGAAACTATATTTTATAGGAACATTATTTATAATTATTAAAGTAGTTAATCCTGTTGATACCCTCAAATTTAATTTCTAGGTCAAAATATTAATTAATAATATTTTTAATAGTATATCATGGTTCATTTAGACTCGTGGTTGTGTTAAATGAAAGAAATCGAAGAAGTTAAATAAGTTTTAAAAAATATTTCATAAAATATGTGGGTGTTACATTCTCCCACATTTAATAAATTGTGTCCTCACAATTTGTGCTCAGAAATAAAGGGTTTGACATTTCAAAATTCTATTTTGGAAACCCACATTGTAATAAGGATTAGAAAACTTCCCCTTGGTAAGAGAGAATGAAAAAAAAGTCATCTAGAATAATACATACCTTGGATTCCAGATAAAAGAACAGTTGTGGGAGGTAAACATATGGGAATTTATAAAAAACCTAACTACCAAGGACATTTAGAGAGTGATAGAGAATATGGTCATGAGAAATCTAACCATCAAAAAACCATAAATTTATGGTGGGTTAAAAGGCCATTTATTTCTCGATATAAAAACTTAAAAAATAATGTTTTTTTAAAAAAAATAATTTTCCTAAAGTAGAGGAATTATTTTACTTTATAGACTGTGACCATAATAAAATATACTTACTCGATAAGTGAAATTTCATCCTTTAATTAATTCCCACCACAACCTCCTCTTTTTCTCCCAATGATGAGATTTCATGATGAATTTTTCATTCTTGATGCACTAAAATAAACTTCAATTAATCAAATTATTATATAGAAGAATAACAAACTATTCCTCATTTCTTTATAAATTAACCAAAATGAAAATGTTTAGTATAAGGGAGGAAAATTTCCAAAATTAATAATCCTTCATGCAAAGAAATATAGCATTAATAAATGTTAAATAGCAATTCTAAAACATAAATTTAAGTCATTCTATAAATTATTTTCATCAAAATTCATGAAAATACTCATAGTCATGTTTGAAACCTAAAAGTCACAAGGGTTTAGTCATGTTCTCTTAAGTGATTAATTTAAAATTTATCTATAATCAACTTTAGTCACTCATAAAGTCATATACCAAGATGTATATTCCTTAACCACTTAGTCTCCATGTTATAATAATAATTTACATAAATAAATAACCCTATATTTGAAATAACATCAATAAAAACAATATTAATGAATGATTTAACCTTAAATTTTATCTTATAAATTTCATCTTACATCCCTAAAAATTGTAATACCATTCATCTGAAATAATACTTCACATTAAACCTAAGGACTATATATACATCAACCCAAATAAAACCTTTAAAAAAGTAGAATTAGTCTGTTAAAAATCCACTATATAAAACCTCGTAATGGGTTATAAGCATTTGATCTAATTATAAACCTCAAACTCATAAACCCATGATGGAATCCACAATTCTTATGTTATCCTCACATGAAAACATATATGCTTCCAAAAATTAAGATGGTCTTTATTCGTTAGTTAAGATCAAAAACTATAAAATATACTATATAAATCCAAAAATAAAATAAACATGATCAAATATAGATTGCCTAAATTACATCAATCTAAAATTATTAACCAATTTCATGGTGACTAATACAATCCAATTTACTTCATCAATGTCAATCATCACTTTACCCAAACTAAAAGTTATCGCATTACCACTAATTCCATTTTATTGGTGGTTGATTCCTTTCAACATATGTTTTAAAATCCATAAAGGTAACTACTATAGAATAATACTTATATTTTTTCATGATTCTTATAACCATAATATCATTTTTTTAACACTTATACTACATAATTATTAAATCCAAATACATAAACACTTCAACCATTCCACTTCCTTCTTAAACCATTACCTAGGATTCCTCAACTTATTCACTAATACTTCTTTCCTACAATATTAAATATGAATAATATATTAATATTCATAAACCTATATTTAGTCATGATTCTTAATTTTTCACATAATTAATGCCTTTAAAATAACCCATACCTTTCATATGTAATTTTTTGTATTTTCATCATCATTAGTAAAATAATTACACATACATCCTTCTAGATTATCTTCTCAAGATTTCCCCTTAGGACATAAATTTTTATAACTAAAATAATTTTTACATTTAAAACATTTAACTTGTCACGACCCGTCCTCAGGGCCCGTGTCGTGACTACCCCAAGCCCGCCTTCCATAGGATAGGGGCTGGCGACTAGCACCAAAGGCATAAATCCCGATAACTGGAAAGGCATTTCCTTTATAAAGTAAACAAAACACCACAGAGTACAAGCAGAAGTAATACACTAAGTACAAAAGAATGTGCTGAAAAGTAAGTGGGCCAGAATACAAACTCAACTAAAAGTACATCTACAACTGAACGAAAGTACAACAGATTAGACAAATAGTTGGAAGAATAGAAGTAACTCCTGGGTCATCCACCTCGTATCATACCTGAAGGTTAGGTACAGATAGCACAGCTCCTGGATCTTCCACTACAGATCCTACCTGAAGGGTAGGTGCAGATAGCCTCCACAATGCTCTCTCCCGACAACCTCCTTCGAGTATCGTCTCGTCGTGAAGTCCACCTTTGGATACCGTCTAGTCCTCGAACACTCGGCCTCCGTCAGCGCTGCCCATCGTCTGCAACCAACACAACGAGGTGCGGTCATAGGCTGTGCAGGGGTGGGTATACAATACTCATTAGGGACCCTGAGACCCTCAATGTCTCACTAAATCCAACGAGGATAATCACAAAGTAGGATCTCAACAGATAACCCTTACTTAGGTATAAGCCCATACTTATACCTAAGTTATCAAGTAACACATATCAATCATGAGTAAACACAAAGGTTATGAAATCAACGGATAACCACTACCTAGGTATATGCCCATACATATACCTAAGTTATCAAGTGACCCATCTCAATCATGAGGTAAACAAAAAGGTCATAGACTCAACTCAAACCAGGATTTTCATTATCAAAACCGTAACTGCTGAAGAGCCCCGTCTCTGACGAGTACAGTTATCATGTCCCCACTCTGAGGTACTACTCACTAACGTAAGACTGCTGAGGTACTCCTCCTGTCAAGTACAGCGGGTTAGCCACCCAAACACAGTTGTGCTTCCCGCCGGGGTCTGCCACCCAAACATAGTAGTGCATCCCCCCTAATAGCCTGCAGTGGTACTTCTCCTATCGAGTACCGTGGGTCTTATGTCTGCTACCATGTGCTCCATCCACCGTGGGTCTGCACCCAAACATTGTACTACTCCATCCTCTAGGCTAGTCGACTCACTCCAAGTCGAGTCGGTCAAGCAGTCGTCAGGTCTCAGCTGGTTACACGATCTTCGTACTCCGTGCGCTCGTCTCCGAGAGGGTCCACTCCACGAACTATAGGTAGATACTCTAAGTATCACAAAGTCCCATTGAGAAGTATCTCAAAGGACCGCCTCGTCATAGGGGTCTCAACGCAACAGACGGCGCGTCAATCGGACGCCCGGTCTGTGAGTTATTGGCCTTTTCGTCCAAGGGGCCCGGTTGGTTTGATGTGCGAACCAAACCGGCCGCATCTCAACTGTACACTGAACTCTCATAGGGTATACTCAAAGCGATCGTTTCTCAACGTGATCACCAATTTCACTGACGGTTCATCAAATGGACGTCCGGTCTAAAAGTTATCAGCTTTTCCGTTCCAGGGGCCCGGTTGGATTTTGGGTACAATCCAACCTAGCCATACAACAAATGCGTCAAAACCTTAGGATAAGTATGCTAAAAGTTCCATCTCACCATGAGGAATCCAACAATGTCGATGGAACGTCAATCGGACATCCGGAGCTCAAGTTATAAGTGTTTCCACTCCGAGTGCTCGGTTGGTTTCGAGTTCGAATCAACCCGAATGTACACAAAATTCTCTGAAACCTTAATTTTAATATATCAAAATTACCTTCTCGATTCAAGGATCCCAACGCAACTGACGGTGCGTCGATCGGAGGTCTGAAGCCCAAGTTATGGGCAAATGACTGAAAACTGTCTGAAATGGGGGTTTGGGCTCGGACCGACCCGACCCGAGACCCCCTGGGTCGGCCGGAACAAGGTCGACCTGAACTGGGTCGACCCGAACTGGGTCTGGGTCCGGCCCATTAGGGTGCGGCCCAGCCCGGCCTGGGGATCGTTTGGCCTGGCGCGCGCGCGCGGCCCACAGGGCCAGCTCGGCCAGCGCCGAGCTTAAGAAGAAAGGGGGGGGCTGCCCCCCTTGATTTGAAACGCGGCCCCATGTGGTGGGACGCTCCTTTATGCCAGCAGACGGGACGCTAGGCGCCGCGTCTCCCCCGGGTCCTGCGCGGTCGTGGGACCGGTCGCCTGTGTCTGCAGCTTTAGCCACGGCGGTCCCTCCTGGCGGCGCGCCGGGCGCCACCGTGCCGGCGTGGCGCGCCGGCAGGGTCTTCTACAGACCACCGGACGCGCTCCGGTGGTCTCTTTTTCCTGCCATCTTCACCATCAGTCCTCCCGGGACCTGCTCTTCATTTTGAAGTCTTTGAATCTCCTCTACGGCCCGTTCTGTCATCGCTCGTCAATTCGTACGTCAATAAAACAATCTGCGGAGTCTTCAAGACACCTTTGTGGCCCCGACTCCGGCCACGGTTTTGTTCGGACTCAACAGCGTGGCGCGACGTCGCAGTGCTTCTTCGCCACATTCTTTTTGTTTTTGCGTGGTGTCGTTGCACTGCGCGCCTTTTTTCATGCCGCGACAAACACAACATCGAAGGGGGAGGAGAGCCGGTCGTGTTCGTGCAGTCTGACCTCCTCCCATTAATCTGATACCAAGCGGCTAAAGGAATTGACGTTGGACGGCAAAGAATAATCACGAACACAAATCCAAACCCCTACCTCGAAATTGATGTCGCACGTCGTCGAGTCACAGAATTCGAACATCGTGGTAGAACGGTATCGATTCTGTCGACGTCGGAAGAAGAAGAAGGACGTTGTTGTTGGCGTCGGTCTCCACGGTCGACGCCTCATTCTTCGTCGAGGAAGGGTGTCATTCTTCGATAAGGAAGCGTCCTTCTTTGATGAGGAGGAATTCTCTTCTCTTCCTTCTTCTTCTTCTTCTTCTCACAAAGGCTCTCCCACCCAACAATTCCAACCCCAAATAAAATAAGACTTACTCTTATTTTATTACAACATGCCAAGTATTTCAAACTTAAAATTCAAACTCTGTAGTTAAATTAATTGAATAGTTTTAGTCAATTAATTTAACATGAGTTGGAATGAAATAAAGAGGGAGAGAGGGAGAGAAGGAGTTTCCCAAAAATTAAGAGGGATTTATGAAGGTGAGAAGTTATACAATTAAACACAAGGGGTGTTAATGAAAATTAAAGGAAGTTGGAACATTAAGTGCAAGGGAGTTTAAGGGGGGGTTATAAGAAGTTCAAGGGGGTATGGTCTCGTGTGGGCCCCACCACACTAAACTATCCCATCGGAGGTTAGGTGGGTGTGGGCCCCACCTACCACATATTCACACATGGGAAGTTGGGTGGTTGTGGACCCCACCAACAACATCCCATGGTAGATTTTAACTTCCATGAATAACAAACATAAAATTGTACACAATTTTATTTATTTCTTCCTAAACCCCAAAATTTAACTTCTTTCCCCGAACAAACGCACCTATAGTAAAATTCCACATAAGAAATTATCGGCGCTTCGAGTACATCGGTGCCCTCGGATTTCAATTCCGAGCACCAGTTCAAAAGTTAGAAAAACACGCTCGTTTGTTCACTGAAAGTACCCAAGCTAAACTTCGAAAATTGATTCCGGGCACATCGGGCCTCGGAATCAGGTGCTGTCAGAATCCACAGACTCGTAAAATTCCAAAGAAATTAATAAAAAAAATTCCTTGAAATTTCTGGGTGTTTAATTTACTCCCACCTTAGGTATTTACGTCTCCGTAAAGCTATAACACAAATTAGGGAAACAAAAGTGGTACTGAGCACGTATCTGAGCTTTCCGCTCCCATGTGCTCACCTAGGGGTTCCCGTGCTACCAGCGAAAGCGCACAAGAGGAATAGACCATCCCCGTAGGACCCACTCCTGACAATCCTCAACCCCACTGGAACACTGTGGTAGTCATCCAGTCATCGATGTCCAAATCCCTGAGAGTGATGATGTGTGAAGGATCATGCACGTATCTCTTCAGCTGAGGTACGTGGATGATATTATGCACACGGTGCAACTGAGGTGGAAAGGTCAAGCGGTAAACCACCTCTCCTACCCTGATGAGGACCTAGAAAGGTCTGTAAACCTCATCGAGGTGAGACTCGTATAAGGACGTGGTCATCATCCTAGAACTCTAAAGGCCTCCTATCAGCTCTACTGGAAGTGGTGTCACAACTCTGGAGAATTCTGGGACAAAGGTAGGTTTTTCCATCTCTTGAGTGATCGAATTCACCCTCTTATGAATGACTCCATCCTGTGCTTCATGGGCTTTCCTTTTCACCGACCAAGGAAACCCCATCCCAACATTATAGATAAACCACAACCTTTTTGCCTAATACAGTCAATCTGTGTCTGAACTGTGGATCCAATCCATACTCAGACCAACATCGTAAGGCCTCAACGCTGCCACCAAGTGATTCCAACCGAAACTCTCGCCTCATGGGTCAGATCACACTGTCAGCGTAATTGTGATTATCGAGTCTCCTCCCAAAGGTATCTCCAGACGTGAGGGTCATGTCTATGGCTTACTGAAAACTCCAGGCCTGGGACATAATTCGTGGAAGGAAGGAATGATTCGTATCAATGTCTTGTTGTTACGGCATCTAGTAGAAGACACAGTCCGTACTTTGAGTCATCCTTAGAGCCTTTCGGTCACACTCCTTGACCGCATGCTACTACTCTTTCCCCCACCCTCCAGCTCCCTGAGCCTAGTGGGGATTACATGGGTGGGTGGTTGCAACATGTCAAAATGTTCACCACCCCATGCTGCTCTCATAGCTCTGCTTCCATGTCTGCCACCTTTCAGATTCATCTATCCTTTTTAATTCCTCTACTTGAAACATTTTACATGCCCAAGTCTCCGAGAGTGGCGCCAGTTTCTAGCTTTCCCACTGCTAACCTTCACTGACTGCATCCATTCAGCAAAATAATTCTCAACCACAAAGGTTCTTTCTAGCACCCTAGCATATGTAGGAATGCATAGAGAAAAGGTGATGGGTCGGATGTCCTTAAAAACACCACGCTCAGAGGTCTGAGCTCTATAGCAATGATCGAATCGCATTCATCGAGTACCAGGAATGGTTTGGTATGCCCCGATGAATTCTCAGCTACTGACATGTCATCCTGCTGAAGTTGTATAAGCTCTAGAAAACTATCAGCCACACCTCCTCAAGTCAGTCCTCAGGTGCCTGTGAGTCGGGATCGCCTCGGAACTTGAGGTTATCTGATGTTGGAACACGTGTAAGGCAGTAAGCCTACATGTGTCACCTATCGGTACCGCCAGTTGTAACTGCTAACCAACAGGTAGTGATGTATAGCTGACACACTACCTGAAGGCACTATCTTAGGCATCGGTCCACATACCGAAGCCTCATCACTATGCAAACCATCCTCATGGTCACTCACTGTAAAACACTAGTATCCAAGTCTACCATCCACTCGACTGGTGTCTCAACTAGGCGGAAAACTCTAGCAATCGCCTCCAGCCAGTCCTCTGCTGTCTGGGAATCTGCCTTACCTCGTAACCTCGGAGGCCTCTACTGCTGGAACTCGTGCATTGCGCTCTGGTGGTCTGTTGGCTAGTATGGAAAGTGGAATCTGCTGCCCAATAGGTGGTGGTGCTACTGGTACACCGCCCGAGGGTGCCAATATAGTAAAAAGGGCCCTGCACCGGATCCTCGTCGCTTGGTGGGATGTCGTCGTGTACTATCTCAGAACTCCAACTGACTATCTACGTGGAGACATCCTGAACAAATGCGGCATGGTCAAACGATTTATACCTGGTGATCTGACCTAGTTTGAGCTGACTTTAAAACACTTGGAAACACACATGCAATCAGTGTTTTCGTGCACAACGTCGGAAATGAGTAGTCAGGGTCCTAGTGTACGATACGTCGGCCACCGCACCAACACTGGACTCCCTGAACTAAAAACCACACTTAGTACCCTTAAAACTGCTGCTTCACAGAAATAAAATATTAAAGTCCTAAGTTCTATGGTAGAACCGACTCCTCTTATACCAATTTTTCATGACCCGTCCTCGGGGCCCGTGCCGTGACTACCCTAAGCCCGCCTTCCATAGGCCAGGTGCTGGCGACTAGAACCAGAGGCATAAATCCCGATAACTGGGAATGCATTACCTTTATAAAGTAAACAAAACGCCATAGAGTATAGGAGGAATTAATAAACTAAGTACAAAAGAAAGTTCTAAAAAGTAAGTGGGCCAGAATACAAACCCAACTAAAGGTACAACTAAAACTGAACGAAATTACAATAGAAAAGACAAACAGCTGGAAGAATAGAAGTAGCTCCTGGGTCGTCCACCTCGGATCCTACATGAAGGGTAGGTATAGATAGTGCAGCGCTTGGATCGTCCACCATGGATCCTACCTGAAGGGTAGGTATAGATAGCCTCCACAACGCTCTCGCTCAACAACCTCCTCCGAGTATCGTCTCTTCGTGAAGTCTACCTCCGGATACCGTCCAGTCCTCGAACACTCAGCCTCCGTCAGCGCTGCCCGTCATCTGCAACTAACACAACGAGGTGAGGGCATAGCCCGTGTAGGGGTGAGTATACGATACTTAGTAGGGACCCTGATACCCTCAAGGTCTCACTAAATCCAAAAAGGATAACCACAAAGTAGGATCTCAACAGATAACCCTTACTTAGGTATAAGCCCATATTTATACCTAAGTTATCAAGTAACCCATCTCAATCATGAGGAAACACAAAGGTTATGAAATCAACGAATAACCACTACCTAGGTATATGCACATACATATACCTAAGTTATCAAGTGACCCATCTCAATCATGAGGTAAACACAAAGGTCATAGACTCAGCTCAAACTAGGATTTTCATTATCGAAATCGTAACTTTTGAAGAGCCCTGTCTCTGACGAGTACAGTGATCATGTCACGACTCCGAGGTACTGCTCATTAACCTAAGACAGCTGAGGTACTCCTCCTGTCGAGTAACGTTGTTCATCCACCCAAACACAGTAGTGCTTCCCACCGGGGTCTGCCACCCAAACATAGTAGTGCATCCCCCCTAATAGCCTGCAGAGGTACTTCTCCTGTTGAGTATTGCGGGTCTTCTGCCTATTACCAGGCGCTCCGTTTGCCGTGGGTCTGCACCCAAACATATTAGTGCTCCGTTCACTGGGTTAGTTGACTCACTCCAAGTCAAGTGGGTCAAGCAGTTTTCAGGTCTCAGCTGGCTACACGGTCTCCGTACTCCGTATGATCATCTCCGGGAGGGTCCGCTCCATGATCTACAGGTCGATACTACAAGTATCACAAAGTCCCATAAAGAAGTATCTCAAAGGACTCCCTCATCATAGGGGTCTCAACGCAACAGACGGCGCGTCAATCGGACGCTCGATCTGTGAGTTATTATCCTTTTCGTCCTAGGGGTTTCCCCCCTTGATTGGAACCATGGCCCCACGTGGGGGCCACTCCTTTCTGCCAGCAGATGCGGCGCTGGGCGCCGCTTCTCCCTAGGATCCCACGGGACCGGTCACATGCCGCCGCCGCGGTATCTCCTGGCGGTGCACCGGGCACCGCCTGTAGAGACCCGAAGCCTGACGTACATAGACATTACATTACTTTTGCGGAATACTTAGTACATAACAAAAACACACACACAAGGATCGTAATAGTTTAGTGTCTTTGGAAACTCGGAATATAATCTTCTAATTGTGGTGAAAGATCCTCAACATCTCCCATAAATATATTATTTTTTTTAAACCTAAATCATTTCTTTATGTCCTGGGGAAAAGAAAACATAAAAGGGTGAGCTCAAATTCTAATTAAGGGTAAACAAAAGAAATATCAATCACGTCATATTCATAAGAACATATCTTTTGGAAATCTTAACCTGCAAAAGAGATCATAATTTCATAACATGGGATAAATCATAGTAGTGAAATGTAATCCCAATAATCATAACGTAAAACATGAAACTTTGTGGCATACACACATAATCATAGAGAATCATTTCTTATTAGTCAAGACTCATTGCCAAGACTATCTTAGTGGACAAAGTCCCTTTCTGAACCGAGTTCACTCCTCGTTTCAGTCCTGTTTCACTGAACCGGTATAACCTACCGTTCCAGACATGTCTATCTCATGAGATATAAAATATTTACCCAATGCATTGGAGGGAGATATATGTCCCACCCATCTCATAATGATTCCATTCTAATGTGTGCCACAAAATCATAAATCATACATCATTGCATAACCCGTGTAATAAAAATGGAAATCTTAAACATCGTGACATCATAAAACAATTCATATAAGATAAAGGAATTCATAAATATAATTCCATCACAACATAATAAAATTAATTTAATAATAGGGATATAAACAGAACCCTTTATTATCTTAGATGGAAAATAATTTTTATAAAACACTTGAACTCCATTCTTGAGGAAAATATCCTTTCAACTTCAAAAACACTTTTCCTTTCTTAACATGTCATAAATTTCTAACTAAAAGAAGTTGATTAAAAATAAACTTGAAAACTTTTAAATGAAGATTCTTGGAAATAATGTTTTAGAAATCCATTTATGTCGTATAAGTTAAAAAAACATTCTTCTCGTACTTTTGTTGGAAAAGTCAAAAAGTACCTCATACGAAAAACGACAAAAGATTCCTTTCATATCTTTTACTAAAAACTCACCAAAGGGTAAAATTGGATTTAAACAATTGTAGGTGGATGGAAATAGTATTAAATATTGAGAAAACATGGATGTAGATGATAAAATACACCTCAGTAAATACCAAAGTATAAACAATCTCAGATAAAAATGAGATTGTGATATTTCTCGTACCTTAGGTCCGATTTGCTTTGTAAGTGTCCGAACCTCCTGTATAATGATTTAAATAATGTGTTTGACTTATTCCAGAATCATAATCATTATTATGATATCATATATGGTTCACTTATGACTTTATATTAACCGTTCTTTTGTAAATTCCATGTTAAAGAGTGTTTTGGGTAAAATCGTTTCATTTTTCGTCCGTGTTTTGACTTGTAATTATTCATATGATTACATAGATCATGATTACTTAATTCCATAATATAAAAAATGATTTATATATAATATATATTCAGAATATACATATATATAATAGATCAGTAAATGGAAAGAAATACACCGTTCATGGAGACGGTAGACCGTACGTACGCATGAACGCTGTTTTCGTTTCCTTATTGAGTTGAATGGAATTAAGTAGATGACATACATATATATACACATAAATACAGTATCATTATTATGTCATATATTTCATTATTACTTATTATATATACTTTATAATCATTCATGAATGGTTAACATGGAGAATGAATCTCATCGCGTCGTGGAGACGGTAGTCCGTACGTACGCACGAGCGATGATATCGTTCTCATGATCGTGGAATTGTATTGGAGTGTATGTATACTATTTCAGAATCAGTATCACTTTATAATAGTCATATATAGTCATTATTTATACCATTATACCCATCCAAATAAGGTGGTGGTGGAAAATAGATTACACCACGGCGTGGAGACGGTATTCCGTACGTACGCACGCGCTGTGATTTCATTTTCCGTAGGATGGATAGATGGTGAAATAGGTTTGTTTCATACTTATAATAACATATCAGTATATTATTGATACTGATGTTATTACTTCGTAATGAAACAACCTAAGAAGAAGAAGTGGAAGAAGAAATAAAGTTGAAAGAATCGGTAACGGAAATTACTTCTTCTTTGAAGCGCCTCTTTGAGATCTCATTTTAGGGCACTAAAATTGGTCTTTGAGGATGACCAGAACCTCTAGGATATTTATAGGGAAGTGGAGAAGATAATTTGGCAGGGGTTGGCCGAGATTTAAGGCTCAAAGTTGTGTGAGGAAGAGAGGGAGTAGGTTCCCTTTTATAAGGGAGGAGATGGGTACCTTTGGAATAACTAAAACTATTATTTTATTATAAAGTAAAATTCGGTTTTAAATAGCTCCAAATTGATTTATTTCGAAGCTAAGGTGGGTATGGGTCGAAATCCTCTCATAGAATAGAATTTAGACAAGTTTAGGTTCCTATTTTAACCTTATCATTTAGATTTAACATTAGGTTAAATAATTTTACTTTTACCATGTCTTCTTGTGTTCTAATACTATAAGGTTAATAAACTTACTATAAGTAGCCAAACGAACCCCAAGTTTTTATTATTAATATATATAACCTTATATAAGTCATTTGGCCGAACCTTATATTTTTAGGAATAAAATAACAATTAATAATATAATATTTGTTTCAAAAACTATTTTATGTCAATTTTTACACTATTTAGTAATTGATTTTTGTGAAAATCATAACAGAATGATTAGTTCGAAAATAGTTAATTAAATCAATACTAACATGTCCTATTAACCTATAAAATTAGTGGAATTCATAAAAAGTTTCAAATTACATTTATTTTGGTATTTATAACATCAATTATGTCAATATTTCATTAATAAGATAATTACTGCCTCATTGTTGTGTCATAAATAAATAAAATTATTTAATGTATAAAAATTACAAATAAAATACAATTATGTAGGAAATATTTTTATATTTATAATGAATATTTATAGTCGAATTTATCTTATGTATAACCCCATATTAAAAATGATTTACTTACTAAACTTTGATTTTAACTATTTTAACCCTTCTTTAAATAAATTAATAATAAATGTCCTAATCTAATCCAAGTGGGCCTAAATGGTCATATTGTATTCCTAAGGATGTTTTTGGTCGAATTACACTTGTCCAATAGAATTAGGACGTGTGTTAGTGTAATAGTCATATCATTTTTATCCTTAATTACCCTATTTACTTTTAATCGTGGTAAAAAAAGTAAAAAGTTACTATTCACCAAAAATTATTTTCATGTCATTGAACCACATTTTACTTACTGACATCAACCCTGTCTCTAGGATTTTTGAAATTCCACTCACAGAAGTGGTAAAATTACGTTTTATGAAAAATTCATTTTTTTTAACTACCACTTAGTGGTTTCACTATTCATCAAAAAATGAAAGTTTCCAGAAAAATACCAAAAATTAGGCCTAAGCTATATTTGATATTACGAATTCAAAAATGATGTCTATTTTACCAAATTCAAAACATATCAGTTGCATTAATTAATTTAAAAATTAATTCCCGTCGTCAAAACAAATAGCGTGTTCTTAAGAGATAATAACTATCAAAAGATTGACAGTTGTTTATGTCTGGTTTAAATGTGAAATTACATCCAATAACCAACATTGTATTAAATTGTAAAAATATATTCTAAATATACTTTAAAACCAATCAAATTAATAATTTATCACTATTAATTATTTCTATTAAAAAGGTTTTTTTAAATTAAAATTTAGTAATTTTCACTATTCATCGGAAAATGAAAGTTATCCGAAAAGTACCAAAATTTCACCCTAAGCTAATTTTGATATTACGAATCCATAAATGAAGTGCATTTTGAAAAATAAAATTTACAAAATTCCAAAAAGTGGTTATTACTATTCATAACGGCTAGTTTTAATAATATTTTAATAGCATATCGTTGTTTAGTGAAACTCGGTATTGCGTACTACACACGCTATCGAGGAAGGTCGTGATTGTGTGTAATGCAACGCAAGTCAAGGATGCGTGTTTTCCAATCTCCTTTTGGTGTAGCGTTCAACACAAGACATTAATGAAATTAAAAAGAATATTTTTCATAAAATCTTGGGGTGTTACATTCTACCCCCCTTAAAATGAATTTTGCCTTCGAAATTCATCGTGGTTATAAATGGTTTACTATTCAAAAGTTTCTTTAATAGAAAACCACATCATAAAAAGGAATACCAAAACCAATCTTTAAAAACAAAAGTATGAAACGTAACAGTTACCCAAATAAACTAATCATTGGGTTTCCAGATAGGAGAAAATATGGATATGGAAGAGAAATCTAACCACCATGTTCTGATGGAGAGTGGTAGAGAACATGGCTATAGAAAATCCAGCAATCACAAAGCCATAAATTTGTGATGATCTAAGGTACCATCTGATTCATCATATATAAGAGCACTAGGACAACATTTTTAGTTTTCAAGATCATTTCCCTAAAGTTGATGAAATTGGAATTAGAAGAAATACTTTCGTGATTTTGGTATAGTCTCACCGTTTGTCGTTATTTGGACAATTTCCACTTCAACTCTTAAAGAAATGAAGTTGAATTTTTCATTCGTGATGTGTTAGCAGATCATGTGATAGAATGATGGGTCATTCCATCTGTCTCAAACAAAAGGTTAGAAAAGTTATCAAAAAATACATAAGTCCATCTATAGTGAGATTAATCATATATGGTTCCTAAAATGGACTTATACTTCATATATAATACTGCTTAATATAATAAAACTAGTTTCTACTAATCAGGGACTTCCTGTAGGCCAGTGTTAGGCGATAAAGCCTAGTCGCACTTCGGTTTTGGGTTCGATTCCCACAGCCTTGTCCGACGCGATGGGTTGTCGCCCATCCTGCAGGTTGTCCTTTTTCTAAAACTAAATTACTATAACATCCCATCAATAATATCAAAAAAAACTTTTATCCTTAAACAATACTAACTTATGTCCATCATAGTCCATTCCAATCTTTAGGCTTATCCATAATACTGTTGTCCAATCTCATATTATAGTGAAAACGATTACCAAAGAGTTCATATAACAAGCATGTTAATACCATCGTTGATCCCCGTATATCATGAGATATGTCTTGTTGGTCACATTCCAAACATTCTAAGGCCTTAATCATGTATTCTCTTGAAAAATGAATACCCATTGAACCTTAGTGAAAACATTAATGCAGTTAAAAGTTAACACTTTCCATATACCAAAATCCTCAAAATTCTATATACTAAAACCATGATATCACTTAGTCCTTATATCAATCATGAGCTCATGAATACTGTCAAATATGTCATTTTCTCGTTTTCCCTTCATTATGCGCATATCATCTTTTTTTCCAAAAATATATCAATCACTTTCCATGGTTACCGGTATAAAATTATTGAAGACCACAATAGACCAATACATAAATATTCAAATACTCAACATTATTTTTGAATCCCATTATATAAACACTTAATCATTCCACCACATCATTTTCATATTCAACATCACCAATGGTGATCGCATGTGACTTCCCTTTGTCCTTTGCCTTAAGTGCTTGCTCATGTCTATCATCACTAACCCTTGGATTAGGGCATTTATTGGCATAATGTCCCATCTCCTTACACTTGAAACATTGAAGTGTAGTAGGTTCATTCTGTGTATCCCTTCCTTTGTTTGCATCATTAGACATATTCTTCCCATCATTGTGGCAATCAAATGCCTGATGACCTTCCTTTCCACATTTAAAACATTCACTTGTCCCTTTAAGGCAATCTCCACCATTCTTCTTTCCACACTTTGATCATAAGGAAACATTCATCTTCTTTTCACCATTATTCTGAGATTTCTCCTTGAACTCCATCTTTCGTTTCTTATCAAAACTATGAGATGGATAAATAACACCAACTTCCATTTCTACCTTGATAGAACATCGCACAATTTCTTCATAGCTAATGAAGTCTCTTATAGCTAATGCCCTTCGAAGATTTGGTTTTAAGCCACTGAAGAATTCATCAACTTTACTTTCAGGTTGGATGATAAATCCAGATGCATACCTTGCAATCCTTGTAAAATTCTCTTCGTATATACCAACAGATTCATCATCCTTTTTCTTTAGTTCAAGAAACTCCTTCTCCATCTTTGTTCGAACAATACAGGGGAAGTACTTATTGAAAAATAAGTTCTTGAACTCGTCCCATTCCATGGACTCAATTTCATCTCTTTGCCTCGTATTCTTGATAAGATTCCACCATTGATAAGCTTCACCTTCCAAACGATATACTGCTAAGATGAATTTATCATGTTCAGAACATTGAAGAACTGAAAATATCTTTTCAGTGGTACTGATCCATTGTTCAGCAACAAGTGGATCAGAAGACCCACTGAAAGAATGTGGACGTTGCCTCATGAAGGACTCAATAGAATATTGTTCCCTTCTCTGCTCATTTGGAAGTCCAGAATGATTCATAGCTTGTGTAAGTATAGAAATAAGATTTTTCGCTCCATCTCCCATAACATTTGTTTGTTCAGGAGGACAATCATTGCATTGTCCATTGCGTTGATCAACACGGTTCCTTCGGGTACCAGCCATCATCTAAAACCCAAAAAGAATAGTGTGAGAGGTAAAAATCATAATAAAGGAGGAGTAACTTCAATATCTAACATCTTTGGTTTAATCTAATATTGTTACCATAGTTCTAGGACTATATCCTATACATATACTTATCCTTAGGGACATCCCTAGACATACCTTAGAAATATCTCTAGGGATCTCACTAACGTTTTCGCATACTAGTTTCCAAAGGTTGAATAAACTTTTCCTCTGATACCAACTGTAGAGACCCGAAGCCTGATGTACATAGACATTACATTACTTTTTCGGAATACATAGTACATAAAAAAAACACACACACAAGGATCGTAATAGTTTAGTGTCTTTGGAAACTCGGAATATAATCTTCTAATCGTGGTGAAAGATCTTCAACATCTCCCATAAAGATATTATTATTTTTAAACCTAAATCATTTCTTTATGTCCTAGGGAAAAGAAAACATAAAAGGGTGAGCTCAAATTCTCATTAAGGGTAAACAAAAGAAATATCAATCACGTCATATTCATAAGAACATATCTTTTGGAAATCTTAACCTGCAAAAGAGATCATAATTTCATAACATGGGATAAATCATAGTAGTGAAATGTAATCCCAATAATCATAACGTAAAACATGAAACTTTGTGGCATACACACATAATCATAGAGAATCATTTCTTATTAGTCAAGACTCATTTCCAAGACTATCTTAGTGGACAAAGTCCCTTTCTGAACCGAGTTCACTCCTCGTTTCAGTCCTGTTTCACTGAACCGGTATAACCTACCATTCCAGCCATGTCTATCTCATGAGATATAAAATCTTTACCCAATGCATTGGAGGGAGATATAGGTCCCACCCATCTCATAATGATACCATTCTTATGTGTTCCACAAAATCATAAATCATACATCATTGCATAACCCATGTAATAAAAATGGTAATCTTAAACATCGTGACATCATAAAACAATTCATATAAGATAAAGGAATTCATAAATATAATTCCATAACAACATAATCAAATCAATGTAATAATAGGGATAGAAACAGAACCCTTTATTATCTTAGATGGAAAATAATTTTGATAAAACACTTGAACTCCATTCTTGAGGAAAATATCCTTTCAACTTCAAAAACACTTTTCCTTTCTTAACATGTCATAAAATTCTAACTAAAATAAGTTGATAAAAAAATAAACTTGAAAACTTTTAAAGGAAGATTCTTGGAAATAATTTTTTAGAAATCCATTTATGCTGTATAAGTTAAAAAAACATTCTTCTCATACTTTTGTCGGAAAAGTCAAAAAGTACCTCATACGAAAAATGACAAAAGATTCCTTTTATATCTTTTACTAAAAACTCAACGAAGGGTAAAATTGGAATTAAAAAATTGTAGGTGGATGGAAATAATATTACGTATTGAGGAAACATGGATGTGGATGATAAAATATACCCCAGTAAATACCAAAGTATAAACAATCTTGGATAAAAATGAGATTGTGATATTTCCCTTACCTTAGGTCTGATTTGCTTTGTAAGTGTCCGAACCTCCTGTATAATGATTTAAATAATGTCATTGACTTATTCCAGAATCATACTCATTATTATGATATCATATATGGTTCACTTATGACTTTATATTAACCGTTTTTTGTAAAGTCCATGTTAAAGAGTGTTTTGGGTAAAATCGTTTCATTTTTCGTCCGTGTTTTGACTTGTAATTATTCATATGACTACTTAGATCATGATTACTTAATTCCAGAATATAAAACATGATTTATATATAATATATATTCAGAATATACATATATATAATAGATCAGTAAATGGAAATAAATACACCGTTCATGGAGACGGTAGACCGTACGTACGCATGAACTTTGTTTTCGTTTCCTTATTGAGTTGAATGGAATTAAGTAAATGACATAAATATATATACACATAAATCCAGTATCATTATTATGTCATATATTTCATGATTACTTATTATATATACTTTATAATCATTCATGAATGGTTAACATGGAAAATGAATCTCATCGCGTCGTGGAGACGGTAGTCCATACGTACGCATGAGCGATGATATCGTTCTCATGATTGTGGAATTGTATTGGAGTGTATGTATACTATTTAAGAATCATTATCACTTTATAATAGTCATATATAGTCATTATTTACACCATTATACCCATCCAAGTAAGGTGGTGGTGGAAAATAGATTACACCACGGTGTGGAGATGGTATTCCGTACGTACACACGCGTGGTGATTTCATTTTCCGTAGGATGGATATATGGTGAAATAGGGTTGTTTAATACTTATAATAACATATCAGTATATTATTGATACTGATGTTATTACTTCATAATGAAACAACCTAATAAGAAGAAGTGGAAGAAGAAATAAAGTTGAAAGAATCGGTAACGGAAATTGCCTCTTCTTTGAAGCGCCTCTTTGAGATCTCCTTTTAGGGCACTAAAATTTGTCTTTGAGGAAGACCAGAACCTCTAGGATATTTCTAGGGAAGTGGAGAATAGAATTTGGCAGGGTTTGGACGAGATTTAAGGCTCAAATTTGTGTGAGGAAGAGAGGGAGGAGGTGCCCTTTTATAAGGGAGGAGAGGGGCACCTTTGGAATAACTAAAACTATTATTTTATTATAAAGTCAAATTCGGTTTTAAATAGATACAAATTGATTTATTTATAAGCTAAGGTGGGGATGGGTCTGAATCCTCTCATCCAATATAATTTAGACAAGTTTAGGTTCCTATTTTAACCTTATCATTTAGATTTAACTTTAAGTTGAATAATTTTACTTTTACCATGTCTTCTTGTGTTCTTATACTATAAGGTTAATAAACTTACTATAAGTAGCCAAACGAACCCCAAGTTTTTATTATTAATATATATAACCTTATCTAAGTCATTTGGCAGAACCTTAGATTTTTATGAATAAAATGACAATTAATAATATAATATTTGTTTTAAAAACTATTTTATGTCAATTTTGACACTATTTAGTAATTGATTTTTTTGAAAATCCTAACAGAATGATTAGTTCGAAAAAAGTTAATTAAATCAATAATAACATGTCATATTAACCTATAAAATTATTGTAATTCATAAGAAGTTTCAAATTACATTTATTTGGGTATTTATAACATTAATTATGTCAATATTTCATTAATAAGATTATTACTGCATCATCGTTGTGTCATAAATAAATTAAATTATTTAATGTCTAAAAATTAAAAATAAAATACTATTATGTAGGAAATCTTTTTATATTTCTAATGAATATTTATAGTCGAATTTATCTTATTTATAACCCCATATTAAAAATGATTTACTTATTAAACTTTGATTTTAACTATTTTAACCCTTCTTTAAATAAATTAATAATAAATGTCCTAATCTAATCCAAGTGGGCCTAAATGGTCATATTTAATTCCTAAGGTTTTTTTTGGTCAAATTACACTTTTCCAATAGAATTAGGACATGTGTTAGGGTAATATTAATATCATTTTTACCCTTAATTACCCTATTTACTTTTAATCGCGGTAAAAAAAAGTAAAAAGTTATTATTCACCAAAAAATATTTTCATCTCATTGAACCACATTTTACTTACAGACATCAACCGTGTCTCTCAGATTTTTGAAATTCCACTCACAGAAGCGGTAAAATTACTTTTTATGAAAAATTCATTTTTTTAACTACCACTTAGTGGTTTCACTATTCATCAAAAAATGAAAGTTTCCAGAAAAATACCAAAAATTAGGCCTAAGCTATATTTGATATTATGAATTCAAAAATGATGTCTATTTTACCAAATTCAAAACATATCAGTTGCATTAATTAATTTAAAAATTAATTCCTGTCGTCAAAACAAATAGTGTGTTCTTAAGAGATAATAACTATCAAAAGATTGACCGTTGTTTTTGTCTGGTTTAAATGTGAAATTACATCCAATAACAAAAATTGTATTAAATTGTAAAAATATATTCTAAATATACTTTAAAACCAATCAAATTAATAATTTATCACTATTCATTATTTCTATTAAAAAGGTTGTTTTTACTTAAAATTTAGTAATTTTCACTATTCATCAGAAAATGAAAGTTATCCGAAAAGTACCAAAATTCCACCCTAAGCTAATTTCTATATTCCAAATCCAGAAATGAAGTCCATTTTTAAAAACAAAATTTAAAAATTTTAAAAAAGTGGTTATTACTATTCGTAACGGCTAGTTTTAATAATATTTTAATAGCATATCGTTGTTTACTGAAACTCGGTATTGCGTACTACACATGCTATCGAGGAAGTTCGCGATTGCGTGTAATGCAAGGCAAGTCCAGGATGCGTGTTGTCCAAGCTCCTTTTGGTGTAGCGTTCAACACAAGACATTACTGAAATTAAAAAGAATATTTTTCATAAAATCTCGGGGTGTTACACCGCCGCCTCCGGCCGTCGGCGTGGCGTGCCGACAGGGTCTTCCGCGGACCACCGGACGCACTCCGGTGGTCCGTTTTGCCTGTCGTCTTCACCAACGGTCCTCCCGGGACATGCTCTTCACTAAGAAGTATTCAAATCACCTCTTCGGCCCATTTCGTCATCGCCTATCAATCCGCATGTCAATAAAACAATCTGCGGAGTCTTCGAGTTGCCTCTGCGACCCCGACTCCGGCCACGGTTTCGTTCGGCCTCAACGGCGCGGCGTGACGGTGCCGCGCTTCTTCACTGCATTCTTCTTTTTTCCGCGCGGTGTCGTTGCACTGCTCGCCTTTATTCATGCCGCGACAAACACAACATCGAAGGGGGAGGAGAGTCATCCTTGTTCATGCGGTCCGACCTCCTCCCGTTAATCCAATACCAAGTGGCTAAAGGAATTGACGTTGGATGGCAAAGAATAATCACGAACACAAATACAAACCCCTACCTCGAAATTGATGTCGCACGTCGTCGAGTCGCAGAAGTCGAATGTCGCAGTATAATGGTATCGATTCAGTCGACGTCGGAAGAAGAAGAATAACGTTGTTGTTGGTGTCGGTCTCCATGGTCGGCGCCTCGTTCTTCGTCGAGGAAGGGTGTCGTTCTTCGATAAGGAATCGTCGTTCTTCGATGAGGAGTAATTCTCTTCTCTTCCTTCTTCTTATTCTTCTTCTCACAAAGGCTCTCCTACCAAACAATTCCAACCCCAAATAAAATAAGACTTAATCTTATTTTATTACAACATGCCATGCATTTCAAACTTAAAATTCAAACTCTTTAGTTAAATTAATTGAATAGGTTTAGTCAATTAATTTAACGTGAGTTGGCATGAAATAAAGAGGGAGAGAGGGAGAGAAGGAGTTTCCCAAAAATTAATAGGGAGTTAAGAAAGTGAGAAGTTATACAATTAAACACAAGGGGTATTAATGAGAATTAAGGGAAGTTGGTACATTAAGTGCAAGGGCATTTAAGGGGGTGTTAAAAGAAGTTCAATGGGTTATAGTCTCGTGTGGGACCCACCACACTAAACTCTACCTTGGGAGGTTAGGTGGGTGTGGGACCCACCTACCACATATTCACACATGGGAAGTTGGGTGGTTGTGGACCCGACCAACAACTTCCCATGGTAGATTTTAACTTCCTTGAATAACAAAAATAAAATTGTACACAATTTTATTTATTTCTTCCTTAAAACCCAAAATTTAACTTCTTTCCCCGAACAAACGCACCTATGGTAAAAGTCCACTTAAGAAAATACCGGCGCTATGAGTTCACTGGTGCCCTCGGATTTCAATTCTGAGCACCGGTTCAAAAGTTAAAAAAACCCGCTCGTTCGTTCACTAAACGTACCCGATTTAAACTTTGGAAATTGATTCCGAGCACACCGGGCCTCAGAATCAGGTGCCGTCAGAAGCCACAGACTCGTAAAATTCTAAAGAAATTAAGAAAAAAAAATCCCTGAAATTTCCGGGATTTACATAACTATCATGGATACCATAGGGAGACCATTATTTTCATCCATTGAATTAATTCATCTTCTCATTTTTTATCAAAAATTACTTACCTTATGTCCTTATTTTCCACACTCAAAACATTTTCTATTTACTCTAAGATAATAACTTGACTATTTCCTCCCACATTCTAGACATGTTGAAATATTAATATTGTTTACTCCATGGTATTTATGAAACTATATATTTTACTTATTAGTTGTATCAAGAAACTCACCAAATTTGAGATTTTTAATCATATAATAAGATATTTGATTAAGTATAGTCACAAGTCTTCGCATTATAGAATTCTATTCATTTTGTTTCTCATAAGTAAAATAATTCCACATTCCATCTGCATTAACAAAAATCCTCCTTAGTCCTTCCATTTACTAAAACCAAAATCATATTGTTTGCAATAATAATCATTTTGGAAAACCACATGATCCTGAAAAATTATTTATATGATGTCTAAATTCTGTCACCTTATTTTATGAAAACTTTGGTTTAGCATGAGTCATTTATGGTTAATACAAAAAAATCATATAATTTTATCCTATAATTAGACTTATTAATAGGGTTATTACTAATTTTTTTCTCACCCCAGTTATTAAAGGTTAACTAAACTTGGAAATGATGCCAACTATAGTGATCCATACATTTAATACATAGATATTACATATAAATAGAAAAATATTTTTTACACAACATAGTGATCCACACCAGAATCACTTAGGTCAAGTATCTTTGGAAGCATAGATACATAAAAAATCAGTTCATAAAATATATACATCATCTCCCACTTATTTATTTATAACTATAACTCTTTTTAGACATATCATAATTAATACCTTTATTCATAAACTTGGGAGGGAAACATAAGAAAATAGTGAGCTCTAATACTCAGTAAGTGTAAATATGTGAGATATTAATCTATGATCATTTGAAAGAATAATATAATGACTAGATTATGATATCATGAACTTAACATAAAATTTTAATTCTTATTCTATCATATATTATAAATAGGTTTCATGTAATAAATCAATATTATTAAAAAAATATGTGGATAATAAAAGTGAAAAATCATCATAAATAAAAAATTAATAATAAGATCAAGTCATAAAAGTATGGAACCAACATAGGTATAGAAAATATTTCATAATTTTGATTTTAATTACCAGGACCATCAAACCATAATGGATCAGGAATCACCACTTGCATCACATAGAAGATCAAAAACATCGACTTAAATCCAATAGTAGGTAAAGAACATTTACTTTCACCCCATAGTTATCTCATGAGATATAAATCATTTCCCAATTAATTATAGAGAGATATATTTCCCACCCATAACATAATTAAAATCATACATATGTTTTTCATAAGATCATAAAGCATTTATCATATTAGAACACATGAAAAGAAATGGGTTTCATAAACATTTCATCATTTCATAACCCATGGAAAAGAAACATGTTTCATAAAAATTAGGTCATCATATTCATAAACCATCCTGAGAAATAATAATACTGGTATCCTTAGATCATATCCCCTTAAAATATATTCTAAATCAAGGGTTTTTTCTTTAATGAATATAAATACCATAAAAATATCATTAAAAAATTCTTGAGGTAAATAACCTTCCTATTTTGAAAACACTTACTAAAATAAACAATGCAATTATAAAGGAAAAAATTAATTTGAAAATACCCATGTAAACATGTATAGTAATATTAAAATAAATAAATTATTCATGAAAGTGGGAAAAGTCACTCATGTCATATAAGTTAATGAAACATTTCATTAAAAAAAATCAAAAAAGTCATAAAGGTCCTCATTTGGAAAAAATCATCAAGATTCCTTTCAAAATGTTTTTGGTAAAATTAAAACATGTGTAAAATTAATTTTAACAACAATAGAATATTAGTAAAAACCTTCCTTAATAATTTTGGGAAAATATGGATTTGGAAGGAAAAAAATCGATGGAAGAGAGAAATGTAGACAATTTTCATTAAAAACATATTTTTGATCTATTGAGAATTTATGGTGAGGAAAATAAAAGGAAGGAATATATTTTAAAGAAATAACCAGAGGATAATAAATCTAATGATTTTATTTATAGTTATATCATAATAGTTCATCATTGAAAACATTATTATAAATAATCTCAATATATAATGAGATTGTAACATAAAACCTTACCTCAAATATGACTTCCTTTGTATGTGATCGAACCTCATATATAATAATTATAGATTTATTATAGATATATTACAGAAAAATAATCACATATATCATATCATACATTATTTACTTCTAATATTATATCACCAATTTATAAAATATCCATTATTAAAAACAAAGTTCCAGGTGATAATGGATTCATTTTTCATGTATGTTCTGGTTTTGTAGTTCTGGTTCTTGTACATTGATCATGGTCCCATAAAATACCTAATTTCAATAATGATATAAATGTAACACCTATTAATTATATACATATTTATTATAATGCATAAAATATAGATATAATAAATGAATTTCACCATTCATTGAGATGGTAGGTTATATGTATGCCTAAATGTTGTTTTTATTTTTCAAATGGATGGAATGAAAGAAAGTTAAATATTAATTCAACTTTTTAGGATAATTGTTATATAATATTATATATATATATTCTCAAAATTCATTCCCATTAATATCATTTTAAAATATTAATCTAAAATGAATCACATCACTTCGTGGAGGTGGTAGTCCACACGTACACACGAGCAATGTTATTGTTTCCTAAAGGATTGGATAATAAGCAGGTATACTTGATATTATCATTTTAAAAGTACAATTATGAAATAAATATAATATAAAAACATTAAACCCATCATTGTACTGATCTATAAAATATGGTGAAGAAAAATGAATTATATCACTAAGCGAAGATGGTAATCCATACATACACACGGGTGATATCTTCACTTCCCATTTGATGGGAAAGTATATTTAAATCAGTTTTTTCTTAATCATAATAAAATATATTAATATCGGTGATAATAAATTATTATTTTGTGATAAACACCATAGATGAAGACAAGGTAAATAAGATTAAATAAGGAAAGTTAACGCTTAAATGGATTACCTCTTCTTCAAAATGACTCCTTTAGATCTCCTCTAAAGGAATCCAATCTTGGTCTATTGGGATAAATAACACCGATATAATTTGTAAAGGTAAATTTTGGATTCAAATTTGTAGAGGTTTGTTTAAATATATTGCATAAAGTGTTGTAATGAACAGAGGGATGAGGTTCCCTTTTAAAATTAAGGTGGGTGAAATTTTGGATTATCAAAAATGATTAAATTATTTTAACAACATTCCCAATAAAAAGGCCTCCAATTGGATAGTTATTAGAATATATGATATTATAAGGTTTTAATACTATCTTAAAATATAATTTAGAAATTTTTATTTCAATCCATATCATTTTGATTAATGCTTTGGTAACCAATTTTAATTTCAACTATGTTCAAAAAAAATTCAATATTAAAGGGTTGTAATTTTTACTTATAAGATGAAAATTGGAACATAAATCGACAATTTTTTACTTTTTAGACCATATATTTATCAAAAAAATTATTCAAATATTTTTAAATTATTTAAATAATTATATAAAATAATATTTTGATAAAATACCATTTTTGTTAATTTTTATACTATTCATTTAATTTGACTTAAAATAAATAAAGGAAAAATTAGATTAGAATATAATATTTTAAAACAAAAATAATATGTCATATTCACCAATAAAATTCATGTAGAACTCTAACTTAATAAAATTATATCACTTTTAATATTTTCAAAATAATTTATTCTATTTTTCTTTTAATTGAATAAATAATTTTTTGATGTTCTATAAGAATATAAGGTCATTTTATAATACATAAAAATTAAAAATAAATTCCCATCATAATTATAATTTCATTATTCAAAAAAAAATACTATTAATATTCGTTCATAACTAGTTTTTTTCAAATGTGAACATATAAAGGATTTTTCAAATTAAAAGTGGCATTTTGTAACATTCTTTGATTTAAAGAGTATAAGTCAATTTCAGGGATAATTGGACATTAATATAATAAATTTTTATATTAATGTGGTAACAGTCAAATTAAATTCATCCAAAAAAATATTATAGAATTTTTAACTATGTTTCCTACCCATATCGTTTGGTTTTAACCCTTCTTTATCTCTTTTCAAACTTATCGTGGCAATAAGGTTTTTTACACATTGAGGGTCAATATAGTCATTATAAATAGAAAAATGGACCATAAATAGATTTCACAAGATATTATCAACCATTTCATGGTTTATTTTCTAATTACAATATTTTTTGGAATTTTATATCATTTAATAAATTAGTATTTATTTTAAAATATCATTAATGTAAATTTTTAGAACTATTCATCACTTTGACTTTAATAACATCAATAAAACAACAAAAATTCGAGATAAGTATGCTAATAAATACCTTAAATGTCATGTTAATCTATAAAATTATTGTAACACATTAAATATCTCAAATTATAATATTTTTTATTTTTTAATATCATTTATTTGTGTTCTCCATTACTTTAAAAATTATTATTTCCGTATTGTATAAGCATTTTAGGTAATTATTTCATCTCTAAATATTAAAATAAAATCATCATGATGAAGATTAATCAATTATATTTTAAATTAATATTTATAACCAAACATAAACTCTATTTATAATCATGTTAAAATTATTATACTCATTAATAAATAGAGTGCGACATTTTTCACTTTTCATTAAATAAAAATTTATAAAGGTCATAATCACACCCAAATAGAAAGAAAAATGTAATATATTAGGAAATTGGATTATATGGATGATATATAATCATCCAATAAATTTTATTAAATTTTTGGTGTCATTTTATAGTTATTATCATTTTGTTTTTAACAATTAATTTCATGATTTACCCTTTACTATGGTAACAAAAATTACTAAATTTACTATTAATTTTGACTAAAAAGAGAGGAATATTTAATAATTTTGGATCCTCTATATTCCAAATATGAAATCCATTTTTCAATATTCAAGACTATTAGTGGGAAATTTTAATTTAAGATCCTATTGGAAAAATGCGATGAAAATTAGTTATTCAAAAAAACGCCCTTTTAAAAATATAAAATGTTTTTATAATAAATTCATGTATAAAATATATATAAAAAACCATAATTTTGTTATTTTAAATAAAAGGGTACTAAGTAAATTTTAAATCTAATCCAAAAAAATATAATACTCAACTTGAAAATACAATTTCAAATAAAAATCAGTATTTCTCACTATTCATCAAAAAAATCAATCATTTCAGAAAAAAATCTCAAAAATAAATCCAGAGATACTTTTAACATGATGAATTCAAAAATAAATTTCATTTTATACAATAAATTTTCTAATTCATCCAAAAATTGATTGAGATATTTTGTTACAAAAATAAATATAATTATTTTTAAATACAAAATATTTTTTGAAGAATGAAATAACTTTACATAAAATAGAGATATTAATTACTAAGAATTTATATTAAGTGGTAACTTTATACATAATTAATAAATTTTTTAATACTATTTATACCTTCCAATTTAATGGATATGTGATAATAATAAAGAGTAAAAAATTTATTATTATATTTTTCTTTGTTTAAACTCGTGGTTGTGTGTAATGCAAACAATAAAAGTAGATAAATTTTTAAAAAAATCATAAAATATCGAGGTGTTAAAAAATTGAAGTAGATAAATCCAAATTAATTTTATGAAAATACGCTAAAGTCCACATCTAACGATGCATTCTGGAGGTGATTCCGAAATAGGGGTGAAACAGTCATTATGATTCCATTTCAATATTCAATACTCAACACGCCCATTACAAAAAAACTCATTTTGGCAATATCAATGAAGATGAAATCATCTCTTCAATTACATATCATCCAATACACTATACATGAACTAAAAATTGTCTCCATTAGTAGTGATAGTGACCATTCTTAATATAAGGAAGACAGATCATAGGTGTACTCGGAGTCGATATCAAAATTCTCTCACCATGCGCACTGAACCTCTTTTCCCCAAGGAAATGAATGATAATGTGATAGATAGACTTTGCTATAGAAAATGGAGATGAATTTCATTTTTATCATAAGCATGATGATAAAAAATAACTCATTCGTAGAGGGAGCACATGTACACTCTTTCCATCAGAACAAATAGACTTTATGTTGGAATGGGAGATGTTTGGACTAAAAATAATCATCCCACTAGTGAAACAATAATTATGAGATAAAATAAAGTGAAAAAATGGGGAAAAATATCACCAGATATAATGTGTAAAACCCCCCAAAATGAAAGGGCTAAAAACCATTGGCAAATAAAAGGATCTTACTATGCATAAAAGTGGGTACACACTCCCTCATAATTAAAAGGTGAATATCCCTCATCATTAACTATCTTTAATATGTGGGGAAAAAAACCTCTAAAAATAATTATGGGAGAATATTTTCTAGTAAAGGTGATGATTAAACCACTATGGAGTACCCTTTTCTAGGCCGCCTCCTCCCCATTCTTAATCTTATCCATGATATGGGTTGGTAGGGTTTTTTCACCCACCACAAAGCCACACCTACCCCCTTGACATATCAAGGGGTTGTCCCTTTCTAGGAAAAATTTTGTTGATATATATCCCACTCAGAGATTTTATTGGGAAATAATTGCATCATCACACATCCTTTATTGATTCCAAAATATGCTGCTCACATCTCTATAAGGCCACTTGATAATCTGCACCATCTGAACATATCAAAGTCAGTCCTCTTCATTAAAAAATATACCATATTCTCTTTAGTTTAAATTTTCTACATTTCCACACTTCCGTCCTCTATCACATCTTATACAAAATGATATTTTACCCCAATCTGCTTCATCCTAGAATGAAAATATGGATTCCTTACTATGTTAAATGGACTCTAACTATCAAAAAACAATGTAATTTTCTCATGTATGTGCTCTATCTCCCCTAACAACCTTTTCATCCAAATCACATCTTTGAGAGAATTTTTTTCTACCATCCACTCCACCTCAATCATGGATAAGTCTAGAATAGACTGTAACATTATAATCCAGCTAGAAAATCCTCCTACAATAGTAAACACATATCTAGTAGTGGATTTAATCCTATCATAATCACCTATAAAATCAAAATAAACATAGTGTATGATATTAATATATAATACTTCATAACATAATATAGCATCTAAGGCATCCTTGATGTATCTCAATATCCTCTTTACTATTTTCCAACACTCCAACACTATATTCACCATGCACTGACTAACTTCTTCCACAATATATTAAAAGTTCCATCTAGTATAAACCATAGTGAACATAATACTCCCCAATAACAATCCATATAGTACTCACAACATCTTCATCCTCTTGTATTCACTTCTTGGACTCATCATAGATAATAACTTGAAATTAATAGGAATTGGGGTAAAGATTGGCCTACATTCTCTTATGTTGAAGTGTTTCAATAATTTTTACAATTAAATCTAAATAAATAGCCAAAAATTTCCATTATATCTAAATTAGTAAATATACATCCCAGGAATCTTATTTTTTTATCCAAATTCCTTCATATCAAACACCCTAGAAAATTGTGCCTTCGTATCCTGGATTTGATCATTGTTGGGGCCTATAACCAACATGTCATCCACATACAAAAAAACATTTATTAATTCATTACCATTTGATCCCCTAAAATATTTAAAAGGATCTAAATGAAGTCTATTATATCCAAGGCTGAACATATATGAATCAAATCTCTTGTATCAACACCCCAGCGCCTACTTGAGAGTATTGAGTGATTTTTTCAACCTATAAACCAATTTCACTTGTCCTTCTATTTAAAAACCTTTCAATTGGAGCATATAAACTTTATTTTAAATATATCCATAGAGAATGGATATATTTATATATAGCTTATATAAATGAAAAATATATAAATCACACATCACCAAAACTATCTATATATTCCTCAGTCTAATAACAAGAGAAAATATTTCATTGAAATCAATACATTCCTTCTGATTATATCCTTTAACCACCAGTATTCCAAGATATATTTCAACATTTTCCTTTATATATTTATCAATATTAAAGTCCCATTTATTTTTAATATCTTTCCTTATGTCATTTAATAAAAAAAGAACCCAATACATTTTCTTTTGTGGGGATTCAAGTTCCTCCTAAATCACTGTTATCCATGTTGATGCATCTATACATTGGGTCATATCTACAAAATAATATGACTCTCTATCCTTTATCAATAGGTATTATGAAATATTTCTCTATGTGAAGTATTATGGGATGAAAAAATGGATTCTATAATAATGATAATGTTGTAGGTAGTGGGGTCCCCTAAACGATACCCATTCACGCATTCAACATATCCTATGAGGATAAATTTTCTAGATCATGAATCTAACATTGATATTTCATTGTCATTAAAATATACATATATAGTACTTCCAAAAGAACATAATTGAGAATAGTTATCATGTTTACCGGTCTATGTCTTCATCAGTTCCTTCAAATCAATAAACGTTAAAGGAGATTAATTGATCACATAATAGGAAGTATTCACTACTTCGGCCCAAAAAAAATTTTTAATTACTTTAGTCTTATACATTTCCCTTATTATATCCAATAAGTTTTTGTTTATCTTCTCTACTACACCATTATACTTAGGATTGAAGGCCATAATGAACTATTACTTAATTACTTCCCATTTATAAAAACAATAAAACTACTTGATTTTATATTCCCCACCATTTCCCATCCTCAAACACTTGATCTTATTTCTAGATTCAATTTCCCTCCATGATTTTAACATTTTAAATAGTTCATAAACTAATTTACACTTGATTGGATACACCCAAAATATCTTAGAATAATCATCAATAAAAGATAAAAATTACCTTAATCCTACTAAGGATATAAAGGTTTCTTTCTAAACCCCAGAATGGATCACGTTTAAGATATATTTTCTTCTCACTATTGATTTCTAGAATGTTAAAAATTATTTCTTTCATAAAACACAATGTTGGAAAAATGGTAAGGACACATTTGCAAGCCCATGAAGTAACTTATTATCTATAAGAATCTTCAGGCCTTGTTTACTCATTTGGATAAGCCACCCAATCCATAACATTATTAATTTATCTATCAAGCTAGTTGAGGTGAAAAATATATTTTAATCGTTATAAGATTCACCAATAAGGAAATAAATATTATTTGAGATGTTATCTGCCTTCGTCTCTAAAAGTGTACCCTTCAAAAATATCACCACTTATTTATCAATGGAACTGTGGAATCTTATATCATCAAATTATCCCAAATACAATATAATCATCTTAAATCCCTTAAAATGTTGTATCCATTGTATAGTTCATGAAATACCATCATGAATCATTAGTTTGATGGTACCAAATCCTATTAAAATCAAGTTTTAATTAGTAAACAAGTACACAAGTCCTTTCAAGATAGTTTCATACTGATCAATCCATTCATGTCAAGATGTCATGTTCTAAGATTCTCCTAAGTTGATTGTTCAGGAATCATTGAGGTGTTTTCTACATATAGTAGTGATCATCACTTAATTGACTAGTATATCTCTATTCATTTAATTAATCACCATAATTTCATCCATTCCATGATTCTAGATCCTACTGGAACCATTCTTCATCATCGCTCCTTTCCGTATTTTTTCAATTGTATGTAAAAAATTATCATACCATAGCATTGCCTATATATTCATTTTCCAAAATGGAAAATTACTCCCATTATATTTCTCAATCAAAAAAAATTCTATAATCTAAACACACCATCAGTCTAAAGCATTTATTATTTCACAATTGTGTATTTAATAATATGAACAAATATATTTTTTAAAAAACATAAAGTTGTTTTTTAAATGATAACACCTTAAATTATATTTTAGTATTGAAAAAAAAGAGTAAAAATCCAATCATGAAATAAATATTTCCCAGAAAAAAACTCTCCATACACACTCTAATAAGCATGTTCATAAGACATCTCATTTCCTTCTCTCTTTAAAACCCAAAAGGTATACTCTAATAAGAAATCTAAATTTTCTAAAATTCATTGAACAACTAGAAAAAGAAATGTAACCCAACGTCAAATTTTAAAAGAGCATTAATTATCCCCTGACAATTAGATTCAAGGCATATTGAAAGAACACCAATCTAGAAAGCCCTAAAAACACTGAAGATAGGGGAAACCCTTGGCCACTGTAGTACTCCAATTATCCCCAATTTACTAATAATGGGCCAAAATTATATCACTTAAATGATGTAGAGACCCGAATATTAACGTACATGGACATTACATTACTTTTTCGGAATACTTAGTACATAACAAAAACACACACACAAGGACCGTAATAGTTTAGTGTTTTTGGAAACTCGGAATAAAATCTTCTAATCGTGGTGAAAGATCTTCAACATCTCCCACAAAGATCTTCTTTTTTTACCTAAAACCTTTCTTTATATCCTGGGGAAATGAAAACAGAAAAGGGTGAGCTCAAATGCTTAGTAAGGGTAAAAAAAGAAATATCAATCACATTATATTCATAAGAACATAACATTTTGGAAATCTTAACCTGCAAAAGAGAGCATAATTTCATAACATGGGAAAAATCATAGTAGTGAAATGAAATCCCAATAATCATAACTTAAAACCTGAAACTTTGTGGCATACACACATAATCATAGGTAATCATTTCTTATTAGTCAAGACTCATTTCCAAGACTATCTTAGTGGACAAAGTCCATTTCTGAACCGAGTCACCCTCGTTTCAGTCCTGTTTCACTGAATCGGTTTAACCTACCGTTCCAGCCATGTCTATCTCATTAGATATAAATTCTTTACCCAATGAATTGGATGGAGATATAGGTCCCACCCATCTCATAATGATACCATTCTTATGTGTGCCACAAAATCGAAAATCATACATCATTTCATACCCCATGTAATAAAAATGGAATTCTTAAACATCGTGACATTATAAAACAATTCATATGAGATAAATGAATTCATAAAAATAATTCCATCACAACATAATCAAATTAATGTAATGATAGGGATATAATAAGAACCCTATTTTATCTTAGATGGAAAATAATTTTGATAAAACACTTGAACTCTATTCTTGAGGAAAATATCCTTTCTACTTCAAAAACATTTTTCCTTTCTTAACATGTCATACAATTTTAAACTAAAATAAGTTGATTAAAAATAAACTTGAAAACTTGTAAAGGAAGATTCTTGGAAATAATTTTTTAAAAACCCATTCATGACGTATAAGTTAAAAAAACATTCTTCTCGTACTTTTGTCAGAAAAGTCAAAAAAAAGTACCTCGTACAAAAAACGACAAAAGATTCCTTTTACTAAAAACTCACCGAACGGTAAAATAGGATTTAAAAAATTGTAGGTGAATGTAAATAATATTACATATTGTGGAAACGTGTATGTGGATGATAAAATACACCCCAGTAAATTCTAAAGTATAAACAATCTCAGATAATAATGAGATTGTGATATTTCCCTTACCTTATGTCTGATTTTCTTCGTAAGTGTCCGAACCTCCTGTATAATGATTTAAATAATGTCATTGACTTATTACAGAATCTTATTCATTGTTATTATATCATATATGGATCACTTATGACTTTATATTACCCGTTATTTTGTAAATTCATGTTAAAGTAGCGTTTTGGGTAAAATCGTCTCATTTGTCGTTCGTGTTTTAACTTGTAATTATTCATATGATTACTTAGATCATGATTACTTAATTCCAGAATATAAAACATGATTTATATATAATATATATTCAGAATATACATATATATAATTGATTGATAAATGAAATGAAATACACCGTTCATGGAGACGGTAGGTCGTACGAACGCATGAACGCTGTTTTCGTTTCCTTATTGAATTGAGTGGAATTAAGTAGATGACATAAATATATATATACATAAATCCAGTAGTATTATTATGTAATATATTTCATGATTACTTATTATATATACTTTATAATCATTCATGAATGGTTAACATGGAGAATGAATCTCATCGCGTCGTGGAGATGGTAGCCCGTACGTACGCACGAGCGATGATATCGTTCTCATGATTGTTGAATTGTATTGGAGTGTATGTATACTATTTCAGAATAAATATAACTTTACAATAATCATATATAGTTATTATTTACACCATTATACCCATCTAAGTAAGGTGGTGGTGGAAAATAGATTACACCACGGCGTGGAGACGGTATTTCGTACGTACGCACGCGCGGTGATTTTGTTTTCCGTAGGATGGATAGATGGTGAAATAGGGTTGTTTCATACTTATAATAACATATCATTATATTATTGATACTTATGTTATTACATCATAATGAAAAATCTAAAGAAGAAGAAGTGGAAGAAGAAATAAAGATGAAATAATCTGTAACAGACATTACCTCTTCTTTGAAGCGCCTCTTTGAGATCTCCTTTTAGGGCACTAAAATTGGTCGTTGAGGAAGACAAGAACCTCTAGGATGTTTCTAGGGAAGTGTAGAAGATAATTTTTCAGGGTTTGGCCGATCTTGAAGGCTCAAATTGGTGTGAGGAGGAGAGGGAGGAGGTGCCCTTTTATAAGGGAGGAGAGGTGCTCCTTTGGAAAAACTAAAAATATTATTTTATTATAAAGTCAAGTTCGGTTTTAAATAGCTCCAAATTGATTTATTTATAAGATAAGGTGGGATTGGTCGAAATCCGCTCATAAAATATAATTTAGACAAGTTTAGGTTCCTATTTTAACCTTATCATTTAGATTTAACATTAGGTTAAATAATTTTACTTTTACCGTGTCTTCTTGTGTTCTTATACTATAAGGTTAATAAACTTACTATAAGAAGCCAAACGAACCCCATGTTGTTTATTATTAATATATATAACCTTATCTAAGTCATTTGGCAGAACCTTATATTTTTAGGAATAAAATAACAATTAATAATATAATATTTGTTTTAAAAACTATTTTATGTCAATTGTGACACTATTTAGTAATTGATTTTTGTGAAAATCATAACAGAATTATTAGTTAGAAAAAAGTTAATTAAATAAATACTAACATGTCATATTAACCTATAAAATTAGTTTAATTCATAAAAAGTCTTAAATTACATTTATTTGGGTATTTATAACATTAATTATGTCAATATTTCATTAATAAGATAATTACTGCATCATCTTTGTGTCACAATAAATGATAATTATTTAATCTCTAAAATTTCTAAATAAATTCCTATGATGTATATAATTGTATTATCTTTCTTGGGACTATTCATGTTCTAATTTTCATGAAGTTTATCACTAAATTAAAATTATTATACTTATAAGGTTTAAGAAAGTGACATGTTGTCACATTCTTTGGTTTTAATAATAATTAACTTATTTTCATGGAAAAAAGTCCATTAAATGAATCTAATCCGACCCTTAGGTGATATGGTTCTAATTTTAGTCATCAAATAGGATTTTTCCAAGTGTTAGGGTAATTGTATAATCTTATGTTTACCCTTAATTACCCGGTTTACCTTTAACTAAAGTAAATAAAATTTAACTTAGTTACTATTCACAAGGCCCAAAAATAAAAAGTAGCTTATTAACATAATTTGGACCCACTGATCCCAAATATGGAATACATTTTTCCAAATTCAATACAAAAAATTTTCAGAAATTAAATTAAAATTAATCTCATTGTCGAAAGAAAACGGGTTTTTCTTTAAAACATTGCAATAGATTGAATTGATTTAACCTACAAATTCAAGGTAAAATCAATGATAATGACATAAATTATATTAAATGGTAAAAATATATTCTATTTATACTTTAAAACCATTCAATATTATAATTTAACCACATAAGATATTATGATGAAAAAGTTGTTTTTAATTAAAATATAGCGTGTTTCTACTATTCATTAAAATATGAAAGTCATCAGAATAAAATGAAAATTTTATCCAAAGTAAATTTTTTTTCTTGATTCCAAATAATAATTTTATCTTGTCAAATGGAACTTATAAACATTTCAAAAACTAGATTTAAAGTGGGTGCGCCATCAAAAGGCGGCAAAACTGTATTTTTTGAAAAATACTTATTTTACCCGAAAAATTTATTTTGTTCTTATAACATGTTCTAGAAAATGTGTAAGATAAATAATAATGTTATAAAATTAAAAATTTAGTTAATACTATTCATAATGGCTAGTTCATAATAATATTATAATAATATATCGTTGTTTAGTAACACACGGTATTGCGTACAACACACGCTATCGAGGAAGGCTGCGATTGTGTGTAATGCAAGCCAAGTTAGGGTTGCGTGTTGTGAAAGAATCCTTCGTTGTTTTGTATAACAGAATCGAACCATATTTCATTTATACATTGAATATATATATATATATATACTCAATGTTGCGTAGAATAACTATTATCAAAATTGTGTGTAACACGATCCAAAAATAGTGTTCTGTATACTGCAGCTAATATGGTGTTGCGTATAGCTCAAGGTGATCTTGGTGTAGCATAAAACATAAGACATTAATGAAATTAAAAGAATATTTTTCATAAAATCTTTGGGTGTTACATTCTACCCCCTTAAAATGAATTTCACCCTCAAAATTCGTCAGGGTTATAAATGGTTTACTATTCAAAAGTTTGTTTAATAGAAACCCACATCGTAAAAAGGAATACCAAAACATGGATTTAAAAACTAAAGTATGAAATGTAACAGTTACCCAAATTAACTCATCACTGGGTTTCCACGTAGGAGAACATAAGTGAAAATATGGATATGGAAGAAAAATCTAACCATCATGTTCTGATGGAGAGTGGTAGAGAACATGGCTATGAAAAAACCAGCAATCACAAAGCCATAAATTTGTGACGATCTAAGGTACCATCTGATTCATCAGGTATAAGAGCACTAGGAAAACATTTTTGGTTTTCAAGATCATTTCCCTAAAGTTGATGAAATTGGAATTAGAAGAAATACTTTCATTATTTTGGTATAGTCTCACCGTTGGTTGTTCTTTGGACAATTCCCACTTCATCTCTTAAAGAAATGAAGTTGAATTTGTCATTCGTGATGTGTTAGTAGATCATGTGATAGAATGATGGGTCATTCCATATGTCTCAAACAAAAGGTTAGAAAATTTATCAAAAAAATACATAAGTCCATCTATAGTGAGATTAATCATATATGGCTCCTAAAATGGACTTATACTTCATATATCATACTGCTTAATATAATAAAACTAGTTTCAACTAAACAGGGACTTCCTGTAGGCCAGTGGTAGGCAATAAAGGCCAGTCGCACTTCGGTTGTGGGTTCGATTCCCACCGCCTTGTCCGACGTGATGGGATGTCGCTCGTCCTGCAGGTTTTACTTTTTCTAAAACTATATTACTATAAAATCCCATTAATAATATCGAAAAATACTAACTTATGTTCAACATAATCCATTCCAATCTTTAGGCTTATCTAAAATACTTCGGTCCAAGCTCATAGTATAAAGAAAATGATTACTTGAAATGTCACATAACAATCACGTGAATGCCATAATTTATCCCCATATATCATAAGATATATCTTGTTGGTAAAATTAAAAACATGTGAATACCTTAATCATGTATTCTCTTGAAGAATGAATACCCATTGAACCTTAGTGAAAACATGAATGCAGTTAAAAGTTAACACTTTCCACAAAACAAAATCCTCAAAATTCTTTATAATCAAACCATGATATCACTTAGTCCTTATATCAATCATGAGCTCATGAATACTACTAAACATTTCATTTTCTCATTTTCCCTTCATTATGCACATATCATCTTATTTCCAAAAATATCTCAATCACTTTCCATGGTTACCGATACCATAAAATTATTGAATACCACAATAGACCAATACATAAATATTCCAATATTCCATGATACTATATACAACATTATTTTGGAATCCCATTACGTAAACACTTAATCATTCCACCACATCGTTGTCATATTCAAAATTGCCAATAGTGATCACATGTGACTTCCCTTTGTCCTTTGAATTAAGCGATTGCTCATGTTGATCATCACTAACCCTTGGATTAGGGCATTTATTAGCATAATGCCCCATTTCCTTTCACTTGAAGCATTGAAGTGTTGGTGGTGCGTTCTCTACAGTCTTTTCTTTATTCACATCATTAGAAACCCTTTTTCCATTACTTTGACACTCAGCTGCTCGATGACCTTCTTTTCCACACATAAAACATTTTTTAGTCCCTTTAAGACAATCTCCACCATGATTATTTCCATACATTGAGCATAAGGAAACATTCATCTTCTTTTCACCATTATTCTAAGATTTATCCTTGAACTCCATCTTTCGTTTCTTGTCAAAACTATGAGATGGATAAGTAACACCAACTTCCATTTCTACCTTGATAGCACAACGCACAATTTCTTCATAGCTACTGAAGTCTCTTATAGCTAATGCCCTTCGAAGATTTGGTTTTAAGCCACTGAATAATCGATCAACTTTACTTTCAGGTTGGATGAAAAATCCAGATGCATACCTTGCAAGCCTTGTAAAATTCGCTTCGTATATACAAACAGATTCATCATCCTTTTGCTTTAGTTCAAGAAACTCCTTCTCCATCTTTGTTTGAAGAATACGAGGGAAGTACTTATTGAAAAATAAGTTCTTGAACTCGTCCCATTCCATGGACTCAATTTCATCTCTTTGCCTCATACTCTTGATAAGATTCCACCATTGATCAGCTTCACCTTCCAAATGATACAATGCTAAGATGACTTTATCATGTTCAGAACATTAAAGAACTGAAAATATCTTTTCAGTAGTACTGATCCATTGTTCAGCAACAAGTGGATCAGAAGACCCACTGAAAGAAGGTGGACGTTGCCTCATGAAGGACTCAATAGAATATTGTTCCCTTTCTCTGCTCATTTGGAATTCCAGAATTATTCATAGCTTTTGTAAGTATAGCAATAAGATTTTGCACTCCATCTTCCATAACATTTGTTTGTTCAGGAGGACAATAATTGCATTTTCCATTACATTGATCAACAAGGTTCCTTCGGGTTCCATCCATCGTCTAAAACCCAAAAAGAATAGTGTGAGAGACAAAAAACACGCTAGGGAAAACAACATAATAAATGGGGAGTACCTTCAATATCTAACATCTTAGGTTACCGTAATTCTAGAACAATAACCTATACTTATACTTAACCTTAGGGACATCCCTATACATACCTCATAAATATCTATAGGGATCTCACTAAAGTTCTCACATCCTAGTTTCCAAAGGTTGACTAAACCTTTCCTCTGATACCAACTGTAGAGACCCGAAGCTTAACGTATATGGATATTACATTACTTTTTTGGAATACTTAGTAAATAACAAAAACACACACACAAGGACCGTAATAGTTTAGTTTCTTTGGAAACTCGGAATATAATCTTCTAATCATGGTGAAATATCTTCAACATCTCCCATAAAGATCTTCCTTTTTTTTACCTAATACCTTTCTTTATATCCTGGGGAAAAGAAAACATAAAAGGTTGAGCTCAAATGCTCAGTAAGGGTAAACAAAAGAAATATCAATCACATCATATTCATAAGAACATAACATTTTGGAAATCTTAACCTGCAAAAGAGAGCATAATTTCATAACATGGGATAAATCATAGTAGTGAAATGAAATCCCAATAATAATAACTTTAAACATGAAACTTTTTGTCATACACACATAATCATAGAAAATCATTTCTTATTAATCAAGACTCATTTCCAAGACTATCTTAGTGGACAAAGTCCATTTCTGAACCGAGTCACCCTCGTTTCAGTCCTGTTTCACTGAAGCGGTTTAACCTACCATTCCAGCCATGTATATCTCATGAGATATAAAATCTTTACCCAATGCATTGGAGGGATATATAGGTCCCACCCATCTCATAATTATACCATTCTTATGTGTGCCACAAAATCATAAATCATACATCATTGCATAACCCATGTAATAAAAATGGAATTCTTAAACATCGTGACATTATAAAACAATTCATATGAGATAAATGAATTCATAAAAATAATTCCATCACAACATAATCAAGTCAATGTAATGATAAGGATAGAATCAGAACCCTATTTTATCGTAGATGGAAAATAATTTTGATAAAACACTTGAACTCCATTCTTGAGGAAAATATCCTTTCTACTTCAAAAACATTTTTCCTTTCTTAACATGTCATACAATTTTAAACTAAAAGAAGTTGATTAAAAATAAACTTGAAAACATGTAAAGGAATATTCTTGGAAATAATGTTTTAAAAATCCATTCATGCCGTATAAGTTAAAAAAACATTCTTCTCGTACTTTTGTCAGAAAAGTCAAAAAAAGTACCTCGTACGAAAAATGACAAAAGATTCCTTTTACTAATAACTCACCGAAGTGTAAAATAGGATTTAAACAATTGTAGGTGAATGTAAATAATATTACATATTGAGGAAACATGGATGTGGATGATAAAATACACCCCAGTAAATTCCAAAGTATAAACAATCTCGGATAAAAATGAGATTGTGATATTCCCCTTACCTTATGTCTGATTTGCTTCATAAGTGTCCGAACCTCCTGTATAATGATTTAAATAATGTCATTGACTTATTAAAGAATCATATTCATTGTTATTATATCATATATGGTTCACTTATGACTTTATATTACCCATTCTTTTGTAAATTCATGTTAAAGTAGCGTTTTGGGTAAAATCGTCTCATTTGTCGTTCGTGTTTTAACTTGTAATTATTCATATGATTACTTAGATCATGATTACTTAATTCCATAATATAAAACATTATTTATATATAATATATATTCAGAATATACATATATATAATGGATCGATAAATGGAATGAAATACACCGTTCATGGAGACGGTAGGTCGTACCTACGCATGAACGCTATTTTCGTTTCATTATTGAATTGAGTGGAATTAAGTAGATGACAAAAATATATATATAAATAAATCCAGTATTATTATTATATCATATATTTCATGATTACTTATTATATATACTTTATAATCATTCATGAATGGTTAACATGGAGAATGAATCTCATCGCGTCGTGGAGATGGTAGCCCGTACGTACGCACGAGCGATGATATCGTTCTCATGATCGTTGAATTGTATTGGAGTGTATGTATACTATTTAATAATAAATAAAACTTTACAATAATCTTATATAGATATTATTTACACCAGTATACCCATCCAAGTAAGGTGGTGGTGGAAAATAGATTACACCACGGCGTGGAGACGGTATTCCGTACGTACGCACGCGCGGTGATTTCATTTTCCGTAGGATGGATAGATGGTGAAATGGGTTTGTTTCATACTTATAATAACATATCATTATATGAGTGATACTGATGTTATTATAACATAATGAAACATCTAAAGAAGAAGAAGTGGAAGAAGAAATAAAGATGAAAGAATCGGTAACGGACATTACCTCTTCTTTGAAGCGCCTCTTTGAGATCTCCTTTTAGGGCACTAAAATTAGTCTTTGAGGAAGACCAGAACCTCTAGAATTTTTCTAGGGAAGTGGAGAAGAGAATTTTTCAGGGGTTGGCCGAGCTTGAAGGCTCAAATTGGTGTGATGAGGAGAGGGAGGAGGTGCCCTTTTATAAGGGAGGAGAGGGGCTCCTTTGGAAAAACTAAAAATATTATTTTATTATAAAGTCAAGTTCGGTTTTAAATAGCTCCAAATTGATTTATTTCGATGCTAAGGTGGGTATGGGTCTAAATCCTCTCATACAATATAATTTAGACAAGTTTAGGTTCCTATTTTAACCTTATCATTTAGAATTAACATTAGGTTAAATAATTTTACTTTTACCGTGTCTTCTTGTGCTCTTATACTATAAGGTTAATAAACTTACTATAAGAAGCCAAAAGAACCCCAATTTGTTTATTATTAATATATATAACCTTATCTAAGTCATTTTTCCAAACATTATATTTTTAGGAATAAAATAAAAATTAATAATACAATATTTGTTTTAAAAACTATTTTATGTCAATTTTGACACTATTTAGTAATTGATTTTTGTGAAAATAATAACAGAATTATTAGTTAGAAACAAGTTTATTAAATCAATACTAACATGTCATATTAACCTATAAAATTAGTTTAATTCATAAAAAGTCTTAAATTACATTTATTTTGGTATTTATAACATCAATTATGTCAATATTTCATTAATAAGATAATTACTCCATCATCTTTGTGTCATAATAAATGATACTTATTTAATATCTAAAAATTCTAAATAAATTCCTATGATGTATATAATTGTATTAGATTTCTCGAGACTATTCAGTTTTGAATTTTCATAAAGTTTATCACTAAATTAAAATTATTATACTTATAAAGTTTAAGAAAGTGACATGTTGTCACATTCTTTGGTTTTAATAATAATTAACTTATTTTTATGGAAAAAAGTCCATTAAATGAATCTAATCCGACCCTTAGGTGCTATGGGACGACTTTTAGTCATCCATTATGATTTTTCCAAGTGTTAGGGTTATTTTATAATCTTATTTTTACCCTTAATTACCCGATTTACCTTTAACTATAGTAAATAAAATTTACCGTAGTTACTATTCACAATGCCCAAAAATAAAAAGTAGTTTGTTAACATAATTTGGACCCACTGATCCCAAATATGGAATCCATTTTTCCAAATTCAATACACAAAATTTTCAGAAATTAAATTAAAATTAATCCCGTTGTCGAAAGAAAACGAGTTTTTCTTTAAAACATTGCAAAAGATTGAATTGATTTAACCTACGAATTCAAGATAAAATCAATGCTAATGACATAAATTATATTAAATGGAAAAAATATATTTTATTTATACTTTAAAACCATTCAATATTATAATTTAACCACATATGATATTATGTTGAAAAAAGTTGTTTCTAATTAAAATTAGCGTGTTTTTACTATTCATTAAAATATGAAAGTCATCAGAATAAAATGAAAATTTTATCCAAAGTAAATTTTTATTTCTTGATTCCAAAGAATAATTTTATTTTTTCAAATTGAAGTTATAAACATTTCAAAAACTATATTTAAAGTGGGTGCGCCATCAAAAGGTGGCAAAACTGTATTTTTTGAAAAATACTTATTTTACCCGAAAATTTTATTTTGTTCTTATAACATGTTCTAGAAAATGTTTAAGATAAATAATAATGTTATAAAATTCAAAATTTAGTTAATCATATTCATAACGGCTAGTTCATAATAATATTATAATAATATATCGTTGTTTAGTAACACCCGGTATTGCGTACAACACACGCTGTTGAGGAAGGTCGTGATTGCGTGTAATGCAAGCCAAGTCAGGGTTGCGTGTTGTGAAAGAATCCTTCGTTGTTTTGTATAACAGAATCCAACCATATTTCATTTATACATTGAATATATATATATATATACTCAATGTTGCGTAGAATAACTATTATCAAAATTGTGTGTAGCACGATCCAAGAATAGTGTTGCGTATACTGCAAGCTAATACGGTGTTGCGTATAGTGCAAGGTAATCTTGGTGTAGCATACAACACAAGACATTAATGAAATTAAAAGAATATTTTTCATAAAATCTTGGTGTGTTACAAATGATCTCAATAAAAAAATTCAATTATGATTAAACCACCACAATATAGATAAATATAAGAATTTATATTCACCATACTATGATTGAAAGGATTAAAAAATTTTAAAATCATGTTTTCACTACCTGGAGTTGCTGAGGAAGGATATCAGCTCCAAATATAATCCCACTCAGTATCTATTACCACCCAGATATAGGCTAAAAACTAGAAAAATTGAAGATAATATCATTATATCCCATCAAAGTGGTCTAGGAAAATTATAATGTATCCTTTTCCACTATTTCAGGAAGGATGAAAATCTATCTAAAATAATATGAATATAAGTCAAAATAAGAATATGAAAAATCAAGATATTTGGGCATCAATTGGAGAAAAATTTCACATTAAAAATATTAATGAAGGATCATATAAATGGGGAATTCCTCCATAATATAGAAAATTGGGAACCTCAAATCACTAGATACATATATCTTAGAAATAAATTGAAAATTAGGAAGGATATAAGAATTAACCATTCACAAAAAATGCTTAACTTTGGGAAGTATATAAATCCTCAAAAACATCTTCTAGGATGATGAGTAATATGGGATAAGAACTTCTTTAGAGATTCAATACCGTAACATCATTGAGTAAACATCTAAATTCTATTGATCCCATTAATGTGTATCTAGGACAAAAACACTAACATAAGGGATGTGAAAGACAACACAATGATCCCAATAATAAAACTAAGAAGTGAGTTTATCCTAAGACTGCACGTCCCTCGAGTCATAAAAATTTTCAAAAACAAAATCATTTGTTGTCTCAAGAGTGATTGGTGAAGTAATATGGGTGTATGAATATTCATCAAGCTATGGATCATCTTAGATATTAACCTTAACAACATTACTGATCCTCTAGATAATGCCTTTATTAAGTAACTAAAGAGATCCCCAAAGTATTCTCTAAAGGAATCATGGAAATGGAACCAAATAAAACTTAAAACATAGAATTTGGGATGTATTTATTTTGAAAAAATCATCTACAGAATTAATATAGAGAATGGGTGAGTAAACATCCTTTTTTAGTGATCATTGCATCGTTAAAGAGACTCGAATCTCTAAATCCTAATTTGGAACTAGCCATAGGGGTGCACATACTTTTCCAATATAATTAATGGGAATTTCCATCCCATTATAGTTCCCCTACTAGAAAAAACAAACTCAGAATGGATATAACTAATTATCAAATCCAGTAATTTGGAAAGGTTTCAAAAAATGTGTGGATAGATTAAGCCACAACCTTTATAATAACTTTCTTTCCATTATTAGAAACATTACAAGAAGACCAATGTTATATTTTTTTATCAATGCTACAAATAAATGATGTGAAAACCTCTAATTTTTGGAATGAACAATGACAGTGGGAAGGATCAAATATTTTTTAGGTTTATCAACCACCCATATTCCACATGCAATCTAAATTTAAGCCTTTATATACCCTTCCACTCTCTTATTTAAGAAAACTTTATACATGGAATTATTGATTTACCGACCAAAAGTGGATTCATAACATTTATGATAACATTAATCCCACTACATTACTCAAAATTGACTCGTGAGAAAATATATCTATCATTAGTAAATAACATATGTGAAATGGGATGGCCATGATGAAAAACATTGTCACAAAGAATTAAATTTATGGAGTCTTTATTAGATAAAATCTTAGAGAAAATATCATCAACAAAAAAGAAATACAATATGGGAGACTATATCACTTTTCTATAGGCCTTTAAAAGAATAAAAATAGTGGTAAAGATAATCATTGATATGGATCCTTTAAGAAATATAAGAAACATAATTCCTGAAGATATTAACACATTTGGTGAAAAAATCCATTTTTAGAGAACAAATAGGAGAAATACCACTCCACTTTATCAAAATCCTTGGACATTTCCAAATTTCATACCATCACACCATACTAATAGGGTGAATCAGTTTTAATAGAATGAAAAATCTTATGATAAATAATAGAATTTTTTAAAATGAGTCTAGTCATAAAAAAACAATATTATTTCTTTGAAATATTAATAAGAAGAAAATTTTGCAACCAATTAATCATGATTTTAGAGAATTTTTTGTAAATTGAATTACAAAGTCCAATTGAGAGAAAATATGAAATCCTCTTGGTTTTTCTATATTTTATGTATTAAATTTATTATAGTTTCATTGACATAACCCAACCTTTCTTACCATCCTAAAGGTAATTCCTGAAGCTATACACATCTAGGCCCAAAATGTTCCAATAATGATTAATGAAAAATACCATGAAACCCATCATAACCATTGGACTTTTTCGGATAAATATTCTTAAGACCATTCCAATTTTTTATCAAATAAGTATCTCAAGATAGTGTGTCATTCATAAAACAATTAATAAATGGAGATAAAAGGTAGGATACCTCATGAGAAATAGATGATCCCCCTAATTGGTAAAGATCTTGGTAAAATGACAATATCATTCTTTAAATATCAACTTCATCGTGAACTATCACCCCACTAGGTACCTCAAAAACATAAATGTAATTATTTTTCTTCCTTGTAGAAGATTTCTGATGAATTAATGTAGTGTTTTATTCACCCTTGTTGATGTGTGATTCCTGATCTATTAGCTACAAAAATATTTATTTTTTCTAGAGATTAATAAAAATATCCCATTCTAAATAATAAATACACAAGTGGGAAGTACGAGATACTGGAAAGAAATAATATTAGTTGATACTCTTCATGATACTATCAATAGCCTAATAAAAATTAAAAAATATATCTTTTTGAAAATGGAATATCCAACCATGGAGAAACTGAGCATAGAATAAATGCTAGGAGATAATAATTCTAGATAGCGAAGAACAGCAGTTCTCACCCCTCCTCTATCACCCAAAACATCTCAAAATGGAAAATTATAGGGTTTATCCTTTCCTATAGTCGATGATTCCACCACCAAAAATATAGGATAGTGATCAGAAGAAATAAGAGGATTATGAGAAACCTAACACTAAGAGAAAATATATTTCTAGTCATTCGATCCAAAGAACCTATAACCCTATTCTGAAGGCCTAAAATTTTAATGTATCTCTATTAACCAAATAAATGGACTATTGGTGAAGAAAAAAATTGAGATGAATGTGTAATTAATAGCCTATATTTAGTCTCCCATTATCAAAATGTATCTAACTGAACCCTATATATTCTAATTATTATATAGGATTTCATTAAAATCCCCTCCACACAAACAAATGGCTGGGGAAATTTTCACCACACTTGCAAGTATAGATCCCAAGTTCATCATTTCACTCATTGGTTAAGCCATCTATAAAGGTCCAAAAAGGATCATGAAGGCTTTCCAAATTAACAAATAGCTACTCTGACATGATTTTTAGAGAATTTATTAATATAACCAAAAAAATCAACATTCCATAAGATAAAAATAATTCCCATGTTCCTAGACATACCACCCAAGAAAACATTTCAAAAACAACTTTTCTATCCAATGTTACAAATATACTTATCAAATAATATAGTTTCATATAGGAAAAATATTTCAGGGTGAAAGTTAAAGTTCCAATGGAGGGTTGTATGAACTTTATGTGACTTTCCAAGACCCCTATAGTTCCAAAATAAGTTTTTCAAGGATATAGGATAGTTTGGATCTTTCTGACCCTTGTATCCCTAAATGTTTATAACATAGGTTTACCAACCATCTTACTAATTTTGGATAACTTGAATTAACAACCACCAATGATTCATCCATAGCATATTTTCTGAGAGTTTCAATTTCTTTTATGGTGATAGGGAAATGTTTATAGTGACCCTTAAAGGTATTTTTTTTATTTTTTTAGCATTAATATATTACAAAAATGAAAACAAGATAACCACATCAAAGTCCCTATGACCTATAACTAAAATGAATTTTCATTGGATCGGAGAAAATCTTGGTTCATGAATGAGAGGATGAGATTCAAACAAAAATTTAGTTGTACTGAGGCACTCATGGGTTAGATAATAAGTTACAATAAACTATTAATGTTAGGAATACCATCAAGGATTTAGGAGTTATATTAATTAAGTCCTTGAAAACACCATAGATCTATTTGAGATCTATCATTTAATAGACCATTATTTTACAGAAGGATCAAAACAAACCACCTCTGATGTCTTTTTAGAAGCAGAAACATTACCACTAATGAGGTCTAGGATTCACTTTTCTATATTCCATCTTCATAAATGTGGATAAACATAGAACTCTCATCTTTATCCTAAAGCTACACTTCAAGCTGGATAGCATCCTTTCCATTCGCATCAACTACCTTAGAAGATAAATTTTTTCAACATAAACCATAATACCACAAAAAATGAAATTTAACCACTCATATTCAAAGACAAAACATCATTGAGACTCAAAATATTTAAAATGGATACCTCAAGACAAAAGTAGGTTTATATCAATTCAAACCCTTATCATAACAATCAGACCCTAATTTAGATGATTTGATATATAAAATTCAATAAATCATCCTATTATGTTTCTAATGTATTCCATAATAGAATAATGTCAATTTTATAAAGGAGTAATCATCAACTGAATATAGAATTGAGATAAAAAAGAGATAATGGTTGGAGATCTAGAAATTGGAAATTCCATGATAAAAACATGTATATTACCAAAACTCCAATATTTTCTAGTTAGGACACAATTTTATTATGTAATGATAAAACACAAAATAAAGAGAATACCCACTCCCTCATATCTAATAAATGCATCCTCATTCAATATTTGAACATTCGATAGAGTTTTATTCATGGCTATAAGTTTAAGGTTTTTATCTTGAAACACCGTTATGTAGAGTATATGAGATACTCATGACTTTACATTCCACCATACATCATTAGGATAACTAATCACCATTGCATTCTCCCTATAATATAGAGAAAGTTTCTAATAATATGAGATCAGACTATCTTATATTGGAGTAAATGGAAAACACTGAGGTGGATAAATGGAGAGAAAATAGTAGATGAGAAAGTGCATAAATATATCAAATAATACATTAGATAAGTTTTAGGAAGAAGATCAATCATATCTATAAAATGATCTGACCAAAATCAAATGAAAACCCTATGAACATAAAGAAAGAATTTAAACCCAAGAAGGAACCAGACCTAGGAAACCCTAGGAGAGATCTAAAACTGAGATATTGTCACTTTAATAAAAACAATTGAGTTATTATTATGTTTGTACCTCCATTTTTACATTTTTTGTATTTGTTTATAACTTTCTTATATATTTCCCCATTCAGTTAATAGAATGGTTTGAAATTACTACTAAAAAAAGTTTATTTTTTATTTTAATATTTCTATATATTAATTATGTATAGCCTAATATTTAATACTTTCTTGGTATTTAGGAAAATATATTGATAAATATCATAAAATTGTATTCAGATAAATAAATATTTTTCATATAAAATCATATTAAAAAATAAATAACTAGTTGTTTGATATACCATAAATAAAAATATGTGAAATTGACAGAATTAACTAAAATTTGAAATAATGAAGGATAATAGTTGACAATTTTTTCTTTGAATATAATGATCACTTTTTTCCTTTTGGATAATTCTATAAACTCGCCAAAGAGCTAATCTCACCACGCTTCCCTCATCACTAGTGTTCTACCCATGCCATCTCTTCGGAATCTCTCCTCTATGTTCCTTGTACTCATTTTATATAGGGAGTAGATACCATTCCATGATGATTGGTTGAGAATCCCCACTCCTTTAATTCCTAGTTTACATAATACATCTCTATAGTAGTATCACCCTCACCCCCTCCATCCCGAATGAGAATTCCTTTACGAGAACAAAATTTCATTCCATCGTAGTAAAAACTCAAAATCAATATGTAACACCCATACAGACATACATTCAGTCAATTTTCGTGGATTCATGTGTTAGAAATTATTATCCAATTGAATAAATACACACAATAAATTCTCACTGGTTGTATCATTACCAAGAAATCCACCACTCCTTCTACTTCCTCCACTACTCTTGCACTAGTGGAAAAATTAAAGGTTGTGACAAAGGTGGCTTTTAATTTTTAAGGATCCCTAAATTTTTAGTCAATACTCCAACATCCTAAAAATAATATAGACCCTAAATTCTATTTAGAGGATTCATATTTTTTGGATCCTTCATTGATTTCTGCTGGTGAGAGTATGACATGAAACTTTTATTTAGTAAAGGAGAAACAACTTCTTATATTGGAATATGGGGAAGAATCTGATGATTGTTTCAACTGATTTTCTTTAAATCCTCCCCTCCACCCATCTCTATGGTTTAGATCATCATAGATTACAGCACCAAGGTGACACTACATTTGATGGGTTTTTTACTTTTATTTTGATGGATTTTTTATAGAGTTAGAGGAGTACAAGAACATGTTTAAAAGAAATTTGATCTCATTTTCTTATTTTATACAAATTCTTTTGTTCTATATTATTGAATTTAAAATTTTCCATCATTATTCGGAATATTGTACAAGTGGATAATTGATATTTTAACACTCATATTTTTTTTGATAATGTAAATTTATAATAAACTACTAATTTTTTATGATTTCAAAATACTATATGTATTTATATTAAAAAAATTATAACTCAATTCATTAAAACAAGAAAAAATTACATTAAAAAATAAAATAAATTGATTTTATAAAAAACTCATTTTTTTAATTATCAATATAAAAACTAGTTTTTATGTTTATAACTCAGTATAAATTTATAAAAATAAAAAAATGAATTATATTGATAAAAAAATATAAATCAATTCCAAAATATTGATATATTGAATTTTATTATTAATTAAATTTTTGTTTTATATTACTTTAATTGTGTAATAAACGTTTCATTTTTTTGAATGTCAAAGGATATATATATTATAAATTATACTAAAAAATATTACAAAAATATATAGAAAAAATCATAAAACCAAATAGAGGACTCATAAATTACCCTAAGATAATCCAAAAATGATCATAATGATTTCCATAAAGATGAACAATAGAGAAATCATAAGGGAAAAAAGAACCTTTAGGGGTTGAGATCATATAAATAGTGGTACCAATAAATTGATGATTATCCTTTATATTCTTAATAGACTGAGTAATTGGTTGGAAGTCAAATTAAACCATAATATTCTTGCATCCAAGACAAGTACAAAACTCAATACCAAAAAAACTTTTTAATATGATTATTTTTAATGAGGCTCTTATTTTTCATAAATGGTAGAAAATTTTACATGATTCAGACTCCCTTTGTGGTAAAATATTGAAAATTATATATTTTCTACACATTTATTTCTTTGCCTTTTATTTGGGTCATAGGTTAAGTTTTATTTTTATTTTTTAATTTTATATTGTTCTAAATGTATTATTTATTATCAATTATATGGGTGGATTTATAATGGTGAAATTGTGTGAGTTTAGAAGGATCTATGGCTAGTGAATCGAGAGATCAGCATCCATCATCATTTCTTCTCCCTAGTTATGAGAATGTTATTGTCTGTGATCTTCTTTCTGATGGCCTTTATTACTAGGATCCATATTTTCTTTTTTATCAATTCAATGAGGTAAACCGACTTACTATTCTTTGTTTTTAATTATTTCATTATTGATTCTAAAAATAAAAAAAACGTTATTTTTTTATTTGTTAATGAATGGGATTTTAATCTCCTATTATCAATTTATTTCATTTTATTTAAGTTTAATTTTTCTTAAAAAAATTTCAGATCATTCTCTATTATTTTAATTTACACTTACATTGGGTTTTTTAACATTGCATATTTGGTATATTTCCCTTAAGTGTATTTGATTTTATAGCGACGACCTTTAAGAAGTGGTTATTATACTCTTATGTAGAAACACTTCGATTGGAGAAACTTTTACATGGGCTCGAGTTGACCGTTATGTTATAGTTGAATGAATCAAGTTACCTTTACATGAGGGATATGTTACCCCTATATAACATATTAATATAGTAGGTTACCCTTATGTGTTTTGAGGTTACCCTTATGCAGTAATGGATTTGGGGGAGCTACCCTTTTGCACCGGGTGGTGATACCCTTACATAGAGTCTTTCTACCATTAAACAGTTATTGTGGGATGATAATAAAGTGTTTTTTGGTAACCATATAGAATATAAAATTGACCCTTACGTATCATCCAAAATTACCTTTATGTTGGGAATCTTATTTGGACTCTTATATAGCACTATCCACTCTGGTTTTGTTACAATGGCTAATTTGTCATGGTCCCCAACTGAACACTTGTATTTGGGTTGTTAAGGTTTGTTTTGAGGGATTTATTCCTTTTATTTTAAGTTCTTGATTTTATTATTTGGTAGAGAGTAAGATTGATCTAATCTCGGAGATAGAAACCCAAGAAAAATTAAGGTAGAAGGATATTATCCAGAGGTGGGAGATTATATTCCTGGCTCTATTGGTGACACGATTCAAGGTTAATTTCGGTAGTAATGTATTAGTAGAGAACTTGATTATTTTGAGTTATGAAGAGGAATGGATTGATCTTGTAAGGATTCAAAAATTGAGTTCAAACCATGTTAATGTGACAACCCGTCCCCCGAGGCCCATGTCGGGACTACCCCAAGCCCGCCTTCCATTGGCCAGGGGCTGGGGACTTGCACCGAAAGGCATATTCCATAAAAAGGGAAGGCATTTCCTTTATACCTGTACAAACACATATAGTAGAATGCAATAAGAATAAATAGTGGAGTAAACTACTGTAGTACAAGAGTTTTGAAAGTAAAGGGGCCGGAATACAATCCCAACTGGAAAAGTAAAAGTACAACTGAAAATTACAAAACATATGAAAGGTGAAAACCAGCTCCCGGATCGTCCACCACAAATCCAACCTAAAGGGTAGGTACATCTCACGATCGTTATTCCCCGCGTCACATCACGCCAAATGGTCCACCTCTGAGCACCATCCAATCCTTGCTCCCTCAAACATCAAACCAACTTCTCGTCATCTGCACAAGACACAATAAGGTGTGGGCGTAGCCCGTGACGGGATGAGTATAAAAATACCCAGTAGGGTCCCGGAGACCTCCAAATTTATCTCAGAACTCCACAAATAAAAACCACAGAGAATGATCTCAATCACAATGCAAAAAGAAATGGACATAGCTCAAACCAAGTATACAACATAGAAAAATAGAATTATGATGTTGACCCACACAGGATCTCTATGAATGCTGATAGCCAGCCACTGTATTCTATAGGGGTAGTAACAAGTATCATTCACGATCACAATATTGAACACCTTGGATTCTGGAGAACTCCTCCTCTAATGAGTACATTGGGAATGTCGCATCACATAGAGTCACTTCCCACTAACCTGGGACTACTGAGGTACTCCTCCTATCAAGTACAGTGGGTCCGCTGTATCACACAGCGGCACTCCCCACTGTGGGTCTGCCGTATCACACAGAGGCACTCCCCCTTGTGGACTGTTGAGGTACTCCTCCTATCAAGTACCCTGGTTATGCCACGTCACATAGAGGCACTTCCCAGTGTGGGTCTGCCACGTCACACAGACGCGCTCCCCATTGGGCCTATCGAGTCACTCCAAGTCGAAACGGTCAGCAGTCGTCAAGTCTCAGCCAGTCACAGGGTTCTGTACGTAACGCGCTTGGGAGAACCGCTCCCCAAGCTATCGGTCAAATTTTAACCAGCACTAATTTTCAAAAATAATGTAACCTGATGATCTATCATGTCACAAGCGTTCCAACATAACAGACGGTGTGTCAATCAGACGTCCAGTCTGTGCGTTATTGGCATTTTAGTGCCAAGGGACCGGTAGGATTCAGGTGAGATCCAACCTGACCATACTCTAGGTTTCTCTAAAAAATATCATGGAGTAATTAAAAAGGACATTATCACTCCAAGGATCCCGATTTCATAGACAGTTCATCAAACAAACATCCAGTTTAGGAGTTAGGGTCTGCTTTGTGTAACTGGACGGCACTAGGTCCAAATCTGGTCGGCCTCGGTCGGACCAGCCAGACCTAGTGTGGCATGGGCTGACCCGGATCGACTTGGGTCAACCCATACCTAATTGGTCCAACCCTACCTGGGTAAAATCGGCCCGCTGGGCCCGGACCGACCTGGCTGGGCCGCGGGTCGGCCCGCTGGGCGGCAAGTTGGTCTGTTACGCCGACCTAGTGGTGCCACCCGCCTGGCAGTACAGGCCGCCAGGGTTACCCAGATGCAGCACATACGGGTAGGGATGACATGGCACAGATCCATGTCAAAAGTTCAACCTGTGGGGGTTGACCCAGCGCGGCACCACGTGGCACCGCAGGTCCTCCGTGCAGCGGCCTACGGGTCGTGACCTTACCGTCAGACACGCCGCTGGCGTGCACCCTGTCCACCGGCCGCTGGTCGAACCAGCGGCCCCCTGCTCCTATTGCGGCCATCATAGGTTGTGGCATTTCTGCCACTTGGGCATGCCGTTGAGGGCACTCCCCACCTCCGCTCTGTCTTTCCATCGTGGTCGACCAGCGTGTCGGCCGACCACTCTAGCGGTGCACGACGACGCACCGCTCCGTCATCTGCGACTGGCCGGTGTGTCAGCTGCCTTCTTCCAGTTACAGCGGCTGATGATCCGCGACCTCCTTTGTTCATTGGTGGTTCACGATAGCATTCCATTCCTTCTCTACAGCCGGTCAGTGTTGGCCTCTCTCATGACCACCGCAGCTTTGTGCCACAACCTCTTCTTGCGGCGTGTGTCAATGCACTATCCCCAAAGTAGCTGGTTAGTATCGTTGCCCCGTCAGTGTTCCATGGAGGTGAAAATTTAGAAAAGTAGCATAGGGTTTAGGCCAAGTTTATTAAGCATTCTCCCTCCGCGTTAGCTCGAAAACATGAGGGGGTTAGGGGTTTAACAAACTCTTGGAATTTAAATCAAGATAAACCCCACTAAGATACCCCGTAATAACTTTCCGCAGAAACGAATTAATCGTGGGTCAACCCGTTAGTTTATTGACCCATGTCCTTCATATTATTCAACAACAAGGAAGAGCAAAACATTTAAAAAGCATAAAAAATAACCCCTACCTCGAATCATTAGAGAAATGCCTACACTTAAAGGTGGGTCGGTGTTCTTCGTTCCTGAAACAGGCTTCCAACGACGTTGCTTGTATGTCCTCTTAAGATTTGTGGTTCGGTGTTGTCTGTCACCTCCCTCTGGGTTCAGCTCCATCCTCTAAGGGTCTGGCATAAAGGTTCTCCTACAGCACTTCATTTCTTGGTGAATCTCTGTTAGTACCTCCCTCCAAACTCTCTATATATAGGAGAGGGGGAGGGTAAGTAACGACGTTAAAGTTTAATGGGGCTCATCAATTAGGAAGCTTCCTAATTCCTCAACGAGGTCATTACATAGGCTTGGAAAGTCATGCCATTTATTGGCTTGACACATCGTTTTCCTCACCCCTTTTCTTGTGCGTTGGAGTATATGAAATAAAATATTAAAATTATTTCATTTCATTTCTTTTAAAAAGTTACAAAACATAACTTTTTCTCCGGACCTACTGATGTCAAAGTAAATCCTCCCTTAATCGAATCCTGGCACGGCAGATTTGATGGTTCCCTCGGATTTTTAATCCGAGAAATGGTTCAGAGGTTAGAAAACACCACTCGCGCGTTTACTGAACATACCCGAAAAAATGTTCAATAAATTATTAATGTTCACCCTAGAACCGTACTGTTCACGTTTAGGCTTTTCCTAAGGATATCACACCCCAACGAACTCAACGGTATTCTCGGATTTTTAATCCAAGTTACCGTTTAGAAGTTAGGTATTTTACAATAAAATAATTTTCACTTAATTACTTTATTTAAGGCCAAAAACTAACTTTCATTGGTGGCCCGCGTCGACCAATGTTTGTATTTTCCTAAAGAAATCATACCCTCACAAGTTTAGTGGTGGTCTCAAATTTTCAATTTGAGGTTCCATTTGTGAGTCATAAGCATTTGAAAATTAAGATAATTTTATTTAATTATTTTATTTACGGTTATTCCATTTTTTGGTTTTCTCACAGGAGGCATGCGCTGACTAAACTTAAGTCGCGCCTTGGGTAAACTCTCCATACTAAACATAATGGTGCCCTTAGATTTCTGATCGGGGCAACCTTTTAAGATTTATTCCCCTTTTTAACGAAAATTGGTTATGCGTGAAAATTAAAGCTTAACAAAACTTCGACGGATCATTCTGGGCACTTCGGGCCTCGGAATCGTGTGCCGTCAGATTTCACAGTCTCAAAATAATTCTATATAATTAAAAAATATATATAATGAAATTCAATGATTATAGAGACCCGAAGCTTGACGTACATGGACATTACATTACTTTTTCGGAATACTTAATACATAACAAAAACAGACACACAAGGACCGTAATAGTTTATTGTCTTTGGAAACTCGGAATATAAACTTCTAATCATGTTGAAAAATCTTCAACAACTCCCATAATGATCTTCCCCTTTTTGTTTCCTTACCTAAAACCTTTCTTTATTTCCTAGGGAAAATAAAACATAAAAAGGTTGAGCTCAAATGCTCAGTAAGGGCAAACATAGATAACATAAAACAATCCATAAACATTTGGAAGCAAAAACTTGAACATGAAATTTAAACATCAAAATCTTGAGCAAAGACATGAATTGTGGAAGTACGTAAGGAATATATCATAAAGGAACATCAATCATGATAAAATAGCATGGGAATAAAACATGTAATTGTGGCAACCATTCAGCACTTGTTATGATTTCCATAGTAGCCAAGGCATTTCTGCCAAAACCATTTAAGTGGACAAAGTCCCTTTCTGAATCGAGTTCACTACTCGTTCTAGCCCCGTAACACTGAACCTGATTAACTTATAGTTCCAGCCATGTCTATCTCATGAGATATAAATCTTTACCCAATGCATTGGAGGGAGATATAGGTCCCACCCATCTCATAATGAAATCATTCTTACTTATGCCACAAAAGAAACATACATCATTCATAATAACCCAACAAATAAAATGGGTTTCATAAACATCATCCCATCATCACATAATCTATATAAAAGAAATGGATATAATTTCATAATAAGAAAAGTGAAACCATGTAAATCATAGAGACATTATACTTGAAACATACACATATGAAATAATGTCATCTTAGATAGAAAAACGGTTTTTATAAAACAGTTGAAATGAATTCTTGAGGAAAATATCCTTTCTTATTTAAAATCATTTTCTTTTCACAAAATGTCATGCAATTTTAAAAGAAAATGATTTTTTTGAAAATAGTCATGAAATCTTTTTTAGTAAGCTTCATTAAAATAAGGCTTTATAAAATCGTAAAAATCCTTTCATGTCGTATACGTTAAAAAAACATTCTTCTCGTACTTTTTTCGAAAAAGTCAAAAAGTACCTCATATGGTAAGAAAAAGAAAGATTCCTTTCATAACATGAGGTAAAAGCCAAAAATGGGTAAAAAGGACATTAAACATACATGAAAACATTTTTCTAAAACATAGACATGGATGATAACAATATCCCCAGGAAATACTTACGAAAAAACAATCTCGGATAAGAACGAGATTGGTATAATTATCTCTTACCTTAGGTCTGATATGTTTGATATGTATCTGAACCTCCTATATAATGATTTAAATAATGTCATTTACTTATTACAGAATCATATTAACTGTTATTATATCATATATGTTTCACTTATGACTTTATATTACCCGTTCTTTTGTAAATTCCATGTTAAAGCAGCGTTTTGGGTAAAATCATTTCATTTATCGTATGTGTTTCGACTTGTCTTTCTTGATATTATTAATTATATCCTGATTTAAATAATTCCAGAATATAAAACATGATTTATATATAATATATATTCATCATATACATATATATATATTATAGATCGATAAAAGGAATGAAATACACCGTTCATGGAGACGGTAGGCCGTATATTCGCATGAACGCTGTTTTCGTTTCCTTATTGAATTGAATGATACTAAGTAGATGACATAAATATATATATATATACATAAATACAGTAGCATTATTATTTCATATATTTCATTATTATTCATTATATAAACTTTATGATCATTCATGTATGGTTAACATGGAGAATGGATCTCATCGCGTCGTGGAGACGGTAGTCCGTACGTACGCACGAGCGATGATATCGTTCCCATAATTATTGAAAAGAATTGGAGTGGATGGTATAATATATCAGAATCAGTATGATGTTATAATAACCATATATAGTTATTATTTACACCATTATACTCATCCATGTAAGGTGTTGGTGGAAAAATAGATTTCACCACGGCGTGGAGATGGTATTCCGTACGTACGCACGCGTGGTGATTTCCTTTTCCGTAGGATGGATAGATGGTGAAATAGGGTTGTTTAATACTTATAATAAAATATCAGTATATTAGTTATACTGATGTTATTACTTCATAATGAAACAACTAAAGAAGAAGTAGTGGAAGAAGAAATAAAGTTGAAAGAATCGATAACGGACATTACCTCTTCTTTGAAGCGCCTCTTTGAGACCTCCTGTTAGGGCACTAAAATTGGTATTTTAAGAAGACCAGAACCTCTATGATGTTTCTATGGAAGTGTAGAAGATAATTTGGAAGGGGTTTTCCGAGCTTGAAGGCTCAATGTGGTGTGAGGAAGAGAGGGAGGAGGTTCCCTTTTATAAGGGAGGAGAGGGGCACCTTTGGAAAAACAAAAAATATTATTTTATTATAAAGTCACATTAGGTTTTTAATAGCTCCAAAAGGATTTATTTCAAAGATAATGTGGGTATGGGTCGAAATCCTTTCATCCAATAGAATTTAGACAATTTTAGGTTTCTATTTTAACCTTATCATTTATATTTAACCTTAAGTTAAATAATTTTACTTTTACCGTGTCATCTTGTTTTCTTACACTATGAGGTTAATAAACTTACTATAACAAGACAAACGAACCCCAAGTTGTTTATTATTAATATATATAAACCTATATAAGTCATTTGGACAAAACTTGGATTTTTAGGAAAAAAATAACAATTAATAATATAATATTTGTTTTAAAAACTATTTTATGTCAATTTTGACACTATTTGGTAATTGATTTTTGTGAAAATCATAACAGAATGATTAGTTCTAAAAAAGTTAATTAAATAAAAACTAACATGTCATATTAACCTAGAAAATTATTTAAATTTATAAAAAGTCCCAAATTACATTTATTTTGGTATTTATAACATCAATTATGTCAATATTTCATTAATAAGATAATTACTTCATCATCTTTGTGTCATAAATAAATTAAATTATTTAATGTCTAAAAATTATAAATAAAATACCATTATGTAGTAAATCCGTTTATCTTTCTAATGAATATTTATAGTCAAATTTATCTTATGTATAACCCCATATTAAAAATTATTTACTTATTAAACTTTGATTTTAACTATTTTAACCCTTCTTTAAATAAATTAATATTAAATGTCCTAATCTAATCCAAGTGGGCATAAATGGTCATATTTTATTCCTGAGGTTGTTTTTGGTCAAATTAATCTTATCCAATAGAATTAGGACATGTGTTAGGGTAATAATAATATCATTTTTACCCTTAATTATCCTATTTACTTTTAACCGTGGTAAATAAAAGTAAAAAGTTACTATTCACCAAAAATTATTTTCATATCATTGAACCACATTTTAGTCCATGATATTAACCGTGTCTCTCGGATTTTTGAAATTCAATTCAAAGAAGTGGTAAAATTTAATTTAAATTAAAAAAAGTCAGTTTTTTAACTACCACTAAGTGGTTTCACTATTCATCGAAAATTGAAGTTTTTCAGAAAAATACCAAATATTCAGCCTAAGCATTATTTGATATTCCGAATTCAAAATTGATGTCTATTTTTCCAAATTCATAACATATAAGTGGCATTAATTAATTTTAAATTTAATTCCCATTATCAAAACAAATAGCGTATTTTTAAGAAACAAAAACAATCAAAAGATTGATACTTGTTTATATCCAATTTCAAAGTAAAATTAATTACAATGAACAACATTGGATTAAATGGTAAAAATATATTCTAATTAAACTTTAAAACCAATTAAAAAGATAATCTGACCATATAAATTATTGTGATGAAAAAATTTGTTTTTAATTAAAATATAGTGTGTTTTTACTATTCATTAAATTATGAAAGTTATCAGAATAATATGAAAAAATTATCCAAAGTAAATTTTTATATCCTGATTCCAAAGAACAATTTTATTTTGTCAAGTTGAACTTATAGACTTGTCAAAAACAATATTTAAGGTGGGTGCATCATCAAAATGCGGGAAAACTACAATTTTTGAAAAATACATATTTTACACGAAAAATTTATTTTGTTCTCATACCATATTCTAGAAAATGTGTTAGATGAATAATAATGTTATAAAATTCAAAATTTAGTTAATATTATTCATAACGGCTAGTACATAATAATATTATAACAATATATCGTTGTTTAGTGAAACCTGGTATTGCGTACAACACACGCTATCGAGGAAGGTCGCGATTGCGTGTAATGCAAGCCAAGTTAGGGTTGCGTGTTGTGAAAGACTCCTCCATTATTTCTTATAACAGAATCCAGCCATATTTCATTAATACATTGAATATATATATATATACACTTAATTTCTTGTAGAATAACTACTATCAAAATTGTGTGTAACATGATCTAAGAATAGTGTTGTGTATAGTACAAGCTCATACGGTGTTGTGTATAGCGCAAGGAAATCTTGTTGTAGATTAAAACACAAGACATCAATGAAATTAAAAGAATATTTTTCCTAAAAACTCAGGGTGTTACATTCTACCCCCCTTAAAATGAATTTCGCCCTCGAAATTCGTCGGGGTTATAAATCGTTTACTATTTATAGAAACCCACATCGTAAAAAGGAATTATAAAACTTAATTTTAAAAACTAAAGTATGAAATGTAACGATTACCCAAAGAAACTCATCACTAGGTTTCTATATAGGAGAACATAGGTGAAAATATGGATATGGAAGAAAAATCTAACCATCAAGTTCTGATGGAGAGTGGTAGAGAACATGGCTATGAAAAAGCCATCAATCACAAAGCCATAGATTTGTGATGATCTAAGGTACCATCAAATTCATCAGATATAAGGGCACTAGGACAACATTTTTTGTTTTCAAGATCATTTCCCTAAAGTTGATTAAATTGGAATTAAAAGAAATAATTTCATGATTTTGGTACAGTCTCACCGTTGTTCGTTCTTTGGACAATTTCAACTTCATCTCTTAAATAAATGAAGTTGAATTTTTCATTCGTGAAGTGTTAGCAGATCATGTGATAGAATGATAGGTTATTCCATCTGTCTCAAACAAAAGGTTATAAAAGTTATCAAAAATACATAAGTCCATCTATAGTGAGATTAATCATATATGGTTCCTAAAATGGACTTATACTTCATATATCATACTACTTATTATAATAAAACTAGTTTCTACTAAACAAGGAATTCATGTAGGCCAGTGGTAGGCGATAAAGGCCTGTCGCACTTTGGTTTTGGGTTCGATTCCCACAGCCTTGTCCGACATGATGGGCTATCTCCCATCCTGCAGGTTGTCCTTTTTCTAAAACTACATTACTATAACATCCCATAAATAATATCAAAAAAAGTTTAATCCTTAAACAATACTAACTTATGTCCAACATAATCCATTCCAATCTTTAGGCTTATCTAAAATACTTCAGTCCAAGCTCATAGTATAAAGAAAATGATTACTTGAAATTTCATCAACCAAGCATGTGAATACCATCATTTATCCCCCATATATCTTGTTGGTCACATTCCAATCATGTGAATACCTTAATCATGTATTCTTTTGAAAAATGAATACCCATTAAACCTTAGTGAAAACATGAATGTTGTCAAAAGTTAACTCTTTCCACATACCAAAATCCAAAAATTCTATATACTCAAACCATGATATAACCTTCTCCTTATATCAGTCATGAGCTCATGAATACTATCAAACATTTAATTTTCTCTGTATCCCTTCATTATGCGCATATCATCTACTTTCCAAAAATTTCTGAATAACCTTTCATGGTTACTGGTACCATTCATCATACACTTTCAAAACTTAAGGAAAGACAATAGTGTAACAATCCTTAGATGTCTCTTTATTCCATAGTACCAGGAGATTACTTATAAAACATTACACTTGATAAACATGTAATCATTCCACTACCTTCTTAAACCATTGACTGAGCTTCAACAATTCTTTCATCTCACATATCATTTGTAGTCTCTTCATCATCAACAACATAAATACTACCCATACAACCATACTGATTCTATTCATGAGACTTTCCCTTACGGCATTGGTTTGCATAATGCCCATACATCCCACATTTAAAACATTTAACCATTGTTGATGTCGTAGTAATACCATTATCCTCATCTCTGGTGTTAACTGAACCTTTTCCTTTGCACTTACTAGCGTTGTGTCCTTCTTTTCCACACCCAAAGCATCTTCCAGTTCCTTTGAAACATTCTCCTTGATGCCTCTCCCCACATGATTTACATAGGGTAAAGTGAACTTTCTTTCCTCTATGATCATCATGAAACTCCATCTTTATCTTATTAGCCGAGTCAGGAAACTTACCAAATTTGAGTTTATTGATCATATTATGAGATTGATGATTCGGCATAATAATGATGTTTGGACTTCCAAATCCCATTTCATTTGGTTGATCATGAAGAATATCATTCCATTGTCCATTATATCCTCTATTATCATGAATCATCTTGTTTCCAGCCATTTTCTAAAACCCAAAAAGAATAGTGTAAGAGGCAAAAATCATAATAAAGGGGAGTAACTTCAATATCTAACATCTTACGTTTAATCTAATATCGTTACCATAATTATAGGACTATAACCTATACTTATACTTAACCTTAGATACATCCCTAGACATACCTTAGAAATATATCTAGGGATCTCACTAAAGTTTTCACATCCTAGTTTCCAAAGGTTGACTAAACCTTTCCTCTGATACCAACTGTAGCGGTCTAGAATTACTACCAGTGGACTATAATTGATACCTATCAGGGCACTCCATGGGCGGCTACACCCCCTGGGTGGGACACACCACCATCCCCAGTGGTATCCATTTCCTCATGAAGCCCTTGGGCAGAGAGCCATGCTTCGTCCAACGCTCACATGTGAGAGGTCCCAAGGATCGGATTCATTCCTACCTCCTTTGCCTCTAATACCAACTGTAGAGACCTGAAGCTTGATGTACATGGACATTACATTACTTTTTTGGAATACTTAATACATAACAAAAACAGACACACAAGTACCGTAATAGTTTAGCGTCTTTAGAAACTCGGAATATAAACTTCTAATCATGTTGAAAAATCTTCAACAACTCCCATAACGATCTTAACCTTTTTGTTTCCTTACCTAAAACCTTTCTTTATTTCTTGGGTAAAATAAAACATAAAAAGGGTGAGCTCAAATGATCAGTAAGGGAAAACATAGATAAAATAAAACAATCCATAAACATTTGGAAGCAAAAACTTGAACATGAAATTTAAACATCAAAATCTTGAGAAAAGACATAAATCGTGGAAGTAAGTAAGGCATATATCATAAAGGAACATCAATCATGATAAAATAGCATGGGAATAAAACATGTAATTGTGTCAACCATTCATCACTTGTTATGATTTCCATAGTATCCAAGGCATTGCTACCAAGACCATCTTAGTGGACAAAGTCCCTTTCTGAATCGAGTTCACTCCTCGTTCCAGTCCTGTAACACTAAACCGAATTAACATACCATTTCAGACATGTCTATATCATGAGATATAAATCTTTACCGAATGAATTGGAGGGAGATATAGTTCCCACCCATCTCATAATGAAATCATTCTTACTTGTGCCACAAAATAAACATACATCATTCATAATAACCCAACAAATAAAATGGGTTTCATAAACATCATCCCATCATCACATAATCCATATAAAATAAATGGATATCATTTCATAATAAGAAAATTTAAACCATTTAAATAATAAAGACATTATACTTGAAACATACACATATGAAATAATGTCATCTTAGATGGAAAAATGGTTTTGATAAAACACTTGAAATGAATTCTTGAGGAAAATATCCTTTATTCTTCAAAATCATTTTCTTTTCACAAAATGTCATGCAATTTTAAAAGAAAAGGATTTTGTTGAAAATATTCATGAAATATTTTGGAGGAAGCTTCATGAAAATATGGCTTTATAAAACCGTAAAAATCCTTTCATTCCATATACGTTAAAAAAACATTCTTCTCGTACTTTTGTCAAAAAAAGTCAAAAAGTACCTCGTATGGTAAGAAAAAGAAAGATTCCATTCATAACATGAGGTAAAATTCAAAAATGGGTAAAAAGGGAATTAAACATACATGAAAAAAAAATTAGAAATCATAGACATGGATGATAACAATATCCCCAGGAAATACTTACGAATAAACAATCTCGGGTAAGAACGAGATTGGAATAATTATCCCTTACCTTAGGTCTGATATGCTTCGTACGTATCCGAACCTCCTGTATAATGATTTAAATAATGTCATTGACTTATTACATAATCATATTCATTGTTATGATATCATATATGTTTCACTTATGACTTTATATTATCCGTTCTTTTGTAAATTCCATGTTAAAATAGCATTTTCGGTAAAATCATTTCATTTATCGTATGTGTTTCGACTTGTCGTTATTGATATTATTACTTATATCCTGATTTACATAATTCCATAATGTAAAAATGATTTATATATAATATATATTTATCATATACATATATATATTATAGATCGATAAAAGGAATGAAATACACCGTTCATGGAGACGGTAGGCCGTACGTACGCATGAACGCTGTTTTCGTTTCCTTATTAAATTGAATGAAACTAAGTAGATAAAATACATATATATATACATAAATCCAGTAGAATTATTATTTCATATATTTCATTAATATTCATTATATACACTTTATGATCATTCATGTATGGTTAACATGGAGAATGAATCTCATCGTGTTGTGGAGACGGTAGTCCGTACGTACGCACGAGCGAGGATATCGTTCCCATAATTATTGAATAGAATTAGAGTGGATGTTATAATATATCAGAATCATTATGATGTTATAATAACCATATATAGTTATTATTTACACCATTATACCCATCCATGTAAGGTGTTGGTGGAAAAACAAATTTCACCACGGTGTGGAGACGGTATTCCGTATGTACGCACGCGTGGTGATTTCGTTTTCCGTAGGATGGATAGATGGTGAAATAGGGTTGTTTCATACTTATAATAACATATCAGTATATGATTTATACTGATGTTATTACTTCATAATGAAACAACTAAATAATAATAAGTGTAAGAATAAATAAAGTTGAAGAAATCGGTAACGGACATTACCTCTTCTTTGAAGCGCCTCTTTGAGACCACATCTTAGGGCACTAAAATTGGTCTTTGAAGAAAACCAGAACCTATAGGTTGATTCTATGGAAGTGGAGAAGATAATTTGGCAGGGGTTTGCCTATCTTGAAGGCTCAAAGTGGTGTGAGGAAGAGAGGGAGGAGGTTCCCTTTTATAAGGGAGGAGAGGGGCACCTTTGGAAAAACTAAATATATTATTTTATTATAAAGTCAAATTCAGTTTTTAATAGCTCCAAATTGATTTATTTTGAATCTAATGTGGGTATGGGTCTAAATAATATCATCAAATATAATTTATACAAGTTTAGGTTTCTAGTTTAACCTTATCATTTATATTTAACATTAAGTTAAATAATTTTACTTTTACTGTGTCTTCTTGTTTTCTTACACTATAAGGTTAATAAACATACTATAACACACCACACGAACCAAAATTTGTTTATTATTAATATATATAACCTTATCTAAGTCATTTGGCCGAACCTTATATTTTTAGGAATAAAATAACAATTAATAATATAATATTTGTTTTAAAAACTATTTTATGTCAATTTTGACACTATTTGGTAATTGATTTTTTGTGAAAATCATAACAGAATGATTAGTTCAAAAAAGTTAATTAAATAAAAACTAACATGTCATAGTAACCTATAAAATTAGTAAAATTCCTAAAAAGTCTCAAATTACATTTATTTTGGTATTTATAACATCAATTATGTCAATATTTCATTAATAAGATAATTACTGCATCATCTTTGTGCCATAAATAAATTAAACTATTTAATGTCTAAAAATTATAAATAAAATACCATTATGTATGAAATATTTTTATCTTTCTAATGAATATTTATAGTCGAATTTATCTTATGTATAACCCTATATTGAAAATTATTTACTTATTAAACTTTGATTCTAACTATTTTCACCATTCTTTAAATAAATTAATATTAAATGTCCTAATCTAATCCAAGTGGGTCTAAATGGTCATATTTTATTCCTAAGGTTGTTTTTGTTCGAATTACTCATATATAATAGAATTAGGACATGTGTTAGGGTAATAATAATATCATTTTTACCCTTAATTATCCTATTTACTTTTAACCGTGGTAAATAAAAGTAAAAAGTTACTATTCACCAAAAATTATTTTCATCTCATTGAACCACATTTTAGTCCTTGATATTAATAATGTCTCTCGAATTTTTGAAATTCAATTCACAGAAGTGGTAAAATTTAATTTAAATTAAAAAAAGTCAGTTTTTTAACTACCACTAAGTGGTTTCACTATTCATCGAAAATTGATGTTTTTCATAAAAATACCAACAATTCAGCCTAAGAATTATTTGATATTCCGAATTCAAAATTGATGTCTATTTTTCCAAATTCATAACATATAAGTGGTATTAATTAATTTTAAATTTAATTCACATTATCAAAACAAATAGTGTGTTTTTAAGAAACAAAAACAATCAAAAGATTAATACTTGTTTATATCCAATTTCAAAGTAAAATTAATTCCAATGAACAAAATTGGATTAAATGGTAAAAATATATCATAATTACACTTTAATACCAATTATAAAGATAATCTAACCATATAAATTATTGCAATGAAAATAGTTGTTTTTAATTAAAATATAGCGTGTTTTTACTATTCATTAAAATATGAAAGTTATCAGAATAATATGAAAAATTTATCCAAAGTAAATTTTTATATCCTGATTCCAAATAAGAATTTTATTTTGTCAAATTGAACTTATAGACATGTAAAAAAACAAGATTTAAGGTGGGTGTGTCATCAAAAGGCAGGAAAACTGCAATTTTTGAAAAATACATATTTTACACGAAAAATTTATTTTGTTCTCATACCATATTCTAGAAAATGTGTAAGATGAATAATAATGTTATAAAATTCAAAATTTAGTTAATACTATTCATAAAATCTGGTACATAACAATATTATAACAATATATCGTTGTTCAGTGAAACCTGGTATTGCGTACAACACACGCTATCGAGGAAGGTCGCGATTGCGTGTAATGCATGCCAAGTCAGGGTTGCGTGTTGTGTAAGACTCCTCTGTTGTTTTGTATAACAGAATCCAACCATATTTCATTTATACATTGAATATATATATATATACACTCAATTTTTTGTATAATAACTACTATCAAAATTGTGTGTAACATGATCCATGAATAGTGTTGTGTATACTGCAAGCTCATACGGTGTTGCGTATAGCGCAAGGCAATCTTGTTGTGGCTTACAACACAAGAAATCAATAAAATTAAAAGAATATTTTTCATAAAATCACGGGGTGTTACAGTGACATTACATTCTCCCCACCTTAGGGCTTTACATCCCCAAAATCCAAAATAAAGGCAAATCACACAAAAGAGGGTACTGAGAATGAATCTGAGCCTCCCGATCCTGTGTGCTCTCCTGGAGGTCCCCATTCTGCCACCAAACACACTTGAGGGATCAAACATCCATGAAGTACTCGCTCCTATCGATCCTCTATCTCCACCAGGAACTCCAAAAAAGTCACCCCATCATCAAATTCTAGCTCTCCATGGTCGATGATGTGAGATGGGTCGTGCACGTATCTCCTCAGTTGGGATACATAGAAGACCTTGGGAACCCTCTCCAACTATGGTGGAAGTTTCAAGCAGTATGCCACATCGCCTATCCTCCAAAGTATCAAAAATGGTCTGATAAACCTCGGTGATAACTTGCCTCCTCGTCCAAATCTCTGTAGTCCCCTAGGATGAGAGACTCACAAGAATATGTGGTCTCCCTCCTGGAACTCCAAAGGTATCTATCTTCTGTCAGCATAATACTTCTGACACTGCTTTATTTATCCCTAGCCACCAGTACTGATTCTGGAAGTCCTGGTACACCTTCACCACTCTAGGATGAACTACTAAAGGGGGATGTATAGATCTCCCTCAACACCTCCTCCTGAAGTGTCATTGATACCATGGTGCATCCTCTGAAGAGGATGATGTTCTCCCCACATTTAGAAAATCCTTTAGGAGACTATATTAAGGATATCTCAGAATGTTGGGCTCGTAGTCAACGTCTCAAGCTACCCCCCCCCCCAATGTTTTGAAGAATTTGGGTAGTGAAAGTGATCAACTAGAGGTAAGATTCCCCATATTTATCCATGAAGGATATCTACAGTGCGACTAGCTGCTCTGAAGCCTCACTCAGTAGTTGTAGACCAAACCTCCTGCTGGGTACATTTTCTACCATGTTACCCTTCCCAAGAGTATAGACAATATCAAGTTCATTTTCCTGGATGATCTCTATCCATTTTCGATGTCTCAGGTTCAGGTCCTTCTGTGAGAATATACACCTGAGACTCTTGTGATCGTAGTAAATAGTAAAACATTCACCCATTAGGTAGTGCCACCACATCTTCAGCACAAGAACCACTTCTCCTAACTCCAGGTCATTGTTAGCATAGTTCTTCTTGTTAGTATCTGTCTCAGCTCCTGAAATCTCTACTGACACTTCTCCATCCATAAGAAAGGCTCCCCCTTCTTCGTCAAAACTGAAAAGGGTGACTCTACCATGTAGAAGTCTGGTTAAAAACTTCATTGGTACCTAGCTGAAGAGAAATTCCCTCTCCCATTGGGGATGTAATCTTGGAAAAAAAAATTGAAAAGATGTCCCCACACTCTTCCACTCATGTTTGAAACTGAGAACTCAAAACTCCAGCTACCACGAGGGTAAGGATGGCTGACTCAAGAGTGATCGACTGCACCCTCCTATGTATGAGTTTATCCTATGCTTCCTGGGTTTCCTTTTTCACTAACCAAGGAAAACCACATTCCAACGTTGTAGATAAACCACAAACCTTTTTCCTAATACAGTCAATCTGGGTATGAACTGTGGATGTCCAGTCCATACCCAAACTAACATCATAAGTCTCAACGCTTCCACCAAGAGGTTCCAACTGAAACTCTTGACTCAAGGGTCAGATCACACTGTCATCAAATGTGTGATTATCGAGTCTCCTCCCAAAGGTATCTTCATATGTGAGCGTCAACACAATGGCTTAACCAGAAACTCTAGGTATTAAAAAAGATTTGTGGGAAGAAGGAATGATTAGTTAATATGTCTATTAATACAGCATCTAGTGGTAGACACAGACCGTACCTCTAATCATTACGGGAGCCCTTGGGTCATACTCCTTGACGGCATGCAGCTACTCCCTTTCCATATCCTCCATCTCTATGAGCTTGGTGGGGACCACAAAGGCTGGCCAGGTTGTAACATGTCGAAATGTACGCGACCTCATGTTGCTCTCCTAGCTCAGCTTCCACATATGCAGCCCTGTAGATCTTTCTATCCCTATCGCATTCTCTTCCCGAAACATTTTACACACCCATCTTTGAGACTGGCGCCATTTTCCTACTTTCCCACTACTAACATTCACTGGCAATATCCACCGAGCCAAAGAACATTCAACCACAAAGGTTCTCTCTAGCACCCTAACATAAGATCTAATTCATTGAGGAATAGTGTCGGCTCGAATTTCCTTAAACACACCTTTCTTGGAAGTTTGATCCCTAAACAATGATCCTATTGTATTCATCGAGTACTAGGAATGGTAGGTATACCTCGATGAATACACAACTACTGACATGTCATCTTACCGAAGTTGTAGAAGCTCTAGGGAAATCCCAGCCACCTCCTCAATCTAGTCCTTAGATACCTATGATTCAGGCTTGCCTCAGATCCTGAGGGGTATCTAATGCTGAAACACGTGTAAGACACTAAGCCTACATGTGTCCTCTACCGGTACCGCCAGTTGTAACTGCTGACCAATGGGAAATGATATAGCTGGCACACTACTCAAAGGTACCATCTCGGGAAATGGTCCTAGTACCGAAGCCTCATTACCCTATAGATTATACTCATGGTCACATACTGGAAAAGAACAGCAGCTCGGATCACCATCTACTTTCCTGGTGTCCCAAATAGGTGGAAAACTATAGCCACAACCACCATCCAGTCCTTAGCTACCTGGGAATCTGTCTCACCTCAAAACCTTGAAGGCCTCTACCACTGGAACTCATGCAGCATGCTCAGTTGGCATGCACTATCCACCAGTGCAGCTAGTGGTAACTACTGCCCAACAGGTGGTGGTGCTATTGGTACACCACCCGAAGGTGCTAACATAGTTAGAGGGACCTGCACCAAAGCCTCGTCAATCGGTGGGCCGTCATCGTGTACTCTCTCGGGAATCCTATCTGGTTGTTTATGCGACAACATCCAGATAAGGAAAAAGTATTCCACGGTCATTAAGTTATACCAGGTGAGATGACTCCAAATAAATCACAAGAAAAACACTTCAAAAACACATGCAATCAATGTTTTTGTGCACTGAGTTGGAAAACAGAATTCAGGGTCTTGGTGTATGGATACATCGGTAACTACATCAACACTGGACTCCCCGAACTAAAAAACACACTCATAACACTTAACACTATTGCTACATTGAAAATATTAGAGTCCAAGTTCTTCAGTAGAACCAACTCCTCTGATACCACTTTGTCACGACCCGTCCCCCGGGGCCTGTACCGTGACTACTCCAAGCATGCCTTCCATAGGCCAGGGATTGATGACTAGCACCGAAAGGAAGATTCCCAAAAATAGGAGGGCATTGCCTTTAAACCTATACAAACACACATATTAGAATTAAACAAGAATAAAATGTGAATTAAACTACTATAGTAAAATAGTTTTCAATGTAAAGGGGCTGGAATAAAAGGCCAACTATAAAAGTACAAGTACAATTGAAAAGTAAAAAATAGCTGAAATGTGAAAAGTAGCTTGTAGATTGTCCACCATGGATCCTACCTTAAGGGTGGGTACAGCTCATGATCGGTAGTCCCCACGTTACATCGTGCCAAATGGTCCACCTCTGAGCACCATCTAGTCCTGGCTCCCTCAAACCTCATCCCAGCTGCTCATCATCTGCACAAGACACAATAAGGTGTAGGTGTAGGCCATGAAGGGGTGAGTATAACAGTACCTATTAGGGACCCCGAGACCTCTTAAGGTCTCTCAGAACTCCCCAATGGAAAACCACAAAACATGATCTCAATCACAAAGCACAAATAAATGGACACATCTCAAACCAGGTTTACCACACAGAGAAACTGAATTATGATGTTGACCCACACAGGATCACTATGAATGATGATAACCAACCACTATATTCTCTAGGGGTAGTAACAAGTATCATTCCAAGTCACAATGTCGAACACCTTGGTTGCTGGAAAAACTCCTCCTCTAATGAGTACAGTGGGACCACCGCGTCACACAAAGGTGCTTCCCACTAACCTTGGACTGTTGAGTTACTCCTCCTATCGAGTATTGTGGGTCAGCTACGTCACATAGAGGCGCTCACCACTGTGGGTATACCGCATCACATAGTGGCACTTCCCACATGGGTCTGCCATGTCACATAGAGACGCTCACCACTGGGCATGTCGAGTATCTCCAAGTCGAAATGGTCAACAGTCATCAAGTCTCAGCCAGTCATAGGGTTCCATATGCAGCGCACTTGGGATAAATTCTACCCAAGACTTTGGTCATATTTCAACTATCATTAAGTCTCACAAATCAATTAACTTAATGATACTTCGTGTCACAAGTGTTCCAACGCAATAGATGTCGTGTCAATCGGATGCTTGGTCTGTAAGTTATTGGCATTTTAGTGTCAAGGTACCAGTTTTATTCAGGTGAAATCCAACCCGTCTATACTCTAGGATTCCCTAAAACTCTCATGGAGTTGGTCAAAAGGATCACCTCACTCCTACGATCCTGACACTTCAGATGGTTCATCAAACGGATGTCCGGTTTAGGATTTAGGGTCTGTTTTGTGTATCTGGTAAATTCTGGGTCTTGGTCTGGTTAGCCTCGGTCAGACCAGCCCAACCAGGTTTGGTATGGTCCAACCCGGATCGACCCGGGTTGACACGGACTGACTCGGGCCCGACCCGACCCAGGTGAACCTGTCACTCTGGGCCCGGCCCGACTCAGATTGGTCGCGGGTCGGTCCGCTCGGTCGTGGGTCGGCCCGCTGGGCACGTGTCGGCCCCTTGGGCCGCGGGTCAGCCCCTTGGGCAGCGTGTCGGCTTTCTGGGCCACAGGTCAGCCCACTGGGCCACTGGTCGGCCCACTAGGCTGACCCGGCAGTGCCACCCGCCTGGAGGCGTGGGTCGCTAGGGTTACCCTAACATGGCGCATCTGGGTAGGGTTAACGTGGCATGGAGCCACGTCAGCGGGTCAACTCATAGGAGTTGACCCAACACAGCGCCGCGTGGCATCGCAGGTCCTCTGTGTTGCGGCCGACGGGTAGTGGCCTTGCCGTCGGGCACGCAGCTGGCACGTTCCCTGTCCATCGACCTTCGGTCGAACCAGCGGCCCCTTGCTCCTGCCGCGGTCGTCGCAGGCCGCAGAATTCTTGCCACGTGGGTGCACCATCGGGGGCGTGCCCCACCTGCGCTCCTCGGTTTTCGTCGCGGCCGTTCGGTGTGTCGGCCAACCTCTCTAGCATCGCGCAATGGAATGCCATTATGTCCCCCGCGGTCGGGTGTTGTGCCAGCTGCATTCCTCTGGTCACTGCGTCTGATGAGCTACAGCCTCCTTTGTTCATCGACAGTGCACAGCGGTGAGCCGTACCTCCTTTGGGGCCAGCTGGTGCTGGCCACTCTGATGACTGCCATGGCTTTGCGTTACGGCCTCTTCTTGTGGTGTTCTTCAACGTGCTATCCCCAACGTAGCCGATCGGTATCACCATGATTTCGTTGTTCCATGAAGGTGAAAAATTACAAAAGTAGCGTAGGTTTTGGTCCAGGTTCGTTAGGCCCATTCCCTCCGTGTTATCTTGAAAACATGAGGGTTTAAGGGTTTAACAAACTCTTGAAATTTAAATCAAGATAAACCCCACGAAGATAGCACGCAATAACCTCCTATTAAAACGAATGAATCGTGGGTCAACTTTTTAGTCAGTTGACCTGCGTTCTTCATATTATTCAAGAATGGGGAAGAAGAAAATGTTTAAAAAGAATAATCGAATAACCCCTACCTAGAATCATCAAATAGATACTCACGCTTGAAGGTGGGTCGATGTTCTTCTTTCCTGCAAGAGGCTTCCAACGATGTCGCTCATACGTCATCCTCTGATTCGTGGTTCGGTGTCTTCTGTCACCTCCCGCTGGGTTCACCTCCATCCTCTAAGGGTCTGGCGTCATGGTCCTCCTTCAGCACTTTGTTTCTTGGAGAAGTTGTTCCATTACCTCCCCCAAAGCTATATATATATATATAGGATAGGGGGTTAAGTAAAGACGTTGGAGTTTAATGGGGCTCATCAATTATGAAGCTTCCTAATTTATCAATTACGTCATTACTTAGGTTTGGTAGGTCAAGTCATTTATTGGCTTGACACGTCGCTTTCCCCACCACTTTTCTTGTCCGTTGGAGGATATGAAATAAAATATTAAAATTATTCTATTTCATTTCTTTCAAAAAGTCACAAAAATTAACTTTTTCTATGGACATACTATGGTCAAAGTAAATCATCCCTTCAGCGAATCTCGGCACTGCAGATTTGACAGTGCCCTCAGATTTTTAATCCAAGAAATAGTTCAGAAGTTAGAAAACGTTGCTCGTGCGTTTACTAAATGTACCTGAAAAAAAGTTCAATAAATTATTAATGTTAACCATGGACCTATACTGGCCAAGGTTTGGCTCTCCCTAAGTAGAACACACCCCAAAAAACTCAACGGTACTCTTAGATATTCAATCTGAGTTACCATTTAGAAGTTATGGATTTTACAATAATATAATTTTCATTTAATTATTTTGTTTATGGCCAAAAACTAACTTTCAATGGTGGCCCGCGCCATCCAATGTTTGTATCTAGATAAAGAAAGAATACCATCAAAATTTTATCAATGGTCTAATATTTTCAATTCAAGTTACCATTTTTGAGTTACAATCATTTGAAAAAAAATTATTTAATTATTTTATTTATGGTTATTTCATTTTTTGGTTTTCTCACAGGAGGCTTGAACCGACTAAACTTAAGTCGTTTATAGAGTAAACCCACCATCCTAAACACAATGGTGCCCTTGGATTTCTGATTCGGAGACTATTTAAGATTTATTCCACTTTTTCATGAAAACTACTTATGCGCGCTAATTAAAGCATAACAAAACTTTGACGGATCATTCAGGGAACTCTGGGCCTGGGAATTTCACGCCGTCAGATTTTCAAATCTTGAAATAATTCCATATAATTACAAAAATTATACGAAAATTATGGGACATTACATTTAATGTTTTTTTGACCTAGTTATTTTCTTTTCCAATTGAATTTTTTCCTAGGTCTTTTAGTTATTGTTCTTATATAAATTTTTGTCACATTTTAAATTGTTTTCTATTGTGAAATTATTGTATTTTCATTAATTGAATTTCCATTTGTAATATTCCATTTGTTCTTTGTATAATAAAAGTGTTGGGGTGGTGTTCAATCCATGAATTTGTACTAAAGTTTTCTGAACCATTTAAATTCAATTGTGTTGTTTATCTTTTCTTTATTTCTTTAGAAGTCGTTGTTTTATTTTATTCTCCTGTCTTAATCAATAGCTTATGTTTTTTGTGCTTCTCTTCTTTATAGATTTTTTTCCTTGGCATGATTCCTGATGTTTTTTTACTTTGGGTGTGTTTCTAGTTCACATCATCTCTCTTAGAAGTTCTATGTGGGTCTCTCAAATTCCTCCCCATAACAAATTAGTATTAGAGACATTTATTAGGTTTATATATGTATTAAACTATTCTAGAGATTGAAATGATTAATGGAGAAAACAATTACAGTTTGTGGAGGTTTAAAATGTGTACTCGTCTTATCCTCACTGAACATGATAATTCTTTGGAAGGATCTAAGATGAAAACCTACACTATCTCTACCATTGGGGAGACCTCAACCTATTTTGGGGATTTTTATCATAAAATTTCAAAAAAGTCTCATTCCCTTTTGCTGTTGACCCTGGGTGAAAATGTTTTGTGAGAAGTGGTCTTTGAGACTTCTGCCAATGTAGTCTAGTTGATTATAAAGCATCTTTACATGGAAAGATCCCATTTAGGATGGTTACAAAAAAGTTTATCATTATAATTTCAAAATGGTCTAAGAATCATCTGTGTGGACTCATTTACATAGATTTAATAAGATGTGTATGGGCATAGCTAGTGTGGATACTAAAATGAAGGTTGAAGAACATAATTTTTTTTTTCTAAATTACTTTGATAAATCATTCAATATAGTTAGAAATTCTAATATTTATGGTAGGTAAACCATCACATTAGACAAAATGAGGTTTCATTTATATTTATGGGATCTTTAGATTTATGGTTTAATTCTAGAGGGTTATTTGGAGAATTTCCAGCCCGAGTTACTTTGTTTAAAGGAAACCCAAAAGGTAAAATAAATAAAAGGAAGGATAGTATTCAGTTTATGAATTTTAATTTCTATCAGTTTTGAAAAATTAGCCTCATCATAAGATACTACCCTAAGGATATATCTAGGGATTGTATGGACTTGAACAATATGGTATAAACTAATTATGATAGTGTATAGGTTCTATGATTCAATTTAGAATCTCTTAGTATATATTAGTTGTAGATATAAGTTTTCTTTCATCTATATTCCTAGGTATGGATCTTCATGTGATTTTTTGTATCCCTATGTTGGAAGAGGGGTTGATGGTAGGGAATGTTTTCTGAGATTTGTGAGCTCTGGTGGTGTCTAATATCATGTCACGTTATTTTTTTCTTTCTTTTTATTTTATACTTTCTTTAATACTTTAATTTAGAACTGTATTCATTTTTGGTATTTCTTTTACTCTAAATTTTTTCCATGATTAATTTTGTTTGAGGTATTGGGTACTACTTTGTTTTGTTTGGGTGAAATGCATGCATAGGATAGGTGAATGAGACCTCTAATCAAATGTTTCCATCTGGTTTCATGTATGTGATGGTGGAAGATAAGTTAAGTGAAGTTATGAGTGTTTTTTAATGGTATTTATTATATTATTTTATATTCTAATCTTTCTTTAGTAATTGATAGAGATAGATATGTTGGTACATGAATACATTCTCTACTATGCTACATGTTAATAGATGACCACACTAGGATGGTCATGATTTTTTTTAGGGTTTTATTGTTAGTGAAAACATTCTAAAATTTTAGTTACGGTAGGCTAGCATAGTCCTACAAGAGAATTCTCCCTGTGTTATTTACCTTATTTTGTAATTTAGAGATTGTTTAATTTTACCATGATTGAGGTTACAAATTAAAATGTTTGTATTTGTTTATTTATTTGTTTACAACTATGATTTGAAACTCTTATTTACATGTTAATTCATATTTTCTAATTTTTTTGATCAGTTTGGTTGAATTTTATATTATTTTATTATATGATTACTTGAGGTTTCCTTGACCCATTTTTGAGGGATACATTACCCTTACATGAGGTTTTTTATTCTTAAAGAAGTGTTATGTTACCATCATGTGTCTTTGAGTTTACCAAGATGACCTTTATTTATGGTTTGATATACTCATATGTATCCATGGGTCTGTGCCTAATACCTTTATATGATCTTGGGTTAACTTTTATGTAGTAGTGGAATATATCAATTTACCTTTATATGGGGGCTATGTTACCCTTATGTGACTTGTTTATGGATAGGAATATCCCTATGATATTTGGAGTTACCCTTATATAAATATTGTTTTGGGTGAGCTACCCTTACATAATGGATGGAACTACCCATACATACTAATGTTCTATCCTTACACAATGTTCTAGATACCCTTACATAGTGATTCAAATTACTCTTATGCAATAACTAATCAAACCTTACACATCAACCCAAGATACATTTACACAGGGTCACCATATAAGGACCCTTATATAGTGATGAACACTTGAGATTTGTTGAAACAAATTATTTATCATGATACTCAATAGAACATAGCTCATCAGTGTTTAAAGGTTTGTTCCATGGTTTTTCCCTCAATTTTAAGTTCTTGACTCCATGATTCTGTATAGAGTTATACATATCAAAGAACAGAAATGGAAAATATGAGAGAAATTGAGGAATAAGGAGATGATCTAGAGGTGGGTGAACCTTTTTTTGGTTTTTTTGGAGAACATTCAGGGATGATTTTTAATGAAATTTTCATTTGGATAGCTTAAAGATTTTGGTTTCTTAAGAGGTTAAAAATAATATTTTAGGGCTTTGATATGTGAGTTTGAACCTGGGTAAGGGGTTTTATTCCTAATTATTTTATTTTATTGGGGGATTTTTTTCCCTGTCATTTTTGTTTTTGTTCCTATATGCATGGATGTCTTTTTTCCTTAGCTGTATACTATTCTTATTTTATTTCCTTTATTAGAAATTATATTTTTAAGAAACTATTTTTTCTTTTCATAATAAAAGGTTTATGTAGGTGTTATTGTTATGGAGAAGAAACAAAGTAGTACATACCATATTCTTTTTCCTATGTATTTTATCATTCCTATACTTATTTTGAAATTTTTTTCTTTGATTTTATACTTTCATAATCAATAGATTGTGTTTTTTTATGTTTTAATTCTTTTCAGGATGTTCATCTTTGGCTCAAGTCAGGTTTTGTTTTCTATTATAGGTGGGTTATTGGTTCACTACCTCTCTCCTAGATGTCCTTTGTGGGTCTATCATATTCCTCCCCAAAAAAATATCATTTCATATTATTATTGATTGTGGTGGTGATCATTTTTTATGGTTTCATGAGTACTCTAGTGTTTAATCTATGCATTTGTAGTATCAGGGGCTATTGGGATGCCGAATTTTGTTTATTGTTTTATTTGGAAGATTTTATGGTGGCTCTATGTTCCACTAAATTTTATGATGTTATGTTTTAAATATTATAAGGGTATTATCCTAGTGTGTGATCCTTTGATGCAGCACCACATATTTGATACTTCTTTATATCATTTTCATAGGGGGGACTCTAAAACCCTACTTCATGCTCTTTTATATTTCCCTTAAGTGAATGGTTTTTAGATATGAGATAAATTTGTTCAATTCATCCACCCAAAGAGTTGGGGTAGTGTCCAATACGATCCTCAACTTTTTTTTCTGATTTTCCTACTAACATAGTTTGTAGATTATGTGGGTGGGAAAGGATGGTATGGTGTATATGGAATGACATTGTTTTTAATCATTTTTTATGTATGATTAGTTTTAGTTTCTTAATTCCCAATCATGGATTTCGTCTTCAAGGATGTACTAATCTTGTGAATCATAGGGGGATGATCAAATATCGACTTCCAGTTGGTTTTTTACTCCTCATGGAATGTTAATGATTATAATAATATAGTTTTGATTAATGGTTATAGGGTTGGGATGGGCATTATTTTTTGGATGATGAGCATGTCTCTCTTTCTTATTTTCATAAATTTATGGAAGCTTATAAGACCCCTTAGATAAAATAAGTAATGTGTATTTCATAAATTATATAATATATAGTCTATTTAATTTTTTTTTAATTCTATATTGTTGTTTTTTTTTAAAAAATTAATCGATTTTTTAATTGGTAAAAACATTCAATTGAAAATAATACTAAGAAATTTCATAATAAATATTAATATAAATTAATCTAAAATATTACAAACTTAAACTGTAAAATAATAATAGAAGAGGTCCCTATAAAATTCAAATTCAAAATCCCACTACAAATTTATATATGATAAAATAATCCTAAAAAATCCCTTCTCGTTTAATTGTAGAAAATCATATTATATATTTTATAATGGGAAATTTCAATTCAAAAATACCACTAAAAAAATTCCTATAAAAATCTATTCAAAATATGTAATTAAAATAATACTAGAAAATATCACTTAAATTTAATAGTTCAATAATAAAATATAAATATTATTTTTAAAAATATATGAAAAAATCATTATAAAATACTATAAAATTCCACAAAAAAAATATAATGGAAAATTACCTAGTAATTTTTTTTTTGAAAAATTCCAATAAAAAATAAATTACAAATTACAAGGGAATATATCACAGAAAATTTATAATGAGAATGTATACTATATAATATTAATGAAAAAAATCATCAAAAACTCCACTAAAAATAAATTTTCACTATAAAATTAAAATAAATAATTCTATTGTGTTGTTAGATTTTGAAATTCCATTATAAAAAATGAGTAGAATTACATTTAAATTTTTTACTATAAATTTTATATGTAAAATTAATCTAAAAATACTCCAACACATGTAATCTAGAGTCAGTGTGTATTTTATTACATTAGAATATATACAAGAAATCTAATACTGAAGTACCAATTAGTTTAGTAGTATTTTAGAACCCTATAGATACATTTATACCCATTTTACATTGGGAGTGAAATATAAAACATAGTAATGTAAAAAAATCTGAATCCTTGTACTCATTCAATGAATTATTATTCATATCCTATGGGAATGATGAAAAATAAGGATAAGTTTATATACATAGTAATATTTATGTATAATAGAATCTATCATGACTAAATAATTCATAATCAATATGGAAAAGTAAATAACTGAAAACACATGCCATTTAATCAATAACTTGAGCACAAATTGAATCTAGGGTTAATATAAATGTTGTAATCTCATGGATAATAGAAACTATATTCTTAATGAATTAAATTTTAAATATTTTAAGTTATGATCTTAGACATTATGATTTATATACCATCATGACTTGTTCCATGAAAATTTAATCGATGGGTACACTAAAACACCGTTTAATTTTTTCAACTGATTTTTCTCATGACACCAGTTGATGCATCTATGTGATATATGATTTAGGGACCAACCCATAACTAAATGTAAAATCTAATCCTTCTATATTTAATTATAAGTTTAATTCATGATCAATATTCCTTATCAACAAATATCTATAGAAAATATCAATATCTCTCTAGTTAATAGAATAACTTCCAAAGTAGAACACCATATGTTGAAATGGAATAAGTGTTTTAAAAAAATAATAACTATGAAATAATTAATATGTATATTTAAGATAAATGTAATTTCCAATTATTTAAAATTGAATGTTTCAAGATAAAGTAAACAACCACACAATGAGAGATAATATAGAATATATAATTAATTCATATCTTTTGGAGAATAAAAGAAAATATAAGTTAAACATTAAAATAATATTTCTTAAAAAGGATTTCATTGTAAAATAATTGAAAACTTGTTGAATAAGATAAATATCATAAAATATTTTGATGGTGGGAAAGTTTGTTAATTATATATACATTAAAATAAAATATTTTGTTTTAATTTTTATTAAAAAAGAAAAAATTGAACCTTTTAGGTAAAAAATTAAAATGATTAATTTAAAACCAATTATGAATTCTAATAAAACCTCAAATGACCTTAATAAATCATTTCTGTAATTCAAATGAGTTTTTAGAAAAATTAAAGCATATGGATATGGAATAAAAATATTCCCGGTAAAAAGGAGAAATAATATCACATTTTTAAAACATTATTCATGAAAGAGTAACATTTTTTGAATCATTAATCATCATAAATAAATATATATTCATGTTAAATACCTAAAATGGTCATTATATACGTCAAAAAAATTAAAAAGGTATATATTACCAAATATATCTCAATGAAGAGAAAAATGAGATGAAATTCCTTACCTCATGCTTCCTCATAGTTGAACATGAATTAACCTCATGTATAATGGTTATAAAAATTATATTAATTTATTATAGTACCATATTCATTTATAAAATCATATATTTTCTAATTATAACATCTTATCACCTATTCAGAAATAATCAATCATTATTACCATTATTTCAGGTGTTAACTGCATCGTTTTCTCATACATGTATTATTCAAAAAGATCCAGTTCTTTTGAATAGAATATGGTTAAATAATATACATAATGATATTAATATTATAAATATAATGTATATTTATTTTATAAATTTTTAAAATCATTCTTGAAATTTGGACTTGAAAATTAATCATATCGCTTTGTGCAGGCGATAGGTCGTACGTACGCACTAGCGATGTTATCACTTACTTAATAAAGAAAGTGTAAGGAAGTAGATAATATATTAATTTTAAATAATAAAAAATTAGATCATAGTCATAATTTATATTTATTATTTATATCATTATTACTATACATGTGAGTCTGTGATGGAAATAAAATTACATCAGTTGGTGTGGCAGTAGTCCACCATACACATGAGTGATACTTCTATTCCCTATTTGATAGAGAAAGAGAGTGATAAATATTATTCCATAAAAATAATAAAATATTAATATAAGTTATATACTTTTGATATTATATTGAAATTATTAGGAATAGATTTAAGATTTTAAAATAAGAGTAAAAAAAATAAATAGCTTCTTGAAGATGATTATATTCTCTTAGAAAAACCTCATTTGTATCTCTTCTTAAGGTCCCTGGGGTTGGTATTTTGGGAAAGATAATCAGATATTTAATGTGTATAAGGATGTTATGGAGAGATATTTTTTTGTTTTTTCCGATCTAGATGGATAAAATGGTTTAAATAAGAGGGGATTAGTGTCCTTTTATAAGTTGGGGAAAGGGCACACTTAGAGTTTTTAAACAGAATAAAATATTTTATTGTATTACTCAAGAAAAATGGGTCCAAAATGGAATATTTCTGAATATTATATTATATAGGGTAAAAATATTTCCAAATTTTATAAATTAGATAATTTTTAGGTTATTTTAACCCTTGTCTCTTTATTTTACCCCAGATAAACCCATTTTAACCATAACTACAAAAAAATTAATGTTTTATTATTCATTATGACCAAAAATGAAATTTTCATCATTAAATAATTTGGAAAATATGATTCCAAATTGGAATCCATTTTATCCAATTCAATTTATATAATTGGAAATGTTCAATTTAATGTTAATACCACGAAATGTGAAAAAAATGGTTTTTTCAGAAAAAAGAAATCTTTTAAGTATAAATTTTTTTATTACTATTTTAAGAATAAAATACATTAAAAACAATATAATTGTATTATTAATAATATTATTAAATAAATTATTAATTTAAACCATTTTAAATCATAATGTAACTTTTTTAATTTTTGAAATGAAGGTAGTTTTCAATAAAAATCAGTGTTTTTCACTATTCATTAGAAAATAAAACTTTTTATAACAATCCCAAAAATCAACCCTAAGTTAATTTTTCTATCATGATTTCAAAAAATTAAGTTTCTTTTTTCCAATACATTTTCTTTGAGAAAAAATAATTAATTATATTATTTACTCACAAATATCAATAAAAATTATTTTTGAAGAAATATTATTTTTTAGAAGAATAAGATGACATTGTACATAATTGAGTGTTTATAAATAAATTTGAATTGCATTAAATCTTCATATAAATGTCATAATTTTTTTATTCCTATTTATACCTTCTAATTAAATTGATAGGTTATAATAACTATATTTAAATAATAATATTTCACGGTTTATTTAAGTTTGGGGTTGTGTGTTGTATACTCTATCAAACATAATGTTCTTTTGGAATCCTGGGATTTTACATTCTTATCTTCTAAAACTTTCATTAATGAAATTTTCAGGGATATATCCTTCTAAAAACAAGGATTGTTCTTGTTCATAACATACTCATGTTCCCATATTGCTTTTACTATTTTATGAATTCTCTAAAGTACATTTACCAGTCATGTTATCAGATTCCTCCATACTTTCACTCGAGTGTAAATAATATAGATAGGATCTTAAAAGTAAGATAGATCATGTTTCAATTCTATTTCATTATAGGTGATCACATGCATTGGGTTTGGAATGTACAACTTTTACAAATATATTTGAAACACGTCATGTACATTAGAGGGGCTTGGTGGAATTTCTAAATGGTAGGCCATAAATCAAATTCTTTAGAAACTTTCAACAGGTACAATGTACCTAGGGATCCATTTCACTTTTTAAAAATTACCTATAACACACTTCAATGGAGATATTATTAATAAAACATGATCTCCCACTTGAAATTCCAAATCATTCATCCAGTTATATACATAAATCTTTTATCTTCATTTAGATACTTTAATATATGTTTGTATTGGATATATTTTTATTATTTTCTACAAAACAAGTTATAGGACTACAAGATTCCTTTCATCAACTTCATCCTAAAAAATTTTATTATGACATAACTTTTTGTATAATTATTCATAAAACACCATTTTAATACTTTAATGGAAGTTATTTTTATTTGAAAACTCTACCAAAGTTAAATATAAATTCCACATACCTTGAAAGTCAACTAAGAATGATATAAACATATATTCTAATATTTAATAGTCCTTTCATATTTTCCATTGGTTTCAAGATGATAGGCACTAAATAAATAAATCTTAACATCAAAAGCCTTGTGAAGACTTTTTTAAATTTTTGATGTCAATCTAGGACCATGATCAAACACAATTTAATGATGTGCACAATGAAGGCCTAAGGATTAAATAATATAGATCCATGTATGGATATCAAGAATTAAATATTCCATTGTAATAATTAAATGTGCATATTTGGTCAGATTATCAATAATAACCCATATTTCATCATTATTTCTTAGTGTATTTGGAAATATAGTGAAAAATCTCATATTAATGTCATCCCATTTCCACATAAGAATAGGTATAGGTTTTATGATTCCTATGGGATGTGGTCTCTAAGTATTCAACTTTTAACAAACCAAACAACAGGATACATATTTAGTAATTTTATTCTTCATATGATCTCACCAAAAATGTTCCTTTTAATCCCTATAATTGTTAGTTCTACTAGTGTATATTGGGAATTTTGAGCTATGAGTATCATCTAATAATTCCCATTTTCTATCTTGTAAACATGGAACACATAGTTTCTTTCCAAATTGCAGAACTCCATATTCATATATAAATTCTGAAATTTCCCATCATTCACAATATTAATTTTCTTTTGAAAATTACCATCATCTTTCTGAGAAATTTTTATATTTTCTGATTAGGATGGTTTAGTTTTCATTTGAAAAATATGTGATGTCTCCCCTTCCGTAATAATTTCAATATCCATATTTATATATCAATTATTTAAGATCCCTATCAATCCTCATTTTATCCAAAACTCCTTGATCTTTCCATCTTAATGCATACACTAACATATTTTCTTTCCCAAGGTGATATTGAATCAAGAATTCAGAATCCTTGAGTAGCTCAAGCCAATATATTTTCCTCATGTTGAGCACTTTCTATGAAAACATATATCACAAGCATTTATTATTTCTGTATATCCCATATATTTATATGTAGAGATAATGTCTCTATATCATCAAAGAAAATGTTATGTATTCCAACTCAATATCATGATTTTGGTAGTTCTATTACTTATTCATTGAGTTCCTTGATGTATAAGAAATATATTTATCATTTTTCATAAGGAAAAAATATTTTCCTTCTTTAATGAATCACTATATTTCACAAATCCATCATTTCATGAAGGTAGATTCAAAATATAATAATTGAACAATCACTACTTTAATTCTTAAAAATATTATTTATATTCCTTTTTCCTTGTGAAATTAACCACTCTACGTGTAAGATAGGTTAACGGGTTATCCAGATATGAAAATATTTTAATTCATCACCAATAGTTACCTTCCAAGCCAATAAAACTATGTACCTTATTTATGTTCATTAGTATAGGCTATTCTCTGACTTCTTTTTTCTTTATAGGATTAGTTGATATTCTATCAATGGAGACAATATATCCATGAAAAGAAACATTATGAATCCAAAATTCACAATTTGTAAATTTTCCATGCAATCCTTTTATTCTAAGCATATCGAGAATGATCTGTAATTGATTCTCATAATGCTCATATATTTTATATTACACCAACATATCATAAATAAATACCAAAACAAAATTATCAAGTTATACATTTAATATGTTGTTTATTAGATCTATAAATATATAAGGTGAATTATTCCATCAAAATCATATTAATTTACAATATTAATGTCCATACCTATTTTAAAATGTTTTATTTAGAATATATTCCCTTTTAATCACAATTTATGATTCCCAAAATAGATCTCAATCATTGAAAAATATTGATCTCTATGTAGTTGATCAAATAATTGATCAATTTGAGGAAGATGATACTTGTTATTTATTATAATTGAATTAATTTTCCTATAATCAATGCACATCCTAATAGAATCATTTTTATTTTTAACAAAAAGAATTAGGGCTCCCCAATGTGAAACACTAGAGTGTATGAATCACTTATCACACAATTCTTCTAGTTAATTTTTTAAATTTATTAATTCCATACTAGACATTGTAAGGGGAGTCTTTGATATAATTAATTCATCATGTATTAAGTCGATGGAAAACACAACTTCATTCTCTGGTGGATTTCTATATCACATACAAATATAAATTTTTATTAAACCACTTTAAGGACCAGTGGGAAACCATAGTTTACAAAACAAAATACCAATGCATGCTGACAAATGACTAAACATGAGACTAAGATTATTTGAGTTATAAACTCTATATAATTCCCAGTTCAGAGTACTAACTTGGGTATACTTATCCACTTTGATGAGTTCTTCAAGGTGAGTAATCATTCTGTCCATAGTATGAATAAATTCCTACGAGTTGATTTTGCAATGATTGAATCCTCGGGCTATGTTTCAATATTGATTGTATATCCACCCTTATTTCTCCTACGTGGAATCAACTTGAAACCTTATTTCATATATTCTTTTAATATACTCATTAGAGGCATTGGTTTGGACAAATTTTTCATTCATTTCTTCCTTGGAGTGGAGTATGACCTTCAAACACTCCCCTTCCTCTTCTTACATTACTCTTGTTTTCCTACTTGGATCTCCACTTTCCCAATTCTTTAGGGCTTTGCTTTACTTATTTGAAACCTTCTTGGCCAACATAGTTTCCATTGTTCTAGGCTTGTGAGAATAATCTTTTTGGCCCTTTGGTTTTTCCCCCTTGACCACAATGCATTTCCCTGAGTCGTGATTTCCTTTTTTCCCTTTCTTTATTCTTGGGATATGAGGGCCTTTTCATTTAATTTGTTCCAAACTATCCACTGAGATTTGCCTATAAATTGTATCACCTGAATCATCCTCCTCATGAGTCAATGTTAGTTCTTGAACCTACAGACCTTCAAAATTTCTTTTCAGCTCAACCATCAGGCCTTCTTTAAGGGGCCTCTGCCTGCATGGAGACTTCACCTTGCCTGCTTTAATCTCCTAGTCATTCTTCATCCCCTCACTCCCAACCTTATGAAGGTATGATGAATTAGGAATGAGATTTTTTGGGTCATAGGGCCCCAGTACACTTACCTCATCCACCATCCATTGTCCTTGTTTTGATTCTGTAGTAGCCATCAGAAAATACTTCCTCTACAGTGGCATTTCAGATGGCTTAGCCTCCACGCTGAAGTCAACCTCAGAGGCATAAAAATCCTTATGTGTGTGAGAAACCACCTTGTCCTTAGCACCACCATGAACTTTAACAGAATCCTCATTAAAAACTACTACATTTTGTTGAGAGCCCATAGGCCTGAAAGCATTCCCAAACTTGATATCATAATGCAGTCTTCTAAAGACATCATCCATCATCGGGTTCAGAGGCAGCCCATGTGGCTCTTTTTGAATGAAAACAGCCTTCACTACACCTTTAGACATAAAAGGTTTGTCTGATCACCCCCTAAAGGGTTCATACCCTACCTACTCCACCACAATTGGGTTGACCACCATCTTCCATGCCTTGTAATGGGAGGCCTTGGGTGCATCAGTCATCAAATGTATATCAGGGGTAGGAAAGGTATCTTGTGCCAAGACTCTAAGGTGATTCTCCCCAAGATGGCTCCACTACACCACATCACTTCCATAACCAATATCACCTCCCACCTTCAAGGACTATGGTTGTTTGAAACTACACCTGCACTAGCATATGGGTGCCAAGTGACCAAGAAGACCACAGGAAACCCAATAATTAGTTCAGAATTCATCACATACCTTATGGTACCAGAGGAGTTGACCTTCAATCTCAATGGTAATATATATCAGTGGTCCTTTAGATACATAATATTCAACACAAATCCTCGGCGATATGGGATATCAAACTGCATTAGTATGAGAATCTGAGAAAAGGTAGCACCCTACCATGTTTCCGATCAACCTGAGAATTTCCTAATTCTGAAATAGTAGAGGGAGCCCAAGGAGAGAGATCTAGAGAACCATGACCGGAGAGTCTCACACCAGGTGAAATCCAAAGGACCACTGGAAGTGAGAAAAATTCAAACCCTTCATAGATCACGGAGCAGAAGCCCATGAATAAACCAAGTCGTCTTCATTCGAGAAACAGATCTGAATATGCTTTGTGGATGTCTATGTAATTCATTAGGAAATACATCACTATATTATTGTATAATAAGTATATCCTTAAATTGAAATTTATATTTTTCATCAGTAGGATGTGTATGGTATTTTTCCCCAAGAATCTAATTCAAAAGAGATAATGGGGGTGTATATTAACATGAATCAGATAATGATTTCTCCCCTTAATAATAAATAATTCCACATCTTCATCAAAAATTATAATTTTATTTTCTCAATTTTCAATTAAAATAAGAAATAATGAGATATATCAATTAATTATTTAATTTAAATTTAATCAATCAATGCAAATTTATTTAAAAATATACATGTACGTCTATGTATATGTAAATGTAAAATAGAAATTTATATCATGGTTCATATCTAAACATCATGGGATATACATTTGGGACTAAGGAAGGGAATACCAATAGTCTATATACTATATATATCAATAACTAACTGCACACATAATCCACCAAGTGGAGCCCCGCCACACACCAGTGTGTGGCCCATAATGAGGATAAATAAATTGAAAAAATTTTATATCCATTGCTTCTCAATGGACTATCATAGGACCATGAAGGGATAAAAAGTGAAATCTACTAGCCATAATATTACTATGCACTTTCTTGGGCCCATGAAAGGCTAACGATCCACTAGGGAAAGAAAACCCAAATCCTTGAATGGCTTCATGCCCTAGGTTTAATCCAATATATCAAGTACCGCTATGTTATTTTTCATAACTAAGGGGTATAATTAATTCCAAAATAAAAAGTACAAAATAAATTATTAATAAAAATCCAAAAATCATTTACCAATATGTACTTTTTCTTCATACAACACTCAAACAATCAAAATTGACTTTGTATATAGATAGCATAATACATGATACTATACCTTTATTTTGTATCATCATTTATTATGATTATAAATAAATATCCAAATGTTTCTTAACAAATTGAGGATAATTTCAAGTGAATATTCAACCATAAGAAAATAATTATTAAAAATAATTAAAACAACATTAATCTTGAATATATTTTCTAAAAACACATTATAAATTCATTAATACTTATATCTTCCATTCCATGAAAAAAAATTCACTTATTTCATAATAAATTAATATTTACTTTTCCATATAAAATATAAATTAGTCATTAATACAAGTACATAAAAATTTTATTTCATAATATTTTTACTTATTTAAGGGGTAGGGAAGTATCATCAAAGTCTCCAGTAGACGCTGATAAAGGTGTTGTTCACAGAATAAAAACCAGAAGTCTCTCCAAATTGGGGAATGGCCCCAAAAACTCCCCTATAAAGAAGAATTAATAAAAGGTAAGCAATGTAAATTTCAAATATTATTGTTCCAAATGAATGTCTTATATTGGAATTGTCAAGGACTTGTAGTTTCTGTGACGGTCAGTGATTTTCACAGGCACATTCAGGTCCACAATCCCAAGATTCTTGTAATTGCTGAACTTAAAGCTTATTTTTCATTATGCTTTGTTTTACTTAATAAATTTTCTTTTAATTTGGTTGTTTTTAGTGGTTCCACTAATTAGGGTCATCTTTTATGGATTTTTTATCATGATTTGTTGGGAAAGGTTGAAGTTATTTCCATTGATGAGCAGATTATCTATTTCTATATACAATATGACTATGGGAAAATGGTTGGATCCTTCATTTATACTAGAAATAGATACCAAGGTAAAAGAACTCTTTCGTGTAAAATTGAAAAACTTAGGGGTAGATTTTCACACTCTTGGTTCCTTGTTGATGAGTTTAATACAATTTCTTTCTCATGTGAAATGTTGGGAGCTCTTCACTTTCAAATTTTCCTAAGGGAGTTCAAAGATTATATTGATGGTAATGATTTAACTAAGGTAAATTTAGTTGGTTCTAAATACACCTGGTACAAGATATATTTTAATTGGATGATTTCTAGAAAATTGGATCGTTCTTTTTTCAATAGTGAGGCCCTAAATGTATGTGATTCAATTTCCAACATTTCTCTTCCTAAATTTTCATTGGATCACCATCCAATTCTAGTTAGTTTCAAGAGTAAAGAGCAATGAATGTATCTTCCTTTTCGAGTCAATAATTCTTGGGCCCTTCATACTGAATGTGACAATCTTATTAAAATTTTCTGTGTTAGCATGAATTGGGATGGGGTGAATCGGCCTTCTCCTACAAGTTGAGGTTGCTAAAGTCCCAGCAGAGAATTTGGATCAAGGAAACTTATAGTGGTTTGGATAAAGATATCAGCACTCTTGAGTAGAATCTACATCATATTCAATGTGAAGATACTAATTATAATTTTAGTCAGGACATTTCAATAGATTTGGGTGTTATATACATGCTAAACTCTCTTCTTTAAATGAATATTGGTGTTAAAAAAGGAAACTTTCATAATAAAATGAATACAAGATGGGGACAGAAAAATGAAATTCTTCAACTCTCTTCAAATAATTTAGAGGTCCAATTGGCCTTTATATTTTCTTAAAACTAGAGAATGCATCTTGAATAATATGAAAATAATCGTTGAACATGTTGTTGACAATTTCACTAATCTTTTCAATAGTCCTGGAATAAAGGGGACCTTAATGGATGGTATTATTCCTTCAATGGTTTCTTCTAAGGATAATCTTTTTCTCAATATCACCCCCTTGAATTTGAGAGTAAGGATGTGGTCTTCAGTCTCAATACTGGTAGTGCCCCTGGTCCGGATGGATTTGGAAATTATTTTTATCAAATGTATTGGGAGGATATTAAAGTAGATGTTTGTAATCTATACTTTTCTTTCTTCACCTCAGGAGTTCTTCCCTAGGGTCTCAATGCACAATTTATCACTTTGATTTCTAATGTTGAGAATGATCTTGAAATTTACCTCTTCATTCCCATTGTTCTAAGAAAAAAAATCTATAAGATTATTATCAATATCATTTTCACTAGACTTTCATTAATTTCCTCCAACATCATCTCATGGAATAAATTCAGTTTCATTAAAGGATGGTCAATCTAGTAATGCATTTTCACTTCTTCTGAATGTCTTAATTCGATCATAAAACCATCAAGAGGAGGAATAATTTCCCTTAAGATGGATATTAAAAAAGACTTTGATACTTTAGACAGGATATTTTTGTACAAGGTGCTTGACTATTTTGGTTTCAATATAACTTTCATCAATTAGGTTGCCTCCCTTTTTTGTTCTTCTCGTATTTTTGTGCTTATTAATGGCTCTCCCAAAGGTTATTTTACTTGTTCTAGAGGTGTTCGTAAAGTTGAACCTCTTTCATCTCTTATTTTTTTCATTATGGATAACTATCTTAGAAGGATCATATACTATATGGTTTTACAAGGAAAGCTCAATCCAATTTACACATAAAGGACTCTCACTTATCCATATCAACTCTTCTATTCTAATGATATAATTATTTTTCTGCAGGGTGGTAAAAGCAATATTCTTGTTTTGAAGTTGATTTTACAGCACTATGAGAGTGTTTCTGGAAAAAAAATTAGTTGGGATAAATCTTACAACCTTTTTCGAAGAGGTTCCCTATCTCTAGGAAAATATTTCGTCTCTCAAAGATGTGGATTAGGGAGGGAGAACTGCCTTTCACTTATCTCGGAGTTCTACTTTTTTTGGGGAGACCAAGAGCTTCATATTTTTCTAATATTGTGGAAAAGTTTAATGGGAAACACTCAAAATTGAAGGTGAAGTGTTTATTTATGGATAAAATAATTAGTTTAGTGAAGTTTGTTATTATTTCCAAATTGGTTTAGTCTTTCATGGTGTATAAATGGTCGCGTGGACTAATCAAGAGATTAAATGTGTCAATAAGGAATTTTTTTTAGAGTGGAAACATACATGTAAGAAAGATGGTCATCATTCCCTAGAAAACTTATTCAAATTAATTATCCAGTGGTGGTATGGGAATCAAGAATATTGGGTTGTTCAATGAATCCCTTCAGGCTCATCTCGCCTGGAGCCTTATTCACAGTAGTTCAAATTCGGTTGTTTTTCTTAAATCCCTCTTCTCTGATAAATTTAAGAAGTGAATTCATATCTACATAGACTCTTCTATCTAGACAGCTCTTAGGGACTCTATTCATAATATCATATTTTTCTCTCATTAGGTTGTGAATAAGAACTCTAGTTTGAAGTTTTTGTCAGATAATTGGACTAGCTTGATTCTCATTAATTATTTTCAGCCTCCTTACCATAGTACATATATGTAGATTTCTATTAAGGATTTTTTTGATCATCCTCAGTTTATTTTTTATGATTAGCATCAAGGAGTTGTGGACAACTATGATTATTTCAAATATTCTGACTTTCTGGTTTGGGAGCCAGCTCGGAATGGGGTTCTCAGTAGTAAGCTCTATTACTAGCATGTCATCAAAGGACTAAATTCTGATTTTAAATGGATTTATGATTCCAATAAGTAATTGATAAGACCCTCTATTTTTAACCTTATCCGGAGGCTTACCTATAATAGGTTACCTATCGATGAAATTTTTGCAAATGTATGGCCTTCCTCTTTGCTCTGGATGTGTTCTATGTCATCAACATAGATAGGATACAGATCACTTTTTCCTTAGAAGTACAACATCTTCAGCTATTTGGAATTATATTTTTGATGTTTTCAGGATTCAGGGTCTAAGAGTCTCAATATTTCAAGCCTTGATACATTGTTATCCATTGTTGCAGAGCTCTGCCCAGGTGAGTGCCATGTTCCATGTTGTATTAACTGAAACTTTTCATTTCTTATGGTTCTCTCAAAACTATACCCTCCATATTGGGAGGCATTGTTGTATGAAGATTTTTTTTAAAAACATTCTAGTTTCCATCAAGGGTGCTGGAACAACTCGAATGGATTATTATGAAAACAATATATAGGATTTCAGTGTGATAAAGAATTTGTGTGTCTCTGGATATTTCAAGCATGTTATGGGAACAATTTAGGTCTTATGGTTCCTTGTATTCCCTCTCTGGATTAAATCTAACACTGATGGTTCTACCATGGGTAACCTTAGTCCTTCGAGATGTGGTGCTGTTTTTCAGGATAATCCTGAAAATGTCATGGTATGATTTTATAGATCTAGAGGTGTGACTACTACTCTTGAAGTAGAGATGGTCGGAATTATTCATGTTATCTCTTTCATTAAAATGGAGGTATGGAATAACATTTGGTTGGAATGCAACTCTTCTTCTCTTGTGCAGGCTATTAAAAATGGGGAGTATCATGTTTCATAGAGGTTGATGGGTAAATGGAGGTCTTGCATGGATTGCCTTATGAGTCTCAATTTTATCATTACACACATTTTTCATGAGGCAAACATGGTTTCTGATGGGCTTGCCAACTTGGGAATTGATAGGACTCTCACTAGGTCAAATGTGCTCCCTATTTATTTGATTCCTTTGTATAATATTGATTGTAATAAGATCCCACGTTTCATACTTTTGTAATTTGTTTTCTTGGAATAGATATATTTACCTCTTGGTCAAAAAAATAAAAAAATGCTTCAAAGGAAATATCAATTTATATAAGAGGTATATAACCCCCAACCTCATTATCCCTATTGAAGAAAATGACTATAAAAATCTTGGAATAATATTTATTAAACATGCCTAATGATCTATAAATAATTTTAAATGTAATATATTAAAATAATTAATGGGATTCCATTGATCCCCATGTATATAATTACTTATTGAGTATTGTGTTGACTCTAACACTGTAGAAAATAGAGTATGAATCCACTCAATGGATATTCTATAGCCATATTAACTCAAATCCATGATTATATTTGAGTTATTAAGTTGTATAAAATTTTAACAGTTGATAAAAATTATCATTTACATATAAAAAAAAGAAATATTTCACTCTTCTATATTATTATAAAAAGGTATCATAATACATTTATAATTAATAATATAATAAATAAAAATAGTAATATAGTTAATAATATTAAATCATAGTAACACAATAAATAATAATTATAATAACCAATATATAACCAATCCATAATTATAAGTTTAATATAAATTATATTTAAACTTCTTATAATCTAATGATATTTTTGGTTTTTTGAGCTTTAGAGAAATAAGAAAAACATAAAATAAAATAAGTGGACATTTCCTCACAATGTAAATTTAATACGACAAAAAAAATCTTATTTATACACTCTTATTTCATTCATGAAATGATTTATTCATCAAATGTGTGTCCCAATTTAGCTTACTAAAATTTCATAAACATCCTTAGGCCTAATGAAAAACATTTGAAAATATGGGATGAGAAAACAAATCTCCATAAAGTACAAAAAATAAAGGAAACCTATTAGTACTTTGAAAAACATGAAAACCCATATGAATGTTTCCCTTTTAATAAAATAAATTATTAGCCCAAAATAATAACATACCTATATATAGAAATAATTCAATTTCGAAATCATTTTCATAAAACATATCATAAGAATATATAAATTAAAAATAAAAATCAGCATAGTTTCTTGAAAAACATGAAAACCTTTCCATTAAAGCAAAAAAAAATTCTAAAAATGATAGAAACTTCCTTAAAAACTTTTTCTTACCTAATTATATCAAAATATTTCAATAAAAATCATGTTCAAAAAATTAATAAAACTATAGGTACCTTGGGGATGGTATCTTCATATCACTCTTATAATCAACCTTATAATGGAATAACAAACCCAATTAATACCATCTTCTTCATGGGAGTATTTTATAAACCATTATCATTATCCCCTTTTAATGATTAACGTATAAATAGTTAACCCCATCAACTTCATAAGAGTAACATAAACAATTAACTACATCCAAATTACTTAATGCATTAGAGTGGTATAATAAACCCACTCATCATTGTAAACAATTTATAGTAATAATAATAAGAATTAATCAAAAAAATAATTTCCTACATAGTGTGGAAAGTAATTAGAAATTGAGACTATAAGAAAAAAAGCACATTTAATTATCTATAAAAATGAGAATAAATATATTTTTCTTTGGAAATCATTTCAAAAAATTAAAAGTTCCCAGAATAATGGGAATAGGATCTTATTTATAAAACAATAGAAACTATAAAGTAATATTGAATATGAATAATGATTATTATGTTATCAAAATGTTTCCATTCAGTAAATTTTTTAAAAAAAATCTTTTTCACTTTTAAAATGAAAATAAAAAATAACCAGTACAGAAAACATTAAAAAATTTACTTTTAAAAATTTTAATATGAAAGTAAAAATTAGATCATAATAACCCTTTAAAATATCATGAATTATAAATAACAACATTTTTGAAACATTTAATATTATATATATATATATGGATGAGAGAGATTTAAAACATTTAAAATAAGGTTTTGAAGAAAAATATCATACATATTTAGAAAAAAAATTTATCAAAAGGATGTTGAATGGTGGACCTTGAAATAGATTTTATAAACTCATTAATTTTAATAAATGAAAAATAAAATACCTATATATATGTTAGTTAATTCATGAAAAAATAAATAAAATGTGTGGTGAAAATGACATATTGAACGTAAATTTAGATGATACATCTTTTACATAGAGTCTTGAGTAACCACATACATATTTTACTATCTTGAATAATAAAAATATATTAATTAATTACTTTATTAAGAATATTTTTCATATTTGTTCAATTATTATTTTTTCCATTTTTTATCATATTTTATTTTGTTTGGAAATCGGTTAAGATTGTGTTAGTTATTTCGGGGTTTTTGGGTAAAAAATAGCTTCATTGTGTTGGTTATGGTCAAAGGGTTCATAGTTTAATCATCTAAAAAACCTTTAACATATTAAAATTATGATTTTTATACATTAAATATTCTTTTAAAACCATTTATATAAGGAGGTTTTGAAAAATGAGATATGACATTCACTGTGGTGGTAGTCCACACATACAGAAGAGTCACATTATAATTTTTCTAATGGTTGATAAGGGAAAAAATTAGAATATTTTTTACCATTAAAAATTCATAATACTATAATAAATATCAGATTTATTCATTAAATCCATCCTAATAACCCACTATGTTAAATATTAATAAAAAAAGAAATATGTCATTCGTGGAGACGGTAGTTCTCAGGAGAAACATTTTCATTTTCCAATAGAGGGGAGGGTAATAAGTTAGATATTAAATTATCATTCATGAATCATAAATATGTCTTAAATATCATATATATGCATGAAATCCATATTTATATCATTCCTTGTGTGGAAGTGATGAAGAGTGAAATACATCACTTTATGATGGCGACAATATACACTTATGCATGAGTGAAATTTTCATTTTCCATTAGATGGGTAATGGTAAAAAAATCTATAAACATAATAACATTTAAGTGCAGTAATAATACTGATGTAATTATATTTTTATGGATATATTATATTTTATGTGGGTAGAAGAACAAATAATATTACATTAAGTATTGTATGATTTGAATTTTTGGAAGATCAAGACCTCTAGGATGTAGGGATAAAATTTAGAAAGTTATATTTATAGGTATTGGTCAATATTGGATTCATAATGGGTGTTTATGAGTGAGTAGAATTTGTTCCCTTATATAAGTGAGAGGAGTCACAAACTTGTAAATATTAATAACTTTAAATTATAATAAATTTGTTTCTCATGGAAATTTACTCTAATTTAATCCAGTTTTGTCCAATTTAGAATATATTATAATTAAAGGAAAAAATTCAATCAACCAATCATATTTGGACATGTTTTAGTGATATTTGAAGATTTTCCTTTTATTTTAACCCCATCTTTAACCCTTTTAACTCATAATATATTGAAGAACATTTACCATGGTAACTATTCACTATAACTAAAAATAAAATGAAACATTGTAAATAATTTTTATATCATAATTCATGATATGGAATTACTTTTCAATGATAAAATTTCTATAAGTGGTAAAAATAAATTTTTATATATCTTCATAAAATGTAATGAAAATTGTTTTAGAAAACATCCTCTTTAATCACAAAAATGATTTTACACAAAAATAAAGATTAATATTGAATCCCAAAGAATTAATTTAAATTTTTTTTAAAGTATAATTATTTTAAATTTAAAAATTTAAGATATATTGTAGTAATTTTAATACTTTATTAAAATAAAATAACCAAAAATAAATTTAATTTGAATAAAAAATTTACTGAGATTTCGAAAATGTCATATATATACTTCTAAGTTAAAATTTATTTTTATAAATACAATATATTACTTATAAAATATATTTTTTTATGTAAAATTGGTTTAATAATATTTCAATTCATTCTTATATCATTATAATATAATAAAAGTTATTGTATTTGAAGAATCGGTATTTTTTATTATTCACCCAAAAATAAAATTTTTCTGAAAAGTCCCAAAAATTAACCCTAACATATTATTTACATGATTAATTTAAAAAATAATGTTATTTAAATAAAATTAATATATATATATATATATTTTAAATGGAAATTAAAATTATTATGAAAAACTGCTTTTATTGAAAACTGACCCTTTTAAAACATAAAGTGTTCTTAAAAAAATTCATATCATTTAATAATTAATGATAATTTATTTGATTTAAAATTGTATATTATTAATGTATTTATGTTTAAGATTAATTTTAATAATGTATTAATCTCCCTTTTTGGAGTTGAATATATCACATTCTACTTAATAAGATATTCACTTAAAGTAACACATAATAAAATTTCTTTATGTTACATTCTCCCTGCATAAAGAAATTTCATCCTCGCAATATTTATCTCATGTATAGTGGAATTTTTTTTAAAAAAACGTAGAATAAATTACAATGAGTGGAATAGGACTATAAAGACCATTCATTTAAAGGGATACCTAATAAAGGAATCTTAAAATATAGTAAAATAGAATAAATGGTGACTGGATAACAAATATAAATAAGTGAAAGGAAATATATTTTAATCCATGTTGATTACTGTAACACCCCAAGGATTTAAAAATAAATTTAATATAGAATTAAATGAGTGAAACACTGAGACTCTATGAAATGACACTTTTTTAAGAATATAGTTATAACCTAGATTTTAAACATAATTTTTCAACTTCTATGATTTGAATTTTTAAAAACAAACATTCACAGTTGAAATTAAATTTTTCAGGGTGTTATAAAATCATTTATACTTTTAAAATTGTTATTTATCGAATAAATTGTGAATTTATTTACAAATTAAATTATTCATTTTTAAAGAATTATTTTAGAAAAATGGAGGTCATTATTGAATTATACACATTGGAAAAGGGTTAGGGTAAATTTTTGGGATTTTTCTTTAATACGTGAATTTTTGTGAAGAGTAAAATATGATAATTTATAAAATAAGCTAAATACATGAATTTTTTTTCATTGATGATTTTATGCTAATTTAATCACCCATGTTTCAAAATCAAATGCTCTATTTTATTTTATTTAGTCACAATAATCAATACTATTCATATTCTTGAGCCAAAATATTAAACTAATGATTATAATAATGGGAAAACCCTCCTCTTCTCCACTATAAATACAACCATCACTCACGTCTTCCTATCACACCTTTAAAGCTTTGATAATTGTCTAAATTATTTCCAATATCATTCCCAAGTCTCTTCCCCACATCCAAGACCTCTTGGTCTCACCAAAAGTCCAAAACCTAAGGCCTTAAAGAGGATCTCAAGGAGAAGAGATCAAGAGGTAAAAATCCCCTTTCATTTTCTTTTATTTTATTTTCAATTATTTTTATTTTCTTATACGCTCTTCACCTACCCTTATTCAAGAGGCATAAAATCACAATTATATTATATATACATTAATTTTATCATTTTTATGGAAAATTTCCTCATCATACTTCTTCTCTTATCTCTCTTATTGAAGAAATAAAAACACCATTAGTGATGTGTCAATTTACCGACATTGTGGATGATGTGTTTTCAATTTCCTTTAATTCCTTAAAATATTGTAATAAAACCATTTTAATGTTTGAAAAAAAATAAAGTTTTATTATATATCCAATTTTATGTTCTCTAATTAACTAATATTCAAGATATTATATTACATAATCAAAGAATTTTTTGATTATCAAAGAACCGCCAAAATGATCTAAACAAATATCACTAATGTTTAGTATAATTATTTTTCATAATATATGGTTAAAATAATTTATGGTATCATTTAATATTATGGAAACATATTAATACCATTTTATTATACTTCTAGAGTTTTGCTTCTATTTGACAAGGAAATTTTTTATGAACCGACCATGGAAATCATTTAATAATTCTCCTAAAACAATGGAAAAAACAAAATAATAATAATTAATGGGTGGAGTGATGTTATAAAATGATTATATAAGGTGTTATAAATATTAATATGTTTCTTTAAAATATTAATATCACTCTTTCAAACATTATACTGGAGTTTTAAAATATTTCACTCTTTCATATTATTTTAAAAAGAATCACAATACATTTATAATTCATAATATAATAAATAAAAATAGTAATATATTTAATAATAATAAATCATAGTAAAATAATAAATAATAATTATAATAAAACATATATAACCAATAAATAATTATAATTTTAATATAAATTATATTTAAACTTCTTATGATCTAATGATATTTTTGGTTTTTTGAGCATTAGTGAAAGAGGAAAAACATAAAATAAAATATGTTGACATTTCCTCACAATGTACATTTAATACCACAAAAACAACTTTATTATTTATGCACTCTTATTTCATTCATGAAATGATTTATTCATCAAATATGTGTCCCAATTTATCTTGCTAAAATTTCAAAGACATCCTTAGGCTAAATGAAAATCATTTGAAAACATGGGATGAGAAAAACAATCTCAATAAAGTACAAAAAATAAATGAAACCTTTTAGTCCATTTAAAAACATGAAAACCCATATGAGTGTTTCCCTTTTAATGAAATAAATTATTAGTCCAAAATAATTATATACCTATACAAATAAATAACTCTATTTAGAAAGTATTTTCATAAAAACATATCATAAGAATATATAAATTAAAATTAAAAATCATCATGGTTTCTTGAAAAAAATGAAAACTTTTCTATTGAAGAAAAAAATTTATCCAAAAATGAAACTTTCTTAAAATCATTTTCTTACCTAATGATATCAAAATATTTCAATAAAAAATCATGTTCAAAAAATTAATAAAGGTATGGGTACCATGGGGACGGTATCTTCATATCACTCTTATAATCAAACTTATAATGGAATAACCAACCTAATTAATACCAAATTATTCATGTGAGTATTTTATAAACCATTTTAATTATCCCCTTTTTAGGAGTAACTTATAAATAGTTAACCCCATCAACTTCATAAGAGTAACATAAACAATTAACTACATCCAAATTACTCAATGCATTAGAGTTGTATAATGAACCCACTCATCATTGTAAATAATTTATAATAATAATAACAATAATGAATCAAAAAATAATTTCCTACATAATGTGTAACTTAATTATAAATTGAGACTATAAGAAAAGGAAACAATTAATTATCTACAAAAATGAGAAGAAATATATTTTTCTTCGGATGTCATTTTAAAAAATTAAAAGTTCCTAGAATTATGGTAATAAGATCATATTTATAAAACCATAGAGAAATATAAAGTAATATTGAAAATGAATAATTATTATTACGGTATCAGAATGTGGTCATTAATTAAATTTAAAAAATATATTTTTCGCTTTTATAAGGAAAATAAAAAATAACCATTACAGAAAACATTGAAAATTTTACTTTTAGAAAATTTACAATAAAAGTAAAAAAGTAGATCATAATAACCCTTCATTAATTATAAATAAAAACGTTTTTTAAAGATTTAATATAATATATACATGGATGAGAGAAAGTTTAAAACATTTAAAATAAGTTTTTGAAGAAAAATATCTTACATATTTAGAAACATTTTTATCTAATGGACGTTGGATGATGGTACTTGAAATAGATTTTATAAACTAATTAATCTTAATAAATGAAAAATAAAATACATATATATATATATTAGTTTATTCATCAAGAAAATAAAATGTGTGGAGGAAATGACATATGCCTCAACGAAAGAAAATTCAGATGATAAATATTTTACCTAGAGTCTTGAGTCACCACATAAATATTTTTCTATCTTGAATAATAAAAATATATTAATTAATAACTTTATTAATAATATTTTTTATATTAATTCAATTATTATTTTTTCAATTTTTTTTCATATTTTATTTTCTTTTGAAATCAGTTAAGATCATGTTAGTTATTTTTGGTTTGTTTGGTAAAAAATAGCTTCATTGTGTTGGTTATGGTCAAAGGGGTGAGAGTTTAATCATCTAAAAAACCTTTAGTATATTAAAATTATGATTTTTATACATTTAATATTATTTTAAAACCATTTATATAAGGAGGATTTGAAAAATGAGATACGTCATTCACCATGATGGTAGTGCACACATATAGAAATAAAACATTATAATTTTTCTAATGCTTGATAATGAAAAAAATTAGAATATTTTTTACCATTGAAAAGTCATAATAGTATAATAAATATCATATTTATTCATTAAATCCATCCTAATAACCCACTATGTTAGATATTAATGAAAAAATAAATATTTCATTCTTGGAGACGATAGTTCGCTTGAGTAACATTTTCATTTTCCAATAAATGGGAGGGTAAGAAGTTAGATATTAAATTATCATTATAGAATCATAATTATGTCTTAAATATCATATATATGCATGAAATCCATATGTATATACCTCCTTCGGTGGAATTGATGAAGAGTGAAATGCATCGCTTCATGATGGCGACAGTATACACTTAAGAATGAGTGACATTTTCATTTTCCATTAGATGGGAAATGATGAAAAAATCCATAAACATAACAACATTTAAGTACAGTAATAATACTGATGTAATTCTATTTGTATGGAAATATTATGTTTTATTTGGGTATAAGAACAAATAATCTTACATTAAGTATTGTATGATTTGAATTTTTTGAATATCAAGACCTCTAGAATGTTGGGATAAAATTTGGAAAGTTATATGTATAATTATTGGTCAATCTTGGATTCCCAATTTGTGTTTATGAGTGAGGAGAAGTGGTTCCCTTTTATAAGTGATAGGAGTCATACACTTTTAAATATTAAGAACTTTAAATTATAATAAATTTGTTTCTCATCGAAATTTATTCCAATTTAATCCAATATAGTCCAATTTATAATATATGGTAATTAAAGGTATAAATTCAATCAAACAATCATATTTAGACATGTTTTAGTGATATTTGAATATTTCTATTTTATTTTAACCCCCTCTTTAACCCTTTTAACCAATACTATGGTGAAGAACATTTACCATGGTAACTATTCACTATAACTAAAAATAAAATCAAACATTGTAAATAATATTAATATCATAATTCAAGATATGGAATTACTTTTAAACAATAAAATTTCTATAAGTGGTAAAACTAAATTTTAATATTTCTTCACAAAATTTAATGAAAACTGTTTTTAGAAAACTTCCTCTTTAATCACAAAAATGATGTTATGCCAAAATAAAGATTAATATTGAATCCAAAGGAAATAATTTAATTTTTTTTAATAAAATTATAATTATTTTACATTAAAAAAACAAGATATAATGTATTCATTTTAATACTTTATTAAAATAAAATTACCAAAAATAAATTTAATTTCAATGAAAAATTTCTGAGATTTTAAAATTTTCATTTATATATTTCTAAGTTAAAATTTTAATTTTATAAATACAATATATTACTTAAAAATATTTTTTTCTTTAAAATAGGTTTCATAATATTTCAATTCATTCTTATATAATTATAATATAAAAAAATTATAGTATTTGTAGAATCGGTATTTTTTATTATTCAACCAAATATCAAATTTTTTTGAAAAGTCCAAAAAAATAACCCTAACATAATTTTTACATGATTAATTTAAAAAATAAAGTTAATTAAATCAAATTAAAATATATATATATATATATTCATATATTTATATTTTAAACGGAAATTCAAATTATTCTGAAAACTTCTTTTATTGAAAACTGACCCTTTTAAAACATAAAGTGTTCTTAAAAAAATTTCATATCATTTACCAATTAATGATAATTTATTTGATTTAAAATTGTATATTATTAATATATTTATGTTTAACATTAATTTTAATAATGTATTAATCTCACTTTTTGGAGTTGAATATATAACATGCTACATAACAAGATATTCACTTAATGTAACACATAATAAAATTTCTTGGTGTTACATTCTCCCCACATAAAGAAATGTCATCCTCATAATATTTCTCTCTTGTATAGCGGAAATTTTTTAAAAAAAATCGAATAAATTCCAATAAATGGAAGTAGACTATAAGGACAATTCATTTAAAGAAATCCCTAATATAAGAATCTCAAAATATAGTAAAATAGAATAAATGGTGACTCGATAACAAATATAAATAAGTGAAATGAAATACATTTTAATCCATTTTGATTACTGTTACACCCCAAGGATTTAAAAATAAATTTAATATTGAATTAAATGCATGAAACATTGAGTCTCTGTGAAATGACACTTTGTTTTAAGAAGATAGTTATAACCTAGTTGTTAAACATAATTTTTCCACTTCTATGATTTGAATTTTGAAAAACAAACATACATAGTGGAAATTAAATTTTTCATGGTTTTATAATATCATTTATACATATAAAATTGTTATTTATCAAATAAATTATAAATTTGTTCAAAAAGTATATTACTCATTTTTAGAAAATTATTTTATAAAAATGGAGTTAATTTTTTAATTATACACATTAAAAAAATGGTTAGGGTAAATTTTTGGGATTTTTCTTTAATACTTGAATTTTTGGTGAATAGTGAAATAGGATAATTTATGAAATAAGAAAAATAAGTAAATTATTGTTTCATTGATGATGCTATGCTAAGTTAGTCAACCATGGTTCAAAATAATATTCTCTATTATATTTTTTTAGTCACAATAATCAATACTATTCATATTCTTGAGCCAAAATATTATACTAATGATTAAAATAATGGGAAAAACCCTCCTCTCCTCCACTATAAATACCACACTAACCCCTCTCTTTCTATCACACCTCTAAAGATTTGGTAATTGACTAAATTATTCCCAGTCCCATTCTAGATTATCTTTTGCACATCCAACACTTTTTGGTCACACCAAAAGGAAAAAACAAAAGGCCTTAAGGAGGATCTCAAGGAGAAGAGATCAAGAGGTAAAAATCCCCTTTAATTTTCTTTTATTTTCTTTTCAATTATTTTTCTTATATTATACTCTCTTCACCTACCCTTATTAAAGAGGCATAAAATCTCCATTATATTATATATACTTTAATTTTATCATTTTTATGGAAAATTTAATAATCATACTTTTTCTATTATCCCTCTTATTGAAGAAATAAAAACAATCTCTGTGATGTGTTGATTTACCGACATCATGGATGATGAGTATTAAATTTCCTTTAACTAATTAAAATATGGTAATAAAACAATTTTAGTTTTTTAAAAATGAAGTAAATTTTATTATATAACCTATTTTATGTTCTCTAATTTTCAAGACCTGTCCTCGGGGCCCGTGTCGTGACTAACCCAAGCCCACCTTTCATAGGCCAGGGGCTGAAAACTAGCACAAAATGCATAAATCCCTAAGCTGGGAAGGCATTGCCTTTATAAAAAGTAAACACACACAATTAGATTACACAACTGGAAGCAAAACACTAAGAAATACTGTATACAAGAGAAGTGATAGAAAGTAAAAGGGGCCATAAATACAAGCCCAACAGTAAAGTATAGGTACAACTGAAAGCAAGTACAACTGAAAATAAGTAAAGTAGCTATTGGGTCATCCTTCGGGGTTCCTACCTGAAGGGTAGGTGCAGATGGTCTCCTCGGCACTCCACATTCGTCCGTTTGCTCCGTGGACCATCACTCCGAGTGGTCCACCTCCGGGTATTGTCCAGTCCTGCTACTCTCTGCCTCAGTCAGCACTGTCCGTCTTCTGCAACCAACACAATGAGGTGCGGGCATAGCCCGTGTGGGGGAGAGTATAACGATACACAGTAGGGACCCCAAGACCCACAAGGTATCTCTAAATCCAACAAGGATAAACCACAAAGTATGAAATCAATAGATAACCATTAATTAGGTATTTCCCCATACATATACCTAAGTTGTCTAGTAACCCATATCAATCACTAAGAAAACGCGAAAGTCATTGACTCAGCTCAAAACAGGATTTCAGTGAAGTGTAGAAGTATAGATGATTAGTCATGAAGCTAGATCATCATATTCTGTCAAGACGCACTGCTTTTGACCATAGGGAGTCTAACCCACACGGGATAGATAGGTACTAACCCCTGAAATGACCCACATAGGATCTGACCCTCACAGGATCGGTATGCGCTGACCCACATTGGATTGCTAAGCGCTGACCCGCACAGGATCTGACCCACACAGGATTGGTATGCACTGACCCACACAGGATAACTGAGTGTTGACCCACACAGGATCTAACTCACACTGGATCGGTATGTGCTGACCCACATAGGATCGCTGAGCGCTGACCCACACAAGATTGCTCGGTACTAAACTCCATATCTTCTGTCTCCAACCTCCACCTCACTACCAGCTAATAGGTCTCCGTACTCTATCTTATCGCCTCTAGAAGGATCCACTCCATGAACTACTAGTCAAACTCCAACTTTCACGAAGTCCCGATTATAAGTATCTCAAAGAACTGCCACGTCATAGGGGTCTCAACGTAATAGACGGTGCATTAATCGGACGTTCGGTCTGTTAGTTATTAACCTTTTAGTCCCAGGGGCCCAGTTGGATTCATGTACGATCCAACCTGAATGTAACTCAATTATACCCTGAACTCCTGTGGGGTATACCAAAAGTACTGTCTCGATCCAAGGTTTCTGATGTTGTAGACGGTTCGTCATTTCGACACCGTAAGAAGGAGATATGTCAAATACAAGATCCCAAAAATAATTATAATATTATTGGGTGTTTCGTGAACCCAAGCCATGAACCAGAATTTAATATTCATCATTAGACTTAAATCGACCGTCTTAATGACAGTATCACGTCACCACAGACAGTAAGTCAATCGGACGTCGCACGCAGGAGTTATGGAGGGTCGAATATTTAATAATAATATATTATTATTTGAGGGCTTCAAGTACCCAATCCAAAAACCCAAATAAGACATCCAATATTGGACTCGGAATGTCCGTCTCAGAGTCAGGGTTGCACTGTCGTAGACAGTTCGTTAAACCGAGATCACACGGAGAAATCGCAGACAAAAAGGTGTTTTATTATCCAAAGTAATAATAACAATATTTTAATATTATTATTAATTACTTATTTAATTGCATCTCCTTATCTCCAAAAACAATCACGCTTGGAGCCCTTACTACGCGCCGAAAATAAACACTTCAATTTCTTATTTTCTTTTTATTATTTTAACATTATTGAATTTTAGTTTTTTTTCTCTCTTTCCAATCTAACATATACTTTCACGTTTTCTTCCCCTCCTCAACCATAACGGCCCGACCACCTTGATAGTCCCGTACCCCACCACCTGGTGTGCACCCGAACTGCTGGCCAAAGCCGCCTTGGACTCTCCGCACACCGCCAGACATCCTTCACCGCACTTCCTTGCACTCCTGTGTCGCGCTGACCACTACATTACGTCGAAAAACTTATCTCTCCTGATGTCGGGCCTATATCGGAATTACACAATCGCATATCCCCCTTCCGTGGTTCACTGCATCTTCTTTCAAAGACCTAAAAATAAAATGATCGCATATTCGTGATCCTCGGGTCGAGAGCTCCGTGTCCATATATCGTGCTCAACAGAATATTGTGCTTCCAGCGTCAATAAATATTTGGCCACCTCTTTTCGCAAGCCATTTCAGCTTCGTTCCAACCCCGAAAAATTAAAAAAAAAATCATATTTATGATCCTTTCATCGAGGGATTTGCGTCCATATATCGCGCTCAACAAAACTTTGTGTTTCCAGCGCCAATAAATATTAAGCAATGAAGAACGCATGAAGAAAGCGCGAAGAATAAAAAGAAATTTGAGCATGATTTATGTGCGGGACAATGGTCATGTTTGTTTGGCCATCGTCATCGTGAATTTAGGATATTAAGAATCAATAAAAAAAATTCAATCATATATAAAAACCCCTACCTCGATCGTCGATGGAGGCGGCGCAAGGAAGAACACGAAGTCGATGAAGGTGGTGTCGTCAGCGTTCGTCACCCCAACAAGATGCACCTGATTCGGGCTCGAGTGTCATCCTCGTTCATTATTCGGAGTCATTATTCATTGGAGTATATTTCTCTAAGGGTTCTCTCAAGCCTCTTCTCCTCTGCCAATTATCTTCCCGTGAGAGGTGCAGTGCCAAATTAATAATATTGAGTTTATTAACTTAAGACATAGAGTTGGCACATTAATTATGTTAGAGTTGGATAATTAATTTGGGAAGGGAAAAACCAAGAGTCATATCACATTCATGAGGGAGTTCATGGGTCGGGTGGTCCCCACCACCAAAATCCCATGAGTAGGTTCCAAATAAAATAAAATAAGAATTATTGTCTTATTTTCTTTTATTTTTATTCTTTTAACTCTACAACAAAGAGTCCAAAAACTAAAAACCACCCTCAACCTACTATAGTCAAGGTTAAGGTCTCCTTAAGTGAAAATCAGTGTTGTGATTTCAACGGTGCCCTAGGATTTCAATTTCGAGCACCGGTTCAAAAGTTACAAAACGTCGCTCGCGCGTTCACTAAACATACATGAAAAAAAGGTTCATAAAATTATTATCAGCCACCCTCAACCTAATACAGTCGAGGTTAGGCTCTTCCTAGGTGAAACACGCACCAACGAACCCAGCGTTACTCTCGAATTTTTAATCCGAGTTACCGTTTAGATGTTATGAATTTTACAATAATATAATTGTCGCTTAATTATTTTATTTACGGAAAAAAACTAAATTTCTCTCATGGCCCACGCCGGCCAAAGTTAGTATCTTATTAAAAAAACATATCCTCACGAGTTCAGCGGTGGTCTTGTATTTTTAATCTGACTTACTGTTTCTGACTTATAATCATTTGAAAAATAAAATAACTTTATTTAATTATTTTATTTATGGTTATGCCATTTTTTGGGTTTTCTCATAGGAGGCCCACATGAACTAAACTTAAGTCACTCATAGGGTAAAACCGTCATCTTGATAAAAATGGTGCCCTCGGATTTCTGATCCAAGGAACCGTTTAAGAGTTATTCCAGTTTTTTAGGAAAACTTCTTATGTGCATTAATTTAAGCTTAATAAAACTTTGACAGATCAGTCTGGGCACTCCGAGCCTCGGAATCATGCACCGTCAAGTTTCGCGGACTCGTAAAATTCCCATATAAATAAAAAAATTACATGGAAATTCCGGGTCTTTACATTCTCCCCACCTAAGGGCTCTACATCCCCGTAATCCACAACTCAAAACTAGGTAAAAAAGTGGTGGTACTGAGCACGCATCTGAGTCTCCCACTCCCATGTGCTCTCTTGGAGGTTCCCATACTGCAAGCGAACACGCACTAGGGGTGTCAACCGTCCATGAAGGACATGCTCCTGTCGATCCTCAATCTCTACTGCAACCTCTGTAAAATTCGCCCCATCGTCAACGTCCATCTCGCCACGGTCGATGACATGGGAAGGTTCGTGCACGTATCTTCTCAGCTGGGATACGTGGGACACGTCGTGCACCTAGTGCAACTGAGGTGGAAGAGCTAAGTGGTAAGCCACCTCACCAAAACTGCTAGGGACCTGAAAAAATCCGATTAACCTCAGAGATAACATTCCGACTCAGCCTAATCTCTGCAAACCTCATCGAGGAGAGACTCGTAGAAAGACAAGGTCTCCATCCTTGAATTCCAGAGGTCTCTGTCTCCTGTCAGCATATGACTTTTGTCTACTCTGTGTAGTCTTTGTCCGCTCCTGGATGTACCATAAGAGGGTATGTGGAACTCCCTCAACACTTCCTCCAGAAGTGACACTGGTACTATGGTACCTCCTCTAAAGAGGATGATGTGGTCCCCGCCTTTAGAAAATCCTTCAGGAGAACTTCATGAAGATATCTGAGCACATTGGGCCTCGCAGTCAATGTCTCAAGCTATGCCCCCTGAATTCACTAAAGAATCGGGGAAGTGACAGTCATAGACTAGAGGTAAGTTTCTCCATCCTTATCCATGAAGGATATCTATAAAGCATCCAGCTGCTCTGTCGCCTCTCCTAGAAGTTGTATACTAGACCTCCTGATGAGTGCATCTGCAACAACGTTCCCATTCCTAGTAGTATAGACTATATCGAAGTCATTGTCCTATAGGAACTCAAGCCATCGTTGTTGTCTCATATCCTGAAAGATCTTATGGAATCTCTCCAACAACACAAAGGGTTTCCCATTATTTTTCAAGGCTGATAGAAGTGCTACAACTCTGGAGAATTCTGGAAGGAACATCTGGTAGTAACCAACCAAGGAAGACATCCCTCCCCCTTTTGGGGGGTAATCCTAGAAACATATTTTGAAAAGACATCCCCATGTTCTGTCACTCCAGTTTTGAACTAAAAACTCAAAAATCCTGCTTCCGTGAGGGTAAGGTTGGCTGACTCAAGAGTGATCGAATTCACCCTTCTATACTTGAGCTTAACCTATTCTTCTGGGGTTTCCTTTTTCGCTGAATAAGGAAAACCTTATCCCAACATTGTAGTTAAACCCCAACCTTTTGCCTAATATAGTCAATCTGTTTATGAACTGTGGTTTCCCAGTACATACCCAAACTAACGTCATAAGGCCTCAACGCTACCACCAAGAGGTTCCAACTGAAACTCTCACCTCAAGGGTCCCATCACCCCATCATCATAAGTTTGATTATCAAGTCTCCTCCCAAAGGTATCTCCAGACATGAGGGTAAAGTCAATGGTTTAACCAGAAACTCTAGGTCTGGGATAAGATTCTTGGAAGGAAGGAATGATTGGTACCTATGTCTATTGATATGGCAGATATTAGTAGACATGGACCATAGCTTGAATCATTCCTAGATACCTTGGGTCACAATACTTAACCGCATGTAGCTACTCTCTTCCCCTGCCCTCCAGCTCCCTAAGCCTGGTGGGGACTACAAAGGCGGGTGGTTGTAACATGTCGAAATGTACACCACCTCATGATGCTCTCCTATTTCTACTTCCATGTATGTTTCCCTGTAGATTCATATGTCCTCAATACTTACACTTCCCAAAACATTTTACACGCTCAAGTCTTTGAGACTAGTGCTAGTTTCCTGTTTCACCAATACTATAATTCACTAGTTGTATTCACTCAGCCAAAGAACATTCAACCATAATGGTTCTCTCTAGAATCCTAACATAAGTAGGAATTCAAAGAGGAATAGTGCTGGCTCGGACGTCCTTAAACACACCTTGCTCAGAGTTCTGAGCTCTGAATCATTGATCGTATCATATTAATCGAGTACCAGGAATGGTCGGTGCGTCTCAATGAATACTCAGCTACCGACATGTCATCCTGCCGAAGCTGTAGAAGCTCTAAGAAAATCTCAGCCACCTCCTCAAGTCAGTCCTCAACCGCCTGTGATTCGGGCTCACCTCAAAACCTAAGGGGTATCTAATGCTGAAATACATGTAAGGCACTAAGCCTACAAGTGTCCTCTACTGGTACTGTAAGTCGTAACTGCTAACCAACGGGTAGTGATATAGCTGACACACTACCCGAAGGTACTATCTCAGGCATCGGTCCACGTACCAAAGCCTCATCACTATGCAGACCATCCTTATGGTCACTCAATGAAAAAGACTAGTAGTTAAGATCATCATCTACTCTATTAGTGTCTCAAATAGGTGGAAAACTCTAACAATCGCCTCCATCCAGTCCTCTGCTTCCTGGGAATCTGTCTCACCTCGAAACCTCGAAGGCCTCTGCCACTGGGACTCGTGCAACGCGCTCAGTCGGCGTGCACCATCCTCCAGTGTGGCTGGTGGTATCTACTGCCTAACGGGTGGTGGTGCTGTTGGTACACCACTTGAAGGTGCCCACATAGTAAGAGGGCCCTGCACCAGAGCCTCATCGCTCGGTGGGCCGTCATCAGGTACTCTCTCGAAACTCCAACTAGTTGTCTGCGTGGAGGCATACAGAACAGATGTGACACGATCAAAACATTATACCTGGTGAGAAGACCATGTTGAGCTGACTTAAGAAAACTTTTGAAAACACGCACGGAATCAGTGTTTTCATGCACTGATTCAGAAATCAGTAGTCAGGGTCCTGGTGTGTGGATATGTTGGCCACCACACCAACACTAGACTCCCTGAACTGAAAACCACACTCAATACCCTTATCATTATTTCTTCATAGAAAAAAATATCAGATTCATAAGTTATGTAGTAGAGCCAACTCCTTTGATACCAATTTGTCACGACCCGACCCCGGGGCCCGTGTCGTAACTACCCCAATCCCTCCTTCCATAGGCGAGGGGCTGGAGACTAGCACCAGAGGCATAAATCCCTAAGCTGGGAAGGAATTTCCTTTATAAAAAGTAAACACACACAATCAGAGTACACAACTTGAAACAAAACACTAAGCAATACTGTATACAAGAGAAGTGCTGGAAAGTAAAAGGGGTCGGAAATACAAGCCCAACAGTAAAGTATAGGTACAACTGAAAGAAAGTACAACTGAAAACAAGTAGCTATTGGGTTGTCCTCTGGGGTTCCTACCTGAAAGGTAGGTACATATGGTCTCCTCGGCACTCCACACCCATCCGTCCGATCTGTGCACCATCACTCTAAGTGGTCCACCTCCAGGTACAGTCCAGTCCTACTACTCTCTGCCTCAGTCAGCGTTGTTCGTCGTCTACAACCAACAAAATGCAGTGCGGGTATAACCCGTGCAAGGGTGAGTATAATGATACTCAGTAGGGATCCCGAGACCCTCAAGGTCTCACTAAATCCAACAAGGATAAACCAAAATGTATGAAATCAATGGATAACCATTACTTAGGAATATGCCCATACAAATACCTAAGTTATCAAGTAACCCATCTCAATCATGAGGAAAACAAAAAATTCATTGACTCAACTCAAAATAGGATTTTAGTGAAGTGTAGAAGTACAGATGATTAGTCACAAAGCTAGATCATCTTATTCGGTCAAGAGGCACTGCTTATGCCCATACGGAGTCTGACCCACATAGGATCAATAGGTACTAACCCCTGCAATGACCCACACAATATCTGACACACACAGGATCGATATGCACTGACCCACGTAGGATTGCTGAGCGCTGACCCACATAGGATCTAACCCACACAGGATTGGTATATGATAACCCACAGAGGATCGTTGAGCACTAACCCACACAGGATCTGACCCACACAGGATCGGTATGAGCTGACCCACACAGGATCGTTGAGTGCTGACCCACACAGGATCTGACCCACACAGGATCAGTATGCACTTACCAATATAGGATTCCTAAGCACTGACCCACACAGGATCGCTCGGTACTAGTCTTCATGTATTCGGTCTCTAACCTCCACCTCACTGCCAGCTACTAGGTCTCTGTACTTTGTCTGCTCTCCTTTGGAAGGATCCACTCCACGAGCTACTAGTAAAACTCAAACTATCATGAAGTCTTGAGTAGAAGTATCTCAAAGGACTTCCAAATCTTAGGGGTCTCAACGCAACAGAAGGAACGTTAATCGGATGCCCGGTCTGTTAGTTATTAACCTTTTAGTCCCGGGGGCCCAGTTGGATTCATGTACGATCCAACATGACCATAACTCAACTATATCCTGAACTCCAATGGGGTATACCAAAATGACTATCTCGATCCAAGTTTTCGGGTGCCGCAGATAGTTCTTCGTTTCGACACCGTATGAGGGAGATACGTTGAATACAATATCCCGCAATAATAATATTATTATTGGGTGTTTCGTGAACCCGAGCTACGAACCATAATTTAATATTCAACATTAGACTAAAATCGACCGTCTTAATGATAGGATCGCGTCACCATAGATGGTAATTCAATGAGACGTCGCATGCAGGAGTTATAAAGGGTCGAAGATTTAATAATAATATATTATTATTATTTGAGCGTTTCAGGTACCCGATCCAAAACCTGAATAAGACATCCAATATTAGACTCGGAATGTCTGTCTCAGAGTCAGGGTCGCACTACCGCAGATGGTTCTTCCAACCGAGGTCACATGGAGAAATCATGGACAAAAAGGTGTTTTATCATCCAAAGTAATAATAACAATATTTTAATATTATTATTAATTACTCATTTAATTGTATCTTCTTATCTCCAAAATCAATCACGCTTGGATCCCTTCCTGTGCGCCAGAAATAAACACTCCAATTTCTTTTTTTTAACATTATTGAATTTTAGTTTTATTTTCTCTCTTTACAATCTATCATATACTTTCACGTTTTCTTCTCCTCCTTAAACATTACGGCCTGACCACCTCAACGGTCTCATACCCCGCCACCTGCTGCGCACCCGAACTGCCAGCTGAAGCCGCCTCGGACTCGCCGCACACCGCCAGACGGCCTTCACCTCACTACCTTACTCTCCTTGTGCCATGCCAACAACCTCAATACATCGGACAACCTTTCTCTCCTGGAGTCGGGCCTATATCGGAATCACACCACCGCCTATCCCCCTTCCGTGGGTCGCTGCATCTTCGTTCAAAGATTGAAAAATAAAATGATCCCATATTCACGATCCTTGGGTCGAGAGCTCCGCATCCATATGTTGCACTCAATAGAATATTGTGTTTCTAGCATCAATAAATATTTGTCCACCTACTTCAACAAGCCATTACGTCTTCATTCCAAGAACAAAAAATTAAACGATCACATATTTGTGATCCTTATGTCGAGGGCTTCGCGTCCATATATCATTCTCAAAAAAAATACATGTTTCCAGCACCAATAAATATTAGGCGTTGAAGAACGTACGAAGAAAGCACGAAGAATAAAAAGAAACATGGCCATGATTTATGTGCGGGACAACGGCCATGTTCATTTGGCCATCTTCATCGTGAATTTAGGATATTGAGAAGCAATAAAACAAATTCAAACATATATAAAAACCCCTACCTCGATCGTCGATGGAGTTGGCATGAGGAAGAAGACGAAGTCGATGAAGGTGGTGTTGTCGGTGTTCATCACCCCCGCAAGATACTCCCGATTCGGGCTCGAGCTTCATCCTCGTTCTTCGTTCAGAGTCATTCTTTTTTGGAGGATATTTCTCCAAGGGTTCTCATAGGCATTCTCTCTGCTTCCAATACTCTTCCCGTGAGAGGTGTGGTGCCAAATTAATAATATTCAGTTTATTAACTTAACACATAGAGTTGGAACATTAATTATGTTGGAGTTGGAATAATTAATTTGGGAGGAGAGAAACCAAGATTCATCTCAAATTCATGAGGGAGTTCAAGTTTCGGGTGGTCCCCACCACCAAAATCCCATGAGTAGGTTCCAAATAAAATAAAATAAGAATTGTTGTATTATTTTCTTTTATTTTTATTCTTTTAACTCTCCCACGAAGAGTCCAAAAACTAAAAACCACCCTCGACCTACTGCAGTCGAGGTGAAGTTATCTTTAAGAGAAAATAGGCGCTGTGAATTCAATGGTGCCCTCAGATTTCAATTCTGAGGACTAGTTCAAAAGTTACAAAACGCCGCTCACGGGTTTACTGAACGTACCCGAAAAAAGTTCGTAAAATTATTATCAACCACCCTCGACCCACAACGGTCAAGGTTAGGCTCGGCCTAGGTGAAACACGGCCCAACGAACCCAACGGTACTCTCGTATTTTCAATCTGAGTTACCATTTAGAAGTTATGAATTTTACAATAAAATAATTGTCTCTTAATTATTTTATTTAGGGCCAAAAACTAACTTTCTCTGGTGGCATGTGTCAGCCAAAGTTAGTATCTTCTTCAAGAAAGAATACCCTCACAAGTTTACCATTGGTCTTAGATTTTTAATCCGAGTTACCGTGTGTGATTTATAAGCATTTGAAAAATAAAATAACTTTATTTAATTATTTTATTTACGGTTATGCCATTTTTTGGGTTTTCTCACAGGAGGCCCATGCCGACTAAACTTAAGTCACGCCTAGGGTAAACTCTCCATCCTGAGCGTATTGGGGCCCTAGGATTTCTGATCCAAGTAACCATTTAAGAGTTATTCCACTTTTTCAGGAAAACTGCTTACGCGCATTAATTTAAGCTTAACAAAACTTCGACGGATCATTTTGGGAACTCCGGGCCTCGAAATCGCACGCCATCAAGTTTCACGGACTCGTAAAATTCCCATATAAATAAAATAAATTACATGGAAATTCTGGGCCTTTACACTAATTAACTAATATTCAGGATATTTTATTACATAATCAAAAACATTTGATTATCGAAGAACCGCCAAAATGATCTAAACGAATATCACTAATGTTTTATCTAATTATTATTCATAATATATGATAAAAATTTATTTATGGTATCATTTAATATTATGGAAACAAATTAATACCATTTCATTATTATTCTATAGTTTTTCTTCTATTCGATAAGGAAATCTATTACGAACCGACCACAGAAATCATTTAAAAATGCACCTAAAACAATTGAAAGAACAAATTAATATTAATTAATTGTTAAAGTGATGTTATAAAATGATCGTATAAGTTGTTATAAATATTAATATGTTTCTTTAAAATATTAATAGTACTCTTTCAACCATTATATAGGAGTTTTAAAATATTTCACTCTTCTATAATATTTTAAAAAGGAATCATAATACATTTTAATAAATAATATAATAAATCAAAATAGTAATATAGTTAATTATAATAAATCATAGTAACATAATAAATAATAATTATAATAACACATATATAACCATTCAATAATCATATGATTAATATAAATTATATTTAAAATTATTATAATCCAATGATATTTTTTGGTTTTTTAAGCTTTAGAGAAATAGTAAAAACATAAAATAAAATATATTGACATTTCCTCACAATGTACTTTTAATAACACAAAAAAAAACTTTCTTATTTATACACTCTTCTATCATTCATGAAATTATTTATTCATCAAATATGTGTCTCGATTTAGCTTACTAAAATTTCATAAACATCCTTAGGCCCAATGAAAAACATTTGAAAACGTGGGATGAGAAAACAAATCTCAATAATGTAAAAAATATAAAGGAAACCCCTTAGTTCTTTTTAAAACATGAAAACCCATATGAATGTTTCCCTTTTAATGAAATAAACTATTATCCCAAAATAGTCACATACCTATATATAGAAATAACTCTATTTCGAAAGTATTTTCATAAAACATATCATAATAATATATAAATTAAAAATAAAAATCATTATTATTTCTTAAAAAAAATGAAAAAAAATCCATTGAAGCCAAAAAAATTATATAAAAAAGGATATAAACTTTATTAAAATCATTTTCTTACCTAATTATATCAAAATATTTCAATAAAAAACCATGTTCAAAAAATTAATAAAACTATAGGTACCTTGGGGACGGTGTCTTCATATCACTCTTATAAGAAACCTTATAATGGAATAACCAACATAATTAATACCAAATTATTCATGGAAGTATTTTATAAACCATTATCATTATCCCATTTTTAGTATTAACTTATAAATAGTTAACCCCATCAACTTCATAAGAGTAACATAAATAACTAACTACATTCAAACTACTCAATGCATTTGAGTGGTATAATGAACCCAGTCAACATTGTAAACAATGTATAGGAATAATAATAATAATTAATCAAAAAAATTCCTACATAATTTTGAAAGTAATTAGAAATTGAGACTATAAGAAAGATTTACATTTAATTATTTACAAAAATGAGAATAAATATATTTTTCTTTGGAACTCATTTTAAAAAATTAAAAGTTCCCATAATAATGGGAATAAGATATTATTTATAAAACCATAGATAACTATAATGTAATATTGAAAATTAATAATGATTATTATGGTATCAAAATTTGGTTATTTAATAAATTTTAAAAAAAAAATCTTTTTCACTTTTACAATGAAAATGAAAAATAACCAGTATAGAAAACATTGAAAATTTTACTTTAAAAAAAATTATAATGAAATTAAAAATTATATCATAATAACCATTAAAAATCTCATGAATTATAAATAAAAACATTTTTTAAACATTTAATATTATATATAAATGGATGAGAGAGAGTTTAAAACATTTAAAATAAGGTTTTGAAGAAAAATATCTTACATATTTAGAAACATTTTTATCAAAAGGACGTTGAATAATGGAACTTGAAATAGATTTTATAAACTCATTAATTTTAATAAATGAAAAATAAAATCCAGATATATATATGTTAGTTTTTTCATAAAAAAATAAAATGTGTGTAGAAAAGGACATATCCCTCAATGAAAGTAAATTGAGATGATAAATCTTTTACCTAGAGTATTGAGTCACCACATACATATTTTACTATCTTGAATAATAAAAATATATTAATTACTTAATTTATTAAGAATATTTTCATATTCATTCAATTATTATTTTTTCCATTTTTTATCATATTTTATTTTGTTTTGAAATCAGTTAAGATCATGTAATTATTTTGGGGTTGTTTGGTAAAAAATATCTTCATTATGTTGGTTATGGTCAAAGGGGTGATAGTTTAATCATATAAAAAACATTTGATATGTTAAAATTATTATTTTTATACATTTAATATTCTTTTAAAACCATTTACATATGAAGGTTTTAAAAAATGAGATATGTCATTCATTGTGGTGGTAGTCCACACATACAGAAGAGAAACATTATAGTTTTTCTAATGGTTGATAAGGAAAAAAATTAGAATATTTTTTAGCATTGAAAAGTAATAATAGTATAATAATATCATATTTATTCATTAAATTCATCCTAATAACCCACTATGTTAGATATTAAATAAAAAGGAAATATGTCATTCATGGAGACGGTAGTGCGCACGAGCAACATTTTCATTTTTCAATAGATGGGAGGGTAAGAAGTGAGATATTAAATTATCATTCTTGAATCATAATTATGTCTTAAATATCATATATATTCATTAAATTAATATTTATATCCTTGTGAAGAAGTTATGGTGAGTGAAATGCATCACTTCATGATGGTGATAGTATACACTTAAGCATGAGTGACATTTTCATTTTCTATTAGATGGTAAATATTAAAAAATCCATAAAAATAATAACATTTAAGTATAGCGATAATACTGATGTAATTATATTTTTATGGATATATTATATTTTATGTAGTTAGAAGAACAAACAATATTACATTATGTATTGTATGATTTGACTTTTTCAAATATCAAGACCTCTAGGATGTGGGGATAAAATTTTGAAAGTTATATGTATAGGTATTGGTCAATCTTGGATTCTTAATGTGTGTTTATAAGTGAGGAGAAGTGGTTCCCTTTTATAAGTGAGAGGAGTGATACACTTATAAATATTAAGAACTTGAAATTATAAAAAAATTGTTTCTCATGGAAATTTACTCAAATTTAATAAAATTTAGTCTAATTTTGAATATATGATAATTAAAGGTATAAATTCAATCATCCAATCATATTTAGGAATCTTATAAGTGACAATATGATCATAGCATTAGTGTCGGTATTTTTTGTAATTATAACTATTTAATTAAAAATATATTATTAATTTAATAATTTAAATGAAAATTTATTTTCATAAAAAATAATCATAAATTATTATTTGTTTGTCTTATGGTTATAAGATAATTTTATGAGACCATGATTAATTTTTCAAGGTGTTATAAAATCATTTATACTTTTAAAATTGTTATTTATCAAATAAATTATGAATTATTTAAAAATTAATTTACTCATTTTTAGAAAACTATTTTAGAAAAATGGAGTTCATTTTTTAATTCTACACATTAAAAAATGGTTAGGGTAAATTTTTAGGATTTTTCTTTAATACTTGAATTTTAGGTGTATAGTGAAATATAATAATTTATGGAATGAGCTAAATACATGAATTATTATTTCATTGATGATGTTATTATAAGTTAATAACCCATGGTTCAAAATAACATGCTCTATTTTATTTTTTTTAGTCACAATAATCAATAATATTCATATTCTTGAGCCAAAATATTAAACTAATGATTAAAATAATGGGAAAACCCTCCTCTCCTCGACTATAAATACCACATTCACCCCTCTCTTCCTATCACACCTATAAAGCCTTTATAATTGTATAAATTATTCCTAATCCCATTAATAAGTCTCTTACCCACATACAAGACCTTATGGTCTCACCAAAAGGCCAAAACCAAAGGCCTTAAGGAGGATCTCAAGGAGAAGAGATCAAGAGGTAAAAATCCCCTTTCATTTTCTTTTATTTTCTTTTCAATTATTTTTCTTATCTTATACTCTATTCACCTACCCTTATTCAAGAGGCATAAAATATCCATTATATTATATATAATTTAATTTTATCATTTTTATGGAAAATTTCATCATCATACTTCTTCTCATATCCCTCTTACTAAAGAAATAAAAACACCACTCGTGATGTGTCGATTTACAGACATCATGGATGATGTGTTTTCAATTTCCTTTAATTCCTTAAAATATGGTAATAAAACCATTTTATTTTTTAAAAATTAATAAAATTTTATTATATATCCTATTTAATGTTCTCTAATTAACTAATATTCAATATATTATATTACATAATCAAAGAAGTTTGTGATTATCGAAGAACCGCCAAAATGATCTAAATGAATATCACTAATGTTTAATCTAATTATTCTTCATAATATATAGTTAAAATGATTTATGGTATAATTTAATATTTTGGAAACATATTAATACCATTTCATTTTACTTCTAGAGTTTTTCTTCTATTCGACAAGGAAATCTGTTACGAACCAAACATGGAAATCATTTAAGAACACACCTAAAACAACAGAAAGAACAAAATAAGATTAATTAATGGGTGGAGTGATGTTATAAAATGATCATATAAGGTGTTATAAATATTAATATGTTTCCTAAAAATATTAATATCACTCTTTCAACCATAATTCAGGAGTTTTAAACACTTTTAAAGTAAGACTAACCCTAGGTAAGGGAATTCCTAAAACCATTTCAATTCTTTGGGTTAACCTTATAATTATTTCATTATGTATTTGTGTGATGAATATTTGTTTATATTATGTTTTATTATGTTTATTTACAGTTTATACATGTATTCATTCTATTATATTAATTCTAAATCCAATTATATTATATTTTTAAGGGGCCTTCCTTTTAAAATCCTTTTAAAATCCTTTTAAAAGTCTATTTTATGACATTAAAAAAGACTATTCTTTTATATAGAGGGAGTGGTTTATACTTATTTTATGATTATTTGTTACTATTATGTTTCCATTATATGTTTTCGTAGTTATTTTTTATGAATATTATTTCATTATTTTTTGCATGATTTTTATATTTTTAAAAGTGGTTCTTTTACAAAAAAAAGGGTATTTTGAAAATTTGAATGTGTTTTCCTCATGGGTTTAAATGAGTTATCAACTTTTTTATTCATGTTATATTCCTTTTACATAATTTTAGTTGGTTTGATACCATGGTATCTAAATATATGATGGTTTGAGACCCATTATAGGTCAATATATGTTGGATTGATCCCATTATATCTCAACATATAACGGGTGTGCCCCATTATAGTTCTCCAATGCATTGGTTACTCCAGAGATGGAAGTTAAAAAAATGTTTCTTCCAAGTTTAAGGGTGAATGTAAGAGTGATAAGATAAATTATGTCACAAGGAAACTACATGATGTTTCAATTCATTCTAATGAGTTTTTTTAAAATTGTTTTTATTGGTTTTTATGTTATCACTTTACTAATGATTTCATTATTTATATCCCTTACTGAGATTTTTGTTCTCATCCCAATTATTAAAAAAATAATAGGATTTATTAAATGTTCAAAGGGAACTTAAGGTTCCAATGCTGATGAATCAATTTAGTTATATTAGTTCTTATTTTTGTAAATTATGTTTCAATGTATGTAAGTTTTTGTCCAATTATCCAGAACCTTGACCGAAAAAGGTTCTTGATTTTAAAATCTACTAGGTATTTTTATATTATCTCTAATAAAAAAACACATCATGTTTTAGTAATAAATCCAGAAGTGCAGGTTCAGGGATTTATAGTTGGTGTTAAAGGAACTGTCTAGAAATCATTTGATATTATACTTTGTTGTTTTTTTAAAACCAATTAGTGATAGAATTTATTTTAAAACATATAGTTAATTAAGTAAACATAATAAAATATTTTTTATTGATTTTATATATTTAAATTTAGAATTATAAGTAAAATGAATGAATTTCTAGGGGCAATTCATTTAAGGGGGGAACAATGTAACACCCCAAGTATTTACAAATAAATTTAATATAGAATGAAATTAATACCAAATTGAGTCTTTGTGAAAAGAAACTTTTTTTAAGAAGATAGTTATAACCTATACATTAAACATAATTTTTTCACATCTATAATTTGAATTTTGAAAAACAGACAAACATTGTTGCGTTCAATATGATATCTAGAGTCTGTTAGGTTCAACTTAATTTTTTTTGAATAGTCACATACCCTTATATAATGTAATGTTGCCCTTATGAATATTAATATGACCCTTATGAATATTAAATATGAAAAATTAAGATTAACTTTTCCCATTAATGTATAAATAAAATTTAGGCATCTTATAAGTGACAATATGATCATATTATAAGTGTTCGTATTTTTGTATGTCATAAAGATTTATTTACAATTTTATTATCAATTTAATAATTTATATGAAAATTTATTCTCATAAAAAGTAATCATAAATTATATTTCTATTTTATTATGGTTATAAGATAATTTTATGAGACCATTGTTAATTTTTCAAGGTGTTATAAAATTAGTTATAGTTTTAAAATTGTTATTTATCAGATAAGTAGTGAGTTTTTATAAAAATTAAATATATCATTTTTATAAAATTATTTTCAAAAAATGGAGTTCATTTTTGAATTTTACATGTTAAAAAATGGTTAGGTTAATTTTTTCGATTTTTCCTTAATACTTGATTTCATGTGAATAGTGAAATACGATAATTTAATAAATAAGCTAAATACATGAATTATTGAGTCACAGATGATGTTATGTTGACGTAATAACCCATGTTTCAAACTCACATGATCTATCTTATTATTTTTAGTCACAATAATCAATAAAATTCATCTACGTGAGCCAAAATATTAAACTAATGATTAAAATAATGGAGAACCCCTCATCGCCTCCACTATAAATACCACCCTCACCCCCCCCCCCCCCCCTCTTCCTCTCACACCTCTTAAACTTTGAGAATTTTATAAATTATTCACAATACCATTCACAAGGCTCTTCCCAATTTCCAAGACATTCTGGTCTTACCAAAATTCCAATACCAACAGCATTAAGGAGGATCTTAAGGAGAATATATCAAGAGGTAAAAATCATCTTTTATTTTCTTTTATTTTCTTTTCAATTATTTTTCTTTTATTATACTATCTTCACTTACCCTTATACAAGAGGAATGAAATATCTATTATATTATATATATTTTAATTTTATCATTTTTATGGACAAAAATTCATCATCATACTTCTTCTCCACTCCATCTTATTCTAAAAATAAAAACATCATTCGTGATGTGCCGATTTACCGACATTGTGGATGATGTTTTTTCAATTTCTTTTACTTCCTTAAAATCTAGTTATAAAACCATTTTAATGGTTAATAAATATTTTGAATTTTATTATATAACCTCTTTTATTTTATTTAATTAACTAATATGCATGATATTAAACTATATAATGAAATAAGGTTGTGATTATTGAAGAACTGTCGAAATGATCTAAATGAATATCATTATTGTTTTATCTAATTATTCATCATAATATATGATAAAAAATAATTTATGGTATCATTTTATATTTTGGAAACATATTAATACCATTTAATTCTAATTATATATTTTTTCTTCCATTCAACAAGGAAAACTTTTACAAAAAGACCATGAAAATCATGTAAAAAATGCACCTGAAACAATGGAAAGAATAAAATAATACTATTTAATAGGTGGAATGAGGTTATAAAATGATCATATAAGGTATTATAAATATTCATATGTTTCTATAAAATTTTAATAACACTATTTAAACCATTATACAGGAGGTTTAAACACTTTTTAAGTAAGACGAAGCTAAGCTAAAGGAATTCTTAACCTAATTTCCATTCTTTGGGTTAACATTCTACTTTATTCATCCTGTGGTATTAAGGTTATTTGTGTGATGAATTTATTTTTTATTTTTTATTATTATTATTTATATTTTATACACATATTCATTCAATTCTATTAATTCTCACTCCAATTTTACTTTATTTTTAAGGGAGTTACCTTTTAAAATACTTTTTAAGTCTCTTTTATGAAATTCAAAAAGATTTTTTTCTTATATATCGTGAGTGGTTTATAATTATTTCATGATGATTTATTACTATGATTTTTCCATTATATTTTTTATAGTTATTTTTTTATTACTATTTCATTATTGTGTGCATGATTTTTATATTTTTAAAAGTTTTTTATTTTACAAAAAAAAAGTGTATTTTGAAAATATTAATGTATTTTGCTCTAGGGTTTAAATTAGTAAACAAGTATTTTATTCATTATATGTTCCTATAAAATAATTTATGTTGGGTTTATCCCATTATATATCAAGATATGATAGTATGATCCACATTATATCACACGATATGTTTGGTTGATCCCATTATAACTCAAGATATGATGGGTGATCCCCATTATAGCTCTCCAATGCATTGGGTACTCCGAAGATGGAAGTTGACCAAATGTTTATTTCATGTTCAAGGGTGAATTGAAGAGTTATATGTTAAATTATGCCCCAAGAAAACATCATGATGTTTCTATGCATTCTAATGAGTTTTTATGAAATGGGTTTTATTGGTTTTTATGTTATCACTTGAATAACAATTTCTTTATTTATATCCCTTACTAAAAATTTTATGCTCATCCGAATTTTTAAAATGTTTTTCATAGGATTTCTTAGATGTTTAAAGGGTAGTTAAGGTTCCATTTCAGATGAATCCATTTACACATATTATTTATTATTTTTAAATTCTATTTTAATTTATATCAGTTATTGTCTAATTTGGTAGAACCTAGACCGAAAACTGTCCTCTATTGTATAATATACTAAGTATTTTTCTAGAGTCTGATAGGATCAACTTAATTTTTGGTGAATAGTAACATACCCTTATGAATAATAATTTTCCCATTTTTAATAGTTATATGAACCTTATGAATAGTAAATCAACCAAATGAATAGTAACCACCCCCATGAATGTATAAATAAAATTTGCACATCTTATACGTGGTAATATGATCCTAGAATAAGTGTTGGTATTTTTTGTAAGTCATAAATATTTAATTAAAATTTTATTATTAATTTAATAATTTAAATTAAAATTAATTTTCATAAAAAGTAATCATAAATTATTATTTTATTTTCTTATGGTTATAATATAATTTTATGAGACCATGATTAATTTTTCAAATTGTTATAAAATCAATTATAGTTTTAAAATTTATATTTTTTGAATAAATTATGAATTTGTTTAAAAAATAAATTTTCCATTTTTAGAAACTTATTTTATAAAAATGGAGTTAATTTTTGAATTCTACATGTTGAAAAATGGTTGGGGTGAATTTTTGGTATTTTTCCTTAATACCTGAATTTTTTGTGAATACTAAAATATGATAATTTACAAAATAAGCTAAATACATGAATTATTTAGTCATTGAAGTTTTTTCTATATGGTAAGCACCCCAGTTTCAAACTCACATGCTCAATTTTATTTTATTCTAGTCACAAGAATCAATAATATTCATATTATTGAGCCAAAATATTAAACAAATGATTAAAATAATAGAAAATTCTTCTCTCCTTCACTATAAATACCGCCCTCACCCCCTATTCCTCTCACACATATCAAGATATTAGAATTATATAAATTCTATCTAATAACCTTTACAAGGCTCTTACCCATGTCCAAGACCATCTGGTCGCACCAAAAGGCCAAAACTAAAGGCCTTAAGGAGGATCTCAAGGAGAATAGATCAAGTGGTAAAAATCCCCTTTTATTTTCTTTTATTTTCTTTTCATTTATTTATCTTTTAATATACTCTCTTCACCTACCCTTATTCAAGAATAATGAAAGATATAGTATATTTTATATAATAGAATGTTATCATTTTTATGGAAAAAATCATCATCATAATTCTTCTTCTCTCTCTCATATTCTAAAAATAAAAACATTGACCGTGATGTGTTGATTTACCGACATCATTGACGATGTGTTTTCAATTTAATTTACTTCCTTAAAATCGGGTTATAAACCCATTTTAACAGTTGAAACAAAATTTAAAGTGTATGATATAACCTCTTTTATGTTCTGTAAATTAACTAATATTCATGATAGAGTTTGTGATTATCTAAGACCGCCAAAATGATCTAAACGAATATCATTAATGTTTTATTTAATTATTCATCATGATATATGATAAAAAATGATTTATGGTATCATTTCATATTATAGAAACATATTAATACCATTTCATTCTACTCATATATTTTATCTTCTATTCTATAAGAAAATATTTTACGAACCAGCCATGGAAATCATGTAAAGAATGCACCCAAAACAATGGAAAGAAGAAAAATAATATTAATTAATGGGTGGAATGATGTTATAAAATGAACATATATGGTGATATAAATATGAATATGTTTCTGTAAAATATTGAAAACACACTTTTAACCATTATACAAGAGTTTTAAACACTTTTTAAGTAAGACAAACCCGAGGTAAGTAAATTCTTAAACAAATTTCCATTCTTTGGGTTAACCTTCTACTTCTTTCATTATGTGGTATTAAGATTATTTATATGATGAATTTTTTTATATTATGTTTTATTATTTGTATTTATATTTTATACACATATTCATTCAATTCTATTAATTATCACTCCAATTAAATTATATTTATAATAGACTTTCCCATTAAAATACTTTTAAAAATATCTTTTATAAAATTCAAAAAGATGGTTTTTTTATAATGTGTGAGTAGTTTCTACTGATTTCATGATGCTTTATTACTATGATTTTTTCATTATATTTTTTCATATTTATTTTTTATGAGTATTATTTCATTGTTATGTGCATGATTTTTAATTTTTTTAAAATGGTTTGTTTTACGGAAAAAGGGTATTTTGAAAATATGAATGTGTTTTTATCAAGGGTTTAAATGAGTAATCAAGTGTTTTATTCATGATATGTTCCTTAGAAATAATTAATGTTGGTATGAGCACATTATATCTCAATATATGATCAGTTGAGCCCCAATATAGCTCAATATATGTTGGGTTGAGCCCATTATATCTCAAGATATGACGGGTGAGCCCTAATATAGCTCTCCAATGCATTGGGTAGTCTGGAGATGGAAGTTGACTGAATGGTTATTTCTTATATAAAGGTGAATGTAAGAGTGATATGTTAAATTGTGTGTAGAGACCCGGTTTTTTCCTTGTAATACATTGAAATATTTCTACGAATATTTTCAGAGCTAAGCGCAGAGAGGGCGTGTGATTCTGATGCCCATTGTGCCGGAAATTAATTTTTTTAAAATATTATGTATTTTTATACTATTCAAAAAAAGAAAATGGGATAACTCTCAAATGGTATCTCAGATCAGAAATATGAGTCCACTGTTGAGTCTAGAATGTGGCCTTTACCCTAAGCATGGTATAAATTTTTTCAGCACAAGACTTCTATGAGAAAAGTCACCCTGGGGAAAAATATTAAATAAAATAATTGAACTTAATTATTTTATCTCGAATTCCAAATCAAATAACATGTAAATGGGGAATCAGATTTAAAATCCTAGAATACAGTTGAGTTCAAAATGAGGTGTTTTACCTAGGTGTGACATAAATTAAGAGGGCATGGGATTTTCATATTCTTCATTGAGCAGAGCTCCAATAAATGGAAATTTAGGGATTTAGGATTAGATTTGGCCTTAATCCCTTATCTCTCTATGTAAACTCTCTCTCTCTCTCCTCTCTCAACGATTATCCATAAAATTAGGGATTAATATCCATAGAAACCTCAGTGGATCAAAGATGAAGTGAAGTGGACACATCACTAAAACTCGTGGCTGATTGTCTCCTATCGACCGGTCAAAGTTCTGATGCTCTGCTAATGTGTATAGCAGCACTCGGGTCGAATCCTCAGCGATGATACTTTTTAATATTCGTTTGTTTTTAGTTGATTGTATTCGGATTGGGGGGGTTTGTTTATAGAGCTTATGATTTAAATTATGGATGATGTTTCATTTAACAAATTGATAAATATTGGGGTGATTTCATCATTAGGTAGTTAAGATTGTGATATCCTTGAGCTTTGCTTTATATTGCATTAAATTAACACCCATGTCACAAGTTGACGTTGATTGGAATTCCTAAGTGTTAAAGCTTTAATCTAAGACTTAAATTAACTAGGATTATAATATCAATCAGTACTTGATTGTGGTAGTGTATTTATGGTTCCAATAATCCTTGGAATCTATATGTTAAAAAAACAAGTCATTAATCCATGACATGCTAACTTCAACATACACAATGTTAATTTGAAGAATATTCATCGAGAAAAACCTCTCAATCACTTAACATACCTAAATTATAACTCAATCCAATGAGATATTTGCTTAGACATTGAAATGATTATTAATATGTTTATAATGATTATGATGATAAATTAATAAGATAAGAAAAATAAAGGGATAAGAAAAGAGTTTTGCGTCGAACACACACACACACAAACGATGATGAGAATTAAAAATGAACATTAGATTGAATGAGAAATAAAAAAAGGGAAGGGGATTAAATTGTATTTAAACTATTTTAAGAAAATTAACATTAAACTACAGAAGGTGGATGAGAATAAGAGATATTTAAGAAGAAACTTTCATTAAAATAGAATTACAAAGAAAGAGACTTACAAGATTACAAAAATGAAGTTCACAAAAGTAAATGAAAACAAAGAGAGTAGGAAAGGTATTTCAAGTGAAAACATGAGTATGGAAGGTCCTCCAAATCCCTTTTCAAGAATTTTTTAGTGCCAATATGTACTCCTATATTCTTAAATGACAACTCCTTTGAAGGAGAGGAGGGAAATGTATTTATAGCCCAAGGAAGTGGACTGTTTGAAGTCCCAATCTGTCCCTCCACTTGGATCGATGATTTGGACATACAGAAATCTGAATATCAAGATATCACCATCTTCAAATTTTTATATAATAATTTTTTCTGACCACTCTCAAAATATGGATGCATTCGTACTTATGAATCCAAAGTTATGGCGGTTCGATTGAACAAAGTTAAATTGTCCATTTCAATCCATGCTTTTTCGATGGCCAAAATGTGAATAGACTTGGGAATATGAATATGCCTTCAAATACGAATTCTTTCTACATAAAAGTATGCCAACTGTGTCTTCTCTTTCACACTACAAAATCTCAACTTTATTGGATGATTACATCATGAGATATGTCATTAATAGTGTCTGAATTTTCATTCCCAGCCAGAATAGTGGGTTCGACTTCAAAGCATTAGTTGGGCCCTTTTTTATTAGATTTGGGCCCTAAAAGTTTTTTAAATTACTCCTTGGATTTTTATCTTAATTTTTTAGGATTATTAATGAATTTTAACTTTTGTATTGATCCCAGTAATTCAATCTTCATGGATGGTCCAGTTTGTTCATAGATTCTATAGGCCTTCTTGTATAGACCATATGAGCCTTCAAATGGTAGAATTGGTCGATGATCCAATATAATGAAATGTTGGATATTTAATTAAGAATCCTAATAAACAATAACTACAAAATTTTGATCAGTAGGGTGATATTTATAAATAAAATAGTAAACTGACTCAATTAGACTACTTCTAAAAATTCTCAAAAATTATACTGAGTATTAAAACATTAATATTTCACACAAATTATGCACATTTCATATAAAACAAGTAAAGGGAATATATAATAAATCATGAATATTTTAATAACATCAACTCTCCCACACTTAATCTTGTGCATGTCCTCATGTGCAACAAATTTAAAAACATGACAAAATCATTTTCACTCACCAATAAATATTAAAATTTTGTTTTCTCCAATCTGGGGAGGTTTAGACTATTTCACTCATCCATATTGAATTAGACCTCAAATTTTAACAGAAAAAATTTCTAAAAACAACTCTTTTTGTCATGCTCAAATTTAGAAATGGAAAATGTCGACACTCAAAACTCACACCTCTCAAGATGATAAAATTCATTCGTGGAGGTTCACTCTTTCACCAACCAAAGTAAAAATATTAGAGTTTGAAAGTGCTCTAAGCTTCTACTCCCGATCCAAAAGTGCTCAAAAAAAAGTTGTCTTTTTAGGGGTTTTTCTGTGGCTATAGGACGGTAGGAATATAATGTCCAAGAGAGAGAAGAAGAGGGGTAAAACACCAACATGGAAAAAGCAATACACATTTTTTTTGAAATGAGACATGAAAGGAAATAGAAACCCATATTTACAAGGGAATGAAAATGTGAAATAAGACACAAAATTGGAAGGAAACATGAAGGGAATGAGAAGATTTAATATTTACAAAACATAAAACTTCTTCTAATGACATAATAATATAATGCAAGTGTTCTTTTTTTTATTTTTTTCTCTTTTTTTTGAAAGTCGAACTTGGAAAAGATCTCACACTCATATCCAATCCCATGATTGATCTCCTCACGACAGTAATTGTAATAGTTATAACAAGATCAAAGGTTGATGAAGAGTGATTTTTTACCTACCCAAGAAACAAACCATTTTTTTTATTCTTTTTTTTATTTTTATTTTTTAACACTTTTCAATTAACATTTACAAAATTACATAAATAAAAGTACATTACATTCCCAAAAACACACTGAATGAAAACCTCTCCCCCACACTTAAAAGGATGATTTCCCTCAAGCATATGATAACATGGTGAAATCAACAAAGGGTACCAAAAATTAAATCCATCCCCCAACACATAAATTTCAAAAAAAATATACATTGATTTTTCCATGTTGGTGTTTTACCCATCTTCTTATCTCTCTTGGACATTATATTCCTACCATACTATAGCCACAGAAAAACTCCAAGAAAGACCTCTTTATTTTTGAGCACTTTAGGATCAAGAGTGGAAGTTGAGAGCTCTTTTAAACTCTAAGATTTTCACTTACGATCCTAAAGTTCTCAAAAATAAAGAGGTATTTTTAGGGGGGGTTTATGGTTATAGGACGGTAGGAATATAATTTCGAAGATATTGAAGAAGAGGGTTAAAACACCAACATGGAAAAATCAATTCATTTTTTTTTTTGAAATTTAAGTGTGGCGGGGATGGATTTCATTTTGAGTACCCTTTGTTGATTTCACCATGTTATCATATGCTTGAGGGAAAGCATCCATTTCATTTTGGGGGAGAGTTTGTCATTTAGTGAGTTTTTGGGAATGTAATGTACTTTAATTTATGTAATTCTGTAAATTTTAATTAATAAGTGTTCAAAAAAATCAAAAAAAATCAAAAAAAAATTGTGTTGTTTCTTCAGTAGGTCAAAAATCACTCTTCCTCAACCATTGATCATGTTATAACTATTACAATTAGTGTCATGAGGAGATCAATTACGGGTTTGGATATGATTGTGAGATCTTTTCCAAGTTAAACTTTCAAAAAAATAGAAAAAAAAGAAAAAATAATAACACTTACATTATATTCTTATGTCATTAAGATATGTTTTGTGTTTTGTAAATATTCCATGTTCTTATACCCTTCATATTTCCTTCCACTTTTGTGTATTATTTCACATTTTCATTCCCTTATAAATATGGGTTTCCATTTCCATTCATGTCTCATTTCAAAAAAAATGTGCATTGCTTTTTCCATGTAGGTGGTTTACCCCTCTTCTTCTCTCTCTTGGAAATTATATTCCTACCGTCCTATAGCCACATAAAACCCCCTAAAAGACCTCTTGATTTTTGAGAACTTTAGTATCGGGAGTGTAAGATTATACCTCTTTAAAACTCTAAGATTTTCACTTTTTGTTGGTGAAAGAGTGATCCTCCACAAATGAATTTTATCATCTTGAGAGGTGTGAGTATTGAGTGTTTACATTTGTGCATGAAAAGTTGTTTTTGGAACATTGTTTTTGTAAAAATTTGAGGTTTAATTCAATATGGATGAGGGAAATAGTTTAAACCACCCATGATTGGAGAGAAAAAAATTAATATTTGTTGGTGAGTGAAAATGATTTTTTCATGTTTTTATATTTTTTTCACTTGAGTACATGCACAAGCTTTAATGTGGATATCAAAGAAAAGGTTTTCATAGGATTGAAGGGGATTTCAAAAGGAGGATTAATGTAAGGGAAATGGGAGGCTATTTGGATATTTTTATTATCATGTGGTATATAAAATGTCTCTATCATATTAATGCACACTAAAGTGCAAAATTTTGCTCGAAGGTCCACAAACTCAAGACTCATAAATGGGGGTAAAAAACACACATTTTGAAAAGATGGCCCGAGGTGGCCATAGAATGAAAGAAAATGTTGTTTCTCATGGGTGGGGAAAATCATTTTCCAAATCAAAAATTGGGCATTCAAAATTTTTTGGTTTAGACACAGTATTCTTTATCCAAATTTATGAAGAAACCATAAAATTGTTTAGATGAAACCATGTCTTTTGACTCCATAAAAAGGTTGGACAAAGTTTCAAAACTCGATGGTGAGTAAGCATGGATATTTATTTTTTTTATTTTTATTTTTTTGTTTAGGTTTTTTTAGTTTTTAATAAAGACATGCCCAAAAAAATAGAGAGAGAAAAATAAAGGTTTTGATAAAGAAAGTGGTAAAAAAATTAAAGAAAGAGGAAGAAGAAGAAAGAGGTAGAGGGAGGAAGAGAGACAGAGTGAGTTAAAGGGAAATAGGTGCCCCTGGTTTGGATTTGGTGGGTTTCCATCTCCATTCAGTGGTGGGTCAACTATTAAAGTAGGGGATTCGGTGGAAGTTGATGTGGTTATAGGATTGAGTGATGTTAACTGAAAAAGAAAAATCATTATTCATATAGCGAAAAACTAAAAAGAAATTAAAATTTTATAAAAGTAAAAGAAAACATGGGTTGCCTCCCAAGAAACACTACATTTATTTTTCTACAGCTAGACAGTTGCAGTGAACTACCCATAGTTCGATGGTGGCCACCATATTTTCTCAACTCCAGAGTGCTTCTAGAAAAACTTCTCCCTTGGGATGCCTGATTATTCATTTGATAATTTATCCCCTTACTTAATTGTGTGCATGAAATTAAATGTAGGAGGAAATATAATAGGACTATCATCCCTTTGTTCTGCAATGTGAGGAATGATTTTATCCACAAAGTGATGGTTTTCTATGCTTGTAAATTCAAGAAGATGTCTTAATTCTGATGGTTCATTTATGTATGAATCAGATAACACAAAACCACAGTATGAGATCCCAATTGTTTTTGACTCATTTATTTCATCACTTACTGATGTAGAGTAATGAGGACTAATTGAGTCATAAGACTGAATAAAATTTTCAATATCCTTTATTTCAATGTTGTTCTCCAAAGAATGGTCATTTTCAACCTCACCAGTGAACACTTTATTAATTGTGGAATAAATCGCACAACCTTCACTCTCATTGGGACAAGATAAACACATTTGTTTAGGGTTAACCTCACATATAATAGACTTTTCATAATCATGGATAGGAAATGATGAATGTTGGATAAACTAGTCTGAATTAACAAATTACATTCTAGTTCATTTTCCTCATTATCATCCAAGATGGAGAAGTGGAGGTTAGAGGAAACATGATATTCTAAATATTTTTCAAGATCTTTTAGATCAATAGAGTTTGCATTTGTAATGTCAACATAAACTTCTCCATTTATGACTTGGTTAATTAGGATGAAATATTCACAAACTCTTATATCACTAGAAAAATAATGACATGATGGATTTGGATTCAACACACTCTCAGAGAGAGTTTCAGAATAATTGATAGAGAATTCAGATTAATTCTCTGATGGGTACCGCATGGATTGAAAAATATTGAACTTGAATAGTTGGTCACCAAATTCCATGGACAAGATGCCAGTATGAACATCAATTTTTGTTTTAGATTTCATGAGGAAAGGTCTCCCTAAAATCAGAGGAGATTGGAATGAATTTGTCTCACCTTCCATGTCAAGGACATAGAAATTGGGTGGGAAGATAAGATCATTGACTCGGACAAGGACATCCTCGATTATTCCCTCGGTAGTGGTTGTGCTTCGATTGGATAACTAAATGACAACACCCATTTAAGGTAAGGGACCCAGAACAAGGTTGTAGAATATGGATTTGTTCATGAAATTAATTGAGGCTCCTAGTTCTATGAGTGCATCATCAAAGTTGGAACTTCCAATTTGGCATGGAACCATAAAGGTCACTGGATCTTTGCACTTAATGGGTATAGACTCTTGGGTGGAAACATTTTCGAAGGTCCTAAGTTTCCTCTTGTGGGTGAAAAATTCCTTAAGAAACATGTCATACTTAGGAATTTTTTTAATGTAATCTAAGAGGGGAATGTTTACTTCAATTCATCTAATCATGTCAAGCATTTTAGGATCAGGTTCAAAGGACTACTTTGGATTAGAAACAGCTTAAGGAAAATGAATTGGATTCTTAAGTTTAATGGAAGGAGGTGAGGTAATGGATTCATGTTGCTTTTAATATTTCTTTTTCTTTCCATTTTCTAGGTCAACATTCAAATAGGTTTGGAGGACTTATCTTGAGGCATAGCAATTTTCATTCTTGATCTAAGTGAAATTGCACTTACATTGCCCTTGGGGTTAGGTAATGGTTGAGCTGGGAGTTGGGAATAATTTGATGGTTTCTACTGACTAAGGTGGGATGCAAGTTGACCAAATTTTGGATTCAATGTTCTTGAGGCTGGAACAGGTGAAGGAGGCAAGATATTCCACTGCACTTTCCCATGGTGGCTTGGAAGAAGAGGCTTGTCCCGGATTGGTATTACCTTGATTTTGGTTCATGGGAAAGTGATTGTATTGGGTTGGGAATTGGGAAGGCTCACTAGGATAGTGGAATCCAGGATGAGGAAGAGGAGGATTGATCCTTTTAGTTTGAGGAACAAAAGGGTAAGGTTGTTGGAAGTTACCGACACTTTGACCATATTGGAATTGGTTTGGGTTTTGAGGAGGGTATTGAGGGGAATGATAGATACAATTAACATACCTCAAGCCTTGGTTATAGGAATAAGAGAAGGGATCAGAGTGAGGTTGGTTGAAGTTTATAATGAACTAACCTGATTTTTCAGGGTTTTTGTTCTGCTGATCATATGCTGCATTGAGCTCCATTGGTCCAGATGAATTGGATTGATCCACTTGAAGTTGTGGACATGTGTTAGTTGGATGAGCTGGAGAGTTTCATATTGCACAGTTTTTGACAGGTCCAGGAAACATTGATTGTGGAGAAGATGAGGTTGGGGATTTGGATGCCACAGCTAGTTTTTGCATAAGACCTGTAAGTTCACTCATCCACTCTTTCATCTTGTTCGTCTCTATTGGCTGGCTATCTTGGGCTTGTTTGACTTGATCATGTGCTCAAGTATGGAATTTTTGTGTGTTCGTAGCCATGTTGTGTTGAGATGGTATGTGAGTATGATATACTCTATAATACCAAATGTAGGATAGAAATAATAGATATATTGAATCAAGTATCTAAATATTATTAAAATACAAGAGGGGGTGAATTTTATACTTTCAAAAATTCCTTTGGTTCTTTTAAAGAAGGTTATGTTTAATAAGTTTAAACAAGGTAATTCACAAAACCTCTAGTTCTACACACTTGCTTGATTCTTGAAATATGATTCTGAGAATGTGAATCTGAAAAGATGGTTCCAGGAAATGAAACTTAATGAAAGTTTACAAAGATGAATATTGTACCTTAAATCATATATAATCTAACTAAATCTGAGTACAAGTATAAGGAAGTAAAGATAGTTATACTTTCCTCAACAATACAAATGTAGCATAAAACTTGTAACAAAACAAGTAACAAATAGTAAATTTTTTAACCCAGAGAGAAGGGTATCCAACAACCTTGGATAAAGGTCCCTTGATTTATACTTTCAAGAAATTCTATCTTACCCACACTAGGGTAATCCCATGATATGAATATCGGAGTCTATCTTTCTATCACCACAAGCCCTCAACTTCAAGGTAGTTGGCACATCTGTCTTCCTCAATAAGGAATCCCTCAACTTCATGGTAGTTGGCACCTATGTCTTACTCAGAAAGGAATCCCCCAACTTCAAGATAGTTGGAACCTCTGTCTTCCTATCCCTAGAATCCCTCTATTGTACATAGCAACAATTGGAGTCACACAAAGAAAATCTGAACAAGAAGTTCTGTACGCACAAAGCAATGAAAGTCTCTCTCTAGAAATCACTTCAACAACATGTAATCTCTAGAGTCATAGAACAGTGTTGAGATCTTTCAAATGAGCTATTATTTATAGGCACATCACCAATGGTCGGCTCCCTCCTCCAACGGTCATATTTTTCCTTGAATTTTAGATGGTTCTTTACACGTGTCACTCAAACAATGGTTAGTTAGTAACTGAATGCACGACATCATTTTATAACAAAACAAGTGTAAGAAAAAATATGGTTACATAACTAAAATCCAATATTCTGAATGTAAGAAAATGAAAGTTCGGAGTCTAACCAAAATAGAATTCAGAGTCTATAATACAAGGATATTCGGATTCTGTTTTCTAATAATTCGTAACCTGAATTATATAGAATTCCAGAGTCTAAATTTCAAGTAAATTCAGAATCTGGATTCACAAGAATTTGGGACCAGAACTTACAAAGTTCAGAGTTAGAGTTCATGTGAATTCAGAGTCATAACTCACAAGAGTTTGGAGTCTATATTTAGAGAACTCAGAGTCAGAACTTAGAGAAGTTTGTAAGCAGAATTCATATTTGGAATTCAGAGTCAGAACTCAGAGGAGTTAGTATCCATAATTCGTAATCAGAATTCAGAGTTAGAACTCAGAGGAGTTCGTATCCAGAATTCGTAATCATAATTCATAGTCAGAGCTCAGAATATTTCATATCCAGAATTTGTAATCAAAATTCGGAGTTAGAACTCAAAAGAGTTTGTAACCAGAATTATGAGAATTTGGATCCTAAAACAGAATTCTTCATATTTAGGTAATTATAGGATTCCGAGGTTTTGGTTTTAAACCGAATTTTACACTTAGAAAAATTATGATATGAATAATGAAAACATGGTAGGGATAAATTTCCTTGGGGAAGGTAATTTTTCCTAATAGAATTAAAACATAGGGTAGAAAGAGATTTTCCTTGAGATAAGGTTTTTTTGACTTTCAAAACAAGAAGGAATGGTAATGTCATAAGGAAACCTTAATGACTCAAAAAACTCTTAAAAGTATGAAGGAATGGAAAAGTCATAAGGAAAACCTTATTGACTCAACAATATCACCTTTTTTTGAAAGCAAAAACATCCTTACGAAAAAGAATAAAAGGACTTAGAAAAAAAATTATAGACTTTAAAATAAAGCTTATCTCCCTGTACACATGGACAGTGGTGAAGACGACTAACTCCCCCTTAGTCTTTGGAACACTAAGGATCGTATTCTATATTTCTAGAATGAGATTTTTCATTTATCTTGAATATGGAAATCTTCGTATTGAGAAACCCCCCTTTGATAAACTCCCCATTACTAGGGATATTTATTCTTTACATAGAATTCTTTTTCCTTTCTCCCCCTTTGTGATTTTCAAAGAGAAATTTAGGGAATGGAAAAGAAATTATGGTACCTGAAAGATTAGTACAAACATCCAAACAAAAACAAGTAACAACAATTTCATTAAGATAGGAAGAATTAGTAAAAGGGAAAAAATACAACAAAATATCGGATTGATCTATTTTCCTTCCTTATCCTTGGGTATCAACTTATTTATTATGGTTTCCAGCTTCTTTAACTCCTTGTGATCTTCCTCTGCTTGCTTCTCTAAGGCTTTGATCTTATCATCCTGATCCTTCAGAGTCTCTTCCTAAACCTTCAATAGGTCATCTTGATTCACTAACTTCTCTTAAATCTTGATCTAGAGATCCCTTTCTATTTTCCAACTTTGGACAACATAATTCAACTTTTGATTCAGATCTTTGACATCCTGAATCTGAGTATTCTCCTAAAGTTTTAGTTTTTCCTGAAATATATTTGAGAGATCCTTGATTTTTCTATCTTGAGTATCAAAATATTCCTTAACATAACCAGGAAAGTCATCAAGATCTCTCAAATATTCAACTATATTCTTTGACCAGATAACAATTTTCTTGCAAGATTTTATGTGGGATTCATAGTTGATAAGGAAGTTATTGTAATCAGCCTCAATATTTATGCACCTATCCATCACCATGGATACAGAATCTGATTTCTGATTCATGATATGTTAGAGAATCTGACATCTGGAGTCAATGGTTAGAAAAATTGGAATGGTGTTAATAAGCTTCTTCAGAGATTGAATGACAAAATCATGTCCCAGAGCTGATGATTCTGAATCTGACATTTTGGTTGGTGATGGTTCTTCCTCTAGCTCGACCAGCTTCCTCTTAGAAGATCCACCATCTTCCTTATTTCTTATAATTGTGTTGGTTGGGGTATCAACAACCACTTATTTCTCCTTGTCAGTTTTCGGAATAGCTTCTTCATCTGGAGACTAGACAACTGAACAATTCTATCTTCATCAATTTTTTCTTTCTCAGCTCCTACCTCAATATCCTCAGGATGAATGAAGTGATGATTATAACTCTCTTCCTCAGATAATTTGTTCACTTTATCTTCAGCCTTCTCATCAATTACAGGGGTAGCAAGTTTCGACGATCCGGCCTGAGAAGTCCGGATTGATAATTTTTCAGAATCACTTTCCTTCTCATGAAAGTCTTGAGCTTGCTTTATCAGATCAGTTTTATCATCACTACTTTCAGCTTCCTGTACTTCTTCCACAACTTACTTTTCTTTGACAACCTTTTCAAGTACTTTTTCCAGAGTCATGAACTTTTTCCCTGGGGTCTCAGGTAAGGGTTCAACCAAAAATTATTTCGGTACAGGAATGTTCTCTAATGCTAATTCAGTGTCCCTTATAAGGGATTGAACAATTTCAATCTCTAACATATTCTTCTTCTGCTTCTTCTCATTATATTTCCTCTCAAGCTCTTTAGCAGTCTTCTCTTTTAGAGCCTTGGACTCAGTAGGATCTAGACCAAACTGTGGTTCTCCTTCCTTCTGATTCTTTTTATCCTCCCTCCATTTGGCTACGACCTCATCCGGATAGTCTCTCAGTTTCTTGGGATTTGGAGGTACGGTTTGAGTTTCCTTAGCTTTAGGGGTCTCACCTTCAGCTTCTACTTCCTTTAATTTTCTTTTCTTTCCAGCCTTCTTCGATGGTTCAGCCTCTTCTGTATTCTTCATAACGGCTTCTGCTTCTTCCACGGGTATATCATAAAACTCTATGGAATCTTTAGAAAAGCCGACATTAATTATTTTTAAAGTGTCATCACTAACTAACATAAATTTTCAATTCCTTAGCTTGGAAATGCAAGGAATCATGAAATAATCAAGACACCGAACAATCAAAATGGAGAGTAGGGTTGGATACATGATTATTTGTGCTCTCAAATTACCATTCTTGATATTCTCTATCGTAATGATAATGTGCTTCATCAGATTGATCTTACTTAGATTTACCAAAAAATCCAAGATTTACATATCACTTTTCTCTAGGGTGTCCTTGTCACCCTTTCTCGGTACAATAAAACCATGAATCCATAACTCAATAATCTGCTTGTTGGTAGAAAAGTGAGAAATCTTTGTGGTCTTGACATCTGTAAGTCCAAGAAAATTCACAGATTTTACCTTGATAAAACTTCCTTAAACATCTGGTAGCTTGTGGGAATAGAATTCTGCTTCTCCTTCATAGGATAACCCTACCAATCTAGCAGCCTTGGTGTATGAAAGTTTATATGTTTTTCCATAACTCTTGATGAAAAAAAATTTCTCTTCCATCTTCCTTGAAAAAACAAACTGATTCATAAAATTCTATCAGCATATCTGGATACACTACATCCTGAGCTCCCGACTTTGATATGGATACACTCTCCATTCCATTAATCTTGATATTATTTGAAATAATAGAATCATATTTATTGAAGAAGTTTGGATGCACCAACATCTCTCTGTATACTTTACATTCCACAATCGGCTTGACAGTAGACATATCTTGAGAAGGAACTTCACTAGACATTCGGAATTGATAAACCTTTGAAAATCTGGAATGGTATTTTGAAGGGGGTAAGATATTCGACATGCAAAATCTTGAAAAATGATGTGGGACAGCCATCGGGGGTCCCCTTTTTATAGGTGTTGAGGTGCCGGTTCATCTTCCCATCTCAATCCAATGGCTGAGAATTATTCTGATCAAATCTTATGGTTGAAATGATAGCCACAAGGAAAATTTTGGTAGGATCCAATCTTTTTTGGTTTTTAAAAGAAAACATTTGGATTTAAGAAAACTAGAATCCGAGAAATTTTAAGAACAAAAGAAACTACCAGCAAGTAAAAGGTGATTACAAAAACACAAGAAAGAATCATTCCTTTTGGATTGTCATGAGAATTATTCGTATTGAGTAAAATTATTCTTGAAGAACTTTATTATAGCATCCTGCCTTTTTATCACATAAACTTTCATTACATTATACAAAACTGAGTATCTTTAAGGTTTAGTGTCTTGGAAACCAGGAACTTAATACATGAAACGAAAAAAAAAAATCTTCTTAAACACTTGAAAGGCTTCTCCTTATGTTCATCCTAGGTTCATTACTACATCTCATAACCTGGGAACATACATCAAATGAAAGGTTGAGCAGAAGGCCCAGTAAGGGAAACAAGAGAAATATTTTACATGTGAACTTGATATACTTCAATAAGGTCATGAAAAGAACTTTTAGGCATGAGAAAGAAATCATGAGATATATCATAATAAAAATAAAATTTTTCATAACTTGAAGATGTGGCTACATAATTTAACATATACAATCATGAACATATCACCAAGGTCCATCCCCAAGGTTTCATTTGAAAATTAGCAAGGTTATTCACCAAGATATCATGAAAATTTTAATCTCTAGTGGTTACATCATTACCCAATGCATTGGAGCGCTATCAGGGCGCACCCTTAAATTTCCCTTTATTATCATGTGAGCCACATATATCATCATCAAAAATTTCATAAATAACCCATATAGAATAAATTAAATTGGTTTCATTTCATAATCACAACGTTTTAAAAACTGCTTTAAAGACATGATCTTTACGTCACTTTAAACCCACGGAAGGGGAGAGCGGGTCTCATGTATGTAAATCCCAGAATTTAAAATATAAAATTTTGATATATATGTGAATACCCATTTAGAATATAGATATTTGAGTATTCACTTAATATAATAAATGAATTTTAGAATAAGAGAGAGATATTTTGAGACGGCAATTCTGCAGCATAACGGCTATGTTACGAGGTTTTAGAAAACATTGAAAAGAGAGGGGACATGGGTCACCCACTAATAAATGATCCATAAAACAGTAGGGTAACACAATATAAAGGATTTAAGAATATGGTAATGAAATTTGAAAAATATACCATATGAAATGAATAACATGAAAGGAAAAAAAATAAGATTTCTCTTATGAAAATTCGGCAGCCTAACGGCGTCACTTAAACATCGAAAAAAGGATTGATGAGATCAAATAGGGTCTCTCATAATATTATCATAAATGATAAGTATGATAGATTTAGATATCATACCCCAACAAAATAAAAATTAACTTTAAATACTTGACATGAAATTAGAACTTTGAAAAATGAGAAAGGTGAGAGAATCCCTTAAAAATTGGGCAGCCTAACGACGCCACTTAAAACTTCAAAATACTGAATTGAAGAGATCAAATAGGTTCTCTCATCATATGATCATAAAATATCATTATTATATATTTAGATATCATACCCCAACAAAAAAAAAGAACTTGAAAGACTTTTCAAGAAAATAGAACTTGAAAATGAGAAGGGTGAAAGAATCCTTTACAAAAATTCAGCAGCCTAACGGCGCCACTTAAACATTCATAAAACAAAATGATGAGATTAAGAGAGAATCTTTAATCATATGAACTTAAAAAGGTAAGTATGATGAATATAAAATAACATCCCCAACATAATAACATTGAGCTTAGAAGAAATGACATAAACGAGAGTACTTGAAAAGAAAGAGAGAGGTAGGATCCCTTACCTAAAAATGTAACTCTTAAAACTCAAAGGTTTGGACCTTGAGGGATTTGGGGAACCTTGAGAGGACTCCTTTGGAGGTAATGATACCATAACTTTGTTGGGGGAGAGTGGGGAGTCGAATGGATGAGAGGATTGCTTGGTATTTATAGGGAAAGCGAGGGGACAAGGCATTAATGGACAAGGGACAGCTCACAAGTGGTTTTCTCAAAAACATGGGCTCTCCCATGGTATTTCCCATGGAGTTAGGCCAAATGGGGCCCCACAATAAAATAATTCATCACCTTTTTTCGGACAACCCATAAAATATCTCATGAAATCATCATGACACAGTTATGATGTCATTAAACATACCAAAACCCTAAAACTATATTTTTACTATTCACTGAAAATTCAACTTTCTCAGAAAAATCCCCAAAATTTACCTTAACATAATATTGATGCTCTGAGTTCAAAAATGAAATCCATTTTATAAAAATAATTTTCTAAATATTTTTAATTTAATTTTTAATTAAAAAACAATATTCACCTAAAAAAACTAATACTTGAATAATAATTTATGAAACCGTTATTTAACCATTTTATTGAATCACATTACTTAATCTAGGTGCCTAGATTATATTAATAATTTCTTTAAGTGAGATTACTAATCCATTTTGACACATTACTAATCCTAATCATAAAATAACTATTCATAATTTACTATTCATCAAAAATCAAGTTGATCTTATTAGACTCTAAATTTCATACAAAACATAATTGTAGAAGACCATTTTTTGAAAATTATTACACATTTTTAATTATTTAAGGTTTAACTAAACATTTTTAAAATATCATTTTTCTAAAATTCATCAAAAATATGCATACTATATTTATCTGCACACTTGAAAATTTATAAACTTCATCATAAGAAGAAATCCCAATTTTTATTTAAAACAGGGGATTACACAAGGCAGTTACGGTCTCCTTACATAACCCCTTTATCACACCAGCATAGGACCTAAGTGTAAGGTGTTCTAAGGTGAGAGAATCTGAGGGAGGCTCGGCCAACATTGCACGAGTAGTAATTTCTATCAGTTTGAACTTCTCACGAAGGCGATTCCATTCTAGCTTCACACGATGAAGTTCAGCTTGGGTTTGGTCCAGAGCAAAGACCAGTGGTGCTACCTTCTTCCAATGTTTTGTTAGATGGGCTTCGATTGGTCCAAGAATACTGGGTGAGGCCATCAAATCTTCTTTCTATAATAATTAACCAAGATTACTTTTATTTAGAGACAATAATCAAAACATTTAGTTTCCAGCGGTCATATTGACCAATGGTTATATAACAGTCAAAACCTAACAGTCTCATTTTAATTATACTCATGTTATCAAATGAAACATTTTTGTTGAGTATAAAAATAAAATAAAATAATACATAAAATTAGGAAACAAGAATTATTCAAAATTTTGGGTCGTTACATTTATATTCTGAAAAAAACTTTAGTACGAAAAAAAATGAGTATGAAAATTTTCATTATGAAAATCATCATTATTAAAATTTTCATTACGAAAATCATCATTATGAAAAGCATCGTTACAGAAAAATTTGAATGCTTCATTACGAAAAACATGAAAAACTTCATTATAAAAAACATGAAAAATATCATTATGAAAAACATGAAAAACATCATTATGAAAAACATGAAAAATATCATTATGAAAAACATGAAAAACTTCATTATGAAAAAAATGAAAAATGTCATTACTAAAAACATGAAAAACTTCATTACGAAAAAAATGAAAAACTTCATTATGAAAAACATGAAAAACTTCATTACGAAAAACATGAAAAACTCCATTACAAAAAACAAAAAAAAAACTTCATTACAAAAAACATAAAAAACTTCATTACAATAAAATATGAAATACATATGAACAATTGTACTCCCCCTATGAGAAGGAATTTCTTACTTTAAGGAGATTGGTTCAACAGAAAGTTAACAAGGAGGATTACCTTACGGTTATCATTCCTTACTTCTGTTTAATGTATTCAAATCTATCAGAGGGTAAAGATTTTGTGAAAATATCAGCAAGTTGATCTTGTGTTCTGATAAATTGAAGAATGATATCTCCTTTTTTTGTGTGATCCCTAATAAATTGACGCCTAATGTCTATGTTCTTTTCACGAGAGTGATGTGCAGGGATTTTACTAAGGGCAATGGAACTTGTATTATCACACAAAATTTTTGTTTTGGTAAAACTCATACCATAGTTTGTGAGTGTTTGTTGCATCCACAACACTTGAGCACAACAACTTCCAGCTGCTACATATTCAACATTAGTAGTGGAAAGTGCTACTGAGTGTTTCTTCTTGCATGACCAAGAAACTAAATAATCTCCTAAGAAATAACAAGTTCCGGATTTACTCTTTCTATCCATTCTACATTTACCAAAGTCAGCATCTGAAAAAAAAAATTAAAATGAAATCATTTCCAGAATTATAAAAGAGTCTTAAATCTGTGCTTCCCTTTAAGTAGGGAAAAAATATTTTCACTGCCTTTAACTGAGATTCTTTAGGACTGGATTGATATCTTGCACATAAGCTTACTAAAAACATTAAGTCTGGATGACTAGATATTAAGTAAAGTAAACTTCCAATCATACCTCTAAAAGATGTTTGATCTAATGGTTTCCTAGCTTCATCAAGATCAAGTGTGTTTAAGGTACCAATGGGAGTACTTATACTTTTAGTGTTGTCATATCCACACTTTTTAAGAATATATTTAATATACTTATGTTGGGATATATAGATTCCTTCTAGTTTTTGAGAAATTTGAAAACCAAGGAAAAATGTTAACTCACCCATCATACTCATTTCAAACTCATATTTCATTAGATCTACAAATTAATTAGTTAAATATTGCGTATTTGAACCAAATATAATGTCATCAACATAAATTTGAACAATCAAAATATTTTTCTTATCTTTCTTTATAAAAAGGGTTGGATCTGCATTTCCCTTAACATAATTATTTTGAATCAAAAATCTTGTGAGTCTATCATACCAGGCTTGAGGGTCTTACTTTAGTCCATACAAAGCTTTGGTAAGTCTAAAAACATGATTAGGATGTTTTTTATCTTCAAATCTAGGAGGTTGTTCAACAAAAACTTCTTCTTGAACATAACCATTAAGGAAAGCACATTTCACATCCATTTGAAAAAGTTTAAAATTGAAGAATGCTGCAAAGGCAAGTAAGATACAAATATATTCAAGTCTAGATACTGGAGCATAGGTTTCTTCATAGTATATTCCCTCTTGTTTATAATAGCCTTTAGCAACTAATCTAGCTTTATTTCTTACAATGATTCCATTTTCATCACACTTATTTTTGAAGACCCATTTTACTCTAATAACAGAAGTTTCCTTAGGTCATTCAACCAAGGTCTAGACTTTATTCCTTTCAAATTCATTTAGTTCATCTTGCATGGCTTTAATCCAATCATCATCTCCTAAAGCTTCATTAGTTATTTTTGGTTCTAATTGAGAAAGTAATGCTAGATGTTCTACTTCATTTCTTAAGGATCTTATAGTCCTTACTACTTGATTCACATCACCAATGATTCTATCACTGGGATGATTCTATCACTGGGATGATTCTTTAGAAACAACTGATTTGGGTTTTTTAAAACCTGTTCATCAACATAGGGTAGGAAATCTTCTGGGGTAAATGTTTTAGAAGTATCTTCTTGGAAATTTTCCTTATCATAAGGATCTTCTATCAAAGGTTGATAATCAGTTTTTGAAAACACATCTAAAGATGTAGGTTGGGGTTGTTTAAAAACAAAAGGATCATTTTCGTCAAATTGCACATGTACTGTCTCTTCAAAAGTACAAGTGTTTTTGTTGAAAACTCTATAAGCCTTAGAATTTGTGGAGTATCCTAATAAAATTCCTTCATCAGATTTTAGTGCGAATTTTTGTAGATTATCCTTTGTATTCAGAATGAATACATTGTAACCAAAAACCTTAAAGTATGAAAGTCTAGGTTTTCTACCATTCCATAACTCATAAGGAGTTTTATTAAGAAAAGTTCTAATCAAAACACAATTTATAGTATAACAAGAAGTAATTATAGCTTCAGCCCAAAAAATTTGGCTACAGAATACTCACTCAACATGGTTCTTATTATCTCTTGAAGAATCCTATTTATTCTTTCAACAACACCATTCTGTTGAGGGGTTCTAGGTGTTGAGAAGTTGTAAGTAATACCTTTTCTACTACAAAAAGATTCAAAATCATAATTTTGAAATTCTCCTCCATTATCACTATAAATAGTTTTCAATGGAAGGTTTTTCTCATTTTTAACTTGGGCTCTAAAACTTTTTAAATAAGAAAAAGATTCAGACATATTTTCTAGAAAATAGACCCACGTAAATGTAGTGTAATCATAAACTAACACAAATAAATAATACTTGCCCCCAATGTTTCCAGTTTGTATAGGACCAAAGAGATCCATATGCACTAATTATAATGCATCAGTAGTTGAGACTTCACCGACTGATTTAAAACTTGATTTATGTTTCTTTCCATATTGACATGGGTCATGAACTTTTGAAGAATCAAATCTAAGCTCTAGTAGATCCTTAACTAATCTTTTCTTAGAAAGTTTGTATAAGTTCCTAAGGTTACAGTGTCCTAACCATCTATTCCACAACCAAGAATGATCCTCCATTTCACTGAGGCAAGGTAAATCTTGGCTCCTAAGGTCTTCTAAGTTTAGTGTGTAAACATTATATTTCCTATGGGTAGAAAGAATAAACTCTTCCTTGGAATTGTGTACTAGGCACTTGTCATTTCTAAAATTCATAAGGTAACCTTCATCACATAATTGTGTTATGCTAATGAGGTTGTGTTTAAGTCCATTAACAAATAAAAAATTTGAAATCAAAGTTTTTCCAAGAAGAATAATGTTACCATTCATATGTCGAGAACACCCACTATCCATGTACCATGTATTGATGTTGGTACCTTCTCTATTTTCCTAAAAATAAGAAAAAGTTAGGTTTTCGGAATCCAGACTTTCTTGGTTCCAGAAATCACAGAAAACAAAATTTTTGGCACCCACATATTTTTAGAAAAATAGGCTTTATGAAATCCTAAAGACTAAGTTTTGTTTAAGAAACGTTTTTTTTTTTAAATTCCCACCACACTAACACTTAGTGAAGAATGGATCACTTTGAGAAACAAATTAATTGTTACTAAAACTTAGTTTAGAACCACTATAACCAAAACCAGAACTATTCCTTAGAGGTCGGATTCGAGAATACATTTTATCAAAATTTTCCTTACCTATAGTAAAGTTTGAAAAACTCTTCCTCAAGGAAAATATTTCGGATTTCAGTTTGATAACCAATTTCTTATCTTCTAAAAAATTTTATTTTGAACTATAGTTAGGATCGAAAACATTTTTCTTAGAAATTACATTTTCTAGATCTTTAGAAAGTTTAGTCTTCTCAGAATTTACTTCCTCGAGATTTTTTGAAATATTTTCAAAATCAATATTTTTCTTATCAAGATCATTAGAAAGATCTAATATTTCATTAGTAAGAATAGTATTCCTAGAATTTTCCTTATCATGATTTTTCATGAGTTTTGAATTCTCAATCTCAAGGAGTTTTTCAAACCTAGAAACTTCTTTATAGAAAGGTAAAGTATTATCTTCATCAGAAGAAGATTCTTCATCAGAAGAGTTATAATATTTATCATTTCTATAATTTTCATTTAATGAAACATTGGCCATTGATTCATCATTGTGTACCTTAGCCATCAAACAATGATTCTCAATAGGTAGTCTGGTTGTTAGACCACGATTCTTCTGTCCAGAAGATTCATAATATGAAGATTCATCTGAAGAGTCACCACCACTGGCACTCCAGGTGTCATTTTATTTCAATACTTTCTTAGATTTATCCTTGTAATACTTCTTTATGTTTCTCTCATAATTCTATTCCTTTATTTATTTTCTCTTAAGCATAGGACAATCAGGTCTTATTTGTCCAGCTTTCTTGCATTCATAACATGTAACTTCTAAATCTTTCTTATCATTCCTTTATTTATTCTTATATCTAGATTAAAAGTTGCTCTGTCTAAATATCTCATTCATCCTTCGAGCAAGATTTGCTAATTCATTCTCTGAGGATTCACTTCCACTAGATTTGGATTGAATAACAACTTTCTTAGACTTAGATCTGGTAACTCTCTTTAGAGTCTTAACATTCATATGATTTGAAGTTGTAGTAAAATCAACACTGTCATTCCCATCCTTCTTCTTTATATTATCAGCATCTCTCTTCATTCTAGTCTCATGTTGAATAAGACTTCCAAATAGTTCATCTAAGGAAATCTAAGTAACCTTTGTATTCTCATCAATAGCAGTTCTCTTGGATTATCACTCATTGGGAATGATGTCTATGATCTTATCAACAAGATATTTATCAACTAATACTTTCTCACCCATTGATTGTAAATTATTCACAGTAGTCATGAATCTCTGTTGCACCTTACATATGGTTTCACCATAAGGAAATCAAAAACCATTATATTCAGTTCTGAGCATGGATCTTCTTGTTTCAATAACTTTGGAGGTTCCAAAGTGTGTAACTTCAGGTTTCTTCCAAATACAATTTGCTGCTTCACAAGATGAAATTTCTTTATATATATTTCTAGTCATGGAGGAAATAAAAGTATTGAGTACCTTATAATTCAGTTGATATTCATGCTTTTCTTGATTGGTAAAGGTACAAACATCTTTGTTAGGGATTTTATATCCTCTAGTAAGCATAACAAAATTATCAACTCCAGTATTGATAATGAAAGTCTTCATAAAATCTCACCAGTATTCATAATCATTTCCCTCAAAGATAGGTGGTCTAGTTAGATTGAGATTGTCTATGGAACCAACATTGATTCCTGCCATATTTAAGAAAAATATTTCCACACAAACTTGTTAGTAGGAAAAGTTTGTAAATAAGGAAAATATTCCTAAGAATGGAAAAAAATAACAAGAATATCACTAAGAAAATATGAATTCGAACTTTACGATTCCAAAAAACTTTTTTTGGAATAGAATGAGATGAAATATCATCTGAATTTAATCATGAGATTAATTCAGATTGAACCAATCCTCTGATACCAATTGTTGAGATGGTATGTGAGTATGATATACTCTATAATACCAAATATAGGATTGAAATAATATAGATCCTTAATCAAGTATCTAAATATGCTTAAAATACAAGAGTGGGGTTAATTATATACTTTTAAAAATTCATTTGGAAATTTTAAATAAGGTTATGTTTAACAAGGTTAAACAAGGTAATTCACAAAACCTCTAGTTCTACACACTTTCTTGATTCCAAAAATATGATTCTGAGAATTTGAATCTGAAAATATGGTTCCAGGAAATGAAACATAATGAAAGTTTAAACAGATGAAGATTCTACCTTAAAGCATATAGAATCTGACTAAATCAGAGTACAAGTATAAGGAAGTATAAGATAGTTATACTTTCCTCAAAAATACAAATGCAGCGGAAAACTTTTAACAAAACAAGTAACAAGTAGTAAATATTTTAACCCAAAGAGAAGGGTATCCAACAACCTTGGATAAAGGTCCCTTGATTTATACTTTCAAGAAATTATGTCTTACCCACACTAGGGTAAGCCCTCGATACAATGATCGGAGTGTGTCTTGCTATCCCTGCAAGCCCTCAACTACAAGGTAGTCAGCACCTCTGTCTTCCTCAGTAAGGAAGCCCTCAACTTCAAGGTAGTCGTCACCTCTGTCTTCCTCAGCAAGGAAGCCCTCAACTTCAAGGTATTAGGAACCTCTGTCTTCCTATCCCTGGAAGCCCTCGATTGTACACAGCAACAATCGGAGTATCACAAAGAAAATCTGAACAATAAGTTTAGTACGCACAAAGAAATGAAAGTATCTCTCTAGAAATCACTTCAATAGCATGTAATCTCTAGAGTCATAGAACAATGTTGAGCTCTTTCAAATGAGCTCCTATTTATAGTCACAGTACCAACGGTTGGCTCCCTCCTCCAACGGTCATATTTTTCCTTGAATTTCGAAGGGACCTGTACACATGTCACTCAAACAATGGTTAGTTAGTAACTGAATGCACGACATATTTTTCTAAAAAAACAATTGTAAGAAAGAATATGGTTACATAACTAAAATCCAATATTCGTAATATAAGAAAATGAAAGTTCAGAGTCTAAAAAAAATTGAATTCGGAGTCTATAATACAAGGATATTCAGATTCTGTTTTCTAGGAATTTGGAAAATGAATTCTATAGAATTACGGAGTCTGAATTTCAAGGCAATTCAGAATCTGAATTCACTAGAATTTGGAGCCAGACCTTACAATGTTCGGAGTCAGAGTTCATGATAATTCGGAGTCATAACTCATAAGAGTTCGGAGTCTGTATCAGAGAACTCGATGTCCTAACTCAGAGAAGTTCTTAACCATAATTCATACTCAGAATTTGAAGTCAGAACTCAGAGGAGTTCATATCTAGAATTCGAAATCAAAATTCAGATTCATAACTCGAATAAGTTTATATCCAGAATTCATAATCATAATTCGGAGTCAAAACTCAGAAGAGTTCGTATACAGAATTCGTAATCAGAATTTGGAGTTAGAACTCAGAAGAGTTCGTAACCAGAATTCTGAGAATTTGGATCCAAAAATAGAATGCTTCATATCTAGGTAATTATAGGATTCTGAGGTTTTGCTTTCAAACCAAATTTTACACTTAGAAAAATTATGATATGAATAATGAAAACATGGTAAGGATAAATTTCCTTGGGGAAGGTAATTTTTCCTTATATAAGTAAAACATAGGGTAGAAAGAGATTTGCCTTGAGATAAGGTGTTTGTGATTTTCAAAACAAGAAGGAATAGTAAAGTCATAAGGAAACCTTAATGACTCAACAAACTCCCCCAAGTATGAAGGAATGGAAAATTCATAAGGAAAACATTATTGAATCAACATTTTTCTTATGAGATCTCTTGCAGCTGCATGAGTTTTATCAACAAGAGAACCACCACATACAGCATCAATGAGGGTTCTCTCCATAGCCAATAACCCCTCATAGAAGTATTGGATCAAGAGTTGTTCAGGGATTTGGTGGGGTGGGAAGGTTTCAACAATCTTTTTGAACCTCTCCCAATACTCATGGAGCTATTCACTTGGGAATTGATGAATACCACTTATTTTACTTTCGGATAGAAGCAGTACGAGAAGCAGGAAAGAATTTCTCTAAAAATAGTTGCTTCGTGTCATTCCATGTGGTTATAGAACGAGGATGAAGGTAGTAGATCCAGGACTTGGTAGATTCATCTAGGGAGAAAGGGAATTCTCGATGTTTTATTTTTTCCTCAGAAACCCCTTGAGGCTTCATGGTAGAGCACACCACTTGGAACTCTTTAAGGTGGAGATTTGGATCCTCACTGGCTAGCCTGTGGAAATGAGGAAGAAGATGAATCAAACCTGATTTGAGTTCAAAGTCATCCTCAATGTTTGGATATTGAATACCAATAGGTTGATAATTCATATAAGTGGTAGCAAGTTCTTTAAGTGTTTGTTCCCTAGGATTATCCATATCTAATTAAACAGGTTAGACAAGGACTGGTTCTTGAATGAGTTGATTATATCTTGTGTTCCTCCTAATTTGGAAAAGTGTTCACTCAATTTTAGGGTCAAAAAAATCTTAGGGATTTTTTGGGAGGATACGGGGAATTCAGAGAGATTTTGGAAGAAAGAGGAAGATGGGTTTTTCTTTGTGTTTTTTCTATTTATGATTTTTATGAGAAGGTGGGTTTTTCTTTGTGTTTTTTTCAATTTTTTAAAAATAAATTTACAATAACAAGAAACTAAATACTATTTAATTGCACCATCCCCAGAAATAGAGATATTTGAAATGTGTAGCTGATTGTCTCCTATCAACTGGTCAAAGTTTTGATGCTTTGCTAATGTGTATAGCAGCACTTAGGTCGAATCCTCGGTGATAATACTTTTTAATAGTCGTTTGTTTTTAGTTGATTGTATTATGATTGGGGGTTTGTTTACAGAGCTTATGAAAAAATTTATGTATTTTGTTTTATTTAAAAAATTAATAAAGATTGGGGTGATTTCATCATTAGGTAGTTAGGCTTGTGATATCCTTGAGCTTTTCTTTATATTGCATTAAATTAACACCCATGTCACAAGTTGATGTTGATTAGAATTCCTAAGTGTTAAAGCTTTAATCCAAGACTTAACTTAACTAGGATTCTAATCTCAATCAGTACTTGATTGTGGTTGTCTATTTATGGTTCCAATAATCCATGTAATCCAAATTTTAAACAAAACAAGTCATTAATCCATGACATGCTAAGTTCAACATACACAATGTTAATTTGAGGAATATTCATCGAGAAAAAGCTCTCAATCACTTAACATACCTAAATTATAACTCACCCAAATTAGAGATTTACTAATCAATTGAAATGATTATTAATATGGTTATAATTATTATGATGATAAATTAAGAAGATAAAAAAAAGAAAGGGATAAGAAAATATTTTTTGCGTCGAACACACACACACGAACAATGATGAGAATTAAAAACAAAATTTAGATTAAATGAGAAAGCAAAAGAAGGGAAGGGGATTTAACTTTATTTAAACTATTTTAAGAAAATTAATATGAAACTACATAAGTTGGATGATAAAATGAGATATTGAAGAAGAAACTTTCATTAAAACAGAATTACAAAGAAAGATACATACAAGATTACAAAAATGAAGAACACAAAAGTAAATAAAAAAAATAGGAGGAAAGGTCTCTCAAGTGAAAAATTGAGTATGGAGGGTCCTCCCAAGACATTGGATAGGATTTTGTCGTGCTAATATTTGATCCTATCTTCTGAAATGCCAACTCCATTGAAGGAGGAGAGGGAAATGTATTTATAGCCCAAGGAGGTGGACTATTTGCATTCCCAATATGTCCCTCCACTTGGATCGAAGATTTGGACATCCATACAACTGAATATAGAGATATATCCTTTAAAGTTTTAGATAATAATTTTTTACAACTACTCTCAAAATATGGAGGCATTTTGACATGTGGATCCAAAGTTATGGCTGTTTTATTAAACAAAGTTAAAATATCCATTTCAATCCATGCTTTTTCGATGTCCAAAGTTTGAATGGACTTTGGAATAGTAATATGCATTCCAATATGAATTCATTATTCAACAAAGTCGGCCAACTATGTCTTCTCTTTCACACTGAAAAATCTCAGCATTATTGTATGATTACATCATGAGATATGTCATGAATAGTATCTGGATATTAATTCTCGTCCAGAATGGTGGGCTGGACTTCAAAGCATTAGTTGGGCCCCTTTTTATTGGAGTTGGGCCATGAAATTTTTATACGTTACTCCTTGCATTGTTATAAGAATTTTGGAGGAGAATTAATGAATTTTAACTTTTGGATTAAGCCCAGTAATTCAATCTTCATGGATGGTCTAGTTTCTTCATAGATTATGTAGGCCTTCTTGTGTGCTCTATATGAGCCTTCAAATGGAAGAATTGTCCCATAATCCCTTCTAATGAAATGATTTATATTGAATTATAAATCCTACAAAACAAGAACCACACAATTTGGGTAAGTGGGGTGATATTTATAAATAAAATAGTAAACTGAATCAATTGGACTACTTCTAAAAATGCTCAAAAATTATACTTAGTATTAACACATTAATATTTCACAAAAATTATGCACATTTCATATAAAATAAGTAAAGGGAGTATATAATAAGTCATGAAAATATTAATAACCTCAACTCCCCCACACTTAATCTGGTGCATGTCCTCATGTGAAACAAATATAAAAACAAGACAAAATCATTTTCAGTCACCAAAAAATATTAAAATTTTGTTTTCTCCAATCAGGGGAGGTTTAGACTATTTCACTCATCCATATTGAATTACACCTCAAATTTTTACATAATAAATTTTCCAAAAACAACTCTTTTTTTCATTCTCAAATTTAGAAATGGAAAATGTGGACACTCAAAACTCACACCTCTCAAGATGATAAAATTCAGTTTTGGAGGTTCCATCTTTTACCAACCAAAAGTGAAAATCTTAAAGTTTGAAAGAGCTCTTAGCTTCCACTCCCGATCCTAATGTGATCAAAAATAAATAGGTCTTTTTAGGGTTTTTTCTATGGCTATAGGATGGTAGGAATATAATGTCTAAGAGGGAGAAGAAGAGGGGTAAAACACCAACATGGAAAAAGCAATGCACATTTTTTTTTGAAATGAGACATGAAAGGAAATGGAAACCCATATTTACAAGGGAATTAAAATGTGAAATGAGACACAAAATTGGAAGTAAATATGATGGGAATGAGAATATGGAATATTTACAAAACACAAAACTTCTCCTAATGACATAAGAATATAATGGAAGTGTTTTTTTTTGTTTTTTTCTATTTTTTTAAAAATTTGAACTTGGAAAAGATCTCACACTCATATCCCAACCCATGATTGACCTTCTCATGATAGTAATTGTAATATTTATAACAAGATCAAAGGTTGAGGAAGAGTGATTTTTGACCTACCCAAATAACAACTCAATTTTTTTTGTTCTTTTTTTTATTTTTTTTATTTTTTTGAACACTTGTCAATTAACATCTACAAAATTACATAAATGAAAGTACATTACATTCCGAAAAACACACTAAATGACAACCTATCCCCCACACTGAAATAGATGCTTTCCCTCAAGCATATGATAACATGGTGAAATCAACAAAGGGTGCCCAAAATGAAATCCATCCCCCCACACTTAAATTTCAAAAAAAAATATGCATTGCTTTTTCCATGTTAGTGTTTTACCCCTATTCTTTTCTCTCTTGGACATTATATTCCTACCATCCTATAGCCATAGAAAAACCCCTAAAAAGACTTCTTTATTTTTTAGAACTTTAAGATTGGGAGTGTAATCTGAGATCTCTTTCAAACTCTATGATTTTTACTCCCGATCCTAAAGTTCTCAAAAATCAAGAGGTATTTTTAGGGGTTTTTATGTGGCTATAGGACTGTAGGAATATAATGTCCAAGAGAGATAAGAACAGGGGTAAAATGCCACCATGGAAAAAGTAATGCATTTTTTTTTAAATTTTAAGTGTAGGGGGGATGGATTTCATTTTGGGTACCCTTTGTTGATTTCACCATGTTATCATATTCTTGAGGGAAAGCATCCATTTCAGTGTTGGGGAGAGTTTTTCATTCAGTGTGTTTTGGGGAATGTAATGTACTTTCATTTATATAAATTAGTAAATTTTAATTGACAAATTTTCAAAAGAATCAAAAAAAAAGAACAAAAAATTTATTTTGTTTCTTGGGTTGGTCAAAAATCACTCTTCCTCAACCTTTGATATTGTTATAACTATTACAATTAGTGTCATGAGAAGATTAATCATGGGTTGGGATATGAGTGTGAGATCTTTTCCAAGTTCAACTTTCAAAAAAAAGAGAAAAAAAGAAAAAAATGAACACTTTCATTATATTCTTATGTCATTCGGAGAAGTTTTGTGTTTTGTAAATATTCCATCTTCTCATTCGCTTAATATTTCCTTCCACTTTTGTGTATTATTTCACATTCTCATTCCCTTCTAAATATGGGTTTCCATTTACTTTCATGTCTCATTTCAAAAAATATATTGAATTGCTTTTTCCATGTTTGTGTTTTACCCCTCTTCTTCTATCTCTTGGACATTATATTCCTACCATCATATAGCCAGAGAAAAACCCCTAAAAAGACCTCTTGATATTTGAGCACTTCAGGATTGGGAGTGTAAGCTGAGAGATCTTTGAAACTCTAAGATTTTAAATTTTGGTTGGTGAAAGAGTGAACCTCCACAAATTAATTTTATGATCTTGAGAGGTGTGATTTTTGAGTGTCTACATTTTCCATTTCTAAATTTGAGCATGAAAAAAAGTGTTGTTTTTGTAACATTGTTTCTGTAAAAATTTGAGGTGTAATTCAATATGGATGAGTGAAATAGTCTAAACCTCCTCTTATTGGAGAAAACAAAATTTTAATATTTTTTGGTGAGTGAAAATTATTTTGTAATGTTTTTATATTTGTTGCACATGAGGTCATGCACAAGATTTAATGTGGCTATCAAAGAAAAGGTTTTCATAGTCTTAAAGGGGCTTTCAAAAGGAGAATTAATATAATGGAAATGGGAGGATATTTGTCAATTTTGATTCTAATGTGGTTCATAAAATGTCTTTATCATATTAATTCACACTAAAGTTGGAAATTCATCTCAAAGGTCCACAAACTCAAGACTCACAAATGGGGGTAAGAAACACACATTTTGAAAATATGGCCCTAGGTGGCCATGGAATGAAATCTAATGTTGTTTCTCATGGGTGGGGGAAATAATTTTTGAATTCAAAAATTGAGCATTCAAAATTTTTTGGTTTTGACACAATATTCATTATCCTAATTTTTGAAGAAACCGCAAAATTTTTGAGATGAAACCATGCCTTTTGACTCCCCAAAAATGTTGGACAACGTTTTAAAACTTTATGGTGAGTAAGAATGGCTCTTTATTTTTAGTTTTTTTTAGTTTTTTTTTTTAATAAAGACAAACCCACACAAAAGAGAAAGAGAAAAAGAAAGGGTTTGACAAAGAAAGTGGTAAAAAATGAAAGAAAGAGGAAGAAGAAGAAAGAGGTAGAGGGAGGAAGAGAGGCAGAGGGAGTTAAAGGGAAATAGGTTCCCCTTGGTTTGGATTTTGTGGGTTTCCATCTCCATCCAATGGTGGGTCAACTATAGAAGTTTGAGATTCAATGGAAGTCGATGTGGTTCTAGGATTGTGGGATGTTATCTGAAAAATAAAAAACATTATTCATCTAACAAAAAACTAAAATGATATTGAAATTTCCTAAAATTAAAAGAAAACATGGGTTTCCTTCCAAGAAACACTGCATTTATTTGTCTACAGCTAGACAGTTGTAGTGGACTACCCATAGTTCGATGGTGGCCACCGTATTTTCTCAACTCCAGAGTGATTCTAGAAAAACTTCTCCTTTGGGATGCCTGATTGTTCATCAGATAATTTATCCCTTTCCTTGATTGTGTTCTTGATATTAAATAGATGTGGAAAGACAATAGGACTATCCTTCCTTTGGTCTTCAATGTGAGGAATGATTTTATCGAAAAAGTGACAGTTTTCTATGCTTGGAAATTCAAGAAGATGTCTCAATTGTGATGGTTCATTTATCAAAGGATCAGATAACACAAAACCACATTATGATATACCAATTATTTTTTACTCATTTATTTCATCACTTACTGACGTAGAGTAGTGAGGATCAGTGGAGTCATAAGGCTGAATAAAATTTTCAATATCCTTTATTTCAAGGTTTTTCTCCAAAGAATAGTCAATTTGAACCTCACAAATGATCACTTTATTAATTATGGAACAAATCACACAACCTTCACTCACATTGGGACAAGATAAACACATCTGTTTAGGTTTAACCTCACATATAATATAATTTTCATAATCACAGATAGAAAATGATGAATGTTGGATAAACTGATCTGAATCAACAAATGAGAATTCTAGTTCATTTTCCTCATTATCGTCCAAGATGGAGAAGTGGAGGTCAGAGGAAATATGATATTCTAAATATTTTTCAAGATCCTTTAGATCAATGGAGTTTGAATTTGTATTGTTAACATCAACTTCTCCATTTATGACTAGGTTAATTAGGATGAAATATTCAGAAACTTCTCTATCTGTATAACAATAAGGACATGATGGATTGGTATTAAACACACTCTCAGAGAGAGTTTCAAAAGCACGGATCGAGAATGAAGATTCATTCTCTGATGGGTATCGCATGGATTGAAAAATATTTAACTTGACTATTTGGTCACCAAATTCAATGGGTAAGATGCCAGCATGAACATCAATTTTGGTTTTAGATTTCATGAGGAAAGGTCTTCCTAAAATCAAATCATATTGGCAAGAAGTTGTCTCACCTTCCTTGTCAAGGACATAGAAGTCAGCTGGGAAGATAAGATGATTGACTCGGACAAGGACATCCTCTATTATTCCCTCAGGACTGGTTGTGCTTTGATTAGCTAACTGAATGAAAACACCTGATGGATGTAAGGGACCTAGACCAAAGTTGGAGAATATGGATTTGGGCATGACATTAATTGAGGATCCAAGGTCTATGAGTGCATCATCATAGTTGGAGCTTCCAATTTGGCATGGAACTGTAAAGGTCCCTAGATATTTTCAATTAATGGGTATGGACTCTTGGGTGGAAGCATTTTTGAAGGTCTTAAGTTGTCTCTTGTGGGTGCACAATTCCTTAAGAAATTTTGCATACATAGAAATTTTTTTAATGGCATCTAAGAGGGGAATGTTGAATTCAATACATCTAAACATGTCAAGAATTTTAGGATCAGGTTCAAAGGACTTCATTGGCTTAGAAACATCTTGAGGAAAAGGAAATGGATTTTTAAGTGTAATGAAAGGAGGTTAGGGAATGGATTCATTTTCTTTTTCATATTTCTTTTTCTTTTCATTTTCTAGGTCAATATTCAAAAGAGGGTTGGAGGACTTATCTTGAGGCATAGAAATTTGCTTTCTTGATCTAAGTTCAATTTCACTTACATTACCCTTGGGGTTGGGTAATGGTTGATCTGGGAGTTGGGAAGAATTTGATGGTTGCTGCTGACTAAGGTGGGATGCAAGTTGACCAATTTGGGTTCAATGTTCTTGAGGTTGGAATGGGTGAAAGAGGCAAGATCTTCTAGTGCACTTTCCCATGGTTGCTTAGAAGAAGATGTTTTTTCTAAATTTGGATTACATTGATTTTGGTTCTTTGAAAAGTGATTGTATTGGGTTGGAAATTGAGAAGCCTCGCTAGGATAGTGGAATCCAGGAGGAGGAAGAGGAGGATTGATCCTTTGAGGTTGAGGAACAAAAGGGTAAGGTTGTTGGAAGTTACCGACACTTTGACCATATTGTAATTGGTTTTGGATGTGATGAGGGTATTTAGGGGGATGAGAGATAGAATTATCCTCAGGACTTGGTTATAGGAAGAAGAGAAGGGCTCAGAGTAAGGTTGGTTGAAGTTTCTAATAAACTGAACTGATTGTTGAGGGTTGGTGTTCCGCTGATCATATGCTTCATTGAGCTCCATTGGTCTAGATGAATCAGATTGATCCACTTGAATTTGTGGACATGTGTCATTTGGATGAGCAGGAGAGTTGTAGATTCCACAGTTTTTGACAGGTCGAGGAAACATTGATTATGGATAAGTTGAGGTTGGGGCTTTGGATTCCACAGCTAGTTGTCGCACAAGACCTGTAAGTTCACTCATTTACTCTATCATCTTGTTTGGATCTATCGACTGGCTATCTTGGGCTTGTTTTACTTGATCATGTGCTCGATTATGGAATTGGTGTGTGTTCACATCCATGTTGCTTATGAGATCTCTTGCAGCTGGAGAAGTTTTATCAACAAGAGCACCGCCACTTGCAGCATCAATGAGGGTTCTCTCCATAGCCAATAAAACCTCATAGAAGTATTGGATCAAGAGTTGGTCAGGGATTTAGTGGTGTGGGCATGTTGCAACAAGATTTTTGAACCTCTCCAAATACTCATGGAGTGATTCACTTGGGAATTGATTAATACCACTTATTTCCTTTCGGATATAAGCAGTACAAGAAGCAGGAAAGAATTTCTCTAAAAATTGTCGCTACATGTCATTCCATGTGGTTATGGAACCAGGAGGAAGGTAGTAGAGCCAGGAATTGGTGGAGTCAGCTAGGGATAAAGGTAATTCTTGAAGTTTTATTTGTTCCTTAGAAACCCCTTGAGGCTTCATGGTAGAGCACACCACTTGGAACTCTTTAAGGTGGAGATGTGGATCCTCACTAGCTAGCCTGTGGAAATGAGGAAGAAGATGAATCAAACTCGATTTGAGTTCAAATTCATACTCTATGTTTTTATATTTAATACCAAGAGGTTGGTAATTCATATTAGGGGCAAAAAGTTCTTTAAGTTTTTGTTCCCTATAATTAGCCATATCTAATTCAACAGGTTGGACAAGGACTGGTTCTTGAATGAGTTGATTATATCTTATGTTCCTATTAAGTTGGTGAAGTGTTATCTCAATTTCAGGGTCAAAAAAATTCTAGGGATTGTTTGGGATTCTATGGGGCATTCAGATAGATTTTGTAAGAAATAATAAGATGGTTTTTCCTTTGTGTTTCTTCTATTTATGATTTTTATGAGAAGGCGCGTTTTTCTTTCTGTTTTTTTTTTAAAAAAATTAAATTTTTTTTACAATAACAAGAAACTAAATACTATTTAATTTCACCATACTTGTAAATAGATCCATTTGAAATGTGCATCCAATTTTCTCCTATCAATGGGACAAAGTTCTGATGCTCTGCTAATGTGTGTAGCATCACTCGGGTCAAATCCTCAGTGATGATACTTTTTAATAGTCGTTTGTTTTTAGTTTATTGTATTCTGATTGGGGGATTTGTTTATAGATCTTATGAAATAATTTATGGATGATGTTTGATTTAAAAAATTGATAAATATTGGGGTGATTTCATCATTATGTAGTTAAGCTTTTGATATCCTTGAGCTTTGTTTTATATTGCATTAAATTAACACCCATGTCACAAGTTGACGTTGTTTGGAATTCCTAAGTGTTAAAGCTTTAATCCAAGCCTTAAATTAACTAGGATTCTAACCTCAATCATTAATTTATTGTGGTAGTATATTTATGGTTCAAATAATCCATGGAATCCATATGTTAAACAAAACAACTCATTAATCCATCACATGCTAAGTTCAACATACACAATGTTAATTTGAAGAATATTCATCGAGAAAAAGCTCTCAATCACTTAACATACCTATATTATAAATCACCCTAATGAGAGATTTACTCATCCATTTAAATGATTAGTAATATTTTTATAATTATTATGAATATAAATTAAGAAGATAAGAAAAATAAATGGTTAAGAAAAGAGTTTTGCGTCGAACACACACACACACGAACGATGATGAGAATTAAAAATGAACATTTGATTGAATGAGAAAGAAAATTAAGGGAAGGGGATTCAACTATATTTAAAATATTTTAAGAACAGTAATATGAAACTACAGAATGTGGATGAGAATAAGATATATTGAATAAGAAACTTTCATTAAAACATATTTACAAATAAAGAGACTTACAAGATTAAAAAATGAAGAACATAAAAGTAAATGAAAATAAAGAGAGGATGAAAGGCCTCTCAAGTGAAAACATGAGTATTTTAGGTCCTCCCAAGCCCTTGGAAAGCCTTTTTTTGTGCCAATATATTCTCCACTCTTCTAAAATTCCAACTCCTTTGAAGGAGAAGAGAGAAATGTATTTAAAGCCCAAGGAAGTGGATGGTTTGCATTCCCAATATGTCCCTCCACTTGGCTCGACGATTTGTACATACATACAGACAAATATAGAGATATAACCTTCTTAAAAGTTTTATATAATAATGTTTTACGACTTCTCTTAAAATATGGAGGCATTTGGACATACGGATCCAAAGTTATGGCGGTTTTATTAAACCAAGTAAAAATATCCATTTCAATTCATGTTTTTTCTATGGACAAAATGTGATTGGACTTTGGAATAAGAATATGCCTTAAAATCTGAATTATCTATTTAAAAATTTCTTCCACCTATGTCTTCTCTTTCACACTGCAAAATCTCAGCTCGATTGAATGATTAAATCATGAGATATGTCATGAATAGTGGCTGTATTTTAATTCCCGTCTAAAATGGTGGGCTGGACTTCAAAGCATTAGTTGGGCCCCTTTTTATTGGATTTGGGCCCTGAAATTTTTATACATTACTTCTTGCATTGTTATCCGAATATTGGAGGAGAATCAATAAATTTTAACTTCTAGATTGATCCCAGTAATTCAATCTTCATGGGTGGTCCAGTTTCTTCATAGATTATGTAGGCCTTCTTATGTGGTCGATATGAGCCTTCAAATGGCATAATTGGCCCATGATCCCTTGTAATAAAATGTTAGATATTGAATTAGTAATCCCAAAAAAGAATAACCACACAATTTGGATCATTAGGGTGATAGTTATAAATAAAATAGTAAAGTAGATCAATTGGACTACTTCTAAAAATGATCAAAAATTATACTTAGTATTAAAACATTAATATTTCAAAAAAATTATGCACATTTCATATAGAATAAGTAAATGGAGTATATAATAAGTCATTAATATATTAATAACATCAAACACCAATGATGAATGACCGATTTGAAGTAGGATTTTCCACTTTTGATATATATTTTAATTTTTCTATAAAAACCTCCTTTTGTCAATTGTTTATTAACATTGATTATAAATCATCGATGGATCCACTAACATGGCCAAAAATATGTGATTGAACCATGTTTAAATCCATGTTCTTTGTCTATTCTTCATGGTTATTGTCTTTTACTTTTTGGCACACTAAATCATTGATGGATCAATGAGCGGAGGCTGATTCTATGAATCCCTCATCAAAAGGTTTGTAGATATACTCATGGTTTTGAAATAGGATGAGCAAAGGAGGTGTGTTGGTCCACATAATGGACCACTGGAGGCCGGCCAATGGTGGTCGAGCAGCGGCACATGGCGGTAGTGGTCTATGTGGAGGCGGTGACTGGGAGGCTGGTGTGGCTGGGTATGATTTAGAAGGATGGGGCTCTAGTGTGGTTGGGAGTGAGCAGGATGGTGGTATAGTGGTTGAGTAAGGTATATTGTGGTCAGGCGGGGTGACTGAGTCAGGGGACAAGAGGTAGGGCGATGCAGGTCGTCGTGTTGACATGAGAGTCGAGGCAGTCGGCTGGACAACGGAGCATACGGCCAGCTAGCATGTATGGGTTAAGGCAGTAGTCCAGGATGGGAGTAGGCCAGTAGGCTGAGGCAGTGGGCCAGGCCGGGGGTGCATGGGCTAGGCCAGAAATAGGCAGGTTAGTCGGAGTGGGCTGACCTGGATGGGTTGGACCAGTTCAATTTGGGCTATATGTATTTAAATAGTTGTGTCCCCTAAACCGGGCATCCAATTGAAATTTCGTTTATGGCCATGCATTCATCTCATCAAGATGGATCTTTTTAGAACAATTCAAAAAATTTAAGACTTGGTCTCAGGGTTTGGTTGCATGAAACACCTAAGTTTAATAATAATAATAATATGATTATTATTATTTTGGGGTTCTTGTATCGGACCAATCTTCTATACAGAATATCTGTTTAACATGCCGTCAGTATTAGAATATCCCTCCTCTCTATGAATAATTTTCAAGACTACCTTCGGGTGTTTAAAACAAAGATGAGGTGTAGGCCCCAAGAGGCCTGGTTTTCACATGTTGCGACGAAATGCAATTTTTTTCATCGGGTATCCATTTTGGACGAATGAGTAGTCGATTCCCTGTGTTTTTTCATGAGGATCATAACGGAGCAATCTGTATAATTGTTTTGAGATCAAGGCATAGGCCCCATGATATTCCTTTCAAGAACAATGCAGTGACATAAAACTTTCCCATTTGATGTCTAATTATGTGGAATGACTAGTTGATCTTGTGCATTTTTTCACAAGGATCGCAACAGTGTGATCTATTTGGATGTGTGGATACTTATTTGTGATCTCATTAATTTTGGAAACATCGAAGGAATATCAGTGGAATATCCTTCTATTTTGTTTGAATAGAACCCACGTCTTTAGTCAGTATCGACTCTTGTGAGAGTAGAGAATATTTATGAAGATATGTCATTAAATGTTTTTGAGCCATTTGAGGAGGAATGTTATTGAAATTACATTTTTGGCCCTCCGAATCAAAGACGATCATCATGTGCTTGTTGGCCTTCTGACTAGATGTGCCATGTACTCTGGGAGTACACTAGCATGCCTAGGGGTACTTATTCACAATTTAGTACCTGATAATGGATAGGTACATGGTTAGGTGACGTGTTGATGTCACATGATATGTGGTCCCATATGATCCATATACCAGTACGAATTCTTCTATCAATAGTAACTCCTTCTTTTGGAATCATATTTTGTCATTTGAGTAGCCTATCCTTAGTTTTTTTGTATAGAATGTGATGGTTCCCTCTGTATTATCTTATGAGTTATGTTGTGAGATTTTATGGGTGTGATACTTATCTAGGGTGGCACCCAATGACTTTAGTGGCATTATTATGAGAGGTATCATCCAATAGGGATGGCCAGTGTAGTTCCTCGGTGCTATCCAAGAGGTACCATCTTGAAGGGATGGCCAGTGTAGTCCATTGGTGCTCTCTGAGAGGTAACATCCAGCATGGATGGCCAGTATAGTTCCTCCATCCTCTTTGAGAGGAACCATACAGCCAAGATAGATAGTTCTTTTTTAGAGGCACCATCTTGTATATATGGATACTGATTTCTGAGATATACCATTCAGTAGAGATGTCCAGAGTAGTTCTGGGATTACCTCTAGCTGGGATGGGTAGTGGTCCCCAATGATAGTTCAATTATTACCTTCAGCTGGGCTAGGATGTGGTCCCCATTGACAGTTTCAGGATTACCTCTAGCTAGGCTTGGCACTGGTTTCTAATGGTAGTTTTGGGATTACCTCCAACTGGTATGGGTAGTGGTCCCTGATGTTAATTCAGAGTGAAACCCTTTAGCTGGGATGGGTATGGGTCCTCGATGACACCGGAGTAGAACCCTCCAGCTGGGCTAGGCCTGGGTCCTCTACCTTGAGACACGATCTCTTGACTATGTAGCATAGTGAATAGACATGGTTTGATGTGAATTTAGACTCTCGAGAAAGAGGGATTCTTTTTTCACAATGGAATTTCCTTGTGACGTGACCTAAAACCATGAATGTGATACAGTTCCGCTCAAAGTGGATAGTATCAATGTGCGGTGATTGATTCCCTTTGACTTTCAGTTCAGGGAATATGTGTGGGATTATGGGAATCAAAGGTGGTTACTTCTAGAACTATTGGCTACTCTTTTCCTGGGATGAGTTATGAGATAGAGATCCCCTTAATCTCTCATTTGGGTTTCTTTGACTGAGCACATATATATCCTATTTCTAGTATCCACTCATTGGTTTTTTTACTCTCATTCTAGGAGAGGTGAAGATGTGCGGGGTATTCCACTTGCTTTCCATGTCTAACTTCTCATGGTTAGATGATTCTACTCTCCTACTAGAGGTAGTGAAGACTTGATGAGAAATTCATCTTCTCACAATTTCTAGATCCATGTGTTTGGATGAGCTTACTTCACTCTCTTATTGAGTTGAGTTTAACTCCTTTTACTATACCTTATCATATCTACTTCTTTACTTCTAATATTATCTCTTACACCTCCCCCTTCTCCTTTTTTAGGCATCCTACCGAGTATTTTTATACTCACCCCTGTATGGGATTTTCCCGCATGTGTCATGCCTTATACAGATGATGGGAATATTGATCTTGACTTCATAGGAGCATAGGGATATGGGTTCTTGTACTATGTACAATGGTCATATAATGGGATTTAGGAGTAGATACTATGAGCTATTTTAATTTTCAGTTACTTCTAGGTTACGGAACTTTTCTGGTTGGGCGTGTATTTTTTCCCCTTTTTCCTTTCTATTTATTATATTGTATTTTTACTGTTTAGTAGTTCATGCATGTTTGGTTTACTTATAGTAGTGTTTCATATTTTTTTCCATTCCCTCTACACATTTTCAATGAGTTGGTTATGTGTGTGTGTAGGTTATTAGGAAAATGCCTCCCTGAGTTTGATGTTCCTTCGGTGCTAGTTTCCACCCTTGGCTTATGGAGGCTAGTTTGGCGTATTTTCAGCATGATCCCCAACATGGTTTGCATAGTGAAAAAGTGGTATCAAAGAAAGTTCATTGCATGGGATATTTTTTGGAAGTTTTCCCATCAATGGATTAGTTTTTTTAGGGAAACAGTGTTGAAGTGTCTCGACAGCGGCTCTCTGGCCAAGGAGTCCAGTGATGGTACGGGCAGCCAAAATATCCATTCACCAAGACCCTGATTACCAAATTTTTGACTCGGCACCCTGAGACACTTTTTATAGGTAACAATGGTGCATGTATCATATAGGATTGATTCTTTGACTATCCTTTTTGAGTCAGCTTCTAATAATTATTGATATATATATTCTCATCTGACTATGGTACTCCTTAATAATATTCAGGATGTCTCCATGAAAATATTCAGCCAGGATACTACCTCCATTTCATGAAGATGACCCTATGAGAGATGAGTCATTAGTTAAGGATCCATCATGAGATCCCCTTCCTCCAGGTGGGTAGGTAGCAGCACCTCCACCTGTTGAGTGGCAGACAATCCCAACAGAGTAGGTTGAGGACGTGCACAGGATGGGTCCACTTTGCGAGTTCCAACACCAGATACCGTTGAGGTTCCATGGAGATAAAGACCCTCAGGTATTATAGGTTTGTCTAGAGTTGGTGGTCTTCATCTTTAGGCTTGTACAGACACCAACAAATCATATGTTGGCTTTGGAAGGCAGCCTTTTCCATGGAGCATCTAGGAATTGGTAGAGACTGGTTACTCAGATACTCAATGAGTCAACACTCTCATGGGACGACTTACAGTACCTATTTCATGAGGATTACTACCCCTCCTATTTTTATCTATTTGGATTTAGGAGATCTTACAATTTAAGTAGGGAGGGATGATGGTGGTTGAGTACGCGACTAGGTTTACAGACCATACATTCTACTCTCAAGACAATCTCCATGATGGCTACCTCTGAGCATAGAGGTTTGATCAGGGAATCTACAGAGATATTCGCACTATCATAGTACCCTTTTTTATCCCCACCTATGACAAGGTGATGGAGTAGGAACTAGTAAAAAAACATTATATCAAAGGGATGACATACAGTTGGTTGTAGCAGTGGGCACAACAGAGCTGAGACGTCATCCATAACTAGCAGGAGTTGGACAAAAAGATCTTGAATTATGAGAACTTCTCATGATTGGACATGGGAATGTGGTTAAGAAACATCATTAAATCCCTAAGAGGGGTGGTGTTATTCTTGTGACAGGAAAGGTCATGTGGCACAAGACTGAACGACCAAATGTGTTGAGAACACCAGGTGGGGATAGGGTGTTACCTAGGGAGGTGATGTTGGTAGAGGGGTAGGAGGATCTAGAGTTGGGGGATGAAATTATGAGGTCTTTCCACCACCACTAGGTGGCCCATGGTAGGCTTAAGAAGCTGGCAGTTGGGTCCATGGATTTCCACAATATTTTTATGTCTACGATCCTGTAGATCAAGATATGATAAGAGGTACACTCTGTGTCTCTTTTACTTCTTGCAGTATAACTTGTTAGAAACTATATAAAGTACTCTTTTCTTGTTGAATCTTGATCAATGTGTTTTTAGGGTAATGTGGGGTGTTGGTATAACCCTGTGTTGGTTTTTTTTATGTAGTTTCAAATGCACAAGAAAGAGGGGTCCTTCCCCCACCGAAACACTTTTTTATAATGTGAGAAAAACCATGAGGGAGATTCAGTGCCTCTCAAAGCATAAAGTATCGAGGTGTGGTGGATGAGTCCCTCAGACTTGTGTTTTTAGGGTGTGTTAGTACGATGGAGTGTCAGAGTAGGTTATTGCATTGTTAGTGGAGTTTTTCCTGCTTGACACTTTTTACTATCGTTGTCACTAGTGGGTGTAGCAGAGTATTTGTTCTTTGGATTACTCCCCTTCCAATGGAATTAATGACATGCAGGGTATGCCACATGATTACCATGTCTATCTTCTTATGGTTGGATGATTTTAGTCACCTACCCTGTCTGTTGGTACCTTTGTGTTCTCAAAATCAACCTTGATATAGAAGTAATCAAGTACATGTCGAGGTGATGCAGACCCCATGAGCATAACTACATGAATCACTACCTAGTGCTGATGGCTTTAGTCTTCACCCTAAGAATGTGGAGATGTTATCTTCTAGGAGATCAATTTGTAGTTTTTTCCGACCCCCAGCATCTTAATAATGTCTTCATTTAGAGATACTTGAACCTAAGGTAGTGACACTAGTTGGAAATTCATATAGGACTACAAATTTGAGATAGTATATACTCCAGGAAAGGGAAATGTTGTAGTAGATTCTCTAAGTAGGAAGTCCTAGGCTCACATAGTGTGGGATGTTTTAGAGAATCTAATATCCCTACAGCTAACCTTGGTGGACCAGGAGGGTATAATTTTCTTCATTCAATGGTGTTGACTACTTCACTTATTTAATGTGTAAGAGTGTCCCTGTTGTGAGACATTAATAGTGAAGTCCTATGTGACCAGATATCCTAGGGTGTTTCACAATATGGATACTCTGAAGTAGGGAATCACAGTACCTTGTTCCAGTGACAAACAGTAATTTGAGTCATGATGTGGGATGTTGAGTTTTGTTCAGGTAGGTAAACTATCCCCCAAGTTTCATCAGGTCATTTGGGACTGTGCAAATAGATGGTGAGGTTGCCTACCCCCCCCCCCCCCGATAGCTGGAATGTATGCATGACGTCTCTCATGTTTTTTATGATGAGGAGATACATGCATGTTACAATGCACATAATAGATATAATAAGTCCTTATGAATACAGACCATCCCTTCAGTTAACATGTTGTGCCAGCAAGGAAATGTGCAGGTTTTCCTTGGAGTGGGAGAGCTAGCTATGAACTCAGTATCCTAAGATCTTTCCCTAGTTTTTCTTTTTGATGATGAAAATATTGAAGGATAGAATGATATAGAGACTTGGTTTTTTCTTTTAAGACTTTGAAATATTTCTAAGAATATTTCCAGAGCTAGGCATATAGATGGCGTGTGATTCCAAGGCCTAGGGTGCCCGGAATAAATTTTATAAAAATATTAAGTATTTTTATACAATTCATGCAATGAAAATAGGAAAACTATCAAATGTTAAATTGTATCAGAAATAATAGGCCACAATTGAGTTCATAATGTGGCATTTACTATAGGCGGGGCATAACTTTTGTTGGTTCGGTACTTATGTGAGAAAAGTAACCTAGGGGAAATTGTAAATAAAATAATTAAGCTCAATTATTTTATCTCGAACACCGAATTAAATAACTTATGAATAGGGACTTATATTGAAAATCCATGATCAGAATTGAATTTGGAATGGTTTTTTTACCGAGGCACTACATAAAATTAGAAGGTGTGGTAGTTTTGAATTCTACGCTGAGTAGAGCTCCAGAAATTGGAATTTAGGGATTAGGGATTAGGGTTATCCCTAAACCCATCTCTCTCTAACTAAGCTCTCTATCACTACTCTCACAACTTTTCGACATAGAATCGAGGATAAATTTCTACCAAAACCTTTTCAAATGAATGTAAGAGAATAGTGGATGTGTAGATAATGAGGAACGGCCGATTTGAGGTAGGATTATTCCACTTTTGATCTCTGTTTGATGTTTTAGTTAAAACTCATACTTTTGTAAATTATTTCTTCACTTTTATTATCAATAATTTATGGAAACACTATCACAGCCACTAATACATGCTTGAACCATGTCTAAATATGCATTGTTTTTTTGTTATTCTTGGTTGTTACATTTTTCTTTTTGGAAAACTGAATCACCGAGGGATCTATGAAAGGAGGTCGGTTATGTGAAGCCCTCGTCGCAAGGTTCGCAGATCTTCTCACTGTTTTGAAATAGTATGAGTAGAGGAGGTTTGGTGGTCTATAGAATAGACCACCAGAGTGTCTTTGGCCAATGGTAGTCGGCGGTGGTGCATAGCGGTGTTGGGCCACGTGGAGGAGGCAGCTGCGAGGCCGGAGCGATTGTGTGCGAGGTGGTAGAACGGGGCTCTGGTGCGACTGTGTGTGAGTTGGACAGGGGTGCGGAGGGTGTGCAAGGAAGCTCTCGGTCATGCGCGGCGACCAAGGAAAGGAGTAGGAGGGCAGGAAACACATTTCACCATGTTGAACTGGGAGCCAAGGTCATCGGATGGACAGTAGCATGGAGGGCCAGCTAGCATGTGTGGGCGGAGGCGGTAGGCGAGGCTGGGAGTGGGATGGCAGGATGAGGTACTGGTCTAAGCTAGGGGCATGCAGGCCAGGCCAAGAACAGGTAGGTCGGACTACACGGTTGGGCCATGGGTTGGAAAAATGGGTCGGTCCATCCCAGACGAAGCGGTCCGGCCAGAATGGTCCAGACTAGTTTGATTCGGGCTATACGACTTTAAATAGTCGTATCTCCTCAACAGGGTGTCCAATTGATGCGCCATCTAGGAACACATGTTCCTCTCATCAAGAAGGATCTTTTTAGACTACTTTGTAACTTTTAAGACTTGGTATTGAGGTTCGATTTCATGAAATGCCTATGTTTAATAATAATAATATAATTATTATTATTTTGGATTCTTGTATCGGGCCTATATTCTAAACGAAACATCTATTTAACATGTCATTAACATGGATTCTACCCTAGTATATATGGGGACATTTCAAGACTAATTTTGGGTGTTTAAATTGAAGATGATGTGTGAGCCCCATGAGTCCAGGTTCACACGTGTTGTGGTGAAATGAAGCTTTTTCACCAGGTATCCATTTTGAACAAATGAGTAGTCGATTCTTTGTTTTGTTCCATGAGGATCGTAATGTTTTGATCCATATAATTGTTTCAGGATTGAGGTGTGGTCCCCAAAAGACATATTTCATGTGTAATGAGGAAATATACAACATTTCCATCAGATTTATGATTGTGACAAATAAATAGTCGATCTTGTGCATTTTTTCTCAAGGATAGAAATGGTGTTATCTATTTGGATGTGAATAGCCTTATTCATGATCTCACTAATTTTTTAAACATTAATGGAATATCGGTGGAAGATAATTTTTTAGTGTTTGAAGAGAACTCGTGGCTTGGGTCAGCATAGACTCTTGTTAGAGTAGAAACATGTATGAAGAGATGAGGTCAAATGTTTTGGGGACATTTGGGGAGGTGTGTAAATGAAATTAATTTTTCGGTCCTCTAGATCAATGATGATAATCATGCACTTTTCCTCCTAAATATATTTTTCATGTACTTTGAAAGTACATTGGCATGCTGAGGGGTACTTATTAACAATTTAGTACCCATGAATGGATAGGTAGACGGCCAGGAAACTATGTGGTTCCACACAACATGTGTCCCCCATACATGTTATGTACCACTATGAATTATTATATCTCTCATATCTTCTTATTTTAGACTCATATTTTGGCATGTGAGTAGCCTATCCAAAGTTTTGTTCCACCTATAATGTGATGGTATAACAACCCTGGTCTTTATTACATATTTAAACGTGATTTATTACATAAACTTGTAATTAATACAACTCTAAGGATCAAGAGGTCTAGTGTCTTGGGAAATTAGTAGAATTACATAACAAATTAAAACATAAAATAAAACATCTTTATTAAAAACTTATTTTACATTACTACAACATTCCATCTTACTTAGCATTGCATGGGATGACCTAAGGACAAACATAAGAAAAGGGTGACATATAAATCCCAGTAAGAAAGTAAACAAGGAATTAAATGAAGAATACAATACATGTTAGGCAATAGGAATATATATGGAGCATAATAGAAACATTAATATAAAGACATGATATATCATTATTATCATAACATGGAGATGTGGCAACAACATTTAACATGATATTAGCATGATCCAAGGCTCATTGCACTTGGAGCATGATTAAACCCTAATTGTACATGGTTTATCATGATAATAAATATTAACCAATGCATTGGAGTGCTATCAGGGCGCACCCTTTATAAACATTTCATTTCACGCATAAGTGTGCGACATGGATTATATAACATGGAATCATTCAAAATAAAAAGTTACTCCATGATTAAGGAATCTGGAATACATACATGTATGTACCGTTTAATATTTATATGGGCATAAAGTTTAATACCCTAGATTGATAAATGGGTACGGTATTCACTACACAATGATTTTGGCTTGGAAAATTGTGGTGCAATTTCTGTAGCAAAACGGCATGACATAATAATTCATAAAAATGGTTGATGAGAGAGAAATGGATATCTCATCACATGTACATAAAATTGATAGTAATGGGGTAATATATATACATGTCCCCACACATGAAATTTGGAAATAGAATGCATTGCATAATAAAGAAACTTGAAGAAAGAGGAGAAAGGGAATAACTCTTAGGAAATTTCGGCATGGTAACAGGTGTACATGGGCGGAATTAATGAGAGATAAAGAGGTCTATAATCATTAAAAAATAAGTAGGTAATTATGGGGGATATTTGAAATCATACCCCAACATTTTTAATTGAAAAAAAGTGTATAAAACATAAATAAACTTGGACAAAAGTGAGAAAGGAAGAAATCCATTACTTGTAAGTGTGATCCCAAAGGCTTGGGAGAGGCTTGATAGGGGCTTATTGGGATCTTGGAGAACCCTAATAGGATTATATAGAGAGTAGGGAAGAGTATGGAAGTACTAAAAGGGTTTTGTTGAAGAGAAGTCAGAGGTTGGGTGGGTTTATATATGAAAATGTAGCGTAATTCTTTAATAATTCATAAACCTAGGTTTGGGAATCTATATAATTAAATATTTAAAACCAAAAACCAACACATGGTTTTTGACCATGGTTTTTTTCAAAGGGGAGTGGAAAAAATTATTTTATATTTCCAATTTCCAAACTTATTAAAATATTAGGCTTGCTTATGTGGAGGTGAGTCACGCTCTAAAGGAAATCATTATAAAATCTTAAAATATTTTATAAGTCTTGGAGGGTCCACTAAGGAATCATAAAATTAATAAAAAAATATAAAATCACCTTATTTAAAAGATAAAAAATCTATTGGCCTAATACCACTTTTATAGTATTTTATTAAATTACTATTGGATCATTATGATTTCATAAAACACATTATATATTTAAACAGTATTTAAATTTTACCCAAAAATTCGACTGTCTTAGAAAATTATGAAAAATTCACCATTAGATAATTTCGACATACTGAATCAAAAAACAATATTCATTTTATCTAAATAATTTTCTAAATATGTGAATTTTTACTTTTAAAATGAAAACTGACATTTATAAAAAAATCATGGGTTTTGACAAAAACAGTTTTCAAACCTCAATAAAAATTACAATTGTATTAATAAAAATTATAAGATCATTAAAAAAAGTTATTTAGTAATAATATTTTATTAAAAATATTATTTAATTAAAAAATATATTAATTCATCAAATTATATTTCTTAATTGAATTTGAATATTAACTAAAAATATTATTTGTGCTTTAAAAACCATTTACAAAGTAATAATAATAAAATGAATATATATTATTTATAAAAAAAATAATGCACATAATAATAGTGCTAGGTTTTTGTAACATAACCCTTTATAACACTTGAAAAATACCTAAGGTTGATGTTTTTGATAGTGAAAGACTCTTGGGGTGGCTCGGATAACATCGCTCGGGTGGTAATCTCTATTAACTTGAAATTCTCTCATAGGTGGTTCCATTCAAGCTTAATGTGTTGAAGATCATCTTGGGCTTGGTCACAAGAAAATCCTAGTGACGTTACCTCCTTTATGAGCTCCAAAAAATGGTCTTTGTGTGGATAAATTCTATTGGATGAGGTCATCGCTTCCTTTATCTGAGTAAATTGGATTTGTTAAAGCCCTATATTTATACTAATCATGTGATCACTTTTCAATGGATATATTAGCAATGGTAAAAATTATTAAAGTTGTTTTAAAATCCAAAAACATAAAACCAAGGATGTTCTTAGGTTTTATATATCCATTTTACATAATAAGACATTTAATTAGATCAAGAGGAAATTTCATTAATAAAAGTTTCGGTCGTTACAATCTTCTCTCCTTAAGAAATTTTTCCCTGGAAATTTTTATTTCCAACTCTAAAATAGATGAGGGTAAATTTTCCTCATGAATTCCTCTAGTTCCCACATTGCTTCTTCAAACTTGTGGTTTCTCCACAACACTTTGATGACGGGCATTATCTTGTTTCGTAGAACTGTGTCCCTATGATCTAAGATCTTCACTGGCTTCTTTTCATATGAGAGGTAATTCTCCAGTGGTACCACCTATATATTGAGTACATGTTATGGGTCAGGTATGTAATTCCTCAAGAGTGATACATGGAATACATTACGTACTTTAGATAGGTTCGATGGTAGTGTTAGTCAATAGGCCACTGCTCCAATGTGATCAAGGTTCTCAAAAGGGCCAATGTAACTTGGACTATGATTTCCCTTCTTCCCAAATCTCATAACTCTCTTCCACTATGATATGTGGAGTAATACCATGTCTCCAACATCAAACTCTAGGTCTCATCGATGATTATCATCATAGCTATTTTGTCGACTCTGAGAAGATTTAATGTGCTTATGGATGGTCTTAACCTTCTCCCTCATTTCTTCCACCATTTTTAGACCTAGGATTTTTTGCTCCCCAGCTTCATCCCAACATGACGATGTTTTGTGCCTCTTCCTATAAAGGGCTTTATAAGGATCCATTTGGATTCTTGAGTGGAATCTGTTATTGTAAGAGAACTCAACTAGAGGAAAATGTTGATCTCATCCTCCTTTGAAGTCCATTGAGCATGCTCTCAACATATCCTCGAGTTTTTGGGTAGTCCACTCAGATTGGCCATCAGTTTGAGGATGGTAAGATGTAATAAAGTTTAGTTCAATATTCTGAGCATGTTGGAGACTCTTCCAAAACATAGAGGTGAATCTTGTATCTCAATCAGATACAATCAATAGTGGTACTCCATGCAGCCTTTCCGCTTCTCTAATTTATATCCATACTAGTTGATTAAATGAGAAATCCTCTCGAATTTCAATGAAGTGTGGAGTCTTTGTAGGATGATCCACAAAAACCTAGATGGAATTGTTTCTTTTGGATGTTCTGTGACAAAGTCTCTAGTGATGTTCTCCCATTTCCATGTTTTTATGGGTAATGGTTACATCATCCCCTTAGACTTTTTCCTCTCATCCTTCACTTGCTGACCTACTAGGAACTTTGATGTATATTCAACGATCTTCTTCTTCATGTTATCCCACCAATAATTCTCTTTGATATCTCTATACATCTTTGTGTTTCCTAGGTGAATGGAGAAAATCGAACTATGTGCATAATCTAAAAAAAATTACTCTGGATTTGATAGAAAACATAGTCTTGACCCAAATCTCACAATTCCTTCTTAATTAACATTGAACTCTAAGGTTTTCCCATTTTTGATAATTTCCACTTTATTCTAAATTCCAACATCATCCTTTTGAGAATTATTTAACCTTTTAAAAAGAGATGGTTGAACAATAAATTGTGAAATGATTGATGATGTTTTATTCGTTATAATTCTCATGTCCATCTTCATCAAATCTAATAAGATTGGATCCTTTTCAATTCTCATCAATGAAAGAGTTTCTATACTTAGATAATATGCCACCTTGTTCGCTTTCCCTAGATAGTAATGGATTGAGAATTCATAGTCTTTGATCAGCTCTAATAATCTTTGTTGGATAATATTCAGATCTTTCTGTGTGAATATATACTTGAGGCTTTTTTAATCTATATATATTTCACACTTCTCTCTAAAGAGGTAATGGCACCAAATTTTTAATGTGAAGATTACTACATCCAACTCCAAATCATGTGTTGGATAGTTTTCTCATGAACATTCAATTTCCATAAAGCATATGCAATGACCTTGTCATTTTCCATCAACACACAGCCCATACCCTTATATGAAGCATCATTTAATTCCACAAAAAGTTCTCCACTTGTGGGTAGTGTGAGCACAGGTGAAATGATAAGCCTCCTTTTCGACTCCTGGAAGCTATCTTTGCATTTATCACTCCAAGGAAACTTGAATCTTTTATGATTTATCTTGGTAAGAGGGTTTGACAATCATGATAAATTTCTCACAAATCGGCGATAATATCCAGCTAACCCTAGGAAGATACAGGTATCTTTCCCCAATGTTGTCCTTGGCCATCCCTCAATTTCAGTTGTCTTGGAGGGATCCACAGATATCTCATTTCTTATGATGATATGACCCAAGAATGAGACCTCATTCAACCAAAACTCACACATGATGTACTTTTCATAGAGCTTATTCTTTCGCAAGATCTCTATTACAGTACTTAGATTATCCTCATGCTCCTCCTTGGTTTTGGATTATATTATAATATCATCTATAAAGACTACCACAAATTTGTAGAGGTAATCTATAATGACTCTATTTATCAAGTACATGAATATTGTTGGATAATTAGTGAGTCCAAAAGGCATTATTATGAATTCATAGTGCTTTTACCTTTTACAAAAAGCATTCTTGGGGATGTCCTCCTTCTTCACCCTTACTTGGTAATATCCAAACTAAAGATCCACCATGGAGAAGTATTGTTCTCCACGTAGATGATCAAAAAAGTAATATATTCATGGTAGAGGATACTTTTTCTTTATCATGATTTTTTTTATTACATTATAATCAATGGAAAGGCACATTGAACCATCCTTATTCTTAATTAAGAGGATTGGTGCACCCCATGGTGAAGCACTTGGCTGTATAAACCCTTTATCCAGATTCTCATGAAGTTGTTTATTTAGTTCCTCAATCTCCAAAACATCCATTCTATATGGATTCTTAGATATTTTCAATTCCCTAGGTATAATATCAATCGACAATTCAACATCTCTTCTAGGAGGAAGACCAACCAATTCCTCAGGAAACACTTCAGCGAATTCCCTCATGATAGACATGTCTTCAAGGATGATTGATTCCTTAGAATTATTCATCTGAGAAAGATATGCATGCTTATAGTGTAGTAATATCTATGGTTGATATGATGGTACTAAAGAAGATGAATCCTCCTCCTTGCACTTGTATAGAATTAGGAGTCAATTCTCCATATGGAGAGTGATTTCCCTCTCATGTAAATTTATGTTGGCTCTATATAGGTAAAGCCAATACATGCCAATAATTGAATAATATTCCACCAAAGGGAGTATGATGAGATTCTATAGGGTTTTCAATCCACAAATTAAGACAGGGAAGAGTTATATTTATGGGATGCAATTATTTACCCATTTTTCATTCTCACCGACATCTCTACTTCCCTGATTTTTTGTGGTGTTGGGAATGTTCTACTAATATTTTGGGATATAAATGAATGTGTATAACCAGAATCAAAATGTATATTCACTATTCTTGAATGAATAACTAGTTTACCTATCACCACTTCATTTTTGGGGTTTGATTCAGTGTTAGTGATGGAAAAATCTCTCCCTTGGTGCCTTGGAGGTTGTTGGTTGCCTCTAAAAACCCTTGGCTTAAGGAACTAGTTTGCAAAGTGCCATGATTATTTGTAGTTGAAGCAATGAACAATGTGTTGCATGTTGAACGGAGTGTTTCTTTCCTCTATCGTAGTAGTGTTTTTTCTTGTTAGCAATTAATGTACAGGTTCCCTTCTCATCCAAACCTAAAACATTTCCTTATCCCCTTCAGGTAATTTTCGGGGTGCTTATTTCCGCACCTTTGGAAAGAGGGGTGTTAAAATTTCTTAGCACCATTGTATTTATCCATAAGACCTCCAAAATTAAAGTCCACATTCCACTTATTATCCCCAAGATACCCCTAATTTTCTCCTATCTCCATTTCGACTTTGAGGGCACATCGTAAAATTTACTCATAGCTATAAATGTCATAGATATCTAGGGATTTATGTAGGCTAGGTTTTAGCCCACCAAAGAAGTGGTCGGCCTTGAATTTAGGGGTAACGACAAAGCCATAGGCCTATCATGCAATACTTTTGAATTTTTCCTCATACTCTTCGATAGATTCATCATCATTTTTCTCGAGTTAATGGAAGTCCCTTTCCATATTAAGTTGGAGGGTGCGAGGAAAATATTTATTGAAAACATTTTTCGGAAATATTTCCATTTAAATGCCTCAATATCTTCCCCAGGCTTTATATTTTTTATCATTGTCCACAATTGATCAGCTTCACCCTCCATACAGTAAGCATCTAGAAGAACCTTCTCTTTTTTAGAACATTGAAGGATAGAGAAGATCTTCTCAATGGATTTGATTTATTGTTCGGAGATTGAGGGATTAGATGACCCATTAAATGTAGGAGGCCTCTGTCTCATAAAGCTATAAATTATGGCCTATTATTTATTAGGGGGGTTTGGAAGTTCCTCTTGATCGATGTTTCTATTCAAAACTTGATTTAATTGAGAGAGTATCATGACAATATTTTTTATTCCTACTCCCATCAGATTGGGAATCTCATTAGAATAGTCATCACATTGATCGTCTCATCATTTTTTAGATCCAGTCCTTCTATTACCATCCATTGGTAAAATAAAAGGATATTTATTGGTAAAACATAAAGGGGAATCTAATGAAAAGAGGGATAAGTTATAAATTACATTTATTTCTTTAACATATGAATTTATAGGCTTCAATCTATGTTATCTGTGATCTACTTCCCAACATATATTCTTAGGGGCATTTTTTTATTCCCTTAATAATGGTTCATACTAAGATTATAAATTTACCAAATCATATCCCATGAGATTGTCGAACCAAGAGTGCATAAAGGCCAATTTTCGGGCAGCATTTCCCATTTGAATCTATATCAAAGTGGTGTTTTCGGGTTTTACCCCTAGATACATATGTTACAGAGCCACCTCTACTTGTTTATATAAAGACAGGGATTTATTTTCTTGAAAAACCACTTAATCTATACTCACAAAAATTTAGGGAAGTTTTTATTATACTTAGCCTTATCCCTAAGTCTTTCACTAGGGTTTTCTAATCCAAATTCCAAAAATAACTAAACCTCTATTTGATACCAACTATAACAACCATACTCTTTATTACATATTTAAACATGATTTATTTCAAAAACATACACTTAAGACAACTCTGAGGATAGAGATATATAGTGTCTTGGGAAATTAAGAGCATTACATAACAACCTAAAACATAAAATACAACATCTTTATTGAAAAATTATTTTACATGACCACAACATTCCTTTATACTTTTCATTTCATGGGATAACATAAGGATATATATAAGAAAAGGGTGAGCAAAAAATCCTAGTAAGTGAGTAAACAAAGCATAACATGAAGAATAAAATACATGTTAGGTAATAGGCATATCAATGGAGCATAATAGAAACATGAACATAAAGGCATGATATAGCATGATTATCATAACACAAAGATTTTGAAACAACATTTAACATGATATTAGCATGAGCCAAGGCTCGTTGCACATGGATCATGATTAAACCCTAATTACACTTGAATTTTCATGAGTAAACCCTAATTTCACTATAACTATCATGATTAAACCCTCATTTCACATGGAGTATCATGATACTAAACATTACCCAATTCATGGGAGTGCTATCAGGGTACACCCTTTATAAACATTTCATTTCATGCATAAGTGTGCCACATGGATCATATAACATGGAATCATTCAAAAAAATATGTTATGCCATGATTAAAGAATGTGGAATAAATACATGTAAGTAAAATTAAATATGTATATGTGTATAAATTTGAATACCCTTTATAGATAAATGGGTATGGTATTCACTACACAATGATTTTGGCATGGAAAATCGCGGTGCAATTTCTGCAGCATAACGACATGACATAATAATTTATAAAAATGGTTGATGAGAGAAAAGGGATATATCACCACATTTAAATGAAATTGATATTAAAAGGTTCATATAGATACATATCCCCACACATGAAATTTTTAAATAGAAGGCATAACATTATAAAGAAACTTGAATAAAGAGGAGAAAGGGAATAACTCTTATGAAATTTCATCATGGTAATGGGTGTAATGGGAGGGATTAATGAGAGAGAAAGAGGTCTATAATAGTTAAAAAATATGGAGGTAATTATGGTGGATGTGAGAAATCATACCCCAACATTTTTAATTGAAATTACAAGGGTATAACAACATAAAGAAACTTGGACAAAAGTGATAAAGGAAGAAATCCCTTACTTGGAAGTGTGATCCCAAAGGCTTAGGAGAGGATTGAGAGAGCCTTTTGGGAGATTTTTGTGCCTTGGGATGATTATAGAGAGAGTAGAGAAGAGTAGGGACATGATAAAAGGGTTTTTACTTAAGAGAAGTGGGAGCTTGGGTGGGTTTATATAGGAAAATAGGGGGAATTCTTTAATATTTCACAAACTTAGGTTTTAGAATCTATATAATTAAATATTTAAAACCAAAAACCAACCCATAGTTTTTTCACATGTATTTTTCCAAAGGGGAGTGAAAAAAATTATTTTATAAGGAAAATGGCCTAACTTATTAAAATATCAGGCTTGCTTATGTGGAGGTGAGTCACACTCTCAAGGAAATCCTTTTCAAATGTTAAAATATTTTATAAGTCTTGGATGGTCCACTAAGGCATCGTAAAATTAATAAAAAAATATAAAATCACATTATTTTAAATTTAAAACATATATTAGCCGAATAACCCTTTTATATTATTTTATTACATCACTATTGGGTCATTATGATGTCATAAAACACATTATATATTTACATGGTATTTAATTTTTACCCAAATATTCGACTGTCTCAGAAAATTATGAAGAATTAATTGTTAGATAATTTTGACATCATGAATCCAAAAATAATATTCATTTTATCTAAATAATTTTCTATGTATGTGAATTTTTTCTTTTAAAATAAAAACCAGCATTTATCAAAAAAAAATGGGTTTTGACAAAAACATTTTTCAAACCTTAATAAAAATTACAATTGTATTCATAAAACTTATACAATAATTTATATTTAATAAAAAGTAATTTAGTAATAATATTTTATTATAAATGTTATTTAATTCAAAAATCTATTAATTTATCAAAATATATTTCTTAATTTAATTGGAATAATAACTAAAAATGTTATTTGTGATTTAAAAATCATTTACAAAATAAAAATAATAAAATGAATGTATATTTTTTATACAAAAATAATGAATATAATCATAGTGATAGGGTATTGTTACATAACCTCTTATAACACCCACATAAGACCTAATGGTAATATGTGTGATGGTGACAGACTCTTGTAGAAACTCGAATAACATCCCTCGGGTTGTAATATCTATTAACTTCCACTTCTCCCATAGGCGGTTCCATTCAAGCTTAACATATTGAAGCTCAGCTTAGGCTTGGTCAAGAGATAAGTCCAGTGACGATACCTCCTTTTCAAGATCTTACAAATGGGATTCATATGGGGAAATTCTACTGGATGAGGTCATCACTTTGTTTGAGTAAATTGGATTTTTTAATAGCCTATATTTATACTAATTGTGTGATTGTTATTCAATGACTATATTAGAAACGGTAGAAATTCATAATGGTATTTTAAAATCCAAAAACATAAAACCAAGGAATTTAAAATGTTTTATATAACCCTTTTACATAATAATACATTTAATGAGATCAAGAGAAATTTTCATTAATAAAATTTTGGGTCGTTATAGATAGTTCCCTCCATATTGTCTTACGAGTTACATTGCAAGATGTTCTGGGTGTAACGCCTATCTAGGGTATCACCAGATGACTGTAGTCACATTATTCCAAGAGGTACCATCCAGAAGGGATGGACAATGTAGTTCCTTAGTGCTCTCGGGGAGGTACTATCCATTAGGGATGTCTAGTTCTTTGCGAGAGGTACCATCTAGCGAGGATAGATGGAGTAGTTCAAGGCTTACCTCCAGCTGGGTTGGGTAGTAGTCCTTATTGATAGTTTAGGGTTTAACTCTAGCTCGGCTGGGTAGTGGTCCCCAATGATAGTTTCGAGCTTACATCCAACTGGGCTGGGTAGTGGTCCCCGATGGAAGTTCTAGGCTTACCTCTAGGTGGGTTGGGCAGTGGTCCCTGATAGTAGTTCTGATTGGATCCCTCTAACTAAGTTGTGCATGGGTCCTTGATGACACTAGAGTAGAACCCTTTAGTCAGGGTGGGCATGGGTCCTTGACCTTGAGACACAGTATCTCCACTATGCATCTTAGTGGAGAGATGTGTTTTGATGTGACTTTGGACTTTCAATAAAGAGGGATGCTTTTCCCACCAAGACATATCATTGTGAAGCAAAATAAAACCATTGGGGTGAGACAGTTCCACCCAAAGTGAATAGTATCAAGGTGCAATGATTGATTCCCTTTGACTTGTAGTTCAGGGTAGATATGTGGGGTCCTAGGTATCAATGGTGGTTACTTATAGAACTGTTGGTTACACTTTTCCTCAGATGAGCTGTGATATAGCAATCCCCTTACTCTCTCATTTGGGATTCTTTAACTGAGCACATATATATCTTATTTCCACTACCCACTCCTTGTGTTTTGGTTTCCCTCTTCCAGGAGAGGAGAATATGTGTGGGGTATAACACATTCTTTCTGTGTCTATATTCTCATGGTTAGATGAGTATACTCTCCTACTATATGTAGTGAATACTTGAAGATAAGTTATTCTTCCTGCCATTTCTAGATCCCTATGTTTGGATGATCTTACTTCACTCTCTTGTTGGGTTAAGCTTCAATACTTTTAATGTACCTTGTCCTATATACTATTTTTTCTTTTCATATTATCTCTTACGGCCCCCCTTCACCTTTTTGGGGTATCCTACTGAGTATTTTTATACTCACTCCTACATGAGATTATCCCGCACGTGTCATGCCTTATGCAGATGATGAACAGGTTGATCGTGACTTCATAGGAGCATAGGTAAATGGGTTCTTGGACCATGTATGGTGGTCATAGCTTTGGATTCAAGAGTTGGGTCCTCGTAGCTATTTTACTTTTCAGTTACTACCAGGTTGTGGTGTTTTTCTAGTTGGGCATGTATTTTTTACACTTATTCCTTTTAGTTTACTATACTATACTTGTATTGTTTAGTGGTTCATGCATGTTTGGTATTCTTATAGTAGTGTTTCATCTTTTGTTCCTTTACATCTGTACTTTTTCATTGATTTGGATTTGTGTGTGTGTGTGCAGATTATTAGGCAATGGTCTCCTTGAGTTTGTTGTACCTTCAACGCTAGTCGCCACCCCCTAGCCAATGGAGGTGAGCTTGGGGTAGTTGTGGCTTAAGACCCGGCATGGGTTGGGTCATGGAATTATGTCCCAAGGAAACTGTATGATGTTTCTACGCATGATAATGAGTTTTTATGAAATGGGTTTTATTGGTTTTTATGTTATCACTTGACTAATGATTTCATTCTATATATCCCTTACTGATAATTTTTGTGCTCATACAAATTGTTTTTAAAAAACTATAGGATTCCTTATAATTTAAAAGGGAATTTAAGGTGACAATATAGATGAATCCATTTAGTTATATTATTTATTATTTTTTTAATGTTTTTTTCAGTGTATTTATGTTTTTGTCTAATTTTCTAGAACCTGTACTGGAAAAGGTCCTCGATTGTATAATGTACTTTGTATTTTCATTTATCTCTAATAAACAAAATAAACAACAGATTTTAGTACTAAATTCAGAAGTCCGGGTTTAGGTCTTTACGATTACGTTTCATTTTGAAAAGGAATTTAATACCTATTTTAATACAAGGAAACTTAACATTTTGTAATGAACCAACCATGATCAACCAGACATGTCACCCAAGATGGCCCACCACAAGGTGGAGATCAACCAAACAACCAAATAAGTCTCATGAATAACCAAATAATAGAAAACTGATAGAGTAAAACATGGAAGTAAAGTACAAAACAATGATAGAAATAAGGAAAATCCAAACAGGGATAAACCTAAAAGAAAAACTGAACAAGTGCAACAACGAATCTCCATGTGAAAATTTTTCACCCACATCCCAAATCCCTTCTAAGGTGATATCAAGCATGAGAAGCCACCATGCTATAATACACACTTTTCTTTAACTATAACCTAAAAAATCAAGGCTATAAACAACCAAAGTAAGAAATTAGTATGTGAGAACTAATGATTAGTAGGATACCAAAAAATAATCAATAAAAATTCATACATCATAAAACCATTAGTTCATGCTATAAAACAAACAAATTCATACAAAAATTTCCATATGAAAAACATATTGTAAAACATCCTTTGGATTATTTTCAAAACATTCCATATCCCAAGCCATGTGAATATGAATATTAATGAGATTGATAAATAGATTTAATTATTCAAAACAACTATATCCCAAAAGTTAACATGGTGAAAATATAAATCATGGTATACAAAAGTAACTAGGATAATACAATCCCATCCAGGAGCATCATATCCATTGGACCAAATCCATATGATAAATATATGAGTATATAACACAATATACACAAGTGAAACTGTCATGAATGAAAAATAATCAGGATCTAGCCTATAGAATACATTTTTCAACAAATAGTATGATTATAATCTAGTAGTAAGTTAATATTATGATATCATGTCCTTATATAGTATGTTGATATCAACCTTATTCACATGCCCTAGGATCCCAAATTTTCCCATTTTCTAATTTTTCACAAAATAAAAATAGGTGATAACATCATGTATGAATCATTACAGGGTTTTAGCCTATGTGAATACCTCACCCATGGTTACAAAATGATTCTATATATCATTTTTCCCTTAAAAAATATAAACATTACTCACAAATTCTATTAATATTTTCATAACCAATATATCACCAATCCCATGCATTAAATATATATTTTAAAATAAAAACAATTTATAAATATAAGTTTCATAAGCAAATCATAAATACTCCCATGCCTTGTAAACCTATTTTAGAAAAAAATATTATTTAGAACTCTAATAAAACAAAGAATGATAATAAATTTTCTTTAAAGAAATCCACTTTAGAAAAAAAATCTCAAATGGTATTATTGAAATATGAACTCGCATAAATTAATAAATCAACCAAAATTATTTTACAGGAACATCAAGTGTGTCAATGTTTAACTTGAATTTAAACACACACCTACAACAAACAAGGTTGAAAACACCCATCTGGAAAAAACCACTGATAATAAATAGAAACCTATAATAGAAAGTGAAATTCTACTCATGATGTCCAAGGATAAAAAAACTCCAACACTTCCCACTGATTTCACAATGGATAAAAAATAGAAATGTAGCAAACCCATATCAAGGGAATACCATGAAATCATAAGAAAATTATGTTTATATATTTTAAATAAATAAAAACACCAAGCGTTCTAGTTTTAATCACTTAAAACCCCAAGTTAATTACACCAATTAATTTTATTTTTCATCCATTCATATCTGATGAGCATTTAAAACTCTATTAATGGATTTAAAAACATCAAACAAGATAAAATAATTTAATTCCCATAATTTAAGAGATTTTAAAATGGTTTTAGAACATTACATGGTTGATCTATATAATAAGAAATAGAAAAAACCATTTTTTTATTTCTTTTTTTCCAAAAAAGAGCATTGTGTTAGGTTAATATGGTTTTACCCTTATCAATCAGATATCACATGAGGGTATTGACTTACACTTAAGTAGCTATTAAAGGGAATATATTACAATTATTCCAATCTTGTTTAAACTTAAACAACTCTACATTACCCTTACACTATTATGGATTACCCTTATGCAATTCTGGACTACCCTTATGCATGTATGGACTACACATACTCAAGTATGGAATTACCTTATTCATTTCTGAATTATACTCACACAAGTCTAGATTACACTTAACCAAGTCTTGAAATTGGGGATATAACCCTATGTGAGGCTGGGAATACTATATAATGACCCCGAACCTAGTATCCTAGAGTCAGTGATTTATTTATTACAATATAATAGATCAAGTGATCATCTCCAAAAGGACAGAATAGTTTATAATTCTTGTAAAACTACATAAATGGTTGATTATCACATTACATTTGAAAACATAAAATTCAACATAGTATTTTTTCAAGGAAATAATTATTTACTCTATAATAACCCTACATATCAATTATAATAAACTTACTAGAAACCTAGTGAAAAAATAAGGAATATTTGAGCTTAGATTATCAGTAAGGTCCTTGTAGCTATTTTACTTCTTAGTTACTACTAGGTTGTGGTATTTTTCTAGTTGGGAATGTATTTTTTCCACTTATTCCTTTTAGTTTACTATACCATACTTGTTCTGTTTAGTGGTTCATGCATGTTTGGTATACTCATAGCATTGTTTCATCTTTTGTTCCTTTCCATTTTCACTTTTGTATTGATTTGGATTTGTGTGTGTGTGTACAAATTATTAGGCAATGGTCTCCTCGAGTTTTTTGTTCCTTCAGCACTACTCATCACCCCCTAGACAATGGAGGTGAGCTTGGGGTAGTTACAGCTTGAGACCCGACATGGGTTGGGTCATGGGATTATGTCCCAAGGAAACTATATGATGTTTCTATGCATGATAATGATTTTTTATGAAATGGGTGTTATCAGTGTTTATGTTATCACTTGACTAATGATTTCATTCTATATATCCCTTACTGATATTTTATGTGCTCATACAAATTTTTTTAAAAAAAATATAGGATTACTTATAATTTAAAAGGTAATTTAAGGTGAAAATATAGATGAATCCATTTAGTTATATTAGTTATTTTTTTTTAATGTTTGTTTCAGTGTATGTAAGTTTTTGTCTAATTATCTAGAACCTGGACTGGAAAAGGTCCTCGATTGTAGAATGTACTGTGTATTTTCATTTATCTCTAATAAAAAAATACAAACAGATTTTAGTACTGAATCCGAAAGTTCGGGTTCAGGGCTTTACGATTACGTTTCATTTTGAAAGGGAATTTAATACCTATTTTAATACAAGGAAACTTAACATTTTGTAATTAACTAACCATGGTCAGCCAGACATGTCACCCAAGATGGACCACCACAAGGTAGAGATCAACCAAACAACCAAAGTGGTCTCATGAATAACCAAATAAGAGAAAACCAACAGAGTAAAACATGGAAGTAATGTACACAAAAATGATAGAAATAAGAAAAATCCTAAAATGGATAAACCTGAAAGAAAAACTGAACAAGTGCAACAATGAATCTCCATGTGAAAATTTTTCACCCACATCCCAAATCCCTTCTAATGTGATATCAAGCATGAGAAGACACCATGATATAATACACACTTCTCTTTAACTATAACCTAAAAAATAAAGGCTATAAACAACCAAAGTAATAAAGTAGTATGTGATAACTAATTATTAGTAGGATACCAAAAAAGAATCAATACAAATTCATACATCATGAAACCATTAGTTCATGCTACAAAACAAACAAATTCATACAAAAATTTCCATATGAAAAACATATTGTAAAACATCCTTTGGATTATTTTAAAAACATTATATATCCCAAGCCACATGAATATGAATATTACTGATATTGAAAAATAGAGGTAATTATTCAAAACAATCATATCCCAAAAGTAAACATGGAGAAAATATAAATCATGGTACAAAAAGTAACCAGGATAATACAATCCCATAGAGGAGCATCATATCCATTGGACCAAATCCATATGATAAACATATGAGTATATAAAATAATATACACAAGTGAAACTATTATGAATGAAAAATAATTAGGCTCTAGCCAGTAGAATACATTTGTCGACAAATAGTAGGATAATAATCTAGTAAGTGAATATTATGATATCACGTACCTCTATAGTATATTGATATCAACCTTATTCACATGCCCTCGGATCCCAAATTTTCCCATTTGATAATTTTTCACAAAATAAAAATAGGTGATAACATCATGCATGAATCATTACAGGGTTCTATCCTATGTGAATACCTCACCCATGGTTACAAAATGATTCTATGTATCATTTTTTCCTTATAAAATATAAAAATTACTCCCAAAATCTATAAATATTTTCATAACAAATATATCACCAATCCCATGCTTTGAATATATATTTTAAAATAAAAACAATTTATAAATATAAGTTTCACAAGCAAATCATAAACACTCCCATGCCTTGTAAATATATTTTAGAAAAAAAATATATTATTTTGGACTCTAATAAAACAAAAAATGATAATAAATTGTCTTTAAAGAAATCCACTTTAGAAAAAAATATCAAATGATATTATTGAAATATAAACTTACATAAATTAATAAATCAACCAAAATTATTTTACAGGAACATCAAGTATGCCAATGTTTAACTCGAATGTAAAGACACACCTACATCAGACAAAGTTGAATACACCCATCTGGAAAAAACCACTAATAATAAAGAGAAACCTATAATAGAAGGTGAAAGTCTACACATGATGTCCAAGGATAAAAAAACTCCAACACTTCCCATTGATTTTACAATGGATAAAAAATATAAATGAGGCAAACCCATCTCAAGGGAATACTATGAAATCATAAGAAACTTATGTTTATATATTTTAAATAAATAAAAACACCAATTGTTCTGATTTTCATCACTTAAGACCACAAATTAATTACACCACTTAATTTTATTTTTCATCCATTCATATCTGATGAGCATTTAAAACTCTATTAATGGAGTTAAAAACATAAAACAAGATAAAATAATTTAATTCCCATAATTTAATAGATTTTTAAAATGGTTTTAGAACATTACATGGTTGATGTGTATATAAGAAATAGAAAAAATCATTTTTTTATTTATTTTTTTCCAAAAAAGAGCATTTTGTTAGGTTAATATGGTTTTACCCTTATCAATCAGCTATCACATGAGGGTATTGACTTACACTTAAGTAGCCATTAAAGGGAATATATTACCATTATTCCAATCTTGTTTAACCTTAAACAACTCTGCATTACCCTTACACTATTATGGATTACCCTTATACAATTCTGGACTACCCTTATGCATGTAAGGACTACACATACTCAAGTATAGACTGCCCTTATTCATGTCTGAATTATACTCACACAAGTCCAGATTACACTTAACAAAGTCTTGAAATCGGGGATATAACCCTATGTGAGGCTGGGAATACCATATAATGACCTTGAACCTAGTATCCTAGAGTCAGTGATTTCTTTATTACAATATACTAGATTAAGTGATCATATCCCAAAGTAAATAATAGTTTAGAATTCTTTTAAAACTACATAAATGGTTGAATATCACATTACATTTGAAAACATAAAATTCAACATAGTATTTTTTTCAAGGAAATAATTATTTACACTATAATAACCCTACATATAAATTATAATACACTTACTAGAAACCTAGGGAAATAATAAGGAATATTTGAGCTTAGATTCTTAGTAAGGTAATGTGTAAAACAAAATCTAAATATGGAATGAATAAGATGTTAGGGTATAAATGATAATTTAACAATTCCATATAAATAATTATATGAGATCAAAAAATAACCTTTTATACGATATCTAATTAAATAATCATGTGGAAATCAATAAATAATTTCATTATTATGGAATACATAATTTTGGACACATGATACTTACCATCAAGGCCTCATGCCAAAAAATCTAAAAATATCATCCAGGCCTTGTGCCAAGAAATCTACCTAAAAGATTAATACCATAGCCAAATACCCAGTATATTTTTTCTCATGATACCTATCTATGCATATTGGGGCTATTTAATTTTGGGCCCCACCCATCACTAAATTATTCCAATGTATTCCTCACATGAATAAACAATAAAACTTAATTAACATGACATAAAAATCAAGAACTATCCATATTGAAGAAATAGAATTTGAAAATTCAATACTTTCCCCAACCAAACTAATCATGAACCATCCAAATAAATATGGTGTATAGTATCATTAGATTATATCCTCAGTAAATAATAGGATTTAACAATGAATGTTGAAACGTATGAAAATAATTTAAATTATATATGGAAAATTTCCTGACGAAAATACATTTTCACTTTGAAATAACATATCTAAAAATTTCCCAAACATTAAAGAAGAAATATTATTTGAAATTAAAATTTTTAACATGTAAACTATGCTTCAAAACATTTATCTATCATTATGGTAGGAAATTCCCCTCATTCCATAAAAAACATTTCTTTCACACTTTTGTAAAAATAAAGTCACAAGTACCTCCTTTAGAAAATGATAAGAATATTCCTTTTTAAAAATTTTAAAAAAATTAAAAAATATGTAAAAATGAATTTAAGAAGTCATTTAATAATATAAAAATCATTTATGAAAATATATTTTTAAAATATGGACATGGAAGAGAAAGATTCACAACCGAACAGAAAAACATGGTCAGTTTTCACTAAAAATATGATTTTGGTACCATGAGTGCCTAAATAGAGGAATATGAAATAAAAACATTTCATTTTCCAAAATAACTAGATTATAATAAAATAAATTACATATAAAATATAAATATCAAATAATTATCTCAATGGATACTTAAACATAAACAATCTAAAATTTTGATGAGATTGAGAAACAAACCATTACCTTATGTTTGACTTCCTTAGTATGTGTACAAACCACATAAATAATAAATATAGATTTTATTTTAATATATTATATAACCATAATTATATATTTAATACCATATATTATTTACTTATAATCTTGTATCACACGTTTATTAACAATTCTTTGTTAATATAACGGTTTCTGGTAATAACTACTTCATTTTACATGTATGGTTTGGTATGGTAGTTTTCATCCTTGTAATATGATCATGGTTACATAAAATTGAGAGTTTTAATAATGATATAAACATAATATATATTCATTATGTATATATTTATACTATTCCAAAAAAATCTATAGAAAGAAAAATGAATTACATCATTCATGGAGATAGTAGGTCATACGTACACATGAATGTTGTGTTCACTTTTTGAAAGATTGAAAAAAAATAAATTTTAATAATAATTCACCTTCAAAAAATAATTAATATTTTATTTAAATCATATATAAACATTATATATATCATAATAACCATCTATACAATATGGTGATAAAAAACGAATTGTATCGCTATGTGGAGATGGTAAGTCCTACGTACACATGAGAGATACTTTCACTTCCCATTTTATGGGAAAGACGGTGGGTAATAGTGTTTTCATAATTATAATAAAATTTTAGTATATTTAGAATAACTATGATATATTTTTTATAAATACCATATATTTATAGGGGTAAAATAATAAATAAAAATAAAGTTATTGGTTAATACGATTACATCATCTTTGAATGAACTCCTTTAGATATCATATTAAGGACCCCAGGTTTTTTCTTTTGGAAGTACCAATACCTATAAAATGTGGATAATGATGTTTCTAAGATAAATTTTCAATGAGGTTTCTTTCTAGGTTACTCAATGTGGTGTGAAGAAGAGAGGGAATGAGTTTCCTTTTTTAAGGGTGGGAAAGAACACACTTCGAATTACATAATGTATTAAAATATATCTAAATAATTATTAATAAAAATGCTTAAAAATATCCATATATTTTAATATAATATATTATATGGTATAAATGTAATAAAAAAATAAAATTTGGATAGTTTATGTGTTAATTTAAATGTTACCTTTTGGTTTAACCCATTAGTTAACATATTTAAACCATAACCAAGGTAACATATTTCTCAATATTAAGGGGTTATAATTTTACTTATAAGCTGAAAATTTTCACATAAATGGATAAGGTATGAAATTTTAGACCATTTCATATCCCACAATTCATATTTTAATATTTTAATGATTTTTAAATAATTTAATAAAATATTCTTTTCATAAAATATCATTACTGTCAATTTTGACACTACTCATTTATTTTGACTTAAAAGACATAAATTAAAATTTTGAATACTAATATAATCTTTCAAAATGATAATAATATTTCATAACCGTCTAAAAAATTTGTTTAACACTATAAATCATTCAAATTATATCACTTTTTATATTTTTAAAATTATTTATTTGAATTTTCTATTAATTGAAGAAATATTGTGTCGATGTTGTATAAGAATTTAAAGTAATTATATAATTAATAAAAATTAGAAATAAATTTTATTCATGAAATTTATTTCATTATTCTCAATATATACATTTATATTCATTCATATATTTCTTTTTCCCCTATGTGGACACATGATATATTTTTAAAAGTAAGAGAGTGACATTTTGTGTTTTCCATTACATTAAATATTATATAGGTCATTTTCATGGAAAAATATACCTTAAAACATAAAATTTCAAGAATAAGGTGATAATGGTCAAATTAACTTCATCAAATATGAATTAATATGTAAAATAGGGATATTAACACTTATTTTTAACATAGAATAACCTGATTTACCCTTTACCAAGGTGATAGATTTTACCATGGCTAATTTTCATAATGCCAAAAAATAAAAGGGACCTATTTACCAAATCAGAACCTCTTGATTCCAAATATTGAATCCATTTTATAGAACTAAATACCTATTAGTTTAATAAATTAATTTTAAAATAATTTTTGAAAATGAGACGAAAACTGCTTTTAGAATAATAAATTTGTTAAGCATAAAACCAGATTTATTCATATGCCATGTATTGTAAAAATATTATATGAGTGTTAAAAATATTACTAGATATATAATATATATATTTCATTTAAATAATTCACCAATATTCACTAATTTTATTTATTAATATTAAAACAAGTTGTATACATAAATACAATTTTTCAAAAAAAACAATCTTTTAACTTCAAATGGTTTTTATTTTCATTTATTATCAACTGATAATTGATGAATTTATTTTATAAAAGTTTAAACCATAAATTTTTTATAATTTTATTATTCAAATTTATACACATAGATTTAATGGATAGGTTATAATGTTCGTATAATATTTTAATAGTAGATCATGGTTTTTTTAAACTCATTGTTGTGTTTGATGCAATATATCAAAGAAGTCAAATATATTAAAGAGAAATATGTTATAAAATCCTAGGGTGTTATACCCCACTTAAAATGAATTTATCCAAAAAAAATTATTTATATAAAAATATATCAGTATATATCTACCTCATCACATCCTTGGGTTCTTACCTAGATTCCTCTAATATATGGTTTCACCATAAAACTTTGACCAGGTGAGTGGCCTTGTTTTGTTGAACATTCTCCCTACAATCTAGAATCTCTACCATTTGATCCCTATAAGATTGATATTACTTAATTTGTATGACCAATAAGTTTAGTACATGTGAAGGGTTTGGTATTTACTTCCTCTAGAGAGATAAGTGGAGCACATCATGAACATAGAGATATTTGGTGGAGGCAGCAACTGGTAAGCTACTATGACGACATGATCAAGAACTTTTGAAGGGGAAAACATAAATAAGGTTCATCATTCCCTTATTTATTAATCTCATTACCTTATTTTAGAAATATAATCATAGTAATAACTTTTCACCAACTTCAAACTCTAGATATTTTCAATTATTATCATCCTAACTTATCTATTGACTCTAAGAAGACCTTATGTGTTGTTGAATGGATCTATCCTTCTCTACCATTTCCTCAGGTTGGGTAGGTCCCAATATCTTTATTTATCCAAATTCATTATAGCATGTTGGAGTTCTACACTTCTTAATATAGAGGGCTTCATAAGTATCCATATGAATTCTCTATTGAATGTTATTATTATAAGAAAGTTCCACCAAGATCCCAACTAACATCAATGTTCATATATAAATATTCCAACATAAAATATAAATTTTTAATAGTCCTCTCATATTGAACATATGTTTGAGGATTATTATTAATACTAAAATTCAATTTCGTTTCAAAAGTCTACTAAACTCTTCACCAAAACATCAAGGTAAACCTCATATCCTGATCAGATACAATTGAGAGTAGTACTCCATGAAATCTTACCAATTCCTTAATTTTTATTATAGTAATATTATCAATAGGTAAATCTTCTAAAATATAAATTAGGGGTGCTTAATTTTTAATTTTATTGACTATATACCATATAACATTATTCCCCTAATATTTTTTGGGTATTTAAAAGACAAAATCCATAGAGATGTATTCCCATTTCGATTATGGTATTGGTAAAGGACGTAACATCCACATAGAAATTTTTCTCTCTTCTTTAACATGATGACATAACAAGAACCATGAAACATGTTCTACAGTAACTCTATTTATGTTTTACCATAAAAAATACACTTTCAATTCCTTATACATCTCTTTACTTCCAAGATTAGTAGATAATGATGAACTATGATCATACAAGTGTGAAGTATCCATCCAACTCAACAAATCTGTTGTTTTCGGTTACTATGGTTCATCTCGGAAATTGATCAATAACATTTCTCTTGGGAGGATCCATCAATATACACTCACTTGAAATTATATGATAGTAGAAAGAAACTTTCTAAATCTATAATTCACACTTTTAAAATTTATCATACAACTTATCCTTCTTCAGGGTCTTGATCACAATTCTCAAAATTTATTCATGTTATTCCTTAATCTTTGATTATATATGAATATCATCTATAAATACTAGGGTATTCCATGTACTAGAATGTTTTATCATATATAATCAACCAAATATTTTAGGGTTTATTACCCTAATAATAATTTGTTCCAAATACAAATCCACTTATAGTATCCATACGTAGATATATTTCTTCGAAAACTAGATAATTTCTAGCTTACTGAAACTTCAGGATTCTTTCCTAAACATAAATTTATCCTACAATCGATTCATATGGTTATATTCCCTTATCTATGTTTTCTTAAATCCAATTCCCAAGGTTTAAACTAAACATTCTCTGATACTAATAGTAAATATCCTAGCCCAAGTTTCCCAATGTTAGTGATTACTTTATTACATTAGTAATAGATACAATCAATAACATCCCAAATAATTGAATAGTTTAGCAGTCTTGGAAAGCTACATACATTATTGAAACTCATATTACATTTGAAAACATGAAATACAATATTGTATTTTCATCAATTATATCATTGTTTCCTATATAATAACCTTACATATCAATCATATTACACTTCCCAGAATCCTATGGGAAAAAAAGAAAATTGTGATCCCACATGATTAGTAAGGGTATGTTTACAGTGTAAGATAAATAAGGCATAGATAATATGTTATGGGATAAATGTTAATAAAATATTTCCATAAAACTAATCAAATGAGATCAGAACATAAACATGGATATCAGAACTAACCAAATGATCACATTGTAATTAATAACTTATTTGATATTGATGGGATACATAATGTTGAGAATTTGAAGCTTAACATTGAGGCCTCCTTCCAAGACATCTAAAAATACCATCAAGTCCTTATGCCAAGATATCTATATAAATGTATAAGGCCCCATCCAAATACCCAATCATGTTTTTCTTATAATACCTACTGATTCATAAAGGGGATATGAAATTATAGGCCTCACCTATAATATAGTAAGTCTAATTCATTCCTCATAATCATAAACAACACAATATAATTAACATTCCTTAAAAATCAGTAATTTTCTATATTAGAAGAACTGGAATAAGGAAAATCAATGAATTACCCAGTAAAAATGGTCATGAACCATCCAAATAACTATATTTTATAGTTTCATTTGAGTATATCCTCAGTAAATTGTTATATTTTTAAATGGATTTTGACATAAAAGAAAATACTTTAAAAAGACTATTGGGATATTTCTTGGGGGAAATACCCATTCACATTAAAATAATTTATCAAATAATTCCCAAAAAATAAAATAAAATTATGTAATTTGAAAATAACCATGTAAAATTGTAAAGGAATCCTCAAATCGTTGAGTTTTCATGAAAGTGGGAAACTTTGTTCATGCTGTAAAAAAATTCCTTTCATACTTTTGTAAAAATAAAGTCAAAAGTACCTCATTCTGATAATGAAAAGAGGATTCCTTTTGAAACATTTTAAAAAATGAATTTAAAAAATCATTGTAGAATAGTAAAATAATTCTTGAAAAAAAATTTAGGAAATATGAAAATATAAGCGAAAGATTCATGACCAAGTATAAAAATAGGGTCAGTTTTCCTTAAAAACATGATATTGGTACCTTGAGTACTTAAAGAGAGGAATATGAAAGGATAAAATGTAATTTATATAAATAAATATATGATAAGAAACTAATTTTTCAATATAAAATGATCAAATAACTATCCCAACTAGGACATAAACATAAAAAATTTCAAATATTGATGAGATTGTGAAATAAATCATTATTATAGGTTCGACTTCTTCAATATGTGTATGAACCTCTTATATAATAAATATTGATTTATTAAATTTATTAAAAAAATATAATGATATATATATTATACCTAATATTATTTACTTATAATCTTTTATCATCCTTTTATTGATAAATCCTTGTAAATATTATTATTATGGGTAATAACTGCTTTATTTTACATGTATGTTTTGATTTAGTAGTTTTTGTCCTTGTAATTTGATCATGGATCCATAATATTAAGAATTTTAATTATTATATAAATATAATATAAATTATTTATATAAGTATTTATAGTAATACATAAAATTTAGAGATCAAAAAAGAATTGAACCATTCATAGAGATGGTACGTCGTGTGTACGTATGAATGTTTTTTTCACTTTTTGGTAGCTAGAAAAAAAGAAAGGTAAATAATAATTCAAATTCATATAAATGTTATTATTTTATATTAATCATATAAAAACATTATACCCATTATAATAAACATCCATAAAAGACGATGATGAAAAATAAATTGTATTGATATGTGGAGATGGTAAGTCGTACATATGAATGGGTGATACTTTCACTTTCTAGTTGATGTGAAATAGGTTGGGTAATTGTGTTATATTAATCATAATAACATTTTAGTATATTTATGATACTGAATTTTTTATTTTATTATACATAACATATATTTAGGGTAGGTAAATAAATAAATAAAAATAAAGTGATTGGCTAAGAAGATTACCGCTTCTTTGAAACAAATTCATTTGATCTCCTCTAAAGGACCATAGTGATGGGCTTTTGAAAATAAAAAACCCTCTAGAATGTTTCTAAGGATGTTTAGAACAAAAATTTCTAGGTATGGGTCAAGCTATAAAGCTTAATGTGGTGTAAAGAAGAGAACGAATGGGTGTCCTTTTATAATGGAGGGAGAGAACACATTGGAATTAAGAAAATATTAAAATATAACTAAGTATTTCTAAATAAAAATGCATCAAAATTGATATATATTCAAATAAAAGGTTATATATGGTTGAAATATCATCAACCAATAAAATTTGGATAGGTTGAAATGGTATTTTAAGCCTTATATTTTTGTTTAACCCCTTAATTAACCTATTTTTACCTTAACAATAGTAACATATTTTTTTCTCTTAAGTGGTTATAATTTTACTTATAAGGTGAATTTTGTCTTATAAATGGATAAATTATGATATTTTAGACTATATATTATCCCCTATATCCTATTTAAATATTTTAAATTTTAAAAAAAATTAAATATTTTTAAAAAATATTATTATCATAAAATATCAATATTATCAATTTTGACACTATTAATTAATTTAACATAAAATACATAAAGAAAATGTTGGAGTTTTAGACTAATAATTTAAAATAACACAAATATGTAACAATTATCTATGAAATTCTTATAACACTATAACTCATTCAAAATATATCACTTTAAATATTTTAAAAAATAATAATTTTATTGTTCTATTAATTGAAGAAATACTACCTCAGTGTTTCATAAGAATTTAATTTATTATATAATTAAAAAAATTATAAAAAAAATTCCATTATGAAAATAATTTCATTATTATAAAAATACACATATCGATTCATTCATAACACGATTTTTTTCCTATGTGGAAACATAATATATTTTTAAATGAAAGAGAGTGGCATTTTATATTTTTCATTTCTTTAAATATTAAATAGGTAATTTTTAGGGACACATTTCCCTTAAACAATTAAATTTAGAGGCTAATATTATAAGGGTAGAATTACCCTCCTCCAATAAGAATTATTATGCAAAATGGTGACCTAAACACTTTGTTTTAATATACGTTAACCCGATTTACCCTTTATCAAAGTGAAATTTTTTACCATAGTTACTTTTCATAATGCCTATAAATAAAAGGGACCTATAACAACCCAGTATTAATGTACATCAACATTAAATCATTTTTTGGAGTACATAAAACATTACATGAACAGAAACCCAAAGATCGTATTAGTTTAGTGCCTTATGAAACATAGATACATAAACACTCATACATGAGTGAGCTACATTATTTCCCAATAGGTTCTCAGAGACTAGAACTCATCATAGACATATTATACATAAAATATTTCTTCATAACATGGGGAATGAAACATAAAAAAGGGGTGATATCAGACGCTTAGTAAGGTTAAAAAAGGGATATATATAAGCATAAACATAAGCATGTGGGTATGATAACATGATCATGACATTAGAAGATCATACCATTCATATTAAATACTATAAACATGAATCATGGAATAAAGGATAGGAGTTCATAATTCATTAATCATAACGAAATCAAGAGCATAATCCATGAAATCCTAACATAGTATTAAGACATGGAATTGTGGAATACACATAAACATGTAATATCATTCCCTATAAGTTAATACACATTACTAGAACTTATTAGGGAACTTCATGGGGAATAAACCTATTGGGAAGGACACACCACCATCCCTGGTCATAGTCTTTTCCATATAAGGGATCAGGCTTCCCCATCTTCTCATAGTGGATCGGGTTTCCCCATAATCATATCTTTATGGGGACTACATTTACTGGGTGGGACAAACCATCATCCCCAGTCGTAGTCCTTTCCTTGTAATGGATTAGGTTTACCCATATTCACACAGTGAATCAATCTCGTTGACTTGATTCCCATAATTGTTGCATGAGATATAAATCTTTACCCAATGCATTGGATGAAGATTTATGTCCCACCCATCTAATAGTAAAATTATTTATACATGTTCCACAAGATAATAAAACATTCATCATATCAAGACCCATAAAAAGATATGGGTTTCATAAACATCCTATCAAAACCCATGAAATGAAATTGGTTTCATTAACATGTAATCATATCTTAACCTATGGAAAAATATATGTTTAATAATAATTTCATCAAAGCATAACCGTCAAAAATAATCAGGTTTCATAAGAAAAATGTAATGACTTAGATTTTTCAAAAATTATTTTTAAATAATACATGGATTAATTATCAAGACCAGTCACTGAGATGATATGATATTTAGAAACCATGTGTGATAGTAATAAATGTTTTGAATATATTAAATATATTAAATAGCATGTGCACACGGTTTTCCTGATAAAGTAGAGTAAAATATAAACCTTTCCCTGAATCTGAAATTTGAGGGCACTGTTGCATTTAGAGTAGTGACTTTTCCCTAGGCGTAACCTAACATTGGTCGATGTGGGTCACTTTTGAAAAATTTATTACATGCGTGAGAGGTATAAAATAATTTAATGAAATTATTTTAATCTATTGTATTAACACAGTGATGGGTGGATCTTTAAATATATCTTTTGATAGAAATATAGGGTTATTCTCATAACCCTGGGGATGTCAGATGATCATTGGAGAGTGAGATCTAGATAATCCTCCTAGATGAATGGCAATGGATCATGGATCGATGATCAACACACAAACAATTTGATATATCTTATCTAAGAAAATGATGTCAATCATTCTTCATCACTGATTGAACTGAATTGAGGTAGGGTGTGTGTTTTAATTTTATTTATTCTCTGGTCTTTATTCATATGATGAACCTGAATCAATCGACAAATGGATTGATTCACAGATTCTGTGTATTGTAGGTTGGGGTTATATTTGCATAGTTTTGATGGGAGATTAATCATCATGATTATTTGTTTTATTTGATTGTTATTCTAATAGTGAAGGACCTATATCGGTATGAATCGATCAAGGTTCATTCCTCCCTTTGGTTATTTTTCTTTTCTCCCCCCCCCCCAGTTCATCATTCATCATGGGCATTCTTTGCTTGGCCCACAACTCGACATATCCTAATCAATCTGTCATTGAGCGCCTGGTTCTTATCACAACAATCCTGTAAGAACCCGGTTCTTATTCTTGAGGTATGGGTTTCTTCTTTTCCTTTTTCCTTAGAGTTTTCGAGATAATAAGGAAAATGGGGAAAAATTCCAAAATTTGTGGGTACATGTTGTGTACTTTTCCACACGTCATGTACTTTGGCCGTGTGGGATGAGTATAAAAGGTGTGTAGGCTTGTCGACGATGAAGGGTGTAAGAAAACTGACAACACACAGTGTACTTAGTATATACACGTCGTGTAATCACTCGGCAGTGCACGCCATGTACTTGGAAATACACGTTGTGTAATCAAGTCGACTTATGAACAGTGAGGAGGTGGAAGGTGGCCACTAGAGGAATTTTAACACCTTAAGCTTTCATAGTACGTTTCTCTTTGAATAATTTAACATCTTGGATTGTACGCAACTTCAAGATTCTAACACACCGCGACCAATCAAACTAGCCGTTATGAATAGTAATACCCACTTTTTGAAATTTTATAAATTTTATCTTTCAAAATGGACTTCATTTTTGGATTTTGAATATCGAAATTATCTTATGGTGATTTTTTGGTATTTTTCTGAAAACTTTCAATTTTTAATGAATAGTGAAATACACTGAGTTATAGTTTAAAACCGAATTTTTATTTAAATAATTATTTATTTTATTTAAATTTATTTTAGGTCAAAATAGATACATAATACCTATATATTTTCAATGTAATTCATTGAAGTCATTTTATAATAATTTTAGATATATAAGAATTTTATTAAACTTTTTAACCGTCTTTTACCCACCTCCTAAGTGCATTCGAAAATTTCAATAAAACTTAATTTTACCACTTCTATGAATTGAATTTCAAAAATCAGAGAGACACGGTTGATAATAGTAAGTAAAATGTGGTTCAATAAGATAAATATAATTTTTGGTGAATAGTAACTTTTGACTTTTATTTACCACGGTTAAAAGTAAATAGGGTAATTAAGGGTAAAAATGATTTTATTATTACCCTAACACATGTCCTAATTCTATTATAAAAGTGTAATTCGACCAAACAAAACCTTAGGAGTAATATATGATCCTTTAGGTCTACATGGATTAGATTAGGACATTTATTATTATTTAATTCAAAGAAGAGTTAAAAGTGTTAAATTCAAAGCTTAATAAATAAACCATTTTTAATATAGGGTTATACATAATATAAATTCGATTACAAATATTCATTAGAAATATAAAAATATTTCCTACATAATGGTATTTTATTTATATTTTTTATACATAAATAATTTAATTGATTTATAACACAATGATGAGGCAGTAATTACCTAATTAATTAAATATTAAAACATTTGATATTATAAATATCAAAATAAATAAAATTTGAGACTCTTTATTAATTACACTAATTTTATAGGTTAATATGAAATTTTAGGGTTGGTTAGATGAGTTTTTTTTGAAGTAATAATGTTGTTATAAATTTAGCAAAAAAATACCAAATAGTGTCAAAATTGACATAAAAGAGTTTTTAAAAAAAATATTATATTATTAATTGATATTTTATTCCTAAAAATATAAGGTTCAGCCAAAAGACTTATATAATTATAGGTGTATCACTAATGAACCACTTAGGGTTCGCTCAGAATTATATAGTAAGTTTATTAACCATATAATATAAAAATACAAAGAGACATGGTAAATGTCAAACTATTTAACTAAGAGTTAAATCTAAAAGATAAGGTTAATATAGTGACTCAAACCCATCTAAAACCTATTGGTTGAGTGGTTTTTGACCCATACCCACCTTATACTTTAAATAATCCATTTTTGAGCCATTATAAACCGAAAATGATTTTATTATAAAATAATATTTCTAGATTTTCCAAAGGTGACCCTCACCCCTCTTATAAATGGGAACTCCTCATTATCTCTAATTCACACCTTCAAAGCCATTTGTCTCGGCCAAACCCTGCCCAAATACCCTCTAAACTGTCCTACCTTCATCCTAGAGGCCTTCCTTTAGTCAAAAATCCAACCTAAGGAGCCCTTTTGATCAAATCAAAAGGAAGAACCTGAAGAAGAGGTAAATATTTCATCACCTCTTTCAAGTTCCTTTCTTCTTCCACTTCCTCTTTCTTTGTTATTTTTATTCTAAAATAATAAATACAGTATCTTATATATACTATGATGTTATTATAAAAATGGTACAACCATATTCATTATTCTATCCATCTTTTCAATGACTTGTCACCATACGTGCGTATGTACGGCTTACCATCTCCACGTCGCGGTGTAATTGTTATTCAATACATTATTATTTGGATGGGTATAATACTGATGTTTAATTTATTTAAATAATAAATATAACATGGTAATGATTCTGTATATATGATATACCATCTAATTATATATTATTTTAATATCAAAAGAATGATATTGTCGCTCGTGCGTACGTACGGATTACCGTCTCCACGAACATGATGAGATTCATTCCCCATCGTATCCATTCAAAAATAATTTTCATTTGATGATTAAAAATAATGTTTATAGACTTGATATCATTCTGGATATGAATAAGATTCATCCGTTAACACCCGAAACGACGATAATACTAAGATATTATTAACAAAGCAATGTTAAAAGATCATATATGATATCATATTAATGTATATGATTCTTGTATAATTTAATAACAATTATTTCACCATTATAAATGAGTTTAACCCACCCTCTACCAAGTAAAAGTACAAAGTAAGGGGTTTCTTATCTCACTATTAATTCTGTCAGATTCCCATTGTTCACCACTTATTTATTGGATGTGGTGTATTGTGTACTGTCATTTGATATATATTATCATGATTATATTTATATTCATGGTATTATGTGATTAATTTGGTGGTTATTATCTTTTATTCATATGACTCGATTGATTACAACGAAGGGTTTTTCATCTCACTTTTTATTCCCGTGAGATTCATGCTATATTGGACACTATTTCTTTTTTCTGGCGTATGTATTGTCCATGATTGTATTATTGGTGTAATATAATATAATTTATGGGTATTTACATCTTCATTTTATTATTCTTCTTTCATGGGTTTTATTTTTCATAAGTAACCAAATCGGTAAGGGAATTTCAAATTTCAATTTCCACTCAGTGGGCTTTATGCATACTTCATTGATTATTTTAATCTAAGATTTTGTGTGGAATCAATATTTATTATTTATGTATTAATTTACACTCCCCTTTTTGTGGATATAAATTTTATACACATAATTACTCCATTTATAATTTCTCATGTCATTGATATAAACTTGATCTTAACTCAATTTTCATTCATTGAGTTAAACATCCAAGTCATTGGTGTTGTTTTTACAAGAATATGTGTGAATGTACTCTAATTTATATACACTGAATATCCAATAATATTGAGTGTGTTTATATTTTTCACACATAATTATGTCATTGATTTATCCTTTACCTAAGGATACTATCTTTATAAGGGATTTCATCTCAATTTACTTTCCTTTGAGACTTATTTGTTGTTATGCACCAATTCACTTTTATATGGTGTATATAATGTCCTTTAACATAGTATATCATGAAATAAATCATTATCAAGATATTATAAAGTTTTTATTACCTCAATTATTTGTATTCAAGAATATCTCATTTGGTTAGGAACTCTAACTAAAATATCATTTTAAATATTTTAAAAATTTATTTTTCTAAATCTTTCTCATTAATGTCCATGTTTTAAAAATGGTTTTAAGGATTTATTTATATGGAAATTAATGTTTTAAAATTAAATTTCCTTTTAAATGTTTCAAATTGGTATGGGACACTTTGATTCAAAAATCTATTTTTAAATGGCTTCTTGAAAAATAGTGTGACTTTAAAATTATTTCAAGAAAAAGGGTGATATTTATCTCAAATAGTTTTGATGATTATTTTCATCTACATCAATATCCTTCATTATTCTCGATTGAGGTTAATCTGTTACAATAAAAGCTTCCATATTGTATTGAATGAGTTATGTTTGACTGTGGATGTGCTATTTTTATACCATTCATGGTTTGTGGATAAAGTATTGACATTTCATATGCTAGTTTTAATACAAATGTTTATGTTATGTTTCAAACTTTTCATATGAGGAATGCATTGGAATTAGTAAGTGACTGGTGGTGCCCACTATAGCTCCTTGATGCATCAGTAGGTTTCATGAGACAAACTAGTGTCTTGGCACAAGGCCTAGACAAAATCTTATTTTTAGTCTTGGCACAAGGCCTTGACTATGTGGTTATGAAAGTCTGGCATTATGAATGTCATCATTATGAAAGTGGCTATTGATATTGCATGTGATTATTCGACTAGTAGAATATCCATGTGAATAAGTAAATGGAATTATTTTATTTTATCTTTTCCATATTATGTTGAAGTTCAAGTTTAAAAGGATTTTGTTTTAGTCTTATACATTGCCTTAAATTTTTATGCTTATTTATGAAAGTTTCTGCTATATTGTTATCCTTACTGAGCATCTAAGTTCACCCCTTTCTATGTTTTATTTTTCCTAGGATGCGAAGAAGTATATTATGACTGACCTTCAAGGATATTCTATGGGATCTCAGTGTTGTCTATGGAAACAATGTTGTTGTAGTTTTCCATTTTATGATGTAATGTAAAACTTATGAATGAATCTAGTAATTCCAAGGCTACTAAACTAATTGATCTTTTGAGACTTGATCTTTTGTGATCATGCCAATGATATGTAATAATGCACCAACTCTGGGCTTCTGGGGTTGGGGAGTTATAGGAAAAGTTAAAAAATGGAAATTAGACGTCGTGTACTTGAGAGTACACATCATGTAGTTTTGCTTTTTCATTAAAAATAGGCATTAGCCTCCTATTTTAATAGAGGAAGCTTAGGAATTGATGAAATCCGTGGGAGAGAAGGCTAGAACTTGGAAGAGCTACCGACCGCACACCAGGACTCTGATTCCTTCATCGTCGATCTCGTTTGAATCGCGCAGGTGATTTATTCTCTCTTATTAAACCCCTCCTTCCAAGTCTTTCCCAAAGGGAAGTTATTTAATGTTGAATGAATAAATTTTTATCCTAGATCCATGTCATTATCGGGTGTTTCGGGAGGCGTTGTTCACATATATCGATCAGAGGAGATCGAGGTAGGTGTTCTTATGTTTATTTCCAACTGTTGAGTTGATTTTGTATACCTTTATGCTACGTTCCCATGTTTGGGTTGTTGTATGGATGAGGCCTTAGTTGTTAAGACATCTATAATTGCATAGATAATCTAATGAACATGTATAAAATGTTGTTTGGGATCATTACCTTGATCCAGGGCCACCCTGAGGGTACGTTCTCCTTGTTTAGTCGTTTTTCCAGGATACCTAGGGGCATACCGTAATGATAGTATGTTTTGAGTTTTCTTGAGAGGAAAAATATTTATTACTTGCTTATTCATTGGGCTTGTCCCGGTTACTTGCTCAGCTTGAGGGTAGTGTTTTGCTTAGCCTGAGGGCAGTGTTTTTTTCACCTGAGGGAAAGGTACTAATTCGCCTGAGGGCAATGTATTGATTCGATTGAGGGAAAGGTACTGATTCGCCTGAGGGAAAGGTATTGATTCACCTAAGGGAAAGGTACTGATTCACCTGAGGGAAAGGTATTGATTTTCCTGAGGGAAACGTTTTTTATGCCTGAGGGAAGTAGATTTTGTGCCTGAGGGAAATATCTGGTACGCCTGAGGGAACGGTTCTGATTAGCCTGAGGGTAAGGTACTATTTATCCTGAGGGCAATGTTCACTTGAATATTCACTGTGGTGTTTTCTTGTTTTATACCTACCAAGCTAAAGCATAGGCTTAGTATTGTTATTACCTTCTATTTGTTAGATATCAGGCTGTAGTTTTTTCTGTGGCACTGTACAGGAGATTGTCGGTTGAGGCCGGGTCTTGGGAACTTATAATTCAATTATATTGAATTGTTAAATAATAATTAAATGGTAATGGAACTGGTAAGAGTATCTTCTTTTGAGTACTTCATAGCTTACTACATTTTCTTTATTACACACTATTGTTGCGCATTTTCACTGTCAGTTGGGAACAGGCCTTTAGTGGTTGCCTATTGGGATTAATTTCTCACACCCTGTTTGGGTCATGTCTTGGGCCCAAACAAATTATATTTCTACAGGTGTTAATAAGGGAAAGAGTCCCTATAAAGGTACTTGATTATTGCAGAGGAGTGGGAGAGTATGGGACCGAGATTGGGCTTGTGATGCTGCTGAGTTTATGTTGTATTGTTTTGTCTTTTTTTGCTGTACTTTGTGTTTTATTGTATTTGATTGCAGTGTATCTTGTTTAGACTTCTTTATTAGAAATAGGACATATTTCATCATCATGTATGTATGACTGTTGGTTATATTTTTCTTTAGTACCATTGTCCTTTCAGATTTATACTGTTTACTGCTTCCTCTTTTGTTTGTTTATATTTTTCTGCTGCGCTACACTTTGAAAAATGAAGGAATAGTTTCCCCACTATCAGTCTTAGGCCCTCGCTGCCTTTCGGCAACCTCTGGATTTTGGGGAAATGCGCTTGAGGTCATGTGACCAACTAGGTTCGGGCACCCATCGTGTGGCACCTGGATCCGGGATGTCACAAAGTGGTATCAGAGGAATTTATATTCTTTGACTTACTATTTGGAGCCTATATTCAGGGATAGGACGTAATTGGTATTTGGTAATAAGTTTTTCCCGGGAGTAGCTAACTTGTGTATAGGGAAAAGCCAATCTACCTCATTAAATTGTGATTTATCTAGTTTTTCAATTTTACAGTTGATTTGATTTTCACCGTTGGGTGATGCACTTGTGGTGTGATGTTTATATTGTATACATGGGTTATATTTAGTTGAAACCTAATGAGATGAGGGTATGTCATCTCATGCATCATTTAGGCACATATTAGAATCACATTCCATGCATGGTTTCCATGCCATGTAGGTGAATTAGAAATTTCATGTTGTTGTGATAGATGATGTGCTAGAAAATTCATGCTATTTTTATAGGTACCTTGTTAGATACGCCTACTATTGATTGGGTATTAGTACATGTTACAGTTGGGTTTATGGATGCTAAACTTCAGTTCCTGAGAAGTATGGGCTCTCTTGGACCAGAATTTAGTGGATCATGATACAACCTTTTGTTGTGTTTTGTACTATAAAGTGAAAGGTTGGGTGTTAAACTTTTATTCGTGCGGAGTATGGGCACCCACAGATTGGAATTTGGCATATTGATGCTTTAAATTAAATAAAAATGTTCTTCAGAGTAGTTTATGAGGTAACTGTCTAGAAACCTAGACAACACGGATTGTGGTTCTATGAACACATTCCATGTACTCTTCTATTTGGGAAGAAATAAAAAAAATTTAAGTACATGTCGCGTACCCTATGTACATGCCATTTAGTTTCTAACCGTATCATATGTTGTGTAGGCAGAAACATGGGAGGGGAAAACTCTAGAGGGAACACACTGTGTACCGGTTGTACACGTTGTGTCGTATTGACCCTGTGTTCGCCCGTGTGACTAACAACACAGATGGAGAAATATTCTCTTAAACACGTCGTGTCACTTCCAAACATGTCGTGTAGTGTAATATGAGAATCTCACTATGTAACTAACAACACGGGTCGGTGTTATCTTTTCTAGTACACACTGTGTCCATCTGGAACATGTTGTATAGTGTGAGCCGTGTATCCGGCCAAGTCTTGAACAACACGGGTCGGCGAAGCTCATTTAGTACACGTCGTGTACCTATGGGACATGCTGTGTAGTCTTGAATGGTAGGAGATTGTGTAGACTTGGCCATGTGGATGGGGAGACGGAGTGGTGTACACGTCGTGTACCGAGGGTTGAGACATGCCCAGGCCAGCATTAGAACACAACCATGTAAGGGCTTAAGGGTACATGTCGTGTAGACCTTATACATTCCATGTAGTCTCTTTTTCCATTTTTTGTGTGTTTTGTTTTCCTTTTCATTGGAACTCTTAAACGGACAAAAGCACCTCGAAATTAAATTAAACTAAGATGTGTGTTTGACCTTGTAGAGACATGCCATCGAGACGACCACCGGTTGTTCACCAAAAGTGTGGCAACAATTATACTCAAAAGATGGTAGGTCATGGGCTACCAGTGGATCCTCCAGCAATTCCAGATGCAGCACCAGCAGTTATACCAGACGTAGGAGCAGATGCACAGTTCAATGAAGGTTTCATGCGGTTCATGCAGACCTTCCAGGGAGCACCACTGGTTTCCACATCTATGGTAGAGCTGACACGTATATTCCAGTAGCAGCATCTGCGTACGTTTTCAGGCGATGGAAGACCACAGGCTACAGAGTAATGGTTGGATTCATTGCAGACTATCTTTAGGCATCTTGAGATGCCTCCAAAGAGGAGGGTCAATCTCGCTACTTATATTTTGTGTGATTCTTCCAAGAGATGGTGGGATGTTACCACCCAGATCAAGCATCACCGAGACATGGCATGGGAAGATTTTCTGGCAGTCTTCTATGAATTTTTCTTTCCGAAGATTCTAAGGGCAGATCGAGCTTGAGAGTTCATGAATCTGCAGCAGGGCGCCATGTTAGTGATGGATTATTCTGCCTGCTTCACCGAGCTACACCGTTTTGCACCTGTTCTGGTGGGTGATGAGACGTTGAGGGCTAGACGCTTTGAGGAGGGTCTTCAATACGACATCTGAGCACTGGTGAATTTTTTTAGGTTTCCTAAAGTGCACGCTATTATGAACCAGGCACCAATTACTGAGTAGAACCTGTGGGAAGCTAGTGGTGCGGTCCAGGGCGGTTCGACACTAGTTTTTGGTACTATTTATACCAGTAAGAGGAAAAGGGAGATGGATTTCTCTCACGGTAGCAGCACTAGCCAGAAGAATTATTCAGGTGGCCCGGTAGTGTGCTACCAGTGTGGTAAAGAGGGGAACAAGAGATCTCAGTGTCCACGTGACCCAGTTGTAACACCCCAAGATTTCATAGTAAGTTATTTTCTTTAAAGTAATTCAATAGGTTGCACAACAGGCAACACAGAGTTTGAGCGCACCACGACTTACCAAACTAGTCGTTCAAAAGTGGTTATAAATAGTATTATCTAGATTTTGAGTTTTATATACTCCATATAATTTTAGAATCCATATTATGTGTTTCCTAGACATAATATAAGAACAAATTTATTTTTTTCAGATAAAAAATATTTTTCAAAAAAATGCAATTTTACCACCTTTTAATGGAAACCCATTTTTTAAAACCAATATTTGACACTTTTATATATTAAATTTAATGAAATTAAGTTCTTATCTAGAATCAGGACATAAAAATTTATTTTGGGAAAAATTTTGGAACTTTTCTAATAACTTTTATATTTTGATGAATACTAAAAAATACTAAATTTTAATTGAAAACTACATTTTTAATAGAAATAATTTATAGTGTTAAATTATGTATTTGAATGGTTTCAAAGTATAATTAGATTATATTTTTATCATTTAATACAATTTATGTGATTATAAGTAATTTCACAGTTAAATTTGACATAAACACATATCAATATTTTGATAGTTTTTACTTTTTAAAAAACCCGCTTTTTAGTTTTGACAACAGGGATTAATTTTAAATTAATTAATGAAACTTCTATGTTTTTAATTTGGTAAAATAGAATTAATTTTTGAATTTGTATTATCAAAATTATCTTAGGGTAAATATTTGGTATTTTTCTGAAAACATTCAATTTTTGATGAATAGTGAAAAACACTGAGTTATAGTTTAAAACCGGATTTTTATTTAAATAATTATTTATTTTATTTAAATTTATTTTAAGTAAAAATATATTTATAATACATATATAAGTTCAATTTAATTCATTGGTGTAATTTTATAATAAAATTAGATGTATAAAATTTTATTGAACTTTTTACCGTCTTTTACCCACCTCCTAGGAGAATTTGAAAATTTACATAAAACTTAATTTTACCTCTTCTGTGAGTTGAATTTCAAAAATCTATGAGGCATGGTTAATATCAGTAAGTAAAATTTGGTTTAATAAGATGAAAATAATTTTTGGTGAATAGTAACTTTTTACTTTTATTTACCACGGTTAAAAGTAAATAGGGTAATTAAGGGTATAAATGATATTATTATTAACCTAACACATGTCCTAATTCTATTGGATAAGTGTAATTCGACCAAAAACATCATTAGGAATAAAATATGATCCTTTAGGTCCACTTGGATTAGATTAGGACATTTATTATTATTTTATTTAAAGAAGAGTTAAAAGAGTTAAAATCAAAGTTTAATAACAAAAACATTTTTAATATAGGGTTATACATAAGATAAATTCGTCTATAAATATTAATTATAAATCTAAAAATATTTCCTACATAATGGTATTTTATTTATATTTTTTAGACGTTAAATAATTTAATTTATTTATCACACAATGATGATGCAGTAATTACCTAATTAATGAAATATTAAAATAATTGGTACTATAAATATCCAAATAAATGTAATTTGAGACTTTTTATGAATTCCACTAATTTTATAGGTTAATATTACATGTTAGGGTTTGATAGATAAATTTTTTTCAAAGTAATAATGCTGTTATGAATTTAGAAAAAAAAATACCAAATAGTGTCAAAATTGACATAAAAGAGTTTTTAAAACAAATATTATATTATTAATTTATATTTTATTCCTAAAAATATATGGTTCAGACAAATTTATTAAATAATATTATATGTGTCATTAATTACCCACTTGAGGTTCTCTTGGAATTTTATTGTAAGTTTATTAACCATATAATATAAAAATACAAAGAGAGATGGTAAATGTCAAACTATTTAACTAAGAGTTAAATCTAAAAGATAAAGTTAATATAGTAACCCAAACCTGTATAAAACCAATTGGTTGAGTGGTTTTAGACCCATCCCAACCTTATACTTTAAATAATACATTTTTGAGCCATTATAAACCAAAAATTATTTTATTATAAAATAATATTTCTAGCTTTTCCTAAGGTGCCCCTCACCCCTCTTATAAAAGTGAACTTCCCCTCTTCTCTAATTCACACCTTAAAAGACATTTTTATCTTCCAAACTCTTCCCAAATACCCTATAAACTATCCTCCCTTCATCCTAGAGTCCTTCCTTTAGTCATAAAGATGACCTAAGGAGCCCTTTTGATCAAATAAAAAGGAAAAACCTGAAGAAGAGGTAAATATTTCATCACCTCTTTCAATTTCCTTTCTTCTTCCACTTCCTCTTTGTTTGTTGTTTACATTCTAAAATAATAACTCCAGTATATTATATATACTGTGATGTTATTAGAAATATGGTACAACCATATTCATTATTCTATCCATCCTTTTAATGACATTTCACCATATGTGTGTACGTACGGCTTACCGTCTCCACGTCGTGGAGTAATTGTTATTTAATACATTATTATTTGGATGGGTATAATAATGATGTATAATTGATTTAAATAATAAATATAACATGATAATTATTCTTTATAAATTATATACCATCCAATTATATATTATTTTAATATCAAAAGAATGATATTGTAGCTCATGTGTACGTATGGATTGTCGTCTCCGCGAATGCGATGAGATTCATTCCCCATCGTATCCATTCAAGACTAATTTTCATTAGATGATTAAAAAAAAATTTAAAGACTTAATATAATTCTGAATATGAATAAGATACATCCTATCCATAACAAACATTACTTACATAACAAATAATATAAAGGAAAACGAATCAGTTAACGCCCAAAACGACGATAATACTAAAATATTATTAACAAAGCAACATTGAAAGATCATATATGATATCATATTAATGTATATGATTCTTTTATAATTTAATAACAATTATTTCACCATTATACAGGAGTTTAACCTACCCTCGACTAAGGAAAAGTACAAGGTAAGGGGTTTCTTATCTCACTTCTAATTCTGTGAGATTTCCATTGTTCGACGCTTATTTATTGGATGTGGTGTATTGTGTACTGACATTTGATATATATTATCATTATTCTCTTTATATTCATGGTATTATGTGATTCATTTGGTGTTTATTAACTTTTGGTCATATGACTCGATTGATTACAACGAAGTAAGGGTTTTTCATCTCACTTTTTATTCACGTGAGATTCATGCTATATTGGCCACTATTTCCTTTTGTGTGGATTATGTATTGTCTATGATTGTATTCATGGTGTAATATACTTTAATTTATGGGTATTTACATATTAATTGTATGATCCTTCTTTCATGAGTTGTATGTTTCATAAGTTACCAAATCGGTAAGGGAATTTCAAATTTCAATTTCCACTCAATTGGCTTTACGCATACTTCATTGATTATTTTACTCAAAGATTATGTGTGGAATAACTATTTATTATTTATATAGTAATTTATACTCCCCTTTGTTTGTATATACATTTGATACACATAATCACTCCATTGATAATTTCTCAAGTCATTGATATAAACTTGATCTTAACTCAATTTCCATTCATTGAGTTAAACAACCAAGTCCTTGGTGTTGTTTTTACAAGAAGATGTGTGAATGTCCTCTAATTTATTTACAATTAATATCCAATCATATTGAGTGTATTTATATTTGTCACACATAATTATTTCATTGATTTATCCTTTACCTAAGGATATTATCTTTATAAGGTATTTCATCTCAATTTACATTCCATTGAGACTTATTTGTTGTTATTAACCAATTCACTTTTATATGGTGTATATAATGTACTTTGACATAGTATATCATTAATCCATTTATTCTCATGATATTATAAAGTTTGGAATACCTCAATTATTTTTATTCATGTGTCTCTCTTTTGGTTAGGAACTCTAACTAAAATATCATTTTAAATGTTTTAAAGATATATTACTCTAAATCTTTCTCATTAATGTCCATGTTTTAATAATGGTTTTAAGGATTTATTCATATGGACATTAAAGTTTTAAAATTAAAATTCATTTTGAAAGTTTCAAAGTGGTATGGGAAACTTTGATTCAAAAAACTTTTTTTAAACAGCTTCTTGACAAATAGTGTGACTTTTAAATGTTTTCAAGAAAAAGGGGGCTATTTATCTCAAATAGTTTTGATGATTATTTTCATCTATGTCAATATCCTTCATTATTCTCGATTGAGTCTAATCTGTTACAATACAATCTTCCATATTGTATTTAATGAGTTATGATTGACTGTGGATGTGCTATTTTTATACCATTCTTGGTTTCTGGATAAATTATTTACATTTTTTATGCTAGTTTTAATACGAATGTTTATGTTATGTTTCAAACTTTTCATATGAGGAATGAATTGGAATTATTATGTAATGGGTGGAGCACGCTATAGCTCCTCAATACATCAGTAGGAATCATGAGACAAACTAGTTTCTTGGCATAAGTCCTTGACAAAATCTTATTTGTAGTCTTGGCACAAGGCCTTGACTATGTGGTTATGAAAGTCTGGCATTATGCATTCCATCATTATGATAGTGGCTATTGATATTTCATGTGATTATTTGACTATTAGAATATCCATGTGAATAATTAAATGGAATTATCTGATTTTATCTTTTCCATATTATTCTGAAGTTCATGTTTAAAATGCTTTTGTTTTAGTCTTATACATTGCCTTAAATGTTTATGCTTATTTATAAAGGTTTCCGCTATATTGTTATCCTTACTGAGAATCTAAGCTCACCCCTTTCTATGTTTCATGTTTCCCAGGATGTGAAGAAGTATATTATGACTAACCTGCATGGATAGTCTATGGGATCTCAGTGTTGTCTATGGAAACAATGTTGTTGTATTTTTTTCATTTTATGATGTAATTTAAACCTTATGAATGTGTCTAGTACTTCCAAGGCGACTAAACTAATCAGTCTTTAGGGACTTGATCTTTTGTGATCATGCCAATGATACGTAATATTTCACCGACTCTGGGATTCTGGGGTCGGGGCGTTACACTAGTGGAGTGCCGAGCTTGCAGCAAGGTGGGCCATCTCCAGCGTTTTTGCAGGAAGTTTCCACTAATGACTACTGAGAGAGGTTTTGTTCAGACTCCTCATGCAGGAGTAGGGCCAGCAGCTTCTTACCAATCAGGGAATTGGAACACGTCAAGATGTTCAGGCCGAGGTGGTGTTCATGGCCGTGGTATCCAGACACCAGGATCTCAGAGACAGCAGGGCGAGTCAACTCAGGGTATCCAAGTTGTGTCGCAGGGCCGCAGTACTAGGCAGGCATATGTAGTGCAACAAACCCAACATGAGTAGGATCCCGGACCTTCCACTATCATAGGTACCATTCTAGCTGCTTCTGTTTTGTCTTATGCACTTTTCGATACTGGTGCTACGCATAGCTTTATATATGTGCTCGTTGTGGAGATACTTGGGCTCTATGTTTCTTCTTCTTTTGATATTATGATGCTAGACACTCTATTGAGAATTATAACGGCAGGTGTGCGTCAATGAAAGGAGTTCCCCCTAGAGGTTGGTGGGTGTCACTTTCTATGGGCCCTCTATGTCTTAGATATGATATCCTATGATTTAATTCTTAGGATGGACCGGTTGGTACCCTTTAGAGCCTTTGTGGATTGCTATCATCACAGGGTGAGTTTTACGTCACCAGAGGGTGGAGAGTTTCTATACAACGGTGAATGGGATGTCCAAATGAGACGATCTATACCTGAGCATTGTGGGTGAGGTGGAGTGACATCCCAGATTGAGAGTCTATATCCAGATGACCAGGGATCTTGTCCAAAGTATTTCCCTCCATTGGTTAATTTTTTTCAGGGATGTCTTCTCGGATGACTTTTCAGGTCTACCTCTGGAGCGAGAGGTTGACTTCTCTATTGAGATTGTGCCAGGAGCGGTACCGGTGTCCATTCTTCCTTATAGGATGGATATGCCAGAATTTTAGGAGCTCAAGAGGAAGTTAGAGGAGTTTCAGGCAAAGGGTTTCATCTAACCCAGTACTTCTCCTTGGGGTTCTCCTGTCCATTTTTTGAAGAAGACGGATGGTACCCTCAAACTTTGTGTGGATTATCATAAGTTGAACCAGTTGACGGTCAAGAACCTATATCCCTTTCCAAGGATTTATGATATTTTTGATCAACTTATAGGAGCACGAGTGTTCTCAAAGATTGACTTGAGATCTGGATATCATCAATTGCATGTTAGACCATCAGACATACCGCTTACAGCCTTTCGGAGTAGATATGGTCTATACGAGTACTTGGCCATGCCATTTGGACTCAAAAACATGCCAGAAGTTTTCATAGATCTGATGAATCGTGTGTTCCATCCATATCTGGATTCTTTTGTGGTAGTCGTCATGGAAGATATCTTGGTATACTCTCACACTCTACATGACTATGCCACCCATCTTGAGATCATAATGAGTACACTTAGAGAGATTCAGTTATATGCTAAGCTCTCAAAGTTCCACTTTTGGATGGACCAGATTCACTCCTGGGTCATATTATCTCAGAGGCAGTAGTTGCGGTAGACCCATAGAAAGTGAGAGCAGTAGTTTCCTGAGAGAAACCTATGAATGTGTTTGAAATACGAAGTTTCTTGGGTATGTCTAGTTACTAAAGTCTATTTATACAGGACTTCTCCCACTTAGGAGTGTCATTGATGGGTTTGACTAATAAGGGTATGAATTTCGTTTGGTTAGAAGCTTGCGAGACAGCCTTTCAGGATCTGAAGGGAAGGTTGATATCAGCACCAGTCCTGATAATTCCAGAGTAAGGGAAGAGCTATACAGTTTACTGTGATCCATCAGGTATTGGGATGGGAGCAGTGTTAATACAAGGCGATCGAGTAGTTGCGTACGAGTATCAGCAGTTGAGGCCACATGAGAATAATTACCTGACGCATGATCTTGATTTGGCTATTGTTGTTCAGGCGTTATGCTGTTGGAGAAATTATCTCTTGGGATAACATTTCATGGTATTTACGGACTACAAAAGTCTTAAATACATCTTTACCTAGCGTGACCTGAATTTGATACAGTGAAGGTGGGTTGAAAACCTTTAGTCTTTCAACTTTGATCTTTCCTATACACCTGGTAAGGGTAATGCAGTAGCTGATTCACTGAGTAGGAGGACTCAGATATAGGTAGTGCAGGAGGCCAGTGGTGAGTGGTAGCTTATGGCCTTCTTCTCTGAGATGCATTTATAGGTGCACAATAGTCAGGGGCGATCCTATCTTTCATCCTTAGTTGTGACTTATACCCTCCTGGATAGAGTGAGGATGAGACAGCTATCGAATTCATAAGGCCTAGTTCTACGGGAGTCGGTGGCCAGTGAGGACCCTCCTCCTGGTTGGACGATAGGCGATGAATAGGTACTGCATATCCATGTACAATTGTGGGTTCCAAGGTATATACGTGAGGAGTTAATGCGGTAATTTCATGCTTCATCTTGGTCAGTGCATCCTAGAGTTACCAAAATGTATTGTGAATTGAGACATCAGTATTATTGGTTGGGTATGAAAAGAGAGGTAGCTGGTTTTGTTGTGAGATGTTCCACCTGTCACCAGGTGAAGGCTGAGCATCAAAGGCCAGTCGGACTATTACAGCAGTTACCCATTCCTAAGTGTAAATGGTATGATGTCGTGATGGACTTCATGACCGGTTTTTGTGGTCACCTTGAGGCAATGATGTCGTGTTGGTTGTTGTGGATAAACTTACGAAGGTAGCTCACTTTTTTCCGATCAAGGAGACCTTCGGTGTTGATGATATTGGGAAGTTGTATATCTGAGATGTGGTACGTCTTAATTGTGTCTCTCGTTCTATCGTTTCAGATAGGGATTCCCGTTTTACATCTCATTTCTGGAAGAGCTTTCAAAGGGAACTGGGTACATAGGTGCTTCTGAGCATAGCTTACCACCCTCAAAACTATGGCCAGTCAGAGCGTACGATACAGGTGCTGGAGGAAATGCTTCGTGCTTGCATCCTAGACTTTGGGGGCTCTTAAGAGAAGCACATACCCCTGGTCAAGTTTTCCTACAACAATAGTTTCCCGAAAAATTTTGAGATGGCACCTTACAAGGATTTATATGGTAGGCCATGCCCGTCACCCTTGTGTTGGTTAGAGTCGTGTGAGGTAGCTTTACTGGGACCACGTCTCGTGAAGGAGAATTCGAAGTAGGTCCAGTTGATTCAGAAGTGGATAAATACTGCACAGTCTCATCATAAATCTAATGTTGATTGCCACATATGACTGTTGGAGTTTGTGGTCAGGGATCAGGTTTTCTTGTGTGTTTCAACGAGGTTGGGAAACAAGAGGATCAGGAGATAGGGTAAACTTTCACCGAGGTATGTGGGGTCATTTGAGATTTTGTAGAGGTTCAGGCCAGTTGCCTATTGGTTGCAGTTATCGTAGAGGTACTGGGCCATGCACAGCGTCTTCCATGTATCTCAGCTGCATCGTTATCACTTAGATTCACCTCACGTTTTTCAGCCCATGGAGGTTGAACTTTAGGTAGATTCATCCTTTGAGGAGCATATGATTCATATTGTTGATAGGAGCACCATGTTTCTCTGAGGCTGGTCAGTTCCTCTCGTATGGGTGCTATGGCAGCATGGCCGAGTGCAAGACAAAACCTGGGAGCGGGAGACTGATGTATGTGCTCAGTAGCTAGAGTTATATACATGTCATGTACTCCCCCATAGGTCATGGCCTAGACCATGTACATGGGTTACCTCGTGTACTGGTATATGGGAACGGATACATGGGTTGACGACATGTGCACACACATGGACGAAGTACACGGGCTAACCCCGAATTTAGGGACATGGCATTTAATCATTTTCACATGATGTGTACACCTCTTCTACATGACACAGTTTAATGACACTGGCCATTTTATATGGGTAGTACCCAGGTTCAAGGGACACATCATGTAACCCTACTACATGTCATGTACTCCCTTTGTACATGGATTTATTATCATTTCCTCTATATTTTTTACAAGTTTTATTAGGGTTAGTTCCCTTTATTGTTTCCCTAAAGGTAGGTGAAAATAGTTTCCTACTCCTATGACTACAATCCCTTCATCAGGACTTCCTAGATAGAGTTGTTGGAATCCCCTGAGAGGCCTTGTGTAGGATCCTCTATTCATCTTCATGCCCTAGGTATAGTCCTTTGTATTGAAGCAACCAATCCTATCGGACGTCGATCCTCTACATGGAAGTTTAATCCATATAGAGTTATTAGTATCACCCCATAGACCTAGTTGTGATCCTCATCTATTTTAATGTGTTCTCTTATGATCTATCAACATATCTCTCACATGGAGAGACCTGAAGATTAGTACCTCTTTGACTAACATCATCAGTATTTTCGGACTCAGGAGTGTGTTCTCCCTGATGAGTTCTTCGTGGAATATTTGAGCTGAATTCCTAGTGTTGGTATACAGTGGTTGTGAATTACCTATGGACTATGTGACTTAGATTGAGTATATATGGATATTCTTATTATATGTTCTATAGACATATACTTGTGTATATATGATGGTAATTTCCTTTGTTGTATTGCTTCATGGTTTCAAGGTGTCCTATTGAGTATTTTTATAATCACCGTTGTATGGTTTTTTCCCACATGTTTTATATCTTGTGAAGATGGTCGGAATTTTAATAGAGTCCTAGGTCAACCAGGACCAGACAGTGCTAAGTGAGACCAGAAAAACCGAGGTGTGCTCTTGTGGCTTTAAGAAAGTAGTCTTAGTACCTTTTTCTTATAGGTTGTACTTGTGTTACATGCTCTTTTGTGGTGGAATTGTATTTGGTCCTATATTACTTTACATTACTTCCTATCAAACTCTGGTTGTGGGATATATATGTATGTATGAATTGGTTTCTTAGTGGTTTTTATTTTACATTTCATCATTTTGTGGGATTTGGAGATTTTTGTGTGCGTATAAGTACATAAAAAATTCCTCCCATGTCATTTATATTCCTTCGTAGTGCTATTAATTATCCATTAGCCTATTGGAGGTGGGATTAGGGAGTCGTGGCATGGGATCCACTAGGATGGGTCATGGTAGTTTGGTATCAAAGTGATCTCTTCTACTTTATGACTAGGAGTCTATGATATTGGTTTGGGGAAATAGTATTAAGTGTTTTGAGTTCGTCTTTCAAGCCAAGGACTTCAGTTTCAGTTTATAAATTGATGTATCCATACATCAAGACTCTGATAACCTGCTTTTCTACTCGGTACATGAGAACACTAGTTACAGGAAAAATAATGGTATCTGCGTCATATAGGAATGGGTTTTGGTTTCCATGCCCTTCTTGAGTTAGCTCCCCAGACATACTCAATGACCATAGTACATCTTGTTTGTTACAGGATGCCTCAACGATGTATACCATCTAAGATTTAGCAGCTTGATCATGAGGATGATCCCCTCAGTGACAAGGCTTCGATATAGGGATCAGTTCCCCATGTGTTGCCATTATGTGGTGCACCAGCCATACCGCCACCTGTAGAGTATCACGTGGTACCCATAGTACCAGTGTATGAAGAGAACATGCTGATCACACTTCACGATTTTTAGTAGTATAGACACCTCAAGTTTCAATATGATAACAACACACATGCAATTGAAGACTATATTAAGGTGGTGACCCGAGTTTTCTGTCTATTTAGGACACCAGCTGATTAGATGGTGGTCTTAGAAGCAATCCTTCTACATGTATCAACAGAGCGATGGTGGGGTTTAGATACCCAAGCTTATTATGAGGTGACTCTTTCATGGATGAAGTTTTAGAACCTTTTAAGAGAGGATTTCTCACTTTATAAGCTAAGGGCTATGCATTCTAGGAGCTTCTACAGCTCTGATAGGATGACATGTTTGTATCTGAGTATTCATCGAGGCATAAAAACCCCTCCAGGTACTCAATGTATATGATACATGATCAGTACTTTAGGGATTAGACCTTCAAACGAGGTCTATTTAGAGACACATGATCCATTATTATCCCTATGTGCATTCCCTACATATACTAGAGTGCTTGAGCAAGATTAGTTGGTTGAAAGTTTATTGGCTATGAAGATATAGTTTATGACTATTAGTAGTGGGAAAGCTGGAGTATAGACCTCAGCATCAAGAATATGATTTCAGTCTTAGAGACCTGTAAAAATGTGATGTTTCAAGAGGAGGCCCCAAGATAGAGGAATTTTAGTTCATGGCTCACAAGGTGGGTCCATTCATCCCTAAGAAAGGCAGTGTTAGTCATGTTACGATAGCGGGAATCTTACATGATATTTTCTGACCCACCGTATATTTGATAGAGAAACCATAGATGGGAAACCAAGGTAGAGGTTTTAGTTGGATCAGGCAGGTCCTCAGTGTAGTAGATGTGGCAGAGGATCTGGAAGAGTGGTGGTAGGTGGTTTATATTTCGACATGTTACCACCACCACCCACAGGTGGTCCACCCTAGACTAAGGGAGCTAGATGATAGGGGTGGGTACAGCTACATATGGTCGAGGCTTATGATCCAGGGTCTCTATGAATGATTCTAGGTACAATCTGTGTCTTTTATACTCTAGATTCTATACTGATAGACACATGTAAAATTAATTCCTTTCTCTCTACATATCTTATACGAGACCTAGAGATCCTGGTTGAACCATTGACTCAACCCTTATGGTTGGATACACTTACTGGATAATTCTCGGTGATCACACATATGTGCCGACAGTGTGACCTAACCCTTAGAGGCGATAGTTTCAGTTGTACCTCTTGGTGGCAGCGTCAAGGCCTTACGATGTCATTCTTGGTATGGATTGGTTATGTATTTTTCATTCCCATGTTGACTATTTTAGGTGAATTGTGTGGTGTGTCTATAGTTATGAAACTAGGTTTTCCTTTGTTGGTGAAAAAGAAACCCAAGTAGTATAGGATGGACTAATTCATAGGAGGGTATAGCTGATTACTCATCAATAGACTTGCCTGACCCTTAGTGCAATGGAAGTTATGATTTTTTAGTTTCTTACAGTGGTGGTGGATTATGATGAAATCCTTCTTAAATATGTTCTAAGTTTATCTCCATGATGATATATAGACTTCTACATCGATCTACACCTCAGGATGGCACTGATATCTATGCAAACATATCGTATGTCTCCTATAGAGCTTTTTGAGTTGTGTGAGCCTTTGGAAGACTTGCAGAGGAAGAGCTGCATGAGACTTGGTGTTTCACCTTGTGTATCCCCATTTTTGTTTTCCAAAAAAGGTAGATGTGATCTTGAGGTTGATTGTGGACTACCATCTCTTAAACTAGGGGATCGTGAAGAACAAGTATCCACTACATAGGATCAATGACCTCATTGGATATTTAAGAGGGGAAAGATGATTCTTGAAGGTTGACCTCAGATCAGGCTATCACCAATTGCGAGTATGGAAAAAATAAATATTGAAGACAACACTTTGATGTCTTTATGGTCACTATTGAGTACTTGGTAATTCCATTTAGCATGAATAATTCCATATTAGTGTTCATGGGACTCATGAACCAGATCTTCATCCCCGCTTAGACCGGTTTGTGGGGGTCTTCATCGACATTATTCTTGTGTACTCAGTGTCTGAGGAGGTTCACATGAGACACTTAAGGATAGTTCTGGACGTACTCCAAGAGAACCAACTTTATGTAAATCTCTCAATGTTCTAGTTCTAGATTCAAGCAGCCCAATTTTTGGGACATGTTCTCTCAATGGATGAAGTGGTAGCGGACCCATCCAAGGTCAAGGTAGTGTTAGAATTAGAGCCACCTAAGAGCGTGACAGAGGTATGAATCTTCTTTGAGTTGAAAGGCTATTATCAAATATTCATGCATGATTTCTCTAGGATATCATCACCTATGAAAACATTGAATTGAAAGGGGAATCCTTTCATGTGGATCGAGAAGTTCCAGCAAGCTCTTTAGTAGTTGAGGGAGAGTTTTATGGCGCTCTAATATTTAGATTTTCGGAGGAGGGTGTTGAATATGTAATGTTATGAGATGCATAAAGAACCAGACTTGGTTGTGTTCTAATTTATAGGAAATTGGTGACTACGTATGGTTCATTCTAGTTGAGACCACACGAGTATGACTACGTGACCCATGATCTTGAGTTATAAGTGGTAATCTTTGTATTGAAGATGTGGCAACAATACTTGAGAAAAAAGTGGTTTATCATATACTCTGATCAAAAGAGTCTCAATTATATCTTATCTCAAAAATATCTGAACATGAAATATAGGATATGGATAGAGTTCCTTGAGGAAAATGACTTTGTGATTGTATGTACTCCTAGGAAGGGGAACATGGTGGCAGATTCTCTAAGTATGAGATTTAGTTCACAGTTTCTAAAAGAGGCATCAGAGTAGTTGGACTCATTGCATTTATCCTTTGTGGATGGAGATGGAGAAACTTACCTCTAGTCGATGGTTGTCACCCATCCACTCTTACAGTTATTCTGGGAGGCACAACTTGGGGATATTGACTATGAGACCTTACGTGCTCAGATGTTCAAAAGGAATTGTTTTGATGGATCTTCAAAAGGTGGGGAGCATGTTGTTCTTTTCATAGGACACGTGATGGTACCAGTGATTTTTTGGGAGGAGGTTCTAAGGGAGTTTCATATTTCCCCTTTGGTGGTACATCCAGGTGTGGAAAAGATGTACCAAAACCTCTAACATCAGTTTTGGTAGCTAGGGATGAATAAAGAAGTTATAGAGTTTGTCTCTGAATGCCATAATTTTCAGCAAGTAAAGGTTGATCATCAAGTTCTAGAGGGTTTGGCTCAACCCCTTGAGGTACCATAATGGAAGTGGTATGGTATATCGATGGAATTCGTGAAATTATTGCCACATACATTGAGGGTACATGATTCCATCTAGGTGATCATTGAAAAACTCACAAAGTCGGACCCCTTCCTAGCTATCTATGAATAGAGTTTAGTGGAGGGATTGGGATGCATATACATATCAAAGATAGTTTGACACCATGTAGTTCTGTTGATGATAGTTTCAAATCATGATTCTTGATTTACATTCCAATTGTGGAAGTGATTCTAGGAGGTGTTTGGGACCTAATTACTCTTGATCATAGCATTTCACCCACAAACTAATGATCAGAAAAATCAAACTATTCAGGTTCAGGAGTATATGCTATGAGCTTGAATATTTGACCTTGATTGTATTATGAAGTATCCTTCATGTTTGATCGATTATTTTAATTCATTTCTAGTGGTATCATAGGAATCTATAGAAGAGAAGATGGTAGTAGGAGGCTCAGATTCATGCTTCGTGTCCTCATCTTTTTTTGAGTAGCCTTTGTTGTGGATTTTTGAGGATTTAAAGCCCCAAGTTGGGGATAATGTAATTTCATGGATTTTCCATGTATTATTTTTAAATATTATATAGATTAATTTTGAGACAAGGTGCTAAGACGGCGTGCGATTCTGAGACCAGTGTGTCCAGAACAAATGTTTGAAATATATTAAATATATTAAATAAAACGTGCACATGGTTTTCCAAAAAAAAGTGGAATAATTTATAAATGGGTTCTCGAATCAGAAATATGAGGGCACCATTTCATTTAGAATAGTGGATTTACCCTAAGTATATCCCATCATTGGTCGGAGCGGGTTTTTTATGAAAAATTTATCACATGTGTGAAACCAATAAAATAATTTAATGATACTGTTTTAATATTTTGTGTTGGTGAAACGTTGATCGGGTCTTTAAATAGATCTTTTGATAGAAATCCAGGGTTATCCACATAACCCTAGAGACACTGGACGGCCATTGGAGAGAGAGATCTGGAGAATCCTTCTAGATGAATGGTGACAAATCGTGGATCGATGATCGATGCACAACAGATTCAATAGATCCTATCAACGATGATGATAAAAATCATTATTCATCACTGATCGAACCTAATCAAGGTTGGGTATGTGTTTTAATTTTATTTCTTCCCCTTTATTTATTCCTATGATGAACGTGAATCAATTGATGAATGGATTGATTCACGGATCATGTGTATTGCAAGTTGGGATTATATTTGTGTGGTTTTCACAGGATATTAATCATTTTGATTATTTGTTTTATTCTATCTTCATTCTAATGGATACAAACCAAGATCAACATGAACATAAATCAAGGTTCATTCCTCCCTGTGGATCTTGTGATTTTCTTACACCCCCCCCCCATTCATCATTCATTGTGAATGTTCTTCGCTTGGCCCATGACTCGACATGTACTAATAAATCAATCGTTATGAACATGGTTCATGGTGAAAATATTTGATATTTCATATCTTTGATTGGCATGACAAGTTGGAGGTGCGATGATAGACATGGAGCAATTCAGATGATAGTAGATCCTCAAATCTGTGTTCTTAGTGTTCTTTGGTGGAATAAGGAATGACAATTTTAATCCATTTTGAAACCTAATTAGAAGAGGAAACACATTTTTTGGGAAAAGTTATGACTTGATGAGCTTGGATCTTCAATTTTGCAGAGAATCAATCAACATATCGAAGTCTGACAGTGGAGGAGGTTCTTAGGAGAAACTCTAATGATTCTATAAAATTGTGAACCACCTAGCGTGTAATCTAGGATTACACGACGTGTGAGGCCCCCTTGGTGGTGACTAATGTTTTAGGAGGAAATTAAGGATCACACGGCATGTGACCCCATCACACAATGTTTCACCTCTCCCTGGAAACTCAGCATGTACCTTGGGAAGTACAAAGACATGGAGTGGAGTACATAGGTTTTATATATGGTGTGTACTCCCCCACATAGCATTTCTTGGACCATGTACATAGGTAACCTTGGGTACTGGTACACGATCACGGATACATGAGTTGACGTTGTGTACAGGAACATGGCTGGAGGTCATGGGCAGACCTCGGATGCAGGTACAGGGCGTGTAATCCATTTCACATGGCATGTACCCCTATTCTGCATGACATGGTTTAATGACATGGTTCGTTGTACATGGGTAGTGCTTGGGGTTAAGGGACACGGCGTGTGATCCTAATACACACCATGTACTTTATTTCTATATGTATTTATTCTCATATCCTCTATATTTTTGATATGTTTTGTTAGGGTTTGTTCCCTTTATCATTTCCCTGAAGGTAGGTGTGAATCGTTTCCTACTCCTAGGACTAAAATCCCTTCCACAGGACTTCCAGGATAAATTTATTGGAATCCCATGAGAGGCCTGATATAGGATCCTCTATTCATCTTCATTCCCTAGGTAGAGTCCTTGGTATTGATACGACCAATCCTACTAGATGTTGATCCTCTACATAGTAGGTTAATCAGGATGGAGTTGTTACCACCACATGACCCTTGGTTTTTATCCTCATTTGTTGTATCATATTATCTTTTGATCTATCAGTGTATCTCTCCCATGGAGAGACCCAATGAGAAGTACCTCTCAGACGGTCATCATTAGTACTTTCATACTCAGGAGTGTGTTCTCCTAGATTAGTTCTTTGTGGAATCTTTGAGCTAAACTCCTAGTGTTGGTATGTAGTGGTTGTGACTTACCTCTAGACTGCATGACTTAGATTGAGTATATGTGGATATTCTTTTTATATGTTCTGTAGACATGTACTTGTGTAGATCTGACTTTAAATTCCTTCATTGTATTACTTCGTGGTTTTGGGGTGTCCTACAGAGTATTTTTATACTCACCCTCGTATGGTTCTTTCCTACCTGTATCATGTCTTGTGAAAATGATCAACCTTTTGATGGATTCCTAGGTGGACAAGGACCAAATGATTCTTAGTGAGACCATACAAACTTAGGTGTTCTCCTGTGGCTTTCATACCACAGTCCCAGTACCTTTTTCTTATAGTTTGGGCTTGTGTTGCAGAATCTTTTGTGGTGGGCTTGTATTTGGACCTATTTTACTTTACTTCCTATCATATTCAATATGTGGGATATAGATGAATGTGTCCATTGGTTACTTAGTTGTTTTTTTTACATTTTATTATTTTGTGGGCTTTGGAGATGTGTGTGTGCATACAGGTATATAGGAAATTCCTCCCTTGTTAGTGATATGACTACTCAGTGTTATTCACTAGCCCTTGGCCTATTGAAGGTAGGATTGGGGATTCATGAAATATTCCCCACTAGGATGGGTAATGACACATAAAACCCATGGAAGAGGAATGAGTTTCATAAAAATATAACCTGTGAAAGAGAAATGGGTTTGATAAACATCATCCCATCAAAACATAAACCATTCTGAGAAATAATATGAATGGAACCTTTGGATCATTTACCAAAAATGCATGAGTAACACCAATGTATGTCATCTTAGATGGAAAATAATTTTGAAATATCCTTTTAAAAACATTACTTGAGGAAAATATCATTTCCTCTTTAAAAAAATTATTTTAAAACATAAAACCTTTTGAAAATAATTTTTTTTAAAATACTTTGAAAGCATAGAAAGAAGGCTTGAAATCATTTTGAAAACCTTTTCACTTAAAAACTTATAATATAATCTTGAAAACAATTCGAAAAATTTTTTATTTTAAAATACATTGAAAATGCATAAATAAGTCTTGAAATTATTTTGGAACCCTTTTCCCTTGAAAAATTATAAAATAATCTTGAAAATACTTTTTTAAATACTTTGAAAACTTATAAAGAAGGCTTGAAATAATTTGGAAAGCCTTTTTAACTGAAACCAAATTTAATACAATGAATTTTCATAATATTAGGAAAAAATATTCTTTAAAAAACAACTTTTTAATCTTGTAAAGGAAGCTTCAAGGGAATAATGGTCATGATGGCTGGTAAATCCATACATGTTGAACATTCCTTTTTCACCATACAAAGTTTAGAAAAGTGTCTCGATCAGAAAACAACGAGAAGATTAATTTTTAAAAATAATTTATTTTAAAAGGTAAAATATGGGTTAAAATGTATTTAAAATAACATATGATAATAGTATAATTTTTTTTGAAACTTTTTTAGAAAACATGGTTTTAAAGGAACATAGATTTCTGACTTAATAGAGAGGTAAAGTCAGACATTCATAAAAAAACTTTCTTGATCATTTTATGTACCAAAGAGTGTAAAAATGGTACTAATACATGAATATATCATGAATAACCATAGTAAAAGAAACTTCATGTGATTTCTTGATATATAGATCATAATATTTCATTAATGGAAGCATAATCTTAAACAATCTCGATAAACGATGAGATTCTAGAAATAAACCATTGTCACATTAGTAACTTGGAATCACGATAAAATGGAAAGAATGAATTTAAATGAAGCTTAAAATACCATTAAAATAATTATATTCATGATATAGAATTTTAGAGATAGTATATATGCCTCATAGAAAAATATAGGTGCATAACATGGCATTTTTCTCATATAAGATAAATTGAGACACAACTACTTTACTAATTTGGTAACTTTTGAAACATAAACCCCATGAAATAAAGATCATGAAATGGATATATGAATAACCATAAATTTAATTATAATAATAATAATAGAATACATCTATGGTTAGTATACACACCACATAAAAGAAATGAGTGGTGAATAAGACATGTATCTCACGAAAATAAAAAGTGAGACGAAATTCCCTTACCTTAAGTCTTGAATTTCTTTGTACATGTTCAAACCACCTTAATAATAAATATAATTTTATTATAAATCTAAAAAACCATATTATTATATCTAATATCATATAATATTCACTGATGACTTTATATTACCCATTTATTAACAATTCCATGTTATAGTAATGTTTCATGTAATACCCTTTTTGTTTATCATATGTGTTTTTACTTGTCATTATTGATCATTTTACATAGATCATGATTTAATTATTTCAATAATATAAGAAATGATTTATATATAATATATATTCAGTACATAAATATTTATATTAATCTATAAATATATAAATAGTAAACGAAATACATTGTCCATTGAGACGGTTGGTCATACGTACGCATGAATACTGCTTCCGTTTTATTGTCCTATTAAAATAAAGAACATAAATTAAATATATATATATCATTAAAGTATAATTATTATGTAATATATATCATATAAATTTATTAAACCCATCCTTAATACATTCCATGTAAAGTTTGAACGAATCATGTCACTTTGAGGAGGCGGTAGTCTACACTTCCCCAAATGAAGTTATCGCATTTACACAAAATGTAAAGAATGAAGGTTGTATTTATATAATAACTAAATAATTATAAATAAATAATAAATATCATATATATATATTGTCATGACTCGTCTCAGTGGGGCCTGAGTCGCAACTCCCCAAGCCCGCCTCCAATAGGCCAGGGGCTGGTGACTAGCACCGAGCAGGCATGCTACTAACATGGGAGGCATTGCCTATAAACCTGTACACACGCACACACATCTCCAAGCCCACAAAGCTAAAAAGTAAAAACTGCTAAAAGGAAAAGATGCATGCATACACTAAAACCAAACCAACAGAGTACGACAGGAAAGTAAAGTACAAGAAAGTAAAACCATGGGCCAAAAGTACAAGCCCACCAAAAGAGAGTCTGTAATAAGTACAACCTGTAAAGAAAGGTGTTGGGACTGCGGTCTGTAGCCGTAGGAACGTACCCCGGCCTGTATGATCTCACTGAGTACTATCTGGTCCTAGTCCTCCTAGAATCCTGTCAAAGGCTCTCTCGTCTGCACAAGACACAACACGTGCGGGCAAAGCCCGTGCAGGGGTGAGTATAACAATACTCAGTAGGACACCCCAAAACCAAAAAGGAAATATACAGTCAGCTCCACACATTATATTTCTACAGAACATATAACAAGAATATCCAGATATACTCATACACGATTGACTACCATGAAACCACTACTAAGATCCAACTCGAAGATTCTATTAAGCATGAAACCGGGAGAACACACTCCTAGGTCTAAAGAGGGAGAGACACGAAGTACTCATTCTGAGAGAACACACTCCACAAGTACTTCGGAACATGGTGCTCAGATGAGGATCACAACCAATAGTCATGGAGTGATTCTGACAAATCAGTCTGAGCTAATCCGCTAAGCAGAGGATCGGCGCCCGGGTAAAGTTGGTCACGTCGAAACCATGAACTCTACCTAGGGTTCCAGGAATGAATAGAAGATCAAGCTCCAAGTCCCGTAGAGGAGATTCCAAAAACTCTATTCAGGAGGTCCTGCTGAAGGGATCATACTCCTGTATGTAGGAAATGATACCGGAAACCTTCAGGAGAAAGACCAAGGGGATGATCCCTAAGGAAACTTGTCTAAGTCACAGAAGTAAACTGGCTCAGGCCATGTAAAATTGGTTACACTACATGTGGTATGGTTACACTCCGTGTTCCTTGACCCCAGGTACTGACCGTGTGAACGGCCCGTGTCATCCGTTCAAGTTGTGTAAAACTCAACTACACGGCGTGTAGAAGAATCACACGTCGTGTTCCTTGACTCCGGGTACTGCCTGTGTAAATGGCCCGTGTCATTTGGATCATCATATAAAAGTAACTACATGGCGTGTAGTAGGATTACACGCCGTGTCCGAGCACCTGGGGCTTGCTCCGTGTACGCTGGCCATGTGACCGTACACGGTCTCCGTCCATGTCGCATGCTCGTGTACCAGTACACGGGGTATCCCGTGTATCTGGCCACGTTTGGCCGGGGAAGGGAATACACAGCGTGTTATTGGTCGTGTACCCAACCCATGTCTGTGTACTCCAGGAGTACACGCCAGGTAAATCCTTCGACAAACACATGCTGTGTAGCCCATTCTACACGCTGTGTAGTCAGGATTTTTCCAGAACGTTGTCTTCTTCCTCGCGCTTCGGCCGATCTTCCGGATCCACGATCTCTCGTCTGTTCATCCCGATACTCCAGGGGTTGGTTCGTTTCATCATACGAACACCGAAACAGGTGTTTTCGGTCCTTAAATTGGATCATAAACCTCAAACGATCCATCCGAAGAAAAATTCCTGAAAACTCATATCTCTCAATCTGCTTCAAATCATCTGCTGAAATCGTCATCGCACCTCCACGAGATCACTTTGGTGTCGATTATTCAGTTTGGGATCGTTGCATCGTAGAAAGGATTTGCAATGATCCATTGTTCATCACCCCGCGAAGAACATGAAGAACGTGCAGAAGAGAAAGGGAAGAAATCCAATGAAAAAAGTTTGAGGAACGAACCTCCACCATCATTTGTCACAGTGTTGATCCATTCCTGTTAATAGGATTAAACGGAGCAGAAACTCAACAACAATAGATTAACATGGATTCAATCCCCCAAAATCCCCGCAAAAGACCATCCCACCAGAACAATCAATCTGCAGGCTAATTTGTTCATGGATTAGTCTGTGTTTGTCATAGAAATCAAGAACATGGAAGAAATCAAAAATCAAACATCCTACCTGGATTTGCGGCATTCGATGGCGAAGATCTGGTCGCCGCGTCGTTATCGTTTGCGAAGTCCGTCAAGAATGTCTTTGATGCGTCGGGAGGTTTTCTCCAGAGCTCTCCAGAGAAATTCAGAGTTATGGGAATTGTGACCCTGACACCCCCTACAAAATCTCTATTTAAAAGAATAAAAATATTTCGCTGCAGCAAGGATTTAACAAAATATTTTAATTAAATATTTTATTACGATTACGTCCAAAAACCATATTTCACCACCGACCTGCGCCAGCCGATGTTAGGTCCATTCCAAGGTAAACTCACTGCTCTAGATGCAACGGTGCCCTCGGATTTCTGATCTGAGCACCCATTCAGTAGTTATCCCACTTTTTCAGGAAAATTGCACGCGCGCGTAATTTAATTGTTTAATTAAATTCAAACATTTGTTTTGGGCGTACCGGGTCTCGGAACTGAATGTAGTCATGAAGACTGGTCTCGAAATAATTCCCTTTATATTTAAGAATAAAGTATGGAAAATCTGAGACATTACATCACACCCACCTTAGGGATTTTACGCCCCTGAAAATCCAAAACAAAGGCTACTCAAAAAGATGTGGGTACTGCACACGAATCTGAGCCTCCTACTCCCACATGCTCTCCTGGAGATTCTCGTGTTGCCACCGGACACGCACCAAGGGAATGGCTCACCCACGAAGGATATTCTCCTACTGATCCTCGATCTCCACTGGGTACTCATCAAAGGTCTCTCCATCATCGATCTCCAGCTCACCCCAGTCGATTACGTGCGATGGATCATGCATGTACCTCCATAGCTGCGACACAAGGAAGATGTTGTGTACCTAGTTCATCTGAGGAGGTAGAGCCAAGCGATACACCACCTCGCCAACTCTAATGAGAATCTGGAAAGGGATGAAGAACCTCAAAGATAGCTTGCCGCCTCGGCTAAACCTTTGAAATCCCCGTCGTTGTGAGACCCAAAGGAACACATGGTCTCCCTCCTCTAACTCCAAGGGCCTCTGTCTCCTGTCGGCATAAGACTTTTGTTGACTCTGCGCAGTCTTCATCCACTCCTGGATAACCTGCACCTTCTTTGTAGTAGCTCTCACCATCTATGGGCCCATGAGTGCTGACTCTCCTAGGTCAATCCAGCAAAGTGGTGACCTTCATGATCGCCCGTACAGATCCTTGAATGGTGTCATACCAATAGTGGAATGATAACTGTTGTTATAAGAAAATTCCACCTGTGGTAGGTGATCCTCCCAGCTACGGCTGAAGTCAAGTATGCAAGCTTGTAGCATATCCTCCAGGACCTGGATGGTCTGCTCTGTCTGACCATCAGTCTGGGGATGAAACGTTGTGCTCAAGCATAACTGAGTCCCAAAAGATTCATGCAATCCCTACCACAACCATGATGTAAAATGAGCATCACGATCTAAGACGATCGTGGATGGAACTCCATGAAGTCGAAATATCTCCTACACATAGAGGTGTCCCAAGCTCTCTACTGAACTCTGCTCCCGTATGGCTAGGAATTGGGCCAACTTGGTGAGTCGATCAATGATCACCCAGATGGCATCATGTCCCCTGGACGTACATGGTAAACCCATCATGAAGTCCATGGATATCTAATCCCACTTCCATTCTGGCACCTCAAGGGGCTGAGTCAAACCTGCTGGAACCTGGTGATCATCCTTTACTTACTGACAATTAAGGCACCGAGAAACAAACTTTGCCACACTTTTCTTCATTACTGGAAACCAGAACTAACGTCGGAGGTCCTGGTACATCTTTGCCACGCCTGGATGCACTGCCAAAGGAGATGTATGGAACTCCCTCATAACCTCCTCCCGCAACGTCACTGGTAATACTGTGCACCCTCTGAAAAGAACAACGTGCTCCCCACCTTTTGAATATCCTTCGGCAGCATCACCTGTAGATATTTGGGCACGTAGAGTATCACAGATAGTGTCCTTGATCTATGCTTCCCTAACTTGCTGCAAGAGTGGAGGGGTAACAACCATCGACTAAAGTTAAGATCCCTCATCTCTATCCATGAAGGATAACTATAAGGAGGACAACTGCCTCGTCACCTCATCCAGCAACTGCAAACTGGATTTCCTACTGAGAGCATCTGCCACAACGTTCCCCTTCCCAGGTGTGTAAATGATCTCAAAGTCGTAATCCTAGAGGAACTCAGTCCATCTTCTTTGTCTCAAATTCATATCCTTCTGAGAAAAGATATACCTGAGACTTTTGTTATCAGAGTAGACGGTAAACCGCTCGCCCATCAGGTAGTGCCGCCATATCTTCAACACGAAGACCACCGCTGCCAACTCAAGATCATGGGACACGTAGTTCTGCTTGTGTGGCCTCAACTGACATGAGCCATAGGAAATCACTGATTGCCTCTACATCAGGACACAACCAAGCTCGGTTCCTGATGCATCGTAGAACACTACGTACTCGACACCCTCCTTCGGTAATCTCAAGATCGGGGTGCTCTTCAGACTCTGTCTCAACTGCTGGAAAGCCTACTGGCACCTCTCAGTCCACACGAAAGGCTACCCCTTTCGGTTCAAAGCTGTCATGGGTGCTGAAATCCTGGAGAAATCAAGAATGAATCCCTGATAGTATCCTGGAAACCCAAGGAAACTCTGCACCTACTTCAAGCTCCAGGGTGGCTTCCATGCTAACACTACCTCTACCTTGGATGGGTCCACTTCTACACCATCTGCTGAGATAATGTGTCCCAGAAAGTGGACCTCCCATATCCAGAACTGACACATCGAGAGTTTCCCATACAACCGGTGCTCTCGGAGTGTGTCCAGAACCATCCTTAGGTGTCCCGCGTGCTCCTCCTCGGACGTAGAGTACATAAGGATATTGTCGATGAAGACCACTACAAACCGGTCTAGATAGGGCTGAAAGATCCGATTCATGAGTCCCATGAACACTGTCAGGGTGTTCGTCACGCCGAAGGGAATCACCAAGTACTCATAGTTAACGTAGAGACATTTGAAAGCCGTTTTCGGTACATCCTCATCCCGTACTTGCAACTGATGATATCCTGATCATATATCAACCTTAGAGAACCACCGTGCTCCTATTAACTGATCAAAGAGGTCATAGATCCTCATAAGTGGACACCGGTTATTCATGGTCACCTGATTCAAGCGCCGTTAATCCACACATAGCCTAAAGCTCCTGTCTTCCTTCTTGGAAAACATCACTGGGGCCGCCCAGGGTGAAACACTGGGTCTCACAAAGCCCTTCTTCTACAAGTCTTCCAGCTACACCCTCAGCTCATGAAGCTCTGTAGGAGCCATCCGATATGCTGATGCTGATATCATTGTTGTCCTAGGTTGTAACTCAATGCAGAAATCTATATCCCGATGGGGAGGTAGTCCGGGGACATCCTCCAGAAAGACGTCATCGTACTCAGCCACTACTACTGAAAACTGGAAACTCGTAAGATCTACTACACCAAGGGCTAATCTAGCTAATTGATGTGAAATTGGTTGTGCCTTCCTATGCACGAGTCCATCTTGCACTGCCTAGGTCTCTCTTTCACCGAAAAAAGAGAACCTCACTCCATCACTGCGGACACACCGCACCCTTCGCCTAAATTAGTCAATCTGGGCATGAACTGTGGATAGCCAATCCATACCAAGAATGACATCGTAAGGCCTCGACGCTACCACCAAGAGGTTCCAACCGAAACTCTTGCCTCCAAGGTTCAGGTCACACTATCTGCAAAGGTGTGTGATCTCTGAATCTTCTCTAGTCGGCGTTTCTAAGCGTAAGGGTTGAGTCAACGGCTCAACCGGAATCTCAAGGTCTTGAAAAAGATAAGCATCCATAAAGGAATGACTAGAACTTGTGTCTATCAGTACGACATCCAAAGTAGAAAAGACACAGATTGTACCTCTAATCATTCTGGGAGTACCTGGGTCATAAGCCTCTACCGCCTGCAGTTGTCCATGCCTCTATCCACCAGCTCCTTGAGCCTGGGGTGGACCTCCTGGGGGTGGTGGTGGTAAAAGGTCAAAACGCCAACCACCTCCAGCTGCTCTCCCAGCTCCCCTACCACTTTCACCACCCTGTGGATCTGTCTTCCCCACATGTTGCCTCTACCTCGGTGGTCCATCCACTACTCCCATGTCAGTAGTACGGCGGGTCAGAAAATCTTGAGTGAGATGTCCCCTTCCATCACATGAGTAGCATCACCTCTCTCGAGGCTGGCAGGATGTGCCCTGCGAACCCTGTACGGCAGATCCCCTATCCTGGGATCTCCTCTGAAAACGTCTCCCACGCCTGGGTCCCTGGCGTCAGCTCCCTGCTGCTGAGGTATCTGCTCCAGCTCACCCACAACTGACAACTTTCGGCTATCTCTGCTCTGCCAAGAATCTCTCGACCACCAAATCCAGCTCGAGCACCCCAGCATAAGTAGGAATGCTCATAGGGACGATGCTAGATCGGATATCTCTGTGAAGACCTCAAAATTACGAGCTCTAAAGTACTAATCTCTGACTATATCCATCGAGTACTATGAGAGGTCGGTAAACCTCCATGAATAGTCAACCACCATCATAGTTCCCTGATGGAGATGAAGAAGCTCCTGTATACGTACTTCTCTCAGGTTAACCGGTGAAAACTCCTCTCTAAAGAGACGCTCAAACTCTGACCATGCAAGAGTCACCTCTTCATGAGTCTGGATAACCAAAATCCACCATCGTCTTTCTGAGCCCTGCAGAAGGCTCGATGACAGGATCACCATCTGGTCTGCTGGTGTCCTTACCAAACGGAAGACTCTGGTCACTGCCTCAAGCTAGTCCTCTATTGCCTAAGGGTCAGGCTTTCCTCGAAACATGAGGGGTATCTGTCTCTAAAACTTGTGGAGTTCGATCAGCCTGTGCTCCTCCTCCACTGGTACAGCAGGCACTAAAAACTGCTCCATAGGTGGTGGGATAACTGGCACACCACCCGATGGTAAAACTGGGGGATCTGGTCCCTAAATCGAAGCTTCATCACTGATGGGGTCATCCTCGTGATCGAGCTGATAGATCCTAGAGGGTGCACATCACGGAGGAATCCTGTTAAGAAAAAAGATGTAACTTAGTCAGTGAGTATATCTAGAGAGCTGACTCAAGAAGGACATGGAAACCACAACCCATTCCTATATGATGCATGTACCATTATTTTCCCTTGCAACTGGTGTTTTCATGTTCCGAGTCGAAAAGCAGGTTATTGGAGTCCTGGTGTGTGGATACGTCAGCCACCCGCACCAACACTGGGGTCCCTGGCCTGAAAGCTGAACTCGAAAAACTTAACACGGATGCCCCAAACCGACTCACAGACTCTCGGTCCTACGGTAGAACTGACCACCTCCGATACCACTCTCTCACGACCAGTCTTAGTGGGGCTCGAGCCATAACTCCCCAAGCCCACCACCAATAGGCCAGGGGCTGGTGACTAGCACCGAGTAGGCATGCTACTAACATGGGATGCATTGCCTATAAACCTATACACATGCACACACATCTCCAAGCCCACAAAGCTGAAAATTAAAAACTGCTAAAAGGAAAAGATGCATGCATACACTAAAACCCAACCAACAGAGTACGATAGGAAAGTAAAGTAAAAAAAGTAAAACCCTAGGCCAAAAGTACAATCCCACCAAAAGAGAGTCTGTAACAAGTCCAACCTGTAAAGAAAGGTGCTGGTACTGCAGTCTGTAGCCATAGGAACGAACCCCGGCATGTCTGATCTCACTGAGTACCGTCTGGTCCTGGTCCACCTAGAATCCTGTCAAAGGCTCGCTCGTCTGCACAAGACACGACACGTGTGGGCAAAGCCCGTGTAGGGGTGAGTATAACAATACCCAGTAGGACACCCCAAAACCACAAAGAAAAGATACAGTCATCTCTACACAGTATATTTCTACAGAACATATAATAAGAATATCCAGATATACTCATACATGATTGACTATCGTGAAACCACTACTAAGATCCAGCTCAAAGATTCCACTAACCATGCAACTGGTAGAACACAATCATAGGTCTGAAGAGGGAGATACACGTAGTATTCATTCTGGGAGAACACACTCCACAAGTACTTGAGAACATGGTGATCATATGAGGATCACAACCAATAGTCATTTAGTGATTCCGACAACTCAGTCTGAGCTAATCCTCTAAGCATAGGATCGGCGCCTGGGTAAAGTTGGTCACATCGATACCAAGAACTCTACCTAGGGTTCCATGAATGAATAGAGTATCCAGCTCCAAGTCTCGTAGAGGGGATTCCAACAACTCTATTCAGGAGGTCCTGCTTAAAGGATCATACTTTTGTATGTAGGAAATGATACCGGAAACCTTCAGGATAAATACCAAGGAGATGATCCCTAAGGAAACTAGCCCAAGTCACAGAAGGCAATAGGATCAAGACATGTAAAATTGGTTACACAGTGTGTAGTATGGTTACACGTCGTGTTCCTTGACCCTGGGTACTGCCCGTGTGAACGACATGTGTCATCCGTTCAAGCTGTGTAAAACTCAACTACATGGGGTGTAGAAGACTCACATGCCGTGTTCCTTGACTCTGGGTACTGCCCGTGTAAACGGCCCGTGTCATTTGGGTCATCGTATAAAAGTAACTACATGGCATGTAGTAGGATTACACACTGTGTCTGAGAAGCTGGGGCTCACTCCGTGTACGCTGGCCATGTGCTCATACACGGTCTCCGTCCGTGTCGCCTGCCCGTGTACCAGTACATGGGGTATCCTGTGTATCTGGTCGGGTCTGGCCAGGGAAGGGTATACATGGCGTGTCCTTGGCCGTGTACCCAACCCGTGTTCGTGTACTCCTGGAGTACACGCTAGGTAAATCTGTCGACGAACACACGCTGTGTAGCCCATACTACATGTCGTGTAGTCGATATTTTTCCAGAACGTCGTCTTCTTCCTCGCACTTCGGCCGATCTTCTGGATCCGCGATCTCTCGTCCATTCATCCCAATACTCCAGGGGTTAGTTCGTTTCATCATATGAACACCAAAACAGGTGTTTTTGGTCCTTAAATCGGATCATAAACCTCAAATGATCCATCCGAAGAAAAACGACTGAAAACTCATATCTCTCGATCCACTCCGAATCGTCCACCGAAACCATCGTCGCACCTCCGTGAGATCGTCATGGTGTCGATTTTTCAGTTTGAAATCGTTGTATCACAGAACGGATGCGCAACGATCCGTTGTTCATCACCCCGCGAAGAACGCGAAGAACGCGTGGAAGAGAAAGGTAAAAAAATCCAATGAAACAAGTTTGAGGAATGAACCTCCATCATCATTCGTCACGGCATTGATCTCTCCCATTAATAGGATTAAACAGAGCATAAACTCAACAACAATATATTAACATGGATTCAATCCCCTAAAATCCCCGAAAAATCCCATCCCGCAAGAACGATCGATCAATGGGCTAATTTATTCATGGATTAGTCCTCGTTCATTGTAGAAATCAAGAAAAAGGAATAAATCACAAATCAAACATCCTACCCGGATTCGCGGCGTTTGATGGTGAAGATCTGGTCGCCGCATCGTTGTCACCGGCGAAGTCCATCAAGAACGTCGTTGATGCGTCAAGAGGCTTTATCCAGATCTCTCCATATAAATTCAAAGTTATGGGAATTGTAACCCTGACCCCCCCCCTGTGAAATATCTATTTAAAAGAATAAAAACATTTCACTACAGCAAGGATTTAACAAATATTTTAATTAAATATTTTATTATGGTTACGTCCAAAAACCACATTTCGCCACCGACCTGCGCCAACCGATGTTAGGTCTCTTCCAGGGTAAACTCGCTGCTCTAGATGCAACGTCGCCCTCAGATTTCTGATCCGATCACCCGTTTAGGATTTATCCCACTTTTTTAGGAAAACCTCACACGCGCGTAATTTAATTGTTTAATTAAATTAAAACATTTGTTTCGGGCTTACCGGGTCTCGGTACTGCACGCTGTCTTGAAGACTGGTCTCGAAATAATTCCTTTTATTTTTAAGAATAAAGTATGGAAAATCCGAGACATTATATATTTAAAAAAATATTTTCCATCATAATTTCCAATCATGAGATATGGAAAAGAAAAATGAACAACATCGTTTCGTGAGGGGGTAGTTTTTCGTACACAAGAACAGTAAGTTCGTTACCCAATAGATGGAAGTGTGTGTAAGTGTAAGTTTAACATTTATCATAAAAAATATCAATATATTTATGATACTAAGGATATTTTGTTTTTCTATAATTAGAATAATTTATGTAGTGGATAAATAAAATAAAGGAAAGTAGCATGAGGAATGATGTTACCTCTTCTTTGGGTAACTCCTTTTGGTTTGCACCAAAGGGCTTCCTTGGTTGGATTTATGCCAAAAGGGAAGATTAAAAGAATAATGGAGGGATTTTTTTAGATTTTTTTATCAGATTTTAGTTGATCCAAATGTCTTGATATGTGTGAATAATGGTGATAGGTGAATGACTTTTTATAGTGGAGGATGAGTGGCATTCTTGTAAATTTTTTGAAAGGGAATTTCACACGCATTTTTCCGATGAGAGATGGATACAATAATGGACCCAATTAAATAAAATTGTGGATATGGTATAAATATTTCTATACAATGGATTTTTTACAAGTTTATAGGTTGTTTTGGGCCTTATGTTTAAGGTTTAGTCCTTTGTTAAGTTAATTTTTCTTGTAATCACTATAATTAATTTTAATCACTTTCACTAATATTTTTGGTAAAAACTAAGTTCAACTTAGTAGAATTTATAAATTATTATTATTAAAAATATGAATTCATTTATCCAAATTATAATCACATAAGTGGTAGATATTAATTTAAATTTAATCTCGTAGACGGGTCATGATAGCGGGTTTTTAAGCAAAAATGTTCAAAAGTTTGGAATGTTTTGATATCCAATTTCAAAGTGAAATTGATTCCAATGAAATAAACTGGATTAATTGATGTATATTTGATATAATTATACTTTAAAACCAATTATAGATTTAATTTAACCTTATAAATATATTATACAAAAAAGAAATTTTTAATTAAAATTCCGTATTTTTCACTATTCATCAAAAAATGAAACTTCACAAGAAAATATCAAAAATTAACCCTAACCTATTTTTCATGTTTTTATTTCAAAAATTATGTTTATTTTGACATATAAAATTTATAAAAGTTACAAAATTTAGATTAAAAATTGGTCCTCCATTAAAAGGCGGTAATATTGCTTTTATAAAAATATATGTTTTATGTGTCATATTGGGTTTGTTCCTATATTATGACTATAAAATATATTCAATAAATTTAAAGAAAATATTTTATTGAATATATAAAATATATATTTAATTAATATAATTCACTAATACTAACTAATTTAATTTATTCAGATAAAATTCCTCAATGAACATAAAAGTAGCTTTTATTAAAACATTTCTTTTATATTCAATTGGTTCCTATATTCATTATAATTAATTTGTAACCAATGAATTTAACCATGTATTTTTTTAATTTAGTTAATATTATTTATAATATCCAAATTAATGGCTAGGTTATATATTATTATATTAAATAATAATATTTTTAATAATATATTATTATTCGATAAAACATGGTAATGTGTGTTATGCAAGACATCAAAGAAAGTCAGTATTTCATGTAATGTAAGCTAACCTTGGTGTTCCGTATAGAGAAATATCAAATTTATGTTGTGTTTAGTACAAAATTAAATTGTTTTAGTATATAACTCAAGCCAAATTTAGTGCTTTAAAATTAAAAAAAACGATTTTTAGTGTTGGGTGAAATATCAAAATTAAATAAATTAATTAAAAAATATATATTTCACAAAATCTTGGGGTGTTACATTCTACTCCCCATAAAATGAATCTCACCCTAAAAATTTGTTTTGGTTATCAAAATTTTAATACTTGAATGTTCCTTTCATAGAAACCCACATCATAAAAATGACTACTAAAAATTCCTCTAAAAAGTGAAAGTTGGAAACATAATGGTTATACAAAGTAACATAAAACTAGGTTTCCACATGAGATAATATAGGTGGGAAGTGAAAACATGGACATGGAAGAGAAATATAACAATCAATTTTTGATTGAAAGTGATAGATATTAAGGTCAGGAGAAAGTTAATAATCACAAAGCCATAAATATGTGATGATCTAAGGGACCATATGATTCATCATAAATGAAGGTACTAGGATAACATTTTTGGTTCCAAGATCATTTTTCCTAAAGTTGAAGAATTTTATTAAGAAGACATACATACTTTATTTAGTTCAATCTCACCCTTTTTTGTGTCTTGATCAATTTCCACTTCATCTCGTATTTTACAAAATTAAGGTGAATTGTTCTTTCCTGAAGCATTAGAAGATCATGAGATACATAAGTATAATGATAGGTAATTACATATATCATAACAAAAAGGTTATCACAAGTTACCCAATATAAGTAAATCCTCACATGGAGAGATGATAATTTAATCTCTAAAACCTCGTCCATAGTTTAACACAAACCATTATATAAATGGTTAACCTTATAACACTTCTGAAAGTGAAAATATAAAAATATAGAAACAAGGTCATGAAATTAGATTAACATTGATCCCCCATATATAAAAAATTATGTCTTGGTCTTCACATTCTAAACATTTTAATACCCTCTTCATATTTTCTACTGAAACATGGTAATAACTATAATTAACATAAATCTTTTTGGAAAACATGCATGCTTTCTTATTCCAAATATTACTATATATATTACTTGAATCCATGAATTTGTATACTTCATACATGATAACATAGACCACTTGCCAACAAATAATTATCAGTTACAAGTTAATCATTACTGTCTGATCTACTTATTCATATCCAATATATCTTTTTCCAAACAACATTATCTTAACATAAGGAACATATTAAGGGTTATCTTTCCCTTAATCATGTGTTTTCCATGGAAATCACCTTACTATTAAATAAATTTTCTAGTCCATCATAACCATTAAACATATTCTTGTATATCATTAGCAAAAAAACATAAAATGAACAATCCTTATGTATTTCAACATTTATATAACATAATTCTTGAATCCAAATACATAAAAAATTCAATTATTATACTTCTTCCTTAATCCATAACAAGGCTAAATCATCAAATTATTTAATACCCCTTTCCATTCATATTTCATATGTAGTATCATTATCATTATCAATATAACCATTACCCATACCACCTTGTTAATTCTCTTATTGATCATTCCAATTGGGACATTGATTTGAATAATGACCATTCATTCTACACTTAAAGAATTTAAACTTAGATGATGTCTTAGGGAGGCCAATATTCCCGTCAATTGCATTTACCTAACCCTTAATTTTTAGTTTTTAGTTACTTTCTTTGTGTCCTTATTTTCCATGGTAAAAACATCTATTTGTTCCTCTAAGACATTAACTTAGGTTATTCTTTCCACATTCTTGAAATAAATGAAACTGAATCTTCTTTCCTCCATGGTCTCCATTACCCAAACTCTCAGTGAACTCCTTCTTTCTCTTACTTGATGAGTCTGAGAGTTGGTTAAGGTACACATTGTTAATCATGTTCCATGTAAACTGATAAGACATGATAACAACATCCTTTACTCCAATGATATTTCCATTTGACATCCCATCAAAAAAAAATCATCACATTCAACATTAATCTAGTTCTTTCTGGTTCCCACTATTGACTAAAACTAGAAATCATAGTGTGGTGATTTCTTATCATAGTGGAAAACCACATAATCATGTAAATAAATTACTTATAGTATGTCGAAATCATGATGGATTCCATAATATATGAAACCCTATGTTAATTTTAGGTTATTCATAGCCAACTTTTTTTTAAATCCTTCATTATGGTTCATGAAGAATTTGTGAATTGTCAAATAATATCCCTCAGTAGTTTCAAACCAATTGCTCCAGTAAGGTTTTTTGTTGTGTACCAGGTTATGCTTGATTCAGGCCTGATGCACCTTGTCAGATTTATTACTCCTAGGTACTTCTGTACCGAAACCATTTCCACTTATAGTATCCAAATAGGGATGTATTTCTATGAAACCACTCTCTATATCCATTACCAAAATTCCAGGACATTTTCATATACCTTTAATTATCCTTAGACTTATCCTTATACATTTCCTTAGAATTATCACTAAGGTTTTTTATCCTAGATTCCAAAGGTAAACTAAAACTTTTCTTGGATACTAGTAATAACAACCTAGTCTTAACGTACATAGACAATACTTCATTTTTATAGAATACATAAAACATTACACGAACAGATGCCAAAAGACCGTATTAGTTTAGTGCATTTGAAAACATGGAAACATAAACACTAGTACATGAGTTAGCGACATTATCTCCCACTAGGTTCTCAAATACTATAACCCCTCTTAGACATATCATGCATAAAATATGACTTAGTATCCTAGGGAAGGAAATATAAAAAGGGGTGATCTTATATGCTCACTAAGGATAAAAATGGATATATATAAGTATAAACACAAGAATATAAGAATGATAACATGATCATTAAACTATAATATCATACCATTCATATCAAAGATTATAAATATGAATAGTTGAATAAAGGTTAGTAGTTCATAAGGCATGAATCATAAGGAAATCAAGGTAATATTACATGAAAACATAACATAGGAGTAAGACATGGAATTGTGTCATACACATAAACATGTAATATAATTACCTATAATTCAAGATGAAGTTCTAGAACTTATCAAGGCACTTCATGGGGACTACACCTACTGGGAGGGAAACACCACCATTTACAGTTGTAGTCATTTCTTTGTAAGGTATTGGGTTTCCCTCTCTTCCCATAGTGGATTAGGTTTCCCCAACTTCCTATCTTATTAGGGACCACACTTACTGGGCATGACACACCACCATCCCAAGTCACAATCCTTTCCTTATAAGGGATTGGGTTTCCCCATATTCCAATAGTGGACCAAGCCTTTTGACTTGATTCCCATCATTATCTCATGAGATATAAATCTTTACCCAATTAATTGTAGGGAGATATAGGTCTCACCCATCTTATAATAAAATAATCCATACAAGTACCACAAGATAATAAACTTTTAACATATCATGACCCATAAAAAGTGATGGGTTTCATAAACATCATATCATAACCCATGAAATGAAATGGGTGTCATAAATATGTAATCACATCTTAACCTATGTAAAAATAAAGATTTCATAGTCATTTCATAAAATCATAACCCATTAAAAGAATCAGGTTTCATAAGTATAAAACCTATGGAAGAGGAACAGGATTCATAAACATATAACTCATGAAAGAGAAATTGGTTTCATAAACATCATTCCATCAAAACATAAATGATTCATAGAAATAATATACATGGAACATATGGATAATTTCCTAGAAAAACATGGGTAACACCAATGTATGACTTCTTAGATGGAAAATAATTTGGAAATATCATTTTAAGAATTTTTCTTAAGGAAAATATTTTTTCTTATTTAAAAAAATTCTATTAAAACATAAATCCTTTTAAAACCCCATTTTCTTTTAAAATACTTTGAAAACATAGAAATATGGATTGAAATAATTTGGAAAAACTTTTCCATTTAAAACTTATAAAACAAGGTTGAAAACATTTTGAAAAACATTTTATTTGAAAATAATTTGAAATTTTTAAAGAAGTCTTGAAATCAATTTGAAAACCATTTCCCTTGAAAACTTATAAAAGAATCTTGAAAACATTTTAAAATAATTTTCTTTAAAAATACATGTAAAACTTATAAACAAGTCTTGAAATAATTTTTGAAAATATTTTTCATTAAAAACCACTTTAAAATAAATAATTTAAAGAATATTAGGAAAAAATTATTTTAAAAAATAAATTTTTAATCTAATAAAGAAATATTCAATGGAATGATAGTCATAATAGTGGGTAAATCCATACATGTTGAACATTCCTTTTTCACTGTACAAAGATTAGAAGAGTTCCTCGACTGAAAAATGACATGAAGATTCCTTTTTAAACACCCATTTTTTTAAAAGATAAAACATGGGTAAAAAATTATTTCAAATTTCATAGGGTAATATTATAATATTTTTGGAAACTTTTTTAGAAAATAGGTTTTTGAAGGAACATGGATTTCTAACCGAAGAGAGGTAAATTTAGACTTTCTTAAAAACACTTTACTGATCATAATATGTAAAAAAGAGTGTAAAATGGTACCAATATATAAATATATCATGAATAACCATATTATAAGAACATTCATGAGATTTATTAAGATATGGATCATAATATTTCATTAATGTAATCATAATCATAAACAATCTTGATAAATGATGAGATGGTAGCAATAAACTTTTACCACTTTAGTAACTTTGAATCATGATAAAATGGAAATAATAAAATTAAAAAAATAATTAAATATCATGAAAATAAGTATATTCATGATATAACTTATCAAAGTTAGTATATTCACCTCATCTAAAAATATAGGTGCATAAAATGGCATGTGTCTCAAAGTAGAAAAATTGAGAAAAAAAACTACTTTACTGATTTGGTAATATTTGAAACATAAACCCAATGAAATAAAGATAATAAAATGGATATGTGAATACCCATAAATATAAGTATAAGAATCATATAATACATCCATGTGTAGTATACACACAACACAAAAGAAATTAGTGTTTTATAAGATATATATCTAACGAAGATAAAAAGTGAGATGAAATTCCCTTACCTTAAGTCTTGACTTTATTTGTGCACGTTAAAACCTCATATAAAATAAATATAAGTTTATTATAAATATAACATAGAAAAATATTCTTATATATAATACCATATAAGATTCACTTATGACTTTATATTACTCTTTTATTAACAATTCCATGTTAGAGTAATTTTTCGGGTAATAACCACTTTGTTTATTGTACATGTTTTGAATTTTTATTCTTGATCCTATAAAATAGATCATGATTTTCATATTTAAATAATTTAAAACATGATTTAAATATAATATATATTCATTATATAAATATTTATAGTAATCTATAAAATATATAAATATTAAATAAAATACACTATTCATGGAGATGGTAGGTCGTACGTACGCATGAACACTACTTATGTTTTATTGTAATATTGAAACAAAAGAAAGAAAATGAAATATATGTATAAAATTATAGTATAATTATTATTTCATATATATCAAATAATTTTAACAAAATCATCCTTAATACATTCCATGTAAAGTGTGAATGAATCACATCGCTTTGAGGAGGCGGTAGTCTGCACTCCCACAAATGAAGTTATCGCATTTACAAAAAATGGAAAGCATAGAATTAGGATATATATAATAACTAAAAAAGTATAAATATATCATAAATGCCATATATATCTTATAAAAATATGGTTTCCATAATAATTTATAACCATTAGATGTGGTAAAGTAAAAACGAACAACATTGTTTCATGAGGCGGCAGTTCGTCATACATAAGAATGGTATGTTTTTTACCTATTAGATGGAAGTGTGTGTAAGTGTATGTATAAACCTTATAATAATAACATATCAGTATATTTAGGACACTGAGAATATTATTTATTCATGGAATAAGAATAATTTAGGTAGTGGAGAAAAAAAATAATAGAAAGGATCCTGAGGAAGGATGTTACATCTTATTTGGGTAACTACTTTTGTTTTACACCAAAGGGATTCCTTGGTTGGATTTATGACCATAGGGTGGATTAAAGGTGTAAGAGATTAATTTTTGGAGCTTATTTGATTATATTATTTTTTAACCAAATGGATTTAGAGGTGTGAATAAGGAGGAAGGATGAGTGCCTTTTTATTGTAGAGGAGTCGCATTCTTATAAAGGGAATTACACCAACGTTTTTCCCATGAAACATTTCACCAATAATGGACCAAATTATATAAAATGGGTTATAGGGTCTATTTATTTCTAGAAAATTTATTTTGGACAAGTTTCTATGTCTTTTGTTTCCTTAAGTTTAATGTTTATGCTAAGTTTTCCCCTAATCGCTGTAATTAATTTTAATCACTTTCACTACTATTTTTGGTAAAAAAAAATTCTTGACCCTATTATAAATTATAAATTATTATGATTCCAAATAATGATACCATTTCTAAAAATTATAATCACAAAATAATCATTAATTAATTTAAATTTAATCTCGCAGATGGGTCGCGACAACAAGTTTTTTAAGCATAAATATTTTAAACTTTGGAATGTTTTGATATCCAATTTCAAAGGGAAATTGATTAAAATGACCTAAATTTGATTAAATTATTTAAATTTTATTTAATTATAAGTTAATACCAATTATAAATATAATTTAACCTTATAAATAAATTATATTAAAATGCATTTCTGAATTAAAATTCGGTATTTTTCGTTATTCATCAAAAAAATAAAACTTCATAGAAAAATACATAAAATTCACCCTAATATAATTTTTATGTTTTTATTGAAAAAATTAAGTTTATTTTGACATATAAATTTTATAAAATTTAAAAAAATTATATTTAAAATAGTTTTATCATTAACAGGCGGTAATGCTGCTTTTATAAAAAAAATAGGTTTTATGTGCAATATTGGGTTTGTTCCTATATTATGCCTATAAAATATATTTTATGAATATAAAGAAAATATTTTATTTAATATATTAAATATATATTTCATTAATATTATTCTCAAATATTAATTAATTTAATTTATTAGGGTAAAATCCCTTTATGAGCATAAAAGTAGTTTTTATAAAAAAACATTCCCTTTATATTAAATTGGTTCTTATATTCATTTATAATTAATTTGTAACCAATGAATTAAACCATGTATTTTAATGAGTTAGTTAATCCTATTCATAACTTCCAACTTAAATTCTAGGTTATATCTTAATATATTAAATAGTAATATTTTTAATAATATATTATTATTCAGTAAAACTTGGTCTTGCGTGTTACGCAAGCCATTGAGGAATGTCAGTCTTGCGTGTAACATAAACACACCTCAGTATTCCTCATAGAGAAAGATAAACTTTATATTTCATGTAGTGAACTATTAACTTATTGTTTCATATAACACAAGACAAATGTAGTTCATTAATATAAAAAAAATCCAATTTTGTGAGAAATATCAAAAAGATTAAATTAATTTGAAAAAAATATTTCAAAACATCTCAGGGTGTTACTGGACCAATTTACCAAATTTTAACCTCCTTTTTCCAAATATTGAATCCATTTTATCAAAGTAAATACCTATATTTTTTCATAAATTAATTTTAAAATAAGTACACAAAACGTGTTGAAAACCTCTTAAAAATATAGTTTTTACACATAAAACTGGTTTTATTCTTATACCATCCATGGTAAAATTATTAGATGATTGTTAAAAAAATTATTGAATATATAATATATAAATTTCATTAAAATAATTAAAAAATATTTATTAATTTAATTTATTCAGATAAAAACATGTTTCATGCAAAAACCTAATTTTTTAGAAAAAAAATATTCTTTAAACCTCACATGATTTTTATTTTCTTTTATTATCAATTGATAACTCATAAATTTATTTTATACATGTGTAAACCACATATTTTTCATAATTTAGTTAGTACAATTTATACTCACCAATTTAACTATTATGTTACAATGGTTACATAATATTTTTAATATAGATTACAATTTATTTAAACTCAGTATTGTGTGTAAGGTAGGATATGGAAAAAATAAAATTTATTAAAGAAAAACATGTAATAAAATATTTGGGTATCACAAATCATTAAAGAGTGCATGTAACCAAATCTATACCCATAAATTAGGAACAACATACCATTACATAAACTTTATAAATAGCAATTGACCCTTATATAGGTTTTCAGATACATTTATGCAGTGCATAGAAAATATGGTTTATCATTTCAAAACTAAAAAAACCCTTACTTACCTTTATGAAGTTAAATAGAAACCCCATATAACTTTATAAAACTCAAGTAAATAGGTTCTTACCTTTACATAACCCTTTAAAACTCCCTTTTACCCTTATACGGCTCTATAGATCCCTTCTTCATATAGGTAGAATACATTAGCTTTATGTACTCCCTAAGACATTTGTAAGGGTAAAAAATAAACTTGAAAAATTATGAAATTTCCATTAATACCAATTAAAAATTAAAACCAAAGGGGGGTTTTAATTATTATAATAAAATTGACTATTATAAAAGGGGGTATTTCAATTCTCCCCACCATATGTTCTTTTTTCACCCAGAAAGAGGTTAAATTTATGAATTCACAAAGAGATAAGGGAATTTTAGTACAAAAAATGATTTATATTCCCATGTCACATGTATATCCCATCTGTACTACCATGATGCATGGAATAAAAATATTATTTTACAATATAGTGCCTTATCTTAGTGATACATAAATTGAATGGGTGGAAAAATCATTGGGGTGTTAGGCTTAAGATCAATATACTCACATTTAAACATAAGGAGATACCTCCTCAATTGGAAAATATTCAACACATCATAAAACAATATGGAGTGAGATGAAATTTCCAACTGGCTATCTACCTTCCCAATACATTCAATGATTTTGAAAGGGAACAAAAATCCTTAGTGTTGACTTACCATACTTACATAAAGATGATATCCCAAATGAAAAAAATGTTTCTGTGAGAGAGACTTAATAATTCACCTTATCCTCTAATGGGCCATGATGGTAGATTTTGTAACATCGCATGTGGCTCAAAACTATATCCAACTTTTACTGATATTACCACATTATTCCCATTACCCCTCAACAAGACTTTGTCCTACCAAATACTATTCACCTTCCCTTTCCAAATATCAAAAAGATTTAAAAGCCATCCCATACAAAACTTCTTAGTATTTATACTTTATAATAGATAATGATATATATGAGGAAAAAAGGACAATGAAAACAAGCACACCTTAGACCTTCACAACCACTCGAACATAATGTTTAATTTATTCTACCATAATAATATTCTTGGAAGGAAATACCTGATCCTAATTAATGAATCAATTTATTATAACATGAATCGTATCTCATTCTCTAATAGGAGTCTTTAGTGGTCCAATTATGAAGTCCAGGGATTCGTTATCCAACTTCCATAATGAAGTGGATAAGGTTATCCCAAACTAGTAGGTCTTTGGTGTTCCACTCTAATTTTCTAATAGGAATAGAATCAAGAAATATGGTCTACAATTGACTAGATCACTCAAACTACTAAAATTGATGTGTCAAATCATGACACATCCTATTAACCCCATAGTACATGAAACAACTAGACCTAAATTCAAGATCTGTAAACTCCTATATTGGATTAACTGTAAAAATTAACTACCTCCATCGACACAAGGTACCATTGGGAAACCTAATCAATAAACCTATCATATACTCACCATAAAATGTTACATTAAAACCATTGAAATAGGTATCCACTACATGCTTGAGATGGATCTGATAATGCAAGGAAGAACCATCATGCTCCCAAGATATTAACACAATAATAATAGATCCTTAAACACAACAATGTATATTTTTTCAAAGTGGTTTTCCTAAGGATACCTCCTCCTCTGATTCATCCAGTACACATAGATAAAACTTTGTTGGAGGTGTCCATGAACTAACCCCATGTATCAAGAGTTACACCATCTCAAGATAAAAGTTCTAAAATACCCTAACCCAACATTACTATAAAAGGATCAGATTCCCCTGGGTAAAAGTATACATCAGATACTATTGATAAAAATATATCATAAACCCCTATATAAGGTATTGGTTTCAAAATAACCTGAGATAATGTACAAATTTTATCAACTCAATGTCACTGTGAGATAGGTTCTTTCCATGAGGGAATAATTCCCAAAATCCTTAGTCTGTCAACCATTTTCTGACATCAAGAAATATTTCAACTCTAAGTATGAGGGTTCATAATGACATGGTCAAACCAAACTAGTCTTAGCATGTAACAACATTGGAGCTAAAATTAACCTGAATTCCATCCATTTAAAGGAGTTATAGGTTCTAGATTACCCATCATAATGAAATATGGAAAATAGAGACCTAACATAAGTCTATCCTCTATTTAGATTCAATCTAAAATGGTGAAATAAGAAGAGAATATACATATAAAAGATATAATTAATAAAAAATTAAGTTTTAACATTTCAAAGAAGGAAAATATAAATATTTTAACTTATAACCATATAAAATAAACCTTTAATCATAGGGTTCTACCAAACAATTGAAAGCTATTTCAAACCTATAAAAAGGAACCATCCCTAAGAAATATCCTAAAGATCAACCTCAATGATTATTAAGAATGAAAAATTCAGAACCCTAGATCTACCATGTCTTGTATAACCAACAGATAAACCAAAAAAAAGACATTACTCAATATAAAACAACATGGCCCTTGTATTGGATTATAAGAAATAATTTATGGTAACTATGGTTCAAAAATCTCATAGGATCATATTCTCCTGGGTGAAGATCGTAAAACTAAATCTTGTTTCCAATGCGCATAAATTGAGCTCACCAATTCTAAGGCACCAAGACCAAACCCATGGAATATAATTTCTTAAAAAATTTTACCATGTATCAAAGTTTATATAGTGTAAAAAACAATAATGAATAAATAAAAATGAAATGACCACTTCCCTCAAAGGAGAAACCCGATGAAGAAATTATATTTCACACAAAAAAAAGGCCTTCCAAAAACCGCAACCACTTATAAACTATAAAGTGTGAACTCAAAGGGATAAAAAAAATTATAGAGTACACATGATATTAAGGTCTCCCATGAAAACAAAATAAAAGTAGTAAAAGTATTCTCTAAAGTCCCATTTACTCTACTCAGGCCAAAAAAGGACATTGTATTGATTTACTTGAAGACCATCCCTCATTTGAACATCAAGAGGGAAGAAAACTCTATATTCCTTGTATATAGACTGAGAAAGACTAAATCATTACTTCCCATGGTAACTCAAGTGACATTATGAATGTTATTGATTAAGAACATACTTGAAATGTACACATTGAGCTCCAAAAATTCCTAGATCCAGTCTACCATAAACACAAATCCAATCCCAATCTGGTACAAAATAATTTGGTAAGGGAATTTATCAAATTCAATTTCGTTAAGGACCAAAAAAATCAACCTAAAACATCACCTGAGATGGCCCACCAAAAAGTGGATATCAACCAAACTTTTTAGCAAGTCATATGAATAACCAAAATGGATACAATTAAACAGAGTACAATATAGAGGTAAATTACACAACCAAGATACATAAAATGAAAATCCAAGAAAGGGTGAACCAGAAATAAAAATTAAACAAGTGTAATACCAAGTCTCCATTTGATAATATTTCACCTCCATCCCAAACCCCTCCAAAGGTGATAAAAATAATAGAAGCTATGATACTGCATGATCCTCTTATATTTACCTATATCCTTCAAAACCATGTTTATAAATATCCAAAGGAAAAGGTAGGGTGTGATAACTAAATCTCAGTAAGATACCACTAAATAATTTATGAAATTTTTTAAATCATGAAACCATTAGTTCAAGATTTAAAACAAACCAGTTTATAATTCAATTTCCCTATGAAAACCATATTCTAAAACATCCATTGTTTTATTTTGAAACAAATTTCATATACAAATCAACAAGAATATGAATATAAACAAGATTGATAAATATTGGTAAGTAATAAAAACAAATATATCCCAAATTATTACATGGAGAACATATAAATCATGGTATAAAAAAGTAACCAAGATAATACAAACCGGTCTAGTAGTGTTATATCCATGGGACCAAATCCATATGATAAAAATGTGAGTATACAAAACAAGATAAAAAAGTTAAACCAATATGAAATAAGAATAATTAGGATCTAGACAATGAAATACGTTCTTCTAAAAATAATAGGATACTAATCCATTGAGTGAATCCTATGATATTATTTCCTACCACAATCTATTGATATCAACCTTATTCCCTTGACCTGGGTTCCCAAGTGTTCCCATGTTCTATGTTTAAAAAAATATAAATAGGTGATAAAATCATGAAAAAAAACATTATTGGGCTCTATACTATGGGAATAACTCTCCCAAGGTTCAAAAATGTCCCCATAGTCCATGTTTTCCCCAAAAAAAGAATATAGACAATACTCATATTTTTAATAAACATTTTCATAAGTCAAGTAGAACTACTCCCATTATTTGAAAATAAATATTAAAATAAAAAAATTATAAACATAATTTTCACTGGATAATAATAACTCTACCATTATTTTAAAATATATGTTAGAAACAAATCCATTATTTAGGATATTAATTTAACATGAAATGACCATAAAATATTGTTAAAATAAAAACTCAATTAAAAAAATTGTTAAGTCATATAATATGGTATTTTAGAAATATGACCTCACATAAAATAATAAATCAACTAGAATTATTTCATAATAAAAACATGTATTTTATGGTTTAGCACTAATGAACCAAGACACCTAACTCAAATAAGGTTGAAAACGGACATCTAGAAAAAAGCACTCATGAGGAAGACAAACCTACAGCAACAAGAAAAATTCTATTCACATCATCCAAGGAGAAGAAAACTCCAACCCTAATCATTTATTTCCTAGTTGATAATAATGAAAAATAAACCAAATTCATCTCATGAAAACACCAAGAAATCGAAAGAAACATAAGTTTGGATATTAAAATAAATAAAAATACCATGAATTCAAGTTTTCATCACTTAAAACCAAAAATTAATTCCACTAATATATATTTTTAATAAATTAATGATTTTTTTATCTTTTAAAAATCCTATAAAGGAGTTTCATAATTTAAAAAACCTAAAAAATCAAGTTCCCCTAATTTTACATCTTTTAAGAAGGTCTCAAGGTGTTATATGGTCAATATGGAGAAGTAGAAATAGAAAAACCATAATTTATTTGTTTTTCTACCAAAATTAGTGATGTATATGGGTAACATGGGTTTACCATTATTCATCTCACATATTTCACATGAGGTTATTGAGTAACCCTTATGTAATTACTGAATGGAACATTTTACTTTTATAGAGATTTTTTTTACACTTTTAGAACTCTGGATTTCCCTTATGAAAGTATGGATTACCCTTACACAAGTCTATAATAACATTACAAAAGTGTGGATTACTCTTACACATGTATGGATTACCCTTACTCAAGTGTGGATTACCCTTGTGTAAGTATTGAAATAAGGGAGATACCCTTTCATGATTTTGGGAAGACACTTATGTAAGACATAGGGAAATACTTACATACAAAACAACTTACCCTTATGTATCCTTTAGAAACAATGTATGAACATTATGTAGATAGTATTATACCTTTAAAAACATATAGAAAATTGGGTTTACCCTTACGCAACTCAAGGAATCCTCTATAAACCCTTACACAACTAAACAAAACACCCACATACCTTTACATGGCCCATGAAAAAAGGGTATTACATTTATATAACCCTTTACATCTCTCTTTCACCCTTAAACGGCACTGTAGATCCCCCAGTGTATAGTTAGAGGACTTTACCATTATAAAAGTCATAGTCTATAAATAAGGGTAAAAGGTAAACTTAAAAATTATTTGATTTATATTAAAAGGAATTAAAAATTAAAACTAAAAGGGGTTTTTATTTATAATAAAAATATGGTGTTATAAATTTATAAATTATGTCTTAATGTATGTGTTTACCATTTTGGGAAACATACTTTTGAATGGGTTTCAAAAATCATACCTTGGTAGCTAAGAGATATTTTCCAAATATGACTTGACAGATTTATCTTCCTCTTACTTTATTCAATGAATTACATTAATATCAAGATAGATAATAAGTTAAAATATACATACATGATTTTTTTCCTTACCATATTCATAATTTAATCCTTTGGTTGTGTGTTTAATTTGTTTTCACGTTATACTCATTCCATATTTTAATAATGAATGACCAAGATTATTTTTTCCTTCCTAAATAATGTAAAAAAAAATTAATAGATCTTGAGATCTATAAATTGATTCCAATCCATTATTTTTATTTATATCTCATTAAGAAAGAGTAAATGTTTAGAATAATTATGAATAAAACATTATATAAAGAAATAATAATTGAATCTCCAAAATCTCAATAATAACACCCTAAATAAAACATAATCATTCCACAAATAACTAACCCTAAAACTCTTTAAAATATAACTTACCAAATTTTAAACCCAAATATTAGAATTATCTGATCACATATTCTTCCAAAATCAAATTTACATTTTTCTCTAAACAATATTTATTGATCATAATTTCACATATCAAAATTGTATATTCCTAAATCATATATTCTCGAAATTATACTAAAATTTTCCAAAAATGACCCAAATCGCCATGAAATAATGATGATCCTACTTTTAGTTTGGGTTCTATTTTATTAAATAATTTAGTAAGTGATGAATCACTTGATGAAAATATAAATTTAAGAAGAATACTATATTAGAAGTGTGTTTTGGTGTTCCTAATAATGGAAATGTATGATGATTAAATTTCATAAGAATTTATGTTCATTTTATTATGATTGGTCTTATGAGGATCAACGTTTTATCAAGAATATTGAAATTAGTTGATTATTTTAAGAATATTTATCCACAAAAAGTTCAAAGGTAATATATTATATTTGGATGATGTAAATTTAATATGTGATAATTGTAGACCTATTACAAAATTTCAATGAACGGTGCTAATTTTATTAGGATAAGTGCAAATTTTGTACAACATTTTAAAAGGTGGGGATGGTTAAAATATTTATTTACATAAATGAATTTTTTGAATAAGTCCATGAGGACAATTATATGCTTTTAATAGAGTCTAATAACATTTATTAGAAAAATAGTAAGAGATTAAAAACCCTTATTTGAGGATCTAAAATGTAAGATATATGAAACCATCGTATATGGAAATGATTAAATATTATAAAAAAACATACATGTTGCCTTCTGGGTCTTTTTATGGAGTGTTTGATGATGATAACCAAAGTGGAAGAATAAATCCTCCCACTTCCAATGGTATCCATGGGTTACACCTCAATCACTCAATGTTCAATTGGGATACACTAACCTCTATAATGTGCCAGTTTATCATAGTTAAAAGGAGGAAGATAGATAAAGGTTTTGAGTATACGGAGGTTCATACAAGGATGATCATCTATATTTACTTCCATTGAATGATAGCTGGTTGTATAGGAAATCAACGGTGATCCTTAATTATAGTTCCATTTATTCATGAGTTATTATATTTGAATAAATTCTTTAGTCAGTATACATTCATCATATGAATATTTCAAATCCCATACATTTCATCTCATGAAACCATATAACAAAAAATAGCTAGTATGGGAGAATAATAAATGGTAATAGTTTATAATTTTAGTTTCATGGAATGATATACCATATTTTAAAATCATAATTATCATTCTATATATATATATCATATATATACATGGTTTTAGGGCATATCTCTTTTAATATCAACTTACACAAAATCCTAATAGATTTTTTTTCATTTCACCTTATATTGTATTGTATACAACAACTTGTAAAACTTTATACAAAAATCCTTTTGTATATCTTTAGACATATGTCTGGAAATATGGCATTAAATTATCCTTGTATCACATCATATGAAATACCTTGTGAACACCAATAAATAACAAATCTAGATTAACTAAATAACACTTTTTAGAGTGGATATATAAGTCAAAATCAATCCACATTCAATAAAACACAAAGTGTAACCCTATGGGTCCATATATAGTTAACAATAAATACAAATATATAGATCCATAATTGTAATCAAGGATTGGCCTCTAGAAAAGAATCAATTCTACTCAATCTATAAAGGAATCTGGCATGATCTCTATCAAACACATGTATATTTATACCTATTTCCACCAGTATATATCAAATAAAAATGTGAATTCTAAAATTTTACATTTTTCAAAGGAATAGAATAATCATGGAAAACAAAAAGTGTCAATCCAATATAACTAACTCATCTATTCTCAATTATTATAGTGTAGAATAAAGTGATAAATAAATAAAAAACATGTCATTAATATGTTTTGATAAATACATCATATGTCCCATATCTAGATAGATATATATAATATCTTGGTATAACCACACACTCTGTTGGTCTATCTAAATTGAGGGCTGATATGTCATACTCGTCATATGAGAAGAAAAAACCATAATGTTTAATATCCAACTAAAAACATGATTAGAAACATACCCATCCACCCCTATATTAGCATGTAAACAAATAGACCTTCATAAGTTGGGTATCATATTATCAAGGTTCTCATGATAGGTATCTCACTAACCTCAGATAGTGGGGACTCAAATATGATCCTTTTCCCTTAGTATTCCAAATACAACTCTGTATAAAATTACATGCGGTATACTTAGTAGGTTATCTAGTGTATACAATGAATCTTATTCTTATTTTTATGCCTCATAATCATATTCAGTGTATTTATTAAATAATCCTACTCATGTTAACCTTATCATTTCATCATAACCTATAATACTCCATGATTAACATCATTTAATGATTAACTCAAAGTCATTATTTGAGAGTTTTATTGTCATTACTCTTCATGAAATGTATATTTATATATACCATTATGTAGCCAATGTGAATTAATTATAAATTTTAAGTTTCCTCTAATATGAAACATTTTAAATTCTCAAAAAAATAAGAATATTCTATAAACCAAACTTAAGAAGTAGTTTATCATATCATATATGTTAGAATTCCAGATTTACCTTATGTTCACTATAATTTTTGGGTTTCAATAACACATTATATAATATGTAATCAATGTCATATATTTATGTGATCATATGATAAAACCCCCATGCTAATATATTTAGTGAGGAACATCTATGAAGTAATCTAGTTTAAAAAATGGTGAGATTTTAGAATCACATTCCTAACTATTCATCTTTTGAACATATTCAAACTTCTTAAATTCACAACATCAAATGTTACAATTTTAACATTTTTTTATACATAGAACTCTTTCATTTTTAATCATAATTATCCTTGGAACACTATTAAATAAAACTTTTCCCTTTAAATTATCTAACTACTTACATTATTTTTTATAATACATCCTAACTATCTTAGGAAATTAAGTAAAATTTAAATTAAACTTAGATTGGTGCAATTATTTATTTTTTAACATCGAACTTATTTAATTCCAAAAAAACTCCCACTAGCCTCTTAGACATGATATTATTTTTATAATATCATTCTAAGATACACAAACCCTTTTGAGTTAGAATATAAAATTTATTCCCTTTTAATATGAATATTTAACCAAAAATGTATTGTTTCCATGTCATATATAGTATTACATGTGTTTGGAACATTTTTTATTTCAAAATAATACTTCATTAAAATATACCATCGATGGGTGGTAGGGACACATTCCCATATATTTTAAAAAATACTTCCATAAAAATTTTATTCGGGAAAAAACACTATTATCCATATCTTCCTCTCAAAAAATTTTATATAAATTGATAAATCATAAACAATGTTTATATAATTAATCAGTTCATACTTGTTTACAATAAATATTTTTAATCGAACAACTTATCTTATCATATATTTTAAATGAGGTAAAGATAAACATATTTTACTTAGATTTATTTGATCTTGATAAAATACTTTACATTAAAATCATTGATGTATTAACTATTTACTTCATCTCATTATTAAAAACTACATTCTCAATCAATTCATCCATTGATTTTCAAATTAAATATATTCACAACACTTTTTAAAATATACATTAGTTATCACATTTCTTTAAAAATAAAGAATTAATATCTATAAAATTCATAATTGACATGGAAATACCATTGAGTTTCCTAAACTTCTTCATGTTCATCTTGGATAATCCAAACAAATATTGAATTGTTTATCTTCATTCCTAATAAATCTAATTTTTAAAGACCTTGATTAGCTTCATAAAGAGTCATTTTTTAACTTTTCAATCAACTTTTTTTCTTTTTGTTTGATCTTTAATATACTTGTACTATATATATTAATTTAGATCCCAGTAATAAAATGACTGATTTATATTTATATTCCCATTAATTTGAGAATATTATGTAAATATTTTTTTTAATTAAATCATTTTTTTAGAAAATTTCCATCGATAAAAAAATAGATAATTTTCCTAAATAGAACAATACACTTTTATCCTCTCCTTAAATTAAGTTATAGAATTGAACAAATAATATATATATATATATATATATATATATATCAGAAAAAGCTCATCTCATTTTATTAAATAAATTTTTTTTCAAGATCTTCGCTAGATCAAAATGAAAAAATGCACATCCTATGGAATATTCAACTGATCTTAAAGAAACAAAGTCTTCAATATAGAAACAAATTTTATATATCTCTTAAACATAAACATCAAGTTTGATCATTCATTTATTCCATTTGCTTATGTTTTTTTGCCCTGTATATTTATAATACTTTTAAAAAATACAATTGGAATCAAATACCATAAAAGAAATGAATTCTCTAACATTAATTCCTAAAGTGGATTCTCCACATGGCTTTATAAAATCCATCATGTAACTTGAACAATTTTTTCTCAAATTTACAACTTTTATATGATGAAAACATTTTCCTTACTTTTTATTTCTTAGTTTGATAGGCAGTGTGAACTTTACACAACCTCTTGTCTTCCTTTTTTGTTCAATACTTTAATCTATCTCACTTTTTACCACCAACATGGTACTATAACATAGACCTCCCATTTCATGTTCAACAATACTTAGTATATTAGGAATATCATGTAATGGTTTACATAGTTTACTCATATTTTAATTCAAGAAAAACTATCAGAACATTTTTTTACAGTTACTATAGAATGAATAATGTAGCTAATCCAAGCTTTAGAGGTGAACCTATCCTCTCGCAATCATCGATTTATCCTATCATATTGTTTACTTGAGTGGATACTAATGTTCTATATATCATTATGCAATGAAAAAATATACTTAGAAACTTCATATCGTTCATTCCTTAAATCCTCTTAATATATCATTTTTATGTTGTCTATCATTTGAAAGTTGTTATGAAAATCATGATTATTTTATAATTTTAACTCTATTATAACCAGTATGAGTGTAGATACTTTATGTGAATCCTTATGATGTTTATAATTATTATCCAAATCCTTTTTTAAATATATTTATTGGTTGTTCTATTAGGAAGACATTGTTCCAACACATAGAAAATTATTTTTTGTTTGATATAAATTATTAAATTTCTATAGAAATTGAAGAAGTATCTATAATTAAGTTTTTCTTTTTCAAGGAATGATATTATGTTCAAGAATTATACTGATGCAATTTTTCGATAATAGAATATTATATCAGATGATTTTTATGTTTTATCACAAATTAATATGGAGTTTTATTAAATGGTCTCTTAATAAAATTTTGTCTAATTTTAAAATTGATCATATCCTTTATTGCCCTAAGATATATATTTCACCAAAAAATAATTCCTCTAGGGTGTTCATCTCAAAACCTAATTATTTAGGAAGTGATTCATCCTAATAATATCATATATTATTCTTGGATAATAATGAGGATAACCCTTTTTTCAATCCACTATAAGGATAAAATAAACTTTTTTACTCTAGTATTCTAACCATTAGTGTTTCCTAGCTAAGTTTTACCCTTAAAAAACCAAAACCAAGAAAAATAAGGAAAATTTAGGGGCACATTATTGTGGAATGAAGAAACCTGAAAAGCCAATTAAGATTCTCTTTTTACTTTATTTCCTAGAACAATATAATTCATGGTCACCTATATTTGATAAAAAAACTACCATATTGGATGATCATGGTCTTGACAAGTGACACTTGGGAAGGAATCTAAAAAATTGTATTTTAAGGTGATTTCAATCCCACCATCTTACCACATGTTATTCACTTTTATATATATGAATTATTCTATTAATTTGGTTTGGAATACTATTCCCTTCACCTAATTAATATGTTCAAAACATTTTGATGTGCAACTCTTTACATAACCCACAAGTTTATTTTACTCACCTGAAAATAGAATTAAAAAATATTCATACATATCCAAATGCAACATATGCATAAGGTATATGAACACTTCATTTAAAGGAATAACATTATATGAAGTTAACCATATTCTCATGAGTAATCATGGAGTAATGGTTAGCTAGCCCCATTCACTTTCCTGTACAAGGAATAAGCCTCTAAGTTAGTAGGTAGTACAACCTAAAGTCCCTCTACTCAGGATGCATTACTCAAGGGAGAATCAGAATCATCATAACTCTATCACCAAATATGTACAAATTATATCCAATAAATAAATTCAAGCTAATAAATTCAATTAAAATCTGAGTTCAAGGTTGAAGAAAAACTAAATTCATTATCATACCTAGAATTTAATGCAAGCATCTATCTTAGAATCTATTTAACATCTTAATTTATATCATACACAACGTTAAATTTTCATAAAATTTTAATAAATATGAATATTGAAGGAAATTTCCTATAAATAAATGAAAATTTTAAATATTTAATCATGAGATAAACATTTACGAATAATTAAAAAATAAAATATAATTATAAACACTTTATAATTTCAGTTTTAAAATTATTGACATTCTATAATTTTGAATATAAAACAATTATATTAATTTAATTATGAACTCTTTCATATTTATAATTATATGGAGTTTTCATTTCAAATATATGATATTATATGAATTATAAACTATGTATTTATGTTCCAAAGAATCTAATAACAACTGAGAAGTGGGTTTTAATCAGATGTTCACTTTTATACGTTTCAATACTTTTAAAAACTTAACCCATACAACCTATTAAAATTTATATCCTTATCATATTTTAGTACGTTCTCATGCATTAAAAAGTAGGAAATAAAGTAAATTGCATGATATTTACAAGGTTCATCCTTGGTGTGAGAACCTACATCCTTTCCATAGCCACTCTTGTGGGTCTAAAGAAATTCACTATTATGAAAAATTGAATAAAACTTATTCTAAATATCATTAGACACCTTCTATCTCCTGATAGTAATGATTATAATGACTCTCTTCAGTTTAAAAAGTTTTCTAATAAAAAATTTATCCAAAACAAAAGAATAAATAAAATTTTCAAACTTCTCTACAAATTCTCTATCCATAATCCTCAATCTGATGTAATTGGGTCCGATTCTCTAAATCCTATGGGGATGGGTTCAATGGAATCAGTTGGATGAATTCATTTTGATTGACTCAATATGATAAACCCATTCTCAATCTTCATTACTAAAAATCTACTCAAATTCTCAGTCTGATCTTCCTCATTCCATTAAACAAAAACATTTAGATGTCTGACCTTCTAATGAGGTCTCAGTCTGGAAAGATAACTTTGACATGAATTTTTTAGTGCCCCACCTTTTCTACTCATGAGAAAACTTTTAATGTATGAATGTATTGTGCTTCTATTTATAGGTATCCCATAAAGGAAAATGAGAGAAACTAAAAAACTTTTTTTCTTTATCAAATTCAAAAACTGTAAGAACTATACATATTTTAATTTCAAGTTTGACCACATAAAATCTCCACAAATATTGTGGAATCTTCTTTACTCTCCTCTGTAATCATCATTATTAGACTTCCTAACCATTATTCAGTCCGATGGAACCTCCCCAACTCATTACAATGAAACTTTATTTCTAAAACTCTATCCAATGGACTTTTTGTATCTAATTGAATATTGGTATGTTGTCTTTATCCAATAAACTAACCAATTTAATTTAATCTTCCATGAACATGGTTGAAACATTTAAAGACTTCAGATACTAATGGAAACTCAATCAATTATCATATTTTTAAACAATTCCTCCTTATGATAGACTTCTCATCTTGATGATTATCTCATTATGATAGCATCCTTCATACTATTTCTCATAACGATTTGTTTTCTTGAAACAATGATCCAAATAATTTATTGGTATGGAAAATTTATATGATGGATCAGTTTTTGGTTACTTTGATGTTATAAATTTTTTGGAGACTTCACTTAGATACTCTTTAAACATTATTATCTTTACCTAGATGACTTCTGATAAATTTTGAGTTTGGTACATCTGGATCCAATCATCTATATCTGGGTTTCTAGAATCGATAAAAACTATTCATAGACCTTTATTAGCCTCTATTATTAGAAATATTTTATTATGAGAATGTTTCATGATTTATGAGAACTTCAAGGTCAGCATAGAATTGTCTGACTTGCATAGGAAAGTATTATGACTTCCCTTAATTTCAACACCTCCTTTCTTTCCAACTAAAAACTCAATATTATTGGCATCACCTCTTCTCCCTCTTTTCTTCATAATGATTGCATAACAAGTGTTGTAGACAACTTATGATATTTGATAATTAGAATAAGTGAAGCATTATATGACTCCCAACTTGAAAGTAAAGAAATTTCTAACTCTTGGTATCAATTTCTTCATTCACCCTCTTAAGAAACATTATGACTTCCTCACTCTAAAACTTTTGAATTTCCAACCAATGATGAGTCTAATGAATCTTGAACTTTATGTCAAGGGATCTGAGTCTGATGGTATATTTGATCAAAAAATTTATAGAACTTCCATCTTTCTTACACCTTCTATATCTAGTACTGCTTAGTCTAAAAACCTATGTCCAGAAACCTATGTTTAGAAAACAAATTTCTCCAACAGAAAAAACATTTCTATCCCTTTGTTTTTTGTTTTAAACATTCATAAACTTTCATCCTTCTAACAAAAACTCATTCTTATGGAATGGGTCTGATCCTAAAGAAAAAAACATTCTTGTAATAAAATTTTAGTTTTCAAAAAATGAAAAACTGTTTATAAAAACATCGCATAGGTTCTTCAATTATAATTCACATTCTTTTACATTAACATTTTATATAATCTAAATATCATATATTGGATTATTATTTATACCTTAACCATATCAATCATCCAAACACTTTTGATTTGGATTAAATAACATCCAATTATGGCCCTATTTTATTTTTAATAATTCAAAATAATTAATTATGACCAATATATAATTTAAATATATAAAATTATATTTTATCCTTGCTTCATATTTTATAACCCTTTATAAATTATCTCTTATGATTTATAAATAAAAACTTTTATTTACATATCATAAGTTTTTTCATTTAATTTTGTAAAAGGTATTTTAAATATTAATATTTAATATTTGGGAAAAATAAATGTTTCATAAACATATATTTAATTAATTATAAACCATTTATAATTTATTTATTTATTTATAAACCCATTAAAAATTAAATATTCCCAAAATACCATTTATAATTATTTATAAACATTTTATAAACCATTAAATCCATTTAATAATTTAAAAACAATTTTTTAAATCCTTTATATTTACACATATATAGGAACTCATTCCTACTTAAGGGTATCCTCCCTTTACCCATATAGATACACTCTGTGTAAGGGTAATATGGTTCTATAAACCTTGTGTAATGGTAAATTTCTATGACCCTTATGTAGAATATGATGTGTAAGGGTACAAAAAGTCATTATATTACATGAACTCTTCACATAAGGATAAGTAAAAACATACCTTTATGTAAATATTTTTAAACATTGCATTACCATTATGTAACCACTCTATATAAAGGTAAGTCTCACATAACCCTTACGTAGACCTTCATGAACTACTGTGTAAGGGTAAGATGTTATTTTTCCTTTAGATAACTCTAATAAACCTCATTTTGTAAGGGTATAACCTTTATATAGGTGAATCTCATAAGGGTAACCAGATGGTAACCTTTACTTATCCCATTTAAAAACAAATCTACCTTTACAAAACTCTTATTTCTGTATAAGGTTATGTTTTGATGACCCTTATATAGTCCACTATATGAAAGGGTAATTCCTTGGTCACCCTTACATGTATCAGTTGGGTAATTTTAAAGTCCTTATTACCATTCCATGGCCCCTCTATATAATTGTAAAACCTTCTTCCATAATTTCAAAAAAAATATAAGCATTTCTTTTTTTAGATTTATTCCTCATTTCCTCACATGATTTCATAAAACATAATCATGGATCCCTATGATACCAATGAAGGGTTTTATTAGAGTCTAATAATATTTATCAAAATGGGTAGAGGTGATTAAAAACCCTTATTCTATGATCCCCCATACAAGATATATAAATCCTATGTAAAAGGAAATGAATAAATTATATAAAATGAGCATACCTGTAACCTTCTTGGTATTTGTGTAGAGTATTTGATGATGACCACCAAAGTGGAAGATGAAATCCTCCCACAACTGAAGGTATCCATGGTCTATGTTGGTATCACTCGATGTTCAAGTATGATCCACTAACCTTCATGATGTGATAGAAACTCCCAGTGAAAAGGCAGATGATGATGAAATATTTTTGGGTACATGGTGGTTCGTCCATGTATAATCGTCTATATTTACTACCATCGCATGATAATAGATTATATAGGAATTCAAGGGGGTTATTAATTGAAACTAAATTTTTTCATTCATTATTATATATGAATAAATTCTTCATCTAGTATGCCTTCATCATATAAATATTTCACCTCTCATACAATTTTTCTTATGAAATTGTATAATAAATGATATATAATATAGAAGAATAATAAATAATAACAGTTTATCATTTAAGATGTTTGGAATGATATACCATGCCTGAAAATCATAATTTACATTATATATATATATCATATATAGATATATAAGTATTTATAGTATATCGCTTTCAAGAATTCCTTGAAAATATTTATCTATTTGAAATAATTATGTTGAAGTAGAAATTTGATAGTGATGATTATTTATTTTTGTTTTCATACATATTTTTTACTATTTATATGAATTGGTGTTATATAAAAAATAATGGTCTAGAACTTGGCTAACCAAGGACCCCCATATAAACACAAGTGTGACCCAAATGTCAATCGCGTAAAAGTGGGATGACTTGTCCAGTCGCAGGTAGCATAGTGGTAGAGCATATCACCCACAAGGATAAAATGGAAGAATCTTAACATCATGGGAACATAACACCTATTTTGGTTGTAAACATGTGGGTGCATAGAATGTAAGAGGATACCCAAGGGTCCATGACAAGGTGTGGCATGAACTTTGTGGGAATGTGTTGAAAGGTGTTCTTAGTGTTGACCCTAATGTTATCCTGAGAGCTAGATAAAATGGAGTTCCTTATATAGCACCATTCAACCAAACAAAAGACAGAAGCAGGATGATTGGGACACCAATACTATTCATCTATCTAAAATTATACTGATATAATGCACGTAGTCCAGTCACGAATGATCCAAGCCTACTTTAGCCTCCATGTTTTCATTATCTTCCTCTCACCATGAAGCATAGATCTACAATGATACATAACAAATGTCCACCACTAAGGATAATTCCATCCACACCCATGGAATGGGACAATCCCTATAGATTATGATCATGAGAAAAACATGGTTATGATCGAAAAATGCATACTTGCATGTATGAGATAATTCAAAGAATGAGATTTGAGTGAATGAAAAACAAAGTTTCTGAAGGAAATTTGATTATATAATAGATATTCATACATGAGATGAGATATGTAATATGATATCATTCACATAAGTCTAATCTTGTGAAGAAATAATCTAGTTACATTAAGACACCATGATTGTTTATATAATGTGATGTAAACATACATGACGTTTAAAATAACTAAATCTTCAGTAATATTAATATTGATCCATGACATGGAATATCTTTCATGGAATTAAATCAGTCCATGACATGGAATTTTTATCAAAAATTAAATGGTGTACCTCATCTATAAATATATAGATACTTTATTTGAGATGATACTATTGAAATTTTTTGAGAGCTATCATTTTTTTTCTAAAAAAAGAGCATCCAGCTGAACCTTTACATATCCTATTACCCAAAGAAGAGGTCTTGTGAACTATATTTCTTGAATAATATGTCTGTGAATCTATATTATGTTCACAATAATATAATTGAATACTCACTATTTTTTATTAGGAGAACTAAAGCCAGTGACATGCACTGACTTCTATTAATATTTTTTTCACTCATAAATTACGTAAAGGAAAATAAATAACACACATAATAAAACTTATGTAAACAGAATGTGTCTTCAGATACATAAAATTTTTGGAATAATAATGTAATTTACTAGTGTAATTTACCTTATTCCAAGAGGTTTGAAAAAGAAATGTGACCTTTATACAATGGAGAACTAGGACATCATGTATTATGTTATAGTTTACATGAAGAGGAAGGATACAATATGAGGTAGAGATATGAGAATTCATAATCATATAAAATATTAATTATAATATTAGGTATGTTTTAGTGTTTCTATGATAATTAAATGTAGAAATTACATGGATATAAAATCACATTAAATATTGATTTCATGTTATTTGAGTGAGTTCAAAAATTCTTTAGAATAAGGAAGAATGAATAGTGTAAGGTCCTGGCCTTAAACATTTAAGACGAGAATTTTACATTCTTTCACATTGAGAATATTTTTAGGTTTATAAATTTAGAAAATTATCTTATAACTCATACATAGAAAGACCATAATAATACAAACTGGACACTTCCAAATAGTATCCATTTTTTCCACCAAAGGAAACCCTTTTAAAATAAAACTTGACTTCTTTTCAAGACACATATTCAATTCCTTCATCATGAAATTTTCATTTTCCATACCAATATTAAGACCTGTGAAAAACATTTCAGAAATGTGGTATGAGCACAAAATTCTTAGTAAGGGACATAAAATAAGGAAAGAAATTTCTATTCCATGAATATTTTAAACTCATGAAAACATTTTCACAAAACCATACTCTTCACACATAAAATATAAAGTCTTTAACTTACCTCATAAAATAAAAATATTCCTATAAAACAGCATATAAATCATAAATAATAAAGTTAAATTAAGTAATCCAAATCATACTTACATTGTAGATTTCACAGCTACATAGGGAGTAACCTTGATGGTCATATTTTAAATACACATCGCAGTATATTCCCTTAATCTCTTAGAATAGAACTTATTGTTTAACTCCATATCATTACCAAATGCATTGGAGAGATATCATGGGATCACCTTCCCTTTTTTTATTAAGTAAAAACTCATATACATAAGCAATTACCAAGAACCATAAATAATCATAACACGTAAAACAAGGAAAAATAAAATTTCCACTTTGAAATCACATTTCATTTTTACAAAGTCACGCACTCATAGATGAAAACAATTTATTTGAAAATAAAATTGTAAAATTGTAATGTAAACATAAAAACAAAAAAGAAACATAAAATAGATAAATTTTTCTCATGATATATATGTAAAAAATAAAACATTCCAAGTTGTTAAAATAATCAATCAATTTTTAAAACACAATTAAAACATTTAAAAAGAATAATTTTGAATCAAAGTTTCCTATGACACTTTGAAACATTTAAAAGGAATTAAAATTTTAAAATATTAATTTCTATATAAATAAATCCTTAAAACCATTTTGAAAACATGGACATTATTGAGAATTATTTAGAAGAATAAATCTTTAAAACATTTAAAACGATGTTTTAGTTAAAGTGTCCCTTACAACTTGAAAACACTTGAATAAAAATAATAAAAGAATAATATTTAAAAATTATTAAATATCATGATAAAATATTAATTCATGATATTAAATTTAAACAGGGTTTTATATACAACTTATAGGATAATAAAGGTTCATAACATCAAGATATGCCTCAATGAAAGGAGATTGATACAAAGTCCCTTACCTTGAGTCTGATTCGACGCATATGTTCTTTATCTTCCTAAATAATAAACTTAGGTTAACTATTTACTTTATTTAGAAAATTTTTCATGCTTATTATTCATTTTATATCACTTAATAACTTGTTATAACTATTAATTAATTACTTAAGTTCATGTGGGATGTTTTGTTGATATTTAGTACTTGAGTTCAAAATGATATTGGTATGATGTCTATAGTAAAAATGGACATGAGTCCATAATATATAGGATAAAATTCAAGACATAATAATCACTTTTATACATCAATTATATTTTTAAATAAAACCATTAATTATGGTTATGAAAAATTAACTTCATTACAGTCATGGAGATATTAAGTTGTATGTACGTGTGAGTAATGTTTCCATTTTTCAATGATCATTATGGAAATAAGGTGAGTGTAGTTTTATTATTACAAAATGATAATAATATTATTAATATCACATAAATAATTTAAATATACTTTTATATTTCATCAATGTGATTTGGTGATTAAAAATTAATCGCATCACTTCGTGAAGGTGATAGTTTACACTTACGCACGAACGACGTTATCATTTTTATGTGCATGAAAAGTAAGAATTTAGTTGATGTATTATTCTATTATAATGAAAAATATTTAATTAATATCACATATGAATATTAATTCCATCATTATAACTATTATTTATAGATGGTTATGGCAAATGAATTATATCGGTTTGTGGAGGTGATAATTCACATATACACATAACTGATTAATTCATCTCTCATTTAATGCAATTAGAGATGGATTTAGGTTATTGTATTAACATAATAACATATAGGTATATTTATGATACTATAGTTATTATTTAATCATGTTTTTATGGGATTTTATGGAATATGAAGAAGAAATAAAATAGAAACACTTAATTAAAAACATTACTTTTCCTTTGGACGATCACCTTTGATTAACACCTTAACACCTCTAAGTAGGGTGTTATACCTCAAATAGGGACTCAATAATGTGGTTAAATATTCTAGGAAGGGTTTTGGGTAGGTATTAGTTTATAAAAAAGGTTTTTTAAGTGTAAGTAATAGATATGAATGGTTTACCTTTTATAGGATAGGGGAGGGGTACTCTTGGAATTATCAAAACTATTAAATTAATATAAATTTATTTTCTATTCCAAATGGTTTAAAATTGATTTAGTTATAATATAGGATGATTATGAGTCTAAATATAATCATACAATTAAAATTATAAAAGTTTTAATCTTGTTTTAATCCTTATCTTTTTTTTCTAACTCCTTTTAACTCTTACCGTTTTATCATGTAATTTACACTTTGAGGGTTAAAATAATTAATATAACATTCCAAAAAACCAATTAATGAGTATTTAATGAAATTTTTATACTTTCCTAAAACTTTTGGCCAAATTTTATATTTTTATATATTTTATTTCATTTAATTTAATTTTTTATATTTTAAGATATGAATTCTCACAATTTTTACACTATTCATTATGTGACTTTTTTTAAAAAAATCATAACCACTTGATTCCTTCAAAAAAATACTTTAAATAATATATAAAATGTAAAATTAATCCATAAAATTATTTTATGGCATCAAATATATCAAATTATATTTATTTTAATATTATTAATATCATTTCTTTGATTCTTCCTTTAAAAAATCTATTACTGTGTCATCATTGTGTCACAATTAAATTTAATTATTTAATCTATAAAATTTATATATAAATTATCATAATGTAGATAAACATTTTATCTTTCTAATGACTATTTATAGTCTAATTTTTCTTCCATATAACCCCTTATTAAAAATAATTTACTTATTTAAAATATTAGAATAATATTTTTAACTTATATTTCAATAAAATATAATAAAGGTCATATTCTTACCCAAGTGGCTTAAAAATGTTATACTTTTGGACTATGGTTTATTTTGGTAAAAACCCACTCATACAATAAAATCAGGACAAGTTTTAGGGTAATTTTATAATATTATAATATTATTTTTACCCTTATTTACCTTATTTACGCTCTAACTGTGGTAAATAAAATACTAAAGTTACTATTCACCAGAAAATAATTTGATCTAATTAGATCAAAATTTTCATACTTATTACAACCATGTATGTCCATTTTTCAAAATTCAATCATGAAAGTGGCTATTTTAAGTTTAGCATTAATCCTAAGGATGTGGTGAGAAGTCGGGTAAAAGAGATGTTCAAAATTTCAATAAGTTTTTATAAATAATTTAAATATAAAATTTATTACAATGACCTAAATTGAATTAATACATGTATCATTAATATATTTTTAATTTAAAAATTAGTTTAAATTAAAATAATTATTTAAACAAAAAATTAGTTTTTAACTATAATGTAGTATTTCTCACTATTTATCAAAAAAATGAACCTTTTCAGAAAAATACCAAAAATTCAACCTAATATAATTTTGATATTCAAAATTCAATAATTATGTTTATTTTGGAAAATATAATATATAGAAGTGTCAAAACTAGATTTAAAATAGGTGCACCATCAAAAGGCGGGAAAAAAACCTTTTTTGAAAAATACTCCTTTTATACATAAAATTGATTTTATTCTTATATCATGTTTAGAAAACATATAAGATTAATTTTAAACATAATATTTAATATATATTTAATTAATATAATCTAACAATAGTGACTTTATTATTTTATAAAGACAACAATTTACACATAAATAGTTTCTTATAAAAACACATCCATTGTATTCAATTGGTTTTTTATTTTCATTTATAAATAATTTTCTAACCAATGAATCATTATATAAATATGTGTAAACCATATCTTCATAATTTAGTTAATACCATTCATTCTCTCCATTCTAACATCTAAGTGATTACTATAATATTAAATAATAATATTTGGTTGTTTGATTAAGATCAAAGTGGCATATCATGTATGCTATCAAAAATAGTGTTTCTTTTTAAAAACTCATGATATTACACTCTCCCCCTACCCATTAATAAATTATTCCCATGTAATTTTAACTCACAATAAAAAACTAGGGGTTTTTCTTTTCAAAATTACTATTTTGAAATCCCACATTGAAAAAGGATTAATGTAAATTTCACTTTAAAATAAGGAAAGAGAAGTATGATGGTCACCTAAGATAACACATACTAGGGTTACATGTTGGAAAACATGGATATGGAAAAAAATTAACAATCAAGTTCTGATAGATTATGATAGAAAAAATGTTCAGGAGAAAGTTAACAATTACAAAACCATAAATTTGTGATTGGTTAAAAGGTCATTGAATTCTATTTAAGAAAAATAAACAGATAACATTTTTATTTTAAGATAATTTTCTTAGAGTTGATGAATTATTTTACTACATAGAATAATAACATAAGGAAATATTCTTACATGATAAGAAGAGTTTCATCCATTAACAAAATTCCACGACAAACTCATCTTCTCCAAATGATGAGTATTCAAGATGAATCAACTTATACAGGTCACTAAATCCACAAATATATGAAAATATATTACTCCTCTATTTAAAATTGAACCAAAACCAAAATGGTTAGGATAAAATAAATTAATTCTCCAAAAATAATAAACCTTTATATGATGAAAAACTACTTTTAATCTCTAAAATTCAATAGTGACATGAAAATTTCAACATAGACCATTCAAAAATAATTGTCCTTAAAATTACTCAAAATAATCAAAACTAATATTTAAACCTAAAATTGATAAGTATTTTATAACATGTTCTTACATTATAAATTTTACCATTTATCTCCAAATAGCATGAATCACTCTTAATGTCTCATACCAAAAATGTAATTTTCTAAATCACATAATCTCCATGATATGCTAATTATTTCTAAAAATAACTTGAATAAAAATAATTACCTAATTAAATCATATATTCTTCCAAAATATATCTCATAATTTAATTCTCAATTAAAATACCATGGTATTCTATTTACCTTGATCATATAAGGTTCCTAAAATAATAAGTGTCTTCCAAAAAAATTAATCACTTAATCACCAAATCATTTTCCAATCACATGGTTATATATTATATAAAATATATGTTCCCAAAATAAACTTATTCTTAATCTATAAACTCATTTAACTAAAAATAAAAAGTCATAATAACCAGGACTTCACATAGGCCAATGGTAGGTGATGCACCATTTTCTCACTTTGGTTATGGGTTCGATTCTTGTGGCCTTCCTGAACAAGACGGGTTTTCACGAATCCTACAGGTTGTACTTTTTCTAAAACTATATAATTCTTATAACATTCCCAAAATGAGATAAAATCCTTAAAAATAACCATAACATATTTTAACCACAAATTTTATCTCATACCTTTCATTTTTCATCCCAAAAAGTAATAACCCATAATTACCTCAAACGTGAATATCTCCTAAAATATCCTTAGTCACCTCAAAATTTCATAACATAAATCCTAAAAAGGGGTTTCTACGACATTTAAATTATGATAAAACTTAAAATTATAAATTCATGATTACATCCATAACTCTTAAGTAAACATATTAATCTCTAAGGTTTTGTAAACCTCCCTTTGACACCAATTGTATGGTCTCGACCATAAACATTTAAGACAAGAAATTTATTTTCCTTAAAATTGAGGATCCTTTAATATTTAGAGCTTTATAAAATTAGGCCATAACTCATACATAAAAAACCATAAGAATACCAAGTGGACACTTCCAAACAATATCCATTTTTTCTACCAAAGTAAACCCTTTTAAAATAAAACATGAGTACTTTTTGAGACACATCTTCAATTATTTCATCATGAAATATTCATTGTCCAAACCAATCATAATACATGGGGAAAATATTTCAAAAACATGTAATGAGCCCAAAAATCTCTGTAAGGGGTGTAAAATAAGGAAAGAAATTTTTAGTCCATGAATATTTTAAACTCATGAAAACATTTTCACAGAATCATACTCTTCACAAATAAAACATATTATATTTAGCTTACCTCATGAATTCAAAAGATTTAGATAAAACTAAATAGAAATCATAAATCATAAAGGTATATTGTGGCATCCAAATATTACTTACATTGTATCTTTCACAGCTAAATAGGGAGTAAACTTCATGGTTATATTTGGAATACTCATCGTAGTATATTTCATTAATCTCTTAGGAGGAAACCTACTGTTGAACTCTATCTTGTTACCCAATTAATTAGATAGCTATCATGGTATCACCTAACTTTGGTTTATCATGGAACCACTCATATACATAAGAAATTCCCAAGAACCATAACATAATCATAACTTATAAAACAAGGAAAAATAATATTTCCACTTTAAAATTGCAGTTCATTTTTACAAAGTCCCACACACATAAATGAAAACACATTATTTGAAAATAAAAGTTTAAAATTGTAAAGTAAAAATAAAAACATTAATGAGACATAAAAGAGAGAAATTAATTTCATGATGTATATTTTAAAAATAAAACATTCCAAGTTATTGAAATGATCAATCCATTTTTAAAATACAATTAAAACATTTAAAAAGAAGACTTTTGAATCAAAATTTAACATAACACATTAAATATTTTTAAAGGAATTAACATTTTAAAATATTCATTTCTATATAAATAAATCCTTAAAACTATTTTGAAAACATTTGCATTAATGAGAATGATTTAGAATAATAAATCTCTAAAACATTTAAAATAATGTTTTAGTTAAAGAGTCCCTGGCCACTTGAAAAACACTTAAATTAAATTCGTTGAACAATAACATTTAAAAAACATTAAATATCATGAGAATATATTTATTCGTGATATTAAGTGTCAAAATGGTTAAATATAAATCTTATTTGATAATAAAGGTGCATAACATCAAGACCTTCCCCAATGAAAGGAGATTAAGACGAAGTCCCTTACCTCGATTCTGATTCGTCACGTATATTCTTTATCTTCTTGAATAATAATATTAGGTTAATTATTTACTTTCTTTAGAACCTTTTTCATTTTAATTTTATTTTATATCACTTATTACCTTGTTATAAATATTACTTAATTATTTAATTTCATGTCATACATTTTGTCTATATTCGGTACTTGAGATCAAAATGACATTAGTATGACGTCAATAGTAAAAAAGGTCATGAGTCCATCATATCCAAAATAATATTCATGAAAAAATAATAAATTTTAAATATAGATTATACTTTTAAATAAAACCATTAATTATGTTTATGAAAAATGAACTATGTTACAGTTATGGAGATGGTAAGCCATACGTACGCATGAGTAACGTTTCAATTTTTCAATGATTATTTTGGAAAGAAGGTAAGTATAATTTTATCATTCTAGAATGATTATAATATCATTAATATCATATAAATCATTTAAATATACTTTTATATTGTGACGGCTCATATTTTCCCGATTCTATTTTTAGAAAATTTCTGGGAAACTTACGAGACCAGGTGATAAAACGGCTTGTGATTCCGAGGCTTGAAGTGCCCAGAATGATCCATCAAAAAATGTTAAGTTTTTAAATATAATGTGTGAGTAGTTTTCCTAAAAAAATGGAATAAATATTAAATAGGTGCTCAGATTATAAATTGTATGGCACTGTTGTGTTTAGAATAGTGGGTTTACCCTAGGCACAACTTATGTTTAGTCATCACGGGTCTCCAATGAGAAAACACGAAAATGGAATAACTATAAATAAAATAATTAATTAAGATTATTTTATTTTTCAATTCCTTATAACTCATGAATGGTAACTCAAATTAAAAATCTGAGACCACCATTGAGCTTATGAGGGAATTCTTTCCTTAGACGGAGCCTAACATCGGCTGGCACGGGCTAGTTGTGAAAGTTTGTTTTTAGTATGTAATCATAAATAAAATTATTTAAATAAAAATTATTTTATTTTTGAATCCTCGTAACTCAAAAATGGTACCTCATATTAAAAACATAATACCACCATTGAGTTCGTAATGATATATTCAACTTAATCATGACTTAACATCGATCGGCATGGGTCAAGGGTAAAAGTTAATTTTTGGAATTTTTAAAGGTTAATAAAAAAACTAAAAGAAGTTTATTTTATTTCCTTATAATGTTTCGCAGCAGGGCAATGTTGTGACGTAGTGATGGATAAACCTATTCTATTTTCATAAATAAAGTAGCGTGGCGACACTGTTTCAAAGAGAAACTGTAACTCTAAAATACGTTAACGTGTTAATTCATTTCCTCCATTAATCAGGGATAAAGTCCAGCATTAGAATTCTTAATTCTGAATAATTCATCTGGAACTCTGGAGTTTCCTAAGGTAAGGGGTAGGATTCTATCTTGCCGGTGATGATGGGTCGGTGTTCATGGTTCGATCAAGCGGCATTGAATCGATTAACATCGGTGGAACAAGGATCAACATGGAGACACGAGTTCAATCTACTTCTGCAAGAAATCCAACTCAAGGAAGGGGTTTTTTCTTGATGAAATTATCTCCCCATTATTTCTTTCTAAACAACATATGTGGATCAACCCACTAGCAGGTTGATCCATGGTTCGTTTGTTCTTGTGGGATGGATTTGTTTATCTCGAGCTCGGAGGGATATAAACTTAGTGTTAATCATCTCCCTTTTTATTATAACATGGAGGAATCATACCGACACGAACAAGGATGGATCCCTCCATTGTGGGCGTTCTTGTGTTCTTTGTGAACAAACCCCTGGATCGATGAAAAGGCTATTTTGAACCCATATCAGGGACGGTGGCGACTCGAGGACCACGAAAGCACTCACATATCGAAAAATTAACCACTAAAGCGGACTCGGTGGCCCACAGAAGATACAATCAGCACACTAGAAGTAGAGCATGATGTCGTCTAGTGCGGTAGGTGGCACGCACTGATAACACCCCGTAGTGGCAGACAAAGCTTGTGGCAGGGGTTTACGGCTCATCATCCACGGTAGTGTGGGAAGGCGGCGTGCCGGTAGCATGCCATGGCGGCGAGGTGGCCCATTGAATTTTGGCATGGGCGGTGGATCGGGCTACTGGAAATGTCCAACAGTGGCACACGCGGACATAGAGGCAACCCTCAAGGTGTTCGAAATATGCATCTTGCCCTCCGCGTCTCGGTTAGAGCAAGTTGGCCCGCTCACAGTGGGATGGGCCGGAGGAGGTGGTCCGGACCCGCATCCCAACTAGTCTGGGCAGGACCTTTGGCCCATCCATTTTGGGATAGGCTCATTAGACCGGGTCGAATTCAGGTTGGGTTGGTTTGACTGAGTTTGGACCGGACCCAGACCCAACCGGGCCCTTTTCAGTAAAACGATCATAACATGCAAATTGTGCATCTGTTCGATGATCAATTTGCATCACTGGGACCCTCATGATGAGACGGTCCTTTTGACATACTCTAAGTGAGTTTCTGTGGAGGTTGAGTTATGACCTAATGTCTTGAGGAGTAGATTCTCCTAGAATCAGTGTGCTACGAGCAGAAATCCTACGACTACCTGCAACAAAAAGGAAGTGACGATCGGACCACAGCGGTCTAGCATCTAAGAAAAACCTAATGGTTTGGCAGATAAGAAGTAGTCAAACAGACCTTAGTGTCTTAGTAGAAAATTAGTAGGCGATTAGACCTCAGTGGCCAGGTAGACAAGCAGTAGTTGAGCGGACCTTAGTGGCCCGAAAAACGACCAGTAGCCAAGTGGACCTTAGTGGCCTAGGAGATGAGCAGTAGTTGAACAAACCACAGTGGCCTAAAAAACATGCATTATCCAAGTGGACCTCAGTGGCCCCACAAATGAACAGTATCTAAAAGGAACTCAGTGTCCCGATAGTTGATTGGACCTCAATGGCCCGGTAGATGAGTAGACCTTAGTGACTCGTCAGAGATGAGTCCCTCAACAGTACAATATGTTCAGCATTATGATTGAATCAGTGTACATTGGGTCGTTCTCGGTGTTTTATCTTTGAGAAGGGCCCAAATAAGTGGGACCCCATTGCTTAGGTCTCTAATTACTTGATGGATCAAGGAGCGAGTCCTCTCGGGAATAGCGTGCCTTGAGCAGAATACTGTGATGAAGGATTGACTGTGATATCGAGACTTCTTGTCTCAGTGAGACTAGACATCTCAGGAAAACATCGTGATGTATCGAGACTAGATGTTCTCTCAAATAATTTTGGTATACTTTCTCTACCTGGTTACTATCAGATATCTTGAGGAGTGGTATCTCTCGAAATCGAGCGTGTTATGCACGGAACCATATGGGTGGCAGTGGATGAGACGTTGCATCTTGGAATCCTTTATAAATATACTTGGATGTTCTTGTTATATTTGTTGATGATATATACATGTGTTGAGATGATTGTACTTTCTTGGTGGTGTTTTCCTTTGTGGTCTTTTTCTTTTTGGTTTTCAGGGTCCCCTACTGAGTATTGCATTACTCACCCCTGCATGGGATTTTCCCGCACATGTTGTGTCTTATGTAGATGACAGATGCTTTGGTGGAGTCTTAGATAGAGTAGGACCAAGACCTGGTCCAGGTAGTGTCTTGTGAGATCAGATGAGTCGAGGTGTTTCTAACAGATTCCTACAGTATCTTTAGTACACTTATTTGTGTGTTGGTCTTTGTAGTTGTCTTTCTTTTATTGGGCTTGTATTTCGGTCTGGTTTTACTTTACTGCTTTACTTTTTATCATACTCTATTGTTGGGTTGTAGTGGTATGCATGATTTTTTTTTACATAGTGTTTTCACTCTCTAGCCATGTGGCTTTTAGTAGGATTTTTTTGTATAGGTTATTAGGAAAATGTCTCCCATTTTATGGATATTCCTACTCAGCACTAGTCGTCAGCCCCCGACTTATCGGAGGCGAGCATAGAGTAGTCAGGGAATGGGCCCTGGGGGATGGGTCGTAAAAGATTGGTATAAAAGGAGGTCGGTTCTACCATAAGAACCCATAGTATATGAAATTGGTTTGGGTAAATAGTGTTAAGTGTTTTGAGTTCGGATTCCAGGCTAGGAAATTGATTTTGGTGCGAAAACTGATGTATCCATACACTAGGACCCTGAATTCTTCTTTTCAACTCAGTACATGAAAACACTAGTTTCATGGAAAAATGATGGTACAAGCATTATATAGGAATGGTTTTTGTTTTCCATGTCCTTCTTGAGTCATCTCACCATGTATACTCTATTGATCGTGGTACATATTGTTTTGTTTCAAGGTGCTTCCACATAGACATCCAGTTAGGATTCCACTGCATGATCACGAGGATGATATTCTGGGTTACAAGATAGGTACAGGAGTTCGTACCAAAAAGAGAATCACCAGGTGGTGTACCGGCTATACCAACACCTTTGGAGTACCACACAGTACTCGTAGTACCAACGGATGTGATGCACGGGTTGAGTGCACTTCATGAGTTTTAGCGATAGAGAGCCCTCAGGTTCTGAGGATAGCCTGAATCACAAGTATCTAAGTACTGGCTTGAAGTGGTGACCAAGATTCCCATCCAGTCAAGTCAATATTAGAATAGATAGCGGTCCTGGAAGTGAGCCTTATATGTGGCTCAATAGGGCGATGGTGGGTTTAGATTACCTGATCTTATGATGAGCTGACTTTTCTGTAGACAGATCTTGATAAAATTTCTCATATAAATGGATCTTTCCAAAAAAAAATATAAGGTCTATGTGTTCCTAAGAGCATATACAGCTTCATCTAGATGACATGTCGGTAGTTTAGTATTCATCAAGGCACACCAAACTTTCCAGGTACTCAATGAATATGATACGACTAGTGATTCAGGGCTCAAACCTTTGAGTGAGATGTGTTTAGGGACATCCGAGCTAGAACTATTCTTATATGAATTTATATTTACTATAGGTTACTAGAGAGAAACTTTTTGGTTGAAAGTCCTTAGGCTAAGAAGATACAGCCAGTGGTTTTCAGTAGTGGGAAAACAGGAAGTCGATGTCAGTCTCAAAGACATGGACATGTGAGATGTTCCAAGAAGAGGTCCCATGGCAGGGGATCTACAACTCAAGGATCATAGGGTGATTCCGGTCAGCCTAAAAAGTGGTAATAATTTTCAAAATATGACAGGGGACATCTCACTAGAGATTTTCCAACCCATTGTGCTGACAGTGTAATGGTGGATGGGCCATCGGGGTAGAGATAATGACAGGAACAGATTAATCTGTAGGGTGGTAGACATGGAAGAAGATCTGGGAGAGTATCAAGAGGTGGTATACATTTTGATATGTTACAACCACCACCACAATGTTTTTTACACTAGGTTGAGGGAGCTAGATGATAGGGGAAGGGGGTAGTTGCATGCATCCAAGGATTATGACCCAAGGGCTCCATGAATGATTCAAGGTGTGGTCAGTGTCTACTCTTAGCTTCCGTATTAATAGACACGTGTGTTAGTCATTCCTTCTTGTCATGAATTTTGTTCAAGACCTAGAGTTTCTGGTTAAACTACTGACTTGACCCTTACATCTAGAGATACCTATGGGAGGAGACTCGATAATCGCACTTATGCTGATAGTGTGATCTAACCCTTGAGGCAAGAGTTTCTGTTGGAACCACTTGGGGTCTGCAACAAGGCCTTACGATGTTAGTTTAGATATAGACTAGTCATCCACTATTCATTCTCAGAATGACTTTTTTTTTAAAAAATAATGTGGTATGTCTGTAGCATTGGAATTGGGTTTTCCTTGGTTGGTGAAAAAGGAAACCCAGGAAGCATGGGATAAAACTCATGCATAGAAGGGTTCATCCGATCACACTTAAGTCGTCCATCCTTACCCACATGGTAGTTGATGTTTTTAGTTTTTATTTCCCAGCAGTAGAGGAAAATTATGGGGACCTCTTTTGAAAAGATGTTTCCAGGATTACCTCCCCAATGGGAGATGGAATTCCGGATCATTTTACACCCCGATATGGCACCGATATCAACATTATTATATTGTATGGCTTTTGCAGATCTTTGTGAGATAAGTTTGTAGGTGGGGGACTTTCAGATTAAGGTATTAGTAAGACCCAATGTCCGAGGTTATGTGTGTATTACTGTCCCTTTATCCATGTGTATGTGGAGAACGAGTACCCACTACCAAAGGGATGATGAACACATTGATCAGTTGAAAGGGGAGGCCTTTCAAGTGGATGGAAAGGTGCCTGTAGGATTTTCATCAATTGAGAAAGAGTTTGACGAGCACCCCAATCTTGATTTGGAAATGGTAGTCATCGAATTGATGATGTGGCGACACTACCTCCATGGGCGAACAGTTTACCGTCTACTATAATCACAAGATTCTTAAGTATATCTTCTCTCAAAAGTATTTGAACATGAGACAAAGATGATGGTTGGAGTTTTTCCTGGATTATGACTTTTAAGTAGTCTATACTCCTGGTAAGGGGAACATGGTAGTTGATGCTCTCAGTATGAGATCCAATTTGTAGTTGCTAAATGAAGAAACTGAGAAGTTGGCTTCGTTATAGTTATACTTCATGGATGGGGATGAAGCAGCTTATCTACAGTAGTTGGTTGTTACCCATCCACTCTTAAATGATTTATGGAGGTGTAACTCAGTAAAACTGACTATGAGTCTTTACATGCTCATTTGTTCATGTGGAATACCCCTAATGGACATTCGAAAGGTGGGGAGTACGTTGTTCTTTTTAGATGATGTGTGGTTGTAACAGTGATGCCTAGAGTGGAGAGATGCATCGGGGTATGTTTGTGGGTGTCAAGGAAGACATCAGGGATGATGGAACGAGTTGAAGTTGGGCTTAGCTATTGAGACAAAAATATTAATGCTTGTATGAATCATTTTTTGGGGTTTTTCTTTCTCTTTCTGGGGGTACTGGGAAGGAAGTGGTAAGGGATATCGATGGACTTTGTGATGGTTTTACCACATGCATCGAGGAGATATGATACCATCTGGGTGATCGTTGGATGACTCACCGAGTCGGCCCATTCCTAACTACCCAGGAGCAGAGTTTAGTAGAGGGATCGGGATGCCACTATGTGTTTGATATTTGACTGGGGCGAGCTGGACATTGATGACAGGGCAAATTTTGAGGAGTTTTCGGTAGAGATCAAGGATCGACAGGAGAGGAACCTCTGTGGGCTATTGATTCCTCTAGTGTGAATTTGGTGGCAGCATAAGAATCTATAAGAGGTCACATGGGAGCGGGAGGCTCGGGTTCATGCTTGTACCTTAATCTATTTGGGAATCCCTTGGTTTTCATTTTGAGGAAATAAATCCTTAAGGAGGGGGTGATGTAATAGCTCAAATTTTCTAGGTTCTTCTTTTAGAAAATTCTTGGTAAAATTATGAGAACAGGTGCTAAGATGGCATGTGATTCTGATGCCTAGAGTGCCCGAAATGATCTGTCAAAAAATTTTAAGTTTTAAATAGTGTGTGTGAGTAGTTTTCCTAAAAAAATGGAATAACTCTTAAACAGGTTCCTGGATCAAAAATATGAGGGCACCGTTTTGTTCAAAATAGTGGATTTACCCTAGTCATGACTTAATTTTAGTCATCATGGGTCTCCAATATGAAAACAAAAAAATGGAATAATCATAAATAAAATAATTAAATAAGATTTTTTTTATTTTTCAAGCCCTTATAACTGGTGAACAGTAACTCAGATTGAAAATCTAAGACCATCATTGAGATCATAAGGGAATTATTTCCTTAGATGGAGTCTAATATTATCCAATGTGGTCCAGCTATGAAAGTTGGTTTTTGGGACGTAACTGTAAGTAAAATAATTTAAATAAAAATTATTTTACTTTTGAATCCTCATAACTCACAAACGATAACTCGGATTAAAAATCTAAGACAACCGTTGAGTTCGTAATGAGATGTTCTCCTTAATAATGACTTATTCGACTAGGTCGGTTCGATGGTAAAAGTTAATTTTTGGATATTTTAAATGAAAATAAAATAAACTAAAAGAATTTTATTTTATTTCCTTTTAACATTTCACAACATGGATATGTTGCGACGCAGTAACGGAGAAACCCATTATCCTTTCATAAATGAAGCATTGTGGTGACATTATTTCAAAGATAAATAGTAATGATGAAACATGTTAATGTGTTTCCTCCATTAATTGTGTACATGGTCCAGCGTTAGTTTTATAATGCTGGAGAATTACTCTAGAACTCTGGAGTTTCCCTAAGGAAAGGGGGAGGAGGCTCTGTCGCCAACAATGACAGATAGGAGGTCAAGGTTCGATCTAGCAGGGACGAATCAATGAACACCGGCAAAACAAGTATCGACCTGGTAATGTGACTTAAATCTACTTCTACAAGTGATCAAACTCCAAGTAGGGGTTTTTTCTTGATGAAATTGTTTCCCCATTATTTCTTTCTAAACAAAAAATGTGGATCAACCCACTAACAGGTTGGTCTATGGGTCATTTGTTCTTGTAGGGTGGATTTTTTTATCTTGGGCTCAAAGAGATAGAAACTTAGTGTCAATCCTCTCCCTTTTTATTCTAATGCGGGGTAATCAGGCTGATACGAACAAGGACAGATCCCTTTGTTGTGGGAGTTCTTGTGTTCTTTGTGACTGAACCCCTAGATCAATGAAAAGGCTACTTTGAACTCATAGTAGGTATGGCGATGACCCAAGGACCCTGAAAGTGCTCATGGATCAGAAAACAGACCATCTAAGCGGACCCGATGGCCTGTGGAAGGCATCATCGGCGCGCCGACGCCGGTGGCATCCGGTGTAGGTGGTGGTGCACACCTATGGCACGTCGTGGTGGTGGAAAAAACCTGCAGTAGGGGGTCATGGGTGGTTCATAGGGTTTGCGACTCATTAGCCACAGTAGTGAGGGAAGGTAGTGTGTCGCGACGGTGAGGTGGCCAGTGGTATCCCACCATGGTTGGGGGATCGGGCCACCAGCAATGGTCGACGGCGGTGACTGCACCATCTCACACAGCTTGAGGGCTATAATACAACTGGACTATGATGGTGGAAGGCCCCAGAGTGAACTGTGGGGTGTTTTTAAGATGAGGATTGCCCACCGTGTCTCAGCCGGAGCAAGTTGGCCCACTCATAGTGGGCCGGACTCGTGGCCTAGTGGGCCAGAACCAGGGCCCAACTAGTCTAGTTTGGGTCCAGTGAACCGGGTCTGATCCGGGTTGGTGGACCTCAGGCTGGGTCGGGTCGGGTCTGCCTGACCGGGTTGGGCTAGACCCAAACCTCTCAGACCCCTTTTTAGTAAAACGATCATAACTTGAAAAATGTACGTCTGATCGATGAGATGTTTGAAACATTGTAACCCTTGAGATGATGCGGTCCTTTTGACATACTCCAAGTGAGATTTCGTAGAGTTTGAGTCATGAAAATGGCTTGAGGAGTACATTCTCCTGTAATTAAGCGCACTATGAGCAGAAATACTATGACTGATTGTGATGAAAAGGAAGTGACTAGCGGACCTCAGTGGCCCGGTAGCCGAGTGGACCTCAATGGCTCGGCAGACAAGCAGTAGCCGAGAAGACCTCAGTGGCGCAGAAAATGATCAGTAGCTGAGCAGACCTTAGTGTCCTGGTAGACGAGTAGTAGCCGAGTGGACCTCAGTGGCCCGATAGACAAGCAGTAGCTGAGTGGACCTCAGTGGCCCAAAAAATGAGCGGTAGCCGAGCGGACCTCAGTGGACCGGTAGCTGATTGGACCTCAGTGGACCAACATATGAGAAAACTTCAATAACTCATTAGGTATGAGTCCCTTAGTAGTAAAAGATGTTCATCATTATGACTAAAGTAGTGGAATTTGGGTAGTTCTCGGTGTGTTGTCGTTGGGTGGGTCCCAAAGAAGCGGGACCTATTTTCTTAGGTCTTTGATGACTTGATGGCTCAAGGAGAGAGTCCTCCTGGGATGAGCATGCCTTGAGAAAAATCATGTGATGAAGGATTGGATATGATATTGAGACTTCTTATCTCAGTGAGACTAGACATATCAGGGAAAATTCGTGATGTATCGATACCAGATATTCTCTCGGATACTTTTGGTAGACTTTCTCAACCTAGTAACTATCAGATATCTCAAGGAGTGGGATCTCCTGAAATCGAGCGTGCTACACATAGAACCATATGGCTGGCAGCAGATGAGATGTTGCATCTTGGAATCCATTATGAGTATACCTATAAGTTCTTATTATATATGTTAATGAATTATACCTATGTTGAGCTGACTGTACCTTCTTGGTGGTGTTTTCCTTTATGGTATTTTTCTTGGTGGTTTTTGGGGTCCCCTACTGAGTATTGTTATACTCACCCCTACATGGTATTTTCCCACATGTTTTTTGTCTTGTGAAAATGATCAATGCTTTGGTTGAGTCTTAGACAGAGTAGGACCTGGACCAGTTGGTGCCTTATGAGATCAAACAAGTCGATGTGTTTTCAACATCTTCCTACAACAACTTCAGTACCCTTGTTTGCGGGTCGGGATTTACAGTTGTCTCTCTTTCAGTGGGATTGTATTCTAGCTCGATTGTACTTTAAAGCTATACTTTATATCATACACTATTTTGGGTTTGTAGTGGTGTGCGTTATTTTTCTTTACTTAGTTTTTTCACTCTCCATCCATGTGTCTTTCAGTTGGGTGTGTGTGTACAAGTTCTTAGGAAAATTCCTCCCATTTGTGGGACATGACTACTCAGTGCTAGTCACCATCCCTTTTACTATCGGATATATTCTTAGGGTAGTCACAACATGAGCCCTGGGGGATGGGTCATGACATGTATATCTTCAATGTGAAGTGGTGATTAAAAAATAATTGTATCACTTCGTAGAGGTGATAGTTGACACGTACGCACGAATAACATTATTATTTTTATGAACATGGAAAGTAAGAGCATAATTGATATATTATTCTATTATAATGATAAATATTTCATCGATATCATATATGAACATTAATTATTTCATCATAACTATTCTTGAGATATGGTTAAGGAAAACGAATTATATCTGTTCGTGGAGGTGATAATTCACACAAACGCACAAACGATTAATTCATATCCTATTTGATGGAATTAGATGTTGATTTAGGTGATGATATTAACATAAAAATATCTAATTATATTGAAGATATTGGATTTATTATTTCATCATGGTTGAAGTAGATTTGAAGGAATATTAAGAAGAAATAAAATAGAAACACTTAATTAAAAATGTTACCTTTTCTTCGGACGATCACCTTTGATTAACACATTAACACCTCTAAGAAGGATTTTATACCTATAATAAGGCCTAAATAATGTGGGTTAATATTCTAGGAAGGGTTTTGGGTAGTTCTTGACTAATCCAAAATGTTTTTTTAGTGTAAGGAATAGAGATGAAGGGGTTCCCTTTTATAGGATAGGGGAGGGGCACTCTTGTAATTATTAAAAAAATTAAATTAATATAAATTCATTTTCTATTCCAAATGGGTCCAAATTAATTTATTTATAATATTTGATTATTATTTGTCTAAATTTAATCATTAAATGAAAATTATACGAGTTTGAATAATTTTTTAATCCTTATATTTTTGTTTTAACCCCTTTTAACTCTAATTGTTTTATCAAGTAATTTAGACTTTGAGAGTTAAAATAATTACCATAACATTACAAACAACCAATTAAGGGGTCATTAATGAAATTTTTTGACAAAAATAAACTTTTTGGCTGAATATTATATTTTTATAAATTTTATATCATTTAATTAAATATTTTATATTTTAAGATTTGAATTATGTTAATTTTTATACTATTCATTACTTGACTTTTTTTAAAAATATAACTACTTTATTCCTTCTAAAAACTACTTTAACTCATTTATAAAATGTCAAATTCATCCATAAAATTCTTATATGGCATCAAATATGTCTAATTATATTTATTTTAATATTATTAATATCATTTTTTTATTCTTCCTTTAACAAATTTATTGATACATCATCATTGTGTCACAATTAAATTTAATTATTTAATGTCTAAAAATTATAAATAAATTATAATTTTGTATAAAAACATTTTATATTTAAAAATAATATTTAAAGTTGAATTTATCTTCTATATAAACCTTTATTAAAAATGATTTACTTTTAAAAATATTAATATGACATTTTTACCTTATCTTTAAATAAAATATTATAAAGGTAATATTCTTACCCAAGTGCCTTAAAAAGGTTATAATTTTTTCCTATGTTTTATTTTTATTGAAAAAAACTCATCCAATGAAATTAGGACAAGTGTTAGGGTAATTTTATAGTATTATAATACTATTTTTACTCTTATTTATCTGATTTTCCCTTTAACCATGGTAAATAAAATACTAAAGTTACTATGAACAAAAAATAATTGGACCCTATTACATCACAATTTATTATGTATATTTTTCAAAATTAAATTCATAGAAGTGGCTAAATTAATTTCAACACTAATCCCACAGATGTGGCTAGAAGGCACGTAAAAGAGATGTTCAAAATTTCAATAAGTTTTTATATCTAATTTTAGAATAAAAATTATTCTAATGACCAAAATTATATTAATACATTTATTATTGATCTATTTTTAATTTACAAATAAGTTTAAATTAAAATAATTATTTAAATGAAAAATCAATTTTTAACTATAATGTAGTATTTTTCACTATTCATCAAAAAATGTAACATTTCGTAAAAATATCAAAAATTAACCCTAAGATAATTTTGATATTAAAAATTAAAAAATGAATTTTATTTTAAAAAATAGAATATATAAAAGTGTCAAAAACTAGATTTAAAATAGGTGTGTCATCAAAAGGCAGTAAAAATTCTTTTTTAGAAAAATACTTCTTGTATGCATAAAATTGATTTTGTTCTTATATCATGTATTAAAAACATATAAGATGAATTTTAAACATAATATTAAATTTATATTTCATTAATATAATCCAATAAGAGTGATTTTATTATTTTATAAACACAATTATTCTCACTTAAATAGTTTTTTATAAAAACACATCCTTTATATTCAATTGGTGTTTTATTTTCATTTCTAATTAATTTACTAACCAATGAATCATTATATAAACATGTGTAAACCCTATTTTCAGAATTTAGTTAATATCATTAATTCTCATCATTCTAACGGCTAAGTGATAACTAAAATATTAAATAATAATATTTAGTTGTTTAGTTAAGCTCAAAGTGGCATATAATGTACCCTATCAAACATAGAGTTTATTTTTAAAAGCTTGGGATGTTATAACTATCTTGATCACTTGATAGAATAATCACCCAATAATAATTACTATTCTATATCTCTTATGTCAATGATTAGAGATAGTAAAATATTTTTTTATCAGGATGTTATTTTTTTATTATCATTTGTGTTAGAAGAATATGAGATTTCAAAACAAATAGATATTCATATCAATGGTATTAAAGAAGATAAATAGATTTCCTATTTATCAATTGAATTTTATTCAAGATAAAAAATCAAATCCAACCCATTGATTTTTTTTATTTGAGGAAGATCATTTTATTTCAACAATTTGATAATATTGATTAAAATCATTTTTTCCATTAAAGAAGAATATGTATACGTTATTAATCACTTCATAAGGGATAGTCCAACATCTATTATTACTGTGATTCAATGTTAATTCTTTAATTGTACCTGGTTGGTTCTAGGAAAATGAGTATAATTTTATACCCTTTCTCATTCATTCTTTGATAATAAAAAGAAATATGTGTGAAAGTGGGTTAATAACCACCATACACTGAGGACATAATCATATATATTATAGAATTACCTTATTAACAATACCTAGTGTTCTTTATTCCTTTCTATTTTATGTGAATACTTACTAACTACATCTTAATAAGAAAATAAAATCATTAACTGAATAAGTGAAAGAGGTATAAAATTTTGATAAATCTTTTAAAGTGATACATAGTTATCCCACACTGATTCACCCTCCCCGCCAAGATTCTAGTGTGGTCATCCAAAATTGTTCTTAACAATTGTAATTAGGGGGAATAACCCACCTATTATTGGATTCTAAAATTTTAATTCTATTAAAGATTTGATATATCTCTTCTCCATTGAGAATGGAGTGAAAACATGGAAGAGTTTTAACTATTGTAGATCCAAATTCTATCTCATCTAGTACCTAGATTACTAGAAAGAAGAAAACAGTTATGAAAGATAAATAATGTTTCCCTATTATTTAAAGTGGAATATGATGATGTTTCCCCATGTTTTAATTATGATAAAGGAAAGTATAACATGGAAGTAGAAGATCTGGTAGTATAATCTACTTTCAAGGATATGGAAAATAGATCTACCTCAGATATTAGTGAAAAGGTATAATATATATTATGAGAATATTTTCCAAAAAAAAACTCATTAAAAATTGGTTAATATAATTCCTTAGATATTGAAAATTATATAATTTATAGGAATACCTTGTAATATGTCATCACCCATATAGAATAAGATGTTAATAAAAGATAGTGCATTGGCACAAAGGGAGATGATATGTGTTGATCTCCAAAAACAATTTAATTCTAACATTTATATAATTTAGGAGCCTGATAAAGACATGGTTATCTTGGAGAAATCCTTTAAAGAAAAAATGAAATCAAATATCAAGATCTCCAAGACAATTAGAGCAAAAGAATCATATATTATTAAATTGAAGAAAAATTCTCTAGTTTTGATGATTGGTGACTAAATACAATTTAGAAGAAAGTGTATTCCACTAAGTAATTTGAATAAAAAATTCCATTAATCCAAGGAAGAATAGAACAATATGATTTATATTAATAATTCTCAACATGATATTAAAGAAAACAACATCAAGGAGCTTGACACCTTGATATAGGGGAAAAATATATTGCATGATGTTGAAGTTGAAAAAATAAAAAGGTAATGTGAAGAAAAAATTAAACTCAGTGGAGTATGATAAATTCATCATAAATATGATATTTCATGACCATGGACTCAAACAAAAAAATATTGAAAATTTTTAAGAAATATTTTCAAAACAAGCTGAAAGAATAGATTGTACTCTATGATCTGCAGTCAAACAAATAATTTTGGTGGATTATTATCCTAAAAAGACTTAATATTATGTAAATAATAGATTTAAATAATATAATGATAAATATAAAGTAGAATCTAAGAAAAAGTTATCATACACCTTTCTAAATGAAGATTTTACTAATTATAGTTCTCTACATAGTGTAGGCTTAAAATTAAAACCTCTGAAAAACTAGACAAAAAAGGTGATGGAGTTATTAATAGTAAATCCATAGTGAATAAATATAAGAGTATAGAGAGTTGTTTCCCTAATTAATACTTTCATAATAATGAAAATAAATATAAATATAAATAATTTTAGTTAGTCTATAATATTACTCTAAAGAAAATATCGGGATTGTTTGGCTATTGTTAGCACTGTGATAGATTTCGGAACATGGAATATGACCAGTGATATAATATATTAGTATCTAGAAATAAAATTATTACTTCATCAAGGGGGAGAAAATAAGTAATGAATAAAATTCCATATAATGAAAGGAATAATATTACTATTTTAAGTATATTTTAATGTTTGAAGAACCTCTGTGATATTTTCAATGTCATAGATCATAGTGAAGAGGTATGAAGGTATTAATGATTCAAGAATTCCACTAAAACAATTCAAAAGAAAATATTATAGACGTTGATGACTATAGAAAATTTTACCATGGGTAAAAATAATAATAAGACTAATTCTCAACACAAATACAAGAAGAATAAAAAGGGTGTTAAATAAAGATAATAAGTTACTTGTTTTTTGGAATAAGAGGATACACTATAGGTCACTTTAAGAAGTTGGTGGATATCAAAATTAATGGAATAAATATTATGAAACAAAGGGGGAGACCAGCCCATGAACCAAATAAATAGACTAAAGTGGTAAAGAGAACACCTAAGAAGCCATGTGTATCCACCAATCATTATGTGCATATTCCAAATGGTATACTAGTAATTTGTCCATCTGATTTAGAAAGAGAAAAAAATCAAAGAATCACGTATGAAATAATATGATAAAGGGAAAAAATATTCCAGATAAAGAACTATAATTTACTGAGAGGTTTTTAGTAAATTATTACTCGAAAATCTCAAAAAATTTATGTGTATAGTGAAAAAATGATGGATATATCTTTTATATTTTATTTTTTATAACTCTAACTCAATAAGAAACACTAAAAAATAATGAAAAGGAACCAAGTGATGAATGTTCCTTGATGGACAATATTATCAATTAAATCCCACACAAAGTTATCACAAAAAAATAAAAGAAACCATACTACCCAAAACATCTATGAAAGACAAAACATTAATCATGGATATTTCACCCTCACATGAAGTAGAAAATAAATGAGTCTCATGGTTGAGAATAAATCTTTAGTCTTGAGTCTACTTTTTGAAAATCAATGGAGAACCACATTATTCCAATCTATTTTGTGCGTGTTCATTACTAGTAGTGAATTAAAGGTTGTGCATATACTTGGGGGGGACTAAGTTGAAGAATTCATATTTCAATATTATAATGTGGGGATATTTATTAAAAGATTTATGGAAGACACCATTCTTTTTTTACCCATATAATCATATCTTAAATATTATTTACTATAAAAGATCATAGATTATACTTGATGAATATTATCAAGATAATATAGTTGATCAACATATTTAAAGTTACTGTCATTTATGAGATCACAAAATTTGGTATTCAGATGATCAAATAATGAAAATAACCATCTTTATGAAGTGAACCAAGAGATCATACCTTAATGGGGAGTATCTAAAGAAGTTATCAGAGTAGTATATTTTCAAAATTGATATCACTGGAAGGTACTTATTCAAGAACTCATAGATTATGTTTGTTTAGAAAACTCTTTAATCCTTATTCAAAAAAAATGAAATAATGTCAATTTTAAGGGGGGAACTTAAATTGATCAATGAATTAAATAGAAGAATCCTAAAGAAGTTCCATGATTGATTTCATGAAAATCACCCGATTATTATAATTTAATGTTTTTAATTTTTGTGTTGAGATTAATGTAGTAATTTTAAGTTGAATGTATCTTGATAATTTTCTTTACAAGTGGAATCAAAAAATTTCAAATTGCATTGCATCAATTGGTATCAACCAATTACTTTCCACCATAAAAATATTTGAACAGTCTTTGAGGAAATAATTAAGTTAGATTATATTTGTTGGTATCACATTCTAAATTGTTAATGGGTAGAATCAATTTCTAAATTATACCTTCTTGTTTTCTACATTGTTGAATAACCTTATGAAGTTTTGTATTAACAACATTTTTTTGTTTTTTGACAACTAATATTTTTTAAAAGAATGTTTTTGAAAAATTATATGAATGTTACTGAATGTTTGAACCCATATACAAAGGGGTAAGAAGTTTTGTTTTTGAGAGAGTTGCTTTTCCAGACACAGAGGATTGGACTGAGCACCATCAGACGTAGAGTATCAAACTGAGTAGTACCAGTCATAGAAGTTATTAGAAATATAATGCTTTTGATTGAATGATCCATCAGTCTTAGATACATCAGCATGAAGTTAAAAATTCATTAGAAATTATGGTTATTATAATTTCAGAATGTTACTGAAGAAGTTGAATGAAGACAATGATGTCAGGAGTTAGAAAGTTCTTAAACATTCTTACCTAAATTTAGATGATTCATTTCCAATCTTGAAGTTATCATAAATAATGAAAACTCTCATGATAATATATTTTGTGGAAATATAGGAATCTTAAAGATTGTATCAGTTCCAAGAATTAATGAAAAAATTTCATTGGATCTATAAGTACCAGGAACAGAAGTTTTAAAAAGCTTGAATGAGTTATAACTGATGAGGTTTGATTCTTTTCAAAGTTAGATAGTGGAGTTTCCATCATATTGATAATTCCATCGTAATAAGAAATTCATCATAATGAGAAATCCATCATGATGAGAAATCCATTTTAATGATAATTCCAACCTTATGAGGATTCCATCGGACTAACTTTGAGTTAGAAAGTTAATTAGACTAAATTTGAGGAGGAAAGTCAATTGGACTAACTGTGAGAAGGAAATTCAATTAGAATGACTCGAAGAAGGAAATTCAATTAGACTATATCTAAGATGGAAATTTAATCATACTAATTCTGATGAGGAAAGTCATTTCATAATGAGTTGAGGATGTTCCATTGTAATGATTTGATTAATTTCCATCATAATGAGATAAGAAAGTTTTATCATACTAAAGAAATGTTAGGAAGTTTGATAATGCTGATTACTAAGAAGACTTAATATAATTCAAGAAGGTTATAGAATATTTGAATTGGTCAAACATGAAGTTAAAATATTAGTGAATTTCAGATTTTTTTTGAATTAGAGTAAGTAGGAAAAGTTTTTTAGTTTTTCACCTTTTTCATTCTAGGATTCCTATAAATAGATTCATAGTACATTTTTACTTTGTAACCTTTTTCCTGTGAAAAAAAATGGAGCACTGTAGAGTTTGAGCCCGAGTTACTCTCTGAAAAGAGATCTCATTTTAAGATAATATAGCTAAAATTTTTCTTACTAGACTGGGTACAATTAGACTAAGGAATATCGGACATAGCAATTGAGAAGAGTTTTAGAAGTTCATTTTGAGAAAATAATTCATCACATTGATATCATCATAATTATTTCATCATAATGATTTTATCAAAATGATTTAGTTGGAATGAGATTCTAAACAAAGTTTTGAGGAGAAAAAGTTTTTGATATCTTTTATTTTGTGGCTCAATTTTTTGTAAGAAAACTTTGTAAACTGACAGAAGTTAGTATAATCATTACTATCGAGAGATAGAAGGTTTATAATGGGAGTTGGCACAAGTTGTATTCACTTCTTCATTATAGTGAATTTCCATAGACCCATAGGAATAGTTATGGCATGGATGTAAGTTCTCACACTGAGGCCAAACCTTGTAAATCTTGTATGATTTACTTACTTTTTTACTTTATCAAGCATGAGTATTTTATAAAATATGATAAGGATATAAACTTTAACAGGTTTTAGGGGTTATGTTTTTAAAATTATTAAATCTTATAAAAGTGACCAATGGATTAACCCCCCCCCCATTCTCTGTTGTTATTCTATCCTTTGGAACTCCAATTGTGTTATCCCAAGTATACATAGGGTGGAAAAGTTGATGGCATGTTTTCTGAAGTTAAAAATGACACCATCCTCTCACAATTACTTTTCATTTGTTATCAATAAGGTGGAGAGAAGAAAATAAAAAAGGATAATAAATAATGAGAGAATAGTGAAATCCCATTTTATATATTGGTATTGAAAAAATATATAAAGGGGGAATTTATAATCCTATATGGTGTTTTTTTTATCTTTTGTCAATAAGTTAGTAAGTTATGAAGCACTTGATGTTAATATGAATCGAAAATTGAGACTATCTTAGAAGTTTTTTTAATGTTCCCAAGCATGGTAATGTATGATGAGTGAAGTCCTAATAAATTATGTATATCGCAATGTGATTAGTTTTATGAGGATCAAGTTTTCATCAATGATATTGGAAGTGGTTAATGTCTTGAAGAATATCCATCCATAATAAGTTTGAAAGTCATATATTGTATTTTGGATGAATTTAATTTAATGTGTGATGATTTTAGACATGTTCCTAAAGTTTAATGTACTATATCAATTTCATTATGAGAATTTTACATTTTATAAAGCATTTTATAAGGTCAAGACCATACAAATATTTATTTGTAAGAAGGTATGTTTTAAATAAGTCCATGAGGAGAAGACTATGATAATATTTATTTTCATGAAGGAATTTTGTTGAAGGAGTTTTATTGTGATAATTATACAGTATTCTATTCATGCATAGTTTTTACTGAGAATAATATTTGGGATTATATAAAAAAATTGGGGTATCCCTTGGGTAACCAAGGACCTCCTCAATAAATCATGTGGTGCCTAGGGTACAACCACATGAGAGAGGGTCAACCTGGCCAGCCGAAGGCTGCATAGTGGGGAGAATAGAACCTATAAGGACTGCATGGAGGAATCATAGTATAGTGAGGGCATAGAATCTTTATGGTTTCACATAGGTTTACAAATGGACCGATTTATGTGGGTGAGTGTGTGAAGGTGTTTTGGGTGTCGACCTCATTGTCAGATCAAGAGGTATAAAAAATAGAGTTTATTATATATCAGTGCTCAACTGAACAAAATTGTGGCATGGTATGAACACGACACACATATTTTTCATCCATTTAAAATTATGTATAGATAATACATTTTTTCTGATCATGTAATAACTAAATTTCCTCCATACTTCAAGTTTTAATCATCTTCCTCTCACCAAGAAGCACATCTCAGCTATGATACTCAATGTCTGACCACTACCGATGATCATTCCATCCACTTCCAATGACTAAGACAATACTGAGAGAAGATTATTACAGGAAAAACATGATGATTTTCTAACCATTCATGCTTTCATGAGAGTGATAATTTGATGAATGGGATTTTTTTGAATGGAAAATAATTTTTCTAAAGGAAATTTTATTATATAAGAGATATTCATGCATGAGATGATACATGTGATATGATCACATGTACATGAGTCCACACTCATGAAGAAAGAAGACTGGTACATATAGAATCCATGATTTTTGGTGTCATGTGATGTGTAAGAACCCAGATCATCATTTCAGGTATGGATCTTGTTTCAGGTTGTTTTTTAGGAAAAAGGAAGATTTGGAAATTTTCTGAGTACACGCCATGTACCCCTGAGTACACTCCATGTACCCAATTATCGTGGGTAGTTGTGTACTATCCCTATAATATCCGAGTACATGGCCATGTGGACCACCTAAATCAGGGGCCGGTTGGGGCTAGTACATGGAGTGTACATTAAATGAACATGTTGTGTACTTTTCTTTTTATTTGATTAATCAGACTGGGGCCACGTCTCATCTCCAGAACCCCTTTCTTCTTATTGTGTCTCATACAGGAGAGTGGCGTACGGCTAATTATATTTGATCACTTTTTGTTCCTCTGTCAGAGCTCTAATTGAGGTGCCACTAGGTGCATTGGATTCCCACCGATGAGTTCTCTATTTCCCTAGAGCTTCTCTTCCTGATTTCTCCTCTTTCTCGAGTTATCCAAGGTTGAACGTCTTTAACCTTTTTGTATATCTACAACATTCTAGGCAGATTCAAGGGATGATTTTCAAGATTGTTCATCATACAACGTCGAGGTAGGTGGTTTGTTTCCTTTCAGAGTTTGAATTTGAGTTATATATTCCTAAGTGTCGATTACCCATGATTCGTGTATTTTGTGTTAAGGAATTGAACCATGTTATCATTTACCTTATATTGATTAATAAATTAAAGGTTTTCATGGATAAATTATGATAAATTTCATGTTTAGGGGACACATTGTGGGTGAATTTCCTTGTTTTAATGTTTATGGCTATTTGGTCTAGGTTACCTATGAGGCACACATGTTTCCTTGCCTTTCATGTTAGGTTGGAATTGATTTCTTATTGCTGCTTATTAAATTATTGTGTTATGAATTGTAGCTTCTTAGCCTTGTATTGGTTGAGATTACATTGGGTTGATGGATATAGTTTGTGTACAATTATATTACACAGGGCTGTGAGAACCTGGTGTAGTTAGACCACAGGGGGAATTGACATTGAGGGATTCCCCAGAGTGTCTGTTATATTTACATTGTGAGACCATAAGGGGGATTGACAGTGAGTGCTCCATTAGAGTGTCTATAGTATACCATTATGAGACCATAGGGGTAATTGATGTTGAATTATTCCTCAGAGAGTCTATATTTTATCGTTAAAATACCACATGGGGAATTGATGGTGAGTGCTTCCTCAGAGAGTCTTTGTTTTTGTGATACCAAAGGGGTTAGACTGTTTCAGCTTTCCCAAAGGGTCATTATATCTTTATTGAATTGATGATATGTTGAACCAGAGGGGTTAGACTATGATAACTTTCCCAGAGGGTTGTGTTTTAATGATTTATTGATTGTGACGAGTCTTCTAAGACAAAGAGCAAGCTTGGACTCAGTCTTACTTGATTGTTAGATGGTCTTCTGAGACATCTGTTTTTCTTTCACACAAGGGATACAGATCTTAGGCTAGATCTCGGGATTTCATTATTAAATGGTTTGAATAACTAATAAATGTAAATGAATTTAATTTGAACTATAGTATTGTTTACTTTTGAGTACTTTTATTATTTATTCATTTAGAATATTTCCAGTTATATATATTCACTAACAGTTAGGCACAGATCTTTTGGTGGTTGCCTATTGAGATTCATCTCACATCCTGTTTGGGTTATTCTTTTCAACCCAAACAGATTATATGGTTGCAGCTATAGATAAGGGAAAGCACCCTTCTACATCAGGTACTTGATTGTTGTTGGAGCTAGAGAGCATGGGACGAAGCTGAAGACTTGCGATGTTGTTGGAGTTATTTACTGTTTTCAGTACATTGGATTTAGTGTTATATTTCTAGCATTGTGACTTGTTTGGATGATTTCCTAGATACATGTGACATGCATCATTATATATATATATATATATGCTACAGTTGTTATTACTATTAATCATTCACTATTTACTTTGTTTTATGGTATTGATGCTTCCGTTGTTGTTTATTATTGTTATTCGGTTATGTTGCTCTTCCAATGAGGTCATAGTTTCCCCACTATCACACCCAAGGCCCTCGCTTCTATTCAGCAACCTTTGGCGCTTGGGGAAATGTGCTTGAGGCCATGTGATCAACCGGGTACGGGGCACCTTTGGGCAGAACCTAGAACTATAATGTTACAAAGTGGTATCAAATGATGTTTTTTTTCTGCTTTTTCTCACTATTTGGAGCCTATAGACAGGGATAGAAAGGAATAGGTAGTTGGTAAAAATATGTTCTTGGGAGTATCTAGCTACCCCATGTATAGGAAAAGGACAAGTTGCCTCAAATATTTCAATTTTCTAGTTTTTCAATTATTACAGTTTATTTGATTTCACTGTTGGTTGATTCACTTGTTTTGTGTTGTTATCGTTTATATCATTGTGGTTCTATTTCTGTTTCTACTTGATGAGATGAGGGTATTCCATATCATGAATCATATAGGCACTTAATAGAGATCACATTCCATGCATTCTTTTCATGCCATTTAGGGTGAATTACTAATTTCATGTTTTTATGATAGATGTTGTGCTAGATATGCATGTTGTTGTGATAGATATCATGATATAATACTGACTATTTTGATAGGGTATTAGAATGTGTAATGTTTCATTGAGATGGATGCCAAACTATGGTCCCTAAGGTGTTATGGGCCATCTTGTATCGGAATTTGGTGGATCATGTTTGAAATATTAATTGAATTTTTTCAAATTATGATATGAATAAGGATTCCAAACTTTGATTCGTGGGAGTATAGTCTCTCACGGGTCAGAATTTTTCATTCCTTGGATGAAATTTTATGTTTTTAAGGGTTCTAGAGAATTTTTAGAGTCCTAATATATAGAAACCTAGACAACATGGCGTGTGGTGTTATAAACATGCTCTATGTGTTCTTCTGTTCTGGAAGAAACATCCTTTATTAAGTACACGTCGTGTACTATATGTACATGCCATGTAGTCTTTAACCATGTGACTGACTTTGTGAGCAGAGAAATAGGGTTGGGAAACTTGGGTAGAACACGTCGTGTACTAGGAGTACACATCGTGCCAAAGAGGCCATGTATCCAGTTCTTTGACTAACAACATGGGTGGAAAAAACTTAGATTGTACAGTCGTGTCCTGTTCTTACACACTGTATAGAGTCGATCGTGTCTCTAACCATGTGACTAATGACACAGGTGGTTGGAACTTAAGTGGTACATGTTGTGTTTAGGGTGAACATGTTGTGTAGTGTTTCCTAAGAGAGAACTGTGTGGTTTGTCCTTGTATAAAAACTTAGGCGGGAGGGAAAAATTCAAGTACACGCCATGTCACTGGAGGAATATGTCGTGTGTAGGGGTGTTACACAACTAGGTTTGGAAGAGGTACACACCCATGTTGAAACCTAAGGGAACACACTGTGTGGAGGGTATACACATTGTGTAACCCTGTTTTGAAAAACTTGAATGTTTTCTTCTCATGTTCCTTTCTTTCATTTCTATGTTTTAGTCCTTGATAGTCTTGAACTGGGGTGTATGCTTGACCTCGCATAGTCATGCCACCGAGACTTCCTCTGGTTGTACACCAGATACAGGGCAATGATCAGACACTAAAAATGGTAGATCAGGGACTACTAGAAGATCCTCCTGTCATTCCCATCTTGGCACCAGCTGTTATACCAGACACAGGTTTTGATGCACAGTTCTGAGAAGGCTTCATGAGGTTTATGCTAACCCACCAGGGAGCATTGCATCCTACCTCGCCTATGGCATAGTTGATGTGGGCTTTTCAACAACAACATCCTCTCACTTTCTCAAAGGATAAAGGACCTCAGGATGCAGATTCATGGTTATAAGTCATGTTGTCTATCTTCGAGCATCTAGAGACTCCTCTTGAGAGGAGGGTGAAGCTCGAAACCTACATTCTTCGAGATTCTACCAAGAGATAGTGGGATGTGATATCACAGGTAGGATGCCAATGAGTTATGGCTTGATATGATTTCCAGTAGATCTTCTATGACTATTTATACCAAGAGACCTTGAGGGAAGACCAAGCCTGAGATTTCATGGGTCTGGAATAGGGTACTCTTTCAGTCATGGAGTATTCTTCTCACTTTACAGAGTTGCAGCACTTCACACCCATTCTAGGGGGTGATGAGTTATTTATGGATAGGAAGTTTGAAAATGGTCTCAGACATGACATCTAATCCCAAGTAAACATCTTCAGTGTTCATTTTTTCCACAAAAATAAGTTCTTATATTTACACTATTATTTCATTCATGATAGAATTTCTTCCTTAAATATGTGTCACCATTGACCATGATAAAATTTCCTACACATCCTTAGGTCAATTGAATAACATTTGAAAACATGGGATGAGAAAAACAAATCTTAGTAGTGGATATAAAAAAAATTAACTCTTTAGTCCTTTGAAAAACATAAACATCCATATGAATGTTTTTCTTTTCACTTAATAAACATTGACCTCAAAATAATCACTTACTAACACATAAAAACATCTTTATTGTCCAAGGTTTTTCATGAAACATCTCATAAGAAAACATAAATGTAAAATAACAATCATTAGGGTTTCTTAAAAAACATGATAACATTTCCTTTAAAAACCTTTTATCTAAAAATGTCATAAACATTATTTAAATCATTTTATTACCTTTTAAAATCAAAATATTTTCATAACATAACATTTTCTAACATAGAATAAACATGTAGGTACCTTGTTATATTATCTTTATATCACTCTTGAAATCACTCTTATAATTATTATTACAATACCCCTTATAGTGGAATAACTTATATGGTAAATTTAAACTTATTCATAGGAGTAACTTATAAATATTTAACTCTATGAAATTTATAAGAGTAACTTATAAACAGCTAACTTCATCCACAGCATATGAATAACTTGTAAACAGTTGACTCCATCCACATTACCCAATGAATTGGAGGGCTATAACAGATCCACCTGTCATTATAAACAAGGTTCTAGAACATTAACATGAATCAAAATATAAAATCTCTCATTTTCATCACAACACTCATAATAATATTCATTTGAGAAAATTTGAAAAATAACATTAATTTATATCATAGAAATGAGAATAAAAATCAATTTATTTTGAGATCATTTTAAAAAGTAAAAATTCCTTGAACAAACAGAATAGGATCATCATTGAAAACCCATCAGGTCTTTTAAGCTAATATTGATAATGAATAAGAATTATAATGGTAGGAAAATACTTTCATGTGGAAAATGTTACAAAATTTCTTTTTTCACTTTTGTAAAGAAAGTAAAAAATAACACATATAGAAAACATTGAAAAGAATATTTATTAAACCATTGTAATGAAAGTCAAATGTAGATGAAAAGGCATTTAAGAACCATTTGATGTATAAATAAGAACACTTTAAAAACATTTAAAATGAAATGAATTTGGATGATAATGAGTTTAAAATAATTTAAAAAAGGTTTTAAAGAAAATCATCTTACGACTTTAGTTGCTTTTAAAACAAAAAAAATTAAAGGAAAGAAATTGAAATGGATTTGTAAACCAATTTAGTTTCAAAAAATTACTGATGAAATTAATCCTTATGATGGTTTATATATTTATAAAAATAAATCATGTGGTGAAATGACATAAGTCTCAGAGAAAGGAAATTGAGATGAGAAATCTCTTAACTCGAGTCATGACTCACCACGTACATCTTTTAATTTTACAAATAATACATTTATATTAACTATTTACACTATTAAGAATATTTTTCAGGTGCATTACATTATCATTATTCCTTTTATTTCATTTATTATCGTGTTCTATTTAGTTATGAAATCGGTTAAGTTCAGGTCGAACGTTTTGGGGTCATTCAGTCAAAAACAGCTTCGATGTGTTGAGTATGGTCAAAGGGGTCATGATTCCATTATCTCCATAATCATAAAAATTTTAAAATTATCCTTTTTATACATTTAACGGACTTTTAAATCCATACATGTAAATTAGTGATGAAAAATGAGATACGTCATTCATAGAGGACGTAGTGTCACGAACCAACCCGGGTCGACCCTGAACCAGTCACCCGAACCGGTCCGTGACATGGCCTGAAGGGAGTTCTCGATCCCCACAGGCTGGAAAATAGTTTCGGGCATCAAAATTTGATCGTTGGGAATTATTTGGACCATGATAAAAAGACAGACAGATAAAAATTTATGACAAAAATAAAACTAGTAGCGAAACGAAAGTAAAACCGAACATACCTCCACATGACCATCCAGGTCACCTCCCAACCAAAGGCTAACCTTACTCTAATAATGAGCAACTCAGACAAGGAAACCTGAGCAAAGGAAACCTGAAACTAAAATGATAAAATAGGTGTGAGCATTAATAATGCTCATTAGGGATGCCAAAAGAAACCACAGAATCCAATGTCTCCATTCCCGAAACAATCCATTAACACAAGTTTTAAATACAATTATAAAAGTAGGGTTTTCACATTTTAAAATAAGTAACATGATTTTTCTCATTTAGAAATCCAGTAGACACTACGTGCAATTTTCATAAAACTTTCTTTTCATTTTATAAACAAAACCCGAAACATAAGATACCAAAAATGGGCTAAAATAATACAGGCAAATAAGGCAGACTGGAAACAAACTGGTGCGACAGAAAGTAGACAGGAAATATAAGTAAAAGAGTAACCATGGGTGATCCTAAACATCCATAGAAGACCCCTGGATGTACTCGGTTTCAGAACCACCTACCGGCGTATGGTGAAGCTCCTAAGTCTATAACCAACCGGCCACCCCAACTGACCAATCCAGTGGCAAAGCCCTCCTGGCCTAACAACAAATCCAGGGGGTACCACCCCGTCTAATCGGGGTTGATCAGCAACCGTCACTTGATCTCTAAAAGACTCCCAGGAACCCATGGTGGTTATAATAATCTTGTGTAAGTAGGAGGCCCTTGCATGCGTGAATCGTCTCACTATATACTTGCCTACCCCAAACACAGACACTCCATACGATAACCCATAAGGGATATCCCCCCTATAGAGGTGCCCCAATATATATATATATATATATATATATATATATATATATATATATATATCATATCATCAAAGGTTCCAACCAGGCCGTCGTTCCATGAAATGATTAAAACCATTTGATTTTTTTTTCAAAATACTAAAGTTGTAAAATGGGCATACAATAAATCTAAATTTCGTCATTTCAAAGAACCAACAAGAACACTACACTAAAGATGAAAGTGCCAAAAGGAATGTCATGTCACATCATGTCAAATCCATCCTTTTCAAAAAAAACATTTTTAAAGCTCCGACCAGACACATACAACTTTCCAAGCCACATTCCTTAATAAGATCTTAGTCAACAATCACCTTTTTTAAGTTCAAAGTGTCAAACGAGCCCTTATCCTTTCCAGACACACACTAAATCATTTTCCAAGGCCCGATGGGCCAAATACTTAAAAAAAATTAGAGTCATTTAAGTGAAACACGCCAAGGAGTAAACCTCATTTAGGAAAAAAAGAATTTTTTTTTGGAAAACCAAGGATTTAAAGAAACATTATTTCAAAGGTGCCATTATCATTTGTGAGCACATCCATGTGTGCACCTCATACACCCATGGATGTTCCAACATCTAATGGCACAATAAAATCCAAAGAGAACATTTTAAAACCAAACCCAAATGCACATCGAAACACCTTAAACCCATGATTCGTATTTCAAACATAATTCACTAAATCATTTAATAATTCAAGAAAACCCTTTTCAAAAGAACACAACAAAGGATCACATCATGATTCTATCAACTTCACACATGAATTCCATTTAAACAACTGATGATTTTCCCAACATCTCAAAAACTACTTTCCCACCTTTAAAAACATGACTCGTAACACTTACACAACCATAAGAACCACTTGAACACTTTGTAAAAAATAACACATAGCTCAAAATAGGTTTTCACCCAAACACACTTCATGCCATACAAACATACTATCAAAAATAAATCGAACACAAGTTTCATCTTCTTAAAAACTAGGTTTTCACCCACCAATTTAATTAAAGAACTTGCTATGTTAATTAGACATGAGAAATAATTTACCAGGTTATGATTTTCAAAAAACTACTCAAAACGAATCATATAACTTATCCAAAAAATATTTTCAACAATATTAACTAACGCAAAAAAACTTTAATAAATTAACTATAATATCAATGATGTTGCGAACGACATATAAATATTGATTTAAACCATCCAAGTATCTATGGGTTATGCGGGAAAGAAAATAGTCAGAAATGCCTACCTCAATGGCGAGCGATCGCGACGAAACACTGACATAAGGTAGAACAAACCCTTCTGGACTAACCGCACACATAGAAACAATGATAAAAGCACATGACACCCGACCCGTGATAGTATTAGGATTTACCCAAAGTAAATAAAAAAACACAATGGAGTTAAGGAAAAATAATTAATTAATTAATTAAATAAAAGAATAAATTAATAAATAAAAGAATAGATAAATGAACAAATGAATAAAAAACCCAATAAATAAAAGAATAATTAAATGAATAAATAAATAAATAAACAAATAAATAAATAAATAAATAAAAGAATGAATAAATAAATAAATGAATAAATAAAAAAATAAATGATTAAAAGAATAAATAAATAAATAAAAGAATAGAAGAATATACCGGAGGAGGCTGCTGCCAGCCGAAGCGGGAGAGGAAGTGCGAAGGAGGCGCGACGAGGCTGGAGGGGTCCGAAGCAAAGAGGGCAGGGGGGTTTCGGTCTGTCCGAGAGGTCAAAATGGCCAGGGGTTCGAGGAGGCCGGCGTGACGCGAGGCTGTCGGAACAAGGAGGGCAGGGGGTGTAGGGAGGATGGAGCTACTATGAGAGAGAGAGAGAAGGCGAGGAGGGCTGGGGGTTCTCGGTGCGTTGCGGCCTACTGGAGCATGGAAGGCCAGAGGCCGGGACCAGGAGGGGCGAGGCGCAGCAGCTTGCTGGAGTGCGGAAGGCCGAAAAAGATGCCTGAGCACGGAGGTCGGGAGGCAGAGCGGGGAGCCTGATGTAGGGGTGAGCGGTTGGGGTAGCGCCATGAAAGGAAGGAATAGGTGAGGGAGGAGAGACGGGGGCTGGGATGAGTGGCTTGCGGATAGGGGAGGTGAGGCCGACACATCTGCTCGGGAGGACGGCAGCGGACAGGGGAGGTGAGGCCAGCGCGGGCGAGGGGCGAAGGGAGGCCAGGAGGGCGGTGCTTTCACTGGAGCGTGGTGGTGTGGTTTTGAGGCAGACCAAGGCTGGAGGCATCGAATGAAGTTGGGGCGCTGAGAGAGGGCGTGGCGCAACGAGGGGGGGTAGTGAGGGCAGAGGGCAAGGGGTACCGGCTCGCAGGTAAGGGGTAGGGAAAGGGGGGCCGGGTAGAGCTAGGGTTTGTTAGGGTTTTTTTTAATACTAATAAAAATAAAACTAAAAATAACAATAATAAGAATAACAATAATAGTAATAATCATATAAAAATTTGAATATAAATAATAATAATTAAAATTAAATTACAATTTATTAATAATTATATTAATAGAAAATTTTAAATAATAAAAATATTATTAACCATTCTCAATGGTAAAATTATTATCCACACCATAATTAATTATTATTATCACTTTTAAACATTTTACTAGTTTGTTTGCGTAAAACATTATTTTTTTCCAGCGATAGGTACCTACACGGCACCTGAGCTGATCACATGGCTACCACTCACCGTGCGATGACCACGCATGGGTCTGAAACCCACTAAAATTAATAAACATAGAAAATTTAGACCCACACTCAACCCGCACCTCGATGCGGTTAACCGAATCCATGAAATAAAAAAAAATAATTAATTAAAAGTCGGGGTGTGACAATTCTCCCCACCAAAGACACTTTCTTCCCCCAAAAAGTCACTAAGTCATACGTTGGCTAAGAAATGGGTCCATGCCCAAACCAAACCAGAAGAACCAAAGAAAACTGAGAATCTAGGGATGACATTACTCTACATAGGTCACACCCGGCTAATTCAAAAAAAACTGAAGTTCGAGGTTGAGGGGAGAACACGAAGGGGGTTCTCCCCACCATAAGAACTCAACTAGGGTATAAATTTGACACCCAAACATACCACCCTGAAAATTGGGAGACGCGAGAACTCTAAAACAATCCAAACTATCTTATATAGCATGAGCAAACACCCCCACTAAACCTTGAAACTCTCTACTTAGACCAAATAAAGCATGAACGCTAGAGAAAAACCTCCGAGCATAACTTAACCCAAGATGTAAACCCAAGAATAATCACAAAAATCTGCTCTTCATAGGTAGTTACATCTCCACATGAACACAGCTAAACCAAATCAAACCATACAAGGGCCAAACACACTTTTAAGAAAAGTGCATGATTCAGAAAACCATGATCAGACAAACAAAACTGTCTGGATTACAATAGAACATGTATGTCATAACCCCACGATAAACCAATGAACTTACGATGATATAAAAACTTTAACCGCATAAAAATGAGAACGAAGAGACTTCAAACGTTCCACTACCAACACAAAACACAAGATCTGAACAAAGGTTTCACACCCCTAGCCACTTCTGATTATGCGCGAGCTTTACCCTAGGACCTGTGGCTAGGGCTTTGATGGCTGAAGCATCTTCTGCCTTATAGTCAGGCACTAGAATTTCTCTGGTCACAGCATCTTCTTTAGGTGATGCTTCCTGCAAAACTTCCCTTGATGGCCCAGACATTTGTAATGATAGCACGTCTTCGAAGGGATGCGACATAACGGCCTCACATGTCCAAAGAGGCCACACCAGTGTCACACACTTGAACGTTCTGACGAACTGGAAGCCAGAACCACTACATAGGACTTTTTAGAAATAGGTCCCTCTGGCACACCCTGCTCGCCAGGTGGGGAACCTTCACAAGCAGCTGGATACACTGGATTTCTAACCATCTGTGCTCCGGAGACCAACTCAGCTAAAATCGTCTCATCCACCAACTTCTTGAAACGATGGTCCCTAGAAGGGAGGACCTGCTCCTTGATCTCTAGATAAAGACCCCCGATGAAGAGAGAAGTCTTCATTAAATCCTGTGATGCTACCTCCGGAGAAAAGGACACAAGTTCCTTGAAATGGTCAACATATTCCTTCACCGTCCATTGGCCTTGTTGAATAAGCATAATTACTTCCCTTTTCTTCATATTCACCTCTTCGGGTATAAACCATCAGACAAAGACATATTTTAGTACATCCCATGTCATCCCAATTTGCATTGACGGTGGGGAAAGCAACTCCCATACATCTAGAGATGGACCTTCAAACAGACCCAAAACAGCATGCACTCTGATAGCTTCGGGAGTTCCCAATACCCTGAAGACACGCTCGACCTCTTAAAACCACATAACTACCTTTAACATAACTCAATCACTATTAAGTACAGAAAATGTCCGAGAAGGACCAAAAATGGGCATGACTTATCAAAAACCTTGATGACCTTTTTGGGCAACATTTTCTGAACAACATAAAAAACATAGATCCAAAGCTGATATCAAGCCAAAGAAACATCAAATAAAATGCCTTCATCCAAAACAACCATCTCAAAAAACCAAACAAATACCAAAAAAACACAAAAATCCATTTTTATTTTAGATTTCAAAACCACCTTCTTTGAAGGCCATTTTCCAAATACCAAACCCACTTTTCAAACCAATTTCAATTTCCAAAAATTATTTTCCTTTTATTAAAATCACTTTAGGAAAACAAGGTCAAGCCTTTAATTCCAAGTGCACACATCAGTAATCCCAGGAACGGTTGCACATGTCTTCATCTGATTTCATCCATACGCACCAACATGCACTTCCCGTGCATTTCCTCACATGTGCAAACATTCATAAAGAGTACCCAAGGTTGCACCCAAACCATACCTCTTCCAGTTCAAAGCAATCACCAGATTTATTTTAGACCAAGAGCTTTCAGTTTTAAAAAAAATCCGCTTCACAAATATAAAGTCATTTATAATAAATAGTTATCATTTAAAAAACCTCATTTTTTCATTTTCAAAAGTGCACTTACACCAACCAGAACCAAGAAGACACTTAACATTCATCAAATCACCAAAGAGAGGGACTAGTAGTCATGCTTAACCCAGCGACATGGTAGTGGGCCATGCCCCAAGTAAGCATCAATGACTAGGAAGAACTTAAATCGTGTACGCGGACTCCACATGGGTCACTACTCCAAGTAAAATCACAATGTAACATTGGTTTTCCTCCATTTCCATCCCACAATCCAAAACAAATCATAACGAGACAATAACTCAATTCCTGGACTACCCTTGGCGACTCGAGGTTCAGAACGGGTGAGGGTTCATGACGTCCTTCCCGTACCTACCTATCGAGCCTCGACAGTCCTAATCTCCATCTACTGGACATCCAAATAACAAGAACCTCCTCTCCTCTGATACCATTTTGTCACGAACCAACCCGGGTTGACCCTGAACCGGTCACACGAACCGGTCTTCGACATGGCCCGAAGGGCGTTACTGATCCTCACAGGCTGGCAACCAGTGCCAGGCATCTAAATTTGATCGTTGGGAATGATTTGGCCCGTGAAAAAAAAGACAGACAGATAAAAACTGATGAAAAAAATAAAACTAGTAGCGAAACAAAAGTAAAACCGAACATACCTCCATGTGACCTTCCAGGTCACCGCCCAACCAAAGGCCAACCTTACTCTAATAACGAGCAACTCATCCAAGGAATCCTGATCAAAGGAAACCTGCAACTAAAATGATAAAATAGTCGTGAGCATTAATAATGCTCAGTAGGGATGCCAAAAGAAACCACAGATTCCAACGTCTCCTTTCCCAAAACAATCCATTAACACAAGTTTGAAATACAATTATAAAAGTTGGGTTTTCACATTTTAAAATAAGCAACATGATTTTTATCATTCAGAAATCTAGTAGGCACTACATGCAATTTCTATAAAACTTTCTTTTCATTTTATAAACAAAACCCGAAATAGAAGATACCAAAACTGGGCTAAAATAATACAGGTAAATAAGGAAGACTGGAAACAAACTAGTATGACAGAAAGTAGACAAGCAATATAAGTAAAAGAGTAACCATGGGTGATCTTAAACATCCCTAGAAGACCTCTGGACATACTTGGTTTCGGAACCACCTGTCGGCATATGGTGAAGCTCCTAAGTCTATAACCAACTGGCCGCCCCAGCTGACCAATCCAGTGGCAAAGCCCGCCTAGCCTAATAACAAATCCAGAGGGTAACAACCCATCTCATCGGGGTTGATCAGCAACCGTCACTCAATCTCTAAAAGATGCCCAGGAACCCGTGGTGGTTATAATAATCTTTTGTAGGTAGGAGGACCTCGCACGCGTGACTCATCTCACCGTACTTGCCTACCCTGAACACGGACACTCCATACGATAACCCATAAGGGATATCCCCCCTATAGAGGTGCACCAAATATATATATATATATATATATATATATATATATATATATATCATATCATCAAAGGTTCTAACCAGGCCGTCGTGCCATGAAATGATGAAAACCATTTGATATTTTTTTTCAAAATACTAAAGTTGTAAAATGGGCATACAGTAAATCTAAATGTCGTCATTTCAAATAACCAACATGAACACTACACTAAAGCTAAAAGTGCCAAACGGGGTGTCATGTCACATCATATCAAAACCATCCTTTTCAAAAAAACATTTTTAAAGCTCCTACCAGACACAAATGACTTTCCAAGCCACATCCCTTAATAAGATCTTAGTCAATAATCACCCTTTTTAAGTTCAAAACACCAAATGGGCCCTTATCCTTTCTAGACACACAATAAATCATTTTCCAAGGCCTGATGGGCCAAATCCTTCAAAAAAATATTTACAGTCATTTAAGGGAAACACACCAAAGATTAAACCTCCTTTAGGAAAACAAGATTTTTTTTTGGAAAACCAAGGATTTAAAGAAACATCATTTCGAAGGTGCCATTATCATTTGTGAGAACATCCATGTGTACACCTCATGCACCCATGGATGTGCCAACATCCAATGGCATAATAAAATCCAAAGAGAACATTTGAAAACCAAACCCAAATGCACATTGAAACACCTAAAACCCATGATTTGTATTTAAAACATTATTCACTAAATCAATTAATAATTCAAGAAAAACCTTTTCAAAAGAACACAACAAAGGATCACAACAGGATTCTATCAACTTCACACATGAATTCCATTTAAACATCTAATGCATTTCCAAACATTTCAAAAACTAATTTCGCACCTTTAAAAACATGACTCGTAACACCACACCACACAATCCATTTTTTTTAATTTATCAAAATCCACTTTTGGAAAAGTGGGAAAAGAACAAAGCATCCACAGTTCACATAGTCACACATATCCCCCATCCACACCGCACACCACATTCAAAATTCAAAATTTAAAATGACCACATTCAAATTTCAAAACTAAAATAAAGAAATACTGCCAAAATCAGCATCGAACCACGGGCCACCCACCTCAATCCACATCACGGGGACCTCGAACCGCACCTCATAGCCATCATCATATCACCAGCCAGACAACGAATCATCATCACTGCCATCACGCCTTCACGGCAACCAAGACATCACCCTCATCATCGCAACACTGGCGACCGCTTCTCCAGCATCCACCCCTAAACGCGGAAACCCGTCACAGTAACGATTCATTGTCCTATTTCACCAGACCACCATCATCATCGTCGTCGGAGATAAACCCAGCCTCGCTGTCAACGATCGAAAGGTCTTCACCGTCAACCTCCCAAAGGCTGCTCAGACTCACATCCCAAAGAAACTAGAAGACCTCCTCGCAGCTCCACCTCAGAGAGAAAGGAGGACCCTTGGAACCAGAGCATATAAGAAACAGGCTTTTGTAGGACGAAAAATGGCAAAAACCTCCAGGAACGGTTGACGTCGAAGAATGCCATCATCGGAGCAGTCGTAACAACCAAACTACCAGAAGTAAAAATAGTAGACCAAACCCATCACAAAAAACTCCCAAAAATACTGAACACATCGATGAAGTAATCAAAGCCAGAAACAGAACTGGGGAAAACCCCTAAAAGAATAGAAATAAGAAGAACCCACTTGAACACTTTGTAAAATCTAACTCACAACTCAAAATAGGTTTTCTCCCAAACACACTTCATGCCATACAAACATACTATCGAAAATAAAGTGAACACAAGTTTCATCTTCTTAAAAACTAGGTTTTCACCCACCAATTTAATTAAAGAACTTTCTATGTTAATTAGACATGAGAAATAATTTACCAGGTCATGATTTTCACACAACTACTCAAAACGAATCATATAACTTATCCAGAAACTATTTTCAACAATATTAACTAACCCAAAAACACTTTAATAAATTAACTATAATATCAATGATGGTGCGTACGACATGTAAATATTAATTTAAACCATGCAAGTGTCTATGGGTTATGCGGGAAAGAAAATAGTCAGAAATTCCTACCTCAATGGCAAGCGACCGTGACGAAACACTGATAGAACGTAGAACAAAACCTTGCGGACTAACCGCACAGGCAGAAAAAGTGATAAAAGAACACGACACCCAACCCACGACAGTATTAGGACTTACCCAAAGTAAATAAAAAAACACGATGGATTTAAAGAAAAATAATTAATTAATTAATTAAATAAAATAATAAATTAATAAATAAAAGAATATATTAATGAAAAAATGAATAAAAGAACCAATAAATAAAAGAATAATTAAATGAATAAACAAATAAATAAACAAATAAATAAATAAACAAATAAATAAATAAAAGAGTGAATAAATAAATAATGATTAAAAGAATAAAAAAAATAAAAGAATAGAAGAATATACCGGAGGAGGTCACTGCCGGTCGAAGTGGGAGAGGAACCACGAAGGAGGCATGATGAGGCTGGCGGGGTCCGAAGCAAGGAGGGCAGGGGGTTTTCTGGGCTGTTGGAGAAGGAAAAATGGAAAGGGGTTCGAGGAGGCCGGTGTTAGGCGAGGCTGTCGGAACAAGGAGGGTAGGGGGTGTAGGGCAGCTGGAGCTACTATGAGAGAGAGAAGGAAAGGAGTTCTAGGGGTCTCGGTGCCCTGCGGCCTACTAGAGCATGGAAGGCCAGAGGCGGGTTTTTTTTTTGTTTACGTTTTTAAAAAAAAAAATTTGCCAGAAAACGGTTCCGGCAAAACAAATTTTAAAACTGCACCTCAAAGGCGGCATCCGGGATGCCGCCTTTGCATTTCGGGGCAAGGCGGCATCTGCGATGCCGCCTTTGCGCTGCGGGTGAAAGGCGGCATCGCGGATGCCGCCTTTCTCTTAAAAATATATATTTTTATTTTTTAATTACATTTATTCATTATAATTTTTAATTACATTTATTCATTATAATTTTTAATTATTAATTAGTAATTATTAATAATTAAATATGTCATAATTAATTAGTTAATTAGTAATATTATCATTAATTATATAATAATTAATTATTAATATAATTATTACATATATAATAAATATTTAGTTAATTAGAAATACAATTAATAATTCTAACTAATTAATTAGTAATTATTAATTATTAATTAGCTAATTAGTAATATAAATATTTATTATAATTATTCATTATAATTAGTAATTAGTAATTAATAATTATTAATAAGTAATTAGTAATTATTAATTAGTTAATTAGTAATATAAATATTAATTATAACTATTCATTAAATTATTAATTATTAATTATTACTCATTAATTATTACTTATATAATAATTAATTAGTTAATTATTAATATAACTATTAATTATATAATAATTAATTAGTTAATTAGTAATATAATTATAATCTTTCAAAGTCACATACTTGAAACATTTTTTAAGTTTCAAGTAGGCGGTTTTGAAAGCTTATAAATTATTTTTCATTAACATTTTTTTGTAAATTGCTTTTGTTTTAAACTATTTTTTATATGTTTAATCCATGTTTTAAGTTTCATTTATATTGGTCTTCTATTTTATGTTTTATGGTCTTTCAAAGTCACGTACTTGAAAAATTTTAAGTTTCAAGTATGCGGTTTTGAAAGCTTATAAATTTCTTTTCATCAACTTTTTTTTAGAAATTTCTTTTGTTTTCAACTATTTATTATATGTTTAATCAATGTTTAAAGTTTCAATTATATTCGTTTTATAGTTTATATTTTACAATCTTTCAAAGTCACGTACTTGAAACATTTTTAAGTTTCAAGTAGGCGGTTTTGAAAGCTTATAAATTATTTTTCATTAACATTTTTTTGTAAATTGCTTTTGTTTTAAACTATTTTTTATATGTTTAATCCATGTTTTAAGTTTCATTTATATTGGTCTTCTATTTTATGTTTTATGGTCTTTCAAAGTCACGTACTTGAAAAATTTTAAGTTTCAAGTATGCGGTTTTGAAAGCTTATAAATTTCTTTTCATCAACTTTTTTTTAGAAATTTCTTTTGTTTTCAACTATTTATTATATGTTTAATCAATGTTTAAAGTTTCAATTATATTCGTTTTATAGTTTATATTTTACAGTCTTTCAAAGTCACGTACTTGAAACATTTTTAAGTTTCAAGTAGGCGGTTTTGAAAGCTTATAAATTATTTTTCATTAACATTTTTTTGTAAATTGCTTTTGTTTTAAACTATTTTTTATATGTTTAATCCATGTTTTAAGTTTCATTTATATTGGTCTTCTATTTTATGTTTTATGGTCTTTCAAAGTCACGTACTTGAAAAATTTTAAGTTTCAAGTATGCGGTTTTGAAAGCTTATAAATTTCTTTTCATCAACTTTTTTTTAGAAATTTCTTTTGTTTTCAACTATTTATTATATGTTTAATCAATGTTTAAAGTTTCAATTATATTCGTTTTATAGTTTATATTTTACAGTCTTTCAAAGTCACGTACTTGAAACATTTTTAAGTTTCAAGTAGGCGGTTTTGAAAGCTTATAAATTATTTTTCATTAACATTTTTTTGTAAATATTAATTATATACTAATTAAATAGTTAATTAGTAATAGAATTATTAATTATATAATCTGTAATTAGGTAATTAGTAATTATTAATGTTTTATTATTATGTTCGTATGGTTATATAAATATATATAAATAAAACCTAATTTACCCCCTCCTGAGATTCCACTCTGACCAACAAGTAAAAATAGTATTTTGATTTCAGTACACATAAAACATGTAAACAATAATGTACAATCAATGCATATGTCTGTGGCGAGGAGATTCTGTCCCACATGGTGGTCTGCGAATAGGACGTCCGCGTCGAGTGCGCAGTGGAGTCTGATGACCTGGAGAAGGCTGATCCTCGGGCACTGAAACGTCGACTGTCGCATCCTCCATCTGTGTGTCAGTTGGAGGAGCTGTCAACTGCATCTCGTACTGCCATCCAGATCCTTCTCCCACTAGGGTGGTAGAAGGACCTGCCTCCATCGCAGAGGGGAACGAAGCCTGTGATGGAGCTATACCCCAAGACGACGACGGCTCTAGAATCCAAGGCTGGGAAGGATCTGGAACCCAAGATGGAGAGAACTGCGGATATCCTGTCAGGAAAGACGGATCCCATGCCACCTGAGGCACATCCTGAATAGGCTGATCCTGGACTACTAGAGGCCCGACCTCTGCCTGTGGAACAGGCGATGCCTCACGTGCAGCACGACGCTGTCTACGTCGCCGTGGTCGTGGCTCCTCAGCACCAGCAGCAGCTGGAGGATGTTCCTCTGGGGCAGGAACCTCCTGTCTCCGAGCCAGACGCGTGAAGATGCTCTCGGAAAATGCATGAAAAGATGCCCTCGCCTCCAGCGCTGTAGCATGGACGGCTGCCCGGCTAAAGACCCCCTCCTCCTCTTCATCGCTCATGCGAACAAGCTGCTCTGTGTGACTTCCCTGTAAATAGATTCAAATGGAATTAGAAAATAATTCAATAAACAAAGTAATAGGAATTTATTAACTTACCATCCTCTGCATCTCTATGCCAGCTTGGGTAAGATACAGTATAGATTTTAGTCTATACCAGGGCGCATAGTCAACCTGCTCTGAAAGAGAGAATCGATTTGTAGGAACACCTTGAATACGTAACTCTGCACGTCTGTGCCAGCAGTCGATAAAACTCGCATGTACTTGGGACCAGTCATCATCCTGCCTCCCTGTCAGCTTCATCCCATGAAGCTTGTCTGTCTGTCTAGATGGTAATGGAATCGGCTGAGTACGAAAAAATTGGCGCATGACCCTGTCAGGCTGCTGCCACTCAATAATATGAAAGTGAATGAGGGGCACTACAGCCATAGCATCCTCAAGACCAACAGTGCAGTATGCTGGCAACTGGTCCATAATACTCCAGTATGGAAGCCATGAAATCTGAAATGACAAGTGATTTTGTCAAAAAAAACACCCAACTAAAAACCAAAATTGATGTTATTATTAAAAATGTTAGACAGTGATAGATTGTATATACATACCTGATCAGGTAAGAGACAGTCCAACTGTAGCCGATATACGCCCAAATGCTGTCTCGGAACCACGTCGAAATTGTGTCGCTGACACCACCTGTAAAATACAACGATAATGACAAATAATGAGAAATTATAGTCAATAACTCATAGTAGAATAAAAAACCAATAGAAATGACTTATCATACCAGCGTCCACGCGGAGCGTCATGCAGCACCTCCATCTCGACCGGTGGACCAGCAAGGTCAGGGCGGAATGATGGGATGCGCTCCCATGCCCACATCTGAATAAGGATGACGCATCCTCCAAGACCTGTACGGTCCCTATGGGATAGTCTGCATAATGATCTGTACGTGTATGCCAAGCAGGCTGATCCCCAACTGTACGTCCCAGCCCGATCAAAGTCCTCTAGTAGGGGTAGATACATCATATGCACGTGCATCCCCGAGTGATCAGTACACATGGTCCCACCAATGAGTCGTAAGATATATGCACGGGCGTAACGCATGACGGTCTGCTCATCATCATCATCCTGTAAATGTGGAATCTGCGACTCCAACCAACGCATAGATATGGACGATCCATCTGTAGCCCTACGGTCGGACAAAATATCAACGCCTAACAAGCGTTGAGCAAGGTCTGGCCAAGCTGCACGAGTGGGTCCAATAACGGGTCTCCCCTGGATAGGAAGACCGAGAAGAACTGCGACATCCTCGAGGGTGATGGTCATCTCCCCCTCAGGCAAGTGGAATGTGTGTGTCTCTGGTCTCCATCTCTCAACGAGGGCAGCAAGTAGGTAATGATCTACAAATGTGAAATCTGATACGGCAAGGCCATAGAAGCCAGCACGGCGCAAGTAAGGTCTAATGGCATGTGGAGGCTCCATGTGATGAAAATGGTGCGCTCGACGCACCTTCACAAATCGATCTGGATGACCCTCTAACACGGCCTGCGAAATATGGGTAGGCTGCTGAGTGAGTAGTATGGTATCATCCATCTGCATATAAACAAAGAAAATGAGTCGTAAGTGTAAAATGTAAATATAACATTAATGGGTTAACTGACATACACATTTCAATATGGGTTAAGTGTTCCGCTTTCGGAGTTTTGAAATAAATTCTATTATTTCATATTCAAAGTTATTTCTTGAAAGCATGAATATTAATATGAAATAAGTTATGTTATCTAAAATATTGAGTCTTGAATTTGGTTACACATATTTTGGGGGAGCTTTGTGATTAACTACTTATGGATTGGATTAAGATAAACCATGTCAATTAGTAATGATGTTTTTAGAATTTATCAAATTTTATGTATTCAATATCTTATGCTAATTATTATGATATTATAAATTTCTTATAGAACAGTTTTCTAAAAAAGAGATAACAACATTTAGTTCACAATATGAGAATGTCACAATGAAGACAATACATCATTATGAATGAGACTGTGAAGTCGACCCAACAACGTTAGGGCATCGCTTCCGGTTATGACCTTCTTTATGACATATTGTGCATCGCAAACTCTGCCCTTGTTCTTGAGGCCAGTCCATCTCATTACGCATCCTACTCGCCTTTGGTCTCCCACGAGGACGTAACCGATTCATGTCAGGTATCACTATCGGCTGGCCTTCAGGCATTGGGAAATAACGATACTCCCCAATAGGTGTCCATGGTGCAGCATAACAGTTGGCAATGATATCCATCTGGTACACTGGATCAACATATGCTTCCCATGAGATGTTCACAGAGGCACATGCTGCGATGACGTGTGTACATGGAAACCGTAAGGCCTGAAATTTTCCACATTGACATTGCCTTGTTTCCAGTAATACCACCATTTTTTCACCGACGTGATTTGTGATGGGGTCTGAACGCTCTTGAACTTCAAATCGGGAATCTTCTCTTCGAAATAGACATACGTGATAACCAGAAGCTTCTTCAATATTTTTTTCAATCTCTCGTTGAAAGTGTATTCCATATCTTATCCCTTGATGTATTCTGTCTGATGCTAGTTTTTGTCTATCCACAAAGTACTTCACGCATCGATATAATGTCTCCTGAACTAATGCGGTTATAGGTAGCTTGCGAAGTCCTTTGAAGATACCATTGATGCACTCCACAATGTTTGTCGTCATGTGTCCGTACCTCTTTCCCCCGTCGTATGCCAATGTCCATTTCTCTTTTGGAATCCGCATCATATAATCATAAACTTCTTGATTAGCCTGACGAATTTGTTCAAAACGTTCTTCAAATCGTCGTTGGTCCGACTCATATGCTACAACACGTAGATGATATTTCACATAAATTGATTTTATATTTATATTGAAACAGTAAAACAGAATGAATAAAATACGTACCAAGCCTCGTGATTGCCTTCTTCATCGGTTCGTTGTGGAATTTTTTATGTACATTGCTAGCAATGTGTCTAATGCAGAACCGATGATGTGCATTTGGGTATCTCCATGTATCAGGATCTGCATTGATTGCCTCATTAATTGCTCGATGACGATCAGATATCAAACAAACTCCCTGAATGTTGGTGAAATGGTTGCTGATACATGCCAGAAACCAACTCCATGATTCATAGTTTTCTTTCTCTACAATGGCAAAGGCAAGCGGAAGAGGTGAACGGTTTCCATCTTGGGTTGCCGCAATCAACAATACGCCCTTGTATTTTCCATACAGAAATGTTCCATCAATCTGAATAAATTGTTTGCAAAAACGAAATGCAGAGATACAAGGAAGGAATGCCCAGAACAACCGATGAAATTGAACACGAGATGGATCAAGTCGATTATCAGGAGACACATGTTCGTTCGTATCCAGATGGAAGACAACTTGGTTATGATGCCTCAGTATGGCTAGCAATTGCGGCAATACTCGATATGAGTCATCCCAATCACCATATACCTTCACAATTGCCTTCTGTTTCGCCATCCATGCCTTATTATAGGAAATCTTATAACCGAATGTCTGTAGAATCCTCTCTTGCACAAGGGATATTGGAACATCTTGGCATGTCCTAATCATCTCAACAACAATAGATGACACAAATTCTGCATCCAATGAAGTATGATCTTGTGTGAGACTTGGCTGAACGCAACTATGAGCCGCCTCAATCCTTGAGATTCTCCAACCTCCAAAGGTAATGTCTGGAATAGCCCTTAAGCGAAATCTACAATCATCCCCATACTTCACGCACCGTATAACATATTTACTACGGCATGATTCGTGAACTACATAGTTGAAGTTTCTCTCAATATGAAATCTCTTTAACGTGCTTTTTAAGGCATCTTTACTGGGAAAATTCCTTCCAATATATAAGGTTTTGTCCACCTCACTAAACCTATCTGGTACAACTCCAGGGAACTCAGTTGCCGGTGTGAGAACAGTATTATCGAATTCAGGCACACGTGTCATTGCTTCTGACCAAGATGAAAATAATGGTGGATGATTTATTGACCGAGGTTGATGTACAACAACTGCATTTCTCAAAACCTCCTCTCTATCTTTTGTTGGTCCCTCCTCATCAGCACTGTTGTCGCCATCCGATCCATCATTACGAAACTCCTCATCAGAAGTCGGATTGACATGTATATCCGGAAGATCATTTAGGTTGTCCTCTTCTGCTGCATCATTTGGAATAGGCTCAATGTCATGAGGTAGACTGTCTTCAACAACTCTAGTATTTCTACGTCTTTGTACAAATGGACGTTGTTGTTGTACAGTAGCAACAACAACGTATAACTCCATCATGGTACCATCTAACCGTTGAGAAAATAAATTAACTGCTTGGACCCACTGCGCATCAGCAACCAATGGACAAGCTATATGCCACATTGTTGTTGGAAATTGCAAATGTCTATAGCTCATAGACATTATCTCTTGATCGGGTCCCAAATTTAAGGAAACATGAATTCTCTCTTGAAGGTCACTTATGGTAACACAATCCACTGTACTAACCACCGTAATTGGTTGTGTACTGTAAGAAGCTCCTTGCTCAGTTTGAATAATCTCCCCATAACAGTACACACAGGCATACATGGCTCTCTACGTCAAAAATGTGTTCTTTCATCAAAATTATGATAGTATAACAAAATATTAACAATTATGTTCGACGATATGATGTTTATTATAATGTAATTTTATTGCGCCTTTCTATACCATAAACTATGCTACTGATGTTTCACCATATGATATTTATTAGAATGTAATTTTAGAGCGCCTTTTTATTTAGTTTGTTTGTTCTTCTTCATTTCACTTTATATGTTCATTAGTATCGTTAGTTAATCATTATATGAATTCATGTTTTAATCCTATGTTATTTATTAATTATTCTAAAATTAACTAATAATAACTAATCGTTAATTATTCTATTATTCTATAATTAACTAATAATAACTTTAATTTGTTAATTCTTATGTCCTTATTTGGTTCTATAACATTATACTTATCATTTATCATTGATAAATATACAGATCATTAGTATCGTTAGCTAATCATTATATTAATTCATGTTTTAATCCTATGTTATTTATTAATTATTCTAAAATTAACTAATAACAACTAATCATTATTTATTCTATTATTTTATAATTAACTAATAATAACTTTAATTCGTTAATTCTTATATCCTTATTTCATTCTATAAAATTATATTTATCATTTATCATTGATAAATATACTGATTTGTTTTTTCTTCTCTTAGAAATTTTAGTAGTTTATAAAGAAAATATGAATCATCTTAAGCATATTCCCCGGGAGTGTCAAACCAGGATGCAGCAAGGCCCGTTATCGTGCACCAGTTCCCGTTCGAGTCTAGCTCGAAGCGGTGTTTTCGGGTTTTACCCCTATGTACATCTGTGCCAGAGCCACATCCACTTGTTTGTATCCAGACAGGAATTTAATTGCGTAGATAACCACATAATCTTTAAGCTACCAAAATTTCTAAATACTTAATCTTAAGTTAATCTTAAGTTAATCTATACTACCTAACAGTAATTATTTAAAACTATATATAACTAATTACAAAAACTAAATAACTAAATATTAAGAATTACCTAAACTGCTTAACAAATGAAAGATTTAAAACTAAACAAAATTAAATTAATTAAATAAAAACATTAAATTAAATAAAGAAACATACCTCTAAATGAAGCTTCGTAAAAGCTCGCACAGCAAAAAAAAAATTTAGAGAGAGAGAGAGCAAATTGGAGAGAGAGGTTGCAATGAAGAAGTGAGGAGAGGGGGGGGGGTGGCCGCCCTTTTATAGGGAGTTCAGGCAAAGGCGGCATCGCGGAAGCCGCCTTTCGCCTCTGCGTATGGCCAAAGGCGGCTTCGGCGATGCCGCCTTTCGCCTTACCCTGAGCCGAAAGGCGGCCTCCTCCCGGCCGCCTTTGCCATGTCATCGATCCGGGCCAAAGGCGGCGCGGGGGAGCAAAGGCGGCATCGCAGATGCCGCCTTTGTGCGCTAATACAAAGGCGGCATCGCAGATGCCGCCTTTGTAGCGTATTTTTAAAAAAAAATTTGACCTAGGCCGTTTTTCAGAAAAATTTTTTCAGAAAAACGTAAAAAAAAAAAAAACTCGCCAGAGGCCGGAACATAAGGGGTGAGGCGCAGTAGCTTGCTGGAGTGCGGAAGGCCGGAACAGCTACCTGAGCATGGAGGTTGGGAGGCGGAGCGGGGGGCCGGATATAGGGGTGAGCGATTGGGGAAGCACCATGGAAGGAAGGCAGAGGTGAGGGAGGAGAGATGGGGGCTAGGACGAGTGGCTTGCAGATAGGGGAGGTGAGGTCGACGCATCTGCTCGGGAGGATGGCAGGGGACATGGGAGGCGAGGCCGGTGCATGTGAGGGGCGAAGGGAGGCCTGGAGGGCGGCGCTTTCACTAGAGCGCAGCAGTGTGGTGTTGAGGCGGGCCAAGACTGGAGGCATGGAACGAAGGTGGGGTGCTGAGCGAGGGTGTCAGGCAATGAGGGGGGGGGGGGGTAGCGAGGGCAGAGGGAAAGGGGTGGCGGCTCGCGGGTAAGGGGAAGGGAAAGGGGGGGCTGGGTAGATCTAGGGTTTGTTAGGGTTTTTTTAATACTAATAATAATAAAACTAAAAATAACAATAAGAAGAATAACAATAATAGTAATAATCATATAACAATTTGAATATAAATAATAATAATTACAATTAAATTAAAATTTAATAATAATTATATTAACAACAAATTTTAAATAATAAAAATATTATTAACCATTCTAAATGGTAAAATTATTATCCACACCATAATTAATTATTATTATCATCTTTAAACATTTTACTAGTTCGTTTGCGTAAAACATTATTTTTTTCTAGCGATAGGTACCTGCACGACACCTGAGATGATCATGCGGCTACCACTCACCGTGCGATGACTGGGCATGGGTCTGAAACCCACTAAAATTATTAAACGTCGAAAATTTAGACCCACACCTCGATGCGGTTAATCGAATCCATGAAATAATAAAATAAAATTAAAAATAATTAATTAATGAAAAGTAGGGTGTGAAAATTCTTCTCATCGTAGACACTTTCTACCCCCAGAAAGTCTCTAAGCCATATATTGGTCAAGAAATGGGTCTGTGCCCGAACCAAACCGGAAGAACCGAAGAAAACTGAGAATCTCGGGATGACCTTACTCTACACAGGTCACACCCGGCTGATTCAAAAGAAAATTGAAGCCCGAGGTTGAGGGGAGAACCCGAAGGGGGTTCTCCCCACCACAAGAACTCAACTAGGGCAGAAATTTAACACCCAAACATACCACCCCGAGAAGGGGGGAGACGCAGGAACCCCCAACCAATCCGAACTTTCTTTTATTGCACGAGAAAACACCCCCAATGAACCTTGAAACTCTCGACTCGGACTAAAGAAAGCCCAAACGCTAGAGAAAAACCTCCGAGCAGAACTTAACCCAACCAGTAAACCTGAGTATAACCACAAACATCGGCTCTTCATAGGCAGTTACATCTTCACACGAACACAGCTAAACCAAATCAAACCAGACAAGGGCCAAACACACTTTTAAGAAAAGTGCACGATTCAGAAAACCATGATCAGACAAAAAAACTGGCTAGATTACAATAGAACATGTATGTCATAACCCCACAATAAAACAATGAACTTACGATGATATCAAAACTTTAACCGCATAAAAATGAGAACCAAGAGACTTAAAACGTTCCACTGCCAACACGGAACACAAGATCTGGACCAAGGTTTCACACCCCTGGCCACTCCTGACTATGCACGAGCTTCACCCTAGGACCTGTGCATGGGGCTCTGATGGATGAATCATATCCTTCCTTACAGTCAGGCACTAGAATTTATCCGGTCACAGGGTCTTCTTTAGGTGATGCTTCCTGCAAAACTTCCCTTGATGGCCCAGACACCCATAACGATAGCACGTCTTCGAAGAGATGCGACATAACGGTCTCACATGTCCAAAGAGGCCACACTGGTGGCACACCACTGAACGGTCTGATGAACTGGAAGCTAGAACCACTACATAGGACTTTTTAGAAATAGGTCCCTCTGGCACACCCCGCTCGCCAGATGGGGAACCTTCACGAGCACCTAGATATGCTGGATTTCCAACCATCTGTGCTCCGAAGACCAACTCAGCTAAAATCACCTCATCCACCAACTTCTTGAAATGATGGTCCCTATAAGGGAGGACCTGCTCCTTGATCTCTAGAGGAAGACCCCCAATGAAGAGAGAATTCTTCATCAAATCCTATGAGTCTACCTCCGGAGAAAAGGACACAAGTTCCTTGAAATGGTCAATATATGGCTTCACCATCCGTTGGACTTGTTGAATGCACATAAGTTCTTCCCTTTTCTTCATCTTCACCTCTTCATGTATAAACCATCGGACGAAAATAGATTTGAAGACATCCCACATCATCCTAATTTTCATTGACGGTGGGACGAGCAACTCTCATACGTCTAGAGATGGACCTTCAAAAAAACCCAAAACAACACACACTCTGATAGCTTCAGGACTTCCCAATACACTAAAGACATGATCGACCTCTTCAAACCACATAACTACCTTTGATAGACCTCAATTACCATTAAGTACAGACAATTTCTGAGAAGGACCAAAAACTGAGCATGACTTATCAGAAACCTTGATGGCCTTTCTGGGAGACATTTTTTGAACAACATATAAAACATAGATCCAAAAATGATATCAATCCGAAGAAACATCAAATAAAACGCCTTCTTCCAAAACAACCAGCTTAAAAAACCAAAAAAATACCAATACAACACAAAAATCCCTTTTTATTTTAGATTTCAAAATTGCCTTCTTTGAAGGCCATTTTCCAAATACCAAACCCACTTTTCAAACCAATTTCAATTTCAATAAATCATTTTCCCTTTATTAAAATTGCTTTAGGAAAACAAGGTCAAGCCTTTAATTCCAAGTGCACACCTAAGTAATCCCATGAACCATTGCACATGTCTTCATATGATTTCATCCATGCGCACCAACATGCACTTCCCATTCATTCCCTCACATGTGAAAACATTCATAAAGAGTACCCGAGGTTGCACCCAAACCATACCTATATCAGTTCAAAGAAATCACTGGATTTTTTTTAGACCAAGAGCTTTCAGTTTTTAAAAAAACACCGCTTCACAAATTTAAAGCCACTTAGAAGAAATCGTTCTCATTTCAAAAACCTCTTTTTTTCATTTTCAAAAGTGAATTTACACCAACCAGAACCAAGATGACACTTAACTTGCATCAAATCACCTAATAGAGGGACTAGTGGTCATGCTTAACCCAATGACATGGTAGTGGGCCATGCCCCAGGTAAGCGTAAATGACTAGGAAGAACATAAATCGTGTATGCAGACTCCACATGGTTCACTACTCCATGTAAAATCACAATGTAACATCGGTTTTCCTCCATTGTCATCCCTCAATCCAAAACAAATCAGAACGAGACAATAACTCAATTCCCGGACTACCCCTAGAGACTCGAGGTTTAGAACGGGCGAGGGTTCATGACATCTGTCCCATACCTACCTCTCGAACCTCGACAGTCCTAATATCCATCTACATGACATCCCAAATAACAATAACCTCCTCTCCTATAATACCATTTTGTCACGAACCAACCCGGGTCGACCCTGAACCGGTCACCTGAACCGGTCTGCGACATGGCCCTAAGGGTGTTCCCGATCCCCACAGGCTGGCTACTAGTGTCGGGCATCAAAATTTGATCATTGTGAATGATTTGGCCCATGAACAAAATACAGACAGATAAAAATTGACGACAAAAATAAAACTAGCAGTGAAACGAAAGTAAAACTGAACATACCTCCACATGACCTTCCAAGTTACCTCCCAACCAAAGACCAACCTTACTCTAATAATGAGAAACTCAGCCAAGGAAACCTGAGCAAAGGAAACCTGCAATTGAAATGATAAAATAGGTGTGAGAATTAATAATGATTAGTAGGGATGACAAAAGAAACCACATAATCCAACGTCTCCTTTCCCAAAACAATCCATTAACACAAGTTTGAAATACAATTATAAAAGTAGGGTTTTCACATTTTAAAATAAGAAACATGATTTTTCTCATTCAAAAATCCAATAGACATTGTATGCAATTTCCATAAAAAAATATTTTCATTTTATAAAAAAAACCCGAAACAGAAGATACCAAAACTGGGCTAAAATAATATAGGTAAATAAGGCAGACTGGAAAAAAACTAGTATGACAGAAAGTAGACAAGCAATATAAGTAAAATAGTAACCATGAGTGATCCTAAACATCCCTAGAAGACCCTTGGACGTACTCGGTTTTGGAACCACCTGTCGGCGTATGGTGAAGCTCCTAAGTCTATAACCAATTGGCCGCCCCCACTGACCAATCTAGTGGCAAAGCCCGCCTAGCCTAACAACAAATCCAGGGGGTACCAACCCATCTAATCAGGGTTGATCAGAAACCATAACTTGATATCTAAAAGATGCTCAGGAACCCATGGTGGTTATAATAATCTTGTGTAAGTAGGAGGCCCTCGCACGCATGACTCATCTCACCGTACTTGCCCACCCCAAACACGGACACTCCATATGATAACCCATAAGGGATATCCCCCCTATAGAGGTGCCCCAAATATATATATATATATATATATATATATATATCATGTCATCAAAGGTGCCAACCGGGCCGTCGTTCCATGAAATGATTAAAACCATTTGATATTTTTTTTTCAAAATACTAAAGTTGTAAAATGGGCATACAGTATATCTAAATGTCGTCATTTCAATGAAGCAACACGAACACTACACTAAAGTTGAAAGTGCCAAATGGGTTGTCATGTCACATCATGTCAAAATAATCCTTTTCAAAAAAACATTTTTAAAGCTCCGACCAGACACATACAACTTTCCAAGACACATCCCTTAATAAGATCTTAGTCAACAATCACCCTTTTTAAGTTCAAAGCGCCAAATGGGCCGTTATCCTTTCCACACACATACTAAAGCATTTTCCAAGCCCCGATGGGCCAAATCCTTAAAAAAATTACAGTCATTTAAGGGAAATACACCAAGGTGTAAACCTCATTTAAGAAAACAATATTTTTTTTGGAAAACCAAAGATTTAAAGAAACATCATTTCAAAGGTGCCATTATCATTTGTGAGCACATCCATGCGTGCACCTCATTCACCCATGGATGTGCCAACATCCAATGACACAATAAAATCCAAAGAGAACATTTGAAAACCAAACTCAAATGCACATTGAAACACCTTAAACTCATGATTCGTATTTAAAACATAATTTACTAAATCATTTACTAATTCAAGAAAACCCTTTTCAAAAGAACACAACAATGGCTCACATCAAGATTCTATCAACTTCACACATGAATTCCATTTAAACATCTGATGCATTTCAAAACATTTCAAAAACTACTTTCACACCTTTAAAAACATGACTCGTAACACTTGTACAACTAAAAGAACCGCTTGAACACTTTGTAAAAACTAACACATAGCTCAAAATAGGTTTTCACCCAAACACACTTTATACCATACAAAAATACTATCAAAAATAAAGCGAACACAAGTATCATATTCTTAAAAACTAGGTTTGCACCCACCAATTTAATTAAAGAACTTGCTAAATTAATTAGACATGAGAAATAATTTACCAGGTCATGATTTTCACAAAACTACTCAAAAAAAATCATATAACTTATCTAGAAACTATTTTCAACAATATTAACTAACCCAAAAACACTTTAATAAATTAAATATAATATAAATGATGGTGTGGATGACAAATAAATATTAATTTAAACCATGAAAGTGTCTATGGGTTATGTGGGAAAGAAAATAGTTAGAAACGCCTACCTCAATGGAAAGAGACCGCGAAAAAACGCTGACGAAAGGTAGAACAAACCCTTATGGACTAACCGCACACGCTGAACAGTGATAAAAGCACACGACACCCAACCTGCGATAGTATTAGGATTTAACCAAATGTAAATAAAAAAACAAGATGAAGTTAAGGAAAAATAAATAATTAATTAATTAAATAAAAGAATAAATTAAAAAATAAAATAATAGATAAATAAATAAATAAATAAATAAGTAAACAAATAAATAAATAAAAGAATGAATAAATAAATAAAGTAATAAATAAATAAATAAATGATTAAAATAATAAATAAATAAATAAAAGAATAGAAGAATATACCGTAGGAGGTCACTGCCAGCCGAAGCGGGAGAGGAAGCCCGAGAGGCGTGACAAGGCTGGTGGGGTCCGAAGCAAGGAGGGCAGGGGGGTTTTCCGGGTTTTCGGAGAAGGCAAAACAACAAGGGGTTCGAGGAGGCTAGCGTGAGGCGAGGCTGTCGGAACAAGGAGGCCAGGGGGTGTAGGGTGGCTGGAGATACTACGAGAGAGAGAAGGTGAGGAGGGATGGGGGTCTCGGTGTGCTGCGGCCTGCGGGAGCGTGGAAGGAGGGAGGCTCGGACCAGTAGGGGCGAGGCGCAGTGGCTTGCTGGAGTGCGGAAGGCCAGAACAGCTGCCTGAGCGCAGAGGTTAGGAGGCGGAGCGGGGAACCGAATATAGGGGTGAGTGGCTGGGGTAGCGCCATGGAAGGAAGGCAGAGGCGAGGGAGGAGATACAGGGGACGGGACGAGTGGCTTGCGGACAGGGGAGGTGAGGCCGACACATCTGCTCGGAGGGACGGCAGCGGACATGGGAGGTGAGGTCGACACAAGAGAGGGGCGAAGGGAGGCCCGGAGGGCAGTGCTTTCACTGGAGCGTGGTGGTGCGGTGTTGAGGCGGGCCAAGGCTGGAGGCACAGAACGAAGGTGGGGCATGGAGCGAGGGTACCAGGCAACGAGGGGGTGGGGGTAGTGAGGGCAGAGGGCAAGGGGTGGCGGCTCGCGGGTAAGGGGTAAGGAAAGGGGGGGCCGGGTAGAGCTAGGGTTTGTTAGGGGTTTTTTTTAATACTAATGATAATAAAACTAAAAATAACAATAATAAGAATAACAATAATAGTAACAATCATATAGAAATTTGAATATAAATAATAATTATTACAATTAAATTACAATTTATTAATAATTATATTAACATCAAATTTTAAATAATAAAAATATTATTTACCATTATCAATGGTAAAATTATTATCCACACCATAATTAATTATTATTATCATGTTTAAACGTTTTACTATTTCATTTGCGTAAAACATTATTTTTTTCCAGTGATAGGTACCTACACGGCACTTGAGCAGATCACGCGGCTATCGCTCACCGTGCGATGACCGCGCATGGGTCTAAACCCCGCTAAAATTATTAAACGTCAAAAAATTTGACCCAAACACAACCCACACCTCTATGTGGTTGACCGAAGCCATGAAATAATAAAATAAAATTAAAAAAAATAAATTAATTAAAAGTCGGGGTGTGACAGGTAGTATGTACATACACATGAGCAGTGATTTCATTTTTATATTTGGTGAAAAGGATAAAAATTATTTAAAATTCTAACATTAAAGAATCATAATAGTATAATAAATATCATATACATTCCTTAGATCCATCCTTATTAACATTCATGATAAATGGTAATTAAAAATGAAATTCTTCATTCATGGAGGTTGTAGTCTGAAAGTACGCACGAGTGACGTTTTAATTTTCTGATTGATGGTAGGGTAAGAAGGAATATAACGTATTATGTTTCCAAAATAATATTTATGTCATAAGTGTTGTATATATCAATTAGATTTATCTTTATAACTTTACATGTGAAGTAGTGATGAAAAAATAAATATTTAGCTTTTTGGAGGGGGTAGTCTACATGTATGTAGGACCGATGTTTTAATTTTCTATTGGATAGAAAGGTGGTAGAAATTAGATGCTCCATCAACATAATGAAATTGAACTGTAGTAAAGATACTAATTCAATATATTAGGATGGTATGAATATATTTAATAGTGGCAGAAGAAGAAATAAACTTGAAAAAATTAAGTTAAGGCTTATACTTCCTTCTTCCATATCTTCCTTTGGATTACTCCTTATGTATTCTAGGATTAGTATTTTTTGAATACAAGTACCTCCTGGATGTGGCGAGAGGATTGTCATGACCCGCCTTCACCAAGATGAGGGAAGGGACAGCAGATTGTCAGACCCTTCCTTCTTCAAGTTGAAGGAGAGATAATGACCCCCAAGACCTGCCTTCAATAGGCCCCGGAGTGGAGACTAGCACCAAGGGTATAAAATCACACACAAGATGGAAGGAATTACCCTTTTTCTTTATTAGGATTGGGAGATAAGATATTAAATCCCAACAACACCAAAACTAGGGGGTAAGAGTAAAGCCAAAAGAAAACCATTCCCATATGCATGTTACAAAAGTAAATACCACAAAGTACAAGGAGACTACAAAGGTAAAGTACCAAAGAAAAGAAAAACAGAAACTGCAACTGTCCTAACGTCCGAGCTAGTATAGCCCTTCACGATCCCTGAAGTCCTCCTGGAAACTAGAAAGTAGTTTTATATATGTAGGGTGAGCATACAAGTATACTCAATAGGGAAAACCAAAGACTCTCATGCACAAGTGGGGAGGCATTCTAATTCCCCATGGAAAAAAGAGATAACCAAAGCACCTAGCAAGGAAAACTATCCACCCAAGCCTCACCAAGGAACACTCCCCAAATAACGCAAGTCAAGTAATGTATAGTAATAGCACATCGATATTTGGGTACCCCACACCACTTTACCACTGGTTATTGAATACATCATATGCATCGAACCAATCCCGCCATTCTGACCGCAGTCCCACTGCCACACCCCGCCCACACACACCTGGGCCACAACCACACATCCTGCCTGAAAACACCTGGGCCACAACCACCACGCATAACCACGCCCGCAAACAGCTGGGCTAGAACAACTACTGTCACGCCCGAAGACACCTGGGCCTCATCCCGAAGACTCTTGGGAAACAACATGCCCCCACACAACTGGGCCAACCACCACAACTACCCTGCCCGAAGAATCATGGGCTATAATGGACCTTAGGCCATCAAAGCCTTCCCGAAGAGTCTTGGGATATTCAATAAAGGGAAAAAAGGATCTAATAACCATCCACTCATAGGAGTGTTGGGAAAAACACCCTTCCCATGAAATGGGGGTGTTCGGCACTAAGTGCTCAACTTGGGTGGGGTGCGAATAAGAAACATAAAAACTACAGATATATGTATAAGTAACAAGAACTCATCCCAACCTAGGGTTTCCAAAGCCAACCTAAGCACAACACCCTTGTTACTATTCATTCATAAAAGAGGGCACAACACTCACATCCAAGTCACAACTCATTCCCAAAACCAATTCCCCATTTAACCCATTCTTGGTTTCATGTTCAAGTAATCCCATTTAAGTAAATTTTTCACTACTGGGAAAATAATAGGCATAACCACAAGCCAGGGAAAGAGAAACAACCAAACAAAAATTTAAGCATTCACACCCGGTTCTCTTGTAAAGTCACAACAACAAAGGGATCAGTGAGATCCCTCAAAGTACTCGAACCAATCCAAGCCTCGAGATACAGCCCCACACCGCTTCAGATTCACAACCAACAACCGTGCCACAATAGAGGATCCCATCCTCACCCACATCACCCCATAAGCATCAAACAGTACAACACACCTACTACAAAAACACATTAGGGAAACTTCCAGGTTCAAGCACATCATTCACTAAGTTTTCTTCTTTCTGTTTGGTTAACCGGGGTGATCACACAAGGTTTTTTGTTCATTGGAAATTCATTTAATCGGATGAGTTTATGAAATTAACCAAATTCCCATGTTGGATCCATTCAATTATCACAGAAGACAAGGGTTCATTAGTGCGCAAGGAAAGACCACCAACGGCCATGATTTTCAGTGAGCATAGCCCATACAGTTCACAACATATAGAAATTATAAAAGAGTAAAGAAGAATTGTCAAACGCACCCCATCATTCTTTAATAGTCTATTTATTATCTTTGTTAAGGTCTGGTTTCGTCCATCCCCATAGAAACAGTAGCGTACCCACCCCACATGATACACAGTAAGGAGAGACGAAGGAAAATCCCTACTTGGATGATCAAGGATCGAAGTTCTTCTCCACGCTCCAGGAACGGGAGATGCGCAACTTGGAGGGGAGGAACGTCGGGGACTCCAAGGGTGAGCAGAAAAGCTTCGGCACAGGTGCACCACTTGACTCGGGAAGGGGAACTCCAAACACACTAGGAAGAAAGGAGATGAAAAGAGGAAGAAGAAGAAGAAATTCTTGTGTGATATAAGGACGAGATCCGATTGTCACGGGATATGGAATTTTGAACGGCTATAAGGTCGAATCGTGGTTTCACCACGTGGTTAGGTGGTTACACACGACTGAATTAATTTTTATTTAATAACTCTCATCGGGAAAAGGTGGTAACAGCTGTGACTTTGAAAGATTTTATATAAACAGAGGGGAAACATTACATGGACACACAGCTGAGTTCGTTGAGGGTCGCCCCACTCTTAGGAATTCAAATATTAATTATGGGGCTAAAAAAGGCCTTGAACCACTTCCCAAAATGTAAAAAGGGCTTAAAAGTGGCATTACAGGAAAATTTGTAGAAGAAAAACTTGACAAGGCTGTGTGACACCGATCGGTCGCACCGATCGGCGACACACCGATCGGTCGCACACCGAAATGACACCATACCACTGAGGCGCCATCCTTAGGATCTGGAATTTGGAAAAGGGATGGTCCATGAGGGTCTGGTCCATTACATCAGATACCTCTCAAACTATTCTCACCCTCGAGAATCAAAACCAGACCCAAAGAAAAGAGGGGGTCTGAACAACCACCCCAAAAGATACCTCTTAGGAGTGAACTTCTTCGACATATAGAAACACCTCCCCCTTAATCAACCATGCAACATTAAAGGGTCAATATGTCCAGTCATATGGGTTAGGGAGTTTCTTCCTCCATGTCAAGATATTATCTGCTTTGGGCGGCACTGACTCGCCCGCACGGGTTTAATCGCATCCACCTTAACGTGTCTTGATTAGGGATCGGGTCCTCCCCTCCCCGTAGTCAGGAATTTTCACATGCATCTAGATAATAAATAAAAACATACATTCCATAGTTAACAAGGTAAAGTGTTCCATCAAAAGCAAGTATAATAGAACAAAACTCAAAACAACTCTGGGTATTGGGCGCGCATCTGTGCCTCTCGTTCTCAGGTACTCTCTTCTAGCCCACCATGTCTCCACAACACATGAACTAAAGGAATGGTCCATCCGTAGAGCACCTTTTCCTCACGATCCTCGATCCTTACTGGTATTTACACAAAATTCATGTTGCCCTCGATATCCAGCTTTCCCCCAGTCGAGGATGTCACGACCTGTCCTCGGGGCCCGTGCCGTGACTACCCCAAGCCCGCCTTCCATAGGCCAGGGGCTGGCGACTAGCACCAAGGCGTAAATCCCGGTAAAGGGAAGGCATTGCCTTTGTAAAGTAAACAAGCACCACAGAGTAAGGCAAGCGGAAAAAGTAAACACTAAGTAAAAATTGGTACAACAGTAAGTGCTGAAAGTAAGTGGTCCAGAATACAAACCCAAACTGAAAGTAAAGTACAACTCGAAAAGGGAAAACAGCAACTGAAAAGTAAAGTCGCAACGTCGAGCCGTCCACTGGAAGTCCCACCTGAAGGGTGGGTACAGATATCCTCCACTGCTCCTCGGGTCCAGCCGACCACTCCGAGTACATCCCACCCAGTGGTCCACCCTCCAGGTACCGTCCTGCTCCGCAAGCCTCCACCACGATCAGTTTTGTCCATCGTCTGCAACCAACACAACATAGTGCGGGCATAGCCCGTGCAGGGGTGAGTATAAGCTACTCAGTAGGGACCCCGAGACCCACGAAGGTCTCCCAGAATCCACAAAGGATAAACCACAAAGGAAAGATACAATCACGAAGTAACATCCGACACTGCTTAGGTATATGCCCATACATATACCTAAGTCATCAATTCTCGCTCGGCTCCAACATCTGAGCTCAAGTATAACCCAGTCCACACAGGAAAGAAAAACGTAAATCCACACAGGATAGCACAACACAATCCACAAAGGAAAGCAAGATGTAATCCACATAGGATAGCACAACACAATCCACAAAGGAGAGTAAACAGGATTCAGCTCACACAGGTATACTTCTTCGAATGACGATAGAGATGATCACTGATCCATCTAAGTCGTCAGACCCACAAAGGATTGATAGGTACTAACCCCCGCAATGACCCACAAAGGATCTGACCCACAAAGGATCGATAGGTAACTAACCCCCGCAAAGACCCACACAGGATCGGGCCCACACAGGACCTGTAGGCGCTGGCCCACACAGGACCACTGAGCGCTGACCCACACAGGATCGGACCCACACAGGATCAGTAGCACTGACCCACAAAGGATCGTTGAGTGCTGTAGTCGTCGTCGTCGAATCCACTGAGGATCTCTGCACAGTCTTCGTCGTCACAGTAGCAGTCGCAGCCAGCTCTAGGGTTCCCGCACACAGCAAGCTCGTTCGGGAGGGTCTGCTCCACGAGCCGAGAGGCTGATACACCAACTGACACATAGTCCAGAGTTGATGTATCCAAAAGTTCCGTATCGCCAACTGGAACTCAACGTCGCAGACGGCGCGTCAATCGGACGCCCGGTCTGAGAGTTATTGGCTTTTTTGTCCCAGGGCCCCGGTTGGTTTTTAAGGCAAAACCAACCCGACCGTACTCCACCTGCATCCAAACCTTGGGCGGAGTAATCCAAAAGATCCGTCTCACTTAGAGGAATTCAACAAAGTTGACGGTACGTCAATCGGATGTCCGAAGCTCAAGATATGAGCGTTTCCGCTCCGAGGGCCCGGTTGGTTTCGTGTACGAACCAACCCGTCTGAACCCAAAGTATTCCAAAACCTTGAGTGTGATATACCGAAACGACTGTCTCGATCCAAGGATTGCATCGCCGCTGATGGTGCATCATTTGGAGGCCCGTAGCTCAAGTTATGAGCAAAAGACCGAAAAAGTCCGGAAACGGGGGGTCTGGGCCCGAACCGCCCCGCCCCGACCCCCCTGGGTCGGCCCGAACCGGGTCGACCCGACCCGGGTCCAGGTCCGACCCGGTTGGGCGCGACCCGGCCCAGCGGGTCGGCCCGGCTCGGCTCGGCTGAGCGGCCGAGCGGAGGAACCGCGGGGCACGCTGCCCCCACGGGATGAGGTGTCACGGCCCCACGTGGGGCCGCGCTTGGTCAGCGGATGCGGCTTTTCCACGTCCCGTGTGTTGCCGGACCCGCGCGGTCGTGGATCTGATCGGCCGCCACCGCCGCGGCTTCAGCCGCGACGGCTCCGTCCGGCAACCCGCGCCGCTGGTGGATTCTGCGGGCCACCGGAGTTTGTCTGGTGGTCTGATTCCATTTCCGTCTATACCGTAGCTCCTCCCGGGTCCTTTTCTTCACTGCGGAATCAACAAATCGTCTTTTCGGCCTGCTTTGTCATCGTCCGTCATTCCGCACATCAACGAAGAACTGCGGAGGGTTGTCGGGCCGTGTTTGTTTGGCCAGCACCCTCCGCGTTAGGTGGTAAAATTGGGAAAAAAATGATCAACACATGAAAACATAACAAGATACAATTTTAATAAATTAAAATTTCACTTTAATCCCAGGCTTTTTGTTTTAGAAGGAAACAACTACGGGAATAAAATATTATTTTCAAATAAAATCTCTACCTCACCGTAGTCGTCGAGCGTGCGTTCTTCGCGGAATTGATCGTCGCAGAAGAAGAGGATTGTCGCGTCGCGGAAGGGCGTCGCGTCGTCGCGTCGACGATCTCTGAGGGGTAAAGAAAACACACAGATTTAATTTAAATGAATTAAATCCATGTCAAGTACAAAATCCATGAAGGAATTTAAAAGATTCGTAAACTTCTACCTTAAACGGATGTTCGAAGATTTGTCGCGGAAGAAGCGTCGCGGAGGGAGAATCGTTGGCGTCACGTCGTCGATCTCCGGGGGGCCTGGCATTCTCCGTCGCCTTCGTCGGAGGCCGGCGTTCTTCGCGTTCTTTACGTTCTTCGCATTCTTCGCGAAGGAGGAGGGAGATCCTTAGAGATTCTCCAAAGTTTTAACACAACATTCAAGAAGAAGGTGTGTTGGCCTTATTTTATTAACATGCCAACAAATTGAAAACGTGTTAAGAAATGAAAAAAATTAATTCATAGAATTAATTTCAACGAATAAACCACCCAATTAAAAGGAGTGTTTAATAGTTTAAGAAACGCCCCTGTTGACTTTCATTAAAAAGGGTTTTCGTGGGTGCGTTACTTAGTGAAAAAGAAACGGTGGGGCTCGTGCGGGCCCCACCTCACAAATATCCTACCAAGAGGGTAGGATATTTTGGGTTCCACCCTATCCACTTCAACTCAGCTTAAAGTGGATTTTAAGCGGCTTTAAGTGAAATAAAATAAAGTTTGTCGCACCACATTATTTTATTTCTTAACTTAAAACCCAAAAATTAAAAATCACACCCGAGCAAACGCAACTCTAGAAGAGGAGTTTCTAAGCAAATATCGGCACTGCGATTCCATCGGTGCCCTCGAAATTCGATTCCGAGCACCGGTTCAAAAGTTAGAAAAACCTGCTCGTTCGTTCACTGAACGTACCCGAGCCAAACTTCGGAAAATGATTCCGGGCACACCGGGCCTCGGAATCACGTGCTGTCAGAAACTGAGTTCTTGTAAAATTCCAAAGAAAATTAAGAAAAAAAAATTTCCTTGAAATTTATGGTTCTTTACACCACTCCAACCTCAGGGATTTACGTCCCTGTAAAGATACATCATAAACTAGGGAAAAAAATGTGGGTACTGAGCATGCATTTGAGCCTCCCGCTCCCAAGTGCTCTCCTGGAGGTTCGCGTGCTTCCATCTGATGCGCACTTGAGGAATCGACTGTCCACGTAGGACCCGCTCCTGTCGAACCTCGATATCCATCGGGACCTCCGCAAAAGTCACCCCATCATCAACGTCTAGCTTCCCATGGTCAATGATGTGCGTTGGGTCGTGCACGTATCTCCTCAGATGAGATACGTGGAAGACGTCGTGCACCCGGTGCAACTGAGGTGGTAGAGCCAGGCGATAAGCCAACCTCGCCAATCCTGCTGAGGACCTGGAATGGTCCGATGAAGCGTGGAGACAACTTGTCGCCTCGGCCAAATCTCTGTAATCCACGTCGAGGTGAGACACGCAAGAAGACGTGGTTGCCATCCTCTAACTCTAGTGTCCTCCGCATCCTGTCAGCGTAAGACTTCTGTCGGCTCTGAGCTGTCCTCATCCACTCCTGGATGACCTGGACCTTCTCTGTTGTGGCCCGGACCATCTCTGGTCCCACAAGTGCTGACTCCCCAGGGTCTATCTAGCACAAAGGAGATCTGCAAGGTCTTCTGTACAATGCCTCGTATGGTGCCATCCCGATGATGGAGTGGTAGCTGTTGTTGTACGCGAACTCCACCAAGGGTAGGTGGTCCTACCAGCTACGACCAATGTCGAGGACACATGCGCGGAGCATGTCCTCGAGAGTCTGAATGGTCCTCTCCATCTGGCCATCCGTCTGAGGGTGAAAGGTGGTGCTCAGACGTAGTTGTGTCCCGAACGCCTCTTGTAACCCCTTCCAAAGCCGGGAAGTAAAGCGAGCATCTCGATCGGAGACGATAGATGAGGGCACACCGTGAAGCCGTACAATCTCCTGGACGTAGAGACGCCCCAAGCTCTCCACTGATCCTTGCTCTCTGATGGGTAAGAAGTGAGCCGACTTGGTGAGTTGGTCGACAATCACCCAGATGGAGTCATGACCTCTGGAAGTGCGTGGAAGTCCAGTCATGAAGTCCATAGATATCTCGTCCCACTTCCATTCTGGGACCTCCAAGGGTTGTACCAAGCCTACTGGTACCTGATGCTCTACCTTCACCTACTGGAAGGTGAGGCATCGTGAAACGAACTCTGCCACAGCCTTCTTCATGCCCGGCCACCAGTGCTGTCGCCTGAGGTCCTGGTACATCTTCGCCACTCCAGGATGTACCGCCAAAGGAGAAGTGTGAAACTCTCTCAGCACCTCCTCTCGTAAAGCGACTGGTACTAAGGTACATCTTATGAAAATGATGTCATTCTATACTCCCAAAGAGAAACCATCTGGTGTCTGTCCTGAGGATATCTGTGCACGCCGCGTCTCACAGTCAGCGTCCCCTCGCTGTGCCTCTCTAACCCGCTGTAGTAGTGGAGGAGTGACTGTGATAGACTGAAGTAAGGTTGCTCCATCTCTATCCACAAAGGATATCCTCAAATAGGCTAGCTGCTCTGTCGCCTCCTCAAGTATCTGAATGCCCATCCTCCTGCTGAGAGCATCGGCTACCACGTTCCCCTTCCCAAGAGTATAGACTATCTCAAAGTCATAGTCCTGGAGGAACTCGAGCCATAACCGCTGTCTCAGGTTCAGGTCCTTCTGCGAGAAGATCTACCTGAGACTCTGGTGGTCAGAAAAGACTGTAAAGTGCTCGCCCATCAGATAGTGTCTCCATGTCTTCAGAGCGAAGACCACTGCTACTAACTCCAAGTCATGGGTAGCATAGTTCTTCTCATGCAGCCTCAAGTGACATGATCCATAGGCGATCACTGCCCACTCCTGCATCAGGACACATCCGAGTCTGGTCCCTTATGCATCGCAGTAGATTACGTACCCTACTCCCTCCTCAGGCAACCTCAAGATAGGTGCGCTGGTCAATCTCTGTCTCAGCTCTCGGAAGCTCTGCTGACATCTGTCTGACCACACAAAGGGTTTCCCCTTCTTCATCAAATCTGAGAGTGGTGTCGCAACTCTGGAGAAGACTGGGATTAATCTACGATAGTATCCAGCTAGTCCCAAGAACCTCCACACCTCTGTCACGCTCTTGGGTGGCTCCCAAGCTAGCACTGCCTCGATCTTTGCGGGATCCACCTCAACTCCCGCCTCAGAGATGATGTGCCCCAAGAAGTGGACCTCACGTATCCAGAATTGACACTTCAAGAGATTTCCATAAAGCTGGTGCTCTCGGAGTGTGTCTAGTACAACCCGCAAGTGGTAGGCGTGCTCCTCCTCAGTCGTCGAGTAAATCAAAATGTCGTCGATGAAGACTACGACAAATCGATCAAGGTATGGCTGAAAGATCCTGTTCATGAGGCCCATGAACACTGCTGTAGAATTGGTTACACCGAAAGTCATAACCAAGAACTCATAGTGGCCATACCGACACCTGAAGGCCGTCTTCTGCACGTCCTCGTCTCGAACTCTGAGCTGATGATAGCCTGACCTGAGGTCTATCTTCGAGAACCACCACGCTCCCTTGAGCTGATCGAAGAGGTCATCAATCCTTGGTAGCGGATACTTATTCCTCACTGTCACCTGGTTCAGGCGACGATAGTCGACACACAGTTGCAAGCTCCCGTCCGCCTTCTTGGTGAACAAAATCGGGGAAGCCCAGGGTGAAACACTGGGTCGGATGAATCTCTTGCCCTGCAAGTCCTCCAACTGTACCCGTAGCTATCGAAGCTCAGCAGGGGCCATCCGATATGCTGGAGTCGATATCGGGGCTGTCCTGGGGTACAGGTCAATATAAAAGTCTACCTCCCTGTGAGGAGGTAGCCCTGGAACGTCGTCGGGAAAGACGTCCACGTACTGATCCACCACTGCAGGGAAACTAGGACTCTGCACGTCAACTGCTCCTAGGATGAGGCTAGCCAAATGATGAGTGATGGGTTGTCCTCTCCTCTGCGGAAGTCCATCCTGTGCTTCGAAGGCTCCCTTCTCGCCGTTGAAGGTGAACCTACTCCCGTCGGTGCGTACACATCGCACCTTGCACCTAATACAGTCAATCTGTGCATAGACTGTAGATAACCAATCCATGCCCAAGATGACGTCGTAAGGCCTCGACGCTGCTACAAGAAGATCCTAGCCGAAGCTCTCGCCTCCTAGAGTAAGCTCACACTTCCAGCACCAGTGTGTAATTGTCGAGTCTGCTCTCGTAGGAGTCTCTATCCATAAGGATCGAGCCAACGGCTCTGTCGGAATCTCCGAGCTCCGAACAAGGGCAGCGATTATGAAAGAGTGACTCGCTCCTGTGTCTATAAGAACTGCAGCAAGGGTGGAATAGACACAGATCGTACCTCGAATCATCTCGGGCACGCTGTGGTCGTAGGCCTCCGCTGCCTGGAGCTGTGCCTGTCTCTGCCCGCCAGCTCTCTGTGGCCGGGGTGGACCTCCTGGTGGTGGTGGTGGTAGAGCCTCAAAGCGTCTCCCACCACCTGCTGCTCGGCCAGCTCCTCTGCCTCATCCGCCTCCTCCCTGCGGACCGCCACGGTCGACCCTCTGCCTCTTCCTGGGTGGCCCCTAAACCGTCTACTGCTCCTCGGCACGGTGGGTCAGGCAGTCACGGGCCATGTGGCCCTGCCCACCGCATGTGTAGCACTGCCTGCCTCTTGAAAGACTGGCTCCACGCTGTGTGCCCCGCACTGCCGAGCTAGTGTCCTGAGGTCGTCTGCGTGAGGGTCTGGTCTGCCTAGACCCCTGAGTCATCCGTCGACTGCCTGCTGCGGAAGATTCTGCTACGTGCCTCCCTGCGGTAGGTCTCGCCGCTGGAGAAGTCTCAGCAAGAAAGCTCTCGATAAAAATGGCTCGCTCCAGTACTCCTTCCTGAGTCGGAATGCTGAGGGAGATCAGCGATGCCCTGATCTCGTGTCTCAATCCCTGCTCAAAGGTCTGGGCCTGGAAGAATGGGTCCTGTACCATGTCTGTCGAGTAGCGCGAGAGATCGGTAAATCTCGTCGAGTACTGGGCGACCGTCAAGCTGCCCTATCACAGCTGAAGAAGCTCCTGGATGTGCACCGCACAAAGGGTGGCAGGGACAAACTCCGAGAGGAAGAGGCTCTAAAAGTCCGTCCAGATAAGAGATGCCTCATCGTGCACCTGGAGCATCAAGATCCACCATCGGCCCGCTGCTGCATGCAGTAGGCTCGCTGCGAGGATCACCACGAGGTCTGCTGGTGTCCTCACTAGCCTAAAAACTCATACAACTGCCTCCAGCCAATCCTCGGCTGCCTGGGGGTCCGTCTCCCCACGGAACCTGGGCGGTCGCTGGCGCTGGAACTCATGTAGTGCACTAAGGCGATGTGCATCATCAGCGGCTGGGGCTGGAAGCATCAGTGGCTCGGCGGGTAGAGGTACCGTCGGTGCCTCTACTGTCAAAGGGCCATGTACCGAGGCCTCGTCACTCAGCGGTCTGTCGTCACGTATAACTCTCGGAACCCTAGATGGTTGTCGTCGTGGGGCCATCCTGAAAGGAAATAGGTGCGCCACAGTCAGAACAGTATACCTGGTGAGCTGATACAAAGTAATAACAAAGAAAACTTGAAACACACATGCAATCAATGTTTTCGTGCATTAAGTCGGAAATCAGAAGTCAGGGTCCTGGTGTACGGATACGTCGGCCGCCGCACCAACACTGGACTCCCTGGATTGATAACCACACTCAATACGCTCAACACTATTTCTTCACATAGAAGAAAGATCAGAGTCTACGGTAGAACTGAACTCCTCTGATACCAATTTGTCACGACCCGTCCTCGGGGCTCGTGCTGTGACTACCCCAAGCCCGCCTTCCATAGGCCAGGGGCTGGCGACTAGCACCAAGGCGTAAATCCCGGTAAAGGGAAGGAATTGCCTTTGTAAAGTAAACAAGCATCACAGAGTAAGCAAGCGGAAAAAGTAAACACTAAGTAAAAACGGGTACAACAGTAAGTGCGGAAAGTAAGTGGGCCAGAATACAAACCCAAACTAAAAGTAAAGTACAACTCGAAAAGGGAAAACAGCAACTGAAAAGTAAAGCCGCAACGTCGAGCCGTCCACTGGAAGTCCCACCTGAAGGGTGGGTACAGATAGCCTCCACTACTCCTCGGGTCTAGCCGACCACTCCGAGTACGTCCCACCCAGTGGTCCACCTCCAGGTACCGTCCTGCTCCGCAAGCCTCCACCACGATCAGCGCTGTCCGTCGTCTGCAACCAACACAACGTAGTGCGGGCATAGCCCGTGCAGGGGTGAGTATAAGCTACTCAGTAGGGACCCCGAGACCCCCGAAGGTCTCCCAGAATCCACAAAGGATAAACCACAAAGGAAAGATACAATCACGAAGTAACATCCGACACTGCTTAGGTATATGCTCATACATATACCCAAGTCATAAATTCTCACTCGGCTCCAACATCCGAGCTCAAGTACAACCCAGTCCACACAGGAAAGCAAAACGTAAATCCACACAGGATAGCACAACACAATCCACAAAGGAAATCAAGACGTAATCCACATAGGATAGCACAACAAAATCCACAAAGGAGAGTAAACAGGATTCAGCTCACACAGGTATACTTCTTCGAATGACGATAGAGATGATCACTGATCCATCTAAGTCGTTGGACCCACAAAGGATCGATAGGTACTAACCCCCGTAATGACCCACAAAGGATCTGACTCACAAAGGATCGATAGGTAACTAACCCCCGCAAAGACCCACATAGGATCGGGCCCACACAGGACCTGTAGGCGCTAGCCCACACAGGACCACTGAGCACTGACCCACACAGGATCGGTAGCACTGACCCACAAAGGATCGTTGAGTGCTGTAGTCATCGCCATCGAATCCACTGAGGATCTCTGCACAGTCGTCGTCGTCACAGTAGCAGTCGCAGCCAGCTCTAGGGTTCCCGCACACAGCAAGCTCGTTCGGGAGGGTCCGCTCCACGAGCCGAGAGGCTGATACACCAACTGACACATAGTCCAGAGTTGATGTATCCAAAAGTTCTGTATCGCCAACTGGAACTCAACGTCGCAGACGGCGCGTTAATCGGACGCCCGGTCTGAGAGTTATTGGCTTTTTCGTCCCAGGGGCCCGGTTGGTTTCTAAGGCAAAACCAACCCGACCGTACTCCACATGCATCCAAACCTCGGGCGAAGTAAGCCAAAATATCCATCTCACTTAGAGTAATTCAACAAAGTCGACGACACATCAATCAGACGTCCGAAGCTCAAGATATGAGCGTTTCCGCTCCGAGGGCCCGGTTGGTTTCGTGTACGAACCAACCCGGCCGAACCCAAAGTATTCCGAAACCTTGAGTGTGATATACCGAAACGACCGCCTCGATCCAAGGATCACATCGCCGCTGACAGCGCGTCGTTCGGAGGCCCGTATCTCAAGTTATGAGAAAAAGACCGAAAAGGTCCGGAAACGGGGGGTCTGGGCCCGGACCGACCCGGCCCGACTCCCCACCTGGGTCGGCCCGAACTGGGTCGACCCAACCCGGGTCCGGGTCCGACCCGGTTGGGTGCAAACCGGCCCGGCCCGGTGGCCCAGCCCAGCCTGGGCGCGACCCGGCCCGGCGGGTCGGCCCGGCTCGGCTCGGCCGCGCGGCCGAGCGGAGGAACCCCGGGGCGCGCTGCCCCCGCGGGATGAGGTGTCGCGGCCCCGCGTGGGGCCGCGCTTTGTCATCGGACGCGGCTTTGCCGCGTCTCGTGTGTCGCCGGACCCGCGCAGTCGCGGGTCTGGTCAGCCGCCGCCACCGCGGCTTCAGCTGCGCCGGCGACCCGCGCCGCCGGTGGATTTCGCGGGCCACCGGAGTTGCTCCGGTGGTCCGATTCCATTTCCGTCTACGCCATAGCTCCTCCCGAGTCTCGTTCTTCACTACGGAATCAACAAATCGTCTCTGCAGCCTGCTTTGTCATATTCCACCATTCCGCACATCAACGAAGAACTGCGGAGGGTTGTCGGGCCGTGTTTGTTTGGCCCGCACCCTTCGCGTTAGGTGATAAAAATCGGGAAAAAAATGATCAACACATGAAAACATAACAAGATACAATTTTAATAAATTAAAATTGCACTTTAATCCCGGGATCTTTTTTTTAGAAGGAAACAACTACGGGAATAAAATATTATTTTCAAATAAAATCCCCACCTCACCGTAGTCGTCGAGCGTGCGTTCTTCGCGGAATTGATCGTCGCGGAAGAAGAGGATCGTCACGTCGCGGAAGGGCGTCGCGTCGTCGCGGTATACGACATCGCGTCGATGATCTCTAAGGGGTAAATAAAACACACGGATTTAATTTACATGAATTAAATCCATGTCAAGTACAAAATCCATGAAGGAATTTAAAAGATTCGTAAACTCCTACCTTAATTGGATGTTCGAAAATTTGTCGTGGAAGAAGCGTCGCGGAGGGAAAATCGTTGGCGTCACGTCGTCGATCTCCGGGGGGCCTGGTGTTCTCCGTCGCCTTCGTCGGAGGTCGGAGTTCTTCACGTTCTTCGCGTTCTTCGTGTTCTTCGCGAAGGAGGAGGAAGATCCTTAGAGATTCTCCAAAGGTTTAACACAACATTCAAGAAGAAGGTGTGTTGGCCTTATTTTATTAACATGCCAACAAATTGAAAACGTGTTAAGAAACGAACAAAATTAATTCATAGAATTAATTTCAACGAATAAACCGCCCAATTAAAAGGAGCGTTTAATAGTTTAAGAAACGCCCCAGTTGACTTTCATTAAAAAGGGTTTTCGCGGGTGCGTTACTTAGCGGAAAAGAAACGGTGGGGCTCGTGCGAGCCCCACCTCACAAATATCCTACCAAGAGGGTAGGATATTTCGGGTTCCACCCTATCTGTTTCAACTCAGCTTAAGCAGCTTAAAGTGGCTTTTAAGCGGCTTTAAGTGAAATAAAATAAAGTTTGTCGTACCGCATTATTTTATTTCTTAACTTAAAGCCCAAAAATTAAAAACCACATCCGAGAAAACACAACTCCAGAAGAGGCGTTTCTAAGAAAATACCGGCGCTGTGATTCCATCGGTGCCCTCAGAATTCGATTCTGAGCACCATTTCAAAAGTTAGAAAAACCCGCTCGTTTGTTCACTGAACGTACCCGAGCCAAACTTCGGAAAATGATTCCGGGCACACCGGGCCTCGGAATCACGTGCTGTCAGAAACTGCGTTCTTGTAAAATTCCAAAGAAAATTAAGAAAAAAAAAATTCCTTGAAATTTACGGGTCTTTACAGAGGACGTGTGAATCGTCGTGTAGATACCGTCGGAGTTGAGACACATGGAAGACGTCATGTATTCTCAGTAGCGGCAGTGGTAGTGCTAGCTGATAAGCCACTTCTCTGACCCACTGCAACACTTCGAAAGGTCCGATGAACCTTGGAGAAAGCTTACTCCCCCTACCGAATCTCCTTTTTCCATGTCGAGGGGAGACCTTCAAGAATACGTGGTCCCTAACTTCGAACTCCAAGGGTCTCCTCCTATTATCGGCATATGACTTCTTCCGGTCCTGATCCACCTTCATCCTCTCCCATATAATCTGAACCTTCTCCGTCGTGCTCTACACCACTTTCGGGCCAAGAACACTTGTTTCCCTAACCTCGGTCCAGCACACGGGTGAGCGACATGGCCTTCCGTACAAGGCTTCAAACGGAGCCATTCCAATGGTAGTGTGATAGCTATTATTGTAGGCAAACTCTACCAGAGGAAAGTGTCGCACCCATAATCCCCCAAAGTCCAGAATACATGGTCGTAGCATATCCTCCAACGTCTAGATGGTGCGCTCTGTCTGTCCATCTGTCTGGGGATGGAAAGCAGTGTTAAGACGTAGCTAGGTGCCAAAAGCATTCTGCAATCCTCTCCAGACTCGTGAGGTAAACCGTGCATCCCTATCCGAGACTATGGACCTCAGAACTCCATGAAACTACACCACCTCATCCACGTATCTCTATGCTAAGGCATCTATTGAACGTGACTCCTTGATCACCAGAAAGTGAGATGATTTCATCAACTGGTCCACCACTACCCATATAGCGTCGCAGCCTCCTTGAACCTTGGGTAGCCCTGTGACGAAATCCATTGAGATGTCATCCCACTTCCACTTGGGGACATCTAAATACTACAACAAAGTGCCTGGAACACGGTGTTCAGCCTTCACCTGCTGACACACTAGGCACCTGGCCACGAACTCTGCCACCGCCCACTTTACCCCAGGCCACCAAAACTGACTCCTTAGACCCTGGTACATTTTAGAAACATCTGGGTGCACTGCTAGGGGTGAGTTGTGGAACTCACCAAGAACTCTCTCGCGCATCACCTCTGGAACAAACAACTTTCCTTAGAAAAGCATTTGATTCTGACCATCCTCCGTCCACCCTTCTGGAGCATCGCCTTGGTTAACCCGGTCGCGCATCACTTCACTCTCTATGTCTCCCCACTGAGACTCCTCCATCTGTCGCAGTAGAGAAGACCACACTGTCATCTGATACAGGAAACCTCTACCACTATCCATCCTCGCATCTAGGTGTAGGGAAGCTAATTCCTCCGTCACCTTCCAAGCATCTGCCAACTCTCGAACCGCATCCATCTGCGACTTCCTGCTCAAGGCATCGACCACCACATTCCCTTTTCCTAAGGTGTAGGAAATCTTGAAGTCGTAGTCCTGAAGGAACTCCATCCACTTTCGCTGTCGTAAGTTCAGGTCCCACTGGGAGAAGATATACTTCAAGATTTTTTGATCCATGAAGACCACGAAGTGCTCCCCGATGAGGTAATGCCGCCACAACTTTAGTGCAAAAAAGACCGCCGCAAGCTCCAGGTCGTGGGTGGCATAATTATGCTCATGAGGACGTAACTGTCTATACCCATAAGATATCACCCCTTATTGTTGCATCAGCACACACCCGAGGACTTGCCCTGAAGCATCACAGAATACTTCAAACATCGCCCCTTCTTCTGGCAACCTCAGCTTTGGGGCACTTACCAACTTCTCCTTCAGATAGCTAAAGTTTGCTTCGCATTGCCCATTCCACATGAAAGTCTGGTCCTTCTTCGTCAAAACTGTCAAAGGTGCTGCAACTCGAGAGAAGTTGGGCACAAACCTCCGATAGTAACCTGCCAGTCCAAGGAAACTACGAACCTCTGCGACATTCTTGGGTGCTTCCCAAGAAACAACTGCCTATACCTTCAATGGGTCCACTGTTATTCCCTGCTCGGACACCACTTTCCCAAGGAAGTGCACTTCTCGCGTCTAGAACTTGCACTTGGACAACTTCCCATATAGTTGGTGCTGTCAGAGGACCTCTAAACCCATTCTTAGGTGCTCAGTGTGATCCTCCTCTAATATTTAGTAGATCAGGATGTCGTCAATAAACATGACTACGAACCGATCCAGGTATTCCCAGAAGGCAGAGTTCATGAGCCCCATGAACACAGCTGGAGCGTTCTTAACCTAGAACGATATGACCACAAACTCAAAGTTCCCATATATGCATCTGAAGGCAGTCTTCGAGATGTCAACCTCCTTCACCCCCAACTGGTGATATCCCGACCGCAGGTCAATCTTGGAGAACCACCCTGCCCCTTTTAACTGGTCGAAAAGGTCGTCTATTTTTGGGAGAGGGTAACAGTTCTTGACCGTTACCTGATTCAGTCTCTGGTAGTCTATGCACAGCCTGAGACCACCATCTGCCTTCTTTGCGAATAAGACTGGTGCACCCCATGGAGATGCACTTGGTCGAACAAAACCCTTCTTCATCAGATCATCAATCTGAATCCGCAACTCCCACAACTCGAAAGGTGTCATCCTATAGGGATCCATCAAAATCAGACGAGCACCAGGTTGCAAGTCTATCCCAAACTCAACATTACGTCTAGGGGGTAGAGTCGCCACCTCCTTAGGGAAGACGTCCATAAACTCACTGACGATCCCTGGGACTTCCACCATTTCTACATCCACTGACTCCACTGATAGTTCAGCTAATAAGGAAAGGAGGGGCTCCTCTTGCCTACTGCTTTTCTAGAAACCCCGCTCGCCGATGAAAGTTACATGTCGGCCACCTAAGTCTGAAAACACGACCCTTCCTCGGAAGCATTCAATGACGACACATACAGAGAACAACCAGTCAATTCCTAGGATGACATCGTAAGGTTGTATCTGCAACAGTAGAAGATCCCTGATAGACTGATGTGGCCCTATCATCAGTCTACACCCTCGAAAAACATACAAAAAGTCGGTCTGACCTCCGACTGGTGTGCTTAGCACCAGAGGCACTGGAAGTCTCTCAGTGTCTAAACTCAGAGCACGGGCCAGACTGGGTGCAACAAAGAAGTGAAAAGCTCTTGTATCGAACAAGGCATAGACAAGGGTACTAAACAAGCTAATCGTACCTCGAATGACTTCTGGCCCTGCTGGAACTGCTGCCTCTACGGCGTGAAACTGCACACGCCCAGTTCCTATGCCTCTTGTATGTCGGCCACCTCCCCGACCATGCCCTGGTCGAGGTCCCTGAGGGGCACCCTGAGGTCGGCCTCCTCCTGCGACGCCTGCCCTCAGAGGAGCAGGAGCTCGCTGCCCCTACTACTGTTGCTGAAAGGGTCTAGCTGGAAACTACTGCTACTGAGGTGGGTGTTGATCCTTCCCACCACCGCCGTACTGCACTCTGTTTGGGCACTGATTCCAAAGGTTCCCATGGCTTCTAAAGATGAAGCATCTCGACCATGGGCCCGAAAGGAAGGGGTGAGGGCCGGGAGATCGGAACTGGAACTGCTGGGGCCTGCTTCCTGCTGGCTAAAACCTAGAGGGCCCTGATGCTGGAGGCCTGCTGCTGACAACTTTCCCCTTCGATGAACCCAACTGGATTCCCTCTCGCGATACACCTCCCAGCGTGTGCATCCTCTCCACCACTTCATCCTTCTTCTGGACCTCCAAGTACGTCGGTAGGGTGAAAGGGGTAACTTCATACTGAAGAGAAGGTCGAAGTGCCTCCTCCAAACGTCTCGCTCGAGACTCCTCATCTGGAAAGAGGTCCGGAGAAAAGCGGAGGAGATCCTTGAACTTGATCCCCAACTCTCTCACTGACATACTCCCCTGCTGGAGGGAGAGTAGTTCCTGCCTCTTCTCAGACTTCATCGTGGAAGAGAGGAATTCCGCCCAGAACTCCTTCTCGAAGTAAGTCTACGTCACCTCAGCCTCCCTCTTCTCCCTAAGATAAAGTGTCCACCACTGACATGATGCTCCACACATTTTTCTTACAGCCAGAGGAACCCAGTACTCCGCTAGTGCTCGGATCAAGCTGAAAGCTATCACCAACTTCTCTAGCCAGCTTTCTGTCTCCATGTCTGAGATGCTACCCTCGTACTTCTCAAGGGTCTGCCGCTGGAAGGCTCGAAGCATCTTTTGCCACTGATTGTCCTCCTCCTCCCAGTCATCCCTCTGTCGATCAGCCAAGTCAACCTCCTGGGCCTCGATTGCCTGCACTGCTCATGGTCATCTCCCAGGTGCCATAGCTACAAGGTAAATAAGGAATGCCTAAGCCCGAGTAGTGTAGAATATTGTTCTTATATTTTCTTAGACTTCTTATTCATTTTAATCCCCAAAATACCCATGAAACATAAGAACACAAGCCATTATGATGCATGTACCTTCCCTAGGGTATCTACCTTGCAATCAGCGTAGCCTCACTGGGTCGTTCGGTAGGCCCATAGTCCTTGCATCGGATCACGGGGGGCCCTAAAATCCCGTGTCCTGGATGGTCTTCCCTGGCCTATTTCACGCACCAAGATTGCCTAACACTATTGCCCTACCATACCATGCAATCCTCACTGTGCCTAACTCCAGACTTTGTCCTATCTCTCAACCTCGCCTCTGATACCATTCTGTCACGACCCGCCTTCACCAAGATGAGGGAAGGGACAACAGATTGCCAGACCCTTCCTTCTTCAAGTTGAAGGAGAGATAATGACCCCCGAGACCCGCCTTCAATAGGCCCCGGAGTGGCGACTAGCACCAAGGGTATCGAATCACACACAAGATGGAAGGCATTACCCTTTTTCTTTATTAGGATTGGGAGATAAGATAGTAAATCCCAACAACACTAAAACTAGGGGGTAAGAGTAAAGACAAAAGAAAACCATTCCCATATGCATGTTACAAAAGTAAATACCACAAAGTACAAGGAGACTACAAAGGTAAAGTACCAAAGAAAAGAAAAACAACAACTGCAACTGTCCCAACGTCCGAGCTAGTACGACCCCGCACGATCCTTGAAGTCCTTATGGAAACCTGAAAGTAGTTTTATATACATAGGGTGAGCATACAAGTATACTCAGTAGGGAAAACCAAAGACTCTCGTGCGCAAGTGGGGAGGCATTCTAATGCCATGTGGAAAAAGAGATAACTAAAGCACCTAGCAAGGAAAAATATCCACCCAATCCTCACCAAGGCACACTCACCAAATAATGCAATTCAAGTAATGTATAGTAATAGCACATCGATATTTGGGTACCTCGAGCCACTTTTCCACTGGTTATTGAAGACATCCTATGCATCGAACCAATCCCGCCATTCTCACCGCAGTCCCACTGCCACACCCCGCCTGCACACACCTGGGCCACAACCACACATCCCACCCACAAACACCTGGGCCACAACCACCACGTGTAACCATGCCCACAAACACCTGGGCCAGAACAACTACTGTCACACCCGAAGACACCTGGGCCTCATCCTGAAGACTCTTGGGAAACAACCTGCCCGCACACACCTGGGCCAACCACCACAACTACCTTGCCCAAAGAATCTTGGGCTATAATGGACCTCAGGCCGTCATAGCCTACCCGAAGAGTCTTGGTCTATTCGGGAAAGGGAGCAGAAAAGGAGCTAATAACTAGCCACTCATAAGAGTGTTGGAAAAAACACCCTCCCCCATGAAATGGGGGTGTTTGACACTAAGTGCTCAACTTGGGTGAGGCACGAATAACAAACATAAAAACTACAGATATATGTATAAGTAACAAGCACTCGTCCCAACCTAGGATTTCCAAAGCCAACCTAAGCACAACACCCTTGTTACTATTCATTCATAAAAGAAGGCACAACACTCACGGCCAAGTCAAAAATCATTCCCAAAACCAATTCCCCATTTCACCCATTCTTGGTTTCATGTTCAAGTGATCCCATTTAAGTAAATTCTGAACTACTGGGCAACTAATAGGCATAACCACAAGCCAGGGAAAGAGAAACAGCCAAACAGCAATTTAAGCATTCACACCTGGTTCTCTTGTAAAGTCACAACAACAAAGGGACCAGTGAGATCCCTCAAAGTACTGGAACCAAACCAAGCCTCGAGATACAACCCCACACCGCTTCAGATTCACAACCAATAACCGTGCCACAACAGAGGATCCCATCCTCACCCACATCACCCCATAAGCATCAAACAGTACAACACGCCTACTACCAAAACACGGTAGGGAAACTTCCAGGTTCAAGCGCATCATTCACTAAGTTTTCTTCTTTCTGTTTAGTTAACCAGGGTGATCACACAAGGTTTTTTGTTCACTGGACATTCATTTAATCGGCCGAGTTTACAAAATTAACCAAATTCCCATGTTGGAGCCATTCAATTATCACAGAAGACATGGGTTCATTAGTGCGCAAGGAAAGACCACCAACGACCATGATTTTCAGTGAGCATAGCCCATACAGTTCACAACATATAGAAATTATAAAAGAGTACAGAAGAATTGTCAAACGCACCCCATCATTCTTTAATAGTCTATTTTTTATCTTTGTTTAGGTCTGGTTTCGTCCATCCTCATAGAAACAGTAGCGTACTCACCCGGCATGATACACAGTAAGGAGAGACGAAGGAAAATCCCTACTTGGATTATCAAGGATCGAAGTTCTTCTCCGCGCACCAAGAACAGGGGATGCGCGACTTGCAGGGGAGGAACGTCAGGGACTCCAAGGGTGAGCAGAAAAGCTTTGGCACAGGCGCACCACTTGCCTCGGGAAGGGGAACTCCAAACTCACCAGGAAGAAAGGAGAGGAAAAGAGGAAGAAGAAGAAGAAATTCCCATGCGATATAAGGATGAGATCTGGTTGTCACGAGATATGGAATTTTGAACGGCTATAAGGTCGAATCGTGGTTTCACCACACGGTTGGGTGGTTACACACGACTGAATTAATTTTTATTTAATAACTCTCATTGGGAAAATGTGGTAACAGCTGTGACTTTGAAGGATTTTATATAAATAGAGGGGAAACATTACGCGGACACACAGCTAGGTCCGTTGAGGGTCGCCCAACTCTTAGGAATTGAAATATTGATTATGGGGCTAAAAACGACCTTGAACCACTTCCCAAAAGGTAAAAAGGGCTTAAAAGTGGTGTTACGGGAAAAGCTGTAGAAGAAAAACTCGACAAGGTTGTGTGACACTGATCGGTCGCACACCGAAATGACGCCCTACCATCGAGGCGCCACCCTTAAGATCCGGAATTTGGCAAAGGGATGGGCCATGAGGGTCTGGGCCATTATAGGGATTTTTTAAGTGATTTAGGTAGGTCTTGGTCAAGATTGAGTGCTCAAAGTATGTGGAGAAGTGAGGAAAGATGATGCTCTTTTATAAGTGAGAGGAGTGACATCTCTGTAAATATTAAGAATATTTAAATATAATAAATGTATTTCTAAAGGAATGTGGCTAAAAACTAGTACAATTTCAAATATATGATAAATTATTTTTGAAATCCACTTGACCAATCAATTTTAGATAAGTTTTAGAGATATTTTAAGACTTATCATTTAGTTTAACCCCCTCTTTAACCCTTGATGTGGTGAAAAACTTTTACCAATATAACTATTGATTATGACTAAAAAAATGGAACTTATTAAATAATTTGAATATGTTGATTCCGAATATGGAATCCATTTTGTAAGATTAAATTTCCAGAAGTGGTGAAAATAATTTTTAAAATAAATTCTCAATTTGAAACAAAAAATTGTTTTTAGGAAAATGAATTTTTAAGTATAAAATGATTTTACACCAAAATCAAGTATAATATTGATTCTCAAAGAAATAATCAGATTATGTTTAATCAATGGACACTTATTTTACTTTGACATTTTGAATACTTGATTAAAAGAAAAGAACCCAAAATACATTTTATTTGAATAAAAACATTAATTTGGTTTCCAAAAATGTCAAACATAGTTAAGTTCAACATTATATAACTAAATGCATTTTATTACATCATAAATATATATTTGGTCTAGAAAAAATGTTTCATAAAAGTGATAGTATTCCTAAAATCGGTATTCTTTACTCTAAAAAAAGTCACCGTAAGCTAAGAGTGACATGATGAATTCAAAAATGAATTTCATTTCAATAAATTCAAATTCTCAAATTCTAAAATTTTACTTTTAAATGAAAATAAAAAATATAATGAGAACTACTTTTAAAGAAATAGGACCTTTTTAAACATAAAGTGTCCTTACCATTATTTCATGTCAGTTCCCAATGAATATTTATTTATTTGTCGGAAGTTTTTATATTGATAATGTATTGATGTTTAACTTTCATTTTAATAAAGTATTACTTTCTTTAGTTGTATATTACATGTTATTCAACAAGATATTTACTTAAAATAATACATACAAATATCTCGAGTTGTTATAATAATTAATAATAAAAATAATGTTTATAACCATACAATTAATAATGAATTAAAATTAGTTAATAATATTATTGATTAGAGTTAATTACAATACTAAGTGCATAACAGTAGATCCAAATAAAGAAATGTCAATTTGATCATTTTGATTAATTAATTAATCAAATAATTAATTTTAATCCTAATTTATATAATAACATATAAAAATGGAATTATTATAATCTTATTTTTTATTTGAAAAATATACCAATTAGAAATAATTTAAAATTTTAAAAATAATTTAATTAAAAATCTATTTAAAATTCAAAAGTAATATATGTATAACCCGATAAATGTAGTTAAAACATTAAATATAATAATAATATTGTTATTAGTGGTAATAGAAGTATTAGTATTATTTTAGATTGATGATAGGGTTTGAGAGCATGAGTAGCTATTTCACTGTGATGGAGAAGCCGATTTCGAGGGTTCTTGATATTCAATGGCATTTCCGCATGATTGTATATTCAACATCGAAGAGGTATTCATTGTTGGAAATATTCGCCTGAAGAATAAGGCTTCGGTTGAATCGATAAGCAGAAGGCCTGGTCAGAGACCAGGATAGAAGCAGAGAGGTCGTTGGTTACTTTTAGGGGATTCGGCTATAGGAAGGATTCTTAAAAAGGATTCGATGTCTCCTGTGGCAGCGAACATTGATGTGATTATAGAGCGTATGAAATTATGTAATCATTCTTTTGTTTCTAGGACTGTCCTTCCAACAGGGATGAATCCATAGTCGCGTGATGATATGGTGGGTAGAGTTTCAAATATTTGGGGCTTTATTGTTTGCAGATGTATCTCTCTCGGCTGTGGTTTTTTGCATCGTCTTTTCAATTATAAGGATCTGAAGGAAAAGACATGGATATTTGATTCCTTGGATTTGAAACCTAGCTCACATTAAATTCGTGAATGTACTTCAGGCTTTATTGTTTCCTTTGTAAAAAGTATATATGCGCTGTTATGGATTATGATTCATGGTTTGAATTGGTTTATCTAGCACCCTAAAATTCATTATGATACTGCTCTAATTATTGGGGTTCCATTCCAAATGGACAATGAAACTTAGATGATTCGGTTTGGAAACATTTCTAGGATTCTGGTTAAGATTGACCTTAGTGCTGGCATGATTGGTAAGGATCTGGATTTCATGAGAAAGCATTTGCAGGTTGGTGTTTCTTTCTAGAATGTTGGTGGCTCTTTTGGGTGGGGGGCTGGGCTTACTCCTCAGGAGTGTGGGGACATGGAAGTTGGTGTTCCTCTGCATGAGCAGAGACTAGAAGCATCATCTTTCGAGGCTCTAAGACATTATCGAACTGTATTCGGGACTGTTTTGGATGAAATTCTGGAGCAGGTTGGACTTGGATATGAGAAGTTTGATTCTGCAACTGTGATTAATTTTGTGCTAGGTATTGATATTTCATAGGGGATGGTCATGGGATAATGTTGAAGAATGGGGGACATCCTTTAAGGATGCTCATGTCAGGAACAATGAGATGATGGGTGATGGTGAGGATCATGAGAAGAATGACTGTGCTGGATGCATAAGATGATGATGTTTTTTAGCTGATGCAGGAGAATCTTCTGTTAGATTCAACTGATCATAAAAGGGAAGAAGAAGCTTAAAGTTGTTTCTTTATTGAAACCAAATCCTAGGAGATTTGATATGGGATGCGTGAGTGGGGATGATGTAGCTCCTATCTTAAGGATACTAGAGCCGTCTATGCTAGTTATTCCATCTATATCTTATAATTTTGTGACTACTTGCAGACAGTTTTTGGATAATTTTGCTCAGGGAGATAACAAGAGTGTGGCAGGTGAGGTTATTATCTCCAGAGGTCGTTTCATGGGTGATAGGGGTTCTGCTTGTGAAATGGCTTCTATCTAGGAGCTGAATTCATAATCAATGCCTCAATATTTCGCTGCTCCAGGCAATGAAATGAAGTCTTATCTTTGAACATGCTCAAATGGATCTCCTCATGTGGCCTAACAAGCCTTGACTATAGGGATCATCTTGAACACCACTTCTGGGGCTACTGAGGCTATGGCTTTAGATAACAAAGTAGCAATGTTGAAATCCTACAAGCACAAGCTGTAGAAATCCGGCCGGTTTCCTTGGACACTGAAGTGTCTCCAGACGATCGTAATGGAAATCCTTGGCAAAATGTCCCTTGGAGATGGGTTCGTCACCTAATAGGATGATGCTCCAGAGGTCGGATTCCTCTTCACAACATGATTATGCGATCTAAATTTGATGTCCTAAGATATCCAATATTGGATGCTTAATTGAAATTATTATACATGCTTTCTGGTTATTGTTCTGGACTTTTTTGGAACTCCTGGAGATAGGGCTTTTGATCTTTCGTTTGCTATACATGGGTTGTGCCTTTTGTGAAGCTAATGGCAGTATGCCATGTCTAACCACATCCTCTTGTACCACTTCTCCTTTTTAATAAAATGGGGTTAGAGTCATTGGACTCTAGACTTTTCCTATTTCTACTTTAGAATAATATGATATGATATATGTTGGAGTCTGCATCCCACATCGGACTTGTAGTTCGGTGTGGTCTTAATTATTCATTATAAAAGAACCTCAAGGGCTTCTTTAGAGAGCACCTCGGGGGTTCGAGTCTATCTCATTTTATCATTCAACATGGTATCTGAGGAGGTTCTTTAAACCTTACCCCTCCCTACCCTATTTTTTTTCCCGTCGGTCTCTAGGTTTTCCCCCATTAGGGGGTGGCGGCCCCAGGCCCTTTGACCACCATCGACGCCGCCCCTTGGCCGGCCTCTGCGGATTCTCGGCTCTCCCCGGCCCTGCCTCCCTCCATCTCCGTTGCTGCTCCGTCCGACGTTCTTCCCTCCCGACGGATCTCTTTTGGCGGAACCCTCCCGACGGAACCAGGCGGCCCCTCCCTCCGTCTATGTGCGACGACTCCTTCCCGCGGCTCCCGACCCGCCATCCCTCGGTGCTTCTCGGCTCGCCTCCTGCCGCTCCCGACCCCCACCTCCCGTCGCGGCTTCCAGCCTCTACCTTTGTCGCGACTCCTAGCCCCTCTCCCGCGTGATGGCCGACGAACCTCCTCACCTTCCTGCGCGCGACGGCCGACAGACCTCTCTCGCTTCGGAAACTCCCGGGGTCGCTAGGCTCCGCCTCCTCGCGTTTCTCCCAGCCCACCTCCTGTGCGGACTTCCCGACGGACCAAACTCCCGGCCCGCTGCTCCTTCTGTGCGGGACTCCCAAACCGGCTCTGGCCCTACGCGACCTCCCCTCCCGGCTCCTGCCCTACGCGCCCCTCTCCCGGCTCCCGTCTCTCCCAACGACTGCCCTGCTTCCAGATCTGGATCTCCGACACCTCCTTTTCTAGCGGCGCCTCCCGTCGCCGGCACCTCCTGCGGAATCCCCGCCTCTCGTCGCCGACATCTCCCAACGACTCTCGACAGCTGCCTCCCTGTCTGTCGGCACGCCCTCGCACTTCCTCCATCGTGGCGCAACACTTCGACCGCCTAAGATCCGGGCCCTTTGGCGTCGTCAGTTCCCGCAACGACTTTGCAAAATCACCGTCTCTCGTCGCCGGCCCCGCAAGTGTGGCTTTCCCGGTGCTAGTGTGGTTTTCCCGACGTATCATCAATTGACCCTGCTAGTGTGGATTTCCTGGCGCTCTGTCAACCGGCTCGGTCTGTGTGGTTCCTCTGCTGCGCCCGCGACATCTTCCATCCATCATCCTGAGGGGGAGCTGCGATCTTGAGGGGGAGCTACGATCGTTGGTTGTTTCTTTTTATTTCGTCTTGTTTTGTAATCAAGCTGGGTATGTCCAGCTTGAGGGGGAGTGTTTGCAGTCTGTTGATTGCTTTGTTTTTTCTTTATATGTCAAAGCTAGGTACACCTAGTTTGAGGGGGAGTGTTGAAGTCTGCATCCCACATCGGACTTGTGGTCCGGTGTGGTCTTAATTATTCATTATAAAAGAACCTCAATACCTTCTTTAGAGAGCACCTTGGGGGTTCAGATCTACCTCATTTTATCATTCAACAATATATATGTTAAATATATAATTCAAAATATATTTAGAGTACTAGGAGAGCAATGAAATAAGTGTAATCTTATCATTATAATTATTACATTTAATTATAAATCTAGTGTTATTAGATGTAGTTATAAATTAACATTATTATTTACAGTATAATTAAAAGATAAATTAATATATTTAAAATAATTTCATATAATATTAATAATTATAAATATTGTAATTAATTATAGTTTTTAAAAAAACAATATTAAATTTAAAAAACATCTATTTGGTCATGTGTTGGAGCCTCTATTTATTCAATTTTTGGTGTGTTGATTTTTGTTCTATGTATTTCTCCACTCCCTTAGAATAAATTAAAAATATTATTAAAAATCTAATTAATAATTTTTATTTTTATATTACCATTTATTAGTTATTTTTCAATTCTAAAGAATTATCCCAATTCCATATTTTATAGAATGAATATCAATTTGATCATTTTGATAAAAATGAGGTACATTGAGAAATTAAATATTTCATGAAACAAATCTATTCTCATTTTTTATTTTCATTATTATTTGCTTTCTCTTAACTCCATTATATAAGATGGGTCATAATTGGTCGGATCATAAGAATGTTTAACACACAAAAATAATTTAATGTAATTAAATCTATATAAATTTCCATAAATTTCACATTTTATAATGTTTCTTTCTCAATTGAGTATTTTGGATTTTTTCTATAAGTATAAATTGTCCATTAAAAATAGTTTATTGTTTGGCTAATTATAAAACTTTTTTTTTCAAAAAGAGAATGGAAATTTTAAAATTTTCTTACAATACAATATTAATTACATTATTGATAATAATTATTAAAAGTAACATTGTTTTTATTTATTTAAATTAATTAAATATTATTTTTAATTGCATGAATATTAGGTACCCCGTAAGCGAACGCATGTCTTATGATTTCCCCCCAAATAATTGACATAATTTTGATTATTAACTATATTATTATTATTATTATTTTTTATTGTATTATGATTATGTTTTTAAATTACAAATAAAGTGGAAATGTTAGGAAAATATCGTCTCACGCGACTTGACCGTCAAGTTCAAGTTCACCGCAGGATGTTTGTCGTGTGCAAAAAAAAATGATGTGGTTGGCGATGTAAATTTTAGATTTTATTGATTTTTAATAAACAAATTGATTTCTTTGAATTTGTTGAACTGAAATACCCTTTACTTCATCTGTAACGTGATTTAAAAAAACTCAAACCCATAAACATTAAATAAAAAACAAAATATATAATATCAAATCATTAAAATTAAATATAAATGAAAATAGAAAATAAAAATATATATAATAATAGTAATAAAACTAAATGTATACCAATAATTAATAATTAGTTATATGTTTATAAATATATAATAACTACTAATAACTTTTTCAAATATCATCATTTTTTATATTTATTCCCTCTAATATAAATATATAATAATTACTAATGATTTTTATAAATAGTTACATATCAATTATTTATACATTCATTTACGTATACATGTTTTTTTTTCAAAGAAAAATTTTAGTGAAAATTTGCATTTTTTGATAATCAAAATTTCCGTACTCTTTTTTATTTTTCTGGAAATTTGCACTATAAATTTGCTTTCAAAAAATACATTGTATATTTATATTAGGAAATATATGGTGTGCGGAAAATATGCATTGAAAATTCGCTTTGAAATTTCAGGTGGAAATTTGAACTATAATTTTTTAGTGGAAATGTGCAGTTAAATTTGTTGCAAAATGTGAAACACAAAAATTCCAATGCAAATATGCATGAATGTTTATATAGACATACCAAAAATTTCCACAGTACAATTTGCACTTTAAATTTATAATTTAATATTATCATGTATATTTGTATTCGTATGCGTGTTTTTTTGTGTTTTTATTAGTTTGCATTCACTACTACAAAAGAGGCATTTAACAACGCTAGAATAGACTTTTATCATCACTAAAAAAACACCGACTATCATAGCGCGGTTAAAAGCCTTAGGCTTTTATCGGCGTTAGAAAAACACTGAAAAAAGACATTATTTATCAGTGTATTTATTTAACGTTGATAAATGGACCCTTTATAAGCGCTTCTACAAGTACTGATAAAGAAGCATACTGTAGTGTGCTGTTTCACCACACTACAGCACCAGAAACATGACATATTGTAGTGTGCTGCAACAACACACTGCAACACCAGAAATAGGGTCAGGAATTAAACAAAATAGATACAAATACATAATTTAAATGAAATAAAATTTACAAAACAAATACAAGAAAAAAACACAATTATAGAGAAAAAGAATGCACCTGCATAAAAGAACAAACAACCCCTGCTCGAGCAAAAGAATGCACCTATATAAGAAAACGATTCTTATGTCAGTAATAATATAAAGAAATAAATTAATTAGAAAGTGTTGATTTTAATCTAAACTTTGAGTCCTACCAGGAACAATGTGTATCAGATTGATCCACAATTGATTCTTTCACATCACACCATTTATTGTTCATCTTCAAGCATTATCTTTGTAAAAATTAACTAAATAAGTATATAATAAAAATGATTAGAAAATTAATTAAGTAATAGAAGATAGAATGATGAGAATACAATCTAGCATCATTTTCTTGGTTTTGGCGATGTGATGCGTGTTTTAAACTAAAATGACACTTAAATATTGAAAAGACACACTTAGAGTCATACAAGTCACACCGTGCGTTGGATTGAGGTGCGACTGATTCATACACGTCCCAAATGACTTATGAATCATTTTCTAAACTATTAAAACAATCCAAATGCATTTCCTTGGTTTTGAGTACATCAATTGCGTTTTTTACTAAAATGTCGTTCTAAACTAGAAACATGCACTTTGAGACATACCAGCCACATCGTGTGTGGATTTGATGTGAGACTGATTCCTATGCATCACAAATGAATTATGAATCGTGGTCCTAAATTATCAAGACAATCCGAGGGCATTTGCTTGGATTTCAATGAGTGACACTTTTTAAACTAAACTGTCAATTTTAAATTGATAATGGACACTTTGAGTCATATCGGGCATATCTTATATAGGATTGAGGTGGAGCTGATTCCTACATGTTACAAATGACTTATGGATCGTTTTCCTAAAGTATCAAAATAATCCAAATACATTTTCTCGGTTTTGAGTATGTCAGTTGTCTTTTTTACTAAAATTAATGTCAATTTTAAATAAAAAGATGCACTAAGAGTCATACCGGTCACACCATATGTCAGATTGAGGTGCGAATGATTCCTATATGTCCTAAATGACTTATGGATAGTTTTTCTAAAGTATCAAAACAATATGAATTTATTTGCTCAGTTTTGAGTACATCACTTGTGTTTTTTTACTAAAATGTCATTTTAAACTGGAAACACGCACTTTGAGTCATACTGGTCACATCATAGGCGGGTTTAATGTGAGAATGATTCATATACTTCACAAATTAATTATGAATCCTTTTCCCAAATTATCAAGGCAGTCTGAGTGTGTTTGCTCGGTTTTTAGTGAGTGACACTTTTTTGTACTAAAATGTCAATTTTAAACTGATAACAGACACTTTGAGTCATACCAGGTACATCATATATTGGATTGTGGTACAACTGATTCCTACAAGTCAAAAATGACTTATGGATCATTTTCCTAAAGTATCAAAATAAGTTGAATGTGTTTGTTTTATTGTGAGTATGTCCGTTGTCTTTTTTCTTGTAAAATTAATGTCAATTTTAATTTAAAGGACACACTTGGAGTCATACCAGTCACACCGTGTGTCGTATTGAGGTGAAGTTAATTCCTACACGTCCCAAATGACTTCTGGATCATTGTACTAGAGTATCAAAATAATTTGAATGGTTTTCTCAGTTTTGAGTACGTCACTTGTGTTTTTTACTAAAATGTAATTTTAAACTGGAAACATGCATTTTGCGTCATACCGGACATATTGTGTACTTGTTTTATGTGAGATAGGTTCCCACACATCAAAAAATTACTTATGAATTATTTTTCTAAATTATCAAGAAAATCCTAGCATGTTTTCTTGGTTTTCAGTGAGTGATGTTTTGTGAACTTAAATGTCAATTTTAAACTGATAACAGACACTTTGATTCATACCAAGCACATCGTGTATCAGATTGAGGAGCGGTTTAGTCCTACACATCACAAATTAATTACAAATTATTGTCCTAAAGTATCAAAACAATCTTAATATGTTTTCCTGGTTTTGATTATGTGATGTGTGTTTTGAACTAAAATGTAAATTATAAACAAAAAACATACCATTTGAGTCATACCGATCACACTGTGCATCAGATTGAGGTACAAATGATTGAGTATGTGATGTGTGTTTTTATTTCAACTAACTGCACCAATATAAAAAATAAAGAAATGGTCCATTTAGATGGAAGAATAAATACCACACCGCCTGAAACGCCTTATCCAAAAACCCTATGCTCTCTCATTTTTGTCTTGTTGCAGATGATTGAAGGAAAAATATAACTTCCTAAAAGATCTGTTAAAAAAAAGTAGATAAAAATGATAAGAAAATTAACTTAAAAATAATAGATAAAAATGTGATAAAATTAACTAAATAAGTAGTAGTAATCCACCATGTCTTTTTATCCTACAATGCATTAAATACCCTGGGTCATTTAACAATATTGCAGTTTGATAACCTAGAATGTTGAATGCATTAGAGAATAAAAATAATATTGCATCATCATGAGTGAATCATCCTTGTTGAGTGCATGATCATAGTACAAGAGTGAATCATCCTTATTAATGAAGTCATTTAATCCTAGAAAACATTAACAATTAGTGTAAACCTATCATCATTCAATTTATTGAACAAAAATAAATATTTACATATGAGTTTTTATGGAACATAATAAAATATATCTTACCCTTTCACCGTTATAGAGAGTAAAAACTCCATGATAAACCATTTAGCTTCTTTGATGGAAAAAACTTCAGTGTGACCCATTATGTATTTCCAGAAGACACTAAACTCCATTATAATTTGTTTACCCCTTTTTGACAGTATTAAACATTACTATAGAATTTTATAGTATCCAAATGACACTGAAATCTAGTGGATTCATTAAGTCTTCTTTGATTGTGCTATAAATTAGTATATCTATTTCAATATTTTGGGTGATGATAAACTCTAACATAACATCATAATTATTTTTTCATCAAAATATGAATATACCTATTCTCATGTATTTTTTATTGAGACTGATGATGAGTTTTTTTATTAATGATCTTGTGAACATGGATCATTTTACATAATGAATGTGACCATTCATAATTAATGTTACTTGTATAAATTTTACAAGCATTTTGGATATTATATCATGATTCTAATTGATGATCTAATAGCCCAAATAATTCCACCACCCACCAAAGTGAGACCACTATATTTTTCTTTTTTAAAAATTCATGATTCAGTCGATGAAATTTTGAATTTCCTCATTTTTAGAGGTTTTGGATCAAGATACTAGCTTATTTTTTCAAAGGGGTATTCATTTGGATTTTTAGTGCTTCACGATTTCATTTGAAGCGGGTTTTTCATTTTCAAGGATTTCTTCATAAGGCATCTTATTTTCATTTGATGTCATGTTTCCTTTGACATCAGCCCTCCTCGATGAAAACAATCTCTCAATGATGGTTTCCCTTCAATAGTTCTCTCATACACCTGTTGGATTCGGTGGTTGATTACACACATATTTATTCAAACATTTAAGTTGTATTATATACCTTTTTGATGATTGGATTTGTGTTTTATGACTCTTAAGTGACTATTGGATCCACTATTAAGACCCTTTCTTATAGGTGTTGTGTGCACTTTTCAATAATTGTTCTCAAACACAACCTTGGTATGATATCCATTCTACTCTATTACCCAACAATTTTATTGTTTTCAAGCCAGTGCTTTGTCTCCTCCTCCACCCCAATCTCTATCTCGGTCTCCGCCTCTGCCTCCTCCTCCACCTTAGTCTCCAACTTTGACTTTTCCTTCACCTCCACCATTGCCCAACAATTTTATTGTTTGCAGGTCCATACTTCTAAAAATATTAATTTAATCCATTATAATTATCCTTGAGAAACAAATCAAAAATAATATATAAGCATTTTGAAAATAATGCCTCACACCCCAAGTATTATTCTAAGGTCATAGATCATACTAGACCACAAACACAGTAGGTAATCTCCTAATTTTTTTGTCAGCAAACATTCTGACAACATATATGTTTCCCACTTATCTATAAACAAATTTACTTATTCTTTTGAGTATGAAGGTTGTCAGAAATCTTGATAGTACTGAGAAAATATAAACAAACAAATGATCAATAAATAAATTTAATGAAATTTTAATTACCTTTGGAAGTTACTTGTTCATGGATGCTGATCTTTTCATTATTTATGATCTCTCTGATAAATTTTCAAACATAATATCCACAATCATTACCATTATCTTTCTTCAGAAACTATATATAAATTTATAAAAATAAGTAAATTATTTTGAAGTATGTTTTGATAGTTAAATCTTTCTATATATAACTTAATCTATATCCATTTGTAGTAATCCACATGCTTTATTTGTATAGTCACTAACTTCATGCCACAATTTAGCCTATATTTAGTGATCGCCCTATCATAAAAAAATTATTATTAAAACACAGAATGAAACAGATAATTTGAAGTTTATCTATAAAATGTTGATTGAAGTGTATTACAAATTCACAATACACATCATGCGTGGTCAGGTTTTTGGATATCCATGGATTGGATCAAAAAAAATAAATATTTGGGGTATCCAGATTGACTTTCATCAGTATCTAGTGCTTCCCAAAAAAATAAAAAAAACAATTAATACCAAAATTAAAAATATATTTTATGTGATTAGATTATAGAGTTTTACTTCTACATTGTAGGCATCAAAGAGAGTCAGTCGTCTCATATTTTTTTCTCAAATGCTTTGAGTATCTCATTTCTTTTATTTTAAATTTCTTCCTTATTCAAAGTAAGTTTTTCCATAGAAATGATACAGGGATTAATGAATCCAAATCATTATTTGCATAGTTTTCCCTTTATATAGTAGTAATATAAATACTTGTAGAAAATATGAATAGTTATTAACCTTAATAAACATATTAGCTCTCTATTCAGACATACGTATTATGAAAATGTACCTTATGCACGTATTCACACAGAACATGCCCCAGAAAATGATCAGAGCAATAAGAGTAGCAGCCACCAGAAGCAGAGCTAACCGGATTGGAAGAATGAGAGGGTATGACAACTGCCATCAAGACCAGGCACCATGCAACTTTGAAAGGGGAAATGCTAGACGATCAACAATGAAAGGTGGGGAGCTAGGTGATCAATGATGCATAATCTAGGGAGGGGAAGTTCAAGTGGGCTGGGCCTACGAGTCATGTATTGGGCATGGTATGCCTCTAGGCCTTCGGGTCATGTATTGCGGGTCAGTTGGGCCTTGTGCCTTGGGCCTACGGGTCATGTACGTGTTCCCCTTCAACCCTTAAAAGGGGGATTATCCATAATAAAATAAAAATGAAGGCCTTCGGGCCAATCAGACACTATATTATCTTGATCTGACCTTTCGTTTCCCCGTCGCTTTATCTATCTGTAATATCATACCCCACTTCAGACCTTTTTTCATCAACTTTTATAGGTTTTCATATGAAAAAATTTGTTAAAGATACACTATATCTATATTTATAATATTATATTACTATGCTATGAAAGTTCCAATAGCATCATTGACCCTTTTAATATTCGGATCATCAAGTAGAATAGGAAACTCAACATTCATCTCATGAGCTACCTCAATCCCTACTCTCATGTGATATTTTGGGAGGTCTTTCTGGTGTAGCTTGTCTCTCAGGATATTATACACTGTACCCCTCACAACAGGGTAGTGTGAGGGTGTTGAAAGATAAAAATCACATACAACTGTACCCTACAGAATTTTAGTAATATAAAGTTCTTGGATGTTTTTTGATTCACATTTAGTAGAAAGAGTAATGAAAAAATTGATTACCTTGGGTAAGGTATGTAGTTGAGGGGAATGACTAGCCTCAAAGCTAGTGGGGTCATTTGGTTCATGTGTAGATCTTTATTCCATCGCCAGTTCTGTAACACCCCAATATTTCATAGTACGTTATTTCTTCAAAGTAATTCAATAACTTGCACTACACACAACATCGAGTTCAAGCACACCACGACTTACCAAACTAGCCGTTCAAAAGAGGTTATGAATAATATTAACTAAAATTTTAAATTTATACAATCCTTATAATTTTAGAATGAATATTATGAGTTTCTTTGACATAATGAAAAAAACAAATTCATTTTTTCAGATAAAATAAGTATTTTAAAAAAAATGCAATTTTACTACCTTTTAATGGTGAACCCTTTTTAAATCCAATATTTAAACTTTTATATATTCAATTTTACAAAATAAACTTCTTCTTTAGAATCGGGACATAAGAATTTAGTTTCAATAAATTTTTGGTGTTTTTATGATAACTTTCATATTTGGGTGAATAGTGAAAAAATACTATATTTTAACTGAAAAAAACTTTTTTAATAAAAATAATTTGTAGTGTTAAATTATAAATTTTAATGGTTTGAAAGTATAAATAGATTATATTTTTACCATTTAATCCAATGTTATTCATTGGAAATAATTTCACTTTGAAATTGAACATAAACAAGTATCAATCTTTTGTTAGTTATTATTTCTTAAAAACACGCTTTTTGGTTTTGACAACGACAATTAATTTTAAATTAATAAATGAAACTTATATGTTTTTAATTTAGTAAAATAGTCTTAAATTTTTAACTCATAATATCAAAATTATCTTAGGGTAAAATTTTGGTATTTTTCTGAAAACTTTCAATTTTTGATGAATAGTGAAAAACACTGAGTTATTGGTTAAAACTGACTTTTTATTTAAATAATTATTTATTTTATTTAAATTTATATTAGGTAAACAATAGATACATAATACCTATATAAGTTCAATATAATTAATTGGAGTCATTTTATAATAAGTTTAGATATATACAAAATTTATTGAACTTTTTACCGTCTTTTACCCACCTCCTATGAGAATTTGCAAATTTGCATAAAAATTAATTTTACTATTTATGTGAGTCGAATTTCAAAAATCAGAGAGACATGGTTAACCTCAGTAAGTAAAATGTGGTTCAATAAGATGAAAATAATTTTTGATGAATAGTAACTTTTGACTTTTATTTACCGCGGTTAAAGGTAAATAGGGTAATTCAAGGTAAAAAGAATATTATTATAATAAAATATTACCTTAACACTTGTCCTAACCTTATTGGATGAGTCATGTCCGACCATGAGAATCCTTGGGTTGATTTTGGGATCCCATGGAGCCACTTGTGAATGATAATGACACTTTATTTTAATTAACTTAAAGTAAAGACAAAAATGACATAAACAAATATATTTTAGTAAATCAATTTTTACATGGGGTTATATAAGTCATATTTTCAACTGTAAATATTCATTAGAAAGATAAAAATATTTCCTACATAATGGTATTTTATTTATATTTTTTAGAAATTAAATAATTTAATTTATTTACGACACAATGATGATGCAATAATTACCTTATTAATGAAATATTAAAATAATTGATATTATAAATATCCAAATAAATGTAATATGAGACTTTTTATGAATTCCACTAATTTTATAGGTTAATATTACATGTTAGGGTTGATTAAATGAATTCTGTTTGAAGTAATAATATTGTTATGAATTTAACAAAAACAAAATAGCAAATAGTGTCGAAATTGATATTCTATTCTTAAAAAATCTAAGGTTAGGAAAAAGGTCTTAAATAATATTATATATGTCATTAATGAACTACTTTAGGTTCGATTGGAAATTTATATTAAGTTTATTAACCATATAATATAAAAATACAAAGAGACATTGTAAATGCCAAACTAATTAACTAAGAGTTAAATCTAAAAGATGAGGTTAATATAGTGACCCAAACCTATCTAAAACCTATTCGTTGAGTAGTTTTCAACCCATATCCACCTTATCCTCGAAATAAATCATTTTGGAGCCATTATAAACTGAAAATGATTTTATTATAAAATAATATTTCAATCTTTTCCTAAGGTGCCCCTCACCCCTCCTATAAAAGGGCACTCCCCCATCTCTCAAATTCACACCTTCAAAGCCATTTGGCTTGGACAAACCCTACCAAAATATCCTCTCAAATTTCTTACCTTAATCATAGTGGCCTTCCTTTAGTCAGAAAGCCAACCTAAGTAGCCATTTTGATCAAATAAAAAGGAAGAACCCGAAGAAGAGGTAAATATTTCATCACCTCTTTCAAGTTCTTTTCTTCTTCCACTTCTTCTTTCCTTGTTGTTTATATTCTAAAATAATAACTCTAGTATATTATATATACTGTGATGTTATTATAAATATTTTACAACCATATTAATTATTCTATCCATCCTTTGAATGACATGTCACCATACGTGCGTACGTACGACTTACCGTCTCCACATCATGGTGTAGTTGCTATTCAATACATTATTATTTGGATGGGTATAATAACGATGTATAATTGATGTAAATAATAAATATAACATGATAATTATTCTTTATATATGATATAACATCCAATTATATATGATTTTAATATCAAAAGAATGATATTGACGCTCGTGCATATGTACGGATTACTGTCTCCAAGAATGCGATGTGATTCATTCCCCATCATAACCATTCAAGACTAATTTTCATTTGATGATTAAAAATAATGTTTAAAGACTTGATATCATTATGGATATGAATAATAAAAATCCCATCCATAACAAACATGACTCACGCAATAAAGAATATAAAGGAAAACGAATCAGTTAACACTCGAAATGACTATAATACTAAAATATCATTAACAAATCATTATTAGAAGATCATATATGATACCATAATTATGTATGTAGTTCTTGTATAATTTAATAACAATGATTTAACTACTATACAGGAGGTTAACGTACCGTAGACCAAGGAAAAGTACAAGGTAAGGGGTTTCTTATCTCACTTTTAATTCTATGAGATTTCCATTATTCACCACTTATTTATTGCATGTGGTGTATTGTGTACTTCCATTTGATATATATTATCATGATTATATTTATATTCATGATATTATACGATTCATTTGGTGGTTATTGACTATTGTTCATACGAATCGATTGATTACAACGAGGTAGGGGTTATTTCCTCAATCTCATTATTATCCGAGATTGTTCATGTGTAAGTATTTTCTGGGACATACTTATCATAGATACCCATATTTTATAAAAATGATTTTAAAAGGAATATTTTAAGGTTTTATGGGAGGGTCTATTTAACTAGATCACAATTTTAAATGTTTTAAAGATTTATCTTTCTAAACCCTTTTAATTAACGTCCATGTTTTCAAAATGATTTTAAGGATTTATTTATATGGACATGAATGTTTTGAAATGATAATTATTTTAAAAAGTTTCAAAGTGGTATGGGACACTTTGATTCAAAAGTCCCTTTTAAATGACTACCTTTATAAATTGTGAGAATTTTAAACGATTTCATGAAAAAGGGGTATTTCTTTCAAAGCATTTTACTGATCATTTTCATCTATGTCAACATCCTTTAATAGATTTTAAACTTGTTTGAAGTTGATTTATTATGATAAAAATATTCCATATTGTATTGAATGTTTTGTGATATGTTTGAATGTGGATGTGTTATTTTTATACCATTCATGGGTTATGGATAAAGTATTGACATTTCGTATGCTAGTTTTAATACGAATGTTTATGTTATACTTCAACCTTTTCTTATGATGAATGTATTGGATTAGTATGTTCTGGGTTGGGGACCGGTAAAAGTAAGCCCTCCAGGTTGGGGTCTGGTTACAGTAGACCCTTCAGGTTGGAGTCCGGTTACAGAGGCTCTCTAGGATGGAGTCCGGTTACAGAGGCTCTCTGGGTTGGAGTCCGGTTATAGAGGCTCTCCAGGATGGAGTCTGGTTACAGAGGCTCTCTGAGTTGGAGTCTGATTACAGAGGCTCTCTAGGATGGAGTCCAATTATAGTGGCTCTTCAGGTTTTGGTCCGGTTACAGTTATCCCATAGGTCCTGACACTAGGCCTTGACACAGAAATTAAATTCCGGTACTATACATTCCTTCATTATGAAATTAGTTATTACATGTTATTATTTGACTAGTCTAATATCCATGTTCATGTTAATATGGTAATTTTTGATTTATTTTTTTCATATTATGTTAAATCTTATATTTAAAAGTCTATTGTTTTTATTACACATCTTGCCTTAAAAGTTTATAGCTTCTACTAAATTATTTACCCTTACTGAGCATCTGAGCTCACCCCTTTCTTATGTTTTATTTTCCCAGGATCCCAAGAAGTGTTTTATGTTTGAGATGTAGGGTTAATCTAAGGGAACAATGGAATTATGAAAGGATTTTTTTGTGTTGTTTGTTATAAAGTGTAATGTAACGTTCATGTATGTAATCTAATTTCTAAGACTGCTAAACTGATCGGTATTTCAGGACTTGATTCCTTGTAATCATGTCAATGTATTAAAATAATGCACCGACTCTGAGAATCTAGGGTTGGGGCGTTATAGTTGGTATCAGAGGAAGTTTAGCAATAACCTTGGAAACTATATTTAGATAAACTCTAATTAGAGCACATTACCCTAAGATAGACTTTGAGGATTAGTATATAAGAACTTCCTATAATTTTGGTAATGTAGAGATTTTTTGAGTTTTCCAAGAAAATACTTCCCTGTCTGGATACGAGCAGGAAGAGGCGGCTCTGGCACAAATGTACCTAGGGGTAAAACCTGAAAACACCGCTTTGATCTAGACTCGAATGATAACTGGTGCACGAAAATGGGCCTTGCTTCACTCTTGGTTATGACAATCCCGAGGGACATGCTTAGAATAATTCTTATTTTATTTAAAAATAATTATGAAGGATTTATGAGTATATACCTCCTCAAAGAAAATATTTTTATGATTACAGATTATATCCATAATCTGTTAAATTTATGTTAGGTATTTTACAAGTTTGTAATTATTCATTGAGATTAATAAACTGACCTAGTGTATGCCATTGTATAGAATGACGCCCAATAGAAGAAATGAGAACTCCAACAATATGTATGATCCAAAGAGTAAGAAGGATCATATCATTCATGGTATTAAACCAACATTTATAAGTGAAATAGTCTCCCATATATTCTCAACATATGAATAAATAATATCATGTGTTAATAAGATAAGTAAATAATTCTCCGAGTCATATGGCTTTGAAGGGAAGCAAGAGAATAAAAGGATGGAAGAGAGAAATATGGATAAAGGGAAGAGAGAAAAGAAGGATTTTCCCATATGTGATAACTATGGAAATAATCATCTTGGTAAATTCTTTAAGGGAATGAGAGTTTGTTATAAGTGTGGAGAAAAAGGACACCAAGTACGTGATTTCAAGGGTAAGAAAAAAGTTTCAAATGTACAATTCTTCATCTACAAGGCGTTGGGACACTACGCGGATCAATGTCCTAGTCCTCAGAGTATACCTTAAATGATGCTATTAGATAATAATCAAGTTATGATACTACCTCATATGAATAGGAATGACTAGTGTTATTCTGCTGTTATTATAGAATTATTTCATTTGAGTTTTGTATAAAAAATATACTGGTTATATGAATCATGGAGATAAATAAGGATTGTACTGCAGTACTATTTTATTGAGGATTTGAGATTATATGGTTCTAATAAAAGTGACTTAATAGTAAGATACACTTTTTGAAAAAATACATGGTTGAAGGAAATGTAATCCTTAATATGGTCTTGATAATGAGGTAGTGATTTTGGAATAAGAGATGGTTGATTTGGATAAATTATATTGTATATTCTTAACTTCCTTGGAACCGATTAATTGTTTGTTTATTTCATCATTGTTGGAATATTAAATATTTTTGGATATAAGGAATATATGTAGTATTATATAAAGGATAAGGGAGCATTAATGTAATAAATAAGGTTTTATGGTAATTCAGGGTGTTACCATGTTTTAAAATAATACATGATGAAGGTGTTCACATGTTATTATGTGGAAAAAAGGATCTTCATTGTGTTTAACTTCCTTATAAATTTTGTACTGTGAGTCTGGATAGAATTATTTTAGATAAGTCTAAAGGTTGGAATGGATTAAGTTTGAAATTGGATACTATTGTTAAGGTTAGTTTTGGATTTCTATAAAATGGACAACACACAGACCATTTGACAACCCATCACGTCGGACAAAGCTGCGGGAATTGAACCCAACACCATAGTGCGATTGGGATTTATTGCCTACCATTGGACTACGTGAAGTCCCTGTATTGTATAATGTAGTTTCTTTTTTTAAAGGATCTGATAGGTGAATTTTAAATTCATTTTTTTGGAACCCTATACGAATAGGATAAATAGAATATTTTTTAAAGTTATATTATCTTTTAGAGTGAAAGATGAGTTTGTGCTAGAAATTAGTTAAAGGATGGAACTCTACTTGTAAAGTATATATTTTTTTCTTCTCTTATTCTATAAAGAAATTAATTCTTAAAATTTAGGTAAGGGATATTAAAACAAAAAATGTGTTATCATAAGACCTTATGTTTTTTTGAAACGATGATATTTTAAATCATCATAGATTGATGGCTTTGAGGCCCTCAATTCTACAATTGTTTGTGAATGATGACCTCAATAACTCCATATAAATATTTACGTTTTCCCTCCAATTATGTGTCTCTAATTTGCACCACTGTTCTCTTAATCTATATCATAATTTGGTGGTGACTTTTTCATTCCCCTTTTCCTCTTATTAAGACTAAATTTTATTAACCCAATTTCTGATGTGGGTTTTCCCACAAAGGTATTTTCTATTTTCAACCTTTTATTTTTGTAGAACAATTTCAAATTGAGAGGATTCAATTTATTGAAGGAGGGAATAATGTAACACCCCAATATTTCATAGTATGTTATTTCTTCAAAGTTTTTCAATAACTTGCACTACACGCAACACCGAGTTCAAGCGCACCACGACTTACCAAACTAGCCGTTCAAAAGAGGTTATGAATAGTATTAACTAAATTTTGAACTTTATATAATAATTATAATTTTAGAATCCATATTATGAGTTTCTTAGACATAATGAAAAAAACAAATTCTTTTTTTTTCAGATAAAAGAAGTATTTTTTAAAAAAAATGCAATTTTACCGCCTTTTAATGGAGAACCTATTTTAAATCCAATATTTGTAACTTTTATATATTCAATTAGACAAAATAAACTCCTTATTTAGAATCAGGAGATAATAATTTAGTTTCAATAAATTTTTGGCATTTTTCTGACAACTTTCATATTTGGGTGAATAGTGAAAAATACTATATTTTAACTGAAAACAAATTTTTAATCAAAATAATTTGTAGTGTTAAATTATACATTTTAATGGTTTGGAAGTATAAATAGATTATATTTTTACCATTTAATCAAATTTTATTCATTGGAAATAATTTCACTTTGAAATTGAACATAAACAAGTATCAATCTTTTGTCAGCTATTATTTCTTAAAAACACGCTTTTTGGTTTTGACAATGGGAATTAATTTTAAATTAATAAATGAAAATTCTATGTTTTTAATTTGGTAAAATAGAATTAATTTTTGAATTCAGAATATCAAAATTATCTTAGGGTGAAATTTTGGTATTTTTCTGAAAACTTTCAATTTTTGATGAATAGTGAAAAATACTGAGTTATTGGTTAAAATCGACTTTTTATTTAAATAATTATTTATTTTATTTAAATTTATTTTAGGTAAAAATAGATACATAATACCTATATAATTTCAATATAATTCATTTGAGTCATTTTATAATAATTTTAGATATATAAAAATTTTATTGAACTTTTTACCGTCTTTTACCCACCTCCTAGGAGAATTTGCAAATTTGTATAAAACTCAATTTTACCATTTTTGTGAGTTGAATTTAAAAAATCCGAGACACAAGATTAACCTTAGTAAGTAAAATGCAGTTCAATAAGATGAAAATAATTTTTGGTGAATATTAACTTTTGACTTTTTTTACCACGGTTAAAGGTAAATAGGGTAATTTAAGGTAAAAAGAATATTATAATAATACAAAATTACCTTAAAACTTCTCCTAACCTTATTTTATGAGTCATGTACGACCATGGGAATAATAGGGTCGATTTTGGGACCCCATGGAGCCACTTATAAATGATAATGACACTTCATTTTAATTAACTTAAAGTAAAGACAAAAATGACATAAACAAATATCTTTTAGTAAATCAATTTTTACATGGGGTCATATAAGTAATATTTTTGACTATAAATATTAATTGGAAATATAAAAATATTTTCTACATAATGGTATTTTATTTATATTTTTTATACATTAAATAATTTAATTTATTTATGACATAATGATGATGTAGTAATTACCTTATTAATGAAATATTAAAGTAATTGATATTATAAATATACAAATAAATGTAATTTGAGAATTTTTATGAATTCCACTAATTTTATAGGTTAATATGACATGTTAGGGTTGATTAAATGATTTTTTTTCAAAGTAATAATTCTGTTATGAATTTAACAAAAACAAAATAGCAAATAGTGTCGAAATTGACATAAAAGAGTTTTAAAAAAAATATTATATTATTAATTGAAATTCTATTCATAAAAACCTAAGGTTTAGACAAAGGTATTAAATAATATTATATATGTAATTAATTAACCACTTTAGTTTCTCTTGGAATTTTATAGTAAGTTTGTTAATAGTATAATATAAAAATACAAAGAGACATGGTAAATGTCAAACTAATTAACTAAGAGTTAAATCTAAAAGATGAGGTTAATATAGTGACCCAAACCTGTATAAAACCTATTGGCTGAGTAGTTTTCGACCCATCCCCACCTTATCCTAGAAATAAACCATTTTGGATACATTAGAAACCGAAAATTATTTTATTATAAAATAATATTTCAATCTTTTCCTAAGGTGCCCCTCACCCCTCTTATAAAAGGGCACTTCCCCTTCTCTCAAATTTACACCTTAAAATCCATTTGGCTCGGCCAAACCCTGCCCAAATATCCTCTCAAATGTCCTCCCATAATTATAGATGCCTTCCTTTAGTCATAAATCCAACCTAAGGATCCCTTTTGATCAAATCAAAAGGAAGAACCTGAAGAAGAGGTAAATATTTCATCACCTCTTTCAGGTTCTTTTCTTCTTCCAATTCTTCTTTCCTTGTTGTTTCCATTATAAAATAATAAATATAGTATATTATATATACTGTGATGTTAGTATAAATATGTTACAACCATTTTCATTATTCTATCCATCCTTTTAATGACATGTCACCATACGTGCGTACGTACGACTTACCGTCTCCACGTCGTGTTGTAGTTGTTATTCAATACATTATTATTTGGATTGGTATAATAATGATGTATAATTTATGTAAATAATAAATATAACATGATAATGATTTTTTATATATGATATACCATCCAATTATATACAATTTTAATATCAAAAGAATGATATTGTCGCTCGTGCGTATGTACGGATTACCATCTCCACACATGCGGTGAGATTCATTCCCCATCGTAACCATTCAAGACTAATTTTCATTTGATGATTAAAAATAATGTTTAAAGACTTGATATAATTTTGGATATGAATAAGAAACATCCCATCCACAACAAACATGACTCATGTAACAAATAATATAAAGGAAAACGAATCAGTTAACACCCAAAACGACGATAATACTAAAATATCATTAACAAAGCATTATTAGAAGATCATATATGATATCATAATTATGTATATGTTTATTTTATAATTTATTAAAAATTATTTAACTATTATATAAGAGGTTAACATACCCTCTACCAAGGAAAAGTACAAGGTAAGATGTTTCTTATCTCACTTTTAATTCTGTGAGATTTTCATTGTTCACCACTTATTTATTGCATGTGGTGTATTGTGTACTACCATTTGATATATATTATCATTATTATCATTATATTAATGATATTTTGTGATTAATTTGGTGGTTATTGACTATTTTTCATACCACTCGATTGATTACAAGGAGTTAAGGGTTATTTCCTCAATCTTGTTATTATCCGAGATTGTTCACGTGTAAGAATATTCTGGTACATACTTATCATAAATACCCATATTTTATAAAAATGATTTCAAAATGAATATTCTAAGGTTTTATGGGAGGGTATATTTAACTAGATCATCATTTTAAATGTTTTAAATATTTATCTTTCTAAACCCTTTTAATTAATGTCCTTGTTTTCAAAATGATTTTTAGGATTTATTTATATGGACATTAATGTTTTGAAATGATAATTCTTTTAGAAAGTTTCAAATTGGTACGAGACACTTTAATTCAAAAATACCTTTTAAATGACTACCTTTATAAATTGTGAGAATTTTAAATGATTTCATGAAAAAGGGGTATTTATCTCAAAGCATTTTACTGATCATTTTCATCTATGTCAACAACCTTTAATGGATTTTAAACTTGTTTGAAGTTGATTTATTATGATACAAATCTTCCATTGTATTGAATGTTTTGTGATATGTTTGACTATGGATGTGTTATTTTTATACCATTCATGATTTATGGATAAATTATTGACATTTCATATGCTAGTTTCAATACGAATGTTTATGTTATATTTCAACCTTTTCTTATGATGAATGTATTGGACTAGTATGTTCCGGGTTGGGGACTGGTAAAAGTAAGCCCTCCAGGTTAGGGTTTGGTTACAGGAGACCCTCCAATTTGGAGTCCAGTTACAGAGGCTCTCCGGGATGAAGTCTAGTTATAGAGGCTCTCTAGGTTAGAGTCTGGTTACAGAGGCTCTTCGAGATGGAGTCTGGTTACAGAGGCTCTCCGGGTTGGAGTCCGGTTACAGAGGCTCTTCGGGATGGAGTACGGTTACAGAGGCTCTCCAGGATGGAGTCCGGTTATAGAGGCTCTCCGGGTTTGGGTCTAGTTACAGTTATCCCATAGGTCCTAGCACAAGGCCTTGGCACAAAAATTAAATCCTGGTACAATACATTCCCTCATTATGAAATTAGTTATTACATGTGATTATTTAACTAGTAAAATATCCATGTGAATGTTAATATGGTAATTTTTGATTTATTTTTTCTATATTATGTTCAAGTTTATGTTTAAAAGGCTGTTGTTTTTATTACACATCTTGCCTTAAAAGTTTACAACTTTCGCTAAATTATTTACCCTTACTGAGCATCTGAGTTCACCCCTTTCTTATGTTTTATTTTCCCAGGATCCCAAGAAGTGTTTTATGTTTGAGATACAGGGTTAAGCTAAGGGAACGATGTCATTCTCAAAGTATTTTTTTTGTTTTATGTTAGAAAGTGTAATGTAACGTTCATGTATGTAATATATTTTTCAAGACTGCAAACTGATCGGTCTTTCGGGACTTGATTCCTTGTAATCATGCCAATGTATTAAAATAATGCACTGACTCTGGGAATCTAGGGTCAGGGATTTTCAAGTTTCCTTTGATGCTTTCTCATACATTGATATGCCAAACCAGACCAAACAGTAATATCTTGAAAATCATCTATTTGTGTCTAAAATCCTTCCACCAACTTATATATATCTTCATGTGGTTTTATCTTCTCGAAATTTGTTCAAGGAGACTCTCCAAAACCTAATCCTCAAACATGTTCATATTGTTCTGACTGCTTCAATGCTACTGAATGTAGTTTTTCTTTCGGTATGGTAGTTTTCGATTCTTATATCTAAACTGTATAAAAAATATGAACATAAATATATATTTTTATATAATATCATTATAAAGCATAAAAAATTACTATTATGTCATACATACATATTTTCCCATACTGCTTTTTTGTTTTCATAAAGTAGTTTACCCCCTTGTTTACCTGAGCCTCCTTCCATAGAACATGATGTTGGATGAAAGTGGCTTCAGATTTTGCTTCATCAATCTGCATATAAAAGAAGGAATATATGTTGTTTAATATAACATGAAAGTTTTATTATTGATTTAAAATACATACCAATTTATTCTATAGTGAATCGTACCCCATCCTTGATTTATGATAGGGGTACATTTGTTTTGCTGCACGTTCTTTATTTTTATCACTCTTTTGTTGTTTCATAAATTAACAATTTTGAATCAAATTGGATAAAATAAATAATGTCAAATAATATATTATCAACTGGAATGCACTTGAAATGATTTCTCATTACGATGACTAATGAATTTATAAATATAGTAAATATACATTTATAAATATTTATTTTTAAATATTTATTTACAAATATATTATTGACATTATTAATGAATATATAATCTTAAATACATTCATTTTAAAAATGAGTAAAATTGAATTATTAAAAATGAGCACACTTTAAAAATATTTAAAAAATTGATAACTTTTATTAATTAAATATAAATTATTAAAAAAAATATAGAAATATATTGAAGTATGTATGAATACATATTGAAAATAAAAAAACTTTGTAAATAAATAAATAAAAATAAATAATAGAAAATGAATAAATTCAAAAAAATATTAAAAATGAATAAATAATACCTAATTGTAATAATATTAAAAATAAATAAATAAAATTGAACAATTAAAAACATAATATATTAAATTCATCAAGTTATAATGAAATTCTAAAATATATTAAAATTTAAATAAATTACATAAATATTAGGTGTATGTATTTCTATATAAGATTTCATTAATTACATAAATATTTATATGTGTGCATAGTATATAAAAACGCATTAATTACATATATGTATGTGAAATAAATGTAAAACAAGTATTATATATGTTAAATTGAAAAATAAAACAACATTAAAAATGTATAAGATAATAAGATTTTTTAATTAATACATTTGTTCATTTTCTATATATTTATATTTAATATATACTATTTAATAATATTCATAATTAAATAATATATATATATATATATATATATATTAAATTTATTCATTTTTATTAATAATTGGTTCATTAATAATTTTTTTAATAATTCTGAAATTTATTCATTTTTAATTTTTTTGTTTAATTATTACAATTTATTCATTTTTAATTTTTTTAATTATTAAAATTTATTAATTTTATATATCTAAATTTAATATATAATACTTATTAATATTTATAATATATATATATATATATATGTATATTAAATTTGTCTATTTTTATCAACAATTTTTTAATTAATAAAATGTTAAATATTTTTCTTAAATTATTCATTTTTAATTTTTATTTGATTAATTATTTGATTTTATTCATTTTTCATATCTATATATTTAATATATACTATTTATTAATATTTATAATTTATATGTATGCATATTCAATTTATTTATTTTCATAAATAATTATTTAATTAGTAAAATTATTAATATTTTTTTATTTTTTATTTGTTTAATTATTTTATTTTATTTCGAACCTTTATAAGCACTAAAAAATGCTACCATTTATCAGTTCTAAAAATAAAGCACTGATAAAGGGTACCATTTATCAACGCTTTTTTTAGCATTGATAAACGGTCCCATTTATTAGTGCTTTTTTTATCGTTGATAAAGAACACCTTTATCAGTTCTTTTTTCTAGCACTATTAACAACCAACACTATTAATTGTTTGTTTTGTAGAAGTGATGGAAAATTTTCATCCTAAATTGAAATTTTATTGGAGAATTTCAGTGCAAAATTTCACTATGAATTTAAAATGAAATTATCTAGTGGAAAATACGCATTTAAAATTTCCAATGGAAATTTGAATGGAAATTTGTACAATAAGTTTTTAATGAAAATTTTTAGAAAATGTTTTTCATGTAAATTATCAATACAAATTTCCAGCGAAAATTTATATTTTTTACTTATGTTTTAAAAAAAATTCATTGTAATTTAAAGTGTAAATATAAACTAGAATTTTCCATTCAAAGTTTACTCATGAAATTTATAGTGAAAGTTTACACTGTAAATTCTCAGGGGAGGTTTTCACTAGAAATTTCCAAGGGAAGTATACACTGGAAATTTTCAATGGAGGATAGTATTGGAAATTTTTAGTGGAAGTTTTCATTGAAAATTTCCGTAGGAAATTTCTGATTAAAGTTTTCTATGAAAAACTATATTGTTTATTTATGTATTAATAAATTTGAAATAAAAATTTAAACATGAATTTATTTTATAGTTTTGATAATAAATTTTTTAGTTTAAATATAATAAAAATTAAGTTGAAATATGCACTCAAAATTTATGTAGAAATTTTACCTAAAATCTTTCAATGGAAATATTAACTCAAAGTTCCTAATGAAAATTTCCAATGCATTTTTTATTGAAAATTTACATTTTTATGTATGTATTAATATATTTTTACTAAAATTTTAAACATATATTTAATTTATAATTATGGTAATAAAATTTATAGTATAAAATCTCATTTCAAATGTCGAGTATATATTTCCATCAAAACTATAAATCTTCAATGTGAATTTTCATTGGAAAATTTAAATGTAATGATGTGAGTTTCCAGCATAAGTTTTCAATTAAAATTATATTTTATATTTATATTTACACACACACACACACTAATATATATATATATATATGTATGTATGTATGTATGTATCTATATAAACATGTGTTCAAATTTTGTACTGTAAATTTACAAAAAAAAAATTTAGTAGATATTTATATCGATGGGGATTTATAGTGTAAATATAAAAAACAAAATTCTAAAGAAAATATACATGGATATTTTCATATATATACTGGAAATTTGGACTACAATTTTTCACTAAAAGTTTATAATTTAATTATATATTTGTATTTGTATGTGTCTTTGTGTTTTTTTGTTTGCATTGAAAATTAATATCATACCTTGAAATTTTATTGGAAATATTTAGGGAAAATTTAAATTATGAATTTTAAATGGGAATATATAGTAAAAAATATACACTAAGAATTTCCACTGTAAATTTTAATGGAAATATAGTCTAAACATTTCATGTTGAAATTTGAGATAAATGTTTCTAGTGTAAATTATCATAGTAAATTTCCAATGAAAATGTACATTTTTTTTATTTTTTAGTTAATATATCTTCATTGTAATTTAAAATTTGAAGCATAAATTTCCATTCAAAGTTTGCACTATAATTTTTTGATGGAAATTTTCAATGGAAAACTTTAGAGATATTTTTCAATGGAAATTTCTAGAGGACATGTAGGAGAATTCACTTAAAAATCAAGTTTGGACTCTCATGTTGGGGGTCCCAACCTGAGATAATATTAATCCAAAATTGTTTCACTTGTTTTTTTGGGAGTGTCATGTTATATTCATGAAATTATTTTAGTATTTTATTGAATAATTTCATGTTTTGGGAGCACAATTTGATAAATACCAAAAAAAGAGGATCCAAATAAAGAAATGTTTTACTTAAAAAATTGGTTTAATACCCCAATAACTGGTAGTTTGATTGATGATAAATAAAAAAATACTAAATTAATGAAAAAATACAATAAATAAAAATATTTTAAAATATATTTGGACTTAAGGGTGACCTAGAATCCTTTAGTTATACAGGATGTTACTATTATCCCAGTTCTTGTATTTTCTTAGGCTAATGGATGGGATAAAGTTTATGTGGAATTATAAATCCAAGTAGTGATCAATTCCAGTCTTAATAGTAGTGATGACCTCAAGGTCTATAGTCCTATTATTAAGACAATTATGTCATCGATTGACTTTTTATCATGCTAAAAATTCTCTTTTTCTTAAAAGGGTTGTTAAGCGGGTCACCTACAACTTAACAGGATTTAGGATGGGTTTTTTGATCATGTCTGATTTAAGTATCTCCCTAATTATAATTTTTTTTAAAAATTAACTATTTAAGAACAATAAATGAATATTTTATTTATTTCCATACACAGAATCATATTTATTTTCTTATATATAATTCCCTGACTCCATCGAAGAGTTTATCACCCCAAAAATACCATACATATAATCTAATTATTGGGGTAGAATCCCGATATTTGAAAAAACATTTATTGCAAAATAATTTGTGAGAAATCCTATAAAACAATATAATATAGATCATACTATAGAAAAAATAAAATGAATCAACATACAAGATTTTTAGCATAGAAAATCCCTCCAATGTGATGGATTAAAAAACTATGGGGTAACTCTAAAAATATCCGATATGAATCGGATAATACAAAATCCAAGTAATTCTTGAACTTGAATTATAATGAGAGCATATAAAAAACTGTGTGAAAACCAAACCATGATAGGACTCATTTAACTCTCTAAAAATCATCTCAGAAATGAAATTCTATAAAATCCATCCATGACAAAACATCACCCTTCTATATATGAAATTCACTACCTTGGGGATCTTTATCTGAACATGTGTCTGCCTCACACTTTCATGTGACACCCAAATAATTTCTTTCCCTCTCATGATCTCTACATCATGATTTAACATAAATCGTCAATCAAGACACACCACCTGATCATGAAAATCAAAATTACTTTAGACACATGTACCCGATCAATAATCTCGTCATTATTTCTTCACACCCATTCCACGTCGATTCACCACACACACTATAAAAAACATGGCATATAATCCCATCATAGATCCACCATTAATGCCTCATTATCCATTGATATTGAGACATATGGGCTATCAAAAATGTAGAGGCACCTTTTCCCTTGATCTCAGTGAACTACATATTGATAAGCTCTCTATTTCTCTCTGTTGATTATCACCAGTTGCATCTCCTTTTAGAGCCTTCACAGATTCCTTTTTTAAATATAGATAAGAAATAAGCATCATATCTTAAATTTAAAAAACACGATATATCATCCATGATTAGAATACAATAATTATCTCATTAAAATAAATATAAAAGATATATCCCTCCAAGATAAACACATGAATCCTTATTTATCTGATAGAAAAAATATATCTAAGCTCAAAAAACTATCTTATCTTAAATTTGGAAACACCCATAGGCTAAATCCTATCACCAATACATATACCATCTCTTCTAAGTATCTCCTATGTTTTCCTTATATTCATTATGAATAGATGGAAAATCACATTCCATGATGAGTATTTAAGAATCCCCACTCTTTCCTCCTCTATAACAACATCATTTTCACCCCTGACATCACCGTGGTTGCTAATTCCACTCAGAAGACACATGGTGATGGATTCCCGAGACTTTGTAATATAAGGGTGAATCCTAAAAATGCTTTATTTTTCTTCCACTAAGGTAAAAACTCAGATCCATGATTTATCACAAGGAAAGACAGAGTTCCTGAGCGGGTTTTTGGATTGGTGCCCAAAAACAGATCAACTAATTGAATAGGGATGCACATTAATTTTTCATTGGATGTAGCAATTCCTAAAAAAACAGTTGTCCTACTACAACCATATCTCCAAGTTCTACATCAAGCACTGTTAGTGAGAGTGATCAATGAAAATATTATACAGTGAAAGGGAAATAACTTCTAAGAGTGAAATATGGAGAATAATCATATGATGGTTGTAGAAAATTTTCCTTTATTCTTCACCTCCACCCATCATAGATCATCATGGAATACATCATTATGATGACTCTCTATTTTTTGGCATTTTTTAAGCTTTATTTTGTTGAAATTTATGTAGAGTTGTAGATGAACTTGTAGAGTCTTAAAAGACATATTTTTTGGTTTTATTGTTTTTATAGTAAACAATTTCTATTTCTATTTTTTATAAATTCATTAATAACTAATCCAAAATAATATTTTTTTTCTATCATACATTTATATTTATTTTTGAAACAAATTTATTACAATTATTTTATGTTTCTTTAAAAAAATTATCTCACCAATGAAATAAAATCAATTTCATAAATATATAAATTTAATTAGTTTTTAAATATATTATTATAAATTAAATTTATTTCAATATCCATAACAATATAATTTTTTCCCATGGTAAATAATTGAATTTATTTATGAAAATTAGAGAACTATAAATTTTTTTTGAGAGAAGTAATTTTTTAATTAGGTAATTTGAAAATGATTTTACATTAGATTATAAACATATAAATTTATCATAAAATTAGAATTCACCATTTGTAAAAAATATTATAAAAAATTAAATCATGATATAAGAAAATAATTTTACTAATACCTATAAATATTTCTATGTTTAGTCACAAAAAAATTAAATTTCAAAATAAAAAAATTAACATACATGAATTTATTTAAAACATATGAAATATAATTTTATAATATAATAAATATAATTTATATATATAATGTAAATGTAACCAAAATTATTCATATTTAAATTTCATTAATAATATAAAAATATATTTTATCATACAAAATGATTGAGACACAATTCATCAATTATTTTTAAAAATATTTCTTAAACAATTACTATTAGAAATATGCACAAAAGAATAAAATATAGTGTCGTAAGAGTTATCTTGTCATGGTTTGTGTTGAGTCATGGTTCATGACACATGTTTTAGTATTCATTAAACCAAATTTTCAGTTATAATTATCATGATTATTTGGTGTCTAAAACATCATATGATGATGTGGGGATTTATTGAATTTTAAGAAGAGTTTTAAGAAGCCACTTAATTAATGAGGCAGATACTATAAGCCTTACATTGGGGGGAATAATAAAAAATGAGGGATTTGCAGTGGAAAGTTTTTTTATATGAGTTTTTTTTTAAATTGTAACTACATGGTTTAGTGGCAGTTACATAAACCTCCAAGTATTTCATGGCCAACGATCATTTAGTGGCAGTTTTCCTTTTTTAGCAGTTGTTTTTATATGTTTCATTTTTGGGTACTTAGTAGATTTTTTTAATTCATTTGGTAGTGGTTTATTTTAAATATAATATAAATAATAATAATAATGACAATAAACTGCCACTATGTACTTTATAAGTGGTTAAGTTTAGCAGTGGTTATCAGAAACCACAACTAACTTGATTTTATTGTACATATTTAGTGGTTGTTTTTAACAACCAAGGCTAAATATATTGATTTTTTTTTTAAAATATATATTTAATAAAAAATAATATATATATATATATAACTTTATCACACTATAAACTAAACCATATATGCACAATAAACTCATCATACATACACAACAATACATCTACAGTCACATATATACAACCTCAATCAACCCATAGCCTCAGGAATCAATATATAAATATATAATAAGTCAAATAACTTCTATTGACCCATGAAATATATATTCACATCCCATGACATCCCCTTAATCCATCTACCTCCACATCATGTCATTCATTGGAACCGACCACATCCTGTCCTCAACTTGAACAAAAAAGAAGATAGAAATTAGAGGTGAACTTAATAACTCATAATTATAGTATAATCATTGATAATATTTAACTATACAATATAAAATAAGAACTATCATGACTTCCTTATGAATAATTTCATGGATTAGAATGGTCAACCTTTTTCCTACTAACAAAATCCGCCACCTACGATAAAAACCATAAAATTTAAGAAAAGAAATGCAACATAGAATAGACACAGAATATATTTAGAAGGTTGAACATATTTTTTTTAATAAAATAGAACAAATTATAATATAAATAAAATAATATATATTGCATACAAATTTGAAAAACATAAACATACTTATTTATGATATGATTCAACACTTGGAACTAAAAATGGTTAAGTATATAACAGTCCAATAAATTTTAAAACCGATGTATGGTGTGTTTGAAATTAATTAATAATTTTTTTAAATACATTCATATAGAATCATGTCTAATATTAAAAAAATAATTCAACAGTGGTTTTACCATGATTTTACTTCAAACTAATGTCATTTTCTATAGTTTTGACCGTTAGAAGAATGTTTAAGTGGTTCAAAAAACTAAAAACGAGATTATGGGAACCCTAGGAAAATCGTAACTCGAATTGACATGTTTTCAGTTCCTAAATTTCATAAATCATTCTATGGTAATATTAATAATATTTCAAAGACATCTAATTTCATTTTTTTTTTGGTTTTGACCCTTCAAAATATGTTTTTAAAGACTTCAGTATCTTTTAAAACTATTTATTGAGCCATTCTGAACACACTGCATGTAGGATGGATGTTTTATAAACACATAATCATAATAAATAATTAAATTACTATTTTCCATGATTTAAAATTAATTTTAGGTCATTTTAAATGTTTTTGACTGTTACATTCATATTTTTGTGTTTTAAAATACTAAAAATATGTTTACTAGAATCCTAAGAATACTGTAACTCAGATTGAGGTGATTTAGGTTCCTACATTTCAAAAATAAATCCATGGTCATTTTCATATGATTCCATGACCATTCGACATTGTTTTCTTGGGTTTTAACTCCTACCACATGTTTTTAAAGACTTTGGTATATTTGAAAATAGATTATTAAGTCATTCCGAGTACACCACATGTTGTATTGATTCATTTTATACATGTACAAATAAATTTTAATTCAACAGTGGTTGTACCATGATTATACATAAATCTAAGGTATTTTTCTATATTTTTGACTATTACATGCACATTTTAGTGTTTTAAAATACCGAAAATACTTTTATGGGCATCCAAGGAAAACTGTAACTCGCAATGACATGTCTTCAATTCCTAAATTTCAAAAATAAAAATACATTTATTTTCCTATGATTTCACATCCATCTACATCATTTTCTTGGTATCAATCCCCTAACACACGTTTTTAAGGACTTTGATATCTTTTAAAACTTTTTATTGAGTCATTCTGAGAACACCACATTTCAGATGGATGTATTATCTATTAATACGCATAAAAAATAATTATATGGTGGTTTTACCATGATTTCATGTCAATATGCAGTTTTTTTCTATGGTTTTTACCATTACATGCTTGATTTAGTGTTTTAAAACACTAAAAACGTGTTTAAAGACATTCTGAGAAAACTGAAACTCAAATTGACATGTTATTGGTTCATACAATTGAAAAATAAATATATAGAAGTTTTCCTATGATATAAAAATTATTTTACATCTTTTTCTTTGTTTTGACCTTCTGACACACATTTTTAAAGAGTTTGGTATGTATTAAAATGGTTTATTAAGTCTTTCCAAAGACATCGCACGTCAGATGGACATTTCTTCTATGCATGCACATAAAAAATAATTCAGTGATGGGTTTCCAATGATTTCACATCAGTCTAAGGTTTTTTATATGGTTTCGATCATTACATGCATGCTTTTGGTTTTTTTAAACACTAAAATCATGTTTGTGGGAATCTTAGGAAAACCATAACTTAGATTGACATGCCATCAGTTCCTAAATTTTAAAAATTAATCTATAGTCATTTTACTAATATTTTTTGGTCATATAATTCCATTTTCTTGTTTTTTATCCCTTGACACATATTTTTAAATAATCTAGTATATTTTAATACTATTTATTGTGTCATTTTGAGTACACCACACATCAGATGGATGCGTTTTCTATGAATAAACATCAAAAATAATTCAACGGTTTTTTTCCCATGATTTTATGTCAACTTGAGGTCATTTTCTATGGTTTGGACTATTACACACACATTTTAGTGTTTTAAAACAATAAAAAATGTTTATGATAATCCCAAACAAATGTTAACATATTATTTTAAAACCTTTGGAAAATGATCCATAATTCATTTTTAATGTATAGGAATATGCCTCATTTCAATCTGACACATGATGTGGTCTATATGACTCTATGTGCATGTTTTCAATAGAAAAGATTCATTTTAGTATAAAAAACCTATCACATTTTCAAATCTAAGAAAATGAGCTTGTATTGTTTTAAAACTTTAGAAAAATGATTTGTAATTCATTAGTTATGTGTAGGAATCAACCTCATGTCAATTAGACACATTAATTGGGTGATATGACTCAAATTGTTTGTAAATATATGTTCCATTTTACTTTAAAACTCCCATAACATTTCCAAAATGAAGAAAATAATCTCAAATTATTTTCAAACATTTTAAAAACTATCCATAATTCATTTTTGATGTGTAGGAATCAACCGTAAATAAATCTGACATACCATGTTGTTGGTATGACTTGAAGTATGTGTTTTTAATAAAAAAGGATCATTTTAGTTTAAAACATTTTTCACATTTTCAAAACTGAGAAAATAATTTTATATTGTTTTCAAACATTAGGAAAATGATCCATAATTCATTTGTGATGTGTAGGAATCGAATGAACATCAATCAAATAGACAAAGTGGGTGATATGAATCAATGTACATGTATTAAATATAAGTGACATTTTATATTAAAACACATTTCAAATATACAAAACCATGAAAATCAGCTCATATTATTTTAAAACTTCAAGAAATTTATCCATAATTTATTTTTGATGTGTAAGAATTGATGACACATCATTTTGACACACGATGTGGTCGGTGTGACTCAAAGTGCATGTCCTAAATATAGAAGTGTCATTTTAGATTAAAAAGTACATCACATTGTCAAAACAAAGAAAATATGATCATATTTTTTTCTTGTATTTTTGAAAGTGATCCATAATTTATTTTTTATATATAGGAATTAAATGAATGTTAAATTGACACATAAAGTTGGAATTATGGATCAAAGTGCGTGTTTTCAATGTAAGTGCCATTTTACCTTAAAACATGTGTCACATAGCTAAAACCATGAAAAAGATAGCATTTTGTTTTCAAAGTTTAGAAAAATGATCCATAAATCCTTTTTGATCTATAAGAATTGAGAAAACATCAATCCGACACATGATATGTCTATTATGACTCGAAGTTCTTGTTTTCAATATTAAAATTATGTTTTAGTTTAAAAAGTATCCAAATTATCAAAACTAAAAAAAGATTGGATTATTTTCATACATTATGAAAATGATCCATAATTCATTTGTGATATGTAAGAACCGATTGAATTTCAGTCAGACACATGAAATTGGTGGTACTAATCAAAGTGAATGTTTTCAATATAAGATCCATTTTACTTTAAAATACCTATCACATAGCCAAAAACAATAAAATGAGTTTATATTGTTTTGTAAAATTAGGAAAATGATCCATAATTAATTTTTTATTTGTAGGAATTGAATGCACGTCAATGTGACATATGATGTTTTTGGTATGACTCGAAGTCTTTGTTTTCAATATAATAGTGTCATTTTAGTTTTATTCATGGAAGTTTTATGTGTTATTAATAAATGTGTAAATGATATATGAAGTTTATAATTTAACTCGGCATGATGATCTATAAGGGTGGATATTTCCTTAGGGATAATTCCCATCATCCTCTGAAATATAGAAACTAAATAATTTTCCATTATCGACCACCACTGATCCTATTTTTTCTTATAATAGTCATGCTCTTGAAATTTTTCTTCCAACCTTGAAATTTATCGATATGATTTCAAATTACAAGCATTGATCGAACCCCAACTAGGTGTAGAAGTAAATAATTATTATTCCCTACCAAAGACATATGATGGATGAGGACCAAAACCCATCCTTCATACACACCTATGAAACTGCATCATTCTTGGATACCGACGATGATTGTAAGGGTTCATATCCCAAGATTCATAAATTTTAACCTGTTAATAAAAAATTATTAACACTAATTTTTTAAATTATCCACACATCATAATATTATATAATTAATAATTTTTTCATTTCTAATTATTTCATTACTATATAACATAATAATGAGAAATAAATTATAAAAAAAAAACATAAAACCCAATCAGTTGGGGACAACTAAATGGATAAAATGGTGATAACATATCTAATTAATATCTTTTAATCCATTTAGTCATCCCCATTTAATTGGTTTTATGTCTTACTTGTTTTTATAAAAGATTTTTCATTACTATGTTTTTTAGTAATGAAATAACATTAAATAGTAATGAAAAAAACATACTCCAAAATATCTAGTAGATTCATTCAAAAAAATGTCATCAGGTTTACCCTATCCGACTATTAGAGTGACCTAAAACATTATCCTTTATAAAAATAAATATATATAAGTTAGAAAAAAATCATGACTTATAATAAAATAATATAAATAATAATGGATTAAATAAATCCAAGAATTTCCTTTTTCCAAAAAAACACGGAGACCCATCAATTTAAGGAATGAATTGTTTCTCACGATTCATTGTACTTTTTTATGTAATTCCTAAAAAAATAGAAACATTAATAAAAATTATAATTTTTTTGTTCTTATGATATTAAGTTACTATAAAATAAAAAATCACCTCATGCAATGCACCTCTTTTAATATTGACAAACTTCTTGTACTGCTTATGGGAAACTCCTTCAGACACTTTCTCATACATTTTTCATGATTATAGAGATGTGTCAATAAATTCATTCCAAAATCTCCATTTTAAATCTATATATTTATTGCCCAAAATTTTTAGAGTCCATGGTCACGAAATGGAGTCAGGGACATCAAAATGAAAAACCATATAGAAGTAAAAACCACAACACTTTATATCTATATTAATAATTTTAATCATGTATTTTAAATTAATTATCAATGAATATTAAATTAATATTACCATTACTTAGTTATCAAATAACTCATTTTTCCAAGTTGTGGGAATACACCTCAAATATTTATAATTAATAGAAAAGATCACCATCTCGCAAAAAATCCACCCTAGAATCTGTCCATAGATTATAGCAGCGTCACCTATAGGAACCCCAAAATCATCAAACGGAATGATAATCTTTAAGTATTTTAGGTCCCATACAACTATCGTGTTAATATTTATATCACTTATATTATTATCTTTATATATTTGAAAATTTCATTAAACAATTAATAAAATATATAGTTTTCTGTAATATAACATACATACCAGTAATGGTAACTCACAAATATCCCCTTGATAGAGGGGTGACCAACTAATCCATCACTGGAGGTGAATTGGATGGTGGGATGCCAAAAACATATGGGGAAACTACCAAATTTCTAGAAGTCTTTGGTACAACAGAATCACTTAGATCCACTAAAGGTGATGGTAGTTTTGGTGTGCTCCGAGATATTGATCAGCAAGGATATATAATTTTTTTCTTAGCATTAATATAATTTAAATACATTAAAATATATTAGATTTTTAAAAAATGTATAAGTAATAAGTTTTTACAAAAATTAAAAAAATATAATAATGTATATATGTACGAAACAAATACAAATGAGAAATTTCAATATATTTTCATCACCAATTTATACATTAAATTATCTTTATCTTTATTGTCTTCATTATTATAAACCTCCATTGCGATGAGTAATTCATTTTAACCCTCTCTTGTAAGTTCTATTATTTCAATATTTTCAAGAAAACAACTATTCAGTGTTTTATGTTTGATGAGGTTCACTGTCACAAAGTACTAATTGGTCTTCATCACCCATATCATACAAGTCATCCTACTTTAAGTTTCAAACAACACACTAAACTTCATTTGTTTTATCATCCACATAATAAACCATCTTCTCTTGTGAATCCAAGATAAATGGATCATGCTATGCAATATCACTGGTATGAATTAAGAAAGAGAAGTTGACTAAAGTAAAATGTAATGAATCTTTAATTATAGCCCTATAAATGTTGACCCTCTTTTAAAAGAATAGGACAACTGAAAATTGACCATTATAGTTTAATTCAATTATATCAATCAGATTTACACAGTATCCCATCTCTTCATGTGTAAATTCACAAATATTTTGAATAATTTTAAGGAATTTTTTTTGAATAGTCTATATTGGACTTTGGGTATTACTATTGAATTTTAGAGATTAAGAGTTGTATTTCTTTTTATAAAGGATTATTATTTATGGGGATTATCTGATCCTGTACTAAACATTTTGGTTTTGGTTATTGTATAAAGATAGGGGAAATATATTGTTCATCTTTTATGGATTATGTGATTCTATAGAAGTTGATTTTAGCACTTTAGGTGTGACCAAGTCATCTTGAATACTCATCTTTTGGAGAAAAGATGAGTTTGTGGTAGATATTTATTAAAGGATGAAAATCTACTTGACAAGTAAGTATGTTTCCTTATGATATTAGTCAATATCATAAATAATTTCCTCAAATTTATGAAAAAGACCTAATTTTTTTTTCTGTTTACTTTTCCTACTATGAAATCAAAGACCGTTTAACCCATCACATGTTTATGGTTTTTTGGTTCTTAAATTTATCCTAATAATGTTTTCTATCACTCTCCATCAGAAAAACATGGTTAGTTTCTCTTCCATATCCATGTTTTCCTACATGGAATCCTATTATGTGTTATCTCAAGTAACATTTTTTACTTATTTTTTATTATTTTAAAGTGGAAGTTTTATTGAATCTTTTTCTGATGTGATATTTTCAATGAATTTTCTGAGCCCGATTTTAAAATTGCGAGGATACAATTTCCAAAAGGGGAGAATAATGTAACATCCAAGGTATTTATAGAATAATAAATTTTTATATCTATTAATATTTTTGAATTTAATATTAATTTTCGTTTAAAGGTGACAATATGTACGATAGTGTACCTGACACACAACTATGGGTTTCTCTGAAATCTTACGTTGCACACAACACTCAGTTATACCAAAAAATAATACAACAATAATATTATTATTTTAAATGGTAGTTAACATTGTTTTATTAGGGGAATGAACATAACTAACTATATTATGATTTTAAATATTTTTTTAAATTTTTATACATATATCTAATGAATTTTACAGTATTAAAATTAGAATGAATCCAATTTTAAGCATAAAATACTCTAATATTTTTAAATGGTCATTTTAACACCTTTTGTTGGAGAAACCTTTTTTAAAAATATTTTTTTTCACTTTTATATGTTCTATTTGATAAAATAATTTTTTTTGAATAGGTACATCAAAATTTACTTTTGGTATTTTTCTGATAAAATTAATTTTTTAAAGAATAGCGAAAATACTGGAATTTAATTCAAAACTGCCTTTTCATATAATTTATTTATATAGTTAGATTGAAATTTTAATTGGGTTTAAAGTGTAATTGGATTATGTTTTTATAATTTAATCCAATTATGGTAATTGGAAGTAATTTCAAATTTTAATTGGACATAAACACATATTAATCTTTTGATAGTTTTTACTTCTTAAAAACCCGTTTTCTGGTTTTGACAATGAGAATTATTTTTAAATTAATTTCTTCCAATTATGTGTTATGAATTTGGAAAAGTGGATTCAAAATTTGGAATCAAAATTTACATATTATTCAAATAGGTACCTTTTACTTTTGGATATTATGAATAGTAACTTCACTAATTATTTTTATTTACCATGGTTAAAGGGTATATCAGGTAAACAAGGGTAAAAAATAATATTATAATAATATAAAACTACCCTAACACTTGTCATAATCCTATTGTATGAGATATTTTATACAATTATCATCATTAGTATAAAAATTTTGCATTTTGGAGCCACTTGGGTGTGAAAATGATATTTCATAATATTTAATTTAAAGAAAAGGGAAATATAACATAAACTTGTATCTTTTAATAAAAAAAAATTAATATTGGGTTATATAACTGATATATTTAACTATAAATAGTCATTAGAAAGCTAAAAATATTTCCTATATCATTATATTTTATTTATAATATTTATAAATTAAATAAATAAATATATTTGTGACATAGTGATGATGCAGTGATTACCTTATAAATGAAAGATTCAAATAAATGATATTATAAATATTAAAATAAATGTAATTTGAACATTTTGATTCCATAAATGAATTTTTTGGATAAAATTAACATGTTAGGGATGAGTTAATTACTTTGGTTCGAAGTAATAATGTTCTTATGACTTTAACATAAATTAATTACTAAATAGTGTCAAAATTGACATAAACGTGTTTTTAAAACAAATACTATTTTATTAAATGATATAATATTAATAAAATCTAAATTCGTCCAAATGACTTATATAATGTTAAAAATTTCATTAACGATCCACTTTTGTTTCTATTGGCATTTTATAGTAACTATAGTGACCATATATTATGAAAATACAAGAAGACATGGTAAGAGTTAATGTTTTTAACTAAGGGTTAAAGCTAAAAGATAAGGTTACTTTTGTGACCTAAAAATGTATAAAACCTATTGGTTTTGATGTTTTAGACCTATAATCATCTTATAATCGAAATTAATCACTTTTGAGACATAATAAACCTACAATCAATTTATAATAAATTTATATTTAAAGACTTTCCTAAAGTGCCCCTCACCTCTCCTATAAAAGGGAACTTCTACTTCTCTTTTATTCACACCTACAAATCCATTTTTATCAGCCAAAAACTTTCAAAATATACTAAAAAATTCTCTAAATTACTTATATAGGCAACCCTTATGAAAGAAAAGTAACTTAAGTAGTCATTTTATGCAAATAAAAAGGGAACACCCGAAGAAGAGGTAATCATTTTATCCCTTCTTTCAAAGTTCTTTTAATATTCCATTTCATATTCCTATGTTGTTACCATAATAAAATAATAACTACAGCATAAAATATATTCTTATATTTTTTATGATTATGGGAAAACCATATTCCTCCTTTTACTGACCCTACAAATAACAATATCACCATGTGTGCGTACGTACGACTTACCGTCTCCACGCTGTGGTGTTATTTTTTATTCAACAAGACATAATTTTGATGTTTATAATGATGTTTATAATTAATTTAAATAATTAATATAACATGATAATTATTTTATATAATTAAAATACCATCTTATTCGATACCATTTAACCATTAAGTGAATGATATCGTCACTCGTGCGTACGTACGACCTACCATCTCCACGATGCGATGCGATTCATTCTACATGATCTTCATTAAACCACGATTATATAAATGAATGGAATGAATAAATATGATATATATTATATTTATATTTACTATTTTCTTATGTAATTTTTATTTACAACATAACTTTATGCTTTCTATAATGGGTAAATATAATAATTTCATTTTCGGAAGTGTGGACTTCCGCCCCCTCAAAGTGATATGACTCGTTTATGCCATACATGGAACATATAATGAATGGTGTTAATGAACTTTTTTAAAATATATAACATTTATATTATACTAGAATTATAATATACCTATTTATTATTTAGTTTTCATTCCATTAATATGAAAAATAAATGAATGTAGTGTTCATGCGTACGTACGACCTACCGTCTTCATGAACGGTGCATTTCATTTATTATCTCCAAATGTTATGGACCATTATAAATAAGTATAATATATATATATATATATATTTGATATTTAAATCATGAATAATATTATATATTTGATGTAATTTTGACCACATGGATAATTTACATCAAATAAGTTCATTTTCGACTCAAGTACCGAATATCGACAAAACAACCAATATGAGCTTAAATAATTATGTAATTTTTATAACATGGTAATGAGTGATATAAAAGGAATAATAAACTTGAAAGAGGTTCTAAATAAATTATAAATTAACATATGTTTATTATTTAGGAATATACATAACGAACAAGACAAGTCAGATTCGAGGTAAGGGACTTCGTCTCAATCTCATTTCATTGAAGCATATTTTGATTTATATAAGACCTTATTTTATATAGTGTATAATTATACCCTTTTTCTTTTAATTTAATTAAATGTTTTTCAAAAGGATTTTTTTTACATGAATCATTTTACTAAATGACAAAACAAATGTTTCTTTTTAACGTACGTGGTAACAACGACCTTTCCGCTCCTGTGAGCATTATTTGATATCTAGATTCTTTTACAAGCCATAATGTTTTTAAAAAGAAAATTAAATACCATATTCCTTTTTTTATATTTTTTTTTGAAAATTATTTTGAGAATGTATGAATTATATCAATATCTTGAAATGTTTTCTTATTATTGCAATGTGGAAATGTTATTTTTTCCTTTATGCTTGTTCATGTGTTATGATTATGTTATGGTTCTTGGGAATTGCTTATGTATAAAGGTAATTCCATGATAAACCAAGGGAAGGTGAGCCCATGATATCTCTCCAATGAATTGGGTAACATGATGGAGGTAAACATTAAGGTTTCTCATACTATATTAAGGGAATATACTGTGATGGATATTCCAAACGTAACCATGAAGGTTACTCCCTATGTAGCTGTGAAATCTAAAATGTAAGTATGTTATGGATTTCAAAAGTTACATTTATGATTTATGATTTCTATTAGTTATTCATAAATATTATTATTTCATGAGTTATGTTAAATAGCTTATGTTTTATGAGTGAAAAGTATGATTTCATTGATTTGTTTGTATTCATGGACTAATGTTTTCTTTCCTTATTTTATAACCCTTACTGATATTTTTATGATCTTCCCAAGTTTTGAAATTTTTTTCATAGGAATTAAAAAATAATATAGTCAAGTATGGGATAAAGGAAAATTTATTCTGTTAAAAAATGAAATGATACTATGCTTCTTTTTTAATAGATTTTGTTTTATTAAAAAAATGGATAGTGAGTAGAAGTGTCTACTTGTAATATTTAAGTTGTTATGTATTAGTTATAACCTAATTATATAAATATATAGGCATAAAAAGATCCTATATGTGATTAAAAGTACAATTATCGACTTAACTCAAGATTATGTAACGTTTAAGGCTGGGGCCTTACACTAAGTGCCAGGTGAAAAAATAAGAAACATATTAAAATATTTTACAAAATGATTTGATAAAATTGAATTCATCAATGAAAATAAAAAAATATTTGTATACCTATAAATTGGACACATCCATTTATAGTGTACCAGTCTACCAAGTTTAGCTTCTTCAACCAAATGAACAATCAAAAGAATCATGATTGTGAAGAGTTAAGGGGGATATAACATCCCTAAATTTAAAAGATTCAAAAAATATCTCTGTTGTTGTTTTTTCAAGATTGGTTGGATTTAGAGTTTTTCCACAAAGATCTATGAAAAGGTTGTATAAATAATGTATAAATATAGTTACATTTTCAGGTTACACATTATACAATTCTAATAGAAAAAATGCTCTATCAGAATATGTTATTCATGACTTTTCAATCCATGCAACATTTAATGTTTTAATTCAAAACTATTGGAAATGTTACTTGAATATCCTTATGGAAATTTTAAATTCTTTATTTTTTGAAAGAATAAATATTTCTCAAGATTATTCAGTGTAAAAATATTCATAATATACTTTCCATTCCCAATTTACCACAAAAAAACTTTATATTAATTAATTCCAAATCCTTACAAGAATTAAAGTGATCCTTTGATTTACCCTTATAATTAAGAAATGAATTTTTTTAATTTTCATATATGTTCTTATCAATACACATTATGTCAATATATTGTACCTCATACCTATTCCCCCTTCTTTTAACTGATTGCATTTTAAAAATTCTACATTGACATTCATTAATTGTCACTTTATTCCTAAACCACATAACACCTTTTGTGGATTTATAAATTAAATATATCTATTGAATTGTTTCTTTTTAAACTTGAATTTATGAGATGCATTGAGAAATAGATGATGAATCATGAAACACCATTTCATACTATAAGGTAATAATGGAAGTTTAAATCAAATTACAAAACTGGAAAATCCAAAATAGTATGAGTGTTCCAACTAGATAAGTTTCCTAGTATTATAAAGTCAATAATTATACACATTAAATAAGCATTAATTTTGAATAGTTTTCTCATTAAAATACAATATGTTTCAATTCCATAATATAATAATTCTAGAAATTATTTTATTAGAGGTTGAAGGTATACATCAATTTCATTTCTAGAAATTTGATTTCTTGAAATCATTATCAAAATAATGAATTAAATCATCTTCATACACATCAATGGAGGTCTATTTTAGGGGATCAAAAAAAACTATAAATATGCTATAAATAGTACTTAAAGTACAAAAGGGGTAAAAATATCAGAATCCAATACCAAATGTAAAATCCTAGCATTTGAAGAAAATTTTGGATTTAATGAATAAAAAACCTTTGAAGATGTTGAATATTTTATATTTCTTATTAATATATTATTGTTACTATCCTTAGAATTCCACTTCATGTTATATGTAGTCTTAGATGATGTGAATAATCTTTGTAAGAATGGTTTTAGGGTAAAGTATTGCAATACATTTTCTAGATTTTTATTCTTATCATTTATCCTATTCTTGAATAGATTTGTAATAACTCTATTGCTCATTGAATTCCATAAGCTTATATGAAATCTTATGCATTATTCATCATCCTAAACTTCTCCCTAATAAATCATGCAATCATTTGGGAATTCATGTATCTTTGTATAATAAATTCCATGTTTGTTGATGATTTTCATCATCTCATAGAATTATATAGGGAAATTAGCTTCACTAAATGAAACATAATGACACTTTAAAATAATTTACATGTATTTTTTAGTAATTTTATAGTGACACATGACATGATACAAAAAAATTAGAAACTAAAACTTTTAATTCTTCACACACCCTTCATAAAATTCTTATTTTTCATCTTTAACTAATTCATAAAACTCATTTGTTTGTTCAATGATATTATAAGAAATATTATTCTACTTAGGATCAACTAAAGGTTCTATTGATCTATTAAAATATAGAAATTATATCCTATAAATCCAAATAATTAATTTATCAAGTTCTAAATTTAATTCTCCTCTAGTGGTAAACTTTGTGTTTTTTTGAAAGGATATTAATTATTTTTAATTTAAATAAAATTCAATTCCCTATTCCAAATAAAACATACATATTGAGTAGTAAACCGTTTCAATGTCAAGTTCTCATATTCTTTGTTCCTATTCAATCATCACATCAATTTACAATTAGGATATAGACATTTTATTATACCATCCACTGATCATTTTTCCATTTCATAAAAAAAAATTATTCCAATCACCTAACATATCGAAACATGTTTCAAGGTAAATTGATCTAACTTATATCCATATGTATTGTGTTGGGACTCTTCTCCCAGTAAATTCATATATAATGATATAAATTTTTAATAAAAAAATTACAATATATTGTTAAAATAATCCAATCTCATCACTGAACATGGTAGGGTCTTTAATTGAAAAAACAAAAATTCAACATGAAAATGATTCAATTTGACATAAAAAATTTAAACAATAAAATGAATAAATATTACCTCTCACAATAATAGGGTTGGATTTCATGGAATAAGGTCACTGAGGAATGAAGAGGGAAAAATAGCATGGAGGTTAGGGATAAAAATACTACAATTTATAGAATTAGGGGAAATTAAGGAGGAAGGTATGAATATAGGGTAGTGGTGAAGGGGATTGGGATTGACAACCATTGGTGGTTGTGGTCATGGGGAAATAGGGATGGGGGGAAACCATCTATTGACATGAACTATTAGGGGGCATCACCATGTTAGGTATCAACAGAGTGGGGGTTTAAGGGTTGGTGTGGGTCAGTGGTTTCTATTGAGGGAGGGGGTTTTGCAATCTGCAGTCAGCAGTTTTCGATGAGGGTGGGGGGAGGGGGGGGGGAGTTGGTGGGTCTTGGGAGATATTGAGGGAGGGGGGTTGGTGGCCAATGGTCAGTGGTCGGTGTTGAGGGAGGGGTACTTGGGGGGTGGGAAATAGGTATGAGGGGGTTAGGGATGAGGAGGGGGAGATTAGTGTTGATAAGAGGTGGAGGGGTTAATTAGGGGTTTTAATGGTTTAGTGGTGGTTTTTTTAAAAACCACCCATAAATATAACAAATTTAAATGGTTTCATGAAACGAATGTTAAATTTATATAATATTTAGGAAAATTTAATTATAAAAAGTTATATAAAACACCACTAATAATTCACTACTAACGACTTATTTTTTGTTGTGTGGAAATCCAAATGATGTTCATTTTAGGACATTAAATGTTAGACTCCAGCATAATCCTTTATTCATTGAAGAATATCTATATAATGGATTTCATGGACCACATTTAAGTACATTAGATATTATACATGAATCCAATGTCGTCCCTAATATTTTCTCTGCATTCAATGTAATAGAGGAGGTTCAAACAAACCATTGATGGAGAATTGTTTCTATTGAAGATTTTGATGATGAATGTTCCCTATATATACCATTAGAGAAAGGATCCCAATGGTTAATGTTGAGGTAACTTGATCCTACTCACTGTTGGAGTATATCTAAAATTGATTGATAGTTGAAATTTGTTTCAATGTTTTTAATTTCATCCTTTTGATTTCTCGCTTGGTAAATCCTACATACCAATTTCACAATTCATTTCACTTCTTTTGGGAATTGTAATGTCCCACAAAACCCATTAGTTGTATCAATGAAAAGTTTAATGATTTAACTAACTCTTGGGAACCTAAAATAATGAATGTGTGACAAAGTGAAGCTATCCACTAGGGTGTTTGATTATTAACACAAGGATTTATACAAAAAATGGTTTGGAGATATTGAGTTCTCTAATAGGTTTATATAGATGAATTCATATTAAGGATGTAATCCCACCCTTTTGTGGTGTTAAATTAATTACTTATGAATAATTGATAATATCAAGATCAAAAAATTATAAATATCTTGACATTTTTATAAAACCATGGACATGGTTATAAAAATACATCATGTTCTATGAAATTAATATTTTTATGAGGTAAAAAACATAATGTAACAAATGTTAGTTTGTCATCGTGTATGTATGACCATAAAAAAATTTATTGTGTTTTTAATTATATCTTGGTTGATTGGGTAGTGAAACCACATTTCAGTTTGATATGCATGGTGCATGAGATGAGGTATTTGTAGAGAATCATTTAAATGAACAAGGGTTCTAAAGATTTTTGTTTGAGACAAAATGGTCAGTACATTTAATTATGGTTTATTAGCATTATAGAATGTAATTATTATATCATGAACATTGGTTATTATGAAATACTAAGGGGATGAGTATTTGGGCGTGATTTATAAGGTATTGGGAAGGTGCCTTGATAATAGTGGGTTTGACCCAAATGAGATTAAAAATCACTAGCATGGTTAGTGTGTGGCTCATAGTGTGTTCAAATTTGAGAGTTTCATGATGGTGAGTTGGATTAGACCAGGTTTTATGACATTTGTTCATTAAAAAAACTGAGAGGTGGTGTCATGAAGAATTATACTATTAAAGAGCCTATATATAGGATTGTGTGAATGGTCTTTCTGGATCAAATGAGTGGGGATCATGAATTCCATTGTTTAGTTGATAGAGGATATCAGAAAGGATTGCAGTCATAGAGAATGAATAAAATAATTTTTTAATGGGAAGAACCCTATTTTTTTTTGATTTTGACCCTTATTCGAGTGAAATAGGGTTTGTGTTGGGTGTGACGTGATTAGTGAACTATAACATGAAGTTGTTAAATATATGCATGGATTTTGGGTGAATAGTGGATGAGTTATGACTGGTAAAATGAAATAACCAGATATGGATGTTAAGTTAGTGTGTTTGGTAACTAACTAGGGTGGTACCCTTGGATAAGGTTCTATAGAATGATCAAGTGTGTATTTATATAGGTGGGCTGGTATGGTTATTGAGTCTATTGAATTTTAATGATCTTGGACTGCACAATGTCATGTAAAATGTGACATAACCTTGTGTTATAGATATAATCTCAGAAGTGGGACTATAGATTCTAATGAGAGTGATAAATAGGTGCTTGAGTGGGGAATTGAGTAGTTGATTGACTCATTTATACTGGTGATTTTAGATGAAGGTTTAAGGAATTATAAAAATTAAAAAAATTTAAATTACACTATGATTAGGGAATTGTCTCATAGTTAGTGAAACTAATTAGTACTATAATACATTGGCCATTAGGTTTTGAGTTTTATTTTATGTGGTGGGGTATTGGCTAGAATGTGTTATTCTTAATTGAGAATGATGAAATAGATAAGAATCAATTAACGTGAGTGATGAAAAGTGTTTATTATGTGCCAAAGGTGTAGGTATATGGTATTGAAGCATTTAACTTATTGGGTTTGTTATTGGCATAATCATTCCATTAGAAGATTGTGAGTTAGTACATGCATATGATATCGGTGAATAATGTGATTCATTGGAAATAAATACAATAAATTCTTGGTGAAAATAGTGTTATGATTGGTAGGTTAAAATGGAATGCACTAATTCATGTCAGTGTTGTAAGAGAGATTTTGGGTTTTAGTGTATGTGGATCTGAGGTACCTTTAAAATTTCAAGTTTAGATTGATAATAGAAGTTTAAATACAAATTTTAAATATTGGATTGAATGTTTTTGGGTGTTTTATAAGGTATATGAGGCCCATAGTGTGTTTTATTTTTCAATAGACCTTGTAGTGATATATGGTGGTTTTAGTGGGCACCAGGTATATAGTTGTGTGGAAATAGTTACCCATTGAGGGTGCCTATGGTGCAGGTTCACTTGATGGGGTGAGTAATTGGCCAATTAAAGTGTACTAAATACTGAGTAGTGCTATGAATTTTTCTTTTAAAATATGGGTAAAATTGTCTTTCCATCCTATTTTTAATAACCCTTCATGGTTTCTTCTTAGGGGCTGCTAGACTAGATAGAAAGATCCACATTTGGATACCCTAATATGTCATTTCTAATGGTGGATTGGATAGAGGCTCTTCATTGATCATGGTTATTGATACCAAGAGCTGTTTGGAAGTATTTGACTACTTGGTGAGATTTATGAGATTAGAACATCTCTCTAGAACATGAAAAATATCTAGAGAACAATTTTTGGAGAAGTTTTAAGTGGGTATGATTGTTGAATTTTATTTTATTTTCAAAATATAAATCATGTTTAAACTAAAATTATATAATGTATAATATGTGAGGTGAAGACATAGTGGAAGTGATGAAGAGGTTAAGAGTTCATTAGAATAGAATCTAGAATATGGAGATACCATATGAATAAATGTCTGTGTTCATTAATATTCATAAGGTTGGGATTATCAATCATGAGATTTAAGAAGATACCTCATAATATTGGGATAATCTATCATATGGTTGGAATAGTCTACTATAAGTCTCAAATAAGATATTATATGGTTTGGACAGTCTGAAACAATCAATCATAATGTTAGAAAAGCATCTTGTAAGGTTGGTACAACCATGTTCTAAAAATTGAGACATGTCAGTATATGTTTGAGACACCATCAGCATAGGGTTTGTGTTATTCATCATAAGGTTTCACCTAATATCATAAGGTTTAACACTTAGTAGAATTTTTTTTTATTTTTCTATAGACTGAAAATATGAGTTTTTGGTCATTTATATATTACTAATAAATAATTTTTGGGATGATCCCAAAATTGTTTAATCAAGGTTAAAACATAAAAAAATTATTTTTGATCCAAATAAATTAAGAATTTTTTTTTACTATAAATAAATATTTTTTATGAAAGGATGATATGTTGTTACTACTATAATTTCTTGGTTATGATATAACATGTTCTAAAAATCCACAATGACATAAATAAGATTTTCAATATAGAAGAAAAATGATAGGGAATAATAATAAGAGGACAAAAAACTATTGTATTAATTTTATTACTTTAATATTAATTTTAAATTAAAATTAAAATGAGATTATTGGATGCTGGTGTGCAATATGTACTATACCGTACAAGAATATTGTGTATGTGATGTGCATTAGAGAAAAATATATATTTCACACTTTTAAAATCATTAGGAATAATATTGAGATAAACAAGATGAATAAGAAGTAGATATGAAAATAACATAGAGTTAAGAAGTTTCCAAAAATAGTATAGTTTAAATAATATGTGGAAGATGTAGCACTCCAAAAACATGAATAAAAGTCTAATTTAGTTTGATATATTATTTTCATTGAAAAACTAACTCATTCATCATTATAACAGTGTAGAAAGAACTTAACCATAGTCAAGAGATGTGTATCATGCATAAGAAATTATTCTATAATCATTTTTACCTTTTTTTAGAGTTGGTATCATAGAACTAACTAGTTTTACTTTAGATTACATTTATATTCTATGTATCTTATTATATATCATTCATAGTTCTATGTGACTTTAATATAAAAATTTCCTAGATTATTTGTCACATTAAAATGGAATATCAGTTCCACACTATAATGATAACATTTATATGCCATGATGATATTCTTAATCTAAATCTATGATCAGATAACATTCTATGATAAGACACATATCATGCTGACTTTCAGGTTTAGGTACTCATAAACAGATGAGAATTCTTCTCATAATTTTTTATCTGGTAATCTCCAAGATGGGAGATTATATGAACAGACCTGTAAATATGAATTATCCATGTTTATGTTTCATTGGATATTCCTAGGTATGAGTTTGTGTAACGGTCCTTATACATTAATATTATTATTAATCCAAGTCATGAATTTCACTCTTAGATGTATTTCCATAAACCATGATGATAATAGTTTGTGGTGAATTTGGGTGCATTGGGTGTTTCATGAATGATATGTAATTAATGAATTGGGTGAGGAAGGATTTTTCCCATCCATATTAACAGAAGGTGATATCTTATCCCTTTGATTGAAATAGAACAGTCACATTAAACTCCATGGCCATGGTGTAATGAAGAGTTAATCCATTTCCATGGTGTAATGATGAGTTTATTATAGATAGTCAATGAAATACGTATTAATCATATAGGTTGATGAAAAATGTGTTTAACCAGCTTGATGAAATATTTTGACCAAGGGATTATATTACATAGCAAGCACTCGTGTGTGATTGTCAATGTTGCGATATTAACTTTATTGATATTGTGGAATTAATTTATTTATCTTTTGTTCCTTGAACCATTACTAGATAGTAATCTTGGACTTTAGGCAAGACTGCCAAATCCTAATAAGAAAGTAGAGTATAGGGTCACACACTAAGTGTTTCTCTTGATCAAAATTAAATTATATTTTAATTTAATTATTTCAATAAATATTATTCTTAAGACTCATAAATAATTTTATTCCCAATTTATCAATCAAAAATACTTTTTTATTAAATTATCAATAAATATTTTTTTTCCATTTTGTGAATGAAATTTTTATTTTAGGAATAAATAATTAATTCAATATTTATTCATTATTCAATAAATTATGAGGAGGATGAGTGGACTAAGTTCATTTTCAGTGATAAAAATTAATTTGTAAGGTAGTAAAATAATATTTATCATTGTTCCAGTTAGAAAAGGACATGGAATAAAAATAATAATATTATTTTAATACATGGAATGGGGTCTTTCATGGGATTTAAATTTTATTAAGGGAACTTGTCCAATTAATTAAAATAAAAATTGCAGGACTCTAGAACACCCTAAGAGGGGAGGGGTGAATCATGGCATCAAAATTTTATTTTAAAGAGAGATATCATTTTCCCATGTTTATAAGAAATTTTAAAACCTATTTGATGGAATAGTGAAGTTATCAAACATCCATGTGTAGAGACACATCACAACAGTTTTACTTGGTTCACCACTAAGGGATAGTCCAAGGAGAATACACCAATAGTGCATCAATTGTATATAAATCCACTAAGTTTTACTAGATAGCATGGATTACAATTGTTCAGACATGATCAATTCATGCTAGGCACACTACCTTTACAAGAATTTTAGGGACAACACACTAACTACCTCAGATCACTTCCATAAAATCCCCTTTGATCACTACCTTATTAGAAGCCTCACTCACTTTATTCACTTGAATGCCACTTTAATAAATTTAGAATTTAAGTCTCTATCCCTAATTAGAACAAGACTCTACTTTAACCATAGTCCTAAATTGATTCACTTAGAAGAACTATTTAATAAAACTAAATGTTGAACACAATTATTCATGAATATCTAGCCTTCACAAAAACCCATCCTTATTTCAAGGATACTTCATCCTTCATGAACACACTACCTTTCATGAAGTTCCCAGCCTTCATGAATCTCCCATCCATTATGATGCTCCAATCAATCACGAATCTCCCAAAATTTTTGAAACCCCATTTCCTAAAATGAATTAATTTCAATTAGTTATAAAACCCAATTTACACAAATCTTGTGTTCCTAAAGAGTTCTAGATTCTCAAAAGGAATTTCTTCATGAAGTGACTTTAAGAAATTAGAGTGTTTCACCTTTCTCCAAAATCTCTCCATGTTTTCAATTGATTGGTGGATGCTTATTTATTGAACACCTCCTTCACGAATCTTTTGAGATCACCACCATATTTTCAAAAACCTCAATATTCATGTTCATGAAGCTCCTCTAGGTTTTGAGCTCTAGTGAAATAATTTCTTTCATGAGACTGTTCTTAGTCATGTATATTTACCATCATCCAATCGTGACTCAACCATTTTTGAAAATCCTCTTTCACATAACTTCAAACCTTCATGACACCATATTCCTTTGTGAAGCTCCACATCTTTGTGAAAATCTAATTTTCATGAAATCCATTACTTCACCATATATTTTATGATTGAATCCTAGAAATCTACATTTCATGAAGCTTTATCCTTCCTCCTATTTTTTTTCTCCAAAAATTTGGTAAACACTGGAAAATGACACCACCTTCAACGATGAATCCTTTTACACCATTGGATCACTTACCTTGCATACTCATAGATCAATCCTAGTGTGGATTGACAATAAACAAAAAATTCACTCCCTTTATAGCTATAAAAATAATTGGTTCCAACAATCTTCCACTTTGGGTTTTTTTGATAATATATAGATAAATTCAATAAAGTACCATACTTGATCAAAAACAAGATTGGATTAAAATAGATCATCCATCACTCTAAGTCTATGTGAGAGAAAATTTGTGTAGAAAAAATGAGTAGAAAAATAGAATCTCATGCCTCAAAATTTCATGACTCAAAGGACCACCAATCAATCTTGAAAACCTACAAATCACTGAATTCCACTTATCTCTCCCTTTGGAAATAAACCCAAAGAATCTATATTTTTACTTTAATTTCCCAAAAAAACCCTAATATCATATCTCCCCCATAGACCTGCATCACATCCAGAAACAAATTAAAATAGTTAACATAAATGGGGAGTGAATACCTACTATAACCTCCTATTGTACTAGGATGTAGTTGAAAACTGAGTTTCAAATGACGTTTCTTGAACATTGGTGTTGTGAAAGGATTAGTTAGGATTTTATCCATTTGATCATTAGTTCCAACATGATCCATTTTAATCACACAATATTCAACTTTTTATTTAATGAAGTGATATTTGATCTCAATATGTTTGGTATGAGAGTGTTGAATCGGATTTTTCATGAGATATATTACCTCTTGCTGTCACAGTGTATCACCATAGGTTGTTTCACATCCTCACCCAAATCTGTAAATTGATGATTCATTGAAAATAGTTGAGTGCATGCCTTTTTTATAGAGATATACCATAATTCATCAAAACTAAGAGATATTATTTCTTTCTTATTACTTAACCATGACACACATTTGTTTCTTATGAAGAATGCACCAGCACTTGTGGAATTTTGATCCCCCACATCTCCAGTCCAGTTAGCATTAGAAAATGAAAATAATTCATTATATACTCCTACTAAAAAGTATAATCCAAAATTGAGAGTACCTTGAATATATCTCATTTTTTAACTACTTCTAGATACTCTTACTTTATAGTAATTCAGAATCTAGATACTAAACATATTTCAAAGATTATATCTAGTCATTTTATAGTCAGATATAATTATCTTCCAATGATTCTCCTATACAAGGTAGGATCAATATATTTCCCATTCCCATTCTTTCTATTTTTTTCCCGACCACAATCAGAGTTGAAATTAGTTTGGAGTCATGCATGTTGAATTTCATCAAAAGATATCTCACATAATTTTCCAAATAAATGAAAGTGTATTACTTCTTTTGAATAACCTACATTCCCAAAAAGCATGTGATTTCACCAATCATTGACATTTCAAATTCTGATTTCACGTGATTGTTAAATTCTTCCACTGATCCCTGTCTCCTTTTACCAAAAATAATATCATTCACATACACATGCACCATAAATTGATCTTAATAAGAATTATTCACATAGAGATTATTGTTGGAACCTCCTCTTTTAAATTCATGATTCTTCAGATAAGAATCCAGTCAATAATTCCACACTCGTGGTGTTTCTTTAGACCATAGAGATACTTATTTAATCTATAAGAAATTTTCCACCATTACCAATAAAAAATCCCATTGGTTGTTCAATATAGACTTCTTCTTCAATATCACCATTCAAGAATTATTTTTTGACATCGATTTGATAAACATTGTAACCTATTTGAATTTCCATGGAAAAAATTCCAATTGACTCTATTTGAGTTACTAGAGAAAATGTTTCTTCAACATCAATGACTTCAATTTTCTCATAGACTTTACACAGCAATCATGCCATGTTTATGATCAGATTTCCATGCTCATTGATTTTTTTAAAGATCTAATTTATTTAATCACATTGTGATTATCTCGTCTCTTAACAAGTTCCCACATCTAGTTATTAAAAATCTGATATAGTTCTTCATTCATGGACTTAACCAATGATTAAACCTTAAACGATTATTCAAATGAGGTTGGTTCCACATTTTATAGGAAGAAAAAATGTGATTTATTCCTCATTATCCTTGTCTCTGTTAGTGCGGTCCAATCCCAAATTATTTTTGATTTATCAACTTATGATCTTCTATTTCTCCTATGAGGTTCTAAAAAATTTTCTTTAGCAATGGTTTCCTATTATAATTCTTCTTCTAAGTCATCATCATTTTGAGAACCCTAAATGTTTTGGAATCCTTAAAATATTTATGTATTTGAATCTATCCCTTATCCACTTTCTTCTTCATCATCAATCATATAAACATATGAGATCCTAGAGGTATTTATGGTTTTATCCTCAATAATCTTGAAATCATTGCATTCCATAATTATTCTAAGATGATTATTGTAACATTTGAAGGCTTTACTCTTCATTTAATATCCATTGAATATTCCTTCATCTATAACATTACCACACATTCCATTATTTCCTTATTTGATTCATATGAAATATTTAATTAAAAAAACCTGAAAATATTTTTTGGAGGGCTTCCATTCATTCCATATCTCATATAGTGTTCTAGTATCTTCTATTAAAGGAATATTTGATTTTGAGTATACATCGATACTTGAATAGTCTCCTTCCAGTAATGATGATAAACACAAATCTCAATTAGCATAGTTCTAGACATATTATTAAACTATTATATATTTAACAACCCCATTTTTTTGGGTGGGGGGTGGGGGGTTTCTCACTGAAGAAAACCCATACTTTATCCCAAGTTTTTGAGTTAATTTTCAAATTAAATGTATGTGAATTCTATTCCATTATCATATCATAAAATATTGATCATGCGACCAATTTTATTCTTATATATTTGAAGATAAATCTTCATGAAATCGAGAACTTTCCATTTATTCTTCATAAAAATCACCCAATCCATTGTACTATAATCATCAACAAAAAGAATGAAGTACAACTCTCCATATATTCTAGAAAAATTTATTGTACCACACATGTCTATGTGAATGAGACTAAGAAAATTTGATGCCCTTTTGTTCTTTGACTGATATGAACTCTGAACCAACTATCCTCACATGTAAGCATCAAATGTATTTTATTGATCATGATTTAAATTATGAATTTGAATAACAATATTTATCTTTGATATCCTTTCCATTTTTTATTGATTAATGTAACCCAAACATTAGCGCCACAAGTTGTTTTCTTCTTTAATTGTTAAGAAACAAGTGTTTTCTTTACTTTCAACCTGGTATAAATTTCCATTTATTCTATATCCCTTAATGAGATAATTACATATCTTTCCTTTGATAGTGAACCCATTATGAATAAAAAACACTACCAAACCTGATTCACAATGTTTAATCACACTCAGGACATTGTGATGCATACCATCCATGTAAAGAACTTCTATTTTCATTAGCTTGTCATTTTCTAGTTCTATATTTCCACTACCTTTGATCTTTAAGGCACCATAATTTCTAAATCTCACTATTCCATTAAGAATTTCCTTAATATTTTTAAAAAAAATCTATATTTCCTATCTTATGGGATAATAATCCACTATTATGAATCCAGGTGTTATTGTACTTTGTATCTTTAAGAGAAATTTCTACAAGGACAACTTTTTGGACCATCTTCTTTTCCTTCTATGAGATACCTTATTGAGTGGAGGAAAAAATGGCCTTTAAAATCAATTTTCAGTATACATGGGTTCATCATAATCATATTCTTCTTATTCTAGATGAGAATACCTATTTTCAAGAGTAATTATACTTGGTTGGAAGGTATTGACTTGTCTTAGAGTTCTGTAGTTTTTATTCCCACCATTCCTCTACCTGTAATTAGTTTCTTTATGTCCATAGTTAGAATAGTGAAAAAAATATTCATATAAAATATTTATCCTATATAATGAAGGATATGGTCTATTTATTCTTTTGACCTCCAGGTGCTTCCCCATTTAGATAGATCCTTTCCTCTTCATAGTAGGACATAGAATAGACCAAAAATACATATAATGGACATTTTATAATGTAAAATATCGTCTCACTTCCATTCATCCACATCAACCCATATTTTTTAAAGTTATTTGACTAGATATCATCTTTGGATACATGATGATTATTTTCAGCTCTCTTTTCTATTTAGTTTGAAGTTGTCTCTATTAGGAAATTAGGTGCTTTTGTGATATGTCCAACTTTCTACTTCCCTTTACTCTAGTTCATCCTATTTCTAGCCTTTTATGTTTCAATATCATAGAAAATTATAATTTTCCCATAAATGTGTATCTTCTATCATTCAAGGACTTATATACTCCTTCATAACCATGTTTTTCTCTTTCTATTAGCTCCGCATCTAGAAATATTACAAAATATAATTTTTTCTTCATTACCCTTGATTTTGATTCAGTTTATACTTTACTACTTAATGTAACAACTTCTTCTTCAAGTTCCTCAACTATCTTTGAATTTTCCTCCTTTATCGATGTAAGGTCAGTGATGAATTTTTCCCATTCTTCAATCCTGAGTTTAAACTCCACAACCTATTCTAAGATTCTAAGATTTTTTAAATGTTCTTATACCTCTCTTTCTAGTCAATCAATTTTATCTTCAATCTGACCGACATACTCTGATGAATCTTTCAACAAGGCTATCATATTTTTTTTATTGTTTGAATTTTAAGATCATCAATAAAACCCTCAAGTTCCACCTTGAGATTAACAACACCAATTTATTAATTATCTTAATCTTTTTTTAGGTTCTCCATTTTTAACTATATCCATCATGGATGCTTCGGGATCAGGTTTAAAGTCTAGTTATACAATATCTAAAAAGTGATTATCATTTTGTTCTTCTTTGCAGAAAAATATCTTTCAATATAATTTATTTATTGATTTGAATTATCCTATTTTAGGGAACCTTTTATGAGGATTTTTCATGACTTCTTCTTCACTTTCTACAACATAAAATTTCCTTGAGCACCAAGAATCAATGTGCCATACTCTACCACAATGAAAACAAGAAAAATGGAAGCCTTCATTCAAAACTACCTTCTTTTATCTTAAAATTATTGGAAAAAGAGAAATATGTTACTTATCCACATCTTGTCCATAATTACTATCCTTGGAGATGTCATGTTTTCCATGGATTTGAGTTCTATTTCCTTTTTTACTTGATTTGTTGTATATTCTAGTTTGAAACTTATTTCATAAGATACCAGACTTGTTTTCACACTATCAATAGAAATATTGAACATATTTATATCCTAAAGGGCGAACACTTTTGTGTTGTACATTAGTGGGATACATCTAAGGATTTTATTCAAAATTTTAATATCATTAATTTATTCCCCAAGTCTTCAAATAGCTCTAATAAATGTAGTAGTGTGATTAAAGAAACTCTCTTCATTTTCATATGGATTAATTTTTTAGATAAGAAAACTTATTGTGTATCACTTAAATTTTGGGCTCCTTAAATTTTTTATTTCCTTCATATATATTTTCCAGTTTCTCGCACATAGACTTGGATGTATTGAAAATCATAAAATTATGATAGATTTCATCAGATAGAGAATTGGTAACATAACTCATTTTCTTATCTTTTTCAGTTATAGAGAGACCTGTCATATCACTAACCTGAACCCCTTAATCTGTGGAAAAGAGAACATCCATTCTAAGGGAAAACCTATGAGATATCATTATATTCTTACAAATTTGGAAGTTGGATCTATAAAAAAATGAAAAATCTCCTAACATTCACTGAATTATCCATGAACACAATAGAGGAAAAATTTAACACTTTTAACCTTTTATCTCTAATACCACTTATAGGACCCTCGAACACCCTGAGAGGGGAAGGGTGCATTTGAGTGTCAAATTTTTCTTTTAAAGAGATGAATATTGTTCCCATGCTGGTAGGAACTTGTAAAATCTATTTGATGGAATAGTATAGTTATAAAAAATCTATATACAGAGACCCAACAAAACATTTTTACTTGGTTCACCACTAATGGATAGTCTTTGGAGCATATTTTGATAGTGCATCGATCATACCTAAATATGCTAAGCTTCACTAGATAATGTGGATTAAAATTGTTCATACATGTACACTGTATTATAGGAACACTTAATTTAAAATAATTTTTAGGTGAAACACAATACCTCCATCAGATCACTTTTGCCGACTCCCCCTTGTTCACTACCATGGTATAAGTCTTACTCAGTTTATCAACTTGAAGGTCACTTAAATAGATTTGGAATTTAATTATTTTTCATTAATTAACATGAGACTTTTCTTGCACCATAGTCTTTAATTGATTCACTTGGAATAAATATTCACCAAAACCAAATGTTCAACAAAAATATTCACAAATATCTTAGCTTTCACAAAACCACCACTTTATTTCAAAGATACTCTAGCCTTCACAAACTCACTACCTTTCGTGAAGCTCCCAGCCTTTAAAAAGATCCAATCAATCAAAAAGCTCCTAGCCTTCATGAAACACCATTTTCCAAAATTCTTTAATTTAAAATAGTTTTAAAACATACTTTTCACAAATCTTGTGTCTATGAAGAGTTATAGATTTTCCAAAGGAATTTCTTCCTAAAGTTCCATAAAAAATCATAGCATTTCAACCATCCTCCAAAATATCTCTACATTTTCAATTTATGGTTGGATTCTTATTTATAGACTATATCTTTTGCAAATATTTCAATCTCACCACCGACTTTTAATAAACCTCAACATTCATATTCACGAAGATAATCCTGTTCATAATTCTCCAGTAAAATAATTCCATTCATGAAGCTTTTCTTAGTCATGTAGATTTACCGTCATCCCATCATGAATAAGACATTTTATTGAAGTATCTTTACTAAACCTTCATACCTCCATGACACCATATTCCTTCATGAAGCTCCACATCTTTATGAAACTCCAATATTCACGAAATCCATGCCTTCATCATATATTTTATGATTAATTCCTGGAAATCTGAATTTCATGAAGCTTTCTCCTTCCTCTTTATTTTGAGCTCAAAAACTATGGAAAACACTAAAAAATGATTCCACCTTTGATAATAAAGCCTCCTACCCTGTAAGATCACTTTCCTTAAAAAATCACCAATAAAAACTAGCATGTATTGAAAAAAAGAATGCAAAAATAAACTCAATTTACAACTATGAAAATAATTGGTTCCATCACAAACCCTAACCCTAGGTCTATAAATAGACCAATTTTAACTTATAAGAGAGGATAATTGAGAACTGTTATGCATAAATGAATAACCTCTAGATTTATCATCTTTCCTCTCATATCCTATCAAGAATGAGAAGATAAATAGAACTTCTCATGAATGACGAAAGGTGAAGTGATATAGATGAACAAAATAAGATAATCAATCAATTGCGCTAGCACATGAGGATTTATCAATATCATTCAGAGATCAAATAAGCACATATGGATCATTTCTAGTGGAATTATACAATTTGATCATACAAGAGAAAAAAAGGATTATAGAAAAAGTTTTCAAATGATCTATATATAATATGATGAAATATCTCAAGAATGAGATAATCATTCTTTAGAATTATTTAAGTTAATTATAAATTTATTGTAAAAAATATCAGATATTGTTTAATTTGACCTTCATGTTTATATTCAATTAGAAAAATTTCATTGGACATGATGTTAATGCCTTGTAAAATATGTGAATGATCCATTGAATCCTATTTTTGATGAGTTGGGATCGATAGTGATAAGTGCTTCCAATGCACCTAGATCCTTCAAGTGGAATCCAAGAAATCATGTACAAATTTATAATTATTTAATTGATTGTTTATCATTTCATATTAAAAAGTTAGGAATCCTTTCATGTTTCGATTAATTCTTGAACTATCATGAAAATATCTTAATCAAATTCATTGTTTCTAACAAATATTACCAAGTTAAGTTAATGATTAATGAATTGTATATATGATGATATCAACCGAAGGTGCGAAGGATCCTTGTTGTAAAATATATGACTACACAACATATACTCCTTTGCTATAATCTATGTAACCTTTTTCATTACACATGGATTCCCATGTGGATTCTAGGTCTTCATGCGATTAGTACATTCCATATGCGATTAGGGCACCATGTGTAGACCATCCATTTTTGCACATGGATTTCCTAGAGTACACTCAATGTAGTTTGACTACACATCATGTAGTCTACATGTTTTTATGATGAAAAAATAGGTCAAACCGCATTGTATAATTAATACACTACATTTATTTGATAAATGATACATATAGACTGGAAAATGTGTATCTAGAATTACCCAGAGTGTATCCCCTATATATGTTGTGTAAATTATAAATGTTCATTCCAAGTGTACACTGAGTCCCAAAGTGTGTACTTGGATATCTAGTGAATAGAAGAGCACACTGTGTTGTTGGCTTGTACACACCATGTATTTTACCTGTTTACATGGAAATATAAAATTTAATTAATTACTCCTGGTTGCGCCCAAATTTACCCTACTGGTAAAAGCGATCGATGTAGTACATGTAGGGGTCGATTCCACAGGGACCAAAGAAGTAACCTTGAGATGCTATGATTTGGTGAAGGATGGGCTATGAAGTAGCCAAATTTGGTTTTGATTTTGGATAGTTTTAAAGAACACTAAGAAACCTAAGTGAATTAAATTCAATTAAAATGGGTTGATCCTAGGATTATGCTCGGGATGGATTGAATAAATTTTACTTCTTTAGACAATTTTGGTTTTATTAATTCTTGATGAATCCATTATTCAAAAATAACACTAACTTCATCATTTTCTGGTTTGGTGCTTACTAAACACAATTACTAATCCTATATACAATTAGAGAACCAAATTCATGATCTCTCCGAAGTATATGGTCATTTAGTAATTGAATTTAGTTTGCTCAAACACAGTAAATATGAAGAGTAGAAATAACTGAAGAATGGATGTCTTAAATTAATTATCCAATTAACAATAATTAGTTCATAAAATAACATTCAACCCAGAATTTGCATCCTCCTAATATCAAACCATTAAAGTGTTATCACTCAATTGATGGTATACTCTCAATGGTGGGCGGAATATGGCTAACAAGAATTGGATTGAAGAAATTAAAACCGCGGAAATAACGAGCACTCCTCCGTGTGTGTGAATGAAATTCACACCTATGTGTGAACTAATTCACAACAAAACAGAGATATCACTGTGCTTTGTGATAATAAAGTTTTAATAAATGAAATGGAAAATATATAAGAGAAATAATTTTATTAATAACATAAGGATACAAAAAAAGAAACTTAAATGGAAATGGAAAACATTACAAAGGAAATTTGGAAGCATAACCTTACAATGAAACAAGCAACAAAAGATGATAAAAAAAATATCCACCCTATTCCCTTAACCACTATCTCCATATATAATAATATTAGGAGCCTTAGGTCCATACCCCAACAATTAATCCACCCCCAACAATTAATAGAGTCAAAAATAGGGTGAATAATCAAAAGGAAATTGACGTTTCGAATTTGACCCGGAAAACTGTCTAGATTCATCCACCATATTGACGTGTGAATTTGTAATTGAATAAAGCCGAATCCGGAGGGGTTGTAGAAGCGAAATATCTTCTTCCATCTGTCCTCTATGATTTGTAAAACTTTCAGGAAATTTCCCTCATCCGTTTGGAAGTTATGGTCGAAATGGTGGGATGGATTTCTGTGCATTAATGTCAGGTCCACCATTTAAATCTCAACTTCAGATCCCTTTATCATCATGAAAACATTAGAATTAGCTCTGGCCACAGTTGAATAAAATGATAATAATAGTTTTATATTTCTACTGTATAAATTTCAGCTTCATTGGGCTTGGTTTGTGGGCCCCACATTTGTTTGATGGGCCTTAGGCCCATTATGCTTTCTCCAGAAAATTTCTGCATTCGGGGGAACAAAATATCCATCTTCCCTTGGGATTCATCCATCGGACCTAAAATATAAAATGTTCCAAACAAAGTGATAAATCATATCCCAAAATATCAAATTCAGAAAATGAATATAATGTTGTACACAAACAGATGAATGATTGGGCCCAAATTTTCATTTTAAACATGAATTGCATTTAAGATGAGAAATGAAGTTCTATTTATGTAATGCACTAAAAACAATGTTTATAGACTTTGGAACAATGAATATAAAGATATTAACAATGAATATTATCCACTTTTAGTGACTAATCACACCCCCAACTTGAGTTTTGCTAGTCCCGAGCAAAATATATTACAGATATAAAATTCAAATCCCCTTTTCCAAAAACATTTAAACACACATTGCTCACCCAAAGACCTAATACCAAAAAAAATTATGCAACCCATAAAAATAATTTAAAAAAAGCTAAGTCCATAAGCATATCCCAAGCCCAAACCCATTCCTTTGTTCAAATTCATCCCCACATTTCATCCAATTCCAATTAAGCATGATAAAGTGTTGTGTATCACAAAAGATATGGGGAACATTTTGTTGTTCAATGGGAAAAAATGGAAGCGCTAGGTGGGAATCACATTAAACCTTAAGATGAGTATCCATTTTTTTTTGATTTTTTTTTGATGATTTTTTTTACCACAATATATATGAAAATACTAACTCTGGGCAAGACAACTATGGAGTCACGATCCCCAAGTGCCGGACGCCACACATATTGTCAATTTCATGCTCTACAATAGAGATATAAAGCCTAACTATAGGCAAGACAACTATGGAGTCACGATCTCCAAGTGCCGGACGCCACACATTTGGACAAAACATTGCTCTATGTGGTCAAAATTATTATTATTTTTTGTTTTTTTTGTTTTTGTTTTTTTGGATACTCAAATTAAACTAAAAGTGACCCCAAAACCCTATGATATAATGAAAGGGACCCAAGAACTCAAATTTACACCCAGGATCCAGTAGACGTGCATTGTGGAATTTTTATTAAGAGGATGAAAATGTAAACTTTGAAAAATCACATTAGACAACCGCACTTTCCAAAAACTATGCTCATGAACTTAAAATTGCATTAAAATCAGAATCAAGGCATACAAAATTATTTGATATCCAATTTTAGTGTTTGCAATGTGTGTTTTCATGTTCAAGGTTAATGAAATTTTTCTTTTCATGCATGTTTTTATTCACAAAAAAATAATTTTTTATCTCCCCCCAACTTAGAATAACACTGTCCCTAGTGTTTGAAGAAAAGAAAAGTTAGAAGGGGGTAGGATAGGAGTTAAAAGATGAAATTGAGAATGATAAACATGGAAAAAATTCACCTAGTTTTTGAAGTTGAAGTTCATGATGCTCCAGATTACTCCTTTGATATCTTGGGGGATGTAGGCACCTCCTTGATTGAACTTGTATCACCCAAAATAGTTCCTAAACCATAAAAATAAGGACAAAGCAGACAAAACAAACAACACATTGATTTATTTAATTCCAAGTATCATAATTTTTATGGGTTTTCATGTTTTTTAAATCAAACTAATGATACATTGTCTTCTTTATATTTTCTGGGTAAGTTATTACTCAGGGATCACACCGCGTGACACGGATGAATACAGTGCTCCCCTTTCATACCCATACGTACTCATAAAAGAAGAACATGTCAACAGTCTATGGTAATTTATTATATGAAAAAGAAAATGATACAAAATGATTAGAAACATGAAAACCATGGGTTGCCTCCCAAGCAACGCTTTTGTTTAACATCGTTAGCTCGACATGAACCCTCCAACATATCTAATTCCAACTTTCAAAATTTTTAGGATCCCATTTTTGTCAACTTGAACTTGATTTAGATTGATTTTTTTCGAATTTGATTCATGTGAAATCCCATGGTCAATAATGAGTGTGGAAGTCCAAGGAAATTTGGTAATGGTTGATTCAGTTGAATTTATAGTCTTTCCTAATACATCAATGATCAAACCCCCTTTTTGGGTTTCATGAGACGAATGAATGAAAACCCGAAGCTCTTGTTTATCACAAATGTTGGGATACTCGAGTGGGGAAGGAAGGACATTTGTTTTGAGTTTAGGAAGATTGAAATTTCCTAAAGAAGATTTTCAATTTGAATGAAAATCAGTTTCTTCTCCAAAAACATTAGAATGAATTGGTTCCTTATAAAAATATGTTTCATCCCCAAAAGTGTGCATTTGAATTATAAGAGTAGGTATGGGCTCAATGTTTGGGATTTCTCCCAATTGTTCAGTGATTGGTGGTCCTAAAAATTCACTAATGGAGCCATGTTTAGGAAACTCAATCCATGATGTCAAGTTATTATCTTTTGAATTCAAAAAATCAATTTCTTCCTGATTTAAACACTCTTCAAATTGAATTTCAACATTAATTGACCAATTCACTTCATTATCTAACTCTGATTTCCCATTCTCTAAAGTGGGTTCTTCACATGTTTTAAAGTTTTGTAGTTCTAACCTCAAAGATGAAACCTCAGAATTCATTATCTCCATATGATTACACAATTGTTCAATAATTTTTTCAGGATTAGGGTTGATAGATGTTTGTACATCATGGATTTCCTCATTATTTATCTTTTCAATCATTCTTGATGGGTATGGAAATTGATCTTTTAAACATTCAGCATCCCATTGATTGCACATATCATCTGGTGTGGTGTATTCAATCATGTTTTGGTCAATGAAATTTTCTATGTGAGGTGATTCAAAATATTGATTTTCCAGTTGATTATATCCGTGGTATATTAATGGGTATTGTTGAAGATAATACATTGGAGTTGATTGAAAGTTGTTTTTGGGATTCATTGGACACACAGAAACAGAAAGGGGAATAGAGAAGAGAAATTAGGGTGAGAATAGAGAATTTGGGGTGAGAAAAGAAGATGAGTGTCTAAGGTACTTACTTGGGTCCCCAGCAATGGCGCCCAAATTTGGTTGCACCCAAATTTACCCTACTGGTAAAAGCGATCGATGTAGTACATGTAGGGGTTGAGTCCACAGGGACCGAAGAAGTAACCTTGAGACACTATGATTTGGTGAAGGATGGGCTATGAAGTAGCCAACTTTGGTTTTGATTTTGGATGGTTTTAAAGAACACTAAGAAACCTAAGTGAATTCAATTCAAAGAAAATGGGTTGATCTTAGGATTATTCTCGGGATGGATTGAATAAATTTAACTTCTTTAGACAATTTTGGTTTTATTAATTCTTGATGAATCCATTCTTCAAAAATAACACTAACTTCATCATTTTCTGGTTTGGTGCTTAATAAACACAATTACTAATCCCCTATACACTTAGAGAACCAAATTCATGATCTCTATGAGGTATATGGTCATTTAGTAATTGAATTTAGTTTGCTCAAACACAGTAAAGATGAAGAGTAGAAATAACTGAAGAATGGATGTCTTAAATTAATTATCCAATTAACAATAATTCGTTCATAAAATAACATTCAACCCAAACTTTGCATCCTCCTAATATCAACCCATTAAATGGTTATCCCTCCATTGATGGTATACTCTCAATGGTGGGCGGAAGATGGCTAACAAGAATTGGATTGAAGAAATTAAAACTGTGGAAATAACGAGCACTCCTCCGTGTGTGTGAATGAAATTCACACCAATGTGTGAACTAATTCACAAAAAAACAGATATATCACTGTGCTTTGTGATAATAAAGTTTTAATAAATGAAATGTAAAATATATAAGAGAAAGAATTTTATTAAGAACATAAGGATACAAAAAAAGAATCTTACATGGAAATGGAAAACATTACAAAGGAAATTTGGAAGCATAACCTTACAATGAAACATGCAACAAAAGATGATAAGAAAAATATCCACTCTATTCCCTTCACCACTATCTCATTATATAGGCATATTAGGAGCCTTAGGTCCATACCAAAACACTTAATTCACTCCCCAAAAATTAATAGAGTCAAAAGGAGGGTGAATAATCAAAAGGAAATTGACGTTTCGAATTTGACCCGGAAACTGTCCAGATTCGTCCACCATATTGACGTGTGAATTTGTAATTTAAGAAAGCCGAATCCGGAGGGGTTGTAGAAGAGAAATATCTTCGTCCATATGTCCTATATGAGATGTAAAAATTTCAGGAAATTGAACTCAGTCTTTTGGAAGTTATGGTCGAAATGGTTGGACGGATTTCTGTGCATTAATGTCAGGTCCATCATTTAAATCTCAACTTCAGATCCCTTTATCATCATGAAAACATCAGAATTAGCTCTGGACACAGTTTAATAAAATTATCCTCATAGTTTTATATTTCTACTTTATAAATGTTAGCTTCATTGGTCTTGGTTTGTGGGACCCACATTTGTTTGATTGTCCTTAGGCCCATTATGCTTTCTCCAGCAAATTGCTGCATTCGGGCGCAAAAATCTCCACCTTCCCTTGGGATTCATCCATCGTACCTAAAATATAAAATGTTCCAAACAAAGTGATTAATCATATAACAAAATATAAAATTCATATAATGAATATAGTGTTGTCCACAAACAGATGAATGATTGGGCCCAAATTTTCATTTTAAACATGAATTGCATTTAAGATGAGAAATGAAGTTCTATTTATGTAATGCACTAAAAACAATGTTTATAGATTTTGGAACAATGAATATAAAGATATTAACAATGAATATTAGCGACTTTTAGTGACTAATCACACCCCCCAACTTGAGTTTTGCTAGTCCCGAGAAAAATATATTACAAATATGAAATTCAAATCCCCTTTTCCAAAAACATTTAAATACACATTGCTCACCCAAAGACCTCATACCAAAAAAAATTATGAAACCCATAAAAATCATTTAAAACAAGAAAATTACATAAGAATATCCCAATCCCAAGCCCATTCCTTTGTTAAAATTCCTCGCCACATTTCATCCAATTCCAATTAAGCATGATAAATTGTTGTGCATCACAAAAGATATGGGGCACATTTTGTTGTTCAAGGGGAAAAAATGGAAGCACTAGGTGAGAATCACATTAAACCTTAAGATGAGTATCCATTTTTTTTTTGATTTTTTTGATGATTTTTTTTACCACAATAGATATGAAAAGACTAACTCTGGGCAAGACAACTATGGAGTCACGATCCCCAAGTGCCGGACGCCACACATATTGTCAATTTCATGCTCTACAATAGAGATATAAAGCCTAACTCTGGGCAAGACAACTATGGAGTCACGATCCCCAAGTGTCGGATGCCACACATTTGGACAAAACATTTCTCTATGTGGTCAAAATTATTATTATTATTTTTGTTTTTTTTGTTTTTGTTTTTTTGATACTCAAATTAAACTAAAAGTGTCCCCAGAACCCTATTCTATAATTAAAGGGACCTAAGAACTCAAATTTACACCCACGATCTAGTAGACGTGCATTGTGGAATTTTTATTAAGAGGATGAAAATGTAAACTTTAAAAATCACATTAGACAACCGCACTTTCCAAAAACTATGATCATGAACTTAAACTTGCATTAAAATCAGAATCAAGGCATACAAAATTATTTGATATCCAATCTTAGAGTTTGAAATGTGTGTTATCATGTTCAAGTTTAATGTAATTTTTCTTTTAATGCATGTTTTTATTCACAAAAAAAATCATTTTTTATCTCCCCCCAACTTAGAATAACACTTTCCCCAGTGTTTAAAGAAAAGAAAAGTTAGAAGGGGGTAGGATAGGAGTTAAAAGATGAAATTGAGAATGATAAACATGGAAAAAATTCACCTAGTTTTTGAAGTTGAAGTTCATGATGCTCCAGATTACTCCTTTGATCTCTTGGGGGATGTAGGCACCTCCTTGACTGAACATGTATCACCCAAAATAGTTCCTAAACCATAAAAATAAGGACAAATCAGACAAAACAAACAACACATTGATTTATTTAATTCCAAGTATCATCATTTTTATGGGTTTTCATGTTTTTTTTAAATCAAACTAATGATACATTATCTTCTTTATATTTTCTGGGTAAGGTATTACTCAGGGATCACACCGCGTGACACGGATGAATATGGTGCTCCCGTTTCATACCCATACATACTCATAAAAGAAGAACATGTCAACAGTCTATGGTAATTTATTATATAAAAAAGAAAATGATACAAAATGATTAGAAACATGAAAACCATGGGTTGCCTCCCATGCAACGCTTTTGTTTAACATCGTTAGCTCGACTTGAACCCCCCAACTTATCCAATTCCAACTTTCAACATTTTTAGGATCCCATTTTTGTCCACTTCAACTTGATTTAGATTGATTTTTTTCGAATTTGATTCATGTGAAATCCCATGGTAAATAATGAGTGTGGAAGTCCAAGGAAATTTGGTAATGGTTGATTCAATTGAATTTATAGTCTTTCCTAATACATCAATGATCAAACCCCCTTTTTGGGTTTCATGAGATGAATTAATGAAAACCCGAAGCTCTTGTTTATCACAAATGATGGGATACTTGAGTGGGGAAGGAAGGACAATTGTTTTGAGTTCAGGAAGATTGAAATTTCCTAAAGAAGATTTGCAATTTGAATGAAAATCAGTTTCTTCTCCAAAAAAATTAGAATGAATTGGTTCCCTATAAAAATATGTTTCATCCCCAAAAGTGTGCATTTGAATTATATGAGTAGGTATGGGCTCAATGTTTGGGATTTATCCCAATTGTTCAGTGATTGGTGGTCCTAAAAATTCACTAATGGAGCCATGTTTAGGAAACTCAATCCATGATGTCAAGTTATTATCTTTTGAATTCAAAAAATCAATTTCTTCCTAATTTAAACACTCTTCAACTTGAATTTCAACATTAATTGACCAATTAAATTCATTATCTAACTCTGATTTTCCATTCTCTAAAGTGGGTTCTTCACATGTTTTAAAGTTTTGTAGTTCTAACCTCAAAGATGAAACCTCAGAATTCATTATCTCTATATGATTACACAAATTTTCAATAATTTTTTCAGGATTAGGGCTGATAGATGTTTGTACATCACGGATTTACTCATTATTTATCTTTTCAATCATTCTTGATAGGTATGGAAATTGATCTTTTAAACATTCAACATCCCATTGATTGTACATATCATCTGGTGTGGTGTATTCAATCATGTTTTGGTCAATGAAATTTTCTATGTGAGGTGATTCAAAATATTGATTTTCCAGTTAATTATAGACTTGGTATATTAATGGGTATTGTTGAAGATAATCCATTGGAGTTGATTGAAATTTGTTTTTGGGATTCATTGGACACACAGAAACAGAAAGGGGAATAGAGAAGAGAAATTAGGGTGAGAATAGAGAATTTGGGGTGAGAAAAGAAGATGAGTGTCTAAGGTACTTACTTGGGTCCCCGGCAATGATGCCAAAATTTTGTTGCGACCATATTTACCCTTCTGGTAAAAGCGATCGATGTAGTACATGTAGGGGTTGAGTCCACAAGGGCCGAAGAAGTAACCTTGAGACGCTATGATTTGGTGAAGGATGGGCTATGAAGTAGCCAAATTTGGTTTTGATTTTGCATGGTTTTAAAGAACACTAAGAAACCTAAGTGAATTCAATTCAAATAAAATGGGTTGATCTTAGGATTATGCTCGGGATGGATTGAATAAATTTCACTTCTTTAGACAATTTTGGTTTTATTAATTCTTGATGAATCCATTCTTCAAAAATAACACTTACTTCATCATTTTCTGGTTTGGTGATTACTAAACACAATTACTAATCCCCTATACACTTATAGAACTAAATTCATGATCTCTCCGAGGTATATGGTCATTTAGTAATTGAATTTAGTTTGCTCAAACACAGTAAAGATGAAGAGTAGAAATAACTGAAGAATGGATGTATTAAATTAATTATCCAATTAACAATAATTCGTTCATAAAATAACATTCAACCCAGACTTTGCATCCTCCTAAGATCAACCCATTAAAGGGTTAGCCCTCCATTTATGGTATACTCTCAATGTTGGGTGGAATATGGCTAACAAGAATTGGATTGAAGAAATTAAAACCGCGGAAATAACGAGCACTCCTCCGTGTGTGTGAATGAAATTCACACCTATGTGTGAACTAATTCACAACAAAACAGAGATATCACTGTTCTTTGTGATAATAAAGTTTTAATAAATTAAATGGAAAATATATAAGAGAAAGAATTTTATTAAGAATATAAGGATACAAAAAAAGAAACTTACATGGAAATGGAAAACATTACAAAGGAAATTTGGAAGCATAACCTTACAATGAATCAAGCAACAAAAGATGATAAGAAAAATATCCACCCTATTAAATTCACCACTAGCTCCTTATATAGGCATATTAGGAGACTTAGGTCCATACCCCAACAATTAATTCACCCCCAACAATTAATAGAGTCAAAAGGAGGGTGAATAATCAAAAAAAAATTGACGTTTCGACTTTGTCCCGGAAAACTGTCCAGATTCGTACACCATATTGACGTGTGAATTTGTAATTGAAGAAAGCCTAATACGGAGGGGTTGTATAAGATAAATATCTGCCTCCATCTGTCCTCTATGAGATGTAAAAAGTTCAGGAAATTTCTATTATCCGTTTGGAAGTTATGGTCGAAATGGTGAGACGGATTTCTGTGCATTAATGTCAGGTCCACCATTTAAATCTCAACTTCAGATCCCTTTATCATTATGAAAACATCAGAATTAGCTCCGAACACAGTTTAATAAAAGGATCCTCATATTTTTATCTTTCTAATGTATAAATTTTAGCTTCATTGGGCTTGTTTTGTGGTCCCCACATTTGTTTGATGGGCCTTAGGCCCATTATGCTTTCTCCATCAAATTTCTGCATTCGGGTGCAAAAATCTCCATCTTCCCTTGGGATCCATACATCAGAACTAAAAGATAAAATGTTCCAAACAAAGTGATAAATCATATAACAAAATATAAAATTCATAAAATGAATATAGTGTTGTCCACAAACAGATGAATGATTGGGCCCAAATTTGCATTTTAAACATGAATTGCATTTAAGATGAGAAATGAAGTTCTATTTATGTAATGCACTAAAAACAATGTTTATAGACTTTGGAAAAATGAATATAAAGATATTAAAAATGAATATTAGCCACTTTTAGTGACTAATCAACTCCCTAAATCTTATAAACACAAGTTTTGTGAATCATTAAGTTTATAATACATTCCCGTAATTAGGATTTATATTATATTATATATTTAATTAATTCTATTTAATATCTGTGACTATAAATCATTTATGGTTATTGTATACTAAATACTCAACAAATCAAATTATATAGTCTACATAAGGTTCATATGTACCATGTGGAATTAAATTTTTCATACATGCTATAAAATTATGACACAAAAAATGTACAAAATATTTCATTTGAGTTCATTATTTACATTGAAAAACATACTAAGTATTTTAGATAGGTTATTTTCAATTCACATCCACATACAATGTTGTGTACTATTTTATTATGTGTTAAATTAAATTAAATTATTTTCATTATTTAAAATAAAAAATGTGGGAATTTCAGGATGGTCGTATGAAATAAGATAAAAATGAATTTTTTTATTAAAAAATATGATTAATTATATTAATTCATGTGAATTTTATATAATTAACGAATTAATTGAAATTAATGATATATAGTTTTTTTAAATTAATAATCATTACATGTGTAATTTTGATCATGAGATTGACCAAACCTATTTTTTTTAGTTTTATTTAATTTATATTTATTGCATGGTTTTGTAATGAATTATTGTTAAATTAAATATAATTTCATACATGTCATTCCTCCCTCTATTATTATGTAGGACCTCTGTGTTCAATGTTGTTTTATATAATTCAACTTAACAAATCCTTTGGTTCCTCTCACCTATGTGTGAGTTATAAAATATTTGGAATAAAATATTTATCCAAAGGTGCATGGAGTTAGTTCAAGGTGGATCATAGGTGGATATGGTTCAAGATAGAACCAATATTAAACCAGCATAGGAGATACATAGGTCTATAGGTGGGATGTTAATACTCATGATATGAGAATCACAAGGTGTTTATCAATAGGTTCCAAGGTTTATTAAGTGTCTGTTGAATAAATAAACCATTAGATAAGATCATTATTATTATATTTATTTATTTATTTCATTCTTATACTTAATTTATTTTATGGGTGCAAGACCGTGGTTATATAATTAAATGAACTAATATGAAAAGATGGATTTTTAATAAATTGATTATGCATAAATGTTTTATCGAAACATGGTTAACTACTTATGGAAAATCCACATATTATTAATAAGACATATAAAGTATAAAAGAAGAAATATTTATTCATAATAATTTTTTAATGTTAATATTTAGTCATTAAGCCTTCCATCATCTCAATTATAATGAACCCATAGTTAAAGTGTCAATTAGGCCTTAATTAGGGTAAATTTTAATTATCAATAACTATTATGTAAGATAGTGGGGTGACTTAACTGAATATGTTTTGGTTTTATTAGCCTTCGTTTGTCAAATAAAAATTTAGAGGCTGTTTTTAATGAAATCCGAGTCAAGATTTGTAGATTGGGGAGCCCTATTAGTGGTTCAAGAAGATTATAGTTTGATTTTGGAAAGATAAATAACCAAAATAATTTATTATAATTTTCATGTCCACTATCCAGATTATATTAAGGGAATCATATATCCATGAAACTATAATTTCTACAGTTATAGGATATTCTGATATCAATGGTGAGGAACGTTGAGACTTGACAATATAGAGGGATACATAATTAAACCAAAACTATTATAGCCACATAATAATTGTAATATAGTAAAGTACTAATAATAAAATATTTTATAATTGTATAATAATGTAAGTTTAATCAACCACATTATACCAATGATCAATTTTAGAGAATGATCATATCTTTAATGGAAGTAACTTCTAGGAATGGTTCAAACACTTACGATTAGTGTTTCACCATGAATGGAATATTACATTCTAGAATCCTCAATACACAATCTTCCTACTAAGAATATGAGTGATTAAGAGTTAAATATCTCTGATAAACAATTATGAAACATAGTCAACATTCAATTCTTAAAGCTTACATCCATGTCTAGTGAACTCATGATGTCACATAAAGACATGGATTCTTATAGATTGATCATGCATCCTTGTGGTCTATTCTAGGAGTGAGAAATAAAAAAATGGTTTGAGATATCCAAGGTGCTAATTAAAAGTAAACATGGAGAATGTGCACCAGATGGGAATAACATAGCCAAACTCATTGTCCACATTGAGTGATTAGAGGTTATAGGTTTTAAACTGTAACACCCCAAAATGATAAAGGGTTTAATAACTAAATAATATGACTCATTTCAATAAGGTTCACCTTTATTTTCAGGATTATGCCTGATTTGAACTTCATAGTTAAGCATGTATGGTCTGGAGTAGTGATTAGGATGGGTGACCTTTTGGGAAGATTCCCAAGGTGTGTGTGAGTAAGGACAAAAGCACACTGGAAAGAACATGTGTTGGTCTATGGGGACAATCATTAGTCATATGTACCTTTTGGGCATGTGGGTGGGCCCTATGGTGGGAACCATGTGTATGCAGGGAAAATGGTTGTACCTGGTGATCTAGGACCCGATGACAATGTTAAGGAAAGGTGCTTGTGCTATTAGTAGGGCCCATTTGTTACATTTGATATCAAAGTATGAACCCAACCTTAAGTGAAGTGCACTACTTGGGTTGAGATGTAGAGTCTACAATGAGGACAATATACTCTGGAGGGGGGGGGGGGGGTGAATGTAACACCCCAAAAGATAAAGGTTTAAATGGATAAATGATATTACTAAGGTCAATATGGTGTAATTTTCTTTTCGGGAGTCTAACGGATTGGAACTCCACAGTTAAGCATGATTGGCCTGGAGTAGTGATTAGTATGGGTGAATGTTTAGGAAGTTTCCTAGTGTGTGTGTAAGGAAAGAATCATACCATAAAGAACATGTGTTGGCCTGTGGGGACAATCATTAGTCAGATAACCCATTTGGGCACAAGGGTGGGCCCAAGGATGGGGACCACACGTCTGTGGGGAAACTGGTGGTACCTGGTGGGCCAGGACCCGATGACCATGTTAAAGCGGGGTGTCTGTTCTATTAGTGAGGCCCATTTTTTACATAAAATACTTAATAAACTATGCATTGATCTCATTATTTTGTCATCCCTCAGTGATTCTCATGTTTTTTTTCTTAATTTCAATATGAACAACATAGATAAGTCTCTCTAAGATATTATTACTTTATTTTTCCAAGTTGACAAGGCTACAAAGTAAAAGAATAAGCAAATACTTATAGTGAATAAAAGTAAAGTGCATGTGAAGTGCTATATTTCCATATATTCTTCACAATTCCCTTCCAAGAAGAGAGTGATCAAAAGGAAAGAAAGGGTACCAAATGTTATCTATTTCACTTGTGACAAGAACGACCACTGAAAGTAAAACTTATCCTAATAAAAGAAGAAATATGAATATTTATATTCCTTTTTTGAGTTAAATTTATCTGTTTATAAAAATAGGTTATTATATACCTCTTATAGTGGTCACATATGTATTGAAATATAGGAACCAAATAGATTCTGGAAGATTGCACAGGAGAGGCTTACCTATGAGGAGCCAAAAGAGTCATACATTCTATCATAACTATTAGGGAATACCACTATAATAACTTAATATTTTAAAATAATAACATTTTTTTGATAATTTATGTGACATGCAACACAGATCTTAGATAACCCATGAAATATATTTCTCTCTTTGATAACTTGTCGAACACACAACCCAAAGTCTAAATGAACCGCAATATAGTATAACATTATAACCTACCTATTAAATTGGTGTGTATGAATAGTAATAAAAATAATAATGAATATTTTTATTATATATTTAATATAAATATAATAAGAATAATTTAAAATAAAAATAAAAATATTCAATTTTTTTTTTCTAAAATATGGTTTAATCATTCTTTTTTGCACATAATTGAATTTTTTTTACCACTTACAAGAAATTTATTTTATAAAATGAAATTAATTTTTGGAATCATAATTTTAAAAATTATCTTTGGGTTAATTTTTGGGATTTTTCTGAAATGTTTCATTTCTCGATGAACAATTAAAAATATTGAATTTTAATTAAAAGATGCCTTTTCGTTTAAATTATTTTAAATGTTAAATTATATTTTTAGTTGGTTTTAAAGTAAAATTAGTTTAATTATATATCTATTAATACAATTTAGGTCATCAGAATAATTATTATTTTTAATTTTTAAATAAAAACATTGTAAACTTTTGAACATTTTCTCTTTGAAAACCTACTTTCGCATCACGTTTCCATGATTAATTTTAAATTAAAAATTTACACTTATGTGAATATAATTTTGAAAAATGAATTAAATGTTTTGAATCATCATAATTTATATTCTATAATAATTTGAACTTAATTTATTGACAAAAATGAATAGTTAAAATAGTAAAAATTATCAATCGTGGTTAAGGTAAAAATGGATTTACCATAGGGGTGGGGTTAAACTAAAAAAATAAGGGTTGAAATGGCATAAATTTTTTATAAAATATATTATATTTAAATATTTTGAACCTATAATGTATAAGGATCAATAATAATCAATTTTTTACCCTTATTCTATATACAAAACATGGGTACACCTTTTTTATTTAAAAAATTACAAGCATATCCCTCACCTCACTTATAAAAGGAAACTCTTTATCCTATCTTCTTTACACATTAATAGCCTTTTTATTTAGACATGACCTACCAAAATCACATCCCAAAATACACCATCTCATCCTATAAGCCTTATTTTGGAAAAAAAATCCAATCTAGGAAGGATTTTGGTTCAAGCCTAAGGAAGATACCCGAAGAAGATATAACATTATTCGACAAGAATTTTTATTTTATTTTTTCCTCCACCTCCATAAATTATTATTAAACCATAATTATATAATAAAATCAGTATGATATAAATATTTATATGTTTTTATAATATTTTAATGACCTATAACCATCCCCATATCCATCAAATGGGTTAGGAAATCCTCATTTGTGTGTATGGCGAATTATCGCCTCATGAATTGATGTCATTTATTTATCCATTTCCACCTATAAAGGTTGGGTAAGATGATGAATATAAAGTATATAAATGATAATTATAACATAATTTTACCTATATATCCATTATATCATATATAACACTTTAATTTTTATTCCGTAGGGGATACTATTTACACTGCTCGTGTGTACGAAGGACTACCGCCTCATGAAGCGATACAATTAATTTTTCAATAACACCTTACATGGAAGGAAATAAGGATAATGCTAATGATTATATGTGATATAAATTTAATAATTATGATATTAATTGCATATATATCATTATTAAAATATAATATACCATTTTATTTTCTACACTGAAAAATGATAACATCGTTCGTGTATGTGTGGACTACCGCCTTCACGAAGTGATGCGACTCTCTTTTCATCACCACACCCCATGGATGATATATATAAGTATATTAAAATAAATAATATGGTATATATGATATTATTATAATTATATAAAGATACAATATTAGTTACCTTCATTTCATAATGATCATTGGAAAATGCAAACGTTATTCAAACATATATACGGTCTACCGTCTCCATGATTGTAACATAATTCATTTCTAAAAACCATATTTAACGATTAGTATTAAAATTATAGTTTATTTATAAATATTATCATTAATTAATTATTATTATTTTTATATTATGGAATTATATAACAAGCACAAAAACTTGAACTTTTATAACAAAGTACGAATGAGAAAACAAGGTAATTAACAACTAAAATAATTAGAATTATGAATGATTATTAACAAATAAGTGATAAGATATTATAATATGATAATATATGATATTATAAATATTAATATTATTATTTAACAAGTTTATAAAATGTTTAAAACCACTATATAGGAGGTTAAAACATGTTTAACCAAAAGGAAGTTTGAGGTAAGAAACTATGTCTCAATTTCACTTCATTAAGGCATATTGTAATGTTTTCATCTAATTTATTTTATATTGTGTATATAATTCCCATTTGGAAAGTAATATAAATAATAATTAATAATTCATGGTATTTTAAGTTCCAATTTGAATTATTTCATTCAAGGGTATTTGAAATGAAATTTACCAAGGGGTAAAGAAATTTTTAACTCAATTTCTTTTCATAGGGTTATATTACTTCTTTGTTTGCCTCTAATATTATATGATTGTGTGTATAATTAATTTTGAATATATTATGTTGTATTTAAAATTTGTATATTTGGATTTAAAATTGGTACATGTAATCTATTTATTTTTTAATTCTCACTTCAACGTTATGATCTTTGTAAGTGTTTACTTCACAATCTCATTTTAATTAGGATTGTTTATGATTGGATTTGCATTAAAGGGAATTATTTAATAATTGTATAATAAACCCATTTTTTTATAATCTAGTTATTCATGATATTTTCAATTAATAGTACCATTTTCCCACTCTTCTTCACAAAAAATTATTTAGAAAATGTTTTTAGTAAAACCTGACTTCATTTCTCTCTTTGACCGGAAATCCATTTCCTTCCAAAATAGTTATTTCAAAAAATGTTTTTAAAAATGTTTTAAAACATTTTAAATTTACTTATTAAATAAATTTTCACCAATTTTAAATTTTTATAGATGTTTTAAAATGAATCTTCATGTCATTTTCAGAAGAATCCCCATTTAAATTTTATAAAATCGTTAAAGGAATATTTATTTTAACATACTTAGAATGTACGCCATTTCCTTCCATCATGACCACTACATGTTTTAAAAAATAATTTAAAATTTTAAAAGATTATTATCAAAGAAAATTATTTTATTTTTTTTGTGAACTTTTAGTTTTAAAAAGTGATTTTCAAAATGAAAAAGATATTTTAATCATGAATTTTTTTAAGATATTTTTAGGGTATTTCTATTCATCAATGACAACAAACCATTATTATTAATCTTATGGGAATATTCTGTATTTATACCATCCATATTATTCATGTTTATTATTTATGATCATTTTCCCTAAATATCCATATTATTTATCATGGTTATGTTTATTAATTAAACCATATATCATTTCAACATATGGTGTTGTACATTAAATGCTATTTTTCTGTCTGGGGAAATACTAATAAATCTGTATTCCTTACTCAATTCAGATATTTTATGGTAAGGAATGTTGTTCATAAATTAAATATATTATTCTATATATGTGTAATTCTTTAGACATGTAGACATAGGCGATTCATGATTATAGATAGATCCTTGATGCATATGTAGTCTCATGAGGTGAATTAGTAATCTATCATAAAATATATTGGACAAACCAAATGAGTTTGTACCAAGTAGTTTTAAATTATCTTGTAAAAGGTATTGATGATAGGGTTATTATGATCCTGAGTTTGTGATGTCTAATAATTAATCATTTCCTCCATTAAAAACTTATTTATTATTATCCATGACATTTTCAAAATTATATTATCTCAAGATTCATTTGATTCTTAGTTATTGATTATATGGAATGTGTTTTCAATTATTTTTATTATCATATTTATGATGCCTTATCTAGTTATGATAGTCATGTTATTGATTAAATGAAATTTGATTTTAGTTATTTACCTTACCATATTGATTATTATCTATGATATTTTAATGTTAATATTATATTTAGATGAACTTCCTTCTCATTTTATTGATTAAATGGTATGTATGTTCATTTAATTACCTTTAAATATTGATTATGCTTATTGATTCATGATTACTCCCACTATAATTAAACGTCACTAAGCATTTGATATCACCCTTATTTTGTTTTATTTCCCCATGATTCCATGAAGAGTACTATGATTTATGTGAAAGGATATTATGGAGGGAATAATGTTATTCTCACAAAAAAATTAAGTTGTGTAATTTTTGTTTTCAAATGTAATGTAAGACTCAAGACTGTATCTAGTTTACCAAGGATACTAAACTATTCTATCCTTCAGGATGAGATTCCTTATAGATCATGCTAATGTAATAAAGAATACAATATCTCTAGGATACTAGGATTAGGGTATATATAGTTGGTATTAGAGTATATTTAGTAGAAACCTTGAAAACTAGATTTAGGAAAAAATATATTAGGGAATATAACCCAGTGATAGAATTTGATGATAAGAATAGAAGAACATCCTAAAGTTTGGGTAAGGAATAAATTATGTGATTCTCCTATAAATACATCCCTTTATAGACACTACAAATGGGTATGGTTCTCGAAAAGATGTACATAGGTGTAATATCTCTAAAAAGGGTGTATTGATCTTGACTCAATCGATACTTAGTGCATGAAAAAAGGCATTACTATAAACTTGTTTTGATACTCCTAGGGAATTTTTTTAGGATAATTCAAATTTTCTTTATAAACCATTATGAAGGATTCAAATAGATAATGATAATGACTGAACAAGTTTAGACCTAAGTTATCTTATATTAAATATAAGGTATCTCAAACGAATGGGAAAATGATTTATGAGTGGAATAAAAGGGAATAAATACAATAATTTCTAAGGAAAATGAAACGTACGATGGAAGGAAATAAATATCATCCTAGGGATCAATTTATAGTTTATTGTATTAAATGTGGGGAACCTGAGAATTATCTGAGTCAATCCCCTCTTCTAAAAGTTAAACCATAGACTAAGGTTGGACCTATGTTGAAATAAAATGGATGAAGTATCTCTTTATTTGGATTAAATAATTAAATTATAAAAGTATTTTAATACCGATATTATTGTTATCAGTATCATGAGACATATAATAATTGTGTAAAATTTTAGAGGCATATATTTATTCCTTAACATAATATTTTTTGATACCACAATGAGTTTATAAGTTTTCGGCTGATTATATATTCAAAGTCTTAAAAAACTGTTTTTTGGTATTATGTGATGGGAGACTACCAAGATTTAGTATATTTTGGGAGAAATTTATTGAAAGTGTATGTTTTAGTGAAAATGTTATTTTAGGAATAATTCCATTAAATTTTATAGATAGAAGTCTAAAGGTATTGATAACCTTTAGGGTTAATATGATCATTAATGAAATTGTAATAATAGTCAAATAATATTATTATAATTTTTAGAATTTTTTTATTTAAATAATCAGTAAAATGTTATTTAATGATTAATTTTATTTCAAGGATTCCCATCATATTTTTTGGTAACATTATAGGAATTATATTTAAATAATTTTTAAAATAGAAAATCTCAATGCATTTGTAATGGTCACAAGTCTTGAACCCATGAATGAAGGATAATAATTGTTTATTACATACCAATTGCCCTTGTGATGTCCTTGTTAATATGTAATTTTTATTAGTTAAATGATTTTAAAAACAAATATTAATTATGAAATAGTGGTTTTAGTGTTGAGGTTTAGAAATTAATGTAACTCATGATAACTATATGGATCTTAAAAACTCGTTTGAGACAAATGGAAGGACCTGTCACTCTTTTATGGATCTTACAATTCGTTAAAAGTGAAATTTAGTGCTTTAGGAATAAAAAAAATACATTTTTGGATACTCATTTCTTGGAGTAGGTAATGAATTTAAAATTGATCAAAGCACAAACAAAGGATGAAATTATAATTATGAAATAAAAGTGTGTCAGGTAAGTATATTTTATAATATTCATGGATAATAAAAGAAATCCTCAACTTTAGGAAAAGAATCTTGAAAAAAAATGTTATTCTATTACCTTCATATTCGATAAATTAGATAGTATTTTAAATCATCATATATTTTTGGTTTGTTAGTCCTTAACTTATATTTATCATCCACTTTCTTGAGATCAATGATCTCTGTTAGTCTCTATAATTATTTACGCTTTTATTTTATGCCCATATCTTTAATTTCCACCAATGTTATCCTATATTGAAACCTAGTTATGTGTTATTCCATATGAAATTTTTTACTTCTCATTATCTCCTATTAAGAGTATATTTTATTAACCCTTATTATGATGTGAGTTTTTCAATAAAGGTATTTCTAAATGCCAAACCCTTGATTACTAAGTGAATTTTTAAATTATGAGGATGTTATTTAACTATGTTTGGGAGAATGTAACTCCAAAAATTTTCACAATAAGAACATTGTTTCTATAGTGTATGTGACATGCAACACCAATCTTAGACAACCCAAAGAATATATTTTTCTCTTTGATAGCTTGCAGAACACTCAAATATGAGTCTAAATAAACTGTAATATTATATACCATTATAACCTAGCCATAAAATTAGTGGGTATGAATATTTATAACTAAATTATGAATATTATGATTATTTATTGATTATAAATATAATAATAATCATTTAAAATAAAATGAAATGTTTTCTGAAAAACTATATTTTTTCTTAAAGTTGGTTTAGTCATGCTTTGCACACATAATTTAAAATTAATTTTTATAACATATAGGAAATTTATTTGATAAAAGTAGCTTCGTTTTTGGAATTATAATATAAAAATAATATTTGCTTGATTTTTTTGGTATTTTTTTCAAATGTTTCATTTTTTAATGAATAGTGAAAAATACTGAATTTTAATTAAAAACAAATTTTTTGTTTTAATTATTTATAATGTTAAATTAAATTTTTAATTGAATTTAAAGTAAAATTATTTAATATATATATATATAAATATAATTTAGTACATTGTAATAATTTTTATATTTAATTTGGACATAAAAAACTTTGTAAACTTTTGAACATTTTCTCTTTGAAAACCCATTTTCTCATCGCATATGAGGGATTACTTTTAAATTAAATATTGCCTCTTATATAAATAGAATTTATTAAAATTGATTTAAAATTTTTAATCATAATAATTTATATTAACTACTAAGGTCAACATAATTTTTTTCCAAAATGAATTGTGAAAATAGTAAAAATTATTTACTGTGTTTAAGGTAAAAATAGATTTACCGTCAGTTAAACTAAAAATATAAGGGCCAAAATGACCTAAAAACATCTAATTTTTTATAGACATATTTAGACACTATAATTTATAAGGATTTATAATTCACCATTTATTAACCTTTTGGAATCTAAAAAATGTGGGTACACCAATCTCTTTTAAAAAATTACAATTATGCCACTCACTTCACCTATAAAAGGCCACCCCCTCTCCTCTCATATTCACACAATAAAAAACTTTTGGTTCGGCCAAGAATATCCCAATAAATTTAAAAATTCACTCATATTATCATATAAGCCATATGTTTTGGAGAAATACAACCTATGAAGGATTTTAGTGCAAACCAAAGGAGGATACCCGAAGAAGATGGAATGTTCTTCAATAAGCGTTTTTATTTTATTTCTTCCTCCAACTACCTTAATTATTATTAAAAAATGATGATATATTATCCTATGTATAATAAATATAATTATATACTATTATAATAAGTTAATTTTTGATAACTATCTCCACTTCCATCAAATGGGTTATGAAATAATCATTCATGTGTACAACGGACTACTGCCACGTGAATCGATGTAATCTATTTTATTAAATTTCTCCCTCTTATGGTTGGGTATTATGATGTATATAATGTATATATATGATAATTATAAAATATTTATACCTATAGAGTCATTATATTATATATAACTCTTTAATTTCCATTACACAGGGGATAAGATAGCATCGCTCATGTGTACGGTGAACTACAGCCTCGCGAAGCGATGAGATTCGATTTTCACTAATGATTAAAATGGAAGGTAATAAGAATAATTTTAATTAGTATATGTGATATAAATTACATAATTATTATATTCATGTCATATTTTTCATTCTTAAAAGGTAATATACCATTTTCCCTCTTACACTAAAAAATGATAACACCGTTCGTGTACATGTGGACCACTGCCTTCATGAAGCGATGTAGATCTCTTTTCAACACCACACCAAATTAATGATATATATATGTATATTAAAATAAATAATATGGTATATATGATATTATTATAATTATGGAAAGATAAAATATCACTTACCTTCCTTCTGTAATGATTATTGGAAAATGAAAACGTTACTCATGCGTACGTACGATATACTGTCGCCATGATTTTAACGTACTTCATTTCTCAAAAAAATAATCCATAATTGGTATTAAAACTATAATTTAAGTATAAATATGATAATTATTTAATGATTATTATTATTTAGTTGATGTAATTGTATAATATGCACAATAATCTGAACTTTTATAACAAAGCATGCATCAGACAACATGAAAATTAACACCCAAAACAATGATAATAATGAAATATTATTAACAGATAGGTGATAATACATTATAAAAGGATAATATATGATATTATAAATATTAATATGGTTCTTTAATAAGTTAATAACATGTTTAAAACCACTATACATGAGGTTAAATCATGTTCAACTAAAAGAAAGCGTGAGGTATGTGACTTCATCTTAATTTATACTTATTGAGGAATATTGTAATGTTAAGAAAATAATTTATTTTATATAGTGTATATAATTAAACTTTAACATATAATATCATGATTTGTTAATAATTAATTCTATTTTAATATCCAATTTTAAATATTTCAATCAAGGGTATTTAATATGAATGTTACCAAGTGGTAAAGAATTTCATAACTCAATTTATTTTCATTGGGTTATATTACTTATTTGTTTTCCTATAATATTCTAAGATTATGTGTATAATGAAATTTTATTATATTATGTTGCATTTCCAATTTTTCTATGTGTAATTACATTTTATATAGATAATTGGTTCATTGGTTAATCCTCACTTCAATGTTATAATATTTGTAAGGGTTTATTTCACAATATCATTTTAGTTGGGATTGTTTTTGATTGAATTTTCATTAAAGGAAATTATTTTATAATTTTATAAAAAACCATTTTAATTTGTTATTATCTGGATATTCATTATATTTTCAAGTAATAGTACCATTTTCTCAATCTATGATACTTAAAATTATTGAGAAAATGTTTTTAGTAAAATCCATCTTCAATTCTCTCTTAAGTCAAAAACCCATTTTATTTTAAAACCATGTTTTCTAAAAATGTTTTAAAAATTTTAGAAACTATTTATTAAATAAATTTTAACCATTTTTACTTTTTTTATAAATTTTATGAAAGAAATCTTCACATAATTTTCAAAACAATTATCATTTGGATTTTATTAAAAAATTTAGAGGTGTCTTTGTTTTAATATACTCTAAATGTACAAAATTTCTTGTTTTCATGAACACTCCATGTTTTAAAACGTAAATTATAAGTTTAAAAGAAAATTACTTTCAAAATGTTTTGTGAACTTTTATTTTTAAAAAATTATTTTCAAAATGAAAATGATATTTTCTTGAAGAATGTTTTTTAAGAACTTTTTATTGTATTTATATTAAAAAAGAACAAAAACCCTTTATTCTCACTCTAATGGGAATATGTTGTTTTTATACCATCCTTATTATTCTTATAGAGGTTTTATGATCATTTTTACCAATGAAAGTATTGACATTCACTTCCTTGATTCATTTTTCTAGTCATTAATTTTCCCTTGAATTATTCACTTTCCTATGGACATTATATTACCATTAAATATTCATATTATTTATCATGGATATGTTTATTTATTAATCTATATATAATTTCTACATACAATTTTCTATATTGAATGTTAATTTTTTATCTAGAGATATATTGTTAAATAAATATTCCTTACTCAATATGGATATTTGATGATAAAGCTCAATGTTCATAAATTAAATCGATTTTTTGGTATATGAGGAATGATTTGGACATAAAGAAATAGGTGGATCTTGTTTATAGATAACCCCTAGATCCATTGGTAGTCTCATGAGTATAATCAATAAGATAACATAAAATTAGTTGGCCAATCAAAATGAGTTTATACCCAGTATTCTTAAACTATCTTGTGAAATGTCCTGATAGTAGAGGTATCATGATCATAAGTTCATGAAATCTAATAATTAAGTATTTCCTTCATTAAGCATTCAGATATTATTATCCATGATATTTTCATAATGATATTTTATCTGAAGGAATTTCATTCTCAATTATTGATTAGATGGAATGTATTTTCAATTATTTACCATGCCACATTGATGATACCTTATTCATTTATGATAGTTTTGTTTTTGATTAAATGAAATGGGTTTTCTATTATTTACCTTTCCATATGGATTAATATCCATGATATTTTCACATTGATATTATCTCTAGATGTACTTTATTCTTAGCATATTAATTATAAGGCATGTGTGATCAGTTATTTACCTTAATGTATTAATTATTCTTATTGATTCCTGATTTATTCCACTTTACTTGACCCTTAATGATCATTTAAGATCAACCTTATTTTTTTTTACTTTCCCCAAGATTCCATAAAGTGTACTATTATTGTTGTGCAAGGATATTCTATTTGGAATAATGAAATTCTAAAAAAAATTATGTTGTAATTTGTGTTTTCAAATGAAATTCAAGTTTCAAGTATGTACCTATTTTACCAAGACTACTAAACTATTCGGTCCTTTAGGATGAAATTAATTTTATCTAATACTAATTTAATAAAGCAGGCACTGACATTGGGCTATTACGTCATGGTTGTTACAACCAATTCACCTTGCCAATATGAATGATCTTGTTTTTAAAATATTTTTAACATGATTCTTTACTCACAAAAAAAATTATATCTATGCCTAGACACGATACAGATGGATTTATTTTCCAATTTCAGAATAAATATTGCTTATTTTATAAATAAAACATATTTTATGGTAATAAATATTTAAATAATGGCCTTTATCTATTAAATTACATGAACTAAGTAATAGTTATCAATAATGAAAATAATTCACACAATTTATAGCATACCCAACTATGGTATCACCGATTAGTTTATATAAACAGAAAATGTTTGACCATATTACACCAATATGGATATCTAGAATATTTTGAACTAAATCTACTTGGTGTATGTCATGAATGTTTATAAATAAAAACGTCCAAAGGTCAATTTTTCATAAATGTTGAAAGGGCCATTGAGCTACTTGACTTGGTTCATACCAATGTGTGTGTACCATTTCTAGTTTAAGCAAGGGGTGGGTACTCATACATCTTAAATATCACTAATTATTTTCATAAATATAGATTTACCTACATAATGAGGTATAATTCATATTCCTTTGAGAGATTCAAGAAATATAAGACTGAATTTGAAAACCATCTTGATGGGATGATTAAGGAACTCCACTCAGACCATGGAAGAGAATATATTAATCAATCCATTATTGATTATTTAAAGGATTTTGTGATTTTATCCCAAATCAATCATCTATATACACTATAATGGAATTGTGTAAGTGAAATAATTAATGGTTCTAGGGTTCCTTCCCAACACTTCCGCTCCTTCCCTCTCATCACCCCCTCACAGTGAGAGTTTTTTCTCTAGCGTGCTTCCACTTATCTCATTCTCACCCCTTGTTTTTATACTGGTGTATGTTTGTATCCTACATTAGCTTATTCATTCTACCTTATCATATTTATTAGAAATTATGAGATTCATTTCTACTTTAAGGGCCTCTTCCACTACTCTTATTACTCTTATTATTGGAACCATCATAAATAATCTCCATATTGGTTTAACTCAATAAAAATATTGTGATTTGCTATTATATTGGTGGTAGAATCCATTGAGTTTTTTTTATGATTTCTTGGTTGGATTTTGGGTTTTGTTTTCATTCATTATTTCCGTTATATTAGTGTTTTTGTGACCAGACCCATCCTCCCACTTCCCAAATTTAAAATTTTGAGTTCCTTTCAGATGGCTCATGAGTCTCCCAGCATTGGACCTTCCCATTAGCAATCATCCTCTATTATTATTGCATTTACCACTATAAAAGACCCCATTTTTGGTCAATCATGATTAATTTTTCGGCTTTATTGGTATGGTGATGGTGGTAGGGTGTTTCCTCCTTAGTTTCCTCTATTGTCTCCTTTTCTATTCTATGCTTTTTGATTTCCCTTTCATGGTTTTGGTCAATTTTTTGTGGTTTATTTCCATTATATGGTTATCAGTTGCAACTCATCTTATTTTTATGTTTTTGGTTGTGTGTCCAATGTTTTGTGGTGGATATGATTATGGTTTTGGAAGGTGATGGTAGTTTCCTAGAAGTGGATGGAATTAGTGTTTCTTCTATGATGTCGATGAATATTTCTTGGCATTATAGTTCTATGTACTATTTTTATCCCTTATGGTGCTGGTGGTTCAGTTTCTATTCTCTTGGTGGTGTTCCAATGGGACGGTTTGGTGGTCATGGTGATGGTATTAGCTCATTGTTGATTCCTTAGTCCACTTCTTATGTTGATCTTGCTCCAGGATTACACAACTCTTCTCCAAATAAAACTTACATGGTGGTTTTCAAGGTTTATTGGGATGTGAAGTTCGAGTGGTCGATGACGTTTTAAGAGGCATCTATCATGGTTACTTCATATCTATCCTTGGTTCCCTACTGGTCTTGTTGTTCATGATGGTTGTGGAGTTTCTTCGACTGCTATTATTCATGGTTTTTATGTTCTATGGAATTATTTTATGGTGTATATATGGTAGTGATGATGGATTCCAATGGATTGCTCTCACAAGAGAACTAGTATCGATGATGGATTCTATTTTATGTATCTAGTTTTTCTTAAGTTCATTTATTGTTGTGGTGGTGGCCATCATCATAATTTTTGATAGCGATGAAACAAAGATGATGATAATTGTTTATAGGGATGATGACGTGGTTGACGATATATACTTAACTTGACATACCTTGACATAGGAGGTGGCTCATGGATTAGGATCTTGTGGCCTGAGGTGGTTTAGTGGTACTGGGATTGAGGTGTGTTCAATTTTTTTTGGATTCATGGATTTTCTTGATAACTAATTTTGAATTTTAAATTTTAATTCTCTATGTTTCTATATTTTAATTTTTAATTTTAAAATATGTGGTTACTACAAAACCATAAAGTGGATTTAAAAAATAAAAAATTAAGGATTGGAAGGGTTATTGAAATAATGAATCACACCTTCTTAGAAATAGTGGAAAAAATGATGAATCATGAACTTATTCCATTATCCTTTTGGGGATATAAATTATAGGCTGCTGTAGAAATTATAAACTAAGTGGAAACCAAAGCATCAAAAAGTATTAAGAACTTAAATAAACTTGTGTAATCTCATGTAGGATTCTAGGGATGTGATGCATTTTTTAATTCTATTTCTAGGAAAAAAATTCAATTTTAATCACTAAGTGTTTCTTTATAGGATATCCCAAGGAAATACTGTGATACTAAAAATATGACCCTTTAGAAAAAATGGTTATGGTTGAATGATGTCTCAAATTCCATGATAAGGATCATTTATCAAAAAGAGAAAGTGGGAGAGAGATAGATTTTGATGAAGTCCAGGGTCACATTACATAAGAGCTGGCATAGAAAAAACTCCATAGATTCATGTGGAAAAGAAAATTCTAGAGACACAAGTAATAAAATTGAGTAAAAGAGAGTTTAGAGAACTGAAAAGGTTTTTTTCCTAGTAACTAAGGATGGTGACTCATTATTAGCTGATAATAATAAACCTCTAACTTAAAAGGAAATAGTAATTAGAATATACTTTTATAAAAGGAAATAAGCTACGAATTTTTAAGTAGATTCCAAGTACCAAAAAAAATCTAGATTTTGGTAGATCCTCCAGTGGATGTAAAGCCCATTTCTTGTAAATGGATATTCAAGAAGAAAATATATGTGGATGGAAGATTCAGTACTTTTAAAACATGAATCATTTTAATAGGGTATAAAAACATCTATACATTTATTATAATGAAACGTTTTCACCAGCTAAAATACTGAAATCCAAAAAATTCTACATATCATAGCATCTTACCATTAGTATAATTTTTTATGAACTAGGTATAAAAATAACCTCCAACAGCATGAAGCTTCATGAAGATATCTATTTGACAAAACCTAAATGGTTTCTTACATTATAGGATTCTAAAAGGATATGAAAATTTAAAATATCCTTTTATAGATTAATGAAAGCATTTAGGTCATGAAATATTCATTTTTATGAATCCAAAACAAAATTTTATTTTTTAAAGAATGAATTTGATCCTTTTATATATAAGAGGTTTAGTGGGATTGTGGTTGTTTTCTTAATAGTTTATTATAATGATATAATACTTATTAGAAATGATATGCCATTAAAATATTGGATAAATAAATTATTCTATATAATGGAAATTGGAGAAGAAATATATATTCATGGGATCTGGATCTATTGTGATAGATCTAAGATACTTATTGGACCATGTGAAGATACACATATTGAAAAGATATTAAAGAGATTCAGTTTGAATAAAATATAACAAGGGATTGTTGCAGCTATATCATGGAATTCATCATTCCATGAAAATGTGTCCTCAGACACATGATGAATAACATACGATGATAAGGATTCTATAAATGTTGTTGATTGGTTTAGTCATGTATGATATGTTATGTAATAGTCTAGATATATCTTATTACATAAGTGTCAAGATGACCCAAGTGACTTCTTTTAGATGGTATTCATGACCATCCTTAAGTATTTGAGATGATCTAAGGATATTTTCATGCTCTATAGAGGATATTAGGAAATATTAATCAGAATATATGCATATTCTAGTTTCCAAATAGATCATGATGATCTTAAATTAGATATGAGATACCTCTTCACTCTCAATGGAGGTGTTGTGAGCTTGAAGAGATCAAAGCAAGCCATGGTCATAGATTCCATAATATATTCTGTGTATATTTAAGCTTATAAGGAACCTAAATAAGAATCTTGGATACATAATTTTTTCCATGAGATTAACGTGGTACCTAGCAGTGATGACCATATCACACTCTATTGTGAAAATACTATAGTGCTGGTTCTTTAAAAGGATCCAATGAGACATCATTAGATGAAGAACATAATTTATAAGTATCATCTCATAAAGTATTTTTCTCAAAGAGGTGAGGTTATAGTGAGAAGAGTCTCTATGAAAGACAACATGTCATACCCCTTCACTAAAGCCTTAACTCAATAGAATCATGATATTAATGTGAGTTCAAGCATAATTAAAGTCAATGATAGTTGGATCTTTTCCAAGTTGGAGTTTGTTGGAGTTAGTGTTCTAGAACTAACTAGTTTTAGATTGTATTTAATTTCTATTTTAAAAAGTTAATATTAATTTATGTATATCGTTACATATAATTCATGGTTCTTCATGAATTTAAAATAATAATGTCCAAGAGTATCTATCGTAATAAAAGAGAATTGCAGTTCCCTACTATGATGAGAACCTTGAAATTCTGTAATGGTATTATTAAAACAAGTTTTATGGATAGATAAAATTCTATTAAAAGAAACATGTAATATTAAATTTTAGGTTTTCATTCTCATAAGAAGATGATTATTCTTTTCATGAAGTTTACACTTAGTAATATCCAAGATGGGAGATTATAAGAAGATACCAATGAGTAGAAATTATATGTGTTTATGTGTCAACATATATTCCTATCTGCAAGCATGTTTAATGGTACTTAGACTTTAAATTTTTTATTAATGAATGTCATGAGTCATGAGCATGGATGTATTTATATAAACCATGATGATTATAGTTCATGGATAATTCGGGTATGTGGGTTGTGACACTAATGGCATGTTAATAATTAATAATTCATGGAAATATTTGTCCCTTCCATATTAATAGAAGTTTACATCTTAGACCTTTGATTAAACGTCTCATTAAATTCCATGGACATGGGCTAGGGACAAATTTATTTCAGACAGTATAAGAAATATGTATAAAACATATAGGTTTATGATACCAATGTGAAACTTTCTTGATAAGATCTTATGAAAAAGGGATTATATTCCATAGTGAGCACTCATGTTTGGTTTTTTACATTGATAAATTAACTTATTTGATGTTATGATATTAATTTATTTCTTTTTCATACTTCATCTACTTTCTAGATAGTAATATTTTAAATTATGTAAGCCCATATAATGAAAATGATAAAGAATACTAGAGGGTCACAAAGTGATTCTATTGATATCAATTAAATTATATTTGAATTTAATAATTAGAATAAATATTATTCTCAAGATCTATGAATGACTTTATTCAGGATTTATCAATTCCAAATTTCTATTTAATTAAATGTTTAACAAATATTTACTTTACATACTATAAAAGAAATATTTATTTTATGAATATATATTTAATTATATATTTATCTAGGTATTAGATAAATTCTATGTAGGATGAGTGGAACAATATTATCTGTAGTGCTAAATATTAATTTGAAATATGATAAAATAATATTTATCATTTTTATAGTTATTTAACTTCATGGAATAAAAATAATAATATTATTTTGATACATGGAACGAGGTTAGAGATGAGTCTGAAATTTTATTAAATGAACTTGTGAAATTAATGAAAATATAAACCATAACACATGGTCTATAAATAGACCACTTATAATTTCTCAGACTAGAAAATAGAGGACTATAATGCATAACATTTCTCTCTCTAGAATTATCTTCTTCCCTCTCTCATCCTCTCATGAATGAGAAGATCAAGATAAATTCTTCGAGATCAAAGAAAATAGAAGTGATATAGATGAAAAATTCAAGATAGTTAATCAACCATTCATAAAACCTTTGATTCATTGGTGTCATTTAGTGATAAAATAATCATTTGTGAATAACCACTAGAGGGATTCTAAATTTGGATCCTATAAGCACAATGAGAAATTATCATAAAGAATTTTGGATAATAGACATCTACATTGAAGAAAGATCTCAATAATGAGGTAATTATTCTTCAAAATTAATTAAATTAATTGATAATTTAATGATAAATATCTGATCTTGGTTTTGGAAGCCTTATTATTTATATTTTAATATAAGAAATGTTGGTCATAAAATTCATGTCTTCTACAATATGAAAATGATCCAATGAATCCTAAATTCATTCATTTGGGATCATCCCTAAAAAGCACTTTTGTTTCCCCCATAAACTTCACCTACATAATGAAACTAGTGTTTTTTTATTCGTAGATAAATTAGAATCATTCCAAGGATTAAACATAAATTTTTAAAGGTGAACCTTTTAAATCCAATAAGTCATTTTTTATGTGTTCTTGGTTGTGTTTATGATAAATTGATCTAATATCTTAAAAGTCAGCAGTGGTTGTTTCAAGGAAAAATATAAAAACGAATTTAAAATCACTAATTAATCTCCTTTACCTACTTTATTGATCTTATGGGTCTATCTAAGTGGTATTAGAGCCCGATTCTATTTATTTGTGATTTTCCATTTTGATTTTGGATAATTGTTTATTATAATTAATTTTTTTTTCTAGTCACTAATTTATTTTTTCGATTATAGATAATCTAAATTTAATGGAAAAAAGTGTATTACCATGTTTTATGTGAATTTTTATCATAAATGGAAGGATATAATGTTTCAATACATACTATCTTTCATTTATGAAGTCTTGAAGTTGGGATCGATAGATTTGTTACCTGTATTAAAGGAGTTTTCCTGATAATGGTAGATAAGAATAATAATGAAAGTGATGTATATTCTTGGAATTCTATATTTTTTCCCTTATGGAGTGAATTTCATAATGTCAAAGAATAAAAATAGCAAAAGTATTATGGAAAAAGTTTGAGAAAAACACTCATGTGCCATAAATTTTTTGGACTTTAGATTTCCATCAATGTCCCATCCCGATCCATTGAGATAAAGCTTTACCCAAAATCATTAGAGGTTTATAACAGTCATACCCCTTACATAATGATAAACCATACAGATGTGTTCCAAATTATCATGAAAAAATTCATTATTACATCATAACTTGATTAACCCACAAAAAAATAATTGGATATCATGAAAAAATTAACTTAATATGAAAATAATCCATCTTGAGAAATAAGTTTGACAATATAATTAGTGAATATTCCCTATTAAGTAGAATAAATAATAAAGGATATCAACATAGATGAAAATATCTTTTAATATATCCTATTTAAATTTATTTTATGAAAAGAAATATATTTTTCCTTTAATAGACAAAATTTTAAAACATAAAATTCATAAAATAGTTAGAATAGATATTTATTTATAAAACACTAAAAATATGGGGTGGAAGGAATAATTATGAAAAATATATATAAAATAGGTCAAATATGTTTATTGGAAAGAATTAAAAAATTGATATTCTAATAATAGTTTTGTTAAGAGATTAAAAGTGAGCGAAAAAATCCTCACAAATACATTAATAGAATATTCCATTTGTAAAGAAATTTAATTACATTAAAAAAGTAATTATAAAATCATTTAATCATAGATAATTAAAACCATAAAACTAAATAACTAATGTTGAAAAATAATATAAATATTCATTATTGAAATAAAATAGTAAGGTCGGTTTCACTTAACAATATCACTTTTGGTTATTTATTACCCATATTTGAAGTGAAATGATATGATGACATGTAAAAATAATAAAAATATAGTGTTAAAGAATATATTGGTGGTTTTAGAGAGATAAATCATATAATTTTTCTAAATGGAATATTAATCATCATAATCTCAAATTCAAAACGAGATTAGAAAAAAACCCTTAAATATTTGGTAACATTTGAGACAATATCCCTTAAAAGATAGAACCTACTATGGATTTATAATTCAATTAAATTTTAGGTAAATAATGATAAAATAATTCCATATTAATAATAAACACCAAAAAAATGAAAAAATTTGGTGAATATGATGTATATATAAATGAAGGTTATATTGAGATGAAAACTCCTTATCTTTGCTGATGAATTCCATGAATTCACTTTAACCTATAGTATAATAAACATAAACTTATTAAAAACATATTTCAAAGATTTATTTGTATCTATTAACTTTTAAAATATTTTATTACTGTTACAAACCCTTTTTAATACCCTCTGGGGAAAATAATGAAGAGAAATAGTGACCCCTGAAGTCCACCACCAAAAGGACCCAGGTTGGAAATTAGCACCGAGGGTATAAAACACACAGTGAGATGCATTTCCCTCATATATGAAATCAAGGAAAAGAGATAACACATTACCAAAAATCAACACAATATCATATAAAACAAACCAATATCTAAGATAATATCTATAACAATGAATGTCATATCATACAGAAAAAATATACAAAATGAAATGCTAAAAAAAACTCATATGCTGTAGTTGAAAATAAAAAATCAATATTTTAACTATCTTGATCTAGTTCGGTCACCAAAACTCCTCTAGAGGATATGAAAAATATTATATATATATGTAGGGTGATCGTAACATGTATAATAAGTAGGATAATCCTCAATGCCTCTCATATAAATGTGAGAAAAGAATACTAATACTCTAGTGAGTTAAAATTGGAACAAATATTCACCTATTATGTCAAATACCTATTTCTAGTCACAAAAAGGATCAACCATTAATTATCACATCCATTTTAAAAAACATAATAATATAATCATTGGCATTTAAAAACCACTTCCCTAGTGGTTTACCTCTCTCACAATCTCACATCAAATATATATATTTACCTTAAATTCATAATTGATGTGGTTCTAGTGAAAACACAACCTACCCTAACTCTCACAAGGTTCAACATGTCATGTTACCATAAATAAAAATCAACATATCATATCATCACAACATAACCACAAAACATCGACATCCATCACTTCAGAACCAGTGTAATATTGTATCATGAACATGAAGGACACCAAACTCATGCCCTCCTCCTACCATATATGAACCTCACCCCATCATCATTCTACCTTCACCACCAATTTATTAGGTACACAAATTTCCACACCCACACCTTGAATGATCATAAAACCCTCAAGATATCACAAATAATATACTACCAAATGGTGAGTAGGGAAGGGGGGAGGGAGGTTTAATATGTCTACCCTCACTCACTTGGATATTGGGGAAAACTCTTGGAACTAAAACATTTTCAATCACTATGTAATACTCAAATTTGGAGGGGTGTGTTTAGAAATAACAAGAAAATATATGGAATAATAGATACACAAAATAACTTACCTAAGGGGTCTCACAAACAAGAAACATTATCTTAGCTCATAATGTTACTACTACACTAGGAAACGTACATCTATCTACTGCCACTATTACATCACAACCAGCCAATAACTACACAAGAAACCATGATAACTGAATTGTGTTCCACTTTTATTCATTCATTTTTTAAATTCCATATTTCCATTCACAAACCAATATTAATTTTGTTATACAATTTATTTCACATATTTAATGATAAACTATTAGAAACTATCACATACATCTATTCTAACCTTTATTATCCCATTTATATCATTATTAAATTAATTAATTAATTATAATATATTAAATGTTCTTATAATCATATTCCATTATTGCCCATATTGCTTTACCATATTTTAATTATATTTCCTCCATCACTTTATTCCATCCTCATTCCACACTATCAGGCGTCGACAGCACCACCACCTCATTTACTATAGACATAGACACACATAAAAAATAGTAACCATATATGATGCATATAATATTTGGAATCAACATTAATCATTTTTTATGTTTGGATTATTCAAATAAAACATTTAATTACGTATTGTAATTATTATTCATTTATGTGAGGTGGTCTCATCATTTAATCATAGTGACAATCAAGTCCATTAATAGTAACAATTCAAATAAATAAAAGATCTCATTATAGTAGGTAAAAAAGACAAAAATATTCTCCAAATCAAGGAGATGAAATTATCACATTGATAGAAAATATCATTCAGTATTTATTATCATTAATTCCATATTTCCTTTTACTGACATAATTATCATTCATTATTCATAATACATTAATGGATTTATGTTTTTAATGATCTTTGAGAATATTAGAAATGTTAATAAACAAAAATAATCATACTATATTATTCCACACACTATCAGGAAAACAATAAATAAATAATAACAACTACAATTTGTAGAAAATCTCACATTTTATTCATTTTAATTCCACACATGAAATAATAATAATCAATTACATGTTAAAATTATTTTTATACTTATTTAAATAAGTTTTAGACTATTATCTTATTTAAATTTATTATTAACATACACACATAAAATAATAAATAATTATAAACTAAAAATTTAACCAATAAATAAGTGATCAAATCTGGAATCCTATACCACAATAAACTTTACACACTACAGTACCAAGAATTTTGAGAGGGGAAATATACACAAGTCTAGAAACATGAAGAAGGAACCCATATTGAACAATGAATGATCACAAATCTTGAATGATTTTGTTCAGATCCTTTAGACTCAAGATAGAATAAAAATATCTCTAAATAGTTGAATAGTGTTAGAAACATGTTTTTAGAAACTATAGATATCATTCTACCTAGATATCCCCCAAATACTCAACCAAAGTTCGATTTTAATTCGAAAAAAATTTGTATCTATTTAATTCCCTCATATGAACAATTTAAAAATACTATAATTCAAAAATAATAAGGTTTATTTCCATATTAATCATAACATATTTAAAATCCACGATTTTAAATTATTATTCCCATTTACTTTAAAAACATGATTTAGAGAGAAAAATCAAATTTCCATTATGAAAAACACTTCCCTCAAATGAAATATAAGTATTGATTAAGGATAAGTTGAAGCTACACTCACATAGATTCAAATGTTAACCTATACATGAAAATTTGGATGCCCATTTTACCCTTATGTAATAGGAGGAATATCGGACTTACCCATTTGTAGATTATGTAAACAAACATTGATCCTTACACGACTCCACTTTACCATAAAGTCACATTATAAACCACACCCAACCTCCAACATAACCTCAAAAATGGTTTTGGGATAGTTCCCTCACTATTTTTTATTTTATATTGAAGAACATGGAATATAGACCCCCCTTCTTTCCTTTTCATCCCTTTCTTGGGTGAAACTCAGTGTCTCATTGACTTCTACCACAACTCACCACCACACCTATCAATATAACTAAACCATGGTGTTTTAATAGTCCTTTTACAAACTAGAGGATTATCCATGATTTAAGGATTCCATAACATCTAGTTAAACAATTTCACTACCCATGGTGTGATGAAGTGACACGTCATGTAATGGTATACATTATTACCTTTACATAAAAATTGATTATGTGCAGGTAAACTATATTACCTTTATATAGAAGACAATTCCAAGACACCCCTATATAATGTGAAACACCCATTGAAATGAATACCCATGATTTTTCACTCATCTTGTTGTACAAAGATCCACAAGAATAACTCGAAAAAACTCAACAAAAATTTCTTTCCCCACACTCAAAGCTGTAATGAACACAAATGGTCAACACTAATCCCATTACTATGGCATGGTGGTCCTTAGAATGGTAAAATCATCTATAGTATCTATAAAATATCCAAACTACCAAAAATGAAATGGAATAGTCCATAAGGTTCTATAATATTATACTCATCCTTGAGAAAAAAACCCAAAAAGGGTAGATGATTGATGGTCAAAACAACCACCCCTCAAAACACTTATAAGATATATTTCTATAACCAAAGCAACATCACCACCTAATAAGGTCATAACACTAATAACCCACAATATCAACATCAAGACAATTACCCTTGAGAGATACCTCTCAAAATGTGGTATCATCATTACCAATACATGAAATTGATATAAGGAAAGGAAATTTGAAACATAATTACATGGGAAAAAATTGTAATTCATCTCTCAATCATAAAATCATGGAAAGGTTTTGAATATATTTAAAACCCTAAAGACCATTAAAAATATATAGTTTTACAATTACGCATATAAAACCTATCCATTCTTATGATCCAACAACCACTTTACCGAAACCTAAGAACTCCACAAAACAAAGGGAAATAGGACCATCATTCCCCCATCACATCATAGAAAAAGAACCACATCTCACCCAATATTGAATACATTGAACTAGGGACCCAAGGCTTGAGGTTTCACCTGTTTCTCCAAAGTCCACCTAGCTCCATTACTCAATTTTTTACAAGATCTACAACTCAAGTCACCTCCCTTAGCCTTCTCAACATGATTCCTCACTTAGTTAATGAACTTTACCCTGACCAAGATAAGGAAGTCATCTTAGGAGACTCCCTATGAATTGTTGTGGTCCATCTTCCACTATGTTCAGGCTACCCTATAAAGAATAACTATCGTGATCCAGGCTAGGCTTCTATATGAACCTGCACCTGATCCAGTTAGTGGAAGGTCCTGAAGGGCGTTCTTGATCCCCATGGGATGAAAAAAATTATCGGGTGTCCAAATAAAGAATATGAATGTTTTTACCTGATTTCACAAACAATAGAACCAATAATATAAACAAACTAAAACTGAAACTAAAATAAAAAAATCCTTTAATGTTTTCCATATTTCAAGTTTACAACCTAAATCCAAACCCAAAAAGGAATAGAATAAAAAGGAAACTAAAACATCATCCAAAAACTCCATGAAATAGGATGTGTGATGTCCTCAAGCCACCACCACTAGGATCCACAATAAGTTCCACAAGAAACCCAATCCGCTATCACTACACATCATGACTTAACCTAAAACAAACATGGAACAAGGTTTTCATACACCCAAAGGTGTAATCAAGGTGTGAGCCAAAGAATAGTAGGATGCTACACAAAAGAGATTCTGTGCTAGAACATTAATAATATAATATAACATGCTCATTTAAATAAATTCTTTTAAAAAAACATTTCTAAAAAAAAATTTATTAGGAAAAAATATTTAAAAGGGGGAAATTCCAAAACTAGCCATTTCACAACCATTTGTATAAAAGAGAAAGTAAATTTATATGAAGAAAACACATGAACACACACATAAACTTACATGAAAGAGGTCCACTATATGTTAATGGATGGAACCATATGATATATAGTAGATCACCATGGGTAAATCCCCTAGGGTTAATATAGTTCGAGTGGGACACTATAACCTCGTACCTCAGTGTAACATGGATTAAAACCATGGACATTAGATTTATCATGAACGAGACACTAGGACACCCTAATGGACTAGTGGGATCACATCATCATAATATTTAGTAAGTGTTGTAAGCATCAATCCCGTTAAGTGAAATCAGGACAAACCACTTCTGAATTACTATCATACTAGAACTAACTGGCGTACCTAGATAACTGGGATTCCCATGGGCTCATGTTTATTTTCACATTTGACACAATACCTCACATTCTCACAACCATGTTAATAATTTCAAGAAATCACCATTTTTTCCACAAAACAAACCAACAACAATTTTACACACACTAAAATTCCCTTTCTAACACATTTTCCATCACTTACACATCTCACAAATCCCTCTTTTTAAGAATCATAAGAAGAATATATACTTAACCCACAAAATACATAGTCCAATCCCCCTTTTTAAAAATCAAATGTAAACCAAGCTCAGTCTCTAAAACACGCCTTTTTTCATTTAAAAAATTTAAAACTCATTTTTCAAAAATGAAAAGCATATCTATTTTCCATTACAAAATCCAAAACTAACAGATAATCACATAAAGACCTTCAAAAATACATTTTTCTTCACTCACAAAATTTAATAAATCATTTTTAAAATTTATAAATCACTTCCAAAAAAACATAACATGACTTTACACCTAAAAATAACACAATTACATGTAAAAAAAATCATTCCTAAACTAATTTCTCATCAAAATACTGAAACAACACTTTCACACTACACTATTAAAGTATATAAATTTCTAAAATTAATTAAATAGGAAAATCAAATCATCTAAAAATTATAGGGCAAGGAACCACCTACCTTGGGTGAAGAATTTTCCAGAAAAATGGCGTGAAGTCCATCCACACCTCAACCACACCACAATAAACCCTAGAAAGGCAAGAATTTACCCAAAAACAAAAATATTAAACCCTAACACCAACCAAAACCCCTGAAACTGAAAGAATAACCCTTATAATGTTGGAGGGGTTTACCCAGAAGGGAGCCGCATGCACGAAAGGAGAGTGGTGCACTGACGGGGTTTACGGTCACTGGAGGAGGAGCTAGTGGGGTCGCATTCGCTAGAGAGGTGCTAAAAAACAAGGGTTTTCATTCCAGAGATGCACCGATAGGGAAGAATCATGCACTGGGGAGGTAATGGTAGGGAGTAAAGAGGTCGATTGGTGGAGGTTGCACCGGAGATGTGCTGCATCGGAGGAGAGCCAAGCAAGGGGAGGGGGTTGGTGCATCGTGTAGGGAGGGAGAGCCATGGGTGGGGGAGGGGGTCACATAGGGGGGAGAGAGGAGGGGGGAAGGAACAAAAAACCCTGACAAAAATAATAATAAAAATATCCTAATAATAATAATAATAATAACTATTCTATCAGTAATTTAATAAAATAATAATAGTAATAATAATACTTAATAATAATAATAATAATATTTTTTAAAAAATATTATCATCATAATTATTATTAATATAATTCTTAATTTATTTTTTTTATATTATTTAATTTTTTTTAATTTTATTACTTATATATTTAATTTTAATTAATTTTTTTGAGCACTAGGCAGGCTGCACAGTGACCTGGGCGAAGCCGCCCGGTTTTGATTGTGCTCCGCCCATGCTTTAGATGTTGTCAAGACCAAAACATTAATTTATAAAAAAACACAAAAAATAGGGACTCATCCTAAAACCTGATGAAAAGATCCAAATCCAAAAAATAATAAAATAAAATAATTTTTAAAATTCAGGGTGTGACAATTATCCCCACCATAATAGTTTCCTCCTCCAGAAATCCACAATGATGTTGTTTAGAAAAAAAGAACTGATACACATTCTTAGCTCAAGGATTTTCCTGACAAACAAAAAATGAGAGTGAGGCAAGAACACAAATAAAAAAAGAAAAGGACCTACAAATTGGACTCAAAGAACCAAAATTAAATCATCACTAGGTGTCACCTGCCCCCAAAATTGAAATAACCTCCACTTGATAGATCAAAGGAAATGACCCTTTTATCATACAAAATCCAACATCCTGAGACAAACACCTTATCGAGGGGCTCATGAAGTCCACCTGAAACAAAAAATGAATCTTAATTACTAACATAGGGAGGCCTGAGTAGACTTCCTACCATAAGAAACAACCTAACACCCAAGGTGGAACTAGAACACTAACATGGGAAGGCCCAAATAGACTCCCCACCATAAGGAATAAGCTGACACCATTTCATTTCAGTGTAACTTTCAGCAAGACCCATATGGGTCTCCCCAACCTTATAACTAACTATCTTAAGAGACTAACACAAACCGATAAAAAACCCCCACAAAGAACCAATTCCCACTACATGGAGACCGATGGAAGAAACTATAAACAAAACAAAAAACTTTACACAGTCCAACACTCCTATAGGTTATCACCATTCTTGGATGATCCCAAATAAACACTGAAATTGAAATAGATTTACAAGGCTATTTATACATAGAAAACCACATAGATATTCTCACCCACAAGGGTATAAGCATTGAGGTTCAAGGAAACAAGACAACCATGCCTCCTTGTAACCAAGGAGGAACTCTTCTACCCACATGGGTCACAACATGTAAAAGAGGTCCTCACACCTCTTTCCACAAAATGGGACCACTTGAAATTAAACAACTACACAAAACACTTAAACTGTCTCCATTTACAACACCGAATATAGAAATTAGATCAAGATCTTCTTACACCCCTAGGTTTCCTGACTACACGCTAGCTTCACTATGAGACTTATAGGTAGAACTCTGTTGATTAAAGCATCTCCTACCACAAAGTTAGGTGTTAATAACCCCTAAACTAAACTTTCCCTACTGTGACCATAAGCAACCAAACTGTGACCTAGACAACACCAACCGACACAATACATACCAAAATCTTCTTACCATTACATGTCACTGTCACCAAGATAGGGGCTTAGAATATTCCTACACATCAACCCTTTCTACTTAAAATGATAAAAATTAAGAGGAAAGATACATAGAAGACACCTTCTTCGAAAAAAAATGAATTTAGAATTTTCTGAAGGAAAACACACTTCTATCAAAACAATGGTGCTTGGAAGGTTGTACAACCTTCATCCTTTCAGTCGAGTGACACAAAGACACTGAAAAGAATCACTGAACATGACCATTACAACTGATAGAAGCATTACAAGAAGAGTGACCTTAAACCGAGTCCCAAACAACACATGATTCCCGCATACAACCATAATAGCCCCTTATAACCAGATTCACCACACAGGTGGCCTAGAATTAAATCTTTCTTATAAGGAAAGCAATGAAAGATCCAAATACCTTTTTAAGATAGTGACCAACACCAAAAACCCATATCTCTTCCCAAATTCCCCAATAGGATTTCCCTTCACCGCTTCTAGGAAGGCCATTCATGTTAATGGGTGTCAAACTTAACCTTTGACACACCAAATGAATCAAGGAAACTATGATTTCTTTCAACTTCTTTTGCATCCACCCTTTTGTTGCAAAAGGATTTACTTAACCAAAAATAATAGAAAAGGACTTAACCCCAAACCCCAAGAATGAAGTTCTTACATTGATCAAATAGAGGATCTACCAACGACGAATCACCCATGGTTACAATTCAATCACGAGTTAACTCTTTATAGGGGTTCACACTTGCTAATAAGAAAACCCAAGGACCCAATAAAATAGGTTTTTGGCCAAAAAATTCCACAAACAAAAAACCAAAAAAATGAGGGGAGCCACCATAATGGATTCCCGAAACACTTCTCGAAAGAGACCACAATCCATCGCTTGAAAATTACTAACCGACTAAACGAAACCCTGAAACATCATTCAACAAGAAGGGTTTTAAAACTTAAAAAACCCCAAAAAAACATTCCCAAAAATAAAAAAGAGACACCACACAATCACCGGTTATCAAAACACCCAATTTTCTCTCAAAATAATTTTTTAGAATAAAGAAGGGTTGTTCGATTTCACTATCACCTATGGCATCTCATGGTGTTTTACACATGCATATTCTAATTCCAACATGGAAATAATCCACTTCCAACACATATCATATGCATGTGGTCACTCATGAGAGTACCAAAGGTCAATACAAAACCTTTTTATCTTTCCAAAACAAGAATTCAACCCACGTCCTTAAATTTCCTAAAATATCTAGTCAAAAAATCAAAACCCATTTTGCATCTTACAAAACATTTTCAGAAAAATACTAATCCTTAAAATTAGAATTTACTTTCAAATCTTACACATAAATTTCAAAACACTTCACCCACTTCAAAACCCATCCAGTTTCACAGCAACTCTATTTTATCAATACCCACTAATTTAAAAACTCATTTATCCTCATTTAAAACAAGTTTCTATAAATTAATGAAGCTTTTAAAAATACCACTAATTACTAAATGAGAATCCATTTTCAAACTCCATGCATAAATTTCTAAACATTTTATTCTATTCAAAACACTTTTTAATAGTTTATAAAATCTCATTTTATTAACAATCATTTAATTGGAAACTAATATTTTCCCATTTGAAACATGTTTCCAAAACTCCTTCTAAAATAACTTCCATTCTTACCAAAAATACATTTTTTCAATAAACCATAAGTTTT